>OX346714.1:13484546-15884546 GCA_947063395.1 Hemistola chrysoprasaria
GAAAAATAACCAAGTATAATAATGCCCACAATCACAAAACCTAGTCTCTAAAATCAGTGGTATGGGCTCTGCGATGCATGTCAGTCAGTGAGTCATTTAGGATTTTATAATATGTAGCGAGAATCTTAATTTGGTGATTTTTTCAAATGTTTCATTGCACCTTGTTATTTACCTAAATTCCTTCAAAAGCGTGTATGGAAGTAGAATTAGAGCAGGCAAAGAGTCCTTAATTGAGATTTAATACAAGTATAAGATGAATGAATCTGATGGTAAAATAAAGTTTCATTTCCCAAGAGACTGTAATATGGAGCAAGAATATTGTTACTTTTGTACCTTCTTTAGCAACTAAATAAATTTATCCTTCCATGGCAACTTAAACAACTAAAGAGAAAACAAGAGAAAAACTCCCAACTTCCGAGAACAAAACATCATCTAACACGGAAAATCGTCGTAAAGTCATACTGAAGAAGCTGTGCCACACGATTTTCCAGACGGGGAAGCGTCCCACAATAAACGCACTCAAAATAACCAGGACCATTGTCGGTTTTAGACTTCAGACCACTCCGACTGACGCTTAATTAAGGGGGGCAATGCTCAAATGCTAGCGTCGAATAAGGCCCATTCAGACGTACGGTCTGGCGAGATAACGAACCTCTCTCGCTTATTACCCCTTGTGTTTCTTTCTACACACGGCCACAATACACTCAGAAGGTAATGTGGGTACAACGGTTAAATATCGCACGCACACAAAGACGCGCGCCTTACACGAGTGAGAAGATATTATGAAAGGGCGCGCGCGGCGCCGGTACGCGTATGTACGCGCATGTGTGTGTTTTTAAACCGTTGTAAGTATACACATTACCTTCTGTGTGTATCTTTGTGATACTGATCCTTTCTCAATTCTACCCTCAATTTAATTTTAAACTCTATTTTTGTTCTCTAAGGTTTATTTTTTGTTGGCAGTATGTAGGATTCCAGAGTATCATAGATGACAAATTCGCTTGATTAAATGGGCGCCTCCCTTAAATTGGATATGAAAAAATCGCGGAAAGATAATATTTTCTTTTTCTTTTGTTAAGCTAAATGCCTCTTTGTTTGATTAAATTGTTGGAATTTTGAGATTTCATGTTAAGGTTTCTGGATTTTATTTTCATGCTCGTCTTTATAGTGTAAGGTTTTGCTTTGTCTTTGAAGAAATTTTCTTATAATAATAATAATAAAATAAAAAGTATTTATTTACGAAAAGATTTACATAAAGTCGGATAATTTAGAATTTGCACACTCCTAGCTTAAACAATCTGTACATGATGCTCCTATAGTATTACTAGTAGTATCAGATGTTCTCTACCTGCACTCGCAGCAACATCGACAGAGGTCTATCCTCGAACTAAGTTGGTGTAATGCAACTTGTATCTCGAGAGATAGACTCTCCGCTTGCCACATACGAGTGAGATAAGCGCTTTAGGAACATTATAGATGTTACATGGTGATACATAAGTAAACTAAGTGTGTGGAAAGTAAAATTATTAGGTATTGATCTATTATTCAATAGATGCCCTTTAGGTCTATATTGGACCTGAGAACAGGCATCTGCGAGTAGTTAAGTATAGTTTAGACTGCATTTCGGACATGAACTTATAAGTAAATATTTCATATAGATAATACTTATGTTACCAACAAAAGGCAAGTTTGTAAGTATAAAAACATAATTATTTAGGATTAGGCTGTTTCTATAGTTTAGCCATTATAATTATGGTTATAGTTACAATAGGACTACTGAGTATAAACTTATTAATATATTATAGTACCAATAAAAGGTATTGTATGTGAGGGTGTGTGAGTGTGTGTGTGAAGGGGGGTGTGTTCGTGTGTGAAAGTGAGAGAGTGGATGAGGTGTGGAGAGTGAGATGAGTGTGTAATTTTCTTTTTTATCAATGCAGAGTAACGTTAATTATATGAATATACCTATGCTACAGAATATTAAATTTAATAACATTTTCAGTAGTGTTGTAGTCTTGGTGTAGTAGCCATTCTATTAGTTTGTTTTTTACTTCGTATTTAGTGAGGGGATATATGTTTAAGTCGTAATTAATGCGGTTGTAAATCTGTGGCCCCTTAATTGGAAAGAAACGACTGAAGAATTTTGTTCTATGCTCTTCCACTAAACATATTCTATTTTTACGCCTCTTCAAAGCAGTCTTTTCAATATTAAAAGAGAGTGAGGAATGCATGCGAAGGGTGGTTTGAAGCACATAGAGCCGTCTAACCGATAAAACTTTGCAGTCATTATACAAATCAGTGGTTGGGTACCTGAAGGGTTTATGTGACATTACTTTTAGGACAGCTCTTTGTGCTCTTTCCAATTGAAGCATTTTAGTTTTTGGCGCACCTCCCCATACTGTTATACAGTATCGTAGTATTGATTCTCCTAGAGCAAAATATACCAATTTTAAAGTGTCAAAAGTAGCAGACGACCTTAAAAGTTTGAATACATGAATCAGTTTTCTGATTCGTGAGGTTAGTGTGTTGATTTGTATGTGCCAATTCAGTGTTTCGTCTATATTCACTCCCAAATATTTAATGCTATTTGTTCTAGCAAAAGCGGTACAGGAGCAATTATTGTTATCATTTGTTGTGCACTGGTGACTTATTATTTTGACCTGGTCCGAAGAGGGTAGAGAGTCTGAAGTTAATGCAAAAGTCATATACTTAGTTTTGTCTAGATTTAGAGTAAGAAGATTCTGTGATAGCCAGGACATAACGATTTTCATCGCTTCCTGTGCATAGGATTGAGTAGATGTCCAATTTTTACCATGTATCAGTAAGGCAGTATCGTCTGCATAGCAGATAGTATGGCAATTTTGTATTGGAAGCAGGCAAAGGTCATTAAGATATATCTGAAAAAGGGTTGGGCCGAGGATACTGCCTTGTGGCACACCAAACTCTATTTTTGCCTCTTCACTCATCAAATTCCCTATCTTAACCATCTGGCTTCGATTTGTGAGGTAGCTCGTAAATATGTCCAATGCCACTCCTCTTACACCAATTTTTTCTATTTTGGCAATGAGCCGTGAGACAGAAACAGTGTCAAACGCCTTGGATAAGTCTAAGAAAACTGCCAGGACTTTTTCTTTTAAATCTAATTTTTTAGTTAATGTATTTATTAGACTACTAATAGCATCTTCAGTTGACTTGTTTTTTTCTAAAACCAAATTGATTGTCAGCAATAATTCTGTATTTTTCTAAATATTTTACTAGCCTGTTGTTCAGTATCTTCTCCAGAATTTTTGATATAGACGGCAACACTGAAATTGGCCTATAATTATTGACACTGCTTCTGTCACCGCTCTTATGAATAGGATGGACAACCGCTTTCTTCAGAACGTCAGGAAAAACTCCAGTAGAGAGTGAGAGATTAAATATATATGAATGTATGGGCACCAGCTTATGCCGTGCTTGCTTCAGGATATTACTAGAGATTCCATCCCAACCGACAGCGCAATTATCTCGTAGATTTAAAATTATATTTTCCACCTCTACTTCATCAGTTAATAGAATGACGAAGGATGATACTGGCTCGTAGAAGGTGTAGTTAGGTAGAGGGGTTAAACTGTTATGTGGGATAATTTTACTGGCCAATGTAGAGCCTATGTTGGAGAAATACTGATTTACATGATTCAAGGACTTTCTGGGCTCTGGATAGGTTTTAAAAAGTTCTTTAGGTTCTTGTGGTGAATTTTGTATATAAGTTATGTGTTTTATAACCTTCCATGTATTTTTGTAGTTGTTTTTTGCTTTTTGAAATTGTTTTTGTTCATAGTTACGTTTTAGTTTTTTCAAAAGATTGGTAAGAAAGTTACGATATCTGGTATAGGTTAATTTGACAGTGACACAATCGAATAAGTATTTTGAACTCATATACTCATATTTATACAATAATTATGATAATATAAATTACGAAACATGGGAGTATTATTCCAAAACTTTTAATTTAGTCATTTAGGATTTTATAATATATAGTGATAAGTACATTACTTAAGATTTAAGTTTTCGCCTTCTTTATACTCTAACTAGCGTAAACTATAACAGAGGCTTTGCCCGCTATGAGACCCTAGTACTTTTATAACCTATAAATTTTAAAAATATCCTAAAATGCTGAAACATTAGAAACCGTAGTTTCTTTTCTAACGTAATGTATATAGTTTTGAACTTATTATAAATATTTTATAACAAAACCTTGACACCCTCTTTTAACCCCTTACAATGTGAATTTTCAAAAATCCGTTCTAAGCACACGTCCAGATAACGAATAAAACCTACATGCCATGTTTCAAAGCTCTAGGATCTACGGTTTGGGCTCGGCGTTGCATGCCAGTCAGTGAGTCATTTAAGATTTTATAATATTAAATATTAATATTAAAAAAAAATCTTTTCAAAAACACAATGTTTATGACAAAATTTTACAACGGTTTTTAGTTTAAAGTTCTTACTTGATTCATATAAAATATAGTTAAATGAAGTAATAGGTAATTAAACGACTAATAACCGTCGACAATGCTTACAATTTAAGAGCATCAGTTTATTTAATCGGACCACATTGATTCCTATTAAAGCGGAATTAGGTTTGAATTGCAGATCACATATATATGGACTCAGTGATCTTTATTACAAGGTGATAAGTGCGATTATATTAAAGTGAATAAATAATGTTTTCAGAGAAGTCCCGGCTTTATATGGGAAGGAGTACCGTTAACGCATTTCTTGATATACTGGATTGAACGTGGTCCCAGGTTCACGGTTTTTATAGTTTTCTTGGTAGTTATATACAGTTATATAGGTAGTTGTATACACAGTCAATAGTTAATGTGTTAATTATTACTATTTTGCTCTGCGAACTTGGCAGACACAATACCATGTGTCTAGATAGTATAGGCGTATATTAATGAACGAATTGATGTTGTCCTAAGAAAAGGTAAGGTCAAATTTAGACTAAGCCAAAAGTACACAAAATGAAATAATGAAGTAGCGGAAGTGCCTAGACTTTTTGCTGTCGAGCCGAACTTGTTTGCCTAGTTCTTTTCTTTTTTTTCGATCTACTCTATAAAAAAAAATAAAAAAAAATGAAATATACTTAAAAATGCATTAATCTAAAGTTAAACAAATGGAAAGAGCGACTTTGGAAATTCACATTTACTTAGTGATTATGATAATGTTGATGTTATTGTTCATGAATAATGTAAATTGTGCGAGCGAGATGGAAGTTTGGCTCCTATAGGCGCCTAAATATTCTAAGTATGTATACCATATGTATAATTGAAAACCATGTTTTAATTTTAACAATTGCAATAGGAAAATGTGCAGAAAATTTTTAAATGAAAATAAAATCCATAGATACATTCGTCATTAATACATTCGTCCATTATTGCAGCTCTAGATCCTATCATCTATACATATATATTATCTTGCACGTATCTTATGAACCAACATAAAATGCTATCTAGAAAATGTACAGGTATCATCTCCTGAACGTTTTATCAGTCGTCGAGACCGCCCGTCTGGAGATAGATCGTAGGATAACTCGCGACGTGGGCAGGTTGCTAAGAGATACCAAATTGGTAACATAGTTATTTTGGTACCGAACTGTGGAGAAACTTTTGATTGTATCGTTGATATGAACTTGAACGTGATAATTAAAAGTTTTTATCTGCTTATTAAAATAATGAAGTTATCTAGTCTGGAATAAGTAGTGGTTTTAGGACTTAGTTACATAATACTTATTGTTTTTTTCAACTTTAGGGTCTAGACAGACAGCCTTCATTTTAATTGCAATCCGACTGCTTTGAAGTTTACAGTTCCAACCTGACTGCAAGTTAGCTGCACACCACCTGCAATCGGGTCGCACGGTTGGTTTGCAGTTTACAGTTTTATTGCAATCGTACTAACTGCATTCAAACTAAAAATTAGCAGTCGGAGAGTCGGAGTGCATTTTAAATACAGGCCGTCTGTCTAGATCCTTAGCGACACGTACAAAAATCAATACAAACGTTAAGTAAGAAATCCTCGAAAATATTTTATAAGGAATTACTAAAGTAACATAGATAAAAGTAACTTGAATCGAAGCTGATCCTACCATTTCCTTAAATGTCTAAACTTGCTGAAATTACACTTTTAGGGTTCTTTTCAGCGACTAAAACCATGGGACGCACTATCGACCTGATAGGGTATCTTCTTGGCTAGTTTTCTATGTATAATATTTTGGTCCAGTATTTTTCCAGATTCACGGCGTTTTGGTTTGCTTCGAGATCTGTCATTGTAGCTTTTTTTTTATGATAGTGAGTGACAAGACGAGCAAATCCTGCCTGATGGTAAGCATCATGATTGCCCATATCAGACACAGTGCCACCCAAAGTTTTAAAATTAAAAATTCTGGCGTAATTTCGCTGGTAACATTGCCCTTCAGACCGGAACACAGTAATGTTTGCACATTACTGCTTGGCGGATGAATAACTGGCAAAGGTGTGGTACTTCCCCAGGCGGCCCCCTGCACAAGAGGCCTACCACTACAAAAAATATAATAGGGTATCAGGTCCATGGTACGCTACGCACCTAGTAAGTATACCTAAATACTATTAAAATTTAACAAAAACCCTGTCTCAACTAAACACCTCGACGAATGCGAAACGATTTAACAATCCTAGACGGGTTTTCCGGTTAGTCGTTAGAAAAAGCACTAGAGGCTAGAGGTAAACCGCTTACATTGCAACGGGACTTAAAAATAGGGAAAGAATAATTATTTGTTCTAATATAATTCATTATCTGCAAAATCATGAAGATGGAATTCGCTTACTTATCCTAGATATTAATCATCTATGACAGTACTTATTAGATAATATTATAGGTGTATTTATATCGGTTCTTAAGTAATCGTCGGACCATCACAAATCTCCATACAAAAGACCTCACCTTCGTAAGCTTAGATCTTATGAAGAGTTTATCTATACATCTATTTTATCGCCATTGGTAATTCAAAGAAAATAAAATGTTAAAGGTCCTGAAAGTGTACTTTTACAGATAAAACGGTGGCCTTTATAGAGCTTTAAAGAGTAAAAATAATTGGGGCGCCACTGAATTTTTTACCAATAAACACAAAGAGATCATATATATTATCCTAAATCTATGAGTAAACACATTAACACTTTATTTTAGTTCCGTCTTTATACATTTCTGTCAAGCTATATATACTATATAATATACTACAACTACATTATATATACTATATTATACTACAAGCTATATACGATACACGAATCAAAACTTCTGGCGTACTATTTTATAGTCATTCTATCGCACTTACACTTCAAACGCACGCCTCAAACAAACGATGCTTGTTTTACCTTCATTGGTATAACGTTAAACAAAGAGTGGTAGACCCATGTGTATTCAGTTAAACTTGTAGTCTTGTTGTAAGTAAGTTTCTTAGAAATAGGCGCTTCGAACTATGCATTGACGCTCCTAAGAATACGAAATAAAACAGATATGCAATCCAGAAGTAGAGATAAGATTTATGTACTTTCTTCTCTCTCCTAGATAGAGTAAATGTCAGCGTGAAAGGGAAGATTTGGTTTTTTTGGACTTCTAAAGTGAACATTAGAGAAATAGCAAATTAATTTTTAAAAATATATTTTCTACTTCTTTTCATAAAAATAAATACTAGGGACGGCGTTAATTGACTCGTTTTCCCAAATTATTAATTTTAAAGCTAACTTTTACGATGTAAGTTAACGACATTGGAAAAGTTAAGATTATAACTAAATGAGGTACTTTATATTACCTTTTATAAGGGTGCAAACATTAAGTTATTTTGTCCTTCAACGCTTAAACGAACTTCGAGACCCTATCGAGCCTAAAGTAAATAAAGATATAATCACGAAAAACTTTGACAATAAATAGGCAAAAATATCTGTCTTTTACCATCAATAATTAGTAACAAGTCGTTAACTATTTCGTCAGCATCTGCGCAAGCTTCTTTCCTTCTAGTTCGTTGATTATTCTTAGGAGAGCTTTCAAAAGCTCGTATGAACAAACAGTTACAATAATGCTTAGCACCTATGCTTCGAGTATTGAGGCCTTGGCCATATAAGGTGAAGTGTTATTTGGTTTCTATATTGCACCTCACATCATGTATTCCTAGAATACGTTATTGTTTTTAAGTATTTGGCTTTTCGCTTTATAGTTTCAAGTTGTATCTAACGTATGAACAATTCAAAATACATTGTCTTTAAAATTGCATGGTTCTTTATGATTTTTGTAATTACTTTTCTGTTGGGATGTCTGTTTCCAGTTAAAAGACTGGTCTGACTTTGTTTTACCATAATATTATTTCAGCACATTAAGTACCTCCATCTAGAGATTTCTGCTCTTTGTCTCTTGTCCCATTCATGTATATCATTCGTCATACCTATTGTTGTCTGTGTATTGTCATTTATTGTATTATCATGTACTAATTTTTATTAACTTTTTATATCATAATATTATAGCCACTTGTTTCGGTGATCTTTATTATCAATCCATTCACGTGAAACGTTGGCATTCATCATTTCAAACTTATTTTGCATCTGCAATCTAAATAATGCCCAAAGAATAATAAATGTCCAACGACACACTCGATCAGGCGCATAAGAAATGAGAAATTGTCACTGCTCACTGCCGCATTATAAGCTAGGAATGCAATATTGTTAGGTTGTATGATATATAATATAAATAGCTACAAAGGCTGTTGTAGGTGGGCCGATGACCCGGCGGTCAGTCCATTTGGTTCAGTATCGCTGCTTGTCGTGTGAAAGTTTACGCTCGTTGACTTTGTATCAAGATTCTGGTCTAATGTAACAACAAGATACATAATTTATTTGCATTAGCATGTTAATATTTTTATATTTTTTTTAAATTTTAGATTTTCCAATGCAGTTACGAGAATTGAGAAAAAAAAATTAGATGCAATTATTCGATTGCAAAAATTTAGTATTATATTATATAGATATATAAATAATTGACTGCCTCGGTGGCGTAGAGCGCGCATGCTCGACTGCCAATCAAGAGGTCCCGGGTTCGATCCCCAGGTCAGGCAAAGTGTTAAATATTGAATTTTTCCATTAGGAAATTATCTCAATAACTGCCTGGAGTCTGGAACTGTGCCCGGTAGATAGCAATAGGCTCGCCCCCTATTACATGGGACCAATAACATACTGGCGAAATGTGGGTGTATCTACTATGGGACTGAGTCCTAGGTACACCTCTGCCTACCACCCCTTCGGGAAAAAGGCTTGAATGTATAATATGTTTATGTATATAAATAATTTTACGTTTATAACTCGACGAGCATTCATTTGTTTATATAATTTAAACGTTTTTATTAACATATACCTAGATTGAACTCTATTCAAGTCCAAACGCCGTATTTCATAATATCAAGTGTTGTCAATCAGCCAAATTATACTCCGTTTACTATTAATCCAACCACGTTTAATTGCTTCACATCTCTAAGTACGACGAACACCTAGGTAGTGCATGATATGTAACTATGAATTTAATACATACATACATTCACGCCTTTTTCCCGATGGGGTAGGCAGAGGTGTACCCAGGACTCAGTCCCATAGTAGATACACCCACATTTCGCCAGTATGTTATTGGTCCCATGTAATAGGGGGCGAGCCTATTGCCATCTACCGGGCACAGTTCCAGACTCCAGGCAGTTATTGAGATAATTTCTAATGGAAAAATCCAATATTTAACACTGCCTGACCTGGGGATCGAACCCGGGACCTCTGAATTTAATATCTAGTTCTACCTAGTTATCTAGTTAACTTCAGGTTATGGCCTAAGGCGTTGAAGAGTGAGTGAGTCAATCATGACTTTGATTTTTATATATAGAGATATCAATTACTATAAAAAGTTAAGTGACCACTCAGTATTACGACCTTGTATAATTATTCTCATCGCTACTTATAATACTTAATAAGTATTAGTAACGGTGTCAAAAGTGAACCAGTATTCGAAGTACATCGGATGTGGTCTGGTTTTCTCTGTTGGAAAGACGGAAGTATTCAATGCGTCCCGTGATTATACGAGCACTCTAACTAGACTAATCACTAAGATTTTTTTACTGTCGGCGTTTGAGATACTTTTACATTATGATAAGTTCGACATTTTTGTGGGAATGTGTATTGATTGGTTTTTGGTTAAAAGTGTCGATAGTACTTTCTTATCTTATTTTTTTCTCAATGTCTTATAATTATATCTAGTTTCAACGGTCGAGTCTGTGATAACCAAATCTTAAAGTTGCAAACCCAATTTAATAGTCAAACTGGACTAAAAAAAGATTATTTTAAAAAATATATTATATGCCTATTGTAACATTGAAGCATAATATAAAATATATAACATAATACTAGCTGTACTCCGCGGTTTCACTCGCGTAGCTTTTGTTCCCGTAGAAATAGGTATCCAAATAAAATGTACCCTATGTGTTATTCCAAGGTATAAACTAACCTACAAGCCGAATTTCATCCCAATCGGTTCAGCAGTTTTGGCGTGAAAGATAACAAACTCCATCCATCCATCCTCCCAAACTTCGCATTTATAAGTAGCATAGGATATATATTATTGTATATTGACATGACTATCTCCCTAATTATAAATTATTATCTTTCCCGTAATACCTGCGACAGTCACCATAATTTATATTCCCATGAAGTAGTACAAGGTACCTTAACCCTTAACTACCCGTCCACTGGCGTCCTGCGGTCATTAGGTAGGTACAATCAATAGAATTTACAATGGTGTAGCATCACGACGCCTGCAATCATAGGGCGGCGACCCCGCGGTCGATAGACCCTTGCCATTTGCCTTATAACAATTCTATATGTCACTCTTTGTAGGTCTTACAAGCCTTTGAAAGCTAAGGCTTATTGCACCAACATAATTCAAAAATAACTAATACATAACAGACACGTTATAAATAATGTTTAACACCTGTTACTTTACTTTATTGTTCGTCTTTCTGTCTGTCTGTCAGTCTGTTAAGACACTTTTTAACGGGAATCCGTGGAGGTGTCGAGTTGAAATTGATATCAACTACTCAGACTTGCGGCTGTAAAAAAAACATACCTACGCAATCAAAAGTTATGGCCATTTTACTGCATATTTCCATACTTTGTGCAAAGAACTAATAGATGCTGTATATTCTTGGTATCTAGGAATGGAACCCTACACTACGCTACACTACCCTACATACTAACAAGGCGTGACTATGTATGTATACGTATGTACTACATACGTATACATACATACATACAGTCACGCCTTGTTCCCGTTGGGGTAGGCAGAGACTATTTCTTTCCACTTGCTACGATCCTGACATACACCTTTAGCTTCTTCCACTTTCATCACATTCTTCATGCATGCTCGTCGGTTGTTGGTGCTTTTGACCTGGCCTTTCCGTAAGATAAGATCAACTTGATCATGAAAGGTACGCCTAGGTCAACCCCTACCGACTTGACCATTCACACTAGCCTTATAAATCTCCTTTGTCAATCTCTTTTCGTCCATCCTCTCCACATGTCCGAACCATCTAAGCAATCCTTTCTCTATCTTTGTCACTACATCTTCTAACACGCCACAGCGTTCCCTTATCACACTGTTCCTCACTTTGTCCATCAAGGTCACTCCAGTCATACTTCTCAAACTTCTCATTTCCACAGCATTAATCTTATTTTTTTTTTATTTTTTTATTTTTTTTTAATGTTACATACGTATATGCCTTAACAATTTATTTTAAACAGAATATATACGTTTGTTCTTATTAAAGAATGCGTTTAATAATACACCTTTTGCTTGATTTTTGCATTCAGCACCTCTGAAGTCAACGATAGTTCCAGAGCTCTATGTTACGTATTCGTAGTGTAAGCCTATCGTCGTAAACTGTCTGGCTGCAAGTTCAATTCGCAAACGCTTCCACATTGGAAGGGAAGTTGTGTAATGGTGTTATAATGCCTGTTTACGATGTGCTCTAGCGACCGTTTGTTGCAAACAATTTAATCAGTTTGAGAAAATTAATTTTACTATGGGATTTTAGCGTAAGAACAGCGCTTGGCTCGCTCGAAATTATGAAACATGGAAGTTTTATACCAAAACTTTGACGTCCTTTTTGAACCCCTTAGAATGTGAATTTTTAAAAATCCTTTCTTAGTACACGTCTAGACAACGAAAAGAACCTACATTCCAAGTTTCAAGTCTCTAGGATCAGTGGTTTGGGCTCTGCGGTGCATGTCAGTCAGTGAGTCATTTAGGATTTTATAATATAATATAGTGATTGTAAAATAATCCAAACGAGTTTTCACTTTTAAAACTTGCACAAAGAAAAAAAATCTTACAAAAATAAAAAGGCACAGAAAATTTGTTTGGATTAAATTGGATTTTTTACTGAATCTTTGTATTGTTATTTTCTAAAACTTAATTGTCTTTATTTTACGTGATTATATGCAGTATATTTTAGATCTTCCAAAATGTGAGCGTGAGGGTGAATTAGTTTTGGACAACGCCTTAATGCGAGAGTGTTTGTTAATGAGGAACCTTATGTCTTCTATTTTATTATTGTATATTATACCTTATTTCTGAAGTTAATAGATACAATAAAACTATTACGTATTTGTACTTCAAACTGACACTCAAACTCAAAACTCAAACTCAAACAGATTTATTCAAATAGGTCATAATCTGACACTTTTGCACGTCAATGAAGATAAACAGTCACGAGTCTACCGTGCGTTCCAAAAGATATCTCTACAATAAGAAGCACCAAAAAGATCAGGAAAACCTGAGAAATAAAACGAGTGCTATAAAGATGCACAAGAGACATTAAAATATTATAACCTGACTAATATGACAGCCTGGTTGGCACAAATGGTAGTAACTCTGTTTTCTGTGCCGCAGGCCCCGGGTTCGATCCCCGGCCAGATAAAACATTTGTGTGCATGAACATGTCTGTTTGATCTGTGTCTGGGTGTTATAAGCTTATATAAGTATGTATATCTGGTTACCATAGTACAGGCTTCTAGTCTAGTTTGGGACCAGATGACCGTGTGTGGAAGTTGTCCCATATTATTATATTATATTATAAACAAATAAAAATTTATAAATTATCTAAATTATGAAAATGGGCACCCGTATTTGTATTTGTTAATTTTAAGGGTAATTATATATAAAATTATTGTCTATTATTTTTCTATAAGTAAGAATTAGTTGTCCGTGATGTCACTGGCGAAGGTGCTAAAGGAAGATCAGCGCAGGTTGTGTTCTGCAACCTGCATTATGCTGAGTTAGCACCTATTCGCAGCATTCACGATGCTAGTATATATATATATGTCATACCTACTTATTTGTGTGCAGCGAATAAACCATTTTTCTTTCTTTCTTTCTTACTTTCTTACAAGAAACTTGAAGGGTTAATTTTTTTTTTACTGATAGTTTTATAATATGTATCAGGTTTAGTTACATTCGTTTGTTTGGAAGGTGTCGCGTAAATACATCCTTTTTTTTAAATTTAGTTTGTATTTGAATGTTCGTTAAAAGATTAGTGTTTATAGTTACCGTTACAATTTAATTAAGTGGAGATATTACGTAACGTTTTAATGTTATACTAAGATACAAGCTCCAGCATCAAATTCTGAATAAAATAAGCCGATTTGGGCGTAGAGAGGCACTCCTGAATAATTCATGATGTGATTAATTAATATCTTAAAAACCGGAATGTCAGCTACTATTCAGCTACTTCTGCGTCACTATTATCATACGTATTACTAGTTATTATACTGTGCTATTACATAAATATAATCGTTAATTAAAACAAATCAAACGATATATTCTCATAAAAACTGTCCCCGGCCCATAAAGTTCGTAAAATACGTAATCAGGCTGAGGTTCACCAACTTACTTTAACAATAACAAATGCTTGATCGGCTGTCCATTCTCTGGTTAGAATTTTAGAATACGTAATACGCGTTCCACGTTGTTTACGTTATTTTTGCCGTCATTTTTGACATTGTTATTAAGATTACATTTACATTACATTATTAAAATGACTGCTTTGGTGACGTAGTGGGCCCAATGTCGACTGCCGATCATGGGGTTCCGGGTTCGAAGCCTAGTTAAGTGTTTGATTTTTGGTGTTGTTGGATTTTTCCATTTGGAATTATCTCAATATCCGCCTAGTCTGGCACTGTGCCCAGTCGATGGCAATAGGCTCGTCCCCTGTTACATAGGACCAATAATATACTGGCGTAACGTGGTTGTACCTACAATCTGGACTGGGACTGAGTCCTAGGTACGCCTCTGCCTACCACTTCGGGAAAAAGTCGTGATTGTAACGCGGTATGCGGGCTATACTCAAGATTTCTACGAGATCGAATCAGAAATGATGAGATCCGTAGATAAACTAAAGTTATCGACATAGCCCAGCGGATTTGCTGGATACAAGCCGCTTACAACCGAATTAGATGGCTATCTATGGAGGAGGCCTACTTTCAGCAGTGGACATCTAACGGATGAGATGATGATGATGAAAGTGGTACAACTCAGTCTAAAAGTTCGTAAATTATGTAAACGTTAAAAGTTTGTTAAGTATTTTACAGTTAAACCAATTAAATGAACCGGAACCGGCAACCCATTGAAATTCAAAACAGAAGTAATGTTCTTTTAACAGCATCTTAACAAAGATAACTTTTGTAGAAAGTCGTGGACTTGGTTATTCAGTTTTCAAAGAGTAAAGTCCCTCGTTTGTCCTAGGCAAAACATAATTTACTACTTACTAATTTAAAGTACTGACGAATTTGAAATTGAAGACATAATTTGAAAAAAAAATCACATGAACCGAGACTGTGTGGATTCTATATGTTTTGTGTCAGCTACAATTTGCAGTCAGTTTATAACTGGACCATGTCCAGCCGTCAAATTGGGATTTTATTCTGATGAAATGCGAGCCGCGCGCTGATTGGTCGAACGAATCCACCTGTCAAGGGTCAAGACAATCGCGTTTCGTCATACACACAAAATCACAATTCGATGGCTGGACTTGGTCAGTTTATAAACTAACGAAAATGTAAGCGTTTGTTTGTAAATTTTAGTGTCTGTTTACAATCTATCGGCAGTTTATAATCTCACTGGATTAATTCATTATAAGGCAAACAGTTCCTTAATCTTACGGCAACATAGGTAATTCAATTATTAACTCGATTGTATCTACAAATTATTAATAAGTATAAAATCTTAGCGAGCTATCAGACAAGCGACGCCGACATGTACTGTTTTTTATACAAATTAGCGCCCGACTATAGCGCCGCGTTAGTGTCGCGTTGACGTTGACGTTACACCGATGTTCGTCTGAAAGCTCGCCGCCGTTCGTCTGAAAGCTCGCTTATTATTTACTTATTATATTCATACCATCATTATGATTTCAACCGTAGTACGTCCACTGTTGGACATAATAGATTTCCTCCCTAATAGATTTCCATCTAGACAGGTTGTAAGCGGCTTGCATCCAGCGTGTTATTGATGTCTTTATTAGATCTTTCTACGCTGCGCTTGCCGGTCCGTATTCTCCAGTC
Organism: Hemistola chrysoprasaria; assembly: GCA_947063395.1. Taxonomy (NCBI): domain Eukaryota; kingdom Metazoa; phylum Arthropoda; class Insecta; order Lepidoptera; family Geometridae; genus Hemistola; species Hemistola chrysoprasaria. The sequence goes on from OX346714.1 coordinate 13,500,206, forward strand.
AAGAACCTTACCAACCTTATATTAATATGTTAATGTGTTTTGATGCATTAACATATTAATGATGCGGCTTGATTAAAAATGGTCCATTAACATTAATAACAAAATCGTCGAGATTTATTTTACCTAAAAGTCTAACTTATACAATCGCCATTCAAACCGTTGCGTTGGTCGTCCAAATCAGCCTTTCCCACAAACGGGAAATAAGTGAGTAAATCAACTAAAACTTGCTCCATAAAGTTGGAGTCCTCGGAAATGTACCTTTTATCAGCGACTGTATACCCAAATAGACCTGTCATCGTGTTTGGTTTTTTTCTTAATGAATTTACTACTAGTATGAGATATACCTATTTAGCATTATTTTGATGCAATTGTTTCAAATTGCTAAAAGGTTACTTCTTTGGCGTTAATTCTTATGAAGTCCAAAAAGACTCACTATTCATGTTCTTGAAACAACTAACAAGTCGCCTGTTCCTCGGAAATGTACCTATTCATCAAATGGTCTCAATGGATTCAAATAGGTTACGATTCTGCTTCGAGTTGGAGCAAGCAGTACGTCGCAGGGTGCGTGACTCGAATGAGAATAAAACCATCTCGAGGTTTACAAGATCAATATAAAATCCAGATTTATGATGAGGACCTTTAATTTTTACAATTTGTTTTGGTGACTTTGCGCATGGGATACAAAACCTCTTCAAAGGTACTTCCCGTTGGCCTAGAATCATAAAATTTGGGAAGAAGCAGATCTTATCGCACGGGTAAAGGAAAAAAGCACATAAAATTGTAATTATTTATTACCTCAATTATCAAGAAATAAAAATTGTGGTAGAATAGAATAGAAACGTTTTTATTCAGGTAAATAAGTAGAGGAGGAGGAAGTTACAGTTTTTGAGCTTATAGCTAAATAATAAAAACTTAGTATTACATATTACCAAATACCAAAAACTTCAAATTAAGTACGAGTTCCTAAGTACGGTACATGCTCAGCATAAGTCACAGTAGAACTGTGACGCTGGTTTTCGGCATGTACCTAACAACGGTAGGTACGGTAACGGTAAAAAACATATTTGCAGTAGTTTGCGACTCGATGGCGCTGTATGTTCTAAGAACGCTGTATAGCGTTTTGTTCAGGTATGCAGCCCTACACTAGGGAGATTTGCCCACAGAATGTTATGCCTTGACTGCTGTCTTGTTCTTACCTTCTTAGTGTCCCTTGGTCACTGTGCTAGGGCTGGGGATAATTGCATTTTATGGTTATTGAGTTCTCTAACGATACTCGATTTGCCTTTGTTAGCATTAGATGGATACTTTATAATACGACGCCGTTTTTTAAAAAGCCAATATGATGAATTTGCATGCAATATGTACCTCCTATATATATTTTATAATGGGTAGGCAATTATAAAATATATACTCTGTTTCGAGCCGTTATTTCTTTACACTACAGTCTGCCGTTGAACTATCTTATACATTATCTCTGGAATAGCATTTTCAGTCCTCGAGGTTTTGGTTTACAAAGTCCAAAGTAACAAACGACACACGTTTCAAAGCAATTCTTTCGAGTGCGCGATCGTAAAAACCTGTAAAAAAAGTCTAAATGATTTCCCCCGCGAAGAAATCACGAAGATTGGATTGAATACGAAAAAAACCGTTTATCTTCTCACGGAATAACGCGTGACATGCGTCCCAGAATGCAGATAGAGTTGATTTGCTCCTCTTATTTGGAAATGCTTTATTTTATTTGTGGAGGCTGCTCATCATGTGAATAGCGATGATCGTCAGCTCTTTGATAGCGCACATTTGGCAACGGATTTGTGTCCTTAAATCTTTATGAACTTTAGTAGTTTTAGCTGCTGACTTTTATATTGACGGTGCTTTCAGAACGTTCTTAGATTTATTGTTCAGGGAATTGATTTCGTTGGGATAGTTCCAGCATCTTTAACGAAGATTAGAAAGTGTCATATTATCTATAAAGTGGCTTGTTAAAACTTGAAAAATTACTTTTAAATCTGACAACACCAGATGTTACGGGCAAAGTACTAGGGCAACATAACAAGTGAGAATATCATTTCCTTGGCTCTCAACACGCGCGGGTGCACTCGACGTGAGTGCCCACTCGCTACCCAGAACGCTGAGTCAGACGCTCTTCGGTACTCACTACTTACCTGTGCAGGACTTGTCGCGTGCTTATGATCTCCTAGTACATTAAGTTGTAAAAAAAATAACTTAGTGTTGTCATAACTAGCGATGTCACGACTCACGACCGTGAAATTTCACTGGTGTTTAAAATTTACGCTGGTGACACTGTCAAATTATGCACATTTTAAGAAGTGCACGTTCCGGGAAGTTCTAATTTTAAAATTTTCGCAAAGTGCTCATCGTGAGATGTGATTTTGAGAAATTCGCATTCTGTGTCGAACCCGTTACACAGTGACACGTTATTTTAATTCACCATCATTAAAGCTTTGTCAAAAACAATTAGCTAAATCATTAATCATTACTTTGAATAGCTAATCAATTATTCAGATGTTGAGATAATTTTCAATCGAAACTCGTGAATTGCAGTCATAAACCAACTTTGCGAAAAACTATTAATTTGTCCATAGCAAATGTTGCTATGCATGTGAAACTAAACAAATGAGCCTGTTTCCTGCACTGATTAATAAGTAAGTTTAACTACCACAAGCATAATTAGCTTTATAGACAAAAGCACCACAGATTTTACTGTAGTACAGAGACTACAGTTATTACCTTAAACTCCGCCTATTGAAATTTTAATTGCCAGAAAACTAAGACCTGCCGTAAAATAAAATCTTATTCCTAAGGCCAGCCGTGAAACTCTAGTTCAGATTCCAGATCTATTTCGGGTATTCTTCGCAAGTTCGCGCCTCGTTCCCCGAAATTTGTATGTGTAAAAAAAAAAAGTTCATTTCGCAAATCGCAGCAGAATCCACTTTTATGGTTGTTACCACAATGAATAAATTACGTGGCCAGCATTAATTAAACACAAAGAATGAAATCATAAAAAGTTAATCAATCACAAAGGCCCGACCGTCCTGAGTCCTGTTATAAGCGTCGGCCGGAGAGGTCATTTGTCTAAATTAACGACCTTTTCTAACTTTCTAACCGTTCTAGCTGTAGACAATTAACCCTTGATATTGTTCATTATAAGTCTGGATTTAATTTGAGCTCATTAATTCAACAACTCGCCTACGAAGAGTATTAATTTTAAAACTTTAAAATTTCTAGTACTAAATATTGTATTTTTGTTTCAGATGATGGACAAATAAGATCATCAAGTGAATAAATACCTGTAAGGTAAGCTATTACACACCTTTATCGATTACTAACGTAACATAATGAGACATTATTCTCGTAAGAAATTCGGGAACCCCTTTCTTATTCCTTCTCTATATCGTCTAAACTACGTCCAAAAGTCAGAGCTGATGAGTAAGAGCGAACACACTACTTCTGAAACGAATCCAATCTGAATCCTTACTTCGGAAGACTGACCGAATTCGGATACTGCTATTTGCACTACCTCGGACTCGGTCTGGACGTAGTGCGGACGTAGTGCACAAATAAAACTACTTGATCCGTCAATATCGTCTCCGAAATGGAGTTTCACTGATGACGGAAATCGTATCTAGTGCGCTTACTAAGTACCATACAAATAGTTCTACTACTAATTCGGACCGTATTTACACGGATACGAATCGGATTCGTTCCGAACTTAGTGCGTAACCGCTCTAAGTTAATCAGTCAGTCAATAAGTGTGTTAATTTTTAAACTCTACCTACAGAGAAATTACTTGTTTATGTGGCTTTATTACTGAATTTCTAGAATCCCTTCTGTAGCTTATCTACTCCTCAGATGATAGGAACGCACCGTCGTATTGAGTCTCTACACAGTGTCTACGTCTAGCCCCTCAAGCTGTGCCACAGAAGAGATAATAATGCTATATATAGAATGGACACTGTCATACGTCCACCAATCGGGCCTTCCTCACTCCGCAAGTGAGATTGAGCTCCACGAGTCCCGCTTCGCTGAGAAATCACCTCACGCACACTCTTGGACGTGTACAAAACTCCATCTGTGCAGTGTCTGTGTGTCAGTAGGTAGTTATAGCGCGGCTTTTGTGTTTTTTTTTATGATAGTGAGTGACAAGATGATCAAATCAGGTGGCTGATGATAAGCATCATGATTGCCCATATCAGACACAGTGCCACCCAGTGTTTCACGGGATTGAGTCGAGTCTCCAAGGTGTGGCTGTGCGTTGTGTTTTATTCAGTCAGTCACTCGGAACTCTGAGCAAAGCCTTTATCAATATAAATATTATAGAAACTAGTACTCAGGCTCAGGCAAGAGGTCGTAAAACAAGATTAAGTTTTAGAGAAGCCATTACCATATCAAAATCATAAGCTGCTAGTCAAGTCAAAATTTCCCATAAAATGTTTTGGGTTAACGATGGCTACATAATAGTAGGCCTACAGAATAATTTAAGATTATTTCTCCATAGTATAATGTCGTTGGACAAGTCAAAGGTGAGATAATAAGGTTTTATGGGTGCTGATGAAATCGTAAGCATTAATAGATCGTTTTTGATAAAAATGTTTGGACAAGGTCTTAAGGTCGTCTTAGCTATTACTTGTTAAATAGGTGTGAAGTATCTTTGTGATAAAATGGTATTTCAGATTATATAAGCAGTAGATAGCTATTAGTAAGGTACTACATTATATTATAATGATTAATTACTTCCAAAAGTGTCATAATATTGTGGCCAATTTGAATAAAAGGAATTGACTTTGACTTTAAAGTTATTGGTGCAGAACCAAGGTAAGTAGAGTACTTGGCGCTCCGAAGACAGAGTGACCTTTGACCTCCGTATTGCGGCAACATGCAACTCGCAACTAGCCGTTACATATACACAAAGAAACTGCGCAGACGTAAGCTAGTTTCGATGACCGACAGATTTTTTAGTTGCTGCACTCGATGACTGAGAAAGGTTTTAATTGATGCAACAACAAACTCAAATTTGTACCATTAATATGTAAACTAATATTTTTTTCGTAACCTCTTTAAAAAATGAAATGAGACATTTAAATATGTTATTAATTTAACCATTTTGAAACTACCGTGAGTGTTACTCATAATATTGATTATGGTGTATTTAACGACTTTACTAAAGTTTGAAGTCGAAAACGCTTGACCTGTCTGTCATTCACTTTATTAAAAAAAACGGTCCTTTTTGATTTTCCATGGTTAAATGAATATCAAAACTACTTATATTACTCCAAAATGAGTTTATGAACTCATTACTTTTACACAATTAGTGGTCGACCTATAGTTAAACTATACTAAATCTATCAGAGTGTTGATAGTTTCTTCAACTCAACATTACTGTGTTCCGGTATGAAGGGCAATGTTACCAGCGAAATTACTGGGATGGAAATTACTGACTGGGAGATTCAACAACTCATATCTCAGGGTAACAGGCGCAGTGCAGTGCCGCGCAGAATTTTGAATTATATAACACTGGGTGGCACTTTGTCTGATATGGGCAAACATGATGCTTACCATCAGGCACCTGATTTGCTCGTCTTGTCACCCACTATCATAAAAAAAAAACTAAAGTTGCCCTGTGTGCGCCATCACGTTGCAATTTTATTTTGTACAAAATCTATATAAAAGATTCTTAGTAGACGGCCAAACATTCACGTAACTTCAACACAAAGCTATTTACTCCCCGGCTAGTGCGGAATAATGGCGCCATCTGTTAGATTAGACGCGTCAGGAATGGCCGATCCGTTTCCCATCCGGTCTGTTTGCCGGACATTTGATTATATCCCGACCGGATATAGACCCGACGATACAGTGACGCATTCTCTTATGGGAGGAGAGGAGGTAGTGAAAGGGGGAAAATTGGAAGAAAACTTAGAAAGCATTGAATGGGTGCATTCTATAGCGAACTCTGTACTCGCGGAAAATATCCGCTGACTTTTATTCACAGAGAAATTAGTACGAAACACAAGAGTCAAATAAATGCAGCTCTCAACCCCTTTTCTGCAATTACTAACGGCAAAACAAAATCTACACCACATGCAAGGGATTTTTCCTAGGAGGGTGTATAAACCTCCTACAATTAGTCACCCTTTATTTTTTCTTCTCTCTTGTCTTTCTAGTGAGATACATCGGTCACTTACATGGGTCTTAATGGTCAGACTTTTACGTCCTATATAGTTGAATATCGCGGCTTTTTTTCTATCTCAATAATAATGTGAAGTTCTGTATGTTTATGTTGTCAGAGTATGTGTTACTCAATCACAAATTTTACTCAAAACTAGACTCAAAACCAACTGTTTTTGTTAAATTTTTATTTAATTTTTAGGACATCTAAAATATTATAGTACAGTCACCAGAAACAATTGATAAAATTACGTGAGACAAAAATACTTGAATATTTTTCTAATATTATCTTATCTAAGGTGCTACGTTGTTTCCAAAGTTGATTGGAGATCACGAAACGGTAAGGTAGCATCCAGCATGTACCTGTTACCTTTCCGGTGGATGCAAGCCGCTTACAACTTGACTAGATATAAATATATCGGGTAATTATTATAGTTACTATTATGATAGATTAGTACCTAAAGCAGTACTATTATTTATTATGTACCTGTATCCTCTTGTATGTAGTAGGACGGAGTGAAGGCTATGTAGGGAAGCAACCAAACACAACGAGCGCTGTTCGTACAATCATTTATTCTAATAATTATGTATTGTTTTATTGCTGACTATCGATAACTATATTCTATGTTGATCAGTGCAATATAATGAACAGCTTTTTTTATTAATGAGTGTTTTAGTTTTGTGTCTTTTGTGCGTGTTGTCCAAATAAACGTATTTCATTCATTCATTCATTAAAAGATATAATTATGTACCTAAGACTAAAGTGCGACCGAGATAACAATATTAGTCGCTATTACAACTCCACTTTACGGTTGTAAGTGGACCTAATGGGACCTAATTTAAGCTTTCCATTTTCGAGAAACCAAGTACCTCATCACGCCATTTTTTTAAATCAATGATTTTGTCAGGTCTATTTGTGTATGTGGCCGATGCTTTCACCCTTGAAGGGACCAGTTGCTTCTCATTCGGAAGGAGTTCAATGGCCCTTCTTCATCCCCCAAATCGTCGTGTTTATTTTTGTAGCTAGCAAGTATTAGTTCTACATAATGGCATCAAAGGTTTCGTCGCTTTCGGTTTTCCGTGTGTTTACAGGTTAGGTACTGAAGTCTTAAGGCCCTGTCCAAAGCTTATTCGCCCTCTCGCTCACACATACCGACATTTTTGAAGATATTAAAATACTACATGTAATTACGTTAAATAAAGACAACTAGGATCTAGAAAATAACAATACAAAGATTTAGTAAAAAATCTAATTTAATCTAAACGAGTTTTCATGTATAAAAACCTGCACAAAGAAAAAAAATCTTATAAAAATAAAAAGGCACTGAAAACTTGTTCTCCTTATAGTTTAACAATAGTAGTTACTGTGGTTAGGTTAGGTTTATATGTATGTGGCTATGCGTAAGTTATCAGGCATCTTTGTCCACTATTGTATTGGTTGATTATATAATAAGCTTTCCAAAGAAAGTAGGTATGTACCTAAATATATAGAACAATCTTAATTTCAGCAGTAAGGTGATTTCAGCAGTAAGCAGTAAGGTAAGGTGATGACTCTGGTGGGGAAAAATCCACCGGCTTTTCAAGTCGTGGAATCCGCCCCACCAATCAATTTACTGGGGCATATTCTGCTTTATAATTTGTAGCATTCCACTATGCCCCACCAGTGGGGCGGCTTGGTGGAGCAGGGTGGAACAACCTAAACACTTGGGTAACAATATCCCACAAGGGGTATACCCATTGTTTAAAGAAAAGGGGAAATGGGGTACGTTATCTAAGCACTTAGTCAACAACTGGCATGTGAAATTTAAAACAACAAAGATAGAAAGACGTACCTAAGACCGAAGTGCGAACGAGACAATTTACTGACGTACGTGGACCTAATGGGACCTAATTTGAGCTTTCCATTTTCGAGACGCCAGTACCTAATCTCCCCTTTTCTTTAAATCAATGGGTACACCTAACAAAAATACAATCACGAAAGAGTCCACCGGACCAAACATCCAATCAGTGAAAAACTCGCCACGCACACCTACAATCATGTTTTATCACAACTTCCCTTAAATAAAATAAAACATGTAGGGTTTTGTATATGATACACAGCTCCTTATATATATATACTAGCGTTGTTATCGTTCCCGTGGGAATATCGGGAAGTCTAAGCTATCTATAATCTAAGTATATACACACCATTTTCAGCTGAATCGGTTCAGTAGTTTTTGTGGTAAAGAGTAATAAACATCCATCCATCCATCCTCACAATTTTCGCATTTATAATATAAGTAGGATTAATATAAGTAAGTATTTATCTTATTATGTAAACAATTTACTTGTCAAAATTCTAGTAGCCAAAACATCCGACCCTTTAAAATTAAGGATAACATCAGAACATAACCGCCTCCCCTTGAGAATAACACGATTATTTTAAAGTACCTAGTAATCCTGAAATAATGCTGTTTACTTGGGATGTTTAATGTTTGTAGTCAAATACGTATTTACTAAGTCATGTTTCAAGTTAATAACGCTTGTTTGTGATCTCGGAGTCAATGTAAATAGTAAATACTCGCTCGTTCATCTTATTGTGACCTCTTTCATATATCTACTGTCCTTTCATTAACTATTTACCCAATTTTTTTCACTATAACTAAAATAGTATCACGAGAAACTTAATTTTTTTCAGGCGCCGCACATCGCCCATATTTGCACTATTGAATTATTAATTTTATGTCCAATATCAAATATCCAATTTGTGTCTAACACTGAATATCTCCAATGCCCAAAATACCGATCCACATATTAGAGTTTTAGAACTAATGTTTTAGTTGGTGCAAATAGTTTGGCCATTGACAAAAAAACATATAATGCTAGTATTGGAAACTGCTCAAGGAACGATTATAGTAACAGGGTTCCTTACATAGACTGCTTTGAATACAAAGCAGTCTATGTAAGGAACCCTGTTCTATAAATAACCTAACCTAATAAATACCTAATAACCTAATAAATATATTAGGTACTAAACTTTTCGATACAAAGTGAAACGATGATTAAAAAACAAAAATTCCCATGCTTGTTCAAGCAAGCTCCAAACACGCGATCGTGCTTATTGATATCATTAATCTTTAGACCGAACCATATTACACCGAAATATGGCGAAAATGACTTGCTTTTATACTATCCCCCTCCAAAAATATTGTAAACATTTTATGTAAGTATATGTCGTGTTTCCGTCGTGTTCTCCGATACTGCAATAACATTGTTAATTTTATGTCTGGAATGAAAAAGGTGTATTTATGCGATAGTATTCGAGCGATGCGACTTGAATGTCTATATTTTTATCGCGAACGAATGTCTGAATCCACCGATGTGAAGAGAATAAAATATTATGTGTAGTATTAAAACATGGAATGGTTCAACGAATGTTTTATCTAAAAACGTCTCGAAATATCTTCAAATGCTTTAAAATGTTAAACTTGTTTCAGATGGCTAAGAGGAGCAGTTGGCGAGAGTGGCGGCGGTGCAGGTGAACGTAGACAATGCTGGCCGGGATGTGGACGCAGCTGTTGGTTGCCGCGCTCGCGCTGGCGGCCGCCCGGGCCTATCTCATCCTGGTCCCCGACACCTCCCCACCCGGATACGTGGTTCTCGACTCCGCTGTCTATAAACTCGGTTCCGAACGCACCTACACCATAGACGTTCACCGCACGGCCAACTTTGTACACCATATCCTTCGAGTCAACCGAACAACCGGCGTCGTCACGCTTCGCAAACGTCTGCGCTGCGACGGCATCTTCTATCCTAACCTCTTCACTTTCTACGTGGACTCCACTTCTGAACGCATTCGGGACATCGATTACTATAGTCTGCCTATCAGAATCTTAGTCACAGGAGAGGACTGTGACAGACGACATGCGGAATTGTACGATATAGATTTCGATAGAGTCTACGATCAGAGCGACTCGGCACTGCAGTATGATGAGGAAATAGTTCGCGATAAAAGAGAAATCTCGCACGAAGATACGATAGATTGGAGGTTGTTAGAATCCGAGGAACTGGTATCTAGTCAATATAATGTTCTATCCACGGCCTATCCGTGGTCCAACGCCATGTTCGAGGACTATGTAGCGACGAATAGAAGTAGGAGAAAACGATCTCAACATTTAGTACCATTTGATATGGCTGTAGATATTAAGATAGCGGAAGCGAGACAATGGATTACTGAAACGTATGCTAGCTTCGCCATACCCACGACTGATCGATGGCAAGGTATCTGCTTGAAACAATCGCAGTTCATAAACTCATTAGTAGCGTTCCTGCCGAAGACAGTACAAAAAATGTGCAAAGTGCAATTTCTGGACGTGAGTGACCCTCGGTTTATGATCGAGAGCAGTCAAGGGGATCTTGTAGCCAGTGCAGACGTATGCATACAAGAGCCTATGTGGAAAGTTTCCATCCTATTCACGTTCAACTGCGACAAGACTAATATCGTGGATTCGGATCACAGATTGAAGATAGTCTACCACCATCAGGAGTTAAACGACACTGATATTGCGAAGCGTGTAAAGAGAGAGCTTCGAAACCAATCTCCGTACTTCGAGCAAGCTTTGTACGTGGCTTCAGTGGCCGAGGAGCAACCACCTGGAGTAGTTGTAACTACCGTTCGAGCAAGGTAAGCGATAAAACGTCGGCATTTCCGCCTTAATCTCTCTCATGCAGGATGTCTACATTATTCTAATTATCATTAACGTGGAACTAGTTACTCGTATCATATGCCGCGTTAATTGGCTGTTAGCTCGCTGAGCTTTTATGAAGTCATCTATTTTACGGGTTGTGGCTATTGTCATGAGCCATTGCGCGCGTCGCCAGACAATGCAACCGCCGCACCGTTAGGACGGGACGATAAACCCACACAATTTACTCTGATGATGTGATACATTTTTTACCAACGATCGTTATTGAGCACAATGAAGAGAAATTACCGGTTATCGCGAATCACAGACACATATAGGCTTTCTTTTCATGTTTGTGCTAGTAGTTGTAGACTTGTGTAGATAACAATGAGTAATAGCTAAGTATTGTGCCAACTTAATTAAGTGGGTACTGAGAACTGTCTCCTAAATTATCTGTAACATGGATTTTTATGCATATCGCCTACATAATTGTTTAGAAAATTTTGCAGCCGGCAAAAGCCGTGGCAAAAAAAGGGTGGCAAAGCAGGTTTGTTCCTTTTAGAAATCTTTTCTTTTTTCTATATTTTATGTAGTTTCCAGTTTCACAAACCCCATGTCTGAGTTCATTTGATTTGTCTTTACAAATAGGTACCCACTACCCACTCTACTCAGATCCTAAATTCCTTTTTAGTAAAAATTACTTTTCGCGGCGTGGTGTATCTACAAAGCTTGTAATAGGCAACATTTTAGTGTCAAATTTTACAGCACTACGCCTGCCGTAATAAACTCTAAAGAAAATTCCACCCTGAGAATGTTCAATCGATATCATTAAAGACTTATTTCCTAGAATAGTAGTTAATAACGTTACTTAAAAGATCGTTGGAGCCAGAGAGTTGTAACTCGAGGCAATTTACTGCATTTCTATCGAAGACCGCTTTGATATCCGAGGTTTGTCACGTCGCCTCGATCGGTAATGACTAGACTTTAGAAATGCTGGTACCTACACTGAGCATTATATTATTTACCCGGTGATTTTCGATAATGTAGAGCATTATTAAATAAGTCAAGATTCCGATTAAGATTATAGCTTTGAGATAAATCTGTCTGTACTAAGCCCATCGGCTATCGGTATCTGGTAAAGCCACTGTTAACTTTATATTAAGTAATTCTTTTAATCTATCTCTTAACATAAACTTAAAAGTTTCTAGATTTAGCCCCCGATCGAAAAACAGAAAGCGTGTAAGTGTATCTGTATGTCAGTGAATGATCTGTGTTTCTGTGTATCTGTCTGTGGCATCGTTGCTTATAAACGAATGGACCGGTGTGTTTGAATGTTCTTAGATGAATGATGAAACATTCATGAAACTTGGTTCAGCCAGTGGTTATCCCTCTCTTTTTTTTTTTTTATGCTAGTGAGTGACAAGACGAGCAAATCAGGTGCCTGATGGTTAGCATAATGATTGCCCATATCAGACACAGTACCACCCAGTGTTTTAATATTCAAAATTCTGTGCGGCACTGTACTGCGCCTGTCACCCTGAGATATGAGTTGTTGAATCTCATCATGCCCAGTAATTTCTCTGGTAACATTGCCCTTCAGACCGGAACACAGTAATGTTTGCACATTACTGCTTGGCGGATGAATAACTGGCAAAGGTGTGGTACTTCCCCAGGCGGCTCCCTACAAAAAAAGCCTACCACTACAAACTAACTACTTTCTAGCAGCTGCAGGGCAATAAGCTTCTTCCAGTGAGCTGATCCATTTGAAATTTGGTATCCTGTAACATAATCAATGCCACGACATCGTAACTTTGACCTGATGCCGCAGCGTCAGGTTTAGATGGCATGATGGCGCGAAGTCGAATATATCGTGTTTAGGCTCATTAATACCTAGGATCAAAAGCCCCTTTTTTCTGTGTTTGTAACAAACTATATACTGCATGTTTTCCACAGGGACCCAGAGAACAGTCCAGTAACCTATTCGATGTCAAGTCTGTTAGACTCCCGGTCGGCAGGCATGTTCTCAGTGGACTCTCGCAGCGGGGTGGTGAGCACGCAAGCTCGCCTCGACCGGGAGAGGCTGGACGTGCATTACTTCAGAGTTGTAGCGCAGGATGACACGTTCCCACCTCGGAGCGGGACTACTACGTTACAGGTAATTTAATGTAAAACTACCTACAACTCAAAGTTTATTCAAATATAAAAATACACTTATGTATTTTTATGCCATTAATATTCCTTTATAGCACGTTACTGAATCTAGCGTGTGTTCGGAAACATACCTCTACTATTTTTTCTACTGCCACTTTGGGTTCGCCCGGAGAGTCACAGTCGCGGAGAATCACGTACCGGAGAACTACGATTTTTGGTAATTAAATGAATTTGGTTTCCATTTTTAGGGTTCCTTATCACTTCGTTGTCCTTCTTTCTGTCTGTCGGTCCGTTTGTCAAGACCCTTTTTCTCGGGAACGCGTTGAGGTATCAAGTTAAATCTTATATTAACAACTCAAATTCACGGTCCCTTGCTGCTGTAAAAAAATCAAGCTTCTAAGTCAACGCGATCAAAAGATACGGTCATTTTACCGCACTATTCCATACTTTGCGCAACGGGCTAAAGACCCCTACGAAACTTCCCGTTGGCCCAGCACCATAAAATTTGGCAAGAAGCCAGATCTTATATCAATTTAAGGAAAAAATTCCGAAACCGAAAATATAAAAAAAAATTACTAGGTATGGAACCCCGTACTAAGCATACTAATTATATGCCTTAACAATTTATTTCTACTTCTACGGTCTCGTACTTGTAAAGGCAAAGGTAAATGTTTTCCAATTCTTCCTCAAGTCTTTCATTTATATTCCAAGTTGTGTTCGTAACCTAGATATTTGATATTACACAACTTTTCAACGAAGGCGTAAAATGAACTTCCACCAACTGCTCTAAGATTCCTTTTAATATTTAATAACATTTTGATTAAACTCTAAAGAGAAATGATAAGGAAGACCGAGATAATTAATAATACCATTATCTTCTTTACGGGAGACCGGAACCTTATTTGTAATCGGGCCCTAATCGCACCCTTGCCTTTATACCCTTGACATTATACTTAAATAGACCAACAGCACAGTAGTCGCACGGATTACGGATATATCTTTACTCTCCCCGTTTTCTCCTCTTTCGCACCCAAACAAACGGTTCTCTCCTCTTCCTGCACGGTTGCCTGAGGGACAGCCTATTGTCACAATAGTTATTATGAATGACAGCCTCGTTGGCTCAGACGGTAGTAACTCTGCTTTCTGTGCCGCAGGCCCCGGGTTCGATCCCCGGCCAGGTCAAACATTAAATTTGTGTGCACGAACATGTCTGTTTGATCTGTGTCTGGGTGTTATAAGCTTATATAAGTATGTATATCAGTCATCTGGTTACCATAGTACAGGCTTCTAGCCTAGTTTGGGACCAGGTGACCGTGTGTGGAAGTTGTCCCATATTATTATTATTATTATTATAATTGTTATAGGTTTAAGATTTTTTTGTTTGTGGTGTATCAATAAAGTGTTTATCTATTATATATATTATATACAAAAAGCATCCGCTGTCTCTTTTACACTTATTTTTCTGCACTGGAAAATGTTTTGTATGTTAGTCCGGCTGGTGAGAAATGATTTTCCCCCTCTTAATAGCTGCTGTCAAGCAATTACCAATACAAATGGTCCACTGACTAGGGGTAAAACCAGAGACAACAAGGTTACCGGTGGATGTTCCCTCTCTACTATCGGAGTGCTTTCTTTTAAAAAAATACCTATTTGTACTTGAGCCGCACCTACCTACCTGTACCACTACTACAAGTGGGTATACGATTACTTGTAAACAAAACAAGTGCCTAGCTATTATGGTTTATGAGATAGAACCCTGGGACGGACGGACGGACAGCAGCAGTAGGGTTCCTTCGGCACCCAGTTGGGGTTCGGAACCTTAAAAATGAGATATAAAAATAGTAAGGACAACAATCCTACTACATATCCTACATTTAATGCAAAAATACAATTAATGCAAAAGTTCTTGATGATGGATGGATGTATGTTTGTTTGTTACTCTTTCGCGCCAAAACTACTAAAACGATTGGGCTGAAATTCGGCATGTAGATAGTCTAGATCCTAGAAGATAGGACATAGGGTAATTTTTATCCCAATATTCCCATGGGAACGATGACTACGCGGGTGAAACCCCGCGGGGCCCAACTAGTAGCCTTATAAAACCGCGGGGCCCAACTAGTAGCCTTATAAAACCGCGGGGCCCAACTAGTAGCCTTATAAAACCCCGGGGCCCAACTAGTAGCCTTATAAAACCGCGGGGCCCAACTTGTAGCCTTATAAAACCGCGGGGCCCAACTAGTAGCCTTATAAAACCGCGGGGCCCAACTAGTAGCCTTATAAAACCGCGGGGCCCAACTAGTAGCCTTATAAAACCGCGGGGCCCAACTAGTAGCCTTATAAAAACGCGTTAAGTAGGATAGTGAGTAAAAGTCTGACTATTCGTAAAATAACAGACATGACATTACCCTGTTTTATACACCTACCTATTTGTATGTTTTATGGTTTTATTTATAACTTCATTAGGGCTTACAAGGGTTGGGTTCTAATCAAACTTTATTGTTATGTTACTTTCATTTGTTTTTACTTTGGCAATTTGCAGTTAACTTTTGTAATTAGAGCTCTGATTACATTACGGACGTTAAGTAGGCAAACCAGGGTTTTGTATCAAAAATGTGGTAAAATAAAGCGAAAACAAGTCTATGTCTAAGGATCAGTTATTAGACAACATAATATAATATTTACTCATTGACCAAACCTACGCAGTTTATCTTCCGAAAAGAAATTAACGAAACTACGTTTATCATGATTTTTGATTTGATGAGATTTTTCCCATAAAAACTTATTTGTAGGGTAAGTATACCTAGTCGTAATAGTCGTAATAGCCTACTCATACCACAGAACAGATAATAAAACTACGTATAGAATGGACACTGTAATCCGCACACAAATCGGGCTTCCTCACCCCGCAAGCGAGTTTGATTGAGCTCTCCACGAGTCCCGCTTCGCTAGGAAAACACCTCATGCACTCTCTTGCACGTGTACAAAACTCCATATTATGTGCAGTGTCAAGTGTCTGTGTAGTAGGTAGTTATAGCGCGGCTTTTGTATGGGATTGAATCGAGTGAAACGGGATTAAGTCGAAACGTGCGATTCGTGCCATCTATGAGATGCGTCCACGCGAATCCCTGAGGGAATTATTTAAAGATATAAACATACTGACCCTACCATCCTTATACATTTATGAGAACATCATGTATGTGCGTAAAAATTTACATAAATTCAAATTAAATAGTGACCTTCACAATTTTAATACTAGAAATAAATACAAAATAGCTGCACCTAGCTTTAGATTATCTGAAACAAATAAAAAGACATTCTTAGGAAATAGTGTACGTTTCTATAATAAAATCCCAAAAGAGATAACTGGGCTCTCAGAGGGTAAATTCAAAACCTATATAAAATCTACTTTACTAAAGAAGGCTTATTATAAAGTCAACCAGTACATAGAGGACAAAGATGCCTGGAAACTTCTGCATAGCCGCCTCGCGGCACCTTTAAAGAAAACGAATGTAACCAAACCAAATATTGTAAAACTATCTGTTGAAAAAAAGTTTCTTGTGCGTTCTTCTTGTAGAGGTATCTTTCCGAACGCACGGTAGACTCAGTACTGTTTATCTTTATTGACGTGCAAAAGTGTCAGATTATGACCTATTTGAATAAATCTGTTTGAGTTTTGAGTTTGAGTGTCCGGGGTGTGCTACTACTACGTAGAAAACATATGTGTGTACACGCGTCAAATGTGTGCGTAGATACGGCGTTTACTCCCTCTCCTTGACTGCTTGGTCGTAGGCGACGTAAAATGACGGCGAGGTGAGTGTCGCTTCTTTATGCAGCATTGATAAACCTTTGTACCTATTTCCCTAGATCAACGTGTTGGACTGCAATGATCATGCTCCAGTTTTTGAGATGCAGCAGTATGAAGCATCCGTGAGGGAGGGGGCCAGCCCTGGAACCACCGTCCTCACTCTTAAGGCCACGGATCAGGATATTGGGAAGAATGCTGAGGTAAGCTGTAGAAATTCTCGTACAGAGTATTGTACAGATCTATTGTACTCGTACAGGTATTGCCAATATGTTGCCGACCCTACAACACTCTATTCATTCTCCTTTTGAAGAGCCACATGTTGTTGCTCAACGGGAAGACCGCAGCAGGGAGATCATGCCACAGTTAGCACATATGCGGCAAAAAAGAACTTGTGCGTCGCCCACGTGTCAATTATGTGCGGATGAGCTCTCAGGCGATGGCGGCTAGTACGGTGATAGAAACGTGACGCCGGTATCAGGTTGAACAGTTCATCAGAACACTCGGCGTTGTAAATGCTATAAAAAATACTACGAGACCCGATGTCTATGCGCTTACTGAGTGGATCTGTTCGGTGAGCTTGGGGTCGTATACTATAATTCTGACTCTCCGAAACCTTGAAAGGAGTGTCTTAACCTTGTTGAAGGAGAATAGGTCGACGCTCGTGATTTGCCTGCGAGCAGATATGGTCGGGCATAGTAAGAAAGTACCAATATCATAATTCATTTTGTCTTCCAGGTGGAATACTCAATAGACTCTGTAACAGCTGAGAAATCCGACACAAACGAGTCCATAGACGACGAGTCTGATGAAACCCTCGAAGTGTTCAGGGTTGACGGTAGGAGCGGCGCGCTACTCACTAGGGCGGCTTTGGACCGGGAGAAGGTTGCTCGGTACACTGTGGTAGTGAAAGCTACTGATCAAGCCAGCCCTATATCGGATAGGCTTTCTAGCACGTAAGATGAATTACCTATGTTACTTATTTTGCTCCCATTGGGGTAAGTAGAGACTACTTTTGTGTCTGGCGTGGACATATTGGGATGTTTTTTATTATTCGCTTAATTCATTCTACGCGTATATGAAAAATCGGCAGCTCCAGATGAAGGTACAAAAATTTTGGAGCAATCGACTTTGATACTATGTTGACATCTCCCATTTTAACTTGTCTAATTTGGCAAAATCTCATGACAAATTAACGATTCCCATGTTTTTGTAAATGAATTTGTTGATTAAATCGTGATAAATTGATATGTCAAGTGGTGGCAAGGTGAATAAGTTGATAACTCGCTGAAGACTGATTTGATAAGTTAATTATTATACAAAGTATGAGGAATTTCGTTTATTTATTGTCATCATCTAAAAGCTGGCATAAAATAACCTTTATTTACCAGAAGAGGACTAAATGGCCGCCCTGAGTAATTTCCATTGTAGACATGTCAACATATTCACGCCTGCCACGGACTTATCTCCACTTGCTACGATTTACGTAATTTTAACCTGGCCTTCCCTTAAGAAAATAATATAAATTTGATCAATTATGTCCGAGGTATTCGCTGACCAGAAAACTATGACACGAGGTATTTATTGGTTGTATTTCCACCAGAACTTAGCTAAGAATGTGTTTGATTAAACCGTCTTGCCTTGTGAGCCGCAGGTGTCGTGTTCGAATCCCTGATAGACCAAATGTCAGTTTTATCCTTTGTGGGGATACTGGCTTCCCGCTGGTCACGATCTCCTTCGTCACCACTGGTGACGTCACTGGTCACAAATGAGAATTCTTTTAGAATGTGGCCTATTTGTTACAATGATGATCCACCGCCCAGGTCAGGCAGTGTTATTTTGATTTTTACATTAGAGATTATTTCACACTCGCGAGATCTGTATTACTGGGGTCGCTTTAAGTTTTATTTTAGCGCAGGTCCTTTATCACGACCGTGATAATATTATAATAATGTTTGAACATTACAGAGCCACGGTGATAGTGAACATCCAGGACGACAACGATAACTACCCTCAGTTCAGCGAGAAGACCTACACCGTCACCGTGGACGAGGACATCAGCGTTGCAGATAACCCAGTCATAGCTCGGATCAAGTAAGTATAAAGGTCCTTCTGAAGCCTTAATAACCCTCTTGGAACCAGGCCTGGGACAGTCCCCATTAGAGGTACGAAGCTATACTTGTATGCTGTACTACTAGTACGCTGGAGCGTCCGTCTTGACGGTACAATATGTATGGCCTAGACAGAGAGAACATAGAACATAGATAGAGAGATATGCGATAGAAAGAGAGGCAGCTTGTTGATTAATATAACGATAATTAGTTAGGCACCGTGCGACCTGAATCGTACTTTATTGCGTCGGAGCTAGAGTCGCTATTTATTTAAATGATTATGTGGAGTGTCCCTTCTGTCCTTTTATTCTGTGTTAGAACTTAATTCGTAGAGCCGGGGAATTAATCTTTGTTCGACTGTCGTTGGTCGGGTTATCTTTGACAAGGTGAAGTGTTGTATCTACGTATTAGTTTACAAGTAATTATAACTGCTCACAATTTCAATAGCCTTCGTTGTTGAAGGTTATTGAAGGTTAGTGTGAGTTAAGCCTATGCAAAGTTAATTCTTACTTGAAAACATGAAACGTCAAGCGGTACTTCTCTAGATTTGATGGACTTTAAATCTTTGCAGTTCACCACGGAGAATAGTCATGAGATCTTATATTTTAAGTCACACTCAGACAGCTCAAGACAAAAACGTAAAATTACCGAAATTCCTTACTTAGTCTAAAAAAAATCTTATTTAAAAACAAAACAAGTTTTAAAGTTGTTATCATTTCGGCCCAATTCTATCCAAGTTCTGCATCTCAAAATAACTAAGCTAACTAACCCACACGGTATTTTTGCAAATTTACAAGGAAATAAAAGTGAAACAATAAGGTTCGTCTTGGCAGACCTATCTATTGTGACAGGAAAGATTGGTACAGAAGGCAGACTCGATAAAACGAATAGATAGATAGATAGATAAACACTTTATTGGTACACCACAACAACAATAAATCTTAAAAATTAAAGTAAACAGTATATAGTGCAACAATTGGCGGTCTTATCGCTAAGAGCGATCTCTTCCAGACAACCGTGCGTCCGTAACGAATACACATTGATACGCAAATATACCCGCAAAAGATGGGATTCTCATTTGTCCGTTTTCTGTTGGGAATGCTTGAATAGAGAGCCAGTATGAAATCCGCGACGAAGTACAGAGCTTTTACTGGCGCGCGTTTAAACTGGACGTGTATAGCATTCGTATCAAATGGCATTGCTTTACTTCAAAATGTCCTACAGTTTCCCAATAGAGATCGGACTACATAGAAAACATCGGACGTGAAGCCGCGAGTGCAAGCTGAGCACGCTCCTTAGAGTACCTAATTTTATACATAAAAATACATAAAATCAAAGTGTATGTTTGTAATATAACTAAATGCAAATAAAAGAAGGTATTGTTTATTTATATATTCTATTTATATATTTTTCATGAAGAACACATTTTTCGTATTTCTCGAGCCGCAGCGCTTAGGCTGGCTTTGTTCCAACCCTAGAGAAAAAATAATAGAGCCGGCTTTCTGTATCTTTTTATTTTGTGCTATTGTCCGCTGCTTCTAATTTGCATTTCCATAAATCTTAATCGAGTATACACGATACATAATAGCTGCCATACAGTATCTATTTATTGTTTAACACGGCTTCGGACGATTGCCTATAAATATTCCATACGATGATTAATTGCCAGTGTTTTTAGAAAATCTCCTTTTAAATTTATAGCGATATGGAACTCCTTTGTGTAGATTCATAACTTACACCAAACCTTTTTAATAGTTATTTTTCTATAGATTATCTGCGCTGTGAAACCTCTTTTACGATAGTTAACTTTGATACTGGCACGCTTCTATGCTGGCACGCACATAAAATATCTGCAAATAATATTTATACCTTTTCATTTACATAATGTATTTTTATCAAGGATTTTCATTTTTCATTCTTGATTTTCACAAAGTGCCTAGTACCTACCTACCTACGTAAAAACAGGCAATTCGCTAGTAGGTAGGTACTATCAAGTGTCATAAATCATGATTTTTACTGAATGACGAACGACAAATTTTTTCTTGAATGACGCGTCAATCATCATTTACGTTAAGTTAACCATCAATCATCGCCATGCCACGCAAAACCATTTGTTACCACCATGGTTGTGCATTCTGATAGAAAATGAGACAGAATGCTTGAATGCTATTCTGTCGATGCACAGCAAATCTATCTATCGTCATGTCTCTCGCGGTCGTAACCATTATGCTGACCGACAGTAATGGTACTGTAGTTGCTAAACTTTAGATTATAAGACCGTGGTTACCACATTTGGGTCTGTAGCTCGTATATTTTTGTGTTTCCAGAGCCACTGATGCAGATATAGGTGCAAACGCGGTCATACGGTACGCAATCATCGGCGGCAACACACAGATGCAGTTTTCAATAGACAGCCTGAGTGGTGATGTGTCGTTAGTGAAGGCGTTAGATTATGAGCAAGTTCGGAGCTACAGGCTTGTTATAAGGGCACAGGGTGAGTGCACAAAATACTAACATAAGGATAATGTGGGAACATCTCCTTAACTTTACCACTGAACTGACTTAATTACAATTGACACAAGTCCCAGTTGTGTCACTTGTAATAACCCTATTCATCATCATCATCTCAGCCATAGGACGTCCACTGCTGAACATAGGCCTCCGCCATAGATTTACATCTAGCGCGGTTGTAAACGGCCTGCATCCATCGTGATCCTGCCGTAATAACCCTATTACACGAGTCCTAAAAAACGAAACTGGCGAAGTATGGTTCCCTATTAAGAAACTGAGTCCTCGGTACACTTCTGCCTACTATATAAGTAGGTAATAACCTATATTTGTTTACAGATGGAGGTAGTCCATCCAGGTCTAACACCACCCAGCTTCTTGTCAACGTAAAAGATGTGAACGACAACGCACCGCGCTTCTATACGTCCTTATTTCAAGAGTCCGTCAGTGAGAATGTTCCTGTTGGATATAGTATTGTTAGGGTAAGTGTGCTCTACGTGATTAAAAAGATGGAGTAATTATTCAAGGGGGTGTATTTACCCGCTACCTGTCAAACTAAACAACTTACAAAAGTAACAATAACAATTCCAAAATTCGCAAAAATACGACTTTCCGTACAAAATGGATCAGCTGATTAGCTTTGTATCGGAACTTTTTTTTAAGGATAAAGGGTAAATGTCCCCTTCATCATTATTCATGATTTTGTAACACGCTGTATATAGATTATATTTCATTCGAAGAATCTAGGTGTACCTTCACATTATGTATTATTTTTCAAAATTCTATCATATGAGCTCTTTTACAGTAGGAAATATCGCTTGCCTGCAGTATATTTTCAGCGAAAAGTATTCGCATCTAATTGTTAATTTTACTCGTATTTATGGTGTCAAGTGGAAAAGTTATTTACATCCATGTATATGCTTGAGTTCGACGAGTTTGCCAAAAATACCAACAAACGGCAGAAAAACGGTCCTAGTTATCATTTCACCATGCCATAGATTATGGACTATCGACTAACAGTCTTTCAAAAAGCAAACTATTGTCAAAGAAAAGTTCGATAAAAAAAATGAATAAAATATCACCACCTTTCCAGGTACAAGCATACGACGCAGATGAGGGCGTGAACGCAGAAATAACGTACACATTGTCAGACAAGGAGTATGGAAGCACCGAGCTACCGATCTCCATCGAGCCACGGTCAGGGTGGGTTTATACCTCTGGACCTCTCGATCGGGAGACGCAGGCTAAATATCAACTGTTGGTAAGTATGTATTTTTAGCCAGATTAGCAAGTTGAAGTGGCAATGGGCAGGGCACATAGCACGTAGAACTGATGGCCGATGAGACTGTGAAGTTATCGAATGGAGACCACGGACAAGCAAGCGCAGCGTTGAACGTCTACCTACTAGGTAGATAGACGATCTGATGAAGACAGCAGAAATGCAGTCCGCATCAGCAGTTAGGATGCAGGCCGCTTACAACCAGATTAGATGGAAATCGATGGGGGAGGCTTATTTTCAGCAGTGGACGTCCTACGGCTGAGATGATTGTAATGATGATGGAGACAGCTATTTTCTGCCATCGGTGGTTCACAGGGGGATGACATGTTCGTCCAAAAACCTTCATTAGTATTGCTACTGACTCACCCATATTCAAAAATAATGCTTTATGTTAGGTACTGTGCTAATTAAGGAATTTGTCAATTGTTTCCAATTATAGGAGCTATGGGCGGGTCACGGTATATAGTAGTAAAAACATGAAAACTATCCTCAAAATTTCTCACCCACTCTTCTAACCTTCACTAGGTGACAGCAACAGATGGTGGCACCCCGCCTCGTTCAGCGACAGCATCTGTAGTAGTAGTGGTACAAGATGTTAACGACAACGACCCGGTGTTCGCTCCCGCGCAGTATGACGTGGAGCTCGCTGAAGATGAACCACCAGGAACACCTGTTGTCACCGTAACCGCTACTGATGCTGATGAAGATAACAGGTAAGACGATAACAACGAGCCGGTGTTCGCTCCCGCGCATTATGACGTAGAGCTCGCTCAAGTTGAGCAGCCAGGAACGCTAGTGGTTACTGTCACGGCTACTGATGCTGATGAAGATAGCATATTATATATTAGTTAAGTGTAAGATTTCTGGCAGGGACAGAACTCAGTGGTGAGTGATGACCCTTTTTTCTGAGTCTCACAGGTTCGACGGCTGCCGGTTTCAATTTCCGGCCAGGTCAAACTGCTGGTCATCAAGTCAGCTTATTGAAAAATATTAAAGAGACCGAACTCTATTAGATCATTAGCAGTTTCCGTTGTCTATTTCTACAAGGTCTTGTGATACAGCACCGTTGCAAATTATTTTATTGGTGAAACTTTTCAGACTTCACTATGAAATAACAGGCGGTAACACTCGCGGGCGTTTCTCCATCACCTCACAGAATGCCCGAGGTCTGATCACCGTCGCCCAACCACTGGACTTCAAGCAAGAACGACGATATGTCTTGACTGTGACTGCCACTGATTCTGGTGGACGGTCGGACACCGCCATGGTCCATATTAATATCACTGATGCTAATAATTATGCTCCTGTCTTTGAAAATGCACCGTACACTGCTTCGGTAAGTGATTCATCACAATGTTATAGGTCTTATTTCCGAATCTAGGATTCTAGGATCTCCTTTTCTACGTTATTTCCTTTTCTTCTTAAATAACTTAAGACTAAATAACTTAAGCATTTGCATTTCATGTTTACCACCTCCAATTTTTCGAAATATGTGATTACTGATTACTACCAATCCTAAAAGAAATCATGTCCAAATAATATTTTTCGATAACGAGAAAATATTTCGACCAACCGAAACCTTGCGACTCTTCTCTACATTCATTCTTCTCTTTTCTATATTCTATCAGGTATTCGAAGACGCCCCAATAGGAACAACAGTACTTGTAGTCTCAGCAACAGACAGCGACGTAGGATTGAACGCTCAGATCACGTACAGCCTTAGTTCTGAGATATCTAACGAGGCAGTGGCACATCACGATCAGGAGTTTGTGATTAACCCGCAAACAGGGGCTATCACTACCAATAAGCTGTTGGATCGGGAGACTATGAGCGGTAAGTTTAAACAAAAATATATGAAGGTAGTTTCTTAAAAAAATATACATGTGTGGTGATATCTAATTATAAACCACGGAACAGAAAAGAGAACTTAATTCACATAGTTGAGGGACATTTACTAAATATTTAGAATAACGCAGCAACCCAAACTGAATCGTGACCTTTTGTAAAATTCTCTGTTCTACGCGGTTAATTGCCAAGGACACCATCAGCTTTCCCTAAGCTGTAATAATTTGTAGATAATCAGAACAAATAATACACAAAATGATAATGATGATTAAATTGATGAAGATGGTGACGATGATAATAAAAATAATTTTAATCTTCCAGGATACCTTCTAACAGTAACAGCGCGGGATGGCGGAGTTCCATCGCTTTCTGACACGACTGATGTAGAGATATCAGTTGTAGACGTGAACGATAACCAACCTGTCTTCAAACAACAACTTTATACTGCTAGTATTTTGGAAGATGCTTTAGTTGGTAAGTTAATTCATAATTATTACTATGATGATAGTTAGATAAACGCATTACAGAAAGCGCATTGAGGATACATTGTTTTTTGGCGAATGATGGATGTGTTATAATATGATATCAGACCGATCATTCACCATATCATAATGACATATTCACCGATTCTATCGATTGTGTTCTACAGACTTGTTTTACACTTACTTTAGGGCCAAGGGCTCTGCTCAGGAACAAATGAAAACTTGACAAATAAGCATAATATACCTATTACCGTTGGACAAACTTTTTGGAAAAGAATATCTAGCAACTTTTATTTAACCTCAATCGGTTCGGTAGCTATAACGTGTGTTGATGTTCATTCAATCATCTAAGTTTTCGCATTTATGTAATTTTCTCTAATTTTAGGATAACAGATAGAACATGCTTTTCTAGTATTAAGTTAGATCATAGTGTTAGGCTGAATAAAAAATAAATAAAGCATATTAGATGGAAACAGGATAGATATCATTAAAGAATAAATGAACCTAAGGTCTAATCTTATTCCTAAAGTCGAAAATTTCGGATAACATTATCGAATGATTTACACAAATTATATCTCTCTTCTGGAGAATGGATTCATATTTGCTCATTTCTTTAGGAACCTCAGTAACACAAGTGTCCGCAACGGACGCAGATGTGGGTCTAAACGGACGAGTTCATTACGAGCTTGACACTAAGGATAAAGAAGACGGGTCATTCGTCATTGACTCCGCTTCAGGCGTCATCAGAACTAATAAAGCTTTGGATAGAGAATCAGTCGCTTCTTATGATCTGAGAGCACTAGCTATCGATGGAGGGACACCGCCGCAAAGTTCTACAGTAAGTGAAATAGTTTTAAATGATGAATAAATAAATAGGTCTTTGTAAAAGTCTGTTTTACAGAATTTGTTGTAGGCAATGCTTTTGATATGTTTCTTTATAAAGATTAAAAATTCATTGAGACAAAAAAACAAAATCAGTAAAAAACACGAAAAAATACGAACATACACAAACGAGATAACAGATAAATTATACAAAGAAAGAAAGAATCAGGAGACAAAGAAAAAGGATAAAGATGTGTATCTACCTCGTAATTGAAAATATGGTTTCGATATAAATATTATATTGAACCTCAACAATGTCTACTTTTGAGACTTTTTCTATATACTATTCTATATGTATAGTTATTTCTATTACACCAGAAGAAAAGAAAGAATTGAACCATTTGAAATGCACAGTGATTGTTAAGGAACAAAAGTACTTCTACATAGAGTTACCTACTAAGAGTTTCTTTCTTTATAAAATAAAACATTCTGTTCATATAGGTAATAGTCCACGTCAAAATCGAAGATGTCAACGATTCTCCACCAGTTTTCGAAAGCGATTGCCTCACATTCTACGTCCCAGAGAACAGCCCTATAGGGACTACTGTTGGACAGATTTATGCTCATGATCCTGATGAAGGACCAAATGCTATCGTGCATTATTCTATTAAAGGTAACGCTGATTTGGAAATTATTTTAAAAACTTTTATATTTCAATTTTTGTGACTGAGATTATATAACATAGACTAAAATATGCCTGATGGCATATTTTCTAAACTAGCTGTAAAGCCACCAGCTGACAAGTATCCTATGTGTTTTTCGAAAATGTAAGCTAATACATACTGAATTACAGCTCAATCGGTTCCATGATTTTTGCGTGAATAAGCTACAAACATACACACAGAGACACAAACTTTATAATATAAGTAGGATGGATTCTATCAACTTTAACGACAAATAAAGCACGTCCTTTGGGTGATACCACAACGTTACAAATAAAGACAATAATAATAATAATATCTTCGCAAAAAGCTATATGATTTGCCACATCAGAGGGAATAATACTAAAACACTCTTGTCTAGCTTTCGAAATATTTTGATTCCAAGCTTCTTTTGCAGGTGGTGATGATTCCAACAGTTTTTCCCTAGAAACACGTCAAGGCTCCGACAAAGCTGAACTAGTCACATTGGTAGATCTAGATTATGAGAGTCCTAGAAAGAAATACGAACTTGTAATCAGAGCCGCTAGTCCACCTCTATGGAACGATGTCAGAGTTGAAATCCTAGTAACAGATGTCAATGATAATGCACCCATGATGAAAGATTTTCAGATAATTTTCAATAATTATAAAGATTGTTTTCCTGTGGGACCCTTTGGGAAGGTACCGGCTTATGATGCTGATGTAACAGACAAGGTAAATAGAACACAACTAAATTTAATGAAAACTATGATTTGTTTTTTTTAACCTAATGTTCAAAATAACTATGACTTCCTAGATAATAGAAATAGCTTAGTATTAAAATCAACATTATCTTTTCAGTTGCAATACCGAATTCTATCAGGCAATAACGCAAATCTAGTGCTCCTCAATGAGACATCAGGAACAATGACTCTATCACCACAACTTAATACAAACGTACCAAAATTGGCAACCATGGAAATATCTGTCACAGGTTTGTAATTTGTAGATTATCATGTTATAGTAAGAAACAATAATAAATAAAATAAATGTTTGTAGATAATATAAGGTAAAGGTTTTTCGATGGAATTCGACAAGAAGGCGTACTTGGACACCAATCATAAATATGGAATGAAATTTTAAATGTTAAGGAAATTCTATTGCATTTAAATTTCAATCAATCTCAAATAATTTATTTTATTTTATGTATGACAAACCATATGTATAATGTATAATGGAAATTAATAACGATTAAAATGCAATAACAGTTATTAAATTATACAACATCAGTAACAACATTTTAGATTCCGAAGCAAAGAATCCTAATCACAAAGTTTTTAACATTTTAGATGGCGTAAACGAAGTGAAAGCGATAATGCAGCTCTCAGTTCGCTTGATAACAGAAGAAATGCTGTTCAACTCGATAACAGTGAGGTTAAATGTTATGACGGCGGAACAATTCCTGTCGCCTTTGCTTGGATTCTTTATTGACGGGTTGGCTGCAATCATACCGTGCCCTAAGGAAAACATTTATATATTTAGTATACAGGTAAGAAAAATATATAATCATATATAATATTATGATAGGTAACATGTTTGTTATATCAATGACTTGAATGGTTTCTGTAATATCGAAGGACGAAATTGTAAAAAGAGACGCTTTACGAAGCTGTACACATGAAATGGAAATCTTAACATGCATAAATTTATTTTAAAAGTTCATGTAATCTTAGGTATAAGAGATATATTTGAAGTACTGAAAGAAGGTCCTTAGGTTTCATACTTACAAGCAAAATACAAAAGTCTTAAAGTAAAGAGAATCTGGTAACAAAAAGCACATTATGGGAAAACAAAAAGGTCTGCTACAAAAGACAAAAAATAGGATACGTAGCATTCAGATGTAGCAATTTTACTCGATTTTTATTATATCTAAATCATATAAATTATAGAAAACACGATTAACATTGTTATAAATTTAATGAAAAACTCTAAGCAATAATTAATTTACAGGACGACACAGATGTAACAGGAAATATACTAAACGTGTCATTCTCGGCGAAACGGCCTGACGCAGAAATAGGATTTGGTGGCGATACCTCACAGTTTTATTCTCCAACGCACTTGCGCGAGAGGGTTTACTTACATAGAGCTACTTTAGCTAGGCTTGCTACTGTACAGGTAAGATATTCAGAATTTTAAAAATATTTTTTTTTCTTTGATTCTTTGTTTATTCAACCATAGAACTAAAAATTCAAAGTACAGAAGATTCAGTCCGGAATCAAACGCAAAAAAGTTTTTATAATAGACTTAAATTACATACAAAAAACATCAACAAAATGTGTAGGTTTGCCTTACATGGAACCTAAAAAAAGTACTGGCGAAGTGTTGGTGTGCCAAATATGGGGCTGGGTCCTGGATACACCTCTGCTTACCCCTATGTAAAAGGCGTGATGTTATGTTTTATGTAATAATCATTACATTACTATCAAGAGCATAAAAAAACTGCTTCATTTTAGGTGCTACCCTTCGATGACAATGTTTGCGTTCACGAACCTTGTCTCAACTACGAAGAATGCCTCACCGTCCTCAAATTTGGAAACGCTTCAGGCTTTATCACCAGTGATTCGGTTCTCTTTCGACCCATCTATCCAGTTACTACCTTCACTTGTCAATGTCCACAGGGATTCACAGGTAACGTTTACTTCAAAAAAATATTCTTTCGTGCTAAATTGTATAATTTCTGATCAATTTAAGTTCATTATTCAATACGAAACGATAACACGAAACTATTTGTCTAACCTGGTTTACTGTTTCACCTAAAATGATGTAAGGTGTTCCACTAGGGCGCGTACTTAGACCTGTCTTTTATATGATAGGTAGGTATTAGGTATGGTACGTGGTTGTTTTTGGTCGTATCTATATCGTTAATTATTACTGCCTCGTTAATGTAGTGGTCGCAAGCGGTGCTGCTGAACATGAGGTCCTGCGTTCGATTCACAAGTCACGCAAAATGTTGTTTTTTTTTTATTAGGTATATTTTTAATAAGAACCCGGCGTTGGAATTATGCCATTTTGTAATTTGTGAGTTGTTTTGTAACTTGTAATGGGTGAGGCTTTTTATAGGACTAGGCAAAGGCCTAAACTCTAGATGTGATAGAATAGAATAGACCGGTTGTCTGGAAGAAATCCTTATTAGCGATATGACCGCCGCTTGTACATTTAAGTATAGTTTTTCTGTATCCTTTGTGTTAGTTCTATAAATGTGGTGTACAATAAAGTATTCTCTATCTATCTATCTACGACATAATAACCTAAAATGAAATAAGTATAAAGTGATTGGTAGACAATGGGCGGCCTTACCGCTTTTAGCGATCTCTTCCAAGCAACCAGCCTTTGGACGGAAAGGTGGGATCGGGTAGAGAATTGTGACAATATGTTTAATTTCCTGCAGGTTCTAGAGAACACTACATGTGTGACACAGAAGTTGATCTCTGCTATTCGTCACCATGCAAGAACAATGGAACTTGTGTTCGTCGCGAAGGAGGATATACATGCGTTTGCACACCTGGATTTACAGGTAAAGGTTGCAATTTCTCCTGCTTCTACTCTAGCCTGCTAGGAATGCCTCGGTGGCTTAGAGGGCGCATGCTCGACTGCCAATCAAGAGGTCCCGGGTTCGATCCCCAGGTCAGGCAAAGTGTTAAGTCAGGCAGTTATCTCAATAACTGCCTGGAGTCTGGAACTGTGCCCGGTAAAAATGGCAATAGGCTCGCCCCCTATTACATGGGACCAATAACACTGGCGAAATGTGGGTGTATCTACTATGGGACTGAGTCCTGGGTACACCTCTGCCTACCCCTTCGGGAAAAAAGGCGTGAATGTATGTTATGTTATGTTACTACTCTAGCTATGAAAATAGTTAACGAAGTAGCTTTCCGCTGTTTTTACTTTTGTAAAGTTACCCTTTGTGATATTCTAGGAGTTAGGAGCTAAGGCTATGAACTACGAATTATGATCGGTGCTTATAATGCCAATATACTAGAGTGCGCGAAAATAAATTATGCGAAGAAATTTGCGATTTAAGGGATCAGTACCTCAAAAGAAAAAAAGGAACCATTATGGGATCACTTTGTTGTCCGTCTGTCTGTCTGTCTGTCTGTCTGTCTGTCTGTCCGTCTGTCAAGACACTTTTTAACGGGAACGCGTGGAGGTATTAGTTGAAATTGATATCAACTGCTCAGATATGCGGTCCCTTGTGGCTGTTTTAGGTTGACGCAATAAAAAGTTATGGCCATTTTACTGTTTACTACATATTTCTATACTTTGTGCAAGGAACTAATAGATGGTGCTGTATGTAATTGGTATCTAGGTATGGAACCCTACACTATGCATACATACTATACCTTAACAATTTATTTACTGTTTCATATATCGCTGCGATTAAAATTCGTAGTCCGCGCTTAGCCTACGAATCAAAGCTAAAGTTCGGACCATCCAAACATTTCCGTTTGTGCTAATCTATACAAGTCTATACTTCTCTAATAATATTATAAAGAGAGAAACTACTGGACCGATTTTAAAAATTCTTTCACTTATGGATAGGTTAATTCAGTGTGAGTGCCATAGGCTATATGAGATTTTGAAAAAAAATAGGGATCCGTAAGAAAACTGCAATATTGTGAACCAAGGTGTCACATAATATAATTACCATATTCATAAATTTGCGTGCGCTGTGAAATCCATTGATGGTAGAATAATATAATGTACTAGGGGTTTGTAGTACTTATCGATATCTACAAAATAGTCCACGGAAATTTTATCCATCTATTTTGGTTTAGTCACAATAATCGAAACAGACATTATATGCATGCGCTGTGAAAAGTATTGGTGGTAGAATAAAGTAATGTACTAGGGGTTTGTAGTAATTATCAATACCTACAAAACAGTATACATAAATTATATCCATCTTTTTTGGTTTAGTCATAATAATCAAAACAATGATTATTTCTCATGCGGTGTGAAAACTATTGGTGGTAGAGTAAAGTAATGTACTAGGGGTTTGTAGTACTTATCAATACCTACAAAACAGTATACATAGATTATATCCATCTTTTTTGGTTTAGTCACAATAATCGAAGCAGTGATTATTTTTCATGCGGTGTGCAAACTATTGGTGGTAGAGTAAAGTAATGTACTAGGGGTTTGTAGTACTTATCAATACCTACAAATCAGTATACATAGATTATATCCATCCTTTTTGGTTTAGTCACAATAATCGAAGCAGTGATTATTTTTCATGCGGTGTGAAAACTATTGGTGGTAGAGTAAAGTAATGTACTAGGGGTTTGTAGTACTTATCAATACCTACAAAACAGTATACATAGATTATATCCATCTTTTTTGGTTTAGTCACAATAATCGAAGCAGTGATTATTTTTCATGCGGTGTGAAAACTATTGGTGGTAGAGTAAAGTAATGTACTAGGGGTTTGTAGTACTTATCAATACCTACAAAACAGTATATATAGATTATATCCATCTTTTTTGCTTTAGTCACAATAATCGAAGCAGTGATTATTTTTCATGCAGTGTGAAAACTATTGGTGGTAGAGTAAAGTAATGTACTAGGGGTTTGTAGTACTTATCAATACCTACAAAACAGTATACATAGATTATATTCATCTTTTTTGGTTTAGTTACAATAATCGAAGCAGTGATTATTTTTCATGCGGTGTGAAAACTATCGGTGGTAGATTAAAGTAATGTACTAGGGGTTTGTAGTACTTATCAATACCTACAAAACAGTATACATAGATTATATCCATCTATTTTGGTTTAGTCACAATAATCGAAACAGTGATTATTTTCCATGCGGTGTGAAAACTATTTATTGGTGGTAGAATAAAGTCATGTACTAAAGATTTGTAGTACTTATCAATACCTACAAAACAATATACATAGATTATATCCATCTTTTTTGGTTTAGTCACAATAATCGAAGCAGTGATTATTTTTCATGCGGTGTGCAAACTATTGGTGGTAGAGTAAAGTAATGTACTAGGGGTTTGTAGTACTTATCAATACCTACAAAACAGTATACATAGATTATATCCATCTTTTTTGGTTTAGTCACAATAATCGAAGCAGTGATTATTTTTCATGCGGTGTGAAAACTATTGGTGGTAGAGTAAAGTAATGTACTAGGGGTTTGTAGTACTTATCAATACCTACAAAACAGTATACATAGATTATATCCATCTTTTTTGGTTTAGTCACAATAATCGAAGCAGTGATTATTTTTCATGCGGTGTGAAAACTATTGGTGGTAGAGTAAAGTAATGTACTAGGGGTTTGTAGTACTTATCAATAGCTACAAAACAGTATACATAGATTATATCCATCTTATATGACTTATATGACTGCCTCGGTGGCGTAGAGGGCGCATGCTCGACTGCCATTCAAGAGGTCCCGGGTTCGATCCCCAGGTCAGGCAAGTGTTAAATATTGGATTTTTCCATTAGGAATTATCTCAATAACTGCCTGGAGTCTGGAACTGTGCCCGGTAGATGGCAATAGGCTCGCCCCCTATTACATGGGACCAATAACATAC
This sequence comes from Hemistola chrysoprasaria, assembly GCA_947063395.1. Classification (NCBI taxonomy): domain Eukaryota; kingdom Metazoa; phylum Arthropoda; class Insecta; order Lepidoptera; family Geometridae; genus Hemistola; species Hemistola chrysoprasaria. The sequence goes on from OX346714.1 coordinate 13,533,342, forward strand.
TGGCGAAATGTGGGTGTATCTACTATAGGACTGAGTCCTGGGTACACCTCTGCCTACCCCTTCGGGAAAAAGGCGTGAATGTATGTATGTATCAATAGCTACAAAACGGGTTCCCTACTTGACATCTAATGACGTTTGATCAAACATTAATTGCTCGAAAACGAATACGCTAATATTCATGAGACCTATGAATTGTGAGCTCTATAGTTTGCCACGTCGATGGATCAAAATCTCTAAAAACCATTTGCTCTAACGATTAATAGCAATAAGCATCCACGTCGCATGGAACAAAATCCCTAAAGAACATGTGCTCTAACGCTCTAATTAATAGCGATAAGCATCGGATTGACGATCTCAGGGAAGAATTTTTTTTTGCAATTTTAATGGAGCACGCATAGATAATTGGTTGTTTTTGGCGTTTAAAAAACACATTAACACTTATTAAACCTTTACTTACCAAAAACTCTGTATTTGGATAGTTGGTATAATAAGGCAGCCTAAGTTAGAAATAAATCAACAGCATAACATTGTTCTATAATAATTATTTATTAATGTAAATTTAAATACCTAGGCACTGGTTTTTAAAAACTAATTACTATAAATCCAAAAAATTACTATAACTATAAATCAGCTAGATAGCTTTAGGTGGATGAATTTAATAATTGTATAATTTGTAGGAATTTGTTATAAACAAAAAATATGTAGAATTTCCAACACCAAAAAACTAAGATATTAGGTATAGATAAAAGACTAACACCCATATTCAAGAACAATATTAAGATCTCCCGAACGCAGAGGGCTGGTAAATCCAATTAGAAACAATTGCACGCCGTGACGTACTCGGTGAAAAAATTCTAACTCAGCACAGTACCTTACATAAGTATTGTTCTTGAATACTGGTGAAAATGTACATTATTGTAGCAAAACTTTATTTTTCTATAGGTAGATACTCGTAGATAAACACTTATTGGTACACCACAAACAATAAATGTTAAAATTAAACAAAAGCAGTATGACAAAAAGTGTAACAATTGGCGGTCTTAGCGCTAAGAGCGATCTCTTTCAGACAACCTTGCAGGGAGAGGAGAGTATATCGTAAATCATATTTGGTCAGTTGTGTGACCAAATCCCCGTAAAGGTTTAATAAATGTTAATGTGTTTTTTAAACGCCAAAAACAACCAATTATCTATGCGTGCTCCATTAAAATTGCAAAAAAAATTCTTCCCTGAGATCGTCTATCCGATGCTTATCGCTATTAATTAGAGCGTTAGAGCACATGTTCTTTAGGGATTTTGTTCCATGCGACGTGGATGCTTATTGCTATTAATCGTTAGAGCAAATGGTTTTTAGAGATTTTGATCCATCGACATGGCAAACTATAGAGCTCACGATTCATAGGTCTCATGAATATTAGCGTATTCGATTTCGAGCAATTAATGTTTGATCAAACGTCATTAGATGTCAAGTAGGGAACCCCTACAAAACAGTATATATAGATTATATCCATCTTTTTTGCTTTAGTCACAATAATCGAAGCAGTGATTATTTTTCATGCAGTGTGAAAACTATTGGTGGTAGAGTAAAGTAATGTACTAGGGGTTTGTAGTACTTATCAATACCTACAAAACAGTATACATAGATTATATTCATCTTTTTTGGTTTAGTTACAATAATCGAAGCAGTGATTATTTTTCATGCGGTGTGAAAACTATCGGTGGTAGATTAAAGTAATGTACTAGGGGTTTGTAGTGCTTATCAATACCTACAAAACAGTATACATAGATTATATCCATCTATTTTGGTTTAGTCACAATAATCGAAACAGTGATTATTTTCCATGCGGTGTGAAAACTATTTATTGGTGGTACATTAGAAACATATATGCTAACAGCAAAGCAAGGATACGACTTGAGACTATAGGAAACGAATTCCCCGTGAGCAACGGAGTGAGGCAAGGAGACCCACTCTCCCCAAAGCTTTTCTCAGCAGTTTTAGAAAGCATTTTCAGAAAACTAGACTGGGATACAGTAGGCCTTAACATAAACGGTACAAGACTAAGTCACCTTCGGTTCGCAGATGATCTTGTTTTGTTCGAGGAGAATCCAAAAATGCTGGAACAAATGATACAAGATTTGTCAAAAGAAAGTACATTAGTAGGTCTAGAAATGAACGAAAACAAGACAAAACTTATGACAAACTCAATAGAGGTAGATATATATTTAAATGATAAAAGACTAGAATTTGTTAAAGACTATACCTATTTAGGCCAAATAATCACCCTAGAGGATCAAACTACAAAAGAAATCAACACCAGGATAGCAAAAGGATGGAAAAAGTATTGGAGCCTTAAAGAAATATTGAAAAACAAAGACTATAATCTCACAATCAAAAGGAAAACATATAACACCTGCGTACTCCCTTGCCTCACATATGGGTGCGAGACATGGGCACTAACAAAATTTCATAGAGACAAATTACAAGGCTGCCAAAGAGCAATGGAAAGGAGTTTGTTAAATATCAAGAAGCTGGACAAAATAAATAACAAAATAATTAGGAACAAAACAAAGATAACAGATATACTGAAAAAAATTGACGAACAAAAATGGAGATGGACAGGCCATATGATTCGCGACAAAAAGGAAAAATGGAGCAAAGTAGTCACAAACTGGTACCCCAGAGACGGGAAAAGAAGTAGGGGAAGACCGGTTACAAGGTGGGAAGATGAAATTAAACAAACAGCAGGACCATTCTGGAAAAGGGCTGCACTAGAAAGAAAACACTGGAGTGAGCTAGAGGAGGCCTTTGCCGACAGGCACTCGGATATACGAGACATAATATAAATATAAATTTAGAGAGTAGTTTAGTAGATTTTTTGTTATTTAGTATATTTCGAATAAAAGGCTTATTATTATTATTATTACTAGGGGTTTGTAGTACTTATCAATACCTACCAAACAGTATACATAGATTATATCCATCTTTTTTGGTTTAGTCACAATAATCGTAACAGTGATTATTTTTCATGCGATGTGAAAACTATTGGTGGTAGAGTAAAGTACTAGGGTACTAGGGTGTACTAGGGGTTTGTAGTACTTATCAATACCTACAAAACAGTGTACATAGATTATATCCATCTTTTTTGGTTTAGTCACAATAATCGAAACAGTGATTATTTTCCATGCGGTGTGAAAACTATTTATTGGTGGTAGAATAAAGTCATGTACTAAAGATTTGTAGTACTTATCAATACCTACAAAACAATATACATAGATTATATCCATCTTTTTTGGATTAGTCACAATAATCGAAAAAGTGATTATTTTTCATGCGGTGTGAAAACTATCGGTGGTAGATTAAAGTAATGTACTAGGGGTTTGTAGTACTTATCAATACCTACCAAACAGTATACATAGATTATATCCATCTTTTTTGGTTTAGTCACAATAATCGTAACAGTTATTATTTTTCATGCGATGTGAAAACTATTGGTGGTAGAGTAAAGTACTAGGGTACTAGGGTGTACTAGGGGTTTGTAGTACTTATCAATACCTACAAAACAGTGTACATAGATTATATCCATCTTTTTTGGTTTAGTCACAATAATCGAAGCAGTGATTATTTTTCATGCGGTGTGAAAACTATCGGTGGTAGATTAAAGTAATGTACTAGGGGTTTGTAGTACTTATCAATACCTACAAAACAGTATACATAGATTATATCCATCTATTTTGGTTTAGTCACAATAATCGAAACAGTGATTATTTTCCATGCGGTGTGAAAACTATTTATTGGTGGTAGAATAAAGTCATGTACTAAAGATTTGTAGTACTTATCAATACCTACAAAACAATATACATAGATTATATCCATCTTTTTTGGTTTAGTCACAATAATCGAAAAAGTGATTATTTTTCATGCGGTGTGAAAACTATCGGTGGTAGATTAAAGTAATGTACTAGGGGTTTGTAGTACTTATCAATACCTACCAAACAGTATACATAGATTATATCCATCTTTTTTGGTTTAGTCACAATAATCGTAACAGTGATTATTTTTCATGCGATGTGAAAACTATTGGTGGTAGAGTAAAGTACTAGGGTACTAGGGTGTACTAGGGGTTTGTAGTACTTATCAATACCTACAAAACAGTGTACATAGATTATATCCATCTTTTTTGGTTTAGTCACAATAATCGAAGCAGTGATTATTTTTCATGCGGTGTGAAAACTATCGGTGGTAGATTAAAGTAATGTACTAGGGCATTGTAGTAATTATCAATACCTACGAAACAGTATACATTATATCCATCTTTTTTGGTTTGGTCACAATAATCGAAAGTCATTATATGCATGCGCTGTGAAAAGTATTCGTGGTAGAATAAAGTAATGTACTAGGGGTTTGTAGTACTTATCGATATCTTCAAAATAGCCCACGATAAATTTATACATGTGTTAAGGTTTGGTCATTGTAACAGAAATAGTCATTAATTTGCGTGCGCTGCGTAAACCATTAGGGTTATAACTATTAAAATACAATGTATCACGAATTTACTCCTGTTAAACGTCCACTATACCTACTTCTGCTACCCGTGCGAAGCCGGGGCGGGTCGCTAGTGGAACATAAAGCAACTTACTATAGCGAATTTTATTTATTACTATTTACTACTGCTGTTGAACAAATTTGTGTATTTTTTATTAGGTGTAAATTGCGAGACCATTCTAACCAAAGCGACCTGTGACTTCAACGGTGATGGGTCTATATGCCGCAGTGGGTCCCAATGTGTGGCTCGCAAGGAAGGCGGTATCCTCTGCCAAGGTTGCTCTATAGACGCAGCTTATACGACCGATATGTGTGAATTGAAGGCTCGGAGCTTCCCCGCTACGTCGTTCTTGACATTTCCTGGCTTGAAGAGACGGAATAGACTGCATTTGAAGCTCAAGTAAGTTTTTGAATCGACCAAGTGGTTTTACTCTCAGAAAAGCATTTTTTTTATGATAGTAAGTGACAAGAGGAGCAAATCAGGTGCCTGATGGTAATCATTATGATTGCCCATATCAGACACAGTGCCACCCAGTGTTTTAAAATTCAAAATTCTGCGCGGCACTGCACTGCGCCTGTCACCCTGAGATATAAGTTGTTGAACCTCGACATGCCCAGTAATTTCGCTGGTAACATTGCCCTTCAGACCGGAACACAGTAATGTTTGCACATTACTACTTGGCGGATGGATAACTGGCAAAGGTGTGGTACTTCCCCAGGCGGCCCCCTGCTAAAGAGGCCTACCACTACAAAATGCATATTAGTTATTCCCACGGCTTATTCCCGAGGGGGTAAGGCTAGGTGTACTCAAGATATTATATAGTGTACGGACAAGTGAGGTAATAATAACACAATATTCGGCTGCTATAAGGAGAGGTGACGATGTACGCCTAATTTCTATAGGTAGATCATGCCACAACGTCTTCGATAGTTAAAGATCTACGTAGAAACCAGTGCTATGCACAAGACATCTCAACATCAGGTTCTCCGATGATCTCAGTGAACGACATGAAGAAAGTCTGTTATCCTTATAAAACGCAATCTCTTTCAGATTCGCAACCCAAGCAACGTCAGGTCTCCTACTCTACAATGGTCGTTACAACGAACGCCACGACTTCATAGCCTTAGAGGTCATCAGCTCGGGCGCTGGCAAAGATGGAGGGGAGGGAATTAAGTTCACATTCGCTTTGGGAGGGGGGAAGGTAGAAGTTACAGTTGCTGGGAAAGTTGCTGATGGAGAATGGCATACTGTTGATGTGGAGTATTATAATAGAGTAAGTTGTTTTGAAAATAATAAATTTGTGAGCAATTCTGTTTGATCTTTGGGTGCTATAATAGCGTCAGTAATCAATATGTAATTTCAATGTTCTGGTTTTCATATTACAAACTTCTAGCCTAGTTTGAGTCAAGAAAACCGTGTTTGAATGGTGTCCCATGTAATCCTACTTTCTACTAACATTATAAATCCGAAAGTTTGTAAGGATGGATCGATAGACAGATATTTGTTACTCTTTCACGCCAAAACAACTGAACCGTTTGGGCTGAAATTCAGTATGTAGATAGTTTAGACCCTGGAATAACACATAGATTTTTTATCCTGATATTCCCACGGGAACGATGACTACGCGGGTGAGACTGAGGGGCATCTATCCATCCTCACAAACTTTCGCATTTACAATATTAATACGATTAAAAAGTAAGTATCCAAGTGAAAGCAATTAACTATTTATAACATAACATAAACATACATTCACGCCTTTTCCCGAAGGGGTAGGCAGAGGTGTACCCAGGACTCAGTCCCATAGTAGATACACCCACATTTCGCCAGTATGTTATTGGACCCATGTAATAGGGGGCGAGCCTATTGCCATCTACCGGGCACAGTTCCAGACTCCAGGCAGTTATTGAGATAATTCCTAATGGAAAAATCCAATATTTAACACTTTGCCTGACCTGGGGATCGAACCCGAGACCTCTTGATTGGCAGTAGAGTATGCGCCCTCTACGCCACCGAGGCAGTCTAACTATTTATGTCTATTAACTATTTATGAAGTACATAAATTATGTTTAAAAATTTAAGCTTACCCTAATTCTTATTTTTCTATGCAGACAGCCACGATGGTCTTAGATGACTGTGACAAAGCCCTTTCCTTGGCTGGTGCAGCTGAATTTGGCATTAAATATGCTTGCGCTAACTTCACCAGAAAAGTTTTACCACCAAGATGTGATATTCCTACTGAAACTTGTCACAGGTAAATCAAAATGGTGCCTAATATGAAATTTTTCATTTGTTTCATTACTTTATCTAGTCTGCTCAAACTATTTTTGTTGTTTTTGTCTTTTACAGGTTCCTAGACCTCACTGGGCCTTTACAAATTGGTGGTCTACCAAACATTCCGAGTAGCTTTCAAATCAAGAACAAAGACTTTGTCGGGTGTATTTCTGATTTCTTCATCGACTACAAATTCATTGATTTGAACAGGTAGAAATTGCTTTATTATATACGAGTATGTATTATGATGAATGATTTGTAAAAAAATCAAAAGCAACGTGGTTCTATTAAAATTTTCATCGTTATAATTTTCAAACCTTTCATCACTATTTTCATTATGAATACCGGCATTATTATTTTCAAAATTAATAACAAATATTTCATTGATATAGTACTATTATATCCCTTTCAGTCATCATTTCTTTCACTTTTGTGTTATTATCTCTTACTCTTATCATTATTCCTTCTAATTTATTTCTTCAACAATATCTTTTAATTGCTATAGGAAACGTTAAGGTGGGTTACTAAGACCGTAGGGGGTAATTAAAGCCCAAACTTTAAACTGTGGGCACAATAATTAATAACTGTTTTCGTAGTTCCTTAATCAACAGGTGAAAGATTGGGGTATCAGTTGTTGACCGGTTTTGACTATTTTTGGATTGCTAATTTAAACTTTATCTCGTTGATTAAAGTTACACCCTAATTTCTACGTAACCCACTTTCACGGTATTTTTAACGTTTAAATTGGCCCTAAAACTTATTATAAGTATAAATCTATCCTCAGTTACGTATCAGACAACGGTACTCTAGCGGGTTGTCCAGAGAAGCGGTCTCAATGTGGGTCCGCTCCATGCTACAATGGCGCCATTTGTAGAGATTTATGGGACACGTACATTTGCGACTGTACTGAAGGTTACACTGGGAAGGATTGTGCTGAATGTGAGTTTCATTTTGTTATCTATTTTATACATACATACATTGTAGCGTCGGTGGCCCAGCGGAAATATGCCCCTTAAAACCCGGAGTCCCTGAAACGAATCTCACCATGTGGACTTTTCACTTGGGCGCTACCGCGTTTCGGATATCACGTTAAACTATAGGTCCCGGCTTTTCCTATAAGATATGTAGGGGGCAGTCATTAGCTCATGTCGGAGGCCTTGTGGGAATCTTAGCGACCTGAAACTCTGACAATAGGGGTTGTCCACATAATCCATATGAATGGACTCGAGCAGGGATAACCCGTTCTGTTAGAGTATAAATTCAAATATTGTTATTCATACATTCAAGCCCCATTCTCGTTAGGGTACAATTAGGGGCTCTCGCTTCTTCCACTTTCAAGACTTTCTTCATATATGCTCGTCGGTTTTAGGTACTTTTGACCTGACCTTTCCTTAGAACAACGACAATTTGTTCATGAAAAGTACGCCTAGGTCGACCCCTACCGATATATTATGCTGAGCACTGTAGGTGGAGTAATAATAAATAAATATTCGTAGGTATATTTGTTCTGATTCTTTGGTCATAAACACGGCATCTGCGTTCTGTCAACGATCAAACGACATATTTTGGCCATGTTTATTCAGATCTATTTATCTATTTATCGATCTACTTTGAGCTATAGGTTTCAGCTCATACTTATTTGACTTTAATTCCCCATAGCAACGAACCCGCCATGGCGTTTCAGTGGAGATGGCATGCTATCGTTCAACCCACTGCTCCGGCCGATACAACTGCCCTGGCTCAATGCTTTCTCCATACGAACTCGGCAACAGGACGCCTTCTTGATGTCCATACAAGTTGGACAGAATAGCACCATATTGATCAGTGTGAGTACTTTTCAATATCAAAATCAAAATTCATCTATTTGAATAAAATGTTGGTACATTAAAGATCTCTTTAGGAATTGCATTGTAAAATCGTCCGCACATTGAATGGCAGGTTTTTTGAGACCAATTTAGTTTTTACCGTACTTATATGGTATTATTATTCTATTTGAGTTTCTCGTATTTCTAACATTTATTTAAAGAAAAGGGGAGATAGGGAACGTTCTCCCAGCGCTTACTCAACAACTGGCACTTGCAATTTGCTCAGTGTGAAGTTTGCACAGTGCAACATAATGAACAACAAAGATAGAAAGACGTACCTTAGACCGAAGTGCGACCGAGACAACAATATTAGTCGCTCGTACGACCTAACTTTACTGACGTACGTGAACCTAATTTGACCTTTTCATTTTCGAGAAGCACCTCAGTACCTCATCTCCCATCTTCTTTAAAAAATATCATCTTCTTGAAAATATGTTGTAGTGAATAACAATCATTTTAACAATCATTCATTGGGAAGATCCTGTCTATTTTTTTTGTGCAATATATCTTCTTTTTTTTTTCACCTTAAATTCTATTCGATTTACATTTTATTATTATCTTCATCTCTTTGTATTTCTATTTCTTCTTTTATTATCTAACAATTTTTCACTGGAAAATTTTGCACGATCTCTTATTTACTTAACTTCTATACTTACATAAAAATTTGAATGGTTATATACTCTCCTCAGATAGATCTAAAATTTTATTTATAAAAACAGGTTATAGTTTCTCAACATTCACTCCTATTTAGTAGTATACTTGTCCAGATAGAAAGAAGAAATGAAAAATGAAAGAAGGAAATGAAAGTTCGATACAAAATTTTCGTCATCGGATCCAACAAAATCTACCATAATAATCATTTAGTATTCATTTGTAATAATGCTGCAAAGACACTAACGCGAAAATTTCCATTGCAGCTTAAATCAGGTCTGCTCCACTACTCATACAACGGCGAATCCATGTTGCTTCCAACCACCTCTTTATCAGACGGTGAATGGCACAGAATCGAGATCAAATGGCTCGGCACTGACATATCTGTGACCATTGACTATGGCCTGAGAAACGCTTTGCTTCCAATGATTGCCAATAAGATACAAGGGCAGTACATTGGGAAGATTCTCATAGGTGGACCTGATACTACTGCTGGGTTGTTGGCATCGGAAGTTGGGTATTTTGAAGGATGTATTCAGGTAAGACAATTTTTAATCTATGCAAAATTGCGATGTTTGCTGATGTTTGTTACTTCTTCACGTTGAGAGACAAGTTGAGCAAATGGGCATATGTGTGACTAGCTGAGTGAAAAGTACCATTTTGTCCTTTCCTAAGTGACCGGATTCAATCCCCTCAATCTTCTCAAAACATAACATGCAATCACACCTTTTCAGCGAGGGGGTAGGCAGTAGGCTGAGGTGTACCCAGTCCCATCAGCCCCATAGCTACACCCATATTTCGCCAGTATGTTATTGGTCCCATGTTTGGGACGAGGTTGACATCTACCGGACACAGTTCCAGACTCCAGGCAGTTATTGAGATAATTCCTAATGGAAAAATCCAATATTTAAATAACACTTTGCCGGACCGAGGGATCGAACCTGTGACCTTATGATCGGCAGTCGAACTTGCGTCAGTAAATTTTTAAACTATGAAAAATTGCGATGTGTCAATGTGTATGTAGCCCAGCGATACCACCCGTATAAGTTCCCGTGAGAATAGTGGAATAAAAAGTACCTTATTGTCCTTACCTAAGGTCCAATCTATCTCTATGTCTAAGCCAACATTCATCAAAAACGTGGTTTAGGTGTTATAATGTAACAGACAGACATCGGGAATCCGATGTTGCCGAGAAGACCGGCCTTGGCGAGGGACCGGACACAGTCTTCGCCTTAAGGTTAATTCAGTAGAGCGGTCTCTGCTTCCGTGTTACTGTTGTTAATATTAACAGACAGACATGATGTTATGTTAAATGATATTGTGATTGTAGGATGTCAGAGTGGGAACAGCCCAATCTTTGCTGAACCGACCGACCGTCAGAGAAAATGTGAAGGATGGCTGTCAATCTAGAGCCGACTGTTTGCTGTCCGTATGTCCACCTTATGTAAGTAACTTATACAACGTGTTACAAAATGGTGTAGGTATTCATTAAGGGGTACATCTACCCTCCACCCTAAACAACTTGCAAAAAAAGTGAAATTCATAAAAAAATTACTCTTTACAAATTTACAGATCAGCTCATCCATTTAGTGGGAAGTCAAATTTTTGTTGGATTATCAAAATTCCTTCTTTTGGAAGTTGTACAGTCAATATATAATACGTTGAATACAACTTTGTATTTTCTACTTAGTCATCTTTGTTTGACCAATATTTTCTTTAATATCATCAATGTTAAAATTAATTGTCATCATTAGCAGATATTCATTATTGAATACATTTACAGCTTCCCAATAAGACAAGTGGTTTTTTTTTTTTTTGCACACGCGTGTACACACAAAACCTATACTTAAGTATAAAATAAAATCCAAAAAGTGATCACATACAGAAATTCGAACCTTGCCCAACAGCTCGTAAACCAATTCCTTGCATATAATGAGCCACGATAACATAAGCATGAGCGACAAAATTTGACACGCATTTCATACGCGCAAAGTATAGAAATATGCAGCAAAATGGCCATAACATTTGATTGCGTTAAATTAGAAGTATGATTTTTTACAGCCACAAGGGACCGCAGACCTGAGTATATTTGATATCAATTTCACCTTGATACCTCCACGAGTGCCTGTGAAAAAGTGTCTCGACAGACGGACAGACACACAAACAGACAGACGGACAACAAAGTGATCCTATAACGGTTTCTTTTTTTCCATTTGATGACCAATAAAAATCACTAACTGAAGCCAAACAACTGAACTGATGGTCGATGGCGCTGCAAAGTTCTCGAATGGAGACCACGGACCGGCAAGCGCAGCGTAGGACGTCCACCCACAAGGTGGACAGACGATCTGATAAAAACGGCAGGAATACGATGGAGGCGGGCCGCTTACAACGGGACTGAATGGAAATCTATGTGGGAGGCCTATGTTTAGCAGTGGACGTCCTATGGCTGAGATGATGATGATGATGAAGCCAAACAGAAACCAAAATTCCTTCCTTGTTCATAATTAAAAACATTGAACGTAATCAACAGAGCTCCTGTATATCGTCGTGGGAGCAGACCCGTTGCGAATGTTCCGCGGGTCGCGTCGGCCCTCGCTGCGTGTCCGCGTGCGACCTGTCCCCGTGCGGGGCCGCGGGCTGCGAACAAACCGACACTGCTGCAGGATATACATGTAGATGTGAACATGGACACACTCTTACTGGTAAGCATAATATAATCTAAGCCAAAAATTATTATGATGTAATGATTATATGAATTGACGTTTTTTCAGACTCTCAGTTGGATATGGTAGATTCAGTAGAGGCACGATCATAGTTCACATTGGGTTATTTTCCATATAGAAAAATAGAATAGATAACTCTTTAGGTATCACAATAAAGAAATTAACAAAAATTAAAACTAGAAAACGTGTAACCATTGGCGGCCCTATCGCTCAGAGCGATCTCTTCTAGGCAATCCAATCTTTTTTATCTAAACGTTCTCGATTAACATTATATTTCTCTCAGATGAGGGATGCGTAGAAGCAGGAATGGAGGAGTGTCCAGGAGGATGGTGGGGCTCCGCCTCGTGCGGGCCTTGTACTTGTGACCTCGCCGGGGGATACCATCCACACTGCGACAAAAATACGGGGAAATGTCACTGCAAGGTAATTATGATGATAGTATTTATAGTGTTAGTGCTTATTTGATGAATTTATTCATAGATAACCTAAACATTGTATTGTTTCAATTTCTTTTCGTCTATCATCTAGGATTCTGTAAAATTCCAAGTGTAAAATTCCTATAGAATAGAATAGAATAGAAAACTCTTTATTGTTATCACAACTAGTACAAAAAAACAGTAAAATCACATATTAAAACTATAGAAAATGTGTAACAATTGGCGGCCTTATCGCTCAGAGCGATCTCTTCCAGGCAACCATGCGGTGACAGGACTTATACTAAAATGCTGGAAGGACGGTGGATTCACAATTCAAATTAATTAATTTAAAATCTATACCAAAAATATAATAAGTATATAAATATCTCTATAAAACTAATACGTAATTATATTATATTATAATGGTTCCATATAAGTCCCAAATTATAACTACAAAGAACTCCTAAACGTTTGTACATGCTCGCCATTGCAATGCATGCTATACATGTAATTTTCATATCCGGCCCAAACTCAACTCTTAATCGATTTCTTCTCGTAGAAAAGAAATATAGTTTTAAATTTTTGACGTTGACACACTGCGATTAGGTATTTCCTCATAAAGCTTTGTATATTTCGTTCCAAATGTAGAGAAAAACGGCCATGAACCCTAGCTACTATGTTCTCATCAAAACTAAACGATATTATCGCTTCCCGGACGTCAACGTATAATATAGCTTTTTATCGTTTACCAGTTTACTGCATTTCGTAGTTTCTTAACAGTAGGTAAGAAGAGCGTCATGCTCTCTCGTTCTACCCTGGATGATATTTTATGGCCGTTTCTCTCTCTGAAACTGGGACTACTTTTTATACTATATAGGTATATATTGAATACTATTATTTATTCTGTGAACTCAAATAAATGTATCGTTCCCAGGAAAACCACTACAAGCCTATCGGTTCAAATACATGCCTCCCGTGCCAATGTTACGCGGCTGGAGCAGTCAACAGTTCGTGCGAGTCTCTCTCGGGGCAGTGCTACTGCAGGATGGGGGTTATTGGAAGGGCGTGTGATTCTTGCGCTAATGTCTATGCTGAGGTCGCACCTAATGTTGGCTGTCAAGGTATGAGGAAAGGAAAAATTGTGGTATAGTGGCTTGTAACTCAGGTTTCAAGGTTTAGAGTTTAGAGGAAAAAATTGGAACTACAGCCGCCAATTTTGAGACCATTATAAATTTTTTTTCTAGCGACCTTTTTTAACTGATTATATTATAAGATAGTGGGAATGTACATTTATTTGTCTGTCTATTGGAGCACCAATGAAATATAATTTACACTGTGGCTAATTCTAAAAAGTCTAAAACATTCACTGTTTATACAGGTGATGATGACGTTTGGGTTGTTAATCGAAACTGCAGTTATTTAGCGACTTCGCTCTTGAAATCGATTAGCATCGTTAATTGAATCGCTAACTGATTTGTCAAAGTAGTGGTTCTTATCTAAACGGTCAGATGGTGCTCAATGTAAGGCTACATACTATTTCTAAACGTGTATTAATTTGTATTACATTTGTATTATATTTATATTTAATTTGCTCAAGTTCCTTCATAAAATTTTAGATTAGTTATTCAAAATTCTTGCATCTTATTTCAGTCGTGTATGATGGATGCCCTCGTTCATTTTCCCATGGTGTTTGGTGGCCACGAACAAAGTTTGGAATTGAAGCTATCGCCGATTGTCCTTCAGGTATAAAAACTCATCTTTGAAGGCATGTGTCTCAAATTCTTATATTAAATCTTATTTCTTGTATCTAGGTTCAAGTGGAAAAGCAACTAGAATGTGTGATGAAACCCAAGTGATCCCATGGCAAGAGCCTGACATGTTTAATTGCACTACTGCCACCTTCTATCAGCTCAGAAAACAGGTATGGAATGTCAACGTAGCAAGGTATCCCACAAGGAACTGATCTACGTCCATCGATAATGAAAGTATATTCATAATATTGATTATTTCTCAATTTTAGCTTCATAAAATAGAGACAGGTGAACTATCAGTAAACACTTTCGTTGGAGTCCGACTCGCTGCAGATCTGGAATCAGCTTGTGCTAACACCCCTGTATTGTACGGAGCTGATGTTCTTGTAGCCGAAGGAATATTACTGGAACTATTGCAATATGAACTTAAACAAGCCGGCCTTAATCTAACGCATAGCCAAGATAAGGATTATGTTCGGGTATGTAAAACTATCTTGATATTTAAGAAGCTTTTGACTGCTTAACATACATAATATTATTGTGTCTTTAATGTAAGACTTTCTTGAAATGAAACTATTTTATCGTGCTAATTTAATGATATTAAAGATTAGCTACCAACCGAAAAATTAATTAAAAAAAGTTAACCTATCTGTCAATAACAATAATATTTAATAAGGCTTACCTCAGGGAGCCAACTTAGACCCACTACTTATTCTTATTTATACCAATTGTCTTCTTCCAGAATGTGATAAAATCAGCGAATACTATCCTAAACATACAATATGAGAAAGAATGGAAGCGTATTAGAGAAATAACTGGTCATGGAATGGAGTTATTGCTGCAGAAGTTTGATAAATACATTGCAGTGCTAGCAGAGAGTCAACATGACACTTACACTAGTCCTTTTGAAATCGTTGCTAGTGATTTAGGTACGTTTAAACCATGTTTAACTTAAGGCTAAATTCGACCAAATTCAATGTTTTTCTGGGGTGACGGGTAACTAACTTAGGATAATTTTAATCCGTCAGGAGAAGTTATCCTTTTACGATTAACCTGGGATAAGGTTTGCTAAAATGCAAAGGTATTTCGATTGAAAGCTGATTGAATACTTATTTGCTGGATTTCTGCGAGTCTTCGTTCAACAATAACATGTTGATGGAAGCTGCGAGTGAATAACAATTTTGGTCCAATTCAGCTGTTTAGTAGTAAAATCAGTTGCATTATGTATGACTTACATAATATAATTCATTTATTTTATAACTTTTTTAGTAATCGGTGTAGATATAGTAACAGCAGAATCTATATACGGTTTCGAGCCAACGCAACTAAACCGCTACAACATCGACTCATACACAACTGAGCGCGTCGTCCTCCCAGACACATCCTCCTTCCTACACTCTCCCATACAAACTCCATACAACGGCAAAGCGGTTAAAAATAAGAAGCCTTCAAGCCCAACCGTGTCGTTTCCGAAATATAACAACTATGTGAAGAATAAGAACAAGTTTGATAAGTTTACAAGGGTGTTGCTGCCTTTGGATTTGCTTGGTATAGCAAACAGTAATTTGCAAGGTACGTTTCTTTAATAACTATATTTTTCTACTATCACTTGTCAATTTACTTTATTAAATGTGACTCATTTAGCAAAACAATTCGTACTCTGACATTTTTTATTCTATGTCATTTGAATTTTGATTACAATGCAATTCATTCTGTTTCAACCGACAATCCTCTCGTAAAACATTATGGGTTTATTCTCCGCAAACTATGTGTATTTAGCATTGCAAGTTAATATTTGAATCAGACTATTTAACTATGTCATTTAAATATTTGGAATTTTACAGCATCAATCTTTTAATTCAATTTATGATCGAATTCTTCCAGAAAACTTAGATTCCATATCAGAATCTCGCGCAGTATTCTCGTACCTCCAATATTCGAGGAACACCTCTAACTTAATGCCACTACAAATGGATGAATCTGTGACAAGAAGATGGGGTATCAATGTCACTATTGGGTCTCCTATATTGCAAGTGGCACTGTTTGTTCCGGAGATCGTGTGGCTGAAGGAATCCAATGAAAATACTGATGATAATTCGATGGAGAATAACATGGATGATGTGGAAGGTAATGAAAATACAATAAACGAGCGTTATTGTAATTTTTTTAATTCGATTTCATGTACCTACTTCTGCTTTCGACTTCCTACAGAAAATGCACTAAAGAGTAAATAATACCTGTTTCAGGAATAATTTACGCAAACCGAGGCAACCACCAAAATCAAATGAACAATAATATCCTTCAATCTAAAACTTCTTGGCCTCAAACAAATGACGAAGACCATGCGAACCACGATCACGGACCAATACTAATACAACCAGCCTTCAAAAAGCAAGAAAAGTCATACAATGAAGAGAACCTACAAGAAAATGAATCCACATACGTTGCGGAAAAACTTGAGAGCCCAGAAGCACCTAAATCTATGGCACTGACACTGGAAGAGAAAAAAGAAGGCAATTCGACGAAAGACCTTGGGAAGAAAAAACTGGTATATAAAAGTTTGGGTGAAATGAGATTGAAAAGACCAATAAGATTGCAGATGTGGTTGGATATAGATAGAGAGACGTTTGGGACAAGAACTAATCCACAATGCGTTCATTGGTCCACTTTAAGAGGGTAAGTTGATAACTGTAGTCATTGAAGTACATAATTCATCTCAATCGGTTACTAACTGCTTTTAAATTCAGTTCCAAGATTAACATATAAACATTGCAACTTAAATCATGTAAAATAGAGATAATTTATGCTCTAGGTCCGGCGAATGGTCTCGAGTAGGTTGTCATACTGAAATCGATTACGATTGGTCTCCGTACTCGAGCGAGCCTTTACGGATCAACTGCACTTGCAATCATCTGTCCACTTTCGCTGTTTTGGTCGATGAGGTCGATATTGAGGTAAATTTGATTATTTTTCTTTCATACCTGCCATGTCCATTCTTCGCATTCCTTATTTATTGCATGTTTTTTACTTGTATTATTCTTAACAAACGTTTTGAAACTAAGATAATCGAAGCAAAAACTATATTTTTATCGTTATCAATAATAATTAATATGTCCCATATTAATAACATCTTAGATTGTGCCTTTACTTCATCTAATTTAGTATTATCATCTACAGTCCAGCAAAACTAAAAAGTACCGTTTGATAGACCTTATTTTGCCTTGAACGAACGCTTTCAACTTATATTTGATATTTAGTGATAATGAATTGTGATAAAAATCATAAAGCCCATGCAAAGTTATTTTTTCTCTCTCAAAGCATGAAAAGATGAAATGTCAATCGGTACTTTTTTGATTTGCTAGGCTCATATAAACACAGAATACAGACCTTAAGGTACAGAAGGGACACTTCAAAATCTTGTATAGAAATGCGACTCTGGCTGCGACGCAACAAAGTGTAATTCAGCTCACACAGTTAATAACCAATTCAATTCACATACAAATTGCCTCTGTTTTTATACCGTATCTCTCTAGCCTTTATCTATTTCTATCCCATTGCAATTGTACCGTCTTTTCGTAAGCCTTAGCTAATTGTAGCTTTATACACTTATAATGCGGAGTGTCCCAAATGTATTGTAACTACATTTCTTCTTTCACAGTTCATTCCCGAGCCATCTCTACTGGAATCTGTAACGTCATATACAGCGTTCAGCATTTCCTTGCCGCTTCTAGCCATGACCTGGCTAGCTCTATGTTTAATGAGGGGAGGTGCGGCTACAGTGTCTAACTCTATACATAAACACCTAATATTCTGTGTGTTTATGGCTGAATTGCTGTATCTGATCGCTTTGAAGGCGAGGAGTACTTTGGTGCAGAATGAGGTGAGTTACACAATAAGCATAGCCCATCATCATCATCTCCGTAGAGCTATAGGAAGTTCACTGCTGGACATAGGCCTCTGCCAGGCGGGTTGGCGAGCACAGAAAAGAAAAACACAAACCTTCGCATTTATATTATTAGTTGGATAGTAGGACTATAATCTACTACACTGTACACATAATTTGATGTTAGTGACAAATTATTTAAATGGTCAATCAGATATTATTCAGTTTGGTCAATAAAGTTGCAGTCAATTAGTTATTCCCTCGTCCCCCTTTTTATAAGATTATGGCGTTTTATGTCTCTTAAAGCTAATTTCCTCAACTACCTACCTTGCAACTTTTCTTGCAAAAAGAAAATAATCTGGTAAAAATGAACATACAAAACTTGTCAACACTGTACTTGTAAACACTGTAAAAACACTGTACTCTACAACAAAAAATTTGATAGGTATCAAAATTTATTGAAATCCTGTCCAAATGCTACACCGCCAAACACGACAGACCCTCACACATGTATATTCTTGTCGTCAGTTCGCATGCAAGCTAATAGCAATGGCTCTCCATTACTGGTGGGTGTGTGCCCTTGCTTGGTGCGCGTGCGACGCGTATCAACTGAGGAGACTAGTCCGAGAGCTTCGTGATGTGAACCACGGTGGGCTCTGCGTCCACCTCACCGCTGCCTACGCCGCGCCCGCCGTTGTACTCGCGCTCGCCGCTAGCCATCATCAACATCAGTATGGAAACGCACTCTTGTAAGTATATGGGTGATAAACTGATCTATAAAAATTTGACTGGCTCAGTTGGAGACCCTTGAAATAACATTATCATTATCGTCCTGCTCTTATCGCGCACCCCTATAAATCACATACGTAAAATAATTTAGATTCTTGATAACCCAAACAAAATAAAAAATAACCCACAACCTACATCATCATCACCCTAAAGCGTTAGGTGATATGATGAACTGTTAATCTACAGACATTTAGACAGGCTCTGTTGGTGACTCTATAAATTACGTCATCATCATCAGCCGGAAGACGTCCACTGCTGAACATAGCCCCCCCCCCCCCCCCCCCCCATAGAACGCTTTGTCGTTTGGTTGTTCGCCGTCCGCATCCACTGGCTGGCCTGCGATCCCGCCAGAACGTCGGTCCACCGCGTGAGGACGAGGCTTACGTTTCGTCTTCCGGTCCGTGGTTGATACCAAGAGACGTCATCGACTGGATCGAGAACCTTTCTTCCCCACCGGTTATCGGTTCTGCGAGCGATGTGGCCTGCCCATTGCCACTTCAACTTGCATACTCTGTCTAGCTATGTCGGTTTCTCCCGTTTCTCTGCGGATTTCCTCATGTCGGATCCTCATGCCCCGAGCATAGCTCGCTTCATAGCTCGTTGAGCGAGACTCTGAGAGTACCCTGACTCCGATAAATAAGCTCAGAAAAACATACACACAAAAAAACAGCGCTAAATGGCGCTGGGATCAAGTGAGAACACGCTAGCGTTTTGATTACCTGTTACAAAGGTAACAAAGATTTATAATGTTAGTAATATATGAATGAGTTTATGGAATGTGAACCAACAGTTGTTGGGTGAGCTGCCACGAGCCAGTGGTATGGTGGGTGGTGGTCCCGGCGGCGGTGTGCGCGGCCGCCGCGCTCGTGTGCCTGGCGGGGGCCACGCGTGCCGCCTTCACTGTCAGAGACCATGTCATAGGATTTGGGAACCTTAGGTAAGCTGCTTTCATTTATATCATTATCTTTTATCAATGTATCAATGTTTCACAGAAACCAGACCTGTGACACTCCACGTTTTTGCTTTGAAGCTACAGGTACCCGGAGAGCGTAGTCTAGACGAGCTAATTCAGTGGGATGTCGCCGGCACAGTCGCACGTCAATTGTTTTGTGTTCCTCTCTGTGGCAATGTTGATATAATTTTGTCTCGGTACACATTTTTCGGTGTTTTAATTTCTTATTTAATACATTAGAATATTATTTATTTTAATGGGTCAGCTACTTCGTGAAAACTTACGTTTTTATTTCATCCGCAAATCAGGCAAAAACGGACCAATCATAAAATTGTATTATATCTGTAATCGACGCTGTGCGTTCGCATTTCGCATAGATTGCTATGCAAACGGTGAATGAGATGGCCTGCCGTGATGAAAGCAGTGAGAAATCCCTTAATTTGCACAGTGTTGCTTGCTACCTTACATACGTTTTATTCTTGAATACGGGTGTAAATGTATATCCATCCTTCTATCCTTCTAATATTATAGATGCGAAAGTTTGTGAGGAAAGGATGGATGAATGGATGGATGTTTATTACTACCCTATAGCTCAGTAATAGCTACCCAGACACAGATCAAACAGATATGTTCATGCACAAAAATGTTTGACCTGGCCGGGGATCGAACCCGAGACCTGCGGCACAGAAAGTAGAGCTACTACCATCAGAGCCAACGAGGCTTCACTGCATTCAGATGGTTAAATTATTACAAGAGTCTGAACCCCACGAATTATCTTAATTCCAATGGCCATCGAAAGGTAATAATGCATGTCTATTAGTAAATAAGTAGATACCTACAACTGCCAAATGATAAACTATTCTTAATTCTTACAAACATGTCACCTGGCACTCGTATTACCTTACACTGCTTACACCTAAAACCTAAGATAATAATATAGTTTCATAGACAAATTAAAAAGATTACATCCCTAACGTTGTAAGAAGGAATAAGAGATACGCGATAGAAAGAGAGGCAGCTTGAACGATAATTAGTTGGGCGTCGTGCGACCTGAATTGCACTTTATTGCGTCGAGCTAGAGTCGCTATTTATTTGAATGATTTTGAGGAGTGTCCCTTCTGTCCCTTATTAGTATTCTGTGCAGAAACTAACAATTTCATAATATATTATCATCCATTTATAATGAACGCTCCGAACGGTGTGCGAGTAAATACCGCAGAATAGTGTCTCGGTACTTAGATGTCTATATTTTTATAATTTCGGTCTGTACAAACGGACGATTTTGATTATCTAATCCTATCCTGTGCCGATACTAATGTCAGTGGACGCATACTTAACACTCTTGATTGATGACACGATTGATGATTGACGGCTAACCTGTCGTGTAATGGACGCATAACCTAGCGCAGGCAATGCGTCATGTTACGCGGTTTTAGTAAACCCTGTCTTTCCAGAATGCTCCTAGGCGTGAGCATAACCTGCCTTCCCTTACTATGCGTGTCATGGGCGAGCGCGCTAGTGTTGAGCAGCGAGGCTGGCTCTCGGCGCGGCGCCCTGGGAGCGACACTAGCGGCGAGTGTCGCGCTACACGCCACTGTCGCTGCACTCGGGTACATCGCCTTCAACGTGCGAGTGAGGGACAACTTGCGCAGGTGTGTGTATATACTGGGAGCTAGTGTTGAGCAGCGAGGCTGGCTCTCGGCGCGGCGCCCTGGGAGCGACACTAGCGGCGAGTGTCGCGCTACACGCCACTGTCGCTGCACTCGGGTACATCGCCTTCAACGTGCGAGTGAGGGACAACTTGCGCAGGTGTGTGTATATACTGGGAGCTAGTGTTGAGCAGCGAGGCTGGCTCTCGGCGCGGCGCCCTGGGAGCGACACTAGCGGCGAGTGTCGCGCTACACGCCACTGTCGCTGCACTCGGGTACATCGCCTTCAACGTGCGAGTGAGGGACAACTTGCGCAGGTGTGTGTATATACTGGGAGCTAGTGTTGAGCAGCGAGGCTGGCTCTCGGCGCGGCGCCCTGGGAGCGACACTAGCGGCGAGTGTCGCGCTACACGCCACTGTCGCTGCACTCGGGTACATCGCCTTCAACGTGCGAGTGAGGGACAACTTGCGCAGGTGTGTGTATATACTGGGAGCTAGTGTTGAGCAGCGAGGCTGGCTCTCGGCGCGGCGCCCTGGGAGCGACACTAGCGGCGAGTGTCGCGCTACACGCCACTGTCGCTGCACTCGGGTACATCGCCTTCAACGTGCGAGTGAGGGACAACTTGCGCAGGTGTGTGTATATACTGGGAGCTAGTGTTGAGCAGCGAGGCTGGCTCTCGGCGCGGCGCCCTGGGAGCGACACTAGCGGCGAGTGTCGCGCTACACGCCACTGTCGCTGCACTCGGGTACATCGCCTTCAACGTGCGAGTGAGGGACAACTTGCGCAGGTGTGTGTATATACTGGGAGCTAGTGTTGAGCAGCGAGGCTGGCTCTCGGCGCGGCGCCCTGGGAGCGACACTAGCGGCGAGTGTCGCGCTACACGCCACTGTCGCTGCACTCGGGTACATCGCCTTCAACGTGCGAGTGAGGGACAACTTGCGCAGGTGTGTGTATATACTGGGAGCTAGTGTTGAGCAGCGAGGCTGGCTCTCGGCGCGGCGCCCTGGGAGCGACACTAGCGGCGAGTGTCGCGCTACACGCCACTGTCGCTGCACTCGGGTACATCGCCTTCAACGTGCGAGTGAGGGACAACTTGCGCAGGTGTGTGTATATACTGGGAGCTAGTGTTGAGCAGCGAGGCTGGCTCTCGGCGCGGCGCCCTGGGAGCGACACTAGCGGCGAGTGTCGCGCTACACGCCACTGTCGCTGCACTCGGGTACATCGCCTTCAACGTGCGAGTGAGGGACAACTTGCGCAGGTGTGTGTATATACTGGGAGCTAGTGTTGAGCAGCGAGGCTGGCTCTCGGCGCGGCGCCCTGGGAGCGACACTAGCGGCGAGTGTCGCGCTACACGCCACTGTCGCTGCACTCGGGTACATCGCCTTCAACGTGCGAGTGAGGGACAACTTGCGCAGGTGTGTGTATATACTGGGAGCTAGTGTTGAGCAGCGAGGCTGGCTCTCGGCGCGGCGCCCTGGGAGCGACACTAGCGGCGAGTGTCGCGCTACACGCCACTGTCGCTGCACTCGGGTACATCGCCTTCAACGTGCGAGTGAGGGACAACTTGCGCAGGTGTGTGTATATACTGGGAGCTAGTGTTGAGCAGCGAGGCTGGCTCTCGGCGCGGCGCCCTGGGAGCGACACTAGCGGCGAGTGTCGCGCTACACGCCACTGTCGCTGCACTCGGGTACATCGCCTTCAACGTGCGAGTGAGGGACAACTTGCGCAGGTGTGTGTATATACTGGGAGCTAGTGTTGAGCAGCGAGGCTGGCTCTCGGCGCGGCGCCCTGGGAGCGACACTAGCGGCGAGTGTCGCGCTACACGCCACTGTCGCTGCACTCGGGTACATCGCCTTCAACGTGCGAGTGAGGGACAACTTGCGCAGGTGTGTGTATATACTGGGAGCTAGTGTTGAGCAGCGAGGCTGGCTCTCGGCGCGGCGCCCTGGGAGCGACACTAGCGGCGAGTGTCGCGCTACACGCCACTGTCCCTGCACTCGGGTACATCGCCTTCAACGTGCGAGTGAGGGACAACTTGCGCAGGTGTGTGTATATACTGGGAGCTAGTGTTGAGCAGCGAGGCTGGCTCTCGGCGCGGCGCCCTGGGAGCGACACTAGCGGCGAGTGTCGCGCTACACGCCACTGTCGCTGCACTCGGGTACATCGCCTTCAACGTGCGAGTGAGGGACAACTTGCGCAGGTGTGTGTATATACTGGGAGCTAGTGTTGAGCAGCGAGGCTGGCTCTCGGCGCGGCGCCCTGGGAGCGACACTAGCGGCGAGTGTCGCGCTACACGCCACTGTCGCTGCACTCGGGTACATCGCCTTCAACGTGCGAGTGAGGGACAACTTGCGCAGGTGTGTGTATATACTGGGAGCTAGTGTTGAGCAGCGAGGCTGGCTCTCGGCGCGGCGCCCTGGGAGCGACACTAGCGGCGAGTGTCGCGCTACACGCCACTGTCCCTGCACTCGGGTACATCGCCTTCAACGTGCGAGTGAGGGACAACTTGCGCAGGTGTGTGTATATACTGGGAGCTAGTGTTGAGCAGCGAGGCTGGCTCTCGGCGCGGCGCCCTGGGAGCGACACTAGCGGCGAGTGTCGCGCTACACGCCACTGTCGCTGCACTCGGGTACATCGCCTTCAACGTGCGAGTGAGGGACAACTTGCGCAGGTGTGTGTATATACTGGGAGCTAGTGTTGAGCAGCGAGGCTGGCTCTCGGCGCGGCGCCCTGGGAGCGACACTAGCGGCGAGTGTCGCGCTACACGCCACTGTCGCTGCACTCGGGTACATCGCCTTCAACGTGCGAGTGAGGGACAACTTGCGCAGGTGTGTGTATATACTGGGAGCTAGTGTTGAGCAGCGAGGCTGGCTCTCGGCGCGGCGCCCTGGGAGCGACACTAGCGGCGAGTGTCGCGCTACACGCCACTGTCGCTGCACTCGGGTACATCGCCTTCAACGTGCGAGTGAGGGACAACTTGCGCAGGTGTGTGTATATACTGGGAGCTAGTGTTGAGCAGCGAGGCTGGCTCTCGGCGCGGCGCCCTGGGAGCGACACTAGCGGCGAGTGTCGCGCTACACGCCACTGTCCCTGCACTCGGGTACATCGCCTTCAACGTGCGAGTGAGGGACAACTTGCGCAGGTGTGTGTATATACTGGGAGCTAGTGTTGAGCAGCGAGGCTGGCTCTCGGCGCGGCGCCCTGGGAGCGACACTAGCGGCGAGTGTCGCGCTACACGCCACTGTCGCTGCACTCGGGTACATCGCCTTCAACGTGCGAGTGAGGGACAACTTGCGCAGGTGTGTGTATATACTGGGAGCTAGTGTTGAGCAGCGAGGCACGATTGGGACTGGCCAGCCGCAGTAAAAATTGATTCTACGGTTAAATCGATGAGAAAAGAAGAAATAAAAACGATACATGGTCGTAACTGGCTATCACTGGCTGAGGTAACTTACAGTCGGGTCTAACTTAGTGATCCTTCCTGATTTAGATGTTTTTATTGATCGAACAATATATTACAATATAATAATATGTACCTATATTGAGACTGCTGACTGCTGACCACAGTATAGAGTTAGTTTTTCACACTGAACAAATCAAAATAGCTTTGGTTGATGGTTGGTGGTAAATTTCGGCTATACCTAATGCTCTATACAGTCCCACCATCATAAACTGTTCAGTTAACAGCGTCGCTAGTGACGAAGGATAGATAATGGCATTGTTAAAATTACATCAGCTGACAGACCTTAGTTCCAACCTTACCCACCTGACCAGTTAAGTTGGTGGCACTGCAGCACATATTCGTATTGACACATACTTTAAAACGCTTTTTTCTTTCAGAACTGTGCTGCGTTGCATGGGAAAGAAAGTACCGCTCGCTGATACATCCATCATCATCAGCAGTAGTGCTCAGAACATTTCATCTGTTAACAGGTACAATTAATTAATTATTATTACCGATTTTAATTTATTTTTCATATATGATGGTTGCAAAATACAAAATCCATGCGTTGCCAAAAAAAAAACACCAGTACCAACATGAAGAAATGAGAGTTGATAGATTCGTTCATTCATTCATGTTTCCAGACAGAAAAATAAAATATTTTAAGGTGGCTTTGGCGTGAAGGAATTTTGCTTTCATAATGATAAAGGTTTTTTTTTGGTTATAGATCAGCGCTGGCGTATCACAGTAGTACAGAGCCGGGCCGTCCATTGAGGAACATTGGAATATCTGCTTCATCTACCACATCACGATCAACTACCAAAACTAGCTCGAGCCCTTATAGGTAAGTTAAAACTTACGGATATACACATTAATTTGAAATACATAGTCACTGTAACTTCAAACAAAAATCAAGTGATAATTGGTCTCTGATAAAAGTGCCGCCTTGCACAGAGTTTTAGTTTGGTAATTCTTTCTAATTACATTTCTTTAATAACTTTTCATCACGACATTTTATCCTATCAGGCATCATGAGAATGACAACTTTTTTCCAAAATTAGAACATAAAGGAAGTGGCTAGTTTATTCTTAATTTCCCAATTGTGGTCCTTATCCAGTTTTACCAAAATGTTTTTTTTTTTATTTTCCTAGTCGTAGCGACGGTCAACTGCGTCATACGAGTACATCTACATCCAACTACAATACAAGCGCCAGCGACATGCCAGCTTATCTCAGAGGATTTGATTCTTCACTGCATACTAGAAAAGATGGTAATTGTTTTGCTGTGGCAACAATTGTAACATTATTTTTAATGTACAGTATTGCCAATTTATTAAGTTGGTTATTATACATTTTTGAATTACCCCTGTATAAAAAACCTTTTTTCACGACCGCGCCGCTTTCCATTAGGGATTTTCTCAGTGTCAGCCTGGAGTCTGGAACTGTGCCCGGTATATCGCAATAGGCTCACCCTCTGTTACATGGAAACTAAAAACATACCGGGCGAAGTGTGGGGTGTACCTACCTATACCTACTAGAGGACTAAGTACAGCCTACCCCTTTAGGGAATAGGTGTGATGTAATGTAATGTTCCTCAGAAGCAAGCAGCAAGTCCCGCAAGGCTCCCCGCGAGGCCGCGGAAGGCTCGGACAGCGAGAGCGAGGGCTCCGCGCGCTCGCTCGACCTCGCCTCCAGCCACTCCTCGGACGACGACGACTCCACACCGCACACTAACACTCATACACCACATAACCGTAAGATTAACAACACATTTTTTTTTATAATAAATGAAGAAATGAGGAAGACTTTTGAAGATTTGATAAAGATATAATGTTATTTTTATAAAATAATACAGAGCTATTGTGCTAAAGTTTTAGTAAGTCACAGGGTAGGTAGGTGGCGCTACTGTAGATTTTGCGTCCATAAACTTCAACAATAAAGTTTTTTTTTTAAAAAGATTTACAATTTACAGGAATCAGGATAATTTACAATAATAGCACACTCTCTCTCATAGTATTAGTATCGGATCGTTCGCTAACTGCAATCGCAGCGACATCGACAGATGTCTATCCTCGAACTAAATTGGTATAATATAACTTGTATCTCGAAAGATAGTCTTTCTGTTTGCCATACGATATTAATTAGGGTTCGTGCTTGAGGCTCAAAAGGGGTTCGGAAAAATTCACTAAATATGGGCCCCTAGTGAGATTGCAGGTGAAGTGAGATACCACCGTGTATTTATTTTTCGTCGAACGCGCGATTATTAATCCGAATCGCCAAGCAACGATTTCCTGCCGTGCCGCGGTGCGACATATGACATACATAATCTAAACTCGGAAGCAATCTGTTCTAGAACTACTGCTGTCAAAAAAAATATCGTGACTTATTTTGGTGTAGGAGTCTTAAATCTTCCCACCTATCGGTGATACGTGGTATCACTGGTGCAATGAGGGGGTTCCCTCCTCCCCTCCCCCCTTAAATAGTTGCTAAAAATCATAACGTGATTATTGCACTACCTTAAACCAACCACAATTAAGTTATATTTAGGGAGATTTTCGTTAATTCGAGTGGCGTTAAATGGAGTTCCATTGCATGTATTTATAGTTCAACACAATTTCAAGATCAACTTAAAACTAGAATAGCATTTTCTGTCAGTTATCCTGGATATTGTTTCAGGGGAACGAGTGACTAGCGGCAGCAGCGGTGGCTATCTGCCGAACATCACTGAAGGAGCTCCTCTAGGAATCCCTCCGCGATGGCCTTCGCACATTAGAGAAGGTATTTTGCCTTAACAAGTTTAAAACTTATACTAGGGTCTAGTCTTTTAAACTCAATCTCAATAGTTACCAATAATAATATGTTGTGATCAATACAATTATATTATAATGTTATATCATTTACTACTACTATTGACCCAGCCATTGACCCAGATTAGAACCAGAAATCGGCCGTGTGGTTCCCGACCACTCCTTTGGACCACTCCTTTCTCGTCCCGTGGGAGTCGTGAGACCCGGCAGAGGAACATATTCGGAGAGTGGGCAACAGCGCTCTCCGGCACCAAGTATTCCAACTACTGCGATCACCAAGCGTTATGACGGCAAAATCCCCCATATGAATAGTTTATGGCGTTCTATGGGAGAGTTCTATATTTAGCAGTGGACGTCTTTCGGCTGATAAAGATAATGAGAACCAGAAATCAAGGAAATTAAAATCAACCTAACTTTGTTCCAGAATCAAACCGGCCCGAAATAGGTCGTTGGTCCCAGGAAACAGGGTCGGATGAAGCTGGCAACACCATGCCGTCGCCCTCCCCCAACCCGCTCCCCAACCCCGACCTCACATCGGACGTGTACCACAGACATCGCATCAAACCGTCCATATTGGAAAACGTTCATGACACTTATGTTGCCAGTGTCGATGCTTCCAGATTACCTTTGGATAACAGGTAAATTTATTAATAACTTCGCTTAGGTATATACAGTACGAAATGCGTTATATAATAATATTTACCTTACAGATACGGCGTATTGGAAGACGAGCTAATGTACGGCGTACTTCCCAACGACACCGAAAAACAAATCCCATACGACCCAAACTACCCTATTTCTCCCACTATGTACCGCCTTAACAACCCATACGGCTCCAAAACATACCTATCTTCAAGAACTTCCGACTATGGGTACAGTCCTACTAAATACCTTAACACTGATACAAATGGTTATGGGTCCAGAGATTTTAACGCAACAAGAGATGACTATCCAACGAATTATAGAGATTCCGGCATAGCTACTATGTTGAAGAATGACTATCAAAGGAAATTGGAGGGGCATTACACGGAGTATACTGATAGAATGTCTGAAGGATCGGATAAGCATCAGCACCATGATAAATACCATTTCCCTTATACTGGTAAGTGTAACTGTGTTAGGTTTGAGTGTGGAGTGTCCTTTTTTTATTATTTTTAGTGTTGTATACAAATCCACGCCAACCTGACTGTCCAACAATTGGTCCGCCGTGATTCACTCCTATAGAATTTTAGCTGACCGTTCTTCAAAATAGCAGAAAATGTATGTGTATGAGACAAAACAAATTATGGCACAGGATGACAAGAAGCGCAGTATTAAGGTGTTACCAGACCAATCTATCGATCATCGATCTATATTAGAAAGGATTACTCCACGTCGATCAATCGATCAACTTCGATTGATGGCATCCATCGGTGATGGATCGATTAGTGTGGTAAAACTTATTGAACTACGACACGACTTTGCACTGAAGCCCTACTTAGGTAGCACTACGTTTTTAAAGAGTCGACGAATCGTTAAGCATCAGGCGAACTTAGTGCTTGTTGTTTTTTTAAATAGGTCAACGTTTAACCCCAATCTCACCTGATGGGAAGTGAAGATGAGGCCTAAGATGAACATGTTTTCCTAGAAAATAATTATTAATTAATTTCACTCTTGAAGACCACACGATCGTATTCAGTAGGGAAGACGTACGCCGGTAGAGAATACCACTCCTTGTTTATTCCAATGATTTAAAAAATAAAACCAAAGAATTGACCATCATAGAAACCAAAGATGCCTCTTATCAAAATAGTAAAATTGTGTGAAAAGTGTGTTTATTTTTCGTTTGTCCTAGCCCCTTAGGGGCTAGCCCCTTAGCTTATGACCACCGTAACGGCTTACATAAAGTTTAATTTGCTTGCTTTTTATCTTTGCTTTAGCTGAGGAAGACCATGCAAGCACCCGCGCTGCTCAACAAACCGCCCGTAGTAACGAAACGCACGCAGGTAATTCTTTACAATGGCAACATTTTTAAAGATTTTGATTTGATAGTTGGCAGTATTGTTCACCACAGGTTATAGGTTTTGTTTGTTCACCCGTTCATTTTACTTTTTTTATTTATTGTTTTTAAAGTGATGTAATAATACATTTATGATTATATTAGACAGGTTGATCTTCTAAAACGGTCTTCAGGGCCATCTCTAAGCTAGGGTTAATTTTGAAAACTCATGTGACTGGGGGTGGTATCATACGAATACGAATGTATGCCGTTTGACAGCAGACATTAAGCAATTAAACGCTTTCCACACTCGGTTGTCTGGAAGAGATCGCTTTTAGCGATAAGACCGCCAATTGTTACACTAGACATATTCCTATTGTTACATTTTAGTTTTAAGTTTTTTAAGACGTGGTGTAATAATAAAGAATTTATGTATCTATCTTCTACTGCTGTTCGTAATAAGGGGGCGGCGGTTTTGATAAAAAATAAAACGATCATAATATATTTTCAAAAATAATGTCCCTCGC
Organism: Hemistola chrysoprasaria; assembly: GCA_947063395.1. Lineage (NCBI taxonomy): Eukaryota > Metazoa > Arthropoda > Insecta > Lepidoptera > Geometridae > Hemistola > Hemistola chrysoprasaria. The sequence continues at coordinate 13,563,590 of OX346714.1, forward strand.
CAGAAATCGAACGAGTTGATTTTGAAAAAAGTCCTCACCCTCGATTATTTTACCATCTGATATTGCTAATGCTAATGAAAAACCAACGATATTAATTACGCCACAGTTTCAAAAATGGCCCTGAAGACTATGATTAAATAAAATTCAACCTTTATATTATAAATTTATTCCATTTAGGTGACGCTCAACAACCGATGGGAGCGCCTCTGGCGAGCATGGGAGAAACCAGCGAGTAAGTTTTAGTACCTTCCCTAAATTCTCTATATTTTTTTTTAATGACATAGCATGGATCATGGACTTATTTCTTTATTTTAGGAGGTACCTACCATTGTTGTATTGGTGTTGTAAAATGTGAAAGTTTTTATCCTTTTACTCATCTTTTTCATTGTTAAATTAAGGCGTCGCACGTATTGTGCATTAGCCAATTAATAAGTACAAATTGTCATTAGATGGTGGCGGTTGTATGAGAAACACTCATTGTAATCATCTTTTGCTTTGCTAACCGGTGCTGGCGTCGCTGTACACATCTACACCACACATTAGAGATGAGGTAATCATTTTACAGATAAAAAAGAAAACTGGTAGAGTCCGCGCACTACTATATTCTTCTATGGGAAATCTACTAGTTTTAACCTTTTTAATTAAGCCTGGTCTAGTCAACTTCAATTATAATATTATTATCTTTTAGTACTTAACGAAATCCTTTACAAACGTAGTGCTACGTAGGGCTTCAATTACTACACCAATCGATCCATCACCCATCGATGCCATCAATCGAAGTTGATGATTAGCAAATTATGATAAGAACGACCTAAATAGAAATATTTTTTATATTTAGGTCGCGCGCAGACTTATCTTGCGCGGACTCTACCTATATAATTTGCACGATTTCATTCATTTTAGTTTGAATGTGGGTAGTTCCAAAATAAAAGTTTTAATTTAAGTATCTATGTACGTCCAAAAGGTGGCGCTATTGCCATAAAAATAATGAAGTACCTAGGTACTTATATATTTCTTAAAAAAGTATGTCCACATTTCAGGAAATCTACTACTGAAGACGACGCAGAAACAAGAGTATGACGGAGTACAAGATTTCCAATGAATCTCAATTAGTATGATAATTTAAATATTAATTTAATCATTCCTAGTATTAATTTCAGCAAAGACTGTAAATCAATCAGTTCCCACTGCCATAGTGTAACATACTTATTTATTTTGTCTATTCTTTAAATAGATGGCATTTTCGAATAATTTATTTTTAGATTTTTTTCTGGTTTAAAACTAAGTAAAACCGGGAGTAGTGCAAACTTTCTAGCAACTAGCATTTAAGTAAGCAGTTAAGTATTTGTAGAATAGCATCCAAAGTCATACACACATAATGTAATGTAAATATAGGAATATTAAAATCTTACATAGTAAGGAGAAGAAATAATATGAGTTTTCAAGAAACTTCACCACTTGGCGCCACTGACCTCAGTTTTCAGTGCTGCTACCTAGTGAAAGCAATTTCAAATAACTATGATTGAATTCATAGAAATCTAAATAACAGGGTAGTAGAAGTCACCGCAACAGGTGACTCAATTGTGACTGATAGCTGTGTTGTATGTTTGTTTTGTATGAACCTATGATGAAGGGTTGTGGTGACGCTGTTTGGTTTTGCGTTTGAATATAATTGCGTATGGATATGTGACAGGAAAGGTGGCGACAAGCATTTTGTATGTTATTGATGACTTTAAACATTTCTATTACCTTGTTATTAAGATTTCTATGATTGAATGGGTATGACTATTGGCTAGTTTGTATATTATGTAGAATCAATACTTTTACAAAAGTACATAATATTATTAATGTCGCATTCATAGCTATTTTTGTATTGTACGTATAAAATAGATATTTCTTAGATCAGTGGTACTTCAGTAAATAAGAAAAATAATGTATTGTTTTCTTAGCAGCACATGAATATTGAAAGCTATATTATAAATTTTAATACCTATACTTAGTGAAACTTTGAAACATGTGTAAGTAATAAATAACTAATAATTTATAATATTGTATTGCAATTTGACTTGTTCGAGAAATTGATTGCTGTGTAAAAATAAGAGTGAATTTTAATTTTATGTGTGAATTTAATGTTATTCTTTTACGAATAGACCACCTATTTTGTAAATAAATAGATTTTTACACTTTTTAGCGGGTAAATTTAGTAAAATATTAATGAAAAGCTTTATTTAGGTATTAATAGGTCTGGTTGCCATACTTAATACTCTAATTTTAAATAGGTACACTGTTCTTAAACCTTACTTATCAAACTGAGATGAAAAAAATAAAAATCATGACCTAAACCTATTTTCATAACGATTATTGTGGGCAAAAATTGAGAATAAAAAGGAGATAATCAGCGCACCAGATGTCGTCAGGTTAGTAACAAAATTGGTGACGCCATCTGGTGGCCCATAACTGTCCCGATTCAACCTTGTATTTAGTTTTTTAATTTATTTGAAAATTTCATTATACAAAATATACATTCCAAAAATGCTCAAGTTTTGAAACTTTTTGAGTCATAGAATTTAAGTTTATTTACATATTTGCATTAATAAATTGAATCAAATGTTTTTTTTTGTACGTACCCAGGACCTATTATATTAATTTCTTCATGTCCAAAATTTGTGTTCAACACTTTTTCAAAGATTTCGTGTTTTATTTCAATGCCTTCTAGAAAATGTAATATTACTATATTAGTGGTACAAAATCTGAAATTGTTTTATTAAAATAAACTATTTTATTGCTGATCTTCCGTTTGATTTCACCATGTTACTTAAATATAAGTAGTAATTAATCTTCCTTATTTAAGGTAAGTGAAAAATAGGTAGGCATAGACTTGCAGTTAGGTAGGGTACATAATAATATCTAAATGGATCTTTAAAAAATATTTAACTTAATAAGTCTGTCTGTTGTTAGTTCCCTCAAAATCCGCAGCAAGGCAGCGCAGTAGAGTAGTAGTAACTCTACTTGGATAGTATAAAAAAAGCAGGTATATATTGTGCATAAAAATAAACATTGCATCTCTTCTACAGAAAGCAGTTAAAATTGTTTAAAAACATTTTGATAAAACTGATAGGAAATATGAAGTAACATTCACAGTCTATCTAAAAGAAATCTGGCAACACAGTCATGATATACTTAAATCCAAAGCAAGTTGTTTGTTTATCACATGTCCTGTCATGAGTTCACAACTATCAAGGTCATTGAATTAAGTTAGGATTTGTATGAAGTTAGTTGAAATAAAATACAACATAACTTTTATCTATTTATTCATCAACATACGTAATATCTACATTTTCACAATTAAGTATATTTAACTTAGGATAACATCAGAAACAGTACATAATGACTGATTATATAATACTTTCTCAATTATTATTGTTCGTTTCAAAATGCACATTGTGCCTAAATCGATTAAAACTCTTCATTTTCGAATTGATAGTCGATATTTATTCAAACAATCTATGGCTTTTATATTAATTACCAGCACAAGTTTTAGCGCACTTTTGGAAGATCTTAAGGTGCTTTCAAGTAAGCTGAGTATTAGCAAAACGGCACAGAACCTAAAGTGGCGTGTTCATAAAGCCACTCGATTCATTTCAATGCGCCATGCCATTTGCTGTCAAAGAACATCCATAATAATTCGGCAAGTGGAATTTAGAGGAACTAAATACCAATGAACCCTCAACTTTTGCATAGAAACTAGCGCTGCATCAAGTGCTAAGCTATATTGGACAGAACCTACACATACCATACAAAACACGCCCATGTATATATGTCAAGACTTATGCCGGTAACTGTACATAAATTAAAGTTTACATAAATTTACAGAATAAATTAGTACAGATAAAAAATCAAACACATATTTACAAATTGGAAGTTCAATAAATCCAATAAATAAAAAAAATTGTTTCATTTACAAAACGGATTTTTACTACTATGAACAAATTGAAAAAAATTTAGATTGGTTTGTGACATTTTTGAATTTAATTATTTTTTATATATTATACAAAATATAAGTGCATTTTGTAAGACTAATTTTTGAGATGAATAATCTTTTCTACTGATTATTATAATTATTTCCAACACACTTCACTATGAAAGCATTTTATTTACAAGACATTGATTTACTAAACCAATCTATGTTTTTACAGTTTTATGGTTTCATGGAATGTTTGAGCTTTAACAATGACTTGATACAAAATAGTTAAAAGTATATCTTTAAACTAATTTGTATTGAGTCAACTAAACATCAGGGTATTGCAACAACAGTTCAAACAATCTAATGGTTAAAAATATGTCAAAAAACACTCCAGTACACTCATGCATGAAAATGTTGATCTTAGCACAATATTGTGACTTTTTTTACCACTTTGTATGCAGAATTTTAAATAAAATCCTCTAGAGATGTATATAATAATAATAATATGGGACAACTTCCACACACGGTCATCTGGTCCCAAACTAGGCTAGAAGCCTGTACTATGGTAACCAAATGACTGATATACATACTTAAATACGCTTATAACACCCAGACACAGATCAAACAGTCATGTTCATGCACACAAATGTTTGACCTGGCCGGGGATCGAACCCCGGGCCAGCGGCACAGAAAGCAGAGTTACTACCGTCTGCGCCAACGAGGCTGTCGATATACATTATAAAGGAATTTTTTCTGCAGTAAAAACAGTTCAATTGTTTAATCTGTGGTAAATTAGGGCCAAATAGCGTAATCAAACTATGTGCCACACTATAGCGGCCATTTGCATATAGTTTTTCCTTTTTTTTTTTTGCATAAGATTAGTCCTTCCATCTAACTTGAAAAGTGGCAAAAATCTCAACTAAATAATTCTTAAGCACCGCCACAGTGTTAACAAAGATACTGGCGCCATTTGGTGGTAAATTTGGCAAAGTTAATGGAACAGACCTTTTTCTCCGGCTTTTATGAATGTGCTAAGATCTGATTATAATTAATATAGTTTTACTTTAAAGTTAACAATGTGTAGGCGATAGATATATTCACTAGACCAATAGTTATAGATAAACTTTAAGCTTACTCCCAGGGTATTCTTTCAAGCACTGGACCTTTTAGGTATATTCTTTAGGTCTAGGTCAAAGCTGGAATCCAGTGCCTGATGTACACTGAAATAAAACAAAAGATTCAATAAATATATGTATAATTTCAGATATAAGCACTATTTGATAATTAGTTTTAAATAATGTCACATAATATTCAATAGTGTAATTTTATAAGTACAATCAAGTTTGAAATTAGAGGCATGTTTGAGCAAAATATTAATTGTGAATGTCAGCCTAGCTAACAGGTTAGAAAGGTTTAGAATGAGATAGGCCAATATACATTGAACAGATACAATAGAGAAAAAAATGGGAAGAAAAAAATTGTTACCTCAATGTCATGCTAGGCCTATTGCACTGAGACACAATTTCAGATACAAAATGTTTATAAACAGCATATGAATTAATTATAAATGCATTCAATAACTAATATTATAAACTGTAATGACAACATAAGGTGTGTTCGCCTCCAATTATTACAAACTCAACTGTACGTAACAAGATTTAAAGAATACAATATGGAGTAACTTTAATAGATATTGTACACTATCTTTTTTTTTTTTATTTTTTTATCCCCCTGTTTAAAGCGATCTGTCTCTTGCAGACAATGAGCTTTATTTTTGGTATTTGCTTCATGGCATGTCATGCAAGGAATGTGTCCAATGATACATCCTTCTTCCTATACTACTATTTTGTTAGGTCTTGGGGTATTTTTCTTTTAAGCCTTCTAAATGGTTCTCTTGTCATCAAAGTTTTTGCCAGATTGTTTGGATGACGCTGTAGTCTATTTTGGTATTTGAAAGCGTTTTGTTTTATTTCTTCCTCCACAGTGGGTATTTTAAGGTCCTTGTGCAGTGTCTCATTTTTTATATACCAAGGAGCACTATCTTTTTAAACAGCTTAATTTCATATAACTTGCTAAAATATAAGACATTTGACAACACATATGCCTAATAAGTTAGATAAACTGTAAATGCTACAGGATAACATAATTTTAACAATACTTACACTTAAAATCAAGTATTTGAATCTTAAGTTACTGGTTGCCCATTTTGACTTTTGATGTCATGTAAATGCCGACGATAAGTCCAAAGAGGCCGATGGCGGATCCAAAAATCTCGACGATGAGGATTTTGACGAATAGAGCGGCGTTGGCGGCGTCAGCCAGCGCGGCTCCCGACCCCACGATACCGACCGCGATACCGCAGAACAAGTTCACCAGTCCCACTGCCAATCCAGCTCCGAACATCACGTAACCAGCCATCCAGTTCTGCTGCTTGATCGTTAAATCCACCAACGGCTCCGTGTACTTCTCCAGCATTCCAGACAGCACGATAGCAGTAATCAGTCCGTAGATAGCTACCGCCTCACAGAAGATAACCGAGATCAAGTTCTTGGTCTTGATTCTGGGCGCTTTGACACCTCCGCCGACTATGCTCGTTCCTGTCGTGTGGATGCCCATCGCGGCGCCCACCACGGACAGCGCCACCGAGAATGCGATCCCGAGCGTCCCCCACATGTAGGGGGACGTGTTTTCGAGGAACCATCCGATGCTTATTTGCTCACCCTTCCCGTTCAGCAGGTAGTAGAGGGAGAATATTGGTATGGCGAGCGCCAGCAGCAACACGAACAAGTAAGTCAGGAAGTATCTCATCTTGAGATATTTGTTGAGCAAATTGGCGCTGTTTTACCCGTTTATCCCGAAAGGGACGGCCTTTTTTCGCCCAATTTTTGCCTTGACAAGAAAACTCAAAACGAAGAGGTCTTGTGATCACAAGATGTCAGAGACAATAGACAATAATAATGTTGCCAGCTGATGCTGTAAACTGTAATAATATTATACTGATTTGTCTGGTTAATCCATATGTACTTAAAGCCTATAACGTTTGTGAACATTGGAAAATAAATACCTTAGATTATAATATTATGTAAGTAGGTTTCCTACATAAACACGACATTATTTTAGAACATAGAAATCCATCGGATAAAAAAATCAGTAACAGATTAAAAATTATGAACATGGTAACATTTATATCACTCTTTTTCTCTCTGGCGCCCTTAGAGCATTCAGCCCACAGAACCACAGAGTACTTTATGCACAGAACACAATACCCTAAAGGGATTCAGATGATTCAGCCCTCCCTCTGCTTGAAGTAAATGACCAATTTGTTAATGTATGTCTAGTGCACAGAACAAAGATCTAGTGTTCAAGGTTCCTGATATACTTGTTTTGTCTTTGTGTGCAGCTTTTACTGCCTCGGTGGCATAGTGGGCGTTAGGCTCGACTGCCGATCATGAGGTCCCGGATTTTCCCATTAGGATTTATCTCTATGACAGACTGGGAGTCTGAAACTGCGCCCGGAACGCCCCCTATTACATGGGATGGGTTCCAATAACATATACCAATTACATACTGGCGAAATGTTTACCTACTATAGGACTGAGTCCTGGGTACACCTCTGTCTACCCTTCGGGAAAAAGGTTTAATTTATTAAATTAATGGCACCCATTTTTCTGCAATGATGCAATGTTACATGAGTAACATTTATGTGCGTTTCCTGTTATCCTCACCCCCGCAAAATCTAGCAAAAGTGAAGCACCATAGTAAGCCAGCTCATTAATCACATCATTAATACACGGCACGCACACATTCAAACCGCTTCGCCGATCACTCGTCATTGCGCTCCGAATATGTGCCAGCCGTCCGCATTCCGTGCTCCGCTTTTAGCAAGACTGTTGCGCCCACCTTTTAGTCTAGATTCTACATTCATGCCTATGAATGTAACGTTTGACACATCCACTGCGATATGATCATAAATTTCAACGATTTCAACTCTGCAAATTTTCCTGTGGAATGTCCAAGGACTGTCAGATAACAGCTGACAGTCAGCTGAGCTGGTTTGACATTAATTCCACAGACTACAGAACCATTCTTGAATTGTCTAGATTTTTTTTCTAATCCCACACGAATTTATTGCCAAAGTTTTAAATCTTGAATAATATTCAAGTTCTAGTCAAGTCAAAGTCCATATCAGCAGGAAGTATCTCCGGACAAAGCGGCCGCGGCTTCAGGTCGAGCGGTCAAAACTCAGACAAGGCCTTATATCGAACTAGCTGCTAGTGAATTTCCATCAATTTTACTAGAGGTGTGACTTTGTGACTGGACTCTGGACGAGTTTTAACTCGTCCTGACTTTGCCTTCTAGTCTAGAACTTGAATATTTATTAAAATTCTTCTAATATATTCTTCATACTTCTCACTGGCAATACATTCGTGTGGGACCAAAAATGAAAAAAAAATACAGATTTTTTTCTTTTCACTGTTTTCAGTGTTTACCATTTATTACCATGTTTTTTTCAGTATAATTGAGTATTCTGTGCCATGTTTTTACTTTCGATGTGACATGTGTTATTTTATCGAAATGTGAAATTGATTTTGTTTTCTTCTAAATAATTCTAATACTAGGGTATGTATAACATCATTGCGGATATATACAGTGGCAGAATAACTATGCAGGCCTTGAAATCTGGACGAAAACATGTTGTCCATATACGCCAGGTTTATTGTTCGACACTCCTACCTCGTCCTATTTACGATAAGTGCTATTTCAACAGTCCTTACAGTGATTCCGCTGTTGTACCGTGATTTGCCATCATTTTCCGATCCTATAGTGGGTTTCGAGACGCGCGGCACTCCATTAGCGCACCGTTTCATAGCATGGCACAATCTTATCGAAGAGACGAGGCCATCCCGCAGGCTTGCCGTCAACCCGAAAGAAATAGAAGATCAAATTCGAATGAATCGAACTTATTACAACAAGACGAGGTTAGATAGACCTAGATCTGGCCGAAAACATGGAAAACTGAAACATAAAAAGAAGAAAATACACATTAATAGTACAGGAGTTGAAAGAAACTGGTTTAACTCAACATACAACATATCCAATGGTCATGTTCACTGGGGCTTCGGCAAGAATACATCATATGAGGATGATAATCTAGAATTTCTCAAGAATCACACGAGAAAACAGTGGCTGTCTCTTTTAGATATGCAATTGCAACCAGATCTGATGATCCAACATAATTATGCATCAGGGAAATGTGGACCGCCCATATCAGATTATGCTCACCTCGTCGTCACAACTACTGACAACTCATCATTGTTGTCCTTTGAAAATGTTTTGAAAATGTGTAAATTCCAATCTCAACTTGTAAAATTAGGTGAATCTGAGTATTACAATATGTGCCAAAGGTCAACACACGCTGAGAACCTGTGTTGTCCGGTTTGGAGTGTGCCAAATTATATAGCTTTAATATCAGGCAAGGATTCATGTGAAAAGCTCAAAAAGGATGATGTTGATTCCATTGTTAAAATACTTAAGAAATGTGCAGGTTATTTCCATAATTTTACCCTCATGGCAACATGTGATTTAGATAGATGTAAGGTGCCAAAGTACTGCTCGCAATATGACGCCGTTTACAATATGTTATTTTTCCTCATCGATTCTGAAGCATTTGCCCCTCCTGAGTTATTGCAAACATTTGTTAGGAATGCAATGATCTTTTTGCCCTTACCCAGCAGTAGTACAGTATTACCTTATTATATGAAACTGCAGAGTACAAATTTATCTTATGACACACTGATTATTCCGGCTATAGACTTTGGACTCAAAAATTCACTATTCGACCTTTGGGTGATAGACGACACATGGTTGATAGGCTTGGGTGGACTATTTGTATTCTTCTGTGTATGGGTCTACACCGCATCTCTCATTCTCACTATCTTGTTGTTCACTGCCATAACTTATTCACTCGGTGTAGCATATTTTCTCTATGTCTATGTCTACAACTTGGTGTTTTTCCCTTTCATGAATTTACTAGTGATAGTTGTTATTATTGGAATAGGAGCTGATGACGCATTCCTCTTTGTTAAGGTGTGGAAAATGGTGGGCAAACAACTGATCAAAGATAATATAGTGGCTAGCGAAGATAATGGACTGGCCGACATTAAAAATATATCCAGTGCTGGGGAGACCATTCTTATACAGATACTAGTGGAAACTTTGAAGCATTCTGTATTGACCATGTTCATAACCACTTTGACGACTGCAGTCGCATTTTTTGCTTCCTATGTTAGTTACATTCCTGCCATAAACTGTTTCAGTGTGTTCGCTGGCACTGCAGTGCTAGTCAATTTTTTCTTAATGATAAGCTATTTACCAGTTTCAGTATTTATTATAGATGTTAAATTGTGTCATGGTCGTAACAAATTGTATGACATGTTGAGAAGTAATTGCGGCGAATTTTGGGAGGAAATCAGAGTTGTATTTATTAGATTTATCATAATATGCGTGACTAGACTGCATTTATTATTCGTTTTAATATTAGGATCTATTGGAATTGCCAGTATTGTTGTAGTATTTATGGAACCTGGATTACAACTTCCCGATTCTAAACAGTTCCAACTATTTCAAACTACCCACCCATTTGAGCAATATGATATCAATTACAGAGACAAATTCTTATTTGAAAGATTTGGTAGAGATATAAGCTCAGGGATAAAAATGCCTCTGAGATGGATTTGGGGCGTAGAAGCTATTGATAATGGGAATCATATGGATCCAGCTTCAACAGGGCATTTAGTTTTTGAGGAAAATTTCACAATATCAGATCCTGAATCACAACTGTGGCTTTTACGATTCTGTTCTAGAATTAAAGCGCAACCTTTCTATCAGCAAACCCTGGGACCCCTTCTACCAAATTGTTTTATTGAAAGTTTCAAAATGTATATGAGCAGACGATGTATCGATAATATCGCCAAAATAAACAGGACGCCATGTTGTGAAACATCTAAATTCCCGTACGAAAAGAGTGTTTTCGAACATTGCATTACGAAAGCAGTGGTGTCTCTGTATCAAACACCTCGCGAGATTTTCATGCCAGGAGTGGCAGGTCCCAAGTTTTTGCGCACTTCTCCTCCAGTAGTGTCTGCAATTGTGGTAGAGTTTGAAAGTGTTGTACCATATTCAATGTCTTACAAATCAATGAACGACTTTTTCAAGCAAGTGGAGAATTGGACGCAAGAAGAATTGAAATCTGCTCCAAAAGGCATGAGGGCTGGGTGGTTTTTATCCGATCTGGATTTCTATGACTTGCAAAGTACATTAGCTAGTGGGACTTTGATGGCTCTAGCATTGTCTGCTAGCTTAGGTTTCATAGTCCTTTTACCGGCTACGCGAAAGGTAATCGTTAGTGTTTGTGCATTATTGGCTATGGTGTTTTCTTCGACTGTCACCATAGCTATCTTAGTGTTAAGCGGTTGGAAATTAAATGTCCTAGAGAGTATAGCTATATCGACTTCGGCAGGGTTGGCTGTAGATTTTAGTCTTCATTATGCTTTAAGCTACACTGTTGCGTGTGGCACGAAAGCATCGAAAATCACGTATGCGTTGTCTGCATCTGCAGGGCCCACAGCTGCGGCAGCACTTACGACCGGTTTTGCGGGGATTTTCCTTCTAAGGTCGCATCTTCTGCCTTATTCCCAAATAGGCACATTTCTAGCGTTGATCATGACTGTTAGTTGGACCTACGCAACATTCTTCTTGTGCTCGTTATTGTTCGTGGTGGGTCGTAATTCTTCTAAAGAATCTCCGCCGGAAGAAAGAAGGTCTGTCTCTCGCGTGAGCTCCATTTGTTCGGTTGTGCCAAATTTAGAAAGCCACGAATTAGAACATTTGGCTGACAGTCATAATACAAATCTCACGCGGTCACGAAGCCATTCCAGTATTAGTGCAACCACTGTTGTTATACACGACGATTATGAAAATATTCATAGCAAAATCGATAAGAAAAGTAGCATTTCAAGTAATATAGACAATGACTGAATGTTAGATGTAATCTCACTTAATGTTAGGGATTAAGATGTAGTTTTTTCAATGTGACGTATTTTTATAATGTAGCAGTATTAATTTGATCTAATCAGTCCCGCTCTACTTGAATGAGTAGATATATTGTTTTACTGAAAGCCGATCTCTGTTATGCTGTGTAATGTGTTATAATCATCTTCATAGGCCTCATACATCTATGACAGATGGTTAAACATGGACCACGGTATTATATATGCGCGTGGTTAAAGAGTCAAATTCGGAAGCGGCACTATAATGTACCGTAGATGCCTCCTACGGTTTTTTAAGATAAACATTCACTTGAATTATAAACTTTGAACGATATTGTGACAATAACTATCACATTATAAATAATACAAACGACAATATAAACTAATAACGAGCTTAGCTTGACTTTTTGATGAGTTGCAATTTGCGCTGTAAGTAAGTATGTCTACCATATTTACTAATTTGTTAAAAACATACAAATCTCAGAAAAATAGACACTTATTAAAATCTACTTCTCTATAATAAATATTGTTATTATAACACGTTAACTGTCTGTGTATTTTATGCAATGTGTTAAAAAAGGTGTAGTAATGCTTTCAAAATTGCGAGATTAGCAAAAAAAACGACTTCCCAGTCAAAATGGATCAGCTGATAGCCAAATTTGTATGAAGAGCCGAAATTTTTTTCTTGCGAATTTTGCAATAAAATTGTGTAACGCACATGAAGTCCCAGAATATTGCGTTTAATGCGCTGTACGTTGGATGCTGGACGCTTATGTTTTCTGGACGTATGGATTATGGATAGGTAACCTAAAAGAATTAAAATGTTGACCATTCTGGCCATACTATCAAAACAAGCCCGGACAGGCAACGTGTTCAGCATTTACTTAGTTATTATGTTATTATTATATTGTACATAGGTAAACTTACCTCATAATGAAATTGTGCCATATTTATTCAATGTACTTACTTATATTAATTTAATTTGATAAGTCGTGCTCTTCATATTTTTAAACAATGATATTCTTCTTTACGACAGAATTTATATTACTTATGTGATATCGACGGTTCGGGAGTATGTGTATTTGTTTAATCATGTAACGTATAATTATTATTAATTTATTATTCTAATAATCAAAAGCATATTCAATTAAAAGTCCGGCCTTAAAATATATGTAAGAAACACGTTTATTAAAATAATATCTATCGTTTTTAATAGGTGCTGTAAGAATATCGCAAAATACTTATTAGGATGAAAAAAACTTGCTCGAAATGAAGTAGAACTTATACAGGAAAGTATATTTGTTATAATAATAATCTATAAATAAATAAATAATGATATTTTAATTTATTGTTCTTAAAAATATATATTGTTATACCTAAGTGTCATAAGAGTTAGTCCTTAGAAATTGTACTTAGGTACCTACTTGTTAATTTATCTAGACGACGCGACGCTAGATGGTAAACCAGCAAAAAAAAATCATACTGTAACTATTATCAACTACGCACAAAGAGAATGACCCTAAGAAAGTTAAAAAGGGTCGTGCAACAATCACGTGAGACTTGAAAAGGAGCAAAGGAAAGAAGAGGCTCGGAAAATTCACGAAATATCACAAGGGGAGGAGGTTTTAGGGAGTTATGAGGTGCATATAGTTTTTCGTGTAGTACTTATTTTTATATTTTATTTTTATGCTAGTCATTTTACTGCAACAACGCACAAAGAGAATGTCGACTCCAAAGAATGTTAAGAGGGGTCGTGCAACAATAACGTCATTTTTATCATTGTGCTTAATTTTCCTGAATTAAGTTAAGTTATACACTTACATATAAAATAAAGATAATATATTCCGATCTTTTAAAAAATACTTTGAACCAAATACACGTGATTTTGGGTTTTAGTCTAAAACCTCACCACTTACCCAGTATCATCGGGGGGAATAGAGAAAAATTGGTAAAAACATCACGTGATTAATGCACGGCCCCAAAAGCTTACGAATCTATTGACGTAGGTATCATTCCTATATATATTATTATTTTATATTATAAACCTAGTTTTGTTTGTGTAATCGTTCTTTAACAGAATACCAGCTCCCCTATTAAATTAGCTACTTAGACTTAAGTCGTTCTCATTGATCTGTGTACCTACTTATAAGACAAAATTTAGACCGTACTCATAATCTAGATAAACAGTTGCGTGCAAAATATTTCCTAAGATCTATTGTTGGGAGGGACTGGCTCCATGAGCGAATGTAGCGACTAGTTCCTTAAAACCTCTGTTTTATACCTACCTTGTATTTAGCTTGATATGAAAAAAATTAAATGTTTTGGTCATATTTCTTTAAATTATGGTTCATAAATGATCTCATATCAAGTATTTTATAATTTAAATAATTAATCAAACACCCTCATATAACTTAATTTACGGAAATATGGCCAAAATATTGATTTTTTTGTTCAGCTGTATTTTACAATTTAAATTGTCGCATGTAGTCGTATCGCATGGAGACATTCCCATGATACAGTTGCTCTTACCTTTAACTCTTTACCTTAACCTACTTAATAAATAACAATATTATAATTTTTAATTGAGAAGTATACAAGGACTAAAAGTTTTTAGAATAGGCCAGTAAGAAAAGCAGCCGATGAAATTTTTTTTTAATTTTGAATTAGGAACTCTTTGGGAATCTGTAATTAAATTCCTAAATAGGTCATTGGTTTTTACAAATTGACAGGTCGAGCGTTAATTAAAATTGATCATTTTCTTTAGTCAAATGCATTTAGACGCTCGTCACGGCAGACACGTTTAAATTGCTGCTAATTTGTAAAGACAATAAATGATATAATATGAATTTATTACACATTATAGATTCTTAATTCGAAATTTAAAAACATTTTTCTTATCGGCCTAATTTAAAAACTCTGTTACTCACGTAAAATCCAACAATGATTAGATATTATGTACTAAAATCATTGTTGAATTTTAATCGTTTTCATACAAATTGGTCTGTAATAAAATTATAAAATATGTTTGGTAAATGGGTTAAAATATACCCTTTAAAATACTTACAGTTAAAATTTAAAGTCTATTTTTGCAAAATAAAATTTATTTTAGTAATTAGATGAACAAACTGTAGTACCTAAAGGTATGTAGTAAGTACACTAAGGTGGTGGAAATAAACTGTTAATTTTATGGAAACATTTTTTATTTAATGATAGGTACCCCCTATAAGTCGCGTCACGGTTTAATAGCGCTGACCTTATTTGCGCAGAAAAGACTCCCGAAATTTTATTATTTTAATTTTACATCATAAGTACCGAGTCTGATTTTTTTTCAAATTTATACACGTAGCTCAAGACCAGCATAATATATATTATATATATAAAATTTTTTTTAGAAAAAGGTTTCGGCTTCCCGGTAGAAGCTAAAATTATTGTAAGCATTGCACTATTTTATTTATTATTTATCGAACAAACCCATACCTAGATACCCATATAAAGGCTTTTTCTAAAAAAAATAGTTCTAATAGGAGGAAAGACAGCGTTGTTTTATAGAAAAAGAAGCTT
Organism: Hemistola chrysoprasaria; assembly: GCA_947063395.1. Taxonomy (NCBI): domain Eukaryota; kingdom Metazoa; phylum Arthropoda; class Insecta; order Lepidoptera; family Geometridae; genus Hemistola; species Hemistola chrysoprasaria. The sequence continues at coordinate 13,579,163 of OX346714.1, forward strand.
CAACATTAAAAACTTAATGTATGCATATTTAGGCCTAATTTCGTATTTGACATTATTGTCAATTTAATTCAATTCTTATTTTGTGGCTTGTGAAAGTGCTTATAACACCACAACTTTGCCATAAACAAGTAGATTTTGTTTGTATGTGATTCAGAAATTCAGAACATAATATAACGATAATTGGTGACAAATTTACTGTGACATGTACCTATTGCTCTTCTATAATAATACGTCATCTACTAATCCTTCGAGAACTATACACATCTGTTTTTTATTAAAGAAATTACCTCATTTGATGTGCATTTACGGATATTAAAGTAAAAGTTGTCAATATGTTTATATTTATTAAACTCTGTCTCAGGAGCCGTCAGGAGCGGAGCAGCGGAGTGAGCTCTCAGTTCACGGCGAAATACTCATGTGGCGTTTTCTTAAAAAAAAAATTATGTAGTTCTGGAAGTAATAATAGATGGCGTAATGTAGAGAAGCAAATTAGAAAAATGTCAAAATTTCTGTACCACTAGTACCACAGAATAACAACGCATTATTTCCTTCCTTTGAGGATTATAAATTTATATGAAAACCAACGCTTCAATTCAATTCAATACATAATGTGTCGCTTGTGAAAATGCAATACCACTACATGAGTTTTGGCGGGAGACCGAAGAATACAGTTTGGCTCCCGTATCTTTATCAATTATTGGTGCATTTTCGAGTGTTTAACGTGTAATAATGGTGGAATATTACATAACGTGTAATAATGTACGTGTTGAGTGTTTTCGAAGATACACAAGTCTCTTGTCAAGTGATGCGAGAGATGAAATGTGATTTTTCGTTTTCCCCGCCGAAATTCCGGCAGCTTCTTGTAAAGACCACCACTTTACTAGAGCTGTGACTTGACTGGGCTTGCTCTGACTCTGAATGGACTAATTGACCATTTTAACTTTAAAATTTATATAACCTGACACTAGCAATACATTCGTGTGGGTTCATAAAAGATAAAAAAAACTACTTTGCCAATGTCACGTAGGGAGATGAAGCATCAAACGAAGGAAATTAACGAATAAGTGCTTTTGAATTTTGAACACAAGCAGCAATCTATTCTACAGCTTGATACTAAATTATAATAATAAGCAACACAATAAATATTAAAATACAACTCATTTCTTTTTTCAATTCAATTCAATTCTTATTTTGTGGCTTGTGAAAGTGTTTTTAACACATATCTCTTTCGATAAACTTAAAAAATTCACTGTATTTCACCCATATTACGTGACATTTTGACATTTCATAAAATGACAGCGATGTCAATCAAATAAAAGTAGTCAAATGTCAAGGAGTGATCACAGAATACTGTTACTAAAGGGAGTGATTCATCCCAAACTAAACAAAATATTTTTTACACAGAAAATAAACGAGTCGTTGCCTATTTTCCTATCTTGTGTATTTTATTCAAAATTCAAGATGTTTTCTACTAATCCAAATTACACAAAACTCAAAACACATCTAAGATTGGCGATTAATCGGCTCAAACTATTGGAAAAGAAGAAAACTGAATTGGCTCAGAAAGCACGTAAGGAAATAGCTGAGTATATCGCTTCTGGTAAAAGTGAAAGAGCGAAAATCCGTGTGGAGCATATTATAAGGTTAGTATATATCTTAAAAGGTCTAGATAACTATTCAAATCTAGCAGTAAAACCTAACCAAGTTCATTTATCTCACCATAGTCAAAACACGTTCTATTTTGTGTGATGATTCATCTACTCTGTTATTTCATTAGGCTTATTAACTTTTTAATCAATCAATAATTTGTCTAGAATATAATAATTAAGCTATTGGTTAAGATAATTTATCAGTTGGAACTCTATTTTGAAAATTTTATGTACACATAAATACCACAACATTATTTTGGTGATGAGTCATGACCATTGTTGATTATTTATCCTGAACATGGTTGCACTGCTCAAATCATAGTTATTAAGATATTTTTAAGAGGAATAATTCCATAATACATTGTTGTAACTCTTATTATAGTGGATGCAGCATTAATGTGCAATAAATATTTCAGTTGATATGCTTTTGCTGACCTATCCAACATTTATCATCATACTTCAGTCAATTCACCCAAAACATTAATGGATCCTACTAATATTAAAAATGCGAAAGTTTGTGAGAATGGATTGATACATACAGTCACGCCTTGTTCTTGTTGGGATAGGCAGAGACTATTTCTTTCCACTTGCTATGATCCTGACATACAACTTTCTCTTCTTCCACTCTCATCACATTCTTCATGCATGCTTGTCGGTTGTTGGTACTTTTGACCTGGCCTTTTCTTAAGATAAGCCTTTCCTTAATGGATTAATGGATGTTTGTAACTCTTTCACGCTAAAACTACTGAATGGATTTGGTTGAAATTTAGGTAGCTTAGGCCCTGGAATAACACATGTCGGAGACATGCCTGGCCTGGCTATGATCTACCAGCGGCGAGGGGACGAGGCGCCCAACCTGCGCCGACGCAACACATCAAGTAGCACGGACTTAATAAGCATGCATTCCTTAGCAATCAATAAACGACTGTATACTGGCGTTTATTGAACTCCTCGATTTTATTTAAAACCACCAAAAATCAAACCATGGGGCATAGCTAGTTAAACATAATTTTTTCCTTCTTTCCTATTAGTGAATGACGCAAGAGGACGTAATTTTTTCCAAACTACTATTCATCAACTACCTGCCCTTGTCTTTCTCCACCATTCCAATCTATCATCATCTACTCTGCATTCACTCCTTTTTCACTTTTTTCCTCATCTAGGTCTTTTTAGAATGCCACCTCATTACATTCATCCTCAGTTTCTTTGACCACATGACATTCATTCCTATTTTCCAAATTACTTCTACAAAAAAAACCATTTCCCTTGAAAACACACTCAAAATCCCTTTACATATAAAAAACATACATTCACGCCTTTTTCCCGAAGGCAGAGGTGTACCCAGGACTCAGTCCCATAGTAGATACACCCACATATTTAAATAATAATCTCTAAATGCAAAAGTATAATCCCTTAGAAGAGAAGAGTACAGTAAATCACATTTGGTCGGTGGTGTGGCAGAAATATTAAAATTGTATTTTTATATAATATTACATAAAATATATATTTAAATCACAGTTTATATTTATATTACATATTTATATTTATATATACATATATTTGTATATATCATTCCATATATAGGAAATTATAGGAAATAGTAGTTTCCATATTCCTACTATCAATTTAATCCTCTGAGTTAATTTAGTCAGTGGTTATTAAAAAAGGGTTTGGGACTACAGTGTAAGTAATACTTTTTTTTATTATTTACATATAAAAGTATAATCACTATGTATAAAACCCTAAATGACTCACTGACTGACATGCAACGCAGAGCCGAAACCACTGATCCTAGAGACTTGAAACTTGGAATGTAAGTTGTTTTTGTTGTCTGAATGTGTGCTATGAAAGGATTTTTAAAAATTCACTTTCTAAGGGGTCAAAGGGCGTCAAAGTTTTAGTATGTAACTCCTATGGGAGTTGAAATATGTTTTATAATTGGGAGCGGGCAAAGCCGCTGTTCTGACACTAGTTATTTATATTATTGATATTATCCCCTATGCTTACAGAGAGGACTACATGGTAGAAGCAATGGAGATAGTAGAAATGTACTGTGATCTAATCCTAGCCAGGTTTGGACTGGTCACACAGATGAAGGAGCTGGACGAGGGGCTTGGCGAACCCATATCTAGCCTCATATGGGTTGCACCCAGGATGCATACTGATGTACAGGTGAATGTTATACTTTTGACAGTAAATATGTGAATTATATGTGGCCAAGATTATGACTCAGTTTATTTACTGCCTCGGAGCTGCAGGTTTTTTATGTATTTGCAAATATATTTTTTTGTTTCCTTTTTTTTCGTTGGTGTAACATATTGGATTTTTCCATTAGGAATTATCTCAATAACTGCCTGGAGTCTGGAACTGTGCCCGGTAGATGGCAATAGGCTCGCCCCTATTACATGGGACCAATAACATACTGGCGAAATGTGGGTGTATCTACTATGGGACTGAGTCCTGGGTACACCTCTGCCTACCCCTTCGGGAAAAAGGCGTGAATGTATGTTATGTATGTTAGGTAAAATCAATCTCATAAGTATGCCTCGAGTTCTGTGAGAAGAATGTGTGAAAGTTTTTGAATGATAATATATATTTTCTTAATGTTAAATAATATTTATTCACTTTTGTTAACTATTTATATGATATTTTAAGTTTTTCTTTGTAATTATTATTGTTATTGGGTTACCGTTCTGTCAAAGTATTAATAAATAATCTTCCAGGAGCTCAAAGTAATCTCAGATCTGCTGACAGCAAAATACGGCAAGATGTACGCAGACATGTGTAGGAGTGAGAATGTGAATACAATCAGCGAGAAACTAAGGCATAAGATATCAGTTCAGAGCCCTCCCAAGATATTGGTGGAGAAATACCTCATTGAGATAGCTAAGAACTACAATGTTGAGTATACTCCTGATGAGCAGGTCATGAGAGAGGATGAAGGTAAGAACAAGCTATGCTGTAGTGGTAGGCCTCTATTGCAAGGGGCCGCCTGGGGAAGTACCACACCTTAGCCAGTTATTCATCCGCCAATGTGCAAACATTTCTGTTTTCTGGTCTGAAGGGCAACATTACCAGCGAAATTACTGGGCATGATGAGATTCAACAACTAATATCTCAGTGTGACAGGCGCAGTGCAGTGTCGCGCAGAATTTAGAATTTTAAAACACTGGGTGGCACTGTGTCTGATATGGGCAATCATGATGCTTACCATCAGGCACCTGATTTACTCATCTTGACACTATCATAAAAAAAAATACCTATGCAATAAATTCACTATTTTATAGCGGGTAATATAAAGAATGTAATGTAAAGTGGACTCCTATTCCACACTTATTCTTATTATACAGTTTTAAATTAATTTATTCTTTAATAAGCCGGAGCCACTCTGGTCGGAAGTCTAGCTTTGTGTCAATTTCAAATAGCACTACAATTTGCTTGAGTACAGCGGTCTATCTACAATAAGCAAGAACTACATTTTATACCTGTATTCATGCAAATAAAGTCATCGTTTCGTTTCATTATATATTCCAGGTCGTGATGCAATGTTAATTGACATCAACGGACCTCCCAACCCTCCTGGTTTCATTGGATACCCGCCCGCGCCGGTCCCGGGCTTGCCCAATATACAACCTTTTGCTTATCCTAATGTAAGTACTCTGAATCTCTTAAATATGCATGAAAACTTCTACAGCCGAGCAAATCTAAGAAGCAGCATTTAACAATTCTTATTATGCCTTGTTGGAAGGATATATATCTTAGTGATCATCCATACAAAATGCAAATACAGATATGAAGTAATAGGGCATAATTTTTCACTCAATTGTTTGTGATTGGTTCTGGAGTTGGCCTTTATTTGCGCTAAAAGATATTTTGTTAAAGAAAACCTCACAGTTTCTTCGTATTTATGAAAATTGTAAAAAAATTGTTTTTAGGTTATGTTAATATTTTTTTAAATAGCAAAAAAAACATACGGTTTTTTTTGGTTTTGCGGCGAAGGTGATTGAAATTGTGTGAGTTACGCCTAATAAAGTTATTTCGGTTTGAAAAGACGAAACTTCAAACGGTACTTCTTAGATTTGATGGACTATAGTTCCCGGTTGCCTATAACATAATATGTGTAAGGGATAGTGGGAGGCTTTGTAGGAATCTTGGTGACCTGGAACTCCAAAATCATGATAGATAGAATAGATAATAGATATCGTTGCTTCATTAGTGTTTTATTTAATTAAAATGTGACACTTATCCAGTTATACTACAAAAGATACATTTTAAAACTGCAAAGAGATATTTATCAGAATTATGGAATTCCTAAGGCAAGACTTTAAATACCTATTTGCGGTTTTAAAACGTATTCTTTGAAGTATTACTAGATAAACGCCACTTTATAATAATTGTTATCACTATTTAAAATATTATAAAACCCTAAATGACTCACTGACTGACATGCAACACAGAGCCCAAACCACTGATCCTAGAGACTTGAAAACTTGGAATGTAGGTTCTTTTCGTTGTCTGGACGTGTGCTAAGAAAGGCTTTTTACAAATCACATTCTAAGGGGTCCAATAAGGGCGTCTCTTTTGGTATAAAACTCATATTTCATAATTGAGAGCGGGCAAAGCCGCTGTTCTTACACTAATTTAAAATAAATCTCTTATGAAGAAATTATATCTCTTCAATCATCATCATTGGTTCCTCAAAGTTTGTATGGGAAATGAATTTTTGTAGTGGTAGGCCTCTTTTGCAGGGGGCCGCCTGGGGAAGTACCACACCATTGCCAGTTATTCATCCACCAAGCAGTAATGTGCAAACATTACTGTGTTCCGGTATGAAGGGCAATGTCACCAGCGAAATTACTGGGCATGACGAGATTCAACAACTCATATCTCAGGGTGACAGGCGCAGTGCAGTGCCGCGCAGAATTTTGAATTTTAAAACACTGGGGTGGCACTGTGTTTGATATGGGCAATCATAATGCTTACCATCAGGCACCTGATTAGCTCGTCTTGTGACATGACATCAGCCCAACCACCACAATGGCTTACTCGAGCAGTGTAATTGGGTAATTTATATGAGAAATATTGCAGATGCCGTCAGGCGGTAAAGTAGGCGGGTTCATAGCGACTCCGCCGGCTCAGTACCCCGGCCCGAGTCCACAACACAACTACAATCTGCCTCCCGGCGTCGATTCCAAGAACTTGAGCAATAGCTTCTTACAGGTACATTATAGTTCATAAGTTAAGGCCGTTAGATTTCCAAACAGCATACTTGCTAATATATACTAGCACCCGCATTCATTTTGTAGACATACTCTTAGATTATTATCCCGTTAGATGCTTTACAGATTTATAGAGTTGTCAGAATAATCGACGACCCCAAAGCTCACCAAACACCTAGAACCCCCGATGTCTCTGCATTCAGTATGGTGGTATTACGAACATGCAATCGCGTAACAACAGCAGTAAATTTTACTGTCAAACGCCATTTTTTGTATGCCGTTTGACAGCAGACAACGCTTCCCACACTTCTACTGCTGTTCGTAATAAGGGGGCGGGTCTCATAGTTTTTTTTAACCGCATTTACAACAAGGAATGTTCTGATGAACTTTACCAATGGATTGACAGATTTAATGTTGCATGGGAAGCGTGTGATGGCGTTGCACATTATAAGCACGTTTCTAAGTCATCTGTTGTCATACAAATTCAAGAGTAAATTAAAATTCCAGAGAGAATAACTCGTTGCATACGTACGTGGGCTCAGTTTGTGCCTTTACCTTAAAAGTTGTGTGCAAATTTTAGTTGTCATTTGACAATAAAATTATGATAGCGGTATCTAGTCCGAGCGCGCGCGGAGACCTGTGTATAGTCTAAGGTAGTATATACCTTGCAAAATATAGCTTATACTTGACAATTGAACAAAATTCTATTTTTTGGTCATATTTGCTTAAATTCGGTACATACGAGTATATGGTATCATATCAGGTAGTTTATAATTCAAATTATTAATCAAATTCTCTGTTAGAACTTAATTTACGGAAATATGGCCAATAAAATAGATTTTTGTTCAACTGTCAGGTATCAAGCTGCAAGCTACATATATTTTACAAGGGTATTCAAACTTGAATAAAGCATGTCGAACATTTATATTTTATTCGAATCACTTTTTATTTCAAATTGCGTCAATTCTTATTTGTACTGACAATATTACTGACACATTCCTCTTAAACAGTCGCAGTGCGATTGCACTGATAGCAAGCTATAATTAGCCAATCACAGAAGCCGCTGTTCTCTGGTGACTGCGATGGTACAAAAATAACAAAACTGATGCTTTTAAAATGCGACTACACCTCATGCTTTCAAAAAATGCATTAATTTTGCACTCATCGCTTGTCGAATATCATCTAGTTTTTAGTTTTCTAGTATATGTAATGTAATGATGCTTGATATATCGTAATATTTCGTTTGCAGGAGGAAATGAGTAATCTGCCACCTGCTTACGACAGCATACATCACGATTTGGTAATTTTAGTTCGTTATATATTGCATTTTAGAATTTGTAGCTTGAAAGCACTGTACAGTCAACGAAGATGAATAATAATAATAATAATATGGGACAACTACCACACACGGTCATCTGGTCCCAAACTAGGCAGAGCCAGTACTATGGTAACCAGATGACTGATATACATACTTATATAAGACACAGATCAAACAGACATGTTCATGCACACAAATGTTTGACCTGGGTGGGGATCGAACCGCGGCCTACAGCATAGAAAGCAGAGCTACTACCATCTGAGCCAACGAGGCTGTCATTATTTTTCGCTGTAGCAGTCGCACATCGGGCTCATGACAGATTTTTTTTTTTATTAAGTACATAAAACAAATTACAATCTAGATTCTCTTGAATTGAAGTATATAAGTGTTCCAGAACGATCACAAAATAATGTTGATCCGACCTGGATTGCAAGTAAAAACATGTTTACAATATAGATATATAAATAGTTGAGTCTATTTATATATACCGTGCCTACAAACACGACATTAAAAAGGATAGGTTTACAATAATTTTTGAATTAAAATACTTACACTTTAGAGTTAAATTGAAGATATAAGATAGTCGGCTAGGTTCGGTTTTGTAGAGCGCTGTCACTTTCGCACGAAGCACTGGTTGACACCGATATGCATTATTTATCTTCATTCACTGTACTTACTTTTTAATTATTATAAATTTGCTTCCTTAAAATATTTTATGTCTGCTTGCATTATTTTTAGGTATTTTATAATGACTTATTACATATTATTCACAAATAAAAGTATTTGCCTATTTGGGCGATCTAGCTTCACTTGGCCATAAATGCACATTGATACTATTAATATTATAAATGCGAAAGTTTGCGAGTATGGATGGATGGATGTCAAAACTACTGAACCAATTGGGCTGAAATTCGGTATGTATAATTAATTTTATAAGACACTGGAATAAAACAGAATACTTTTTATCCCGATATTACCACGAGAACAAAGTCTACGCGGGTGAAACTGCGGGGCATAGCTAGTATATATAGATATATATTATAAAGATGTTTGTTTGTTCTTTCATGCTAAAACTACTAAACCAATTAGGCTGAGATTAATAAGGGCTGATATAAGTAAGCGAATGGAGACCACGGACCGGTAAGCACAGCGTAGGACGTCCACCCACAAGGTGGACAGACGATCTGATGAGGACTGCAGGAACACGCTGGAGGCGGGCCGCTTACAACCGGACTGGATGGAAATCTATGGGGAGGCCTATGTTCAGCAGTGGACGTCCTGTGGCTGAGATGATAATGATGATAGGTTTGATTAAATCCACCTTAAATCAAATACTGTCAAAATTATCCTACTAATATTATAAATGTGAAAGTTTGTGAGGATGAATGGATGGATGGATGTTTGTTACTTTTTCACGTCAAAACTACTGAACCGATTGGGCTGAAATTCGGTATTTAGATAGTTTAGACCCTGGAATAAGACATGAGGTACTTTGTATCCCGATATTCCCACGGGAACGAAGACTACGCGGGTGGAACCGCGGGGCACAGCTAGTATCATTATAAAAAGTAACAAATTGCAACCCTAAATTCAATAATTTTCTTTACAGCCGACCCCTGGTCCAGCAAGCCCGCCCGGGCCACACTACCCCCGCGGCCCCGGGGGCGGCACAACCCTACCCGGTCCGACCCCCCAACCCCGCTCCCGCCTCCCGAACCTCCCCGACCTCCCCGACCTGCCCTCCGTACCATCCGACCTCGTACTACCCTCTGTACCGAGCACAAACAATACTAACAGCCCGGGGTCAGCGAGCGCCCCAGATGAGATCGACTTCGAAGATCTTAACCGCAGGTTTGAGGAGCTTAAGAAGAAAAAGTAACATAACATAAAACCTTTATCCCGAAGGGGTAGGCAGAGGTGTACCCAGGACTCGGTCCCATAGTAGGTACACCCACATTTAGCCAGTATGTTATTGGTCTCATTTAATAGGGGGGCGAGACTATTGCCATCTACCGGGCACGATACCAGATTCCACATTGTTATAAATAGAGATAATTTCTATTCTTGGTCAATGACAGCTGAACAAAATCCAATTTTCGGTCATGCTTCCGTAAATTAAGTTCTAAAAAGGTTATTGATTTATTAATTTAATATTTATCTACCCCAGAATAAGATACCTAATTGGTATCTTGTATTGTACCTATTAAAAGGAATTATGACCAAAAAATTTATTTTCGTTCAGCTGCCATTAATCAGGCTATTTCATTGGGCTTGAAAGAGAGATACGCGATAGATAGAGACGCAATGTATGAGTGAATATAAAGGTAGGTTAAGTGTTGTGTTTATTTTAATTCATACGAATCCTCATTTTTATTTGTATTATAAAATGACACGTATATTATGGATATACTGTACGCACGCTTTAGGCGTTCATTACACGATCGGTTATGCATCAATCATGATTGAGTGGTGGACGACAAGTTTATTTTTGAAATACGTTAATCATCACATTACACAGGAAAGGGGACAGTATGACAATCCTATGAGAAATTTACATGTTTTGTATTCCCCTGTTTCCTCCGAATATAGTAAACCTATTTGATATATTTATATCGAAGTCAACTATGTCCCTAGCATTTTTGTTTATAAAACCGTATGGTTTTGCTATTCAAAAAGAACATTAACATAACCAAAAACTACTTTTTTACAATTTTCATTTTCATATATACGAAGAAACTGTAAGGTTTCACAAAATACGTTTTCGCGCAAATAAAAGCCGGATTCATAGCCAACCACAAACAATTGAGTGGGAAGTTATTCCCTATTTCTTCATATCTCTGTATTTTCATTTTGTATGGGTGACGTTTAACCTTAACCATCAATCATCGCCGTGACTGTGGCAAAACTGACAGCAAACCTATTGTGTAACTGGCGCCTTATCTTTTATCTTACCACAACAAAGTAAGGCGTATTTATTGAGATTTTAAAATATAATATTGTTATTACCTTGTCTAATTCAGCTTGATCAATGACATCTGAACGAAAATCTTTTTAATTCTTAAATTTGGTATATAAATGGTATCTAATCGGTTAATTTAATATTCAATTGATAAACCCTCTTAGAACTTAATTTACGGAATAAATATGGCCAAAAATTGACTTTTGTTCAACTGTCCATTGATAAAGCTATATCTGACAAAGCGTAGCGTTTTTTCGCATCAAAACAATTTATATACAGATAATGTACATAGAGGTTATTTAACACGTCCTTGTGTACAATTAAAATTACTTATGTGCTTTGTAAACCAATGTAATATAAAGTTATAAGGTTGTAAATAAATTGATGGGATATATTCCCTAATTTATTGTATTCTGCTTTGAAGATGTTTAAATAATACTGTATAATAATAAAAATCTGAGTTAAATAATGTTATTTTAGGGTAAATAAAATAAAATATTTTATTTTAAGAATTTTATACAATTTAATCGTAATTATTGCTGTGAAATCGTTATTCCATCAAATTGAAAGCAAATGTAACAATTGTTTAAAAATACACGTAAAATAAAAAATTACTTAAATTCTTTTTTTTTATTATAATCCCACTGAATTAACGGGGCGGCTACCGACGAATTCCCCATACAAAATTAACAACTAAATTATTTTAAATCTGAGCATATCCATCATTCAATGATGTTATTCGGGATGAGACTAGTTTCTAGGTTCCTAATTAAATTTTAACCCAAAATATATATCTTTGGATTTCTATTTAAAATACCTATATTTTGGATATCCAAAGTGGACTTAACTAGTCTCTCATTCCGAATAACATCATTGAATGTTGGCGATAATATGTTCAGATTTCAAATAATTTACGTATTAAATTTTATGGGGATATCGTCGGTCGCCGCCCCGTTAAGTTATTTTTAACCTAAGCTTAGGACCGAGCAAATCGCGTAGCAAGTTTGTTGAGAAAAAGCATCGACGTAGGATATGGAAACATGAAAACAAACGGACAGAAATTAGGCTAAGCGCCCACCAAGAATTTTAATCGTTGCGAATAAAAATCGCAACTTTGAAACATAAGTGCTGGCAGCACTGAAAAAATCTTGGAAAGAAAAGAGATGGGCCAATAAATCACATATTCCCGGGTAGAGAATATTTTTCGCAAATTTTTTTTTTTTTTTTTTTTCCAAAGGGGTAGGCAGAAGTGTACTAAGTCCCATAGTAGGTACACTCACATTTTGCCAGTATGTTATTGGTCCCATGTAATAGGGGGAGAGCCTATTGCCATCTACCGGGTACAGTTCCAGACTCCAGGCAGTTAGATGATTTTCCTTACACTTAACACTGTCTGACAAGGGTATTGAACCCGGGACCTCATCATCGGCAGTCGAACTTGCACCCACTATGGTAAAATTTCACTCACAGGTAAATCTACACAGAAGAAAAAATTCTTTTGCAAAAGACGTCCCAAATTTGTCGATCAGCTGATCCATTTTGTATCGGAAGTCGAACTATTTTATGCGAATTTAGCTATTATTTCTTTTAAATGTGCTTCAGTTTGACTTCCCTTAAGTATTAGTACAACTTTTTTAACACTTTGCAAAGCAAAATCTTAGCTTTATAACAGTCTTATGATTTGTAGCGAGCAAGCGGTTATTTTTTTAAGGTTGGCGTCGGAAGGCGCGCTGTTGCCATCTTTCTTCAGTCGATTGCTTATTTGCGTGTTTGATACTATCTTAGTCTGTATTTGTAGTTTGTTTGGAGACTCTGCTAGCAACGTGCCGAGCGCGACTAAACCTCTGAAATATTATAAAAATATTAAGTAAGCCTTTGCGAGCTACAAAACCAGAATTGAATGGGCCTTTTGTTGATAAAGGCACTTTGCCCAAAAAATAAGCAATTAAATCGTTTCGTTTTAAATAAATAAATCGTTTATTTTGGAACATATAAATTAAATATATAGAATTTAAATGAACTTTTGCTTAATTAATTTTTTGCCTGCTGGTCCTGCCTCTTTGGTCTAGTAGTGGTCGCAGATGCTGGGTTCGATTGCCCAGATCCAGTCCAATAGTAGGTGCACTGACACCTTTTGTTTTTAGGGGGCGAGACCATTGCCATCTAACGGGCACAGTTCCAAACTGTCATTCAGAAAATTCCTAATAGAAAAGACACTTCCTCACCTGGGGATCGAACCCGGGAGGAGTTCATGATCGGCAGTATGGCGTGACATAACAAGGCGTAATATTATAAAGGCAATTCACCTGAAATAAGCTTCATTATCAGTGATCCTGTTAAGGAGTTGTATGATTGAATCGGCTAGTTCTACGCTGTCTGCTTGTTGAGCCAGAGCTACGGATAGGTTCAGGAGCAAGGATGTCGCTGCGATCTGGAAAATAAATACAACATTATCAATACAGACATTAAATGGATATTATGAAGGTTAAGGGAAAGTATTAATTGTGCCGCCGTACGACCGCCATCGGCAGTCGTTGAGACATTCGATTTTATTTGTCTCAAAAACCCAAAAAAAAAAATTTATGTGTGTATGTTTGGGACCTCTACGCAGAAAAACTTCCGAACCGTTTGGGCTGTTTCGTATGTAGATAGCATAGACTTTGGATGAACACAGGGTTATTTTTCAGCGAGCCATTAGCCATAAGCCTAGTAAATATTCACCTCTGCAATTGTTAATAATAATAAGCTTTTATTTAACAATTTTATAAACATAATTCTTATATACTTAAATAGTTATTACACATTGACACCAGTTTCGCGAAGATTTGTATTTGTAGTGGTAGGCCTCTTTTGCAGGGGGCCGCCTGGGGAAGTACCTTTGCCAGTTATTCATCCGCCAAGCATTAAACTTGTTCGTCTTGTCACTCACTATCATAAAAAAAAAAAATTGTCTTGCTACTCAGCATAGGCCTCCCCTAAAGCTTGCCATAAAGTGCGGTCTCGTGTCTTCCTTGTCCATATGGCGCTTGCTATTTTTATCATATCGTCTTCCCTGCAATCGTTACCTGAGCATTATTACTGAGTTGAGTGAGGCATATGATGGCGTGCGCTATAGATTCTCTGGCAGCAATCACTAGCATCTCCCCGGGCAGGTCGCTGAATGCATTCACTAATACACGCATCGATAACATTTGGTTCGCTGGCAGATTATCTGAAACATAAACATTAAATACACATAATTATTCTATCACTACTTGTCATTACACTATCCTACTATTAAAAATGCGAAAGTTTGTGTTTTATTTATTTATATTATAAGCTAACATGAACTGCTGCTATGGCTTATGCAGCACCATTACACACTAACTAATATACATATACTAATATACTACACTAACTTATAGCTACTTACAAATTAGGTAAACGTAATATATTTATATATTTTTCATTATATAATATACATTTTCTCTTTCCTCTTTATTTTTTTTTATAAATAAATAAATAATAAATAAATTCATTTATTTCAGGCAATAGTGCGTATAATAAATTATACGCACCAGAGGCCCATATTAATAAATACCCATATTATTAATATATTAATTTTTTTTATCTTCTTTTTTTTTTATTATGTATACATGTAATTTTGAGTTTGTGAGTATGGATAGATGGATATTGTAGGTGTAACATTTGTGTGCATGAACATGTCTGTTTGATCTGGTGTTATCATTAGTCATCTGGTTAGTACAGGCTTCTAGCCTTGCTTGGGACCAGATGACCGTGTGTGGAAGTTGTCACATATTATAATTATTGTTACTCTTAAGCCGGGTCCGCTGGGGCACGTTTTTGTGTTCGCTAACACAATATTATGTTACTCACATGAAAAGTGGGCGTGTCTTTGGTGTTATCTTGCGTAGTTCTATTTGTGTTAGCGCTCGTGCCACGAGGACGGGAACTACGCGGTTGAAACCGCGGGGCAAAGCTAGTGATATATATTTTTAAAAATACATAATAACATACCCGGTGCTAATAATGTTAGTAGAAATCTAACGAAAGTCGGTCCATACGTCGTATCGAATATTTGTGAGTTTATCTCCTTGTTCCTCACAGCTAACCTGGTTACGTCCAATACTGGGAACAGAATTTCTGAAAAAGGAAATGATGCGTATCAGGTTTAAGGTTTTTAATACTTTTTATTTTTTATTTTTTTTTATTATGATAGTGAGTGACAAGACGAGCTAATCAGGTGCCCGATGGTAAGCATCATGATTGCCCATATCAGACACAGTGCCACCCAGTGTTTTAAAAATTCAAAATTCTGCGCGGCACTGCACTGCGCCTGTCACCCTGAGATATGAGTTGTCGAATCTCATCATGCCCAGTAATTTCGCTGGTAACATTGCCCTTCATACCGGAACACAATAACGTTTGCACATTATTGCTTGGCGGATGAATAACTGGCAAAGGTGTGGTACTTCCCCAGGCGGCCCCCTGCTAAAGAGGCCTACCACTACAAAAAGAGATATTATATGGACATTGTCTGCTTTATAATTTAAATAAAATCAATTAGACATGCAGTTATGCAGTGTGGTTCCCGGCTATATAATAGGGGCACCCCTTTCTCATCCCGTGGGAGTCGTGAGACCCTAGAGAGACACATATTCAAGGAGTGTGCAGCAGCGCTCTCCGACACCATGTATTCCAACTACTGCGATCACCAAGCCGCACAAGCGTGCTGATTACGGCAAATCCCCCCCATATGAATAGTTTATGGTGTTCTATGGGGGTTGCCTATGTTCAGCAGTGGACGTCTTCCGACTGACGGTAGACTCATTACTGTTTATCTTCATTGACGTGCAAAAGTGTCAGATTGAGACCTATTTGAATAAATCTTTCTGAGTTTGAGTTTGAAGCAACACTAAAAGTTACAAAAATTTGATTAAAAGTATTAAACATACCTTTTGGCCACTCTAACATTTTTTTTAATGCATCTATTGTTTCAACACTATAAGTATTACTCTGAAAAAAAAAAAAAGAACAGATACAAGTTTGTCTATTATTCTTCTTCAAAAAAGCAAAACAATAAGTGAGAATTCCAAATGGGAAAAATCAAATAAACTTTTTGCCTGACCTGGGGATCGAACCCGGGTCGTCATGATCTGCAGAAGCGCTTGCGTAACACTACGTCACCGAAGCAGTTAACCTGTTTACATTAAAAATAATGTTTTTTTTTTAATATGGTAAGAAAAATTTCACTCGCACAGAATAAAGATTAGAATAGAAATAATCTTTTTTATAACCAAGGTACACAGAATATAATCAACAAATTAAACTATTTTTATTGGTCGACAATGGGCGGCCTTATCGCTTTAAGCGATCTCTTCCAGGCAACCAGCAACCAGCAATAGTACTCTATAAGCGGAAAAAAATGTTTTTCCTTCCCATTTCCCATTTCCTACTATCCTACTAATATTATAATTTTGTGAATGTGAGGAAGGATGGATGGATGGATTTTTGTGACTCTTACACACCAAAACTACTGAAGCGATTGGGCTGAAATTTGGTATGTAGGTAACTTAGACCCTGAAATAACACATAGGCACAGAATACTAAAGGGACAGAAGGGACACTCCACAAAATCATTTAAATAAATAGCGACTCTAGCTCCGACGCAATAAAGTGCAATTCAGGTCGCACAGCATCGTTATATTGAAATACAAGCTGCCTCTCTTTCTATCGCGTATATTCTATCTGTTGTCTCTGTCTAGACCATAGAAATGTTCCCGTCAAGACGGAAGCCCCGGCTACTTGAAGCTTCAATGTTCTAGGCCTGGCCATAGGTATCTTTATTCCCGACATTCCCTCGGGAACGATGTCTACGCGGGTGGAACCGCGAGGCACAGCTTAGTTCATAATAAATTTCAAGCGTATAGACCGTTTGAGTCTATGAAAATATTTAAAATAATGTGAATTCTTTCTTTTGTTTGGACTGCCTCGGTGGCGTAGAGGGCGCATGCTCGACTGCCAATCAAGAGGTTCCGCGTTCGATCCCCAGGTCAGGCAGTGTTGAATATTAGATTTTTCCATTACGAATTATCTCAATAACTGCCTGGAGTCTGGAACTGTGCCCGGTAGATGGCAATAGGCTCGCCCCCTATTACATGGGACCAATAACATACTGGCGAAATGTGGGTGTATCTACTATGGGACTGAGCCCTGGATACACCTCTGCCTACCCCTTCGGGAAAAAGGCGTGAATGTATGTTAATGTATGTGAATTCTTACCAGTTCACCTAATTTAACAATATTCTCTAGTTGTTGGTCAGTCATCGCGTTGAATCCGTCGCCTATTTTGCTATTGAATTCTTTAAGCTTCTCGTATATCGCTCTTAGGTTGGCTTGATCAAATCTGAAATTATAAAATTAATTTAGCGCTAATTTAGATTCTCTCCTACACAATGTGAGTGATACTTAGGACGCTGTCCAAAGCAAATTCGCCGTCTCGCTCACACGTACCTACATTTCTAAAGATATAAAAAATACTACATGTAATTAAGTAAAATAAAGACCACTTGCGTCTTGCTGCGTCAGCAGAGGGTGCGAAATTCGCAATTCTTTTCACATAAAACGTAAAATACAATACGTAAAAATGAGTTAAGTAAGAAAGCCGTAACAAAGTTTTAATGTACGACAATAACCGATCTTGTGCTTTTGGCAATAGGGTTCATTTTTAATTACGTAACTATATACAATAAAGTTAAATTTTATTTCACCGCTATGGGACAAATCACTAGCATTTTTTCAATGTGTTATAAATATGACAATACCACGTTTTTGTGCGGTGTTACGGTGGTTTTCCTAGTGAAATCCGGCTATGCGCATTCTAATTAAATGATCTATCACCACCTTTGAGAATAAAAGTTTGTGCACATTTAAAATAAAATATAGGAAACGTCTTTTAGGTCTACAAAAGCAGCACTTTGAAGAAACTTTTAAAATCGTTAATAGGTGAACATAGACACACACACACGCACACCCATGGAGATAGTTATGACAGCCTCGTTGGTTCAGATGGTAGTAACTCTGCTTTATGTGTCGCAGGCCCCGGGTTTGATCCTCACCCAGGTCAAACATTTGGGTCTGTGAACGTGTCTGTTTGTTCTATGTCTGGGTGTTATAAGCTCATATAAGTATGTATATCAGTCATCTGGTTACCATCTGGTACAGGCTCTGCATAGTTTGGGACCAGATGACTGTGTGTTTTTAGCAGAATTTAGACGAGTAGCTGGCAGAATGTTATTTTTTTTATGATAGTGAGTGACAAGAGGAGCAAATCAGGTGCCTGATGGTAAGCATCATGATTGCCCATATAAGACACAGTACCGCCCAGTGTTTTTATATTCAAAATTCTGCGCGGCACTGCACTGCGCCTGTCACCCTGAGATATCAGTTGTTGAAACTCGTCATGCCCAGTAATTTCGCCGGTAAGATTGCCCTTCAGACCGAAACACAGTAATGTTTGCACATTACTGCTTGGCGGATGAATAACTGGCAAAGGTGTGGTACTTCCGCCCCCCTGCAAAAGAGGCCTACCACTACAAAAATTCAATTTAAATCTGGTCACAGTGTACCTGATATAAGAGTCGTGCGGCAGGAGAGGCTTGTCCATGTCGAGCGCGGCGGCGGCGGAGGTCTTGTAGGCCCCCGCGCCCGTGAAGGGGTCCGCGGCCGAGGGCGGCGGGAGGCCCGGGACAGGGCCCGAGCCCGGCACGTAGCGGGACTCGCCCGTCAGGGGGTCCGCGTACCTGGGAACAATCATTACACACTATCATTAAGAGCGTACGCGGCCTTGAATTTGACACAATCCTATGAAAAATTTACCAAATCGATGATTTGTATTCCCTTGTTTCCTCCGAATATAATTAACCCATTCTATAAATTTATATCCTTATATTTTTATAGTGAAGTAACCTATGTCCCTGTCATTTTAGTTTCTCTTATAAACCCTTGGTTTTTCCATGGTGAACTTCCAAAAATCCCAGTTTTACTCGCGTGATTGTCAGTTCAATACAAATAAATGTAGAGTTTATAAGCAATAATAAAATGATAGGGACATACTCGTACTTTACTTCATCTTTAAAATATCAGGAAACAGGGGAATACAAAACATCGATTAAGGCTGGGTTTTTTGAACACTGATTAAGTCGACCAATGGTTAAATTTTTTGACAAATAGTTAAAATTCAACAAAGTTCGGTTTTTTCATCCCTGTTTAACTATTTATTCCACACGATTTAACCATTGGTTAGAAATTTAACTATAGTTAGTTTGACAAATGGTTAACTTAACCGTAACAAACGATAAAAAAAAGCGGTCCTTAGTAAATTCATGAAAAGAATAATCTTCATTCCATACAAATTCGCCGATCAGCAGATCCAATTTGTATGGGATACCCAGTCAAATAGTAGGTATGTATACCGAGTAAGATATTTTGATTAAATTGAATTTTTTACTGAAAGTTTGTATTGTTATTTTCTAGTTAATAAAAATAACATAACATACATTCACGCCTTTTTCCCGAAGGGGAAAAAGTTGAGTTTATTTTATGTAATTACATGTAGTATTTTTTATGAAAAATGTGGGTACGTGTGAGAGAGAGGGCGAATTAGGTGTGCACCGCGCCTTAATATTATATATTACTTACCCGTTGCTAGGTGCTGGCAATGTTTCTAATTTAGCATTCGTGACGATGAAATTGGCGACTTGTTCCAGATACACTTGCGGCAAATTGTTTCTGCAAGATAAGTATAAACATTACGATATTACTATATTCAGAAAAAACCTTTTTAGCATGTAAAATGTATAATAACTACATACATACAGTCACAACTTGTTCCCGTTGGCGTAGGCAGAGACTATCTCCCCAATCTGCGATTCTGTCATACATTGGCTACTTCCACTTTCATCACATAAGTCATACATATTTTTGGGCCTACATTTCACTGGTTATGGCTTAAGTCCCATGTTATAGAGGGCGAGCCTATTGTCATCAACAAAGCACAAATACTTCAGGCTGATATTGAGAAAATTCCAAATAGAAAAATCCAATATTACCTTGAATAATCTATGAATCAAACCTAGGACTTCATGTTCGGTAGTCACTTACGAAGACTAGGCTACAGGGGCAGGTTCGCCATTTAAATCTCTTTCTTCAATCTCATTTCATAATCATAATTATATAATATATTATGACAGCCTCGTTGGCTCAGATGGTAGTAACTATGCTTTCAGTGCCACAGGGCCCGGGTTCGATCCCCGGCCAGGTTAAACATTTGTGTGCATGAACATATCTGTTTGATCTGTGTCTGGGTGTTATAAGCTTATATAAGTATGTATATCAGTCATCTGGTTATTATAGTACAGGCTTCTAGCCTAGTTTGGGACTAAATGACCGTGTGTGGAAGTTGTCCCATATTATTGTTAAGAAAATGCATGTTACTTGGTATTACTTGTGAATGAACGCTTGTGCAGCGACCCAGGGATCTTCGTTTTTATTGAACGGTAGTTTGATAGGCGGCTCCCCGTCTTTTATATCCACACTGAACACAAAATCGTACTCCTGAAAAAAAATAAGATTATTTAATATCTCACGACTAATATGCCAGGGTGACAGGCGCAGTGCAGTGCCGCGCAGAATTTTGAATATTAAAACACGGGGTGGCACTGTGTCTAATATGGGCAATCATGATGCTTACCATCAGGCACCTGATTTGCTCATGGACAAAGTAGCGGGCAACAGCTTCTAAGCTATAAAACTACTTTTAATAAATGAAAGATTCTTCATAGTTTTGTAAATGATCTCTCTAAGGACTAATTCAAGGCAATATTAATTTGGCCATGAAAATGCAGAATTTTGAATTTTAAAACACTTGGTGGCACTGTGTCTGATATGGGCAATCATGATGCTTACCATCAGGCACCTAATTTGCTCATCTTGTTACTCACTATTTAAAAAAAAAAACTTGTCATAGTCACCTTTCCCTGGTACATAGTCTTCCCTTCACTGGCCGGATTGGCTCCCATAACGTCTCCGATTTCATTCCAAGTGTTTTCAGCTACGCTCCAGGAATAACACTTTACGTTTGTGCCGCGACGGACCAGTTTAGTTTGACCGTCGGATTTGCCCGGCTCTAATAACACTTCGGGGCCTGGTAATCTGGAAATAAAAATTTTTTTATTTACCTGAACCTGGAATAACATACAACAACAAGTACTTTTTATCACGATTGTCCCACGGGAACGATGACTACGCGAGTGAAACCGCGGGGCACAGCTAGTAAAGCCTATAAAGATGGAACAAAATTAAGATATTATTTATACATGTACAATGATATACAAAAAAAAATTACATGAAATTTCGTAGACTTCCACGAGAGTTACCCATTTAATGAAACAAATTTTTAACAATAAAATCCAGTAAAGTTAGTTGAATTCATTAATTACAAAAAAAGCCTTACTCAGACAGTTTGAATCCTCCTATTTCCTGTTCTGTAGCGGCTTGCATTTTCTGTACTTCTTCTTCAAAGATCTTCATAGTTGCGTCGTCTGCATAACGCGCTGGGTCTTTAGTGAACACACGTACAAGGCCGTCGCTGGAACCTTCAACATTCATAGTAATCCTACTTATATTATATATGTGAAAGTTTATGAGGATGGATGGATGGATTTTGTTACTCAACACATAGGGTACTTTTAATCCCGATATTTCATAACGAAGACTACGCGGGTGAAACAGCGGGGCACAGCTTGTAATCCATGATTGAGTATTTGAATTTTTTTTTGCAATATGGAAAGATCATATCTATACTAATATTATAAAGAGAGAATCTTTGTTTTTTTGTTTTTTTGTTTGTAACGAATAGGCTCCGAAACTACTGGACCGATTTTAAAAATTCTTTCACTTATGGATAGCTTAATTCAGTGTGAGTGACATAGGCTATATGAGATTTTGAAAAATATTAGGGATCCGTAAGAAAACTGCAATATTGTGAACCAAGGTGTCACATAATATAATAGGCTAGTTGACTAAATTAGAAAAATTGGTTAATACATTATCTTACTATCTATTTTACCCTAAAAACTTATTATTTTGGAAAAATTCGATCATTTATATTGTGTATTTTTGGTTTTAAAAAATCAATTTGAATTTACCGCAAAAACGCTCCAGACTGTCATGGCGTTTTGAATGACGTCACACCGTGACAAACACAACAAAGGAATCGTGTGTTTTTCTGGGAGTTATTAGTTTTCTCTAATTAAAAATGAATTCCTCTTATTACAAGAACTGTGTAGTGCCCCAGTGTAAAAGTACGACTATAAAAACGCCAAACAAATTATTCATTTATGTTCCAAACAATAAACATATACGAAAAAAGTGGCTAAACCTTGCGAGGAGAGATGATGCTAATAGTTTATCTGCAGTTTCGAGAATGTATTTTTGTGAAGATCATTTTGATGTAAGTCACACAATCAACATATTTACAAATTTAAAACAAAAATAATGAATCATTATTTTTCAAGTTTTAATTTACGAGTAAAGGTTATGTTATGTTGTTATCAGGTAGAATTTTAATTTAGTGTTATATTTATTATAATTAACCAACATTATTTTCTTAATCTAATAATATTTTAATTTTAAATAATACTTAGCAAATCTAACCTCAAAACCAATGTCCGGCAACTTACATTAAGTATGACAAACTACGAAACAAATAATACTGTTTATGTTTATAATAAGTCAATGAACATGTATTATATAATTTACACATATTCATACTTACACAGAGGTTTTAGCATTGCGGAATTCCGATGAGCAAAAGTCAGTATTTGATGCGAAAAAATTGCCGAGCATGACGGCGTCAATTCTGGGTAAATTCGTACTATTTGCTTTAATAAATCCTGATTCCATAGCGAAATATATCTGTCTTTCAAGAAATAACTGAAAACCACTATGTTAACTTGTCAAAAATAGCTAAAAAACGAAAAACTAATTAAATAACTTGCTCTGTTTTATGGAAACGTCAACAACAACAATGATGTTTGCCGCGGAGTGACGTCACGCTTTCTGATTGGTGTTTAATATCACGTGATCGTACGCCTAGTTTTACGGAATTTATTTATTGAAAATATTATTAATCTTTATTTCGTTTTATAAATCATTTAGTTTTTTAGTATTTCTACATCTTAGTTAATAATCAGAAACAACCGTGCATCCGATTTATTTATAGTGGACACAACCCTATTACCATATTCATAAATTTGCGTGCGCTGTGAAATCCATTGATGGTAGAATAATATAATGTACTAGGGGTTTGTAGTACTTATCAATATCTACAAAACAGTCCACGGAAATTTCATCCATCTATTTTGGTTTAGTCACAATAATCGAAAAAGACATAATATGAATGCGCTGTAATAAGTATTGGAGGTAGAATAAAATAATGTACTAGGGGTTTGTAGTACTTATCAATACCTACAAAACAGTATACATAGATTATATTCATCTTTTTTGGTTTAGTCACAATAATCGAAAAAGTGACTATTTTTCATGCGGTGTGAAAACTATTGGTGGTAGAGTAAAGTAATGTACTAGGGGTTTGTAGTACTTATCAATACCTACAAAACAATATACATAGATTATATCCATCTTTTTTGTTTTAGTCACAAAAATCGAAAAAGTGACTATTTTTCATGCGGTGTGAAAACTATTGGTGGTAGGGTAAAGTAATGTACTAGGGGTTTGTAGTAATTATTAATACCTACAAAACAGTATACATATATTATATCCATCTTTTTTGGTTTAGTCACAATAATCGAAAAAGTGACTATTTTTCATGCGGTGTGAAAACTATTGGTGGTAGAGTAAAGTAATGTACTAGGTGTTGGTAGTACTTATCAATACCTACAAAACAGTATACATAGATTATATCCATCTTTTTTGGTTTAGTCACAATAATCGAAACAGTGATTATTTTTCATGCGGTATGAAAACTATTGGTGGTAGATTAAAGTAATGTACTAGGGGTTTGTAGTACTTATCAATACCTACAAAACAGTATACATAGATTATATCCATCTTTTTTGGTTTAGTCACAATAATCGAAGCAGTGATTATTTTTCATGCGGTGTGAAAACTATTGGTGGTAGAGTAAAGTAATGTACTAGGGGATTGTAGAACTTATCAATACCTACAAAACAGTATACATAGATTAAATCCATCTTTTTTGGTTTAGTCACAATAATTGAAGCAGTGATTATTTTCATGCGGTGTGAAAACTATTGGTGGGGAAGTAATGTACTAGGGGTTTGTAGTACTTATCAATACCTACAAAACAGTATACATAGATTAAATCCATCTTTTTTGGTTTAGTCACAATAATTGAAGCAGTGATTATTTTCATGCGGTGTGAAAACTATTGGTGGGGAAGTAATGTACTAGGGGTTTGTAGTACTTATCAATACCTACAAAACAGTATACATAGATTATATCCATCTTTTTTGGTTTAGTCACAATAATCGAAGCAGTGATTATTTTTCATGCGGTGTGAAAACTATTGGTGGTAGAGTAAAGTAATGTACTAGGGGATTGTAGAACTTATCAATACCTACAAAACAGTATACATAGATTAAATCCATCTTTTTTGGTTTAGTCACAATAATTGAAGCAGTGATTATTTTCATGCGGTGTGAAAACTATTGGTGGGGAAGTAATGTACTAGGGGTTTGTAGTACTTATCAATACCTACAAAACAGTATACATAGATTATATCCATCTTTTTTGGTTTAGTCACAATAATCGAAGCAGTGATTATTTTTCATGCGGTGTGAAAACTATTGGTAGTAGAGTAAAGTAATGTACTAGGGGTTTGTAGTACTTATCAATAACTTCAAAATAGCCCACGATAAATTTATACATGGGTTAAGGTTTGGTCATTGTAACAGAAATAGTCATTAATTTGCGTGCGCTGCGTAAACCATTAGGGTTTTATCTATTAAAATACAATGTATCACGAATTTACTCCTGTTAAACGTTCACTATATCTACTTCTGCTACCCGTGCGAAGCCGGGGCGGGTCGCTAGTTTTATATAAGTTTCGTAACAAAACTATTTTTAGTTTTTTTTTATTCGCTTTAATTACATAGTTATATCAAATTGAAAATCATTTTAAATCCAGTACCGAAAACACGCCGAAACGTGACCTGCAGTGACGTCAAAATGCTATAAAGTACCATACATAATTGTAACATAATGACGTCACAATCATGGCGACCACTCGTAGCGCGTTTCTGATCAAGTAACTCTTAATGGCATTTTATCAATTTTGAATTGCTTATAATTAATTAAAAATATATTTTAAAAGTGAATTTTGAATGTGATGATACATAATTTTCATTAAACTTTCAGAAAAAATTTAAAGAATTTTTTTTTCATATATTCAGTTGTACAATACACACCAGTTACAATATCTCCATTATCCAAACAAACGACGCTCCATACAGAATGCACGGGCAGTCTCATTTGTTCGACGCACTCCGTTCCTGTCCATAAACGGACGCTGCCGTCCTCACCGCATGACGCGAAGCCACTCTCTATTGACGGGTTCTTGCTGATACTGAAATATTTTAAATTGATATTTTAAATAATTTAGAATTGGTTAAACACAATAGGCCAGAAGCCGTGTGGTTATATATAGGGCCAACTTCTCATCCCGTGGGAGCCATGAAACCCGACAAAGGGACATATTCATGGAGTGTGCAGCACCGCTCTCCAGAAAAAAGTATTTCAACTACTCTAGCATTTACACTTGCGACTGCTACAGCGAAAAATAATGACAGCCTCGTTAGCTCAGATGGTAGTAACTCTGCTTTCTGTGCCGCAGGGCCCGTGTTCGATCCCTGGCCAGGTCAAACATTTGTGTGCATGAACATGTCTGTTTGATCTGTGTCTGGGTGTTATAAGCTTATATATGTGTATATCAGTCATCTGGTTACCATAGTACAGGCTTCTAGCCCAAATTAGAAAAATAAGCAGCATGTGTGAAGAGTAAAAAGAGTGTAAAAAGTTTGTGTGATTACAGTTTCAAAAGGTTATTTGTGTTAAAATACCTGTAAATATAGTTGGAATGTCCATAGAATGTGTGAACACACTCCCCTTCATTGGTCCACAGTCTAATGGAAGCGTCATTGGCACAGCTGAGGAAAGACACTGGACTGGCAACCTCTAGGTCACGCACACAATCTGTATGACCTAGGTAAAGAAATAGCTATCATTAGTTATCGTAAAATCTTACTAAAATTATCATCTCAGTACAATGTAAAATAGATGATAATCTGATCCGGCCGATTCCGGCCACGGGGCAACTTCAACTCCGATGTAGTTCGTGCGCTTTAATGTGACTTATACAGCCAAACTTCTTTGTGAAGATCCTCACAATTGCGGGCAAGTGAGCACATAATTAAAATAATTATAATTGATTGCCGCAGGTGTTCGGGCTTTCAATTCATCACGCTTAGTATATCAAGTTCATAGCGCCGTCTCAATTCAGTCATGGACTTTGTCTGTCACATAAGCTCTTCACTCCAGTCGTTTAGCGGTCTGTAGATACGTTTGTAACAGGTAACCAAAACGCCAGCAAGTTTCAACTCGAAGCCGGCGCCATCTAGATGGAAAAATATGTTTATTCCGTTTTCACGTTAAAACTTCTGAACCTACTGAGCTGAAATTTCATATGTAGATAGTTTAGAGTTTAAACCTTGGAATAACTAACACATAGGGTGCTTTTATCCCGATATTCCTACGGGAACGAAGACTACGCGGTCGAAACCGCGGGACACAGCTAGTTATACATAATATTCATTCTTTGTTTGGAAAATAACATAATGTTACACCTATTTCCTGAAGGGATAGGCAGAGTAGCCCGTAACCCAGTTCCCTATTAGGGGAATAGGCTCGCCTCCTATTATATGGAGAAAAACATTGTAAAAATGTTATGTTATTTTTATCTAGAAATTTAATTTTCACAGCAGCAAGGGTTTTTATATCTTTGTATTTGATCAAACTCAAAACTCAAACTCAAAAAGATTTATTCAAACATGGGACTGAGTCCTGGGTACATCTCTGCCTAACCTTTTGGGAAAAAACGCGAGATTGTATGTTATGAGTCTATCATGCGTTCGGAAAGATACCTCTACAAGAAGAATGCACAAGTAACTTGTAGGGCTAAATTTTCTCAACTGATAGTTCTACGATATTTGGTTTGGTTACATCGTCACAGAAAATAGTCAGACAGATCTTATAAAGGGTCTCTTTTTCCTTTTGGGTATGAAATCCTTAAAACTAACCAGTTAAAGTAGTAATAAGATCCCCATTCTTCTTCCAAAGCTTGATAGTTTTGTCAGCAGATGCTGTAGCATAGGTATTATTGAGTAGTTCAATGGCCGCCCAGATGGCCGCTTGGTGGCCTTTCAAAGTGAGGGTGCTGGAGTGATTGTTTACATTCCACACTCGTGATGTACTGTCCCAGCTTGAACTGTAAATCAATTCATTACCATCCCATGAGCTTTAATGCAAATAGACTTTTACTCATTAAACACAGCCATAAACGAGGTGAAATTCTATTGTACCTACTTAAGTTAAATATATGCAGCTTTATTTCCATCAGTCATTAAAGTAAAAGATAGCAGCATTGTTGTCATCTAAATCATTATTTGCAATGTCTATGCTGATCATATTAATTACGAACCTAGAAAAAAAGGCAGACAGAGTCTTCAAAACAATAAGTGGAGGACTTGAGGAGGGGAGATCTATCTTTAGTGGATGGAAAGGCCTTTTGTACTTAAAGCTCTATCTGTAACCACTTAGGCTGCTCCCTAACTGCTTGTGTGCATGCACACTGCTTTTTCTAGGTACATGCTACTAACCTCAACAATATCCCAGAGTTTAATCCAGGCGATACACTACACACAGCATTCTCATGACCCTCCAAAGTGAACTGAGCGGCACCATCTTGAAGATTATATCCTATGATAGTATTATCGTTGCTGCCGGTCACAACAAGGCCATCAGGATAAGACTCACAAGGGGGCAGCCAGCATACACACGACACGAAGTTACTATGACCCTTGTACGTAACCACGTTCACGAACTCTTTCACCCTGGAAACACTAACTTGTATTTAACAAATGTCGCTTTATTCGGTGAAAGTTTTTAGTTATAAAATACTACAAACCCCTCAGGATGCCAAAGCTTAGCAGTCCGATCTCGAGACGCCGATAATATGCAATACTCTTTAGTTTTAGCGACACATCGCACGTCCATCGAGTGCCCAGTTAATATGGCGCTTAATTTGTAATCCGGTGAAGCCATTAGAACTGTATATTTTGTGCAAATTGCGCAAATTTTTAAAATAGAAATTGTTCAAGAAAACTGAAAACAATCGCCGTGAACAAAAGTTGTAATATCATGTTGTCAAATTTAAATTGTCAGTTATCATCTGTCATCTGTCATATATATATCTAACTTTTTTTTTTCTTTTATAGACTCACACGAATGTATTGCCAGTGTCAAGTTTTGTATTTATAGCCTGCTTACCCCGGGACATTCATG
The DNA here is from genome assembly GCA_947063395.1 of Hemistola chrysoprasaria. Classification (NCBI taxonomy): domain Eukaryota; kingdom Metazoa; phylum Arthropoda; class Insecta; order Lepidoptera; family Geometridae; genus Hemistola; species Hemistola chrysoprasaria. The sequence goes on from OX346714.1 coordinate 13,607,969, forward strand.
GACTCACACGTTAGTGTATTTGCCAGTGTCAAGTTATATAAATTTTCAAGTAATATGGTCAATTAGTCAATTTAGAGTCAGGGCAAGCCCAGTCAATTCACAGCTCTAGTAAAGTGGTAGTTTTTACAAGAAGCTGCCGGAATATCAGTGGGATCACGAAAAATCACATTTCAACTTTCGCATCACTTGCCAAGATACTTGTGTATCTTCGAAAACACTCAAAACGTAATATTCCACCATTATTACAAGTTAAACACTCGAAAATGCACCGATAATTGATAAAGATACGGGAGCCAAACTGTACTCTTTGGCTTCTCCCCAAAACTCCCACTAGCATTGTCAAACCGCTTTTTTGATGCAGTGCTGCCATAATTTTATTTACGTTAGCTGTAGTCGATAAATTGTAACAACTAAGTCATTAATCGTCTAATGTCGCTAACAAAATTGTAAAAAAAACTTAACGATTAATATTTTGTGTTAATATTCCGACTTTGCTAGAAGTATGGTACTTAATTTATTAAATGCTAACATTGTTTTGAACGATTTTGTTGAATTATTCATTCAATAAATGTTTAGAAAACAATCTGCATTACAGTCGATCGTAATTTTTATTTGTCGAACCTTATGAAATAAACTGTAATCACTACTCCCTGACTCCTGTCACCTGTACGCTGTCATCTCTCGGCAATTTGCAGTTTGACCAACATAATGAAAATAAAATTAGCGGGAAATAAAAAATGTTTTTTGGTTGTATTTTGCGTGAACTCATTTATTAATTAATATTCGTAACACTTTTAACTTAACATTTTCCGTGAGTATAACGTATTTACATTAAATGATAGTATCGCTATATGCGACAGATTAATAACTTTTAAGCCAATGGAGTTGAATACGAATTGTCGCTAATGTTTCCTAACTTTTATTTGTTTATATAATATTATTATTGTGTGTTCAATAGATTTCCAATCTATTTTACAGAATTATTACTCTTTATTTCAGTATTTTATTAATATTCAATACTTTCTTGGTTAGTTGGCAGCTGGCTGGCGCCAGTTTTGCGGAGACCGGCGACCGGTGAACCGGGTGACCGACCGATGTTACTATAGACTATACATACCTTCATACATAAGTAGTAAGATGGCGTCGACGGTGTGTGTTTCGCGGTGCCGATTGTTAGCTAAATTAGAATTAAATCGTGTTTTGTGTTTATCTCCGTTATTTAGGGATTTGTCGAATAGCAGGGTAAGTGTTGAATCGTTTTGTTGTCCTAGATTTTTTTTATTAGGGCGGTTTCATAGAACATTACCGTTTTCGAGATAGATTTTTGTGTGCACGTGTGCGTTTACTTTATCAATGTGTGCTTAAGTACACCTGTCAAAAGTCAAATGTCACTTTAATGTTATTATTTATTTTTGTATTTTTCATAAAAAAAAGGTGGAGTTATATTTTTATAAGCTTACATTTAACTTGCAATTTTCTTGCAATGTATTTATGTATTATTTTTAATGTTCTTGACTGAATAATACATAATTATAATTTGATGATTGTTTGTGTACAACTTACTTGCTATTATTATAATAACTCCCAAATAATATTGATAACTGATAATAGGTACATACTTATTTTTTATTGTTCTATTTTATACACAGGAAAATATTTTATTGCGACATTAAAGTAGGTACATTAGATACATCTTCGTAAATTATTAGGTACCTAATTTAAACATAACTACTTAAAACAAATTTAAATAAATTAATAATTGTAGTTTAGTAATAATTTATTATTAGATTTAAACTATTGGTGGTACCTACATACCTTGCTACTTTGTATACTTACAGCTTGCTTAGTTTTATTATTATTTTATAAATATAAAATAGAGTCATGTCATAAATATAAAAAAAATAAATAAAAAAAATTGTGTTATAACTAAATTTCTGTGTTAAAATTGTACTTACTGTACTACAAAATAATTATAGGTACCTATTTAAATAATTACTAAGGTAAGACTTAGTTGTACTTAAATATTTCTTGTTTCACTTTATGACTGAATGAATGAATGAATACACTTTATTCATATTATATAAAAAAAAATTAGTTTTCAGTTCATGACATCATTGTAGTTTATATTTATATTCATTATGATAAGAATAATGAGGTGCAATTATGTTATGACTCTTGTTGCAATTAGAACAGTTCATCAAACTTTAAACAACCTACTTCAAATTTGGATAAAATAAAATTTAACTAGGCATTGTATATTATTTATTAATTAGGTTACATATTATTATCATTCGGTTTAATATGTTAAGGTCATTTATTTAAATAAATATTTTCCTTATAAAGTAGTTGTTTATAGGACATACAAAATTTATTTCGCAGTACCAATAAAACTACACGAAAAAAATTGGTTAGGTATTTACCATTGTTATTGTACATGCTCCCTAAAATTTGTAGAAATGTTTGTGACACACTAGCACTGAAGAAATATACCTCATAAAGGTCAAACACTAATTGTGAAGAAAAAAAAAAAGTTTTGAGTCATTATTTATTTTACACTCTGGAATGTAGTAGGTATACATTGATTTGATACTTTGTTCATTTTCCCTACTATGGCAAACCAAAAAGGGTTATTTTTATAAAATTAATAACGTATGAAAATTACGTAATTTATTTATCATAGTGGTTACGAAATTATAGGTAAATCTAAAGTACAATACTAGTTATGTAAAACATTACACTAGGCCTTACAATCAAGTACTTGATGCCTTTATATTGAGCCCTTATAGTAATCACGATTTCGATATCAAAACAAATGATTAATAAAATCATTATGCATCAGACAGCTGACCCAGCCCTTTGTGTCCTTAATAGAGGAAAGCAATAGTAATAATAGTATTGACTATTGTTTTTAAGCATACTTATTGTGTTAAAATGTACCTATTCAACCTCTTTGTTTCTGAAAGTTGCTATAGTTGGTTAATATTTAAAATAATCATTATGGATAATCCCTAAAAAACCAGCAAACCTGCAATTTTTAAATTCAAATTAAAAGGGTATTGAGTTTTAACTGACTGGCTTAATAATGTTGAGCATTTAAAGTATGTCCCCAAGGCTAATAGCCCATACATAATCAGTTGAGTTCATTGCTCTTTAAACCTGTTTTATTGAGCTAGTCATAGATAAAGAAATAACAGTTTGACACAAATTAAAATACATAAAACTGTCTGGAATAGTTAAAGGGAGGAGTGGTGGGAAATAGATAGATGGATATATTTATTTGTAAAAAGTTTTTACAATTATTCTTAAGGTAGGAATTACAATGTTATGTTAAGGGATCTTAATGATTAAAAATTTTACATTATTAAAATGGTGACATGTTAAGACTTCGGTATTAAATTGCTATTTACGGTAAAAAAAAAAGGAATGGTTCGTAAGTATCTACTCTGTGTACTGTCTGTCTGTCCGTCTCTCAAGACACTTTTTAACGGTAACGCGTGGAAGTATCAAGTTGAAATTGATACTCAGGTCTACTCAACTACTCAGGTCTGCGGTCCCTTGCGGCTGTAAAAAAAATCATACTTCTAAGTTAACGCAATCAAAAGTTATGGCCATTTTACTGCTATTTTCGTACTTTGCGCAAGGAACTAATAGATGGCGCTCCATGTTCTTGCTATCTAGGTCTGAAACCCTACACTATGCATACATACGTATGCCTTAACAATTTATTTATAATAAATACCCAATTAAGTAATATAATAAAAAAAAATAGTAATGAAGGTTCTTAAGAATTATGTATTAATGACTTTAATGACATGGAGCAGGAAATCTGTACTAAATATTGTAATTTATATGAAAGTAGCTATGCTTGTTACGTTTTTCATAGCGAAACAGCTGAGGAAGTTTTGATTAATTTATATATCGAGATAAACTAAACCCTAGAGAAGGACATAGACAGGGACATATTTTGTAATAAAACTGTTAATAAAAATTGTTAATAAAACTTGCAAATTTTGAAAGTCATTATTAAAATGATTAAGATGAACGTTTCTTATTTTAAGCAGACGTATTCGGGCTCCAGCTTTTGCGGCCCTGGATCTAGGGGGCGGGAGGGAACATATCAGGGCACATTCCTACATTTCTAACGATCAAAACATTCATTATAAACGAGCTTTATTTATTTGGGATGAAGCTAGGCATTTTGCCAGTCCCATAAAGTACATGTTTGACGATCGGCCCGGCGTTGGTTCAGCCCATGACATTGGTCGTAATCAGACTGATGACTGATGACCGAATAATAGATTAACTATCGCGAGTTAAGGATAACGGAAGTCCTGAGGGGGAAAGCAACGGTTTGTGGGTCCCGAATTGCGTTTTAAATATAGATTTCTGTCTTTTATGATGTAGGTACCTTAAGGCCCGATACGCCTCATTTCAGATAGTTATAGGTTCAGGTTCTTATCTGTCAGATCTTCATAAAATGCCACATATACCATAGAATACTAAAAGGACAGAAGGGACACTTCACAAAATCATTTTCTATTGTCAATAAAACCCAAAATGCGAACCTAAAATATCTATCTATCTTAAAATATCTGAGCTCAGCGAAAATGCCAATTATTACACGCTTAGTAGGTATTTTAGTTTATTATTTGCTGTGATTGTGTTATTAAGTGTCTGAAACAGCAAGCTTTAATAAAACTTCTCTATCTCATACTCATAGAAAAAGTATCATTATATAATTTATTGTACTATGTAAGTCTGCAATTTTATCAAAACCATTGCACGTTTATCATAAAACGTTGTCCTGTTACGAAATCGAGACATAAAAAGTAGGTTAAACCTGGCAATATCAGTTCATGTTAATTACTTCTCTAATTTAGTATATCAAATACACTGGATGCTGCTGTGTTACGTGTTATGAAAGCTAGACTTTAATTAAAAGTACATGCAGCTAAATAATTGCATCGTTGTTACGTGCTATATTGGACCTTCGTTCATTGTCAAGGTCTACGTAGTGGTGATAAGAAATGGGATATCATTAATAATTATTAGAGTGTACCGAGAAACAGTAAATCCTCCTTTTGACTCAACATTAGAGTACAAATATCATAATAATAAGTATATCAATACGTATAATGTATATCATAATATGTATATCAATATGATAAGTAATATCAATACGTATTACCTATGCCTAAAGATTTCATTGCGGGTGGACTGAGAACCATAAAAAGCAGATGCTTACTTATTGGAATAATCTAATTCTATTCTCGTTGATATAACGGATCTTAATACACGTTCTTTAATACTGATAGGAACCTAGTTTTTTCATATCTTGAAAAAAAATAAAAGGAGTTGTATAGTTGAAGACAGTAAAGAAAAGCAAAAGTCAGAAGATAGCAACGTCAATAATAAAAAATATGCTTCCTAATTGACCTATTTAGAAACGATGCCTAATTTATTATTTAAGTAAGTTTAGTTTGGACAAGGTCAATGTAAACGTTCCATTTCACAAACATTACGAAATACGGCACGATTCATTGTGTGCTCATATCTAATGACGATATAAGATGAATACAAGATAGAATGACTAAGCAAGTAGGTAGTTACATAATTTTTTTTTAACAAACTGAAGATTCCAGAGAATCTTATTTAGTATTGCCAGTTTCCGGACGTGATAGTTGACTAAGTGACTAGTTACTAAAGTCTAAGAAGTTATGACGAATTTCAGGAAGCAATTTTTCAATTAGATTATAGTTTTGGTAAATAGTCAGAAAACCGCGACTTGCATCCATCTTCGAGAAAGTTGTCTTGGTTTTAAATCACATAAATTAGATCATAGATTACTCATCATAATCAATATTGAACTGACTTTTACGTCTTAGATTGATGAATCTAATATCCATTAATAAACATAAAAAATGTTGAACCTTAACTTAGGTGCAGGCGTATTATTAAAACGTTCAATATTCCTAAAAGTAGCGCCATTATCTTTCATGTATACCTAATATAATGAGACGTAACAGTAATTTATGTTGCAAAACCAATAACAAATCAATCTTCCCTCAAAGAATTTGTATCTTTCATCTTCATACCAATATAATATTACTTTTACGGTTTCATTTTTAGAATCGATTCTACTTTCCTTTATTATTTGCAAAAATATAAAAAATACTTCTTTCGAAATACACCAACAGCTGTAAGAATACAAACAAACTTACCTACAACAAACAGCAACGGCTACCAATAATAAAGTTGCCTTGACAAGAACACGTACTATATTCACTTATGATGCTTTGCAATTGCTTTACCAGCAGGGCTTATGTTTCACTTCTTTTATGGTCTTATGTTTACCGACCGAATGAAAAGACGGTTCGGACAGGTTTTTGTTATTATGTAGTATGATGTAGTGTATTTTATGTCTGATTGACTGTCGATGGTGTAGTGGGTGCAATGCTACTGCTGATATGAGGTCCTAGGTTCGATTCTCAGGTCAGGTAAAAAGTTGGATATTTCCATTTTCTCACAGCCTGTGGAGTCTGGATTCTGTGGAGTGCCCAGTTGATGGTAAATAGTAATATGATCGCCTCCTTAAATACGACTTAAAAAAAGAAACTGTCGAGACGCGGTTCCTATAGGAATGAGAAGGGTACCTACACCTTTGCTTAACCCTTCGGGGAAAAGGCGTGATGCTATGTTGTGTTTATTATGTTGAATTGTGTACCTGATATTTCTATATATTTTAGATTGTATTTGCCTTGTACAGTCCAAGCAATACCAGCTGTTGGCCCCTATAATGATAATATAGGTATACTCGAACGTAAGTAGGTAAATAGATGCTCAATATTTAAAGGTGCTTATAGTAACTTTATAAAAAATTAAGCAGTAATTACGATTAACTGACTTTGGTCACGTAACGCTAACTTGTACCCACGATTAAGTATAATTAATGAACCCAATATTGCTTTAGCAACGAAAGGAAATTTCCAATGTGCTCATTCCGTATTCTTTCAAATTGTACTTAAATTATTACGTACCTGCTTATATCTATGTATTTTCATTGAAAGTAGAGCATCCAATATTGGGATCGTCAACAGCCAAGATTTGCTTATACTTACTTCCTTGTTAGCATCATGTTAAATAGAACCTACGAAGTGTGAAATAACAAACAAGATGTTCGTACTGTCAAAAATGTCTTGTATTAGAATGAAAACGAGACTGAAAGACGTTAGTGGTCGTAATGGAGATGATTGTGACCAGCAGAAGAATCTAGATCTTAATGCAAATGAAGAGTGACCTAGATTTGAAGCCAAGTTGTACACAACAGTTTAACAAGAGTAACGGACACTAATATACAAAGGAATTAAACGAGAACGGATAAATCTTAGGTCTGAAGTCGTACAAATTATTGCTTTTACATCGTGTATAATAAATGAAATTATGTCATTAAAAAAACTTAAATGTGAAACTGTCTAGTCCTAATCTTCGATAAAATCACACAAGTACGTACAATATCAAAATTAATCATTGCGAACCAACGACCCTTTCTGATAATTATCTCATTTTCTACAAATGTTTAATCATTCACCTCACGTATTAAAGATGTAATTTGTATGGTATGATTAAAATATCAATAAGGAACTCAGTTCATAGATCTTTCGGTTTATGCAAATTAAATTACTGACTTGAATTTTACTACTTCATTATAGTGAGGTATACCTACCTACTACGGCCAACGACCGTGATTTCTAAAAAGGAGATCTTATTGGCTGAATAAAGAAATTCACTACATATTTTTTCACCTCAAGACCAAATCAGGAAATAGCTAAGATTAACACAACATACACACACCTTTTTCCCGAAAGGGTAGGCAGAACTTAGTGAAGACATTTCGCCAGTATGTTATTGGTCTCATGTAAAAACGAAGCTAAACTAGATGAATTAGCCAAAATTCAAGACTGAATCCTCTGAGTATATTGAAATAGTTAGTTATTTGGCAAAATCAATGAGCTATTCCTATATTTTTGCAGGAGTCATGGTGTCGGCGATGGCGGCCGACTCGCCGCGCTTTCTTCACTAGTGCTTGCATACATGGTTCGAAATCAGCACCTACAAAAGTCGACCACGATAAATCTGATGGTAAGGGCATGTGGCATGACATGACATAGAGACTAGCCCCTACTGAAATAAGTTTAGTTGAAAAACTAGCTATTAAACTAGTTCAAATCCAAATATATAAGCCACACTGATTAAACAGTACCTAGCACGAATTTTTGACAATTGCATAGGTACGTGTCGAATTCGTATCGTAGCTATGTCAAATCCCATATATTTTGAACAGATAACGCTTGAATTCGATACCTTTGAGATTGTCTACAAAACTCATGCTAGGTCCTCAGTTCTAATTTTGTTCTTTTTTCTTAGTCTATCTATAGCGTTAATGGTCTTGAAGATTTGTTGGCATTTTACACAAATTTTATAGGGACGTAAAAAAACCAATGGAATAAACAAAATATATTTATTATCATACATGTAAGAGACCATCACCAATATTACGGTACGGGTTTATTTGGGATGTTAATAGCTAACTACGCTAGTATGCTTACAATTAGATTAGACAGGTGTAAGATTTAAAGTTAATCGTATATATTGATAAACTTACAAATCGTAATAAATTAATAACGTTACAGAGAACAGATCACATTTATGCAAAGCGAAGTCGTAAAGCTTAAAAATTAAAATTAATTCAATGACTTATTACTATTTAAACTATCGTAACATGATTCTAAAACCTCAAACTCTTCAAAGACCATTTCGCCAAACTTGCCAGTTGTTGCTTTCGCCTGATTTAAATTTTCGTTGACATAGTAAAATTTCTTCTCAAAACTGTGCGAGTCTTGCGATGCAGCCTGTTTTTCTGTTTGCGTTGCTAATTTACGGTTTTCTATACTATCTTGGCTCGGTTGCGGATTTACTGGCTCTTTTTTAAGGTTTACAACCGGCGGACTTTGCTGAGAAGATGCTTCCAGTTTCTTAATACTATTCTCTATTATCTTGTTTGTAATTTCGTTTTTAGGTTTTAATACCACTTTTTTTTCTTCGTTGTCTTTTTTCTCGAATGGAGTCTTCGCTATGCCTTTTGAGTAGCTTTCCAATCTGCAGATTTTATTTTTAACAGAATTTTCGTCGTCGTTTACTAGCGGTGGATCTTCTTTGGATAACTGCTTCCTGAATTTGACTCGTGAGTTCCTGCTCTCTTCAGTGCCTGTTAATTCAAGCCTGCTACTGCAACTATTGGACTTTACCAACTTGAACTTGAATCCAGGAAACCCCTCATTACGCCTTGTGCTATCTTGACTACTATCAGAATCTCTCCTAACAATAGAATGCTGTTTTCCTGTCGTCATCTGTATATGTTTATCGGCGACGAGACATGAACATTTTTCGCCTTTACATTTGGTTTGACAGGAATAACAGTCTCGACTGCAACTTTTTTGAAGGCTCTTTATCTCATCCATTATTGCTTTCGTCATAGGACTGACATTTGAACCGGGTTTGGAAGTTAAAACTTTACCTCCGTAATATGTTACAGTTGTTCCACATTCTCTTATCTTTTTGAGAATGTCTGGACTCACATACTGACTTTCACAACAGAAATCCTGGCTCATAGAATCACATAGATATTCATCGCTGGAGCTGTATGCATTATCCTTTAAGTTTTTCTGCGAATAAGGGCTTAGTCCATCTGTTTCATATTCGTTGTTGGAACTGAGATCTCCACTGGATACTCCACTCGATAGACTAGCGTTGTCCCACTTTTTGTTGCCATATGACGTATCAATTGTTAGCTGACGTATTACTTTCTTCCTGCCTCCCACTTTGGTGCCCCTTGGTTCTTCTGTAAGATTTCTGTAAGATGTAGCACGCCTAGTTAGACCCAATTCATCAACCAGTGGTGGGTCTTGTGAAACTGGAGTCTTCATCTTCAAGGTATCTTCAAATAAGTTGCGGACCTTCTTAACCGTATCTGGATTAGGCAACTCTTCTTCAATAATTTCCTTATTAACTCTTATCGGATGATAAAAGAAATGTCTTCTTATAGCATTTTTGGATCTGTCAACTTGACTGGTATTATTATCATTTTTCTTCAATAAAGTGGGTGGGATTTTGCATGTATCTGTGTTTTTTCTTGGCGTTGGTTCGACTTTAGTTCTGACGGGTTCAATAATTACAATATTGTTATTCACTAACAATTCTTGAAAACTGTAATCTTGCAAGTATTGCAGCAAGCCATCAAATTGAGCTTCTTTGCGATAATTAGCAATCATGCTATTTTTAAATAATTCTGATTTCATTACCTTATATCGCACGTGATCGAAGTCATCACACCCTTTGTCAAAGCCTCTAGCTTTAATAAGTGTTGCTTGTGTTTTCTGGTTCTGGTTATCGTCGCTACTGAGCTCCACAATTTCGATTTCTGGAGTATCTCTAGATGAATCGGTCTTCAATTTTTGAACTTTTGGTTTCTCATAAACGTTAACATCTGCTTCTTTTACAATTTTTTCTAAAGTGGTTTCTTCGATTTCTGAGTCGCTTTTAACTTTTTCAGTTTCATCTTTCCACAATTGAAGCTTGCTTTGGCTTATTTTCCTTATACTGTCCACTATTTTCACACTTTCTAATGACTTGACTATGCTACCTACTGATATTTCAGGTAGAATATTGTTATCGTTCTTGTATTCGTCAGTTCTTTGATTTTCGTCTTTTTCATTATTATTAGTCAAGTCTTCTTCCTCCTTTGTTACAGGTTCGGTTTTAGTAAAGTCATTACCTTCGGGTGCTTTATCTATTAGTTTTGACCAATAGTTCTTCACGGAGTTAATTTTTTCTTGATATTCTATATCAGTCTTGATAGCGTTATTAAGTTTATCTTTTACTCCTGTATCACTCTTAGTTTCTTTCACTTCTGTAACTACTTCCTCTGGATTTTTGTTAGCAACAGGCATAACGTTAATTTCGTTGTTACTATCCATAGTTGGAGGAATACTATGTTTTTTAGTTTGTTTGGAATCAATAACTTGTAGTACTTGAGGTCTTGACATATTCGAACTAACTTTTCTAAAAGTATATATTGGTGGTTCCGTATTATTTTTATTGTTATCTTTGATTATCAATTTTGGTGGAGGCTTCTCGAATTTGTGTTGCACAAAAGCTATTTTATCGCTTGTTTCTTTTTTCAATGTTGGTATTGTTGTTTTTACTACTTTATTTAATTTTATTGTAATGAACGGATCCTTAGGAGTAAAATAACTTGATGTGTCCACGGAATTCTCGCTATTAGGCTTCTTGATTTCCTTAATATCAGCGTTATTATCGTGAGAATTTATATTGTCTACTTTATGGACCGTTACTGGTTTGAAGGTGGGATTTGTATGGTCGCAATTCGTAGTAGTATCTTGTGCGCCTGTCAACAAAAGTTGATTGTTGCTACTTTTGGAGTCTTGAGTCAGAGGTGGATTGATTACAATGGTTTGGTGTCCACTTAGTGGAACCAGAGCAATGCTAGATTCCGCCGATGTTTTAAATGATTGCACTCTGGATAGTAATGAATGAGTTTTTGTGTCTTCTACTTTTGTACATTTATTGACGACAGAAGGACCCTTTACCTTTATTAAACCCTTTTCAACTATGCTGGGGCTCGGGATGCGATTGGTTTCGTCTTCTATAGGCTCTCGTTGACGAAGAGAATAATGTTTTTTAATTCCTGTGCGTGGTTTATGAGAAAATCGTGTAAGATTGTCGTTTGATAAAGATTTAATTATGCCTGGTCTGTATACACTATTAGAAATTTTTAGGCTTTCGGATTTAGTTATAACTTTGTTGTTACGTATTGTGCCCTCTATTTCATTAATTTCTCTTTCGTTTTGGTGATTATCTGATCTATAGAAATTAGTGTCCTTATCGTCGGCGTTGGAGCTCTCTATCGTTATTATAGATCTCAAGTCGTCTTCAAGTTTTGTAAAGCTTTGTATTATCTGCGGTTCTGAATAATCAGGTAAATAAATACAATTTTTCGTTTGTATCTTTGACCTGACCTGGCCGGGGCTTTTGTAAGATTTATTCAATTGACCATAACTTTCATTAGTACCTTTCGATGATAAAATTTCACGAAAATGTGAATGTGCTATTTCATAAGTATTTTCACAAGGTATGTCTTCCGGATCTTCCTCTCTTAGTTGTGCGTCAATTCGCTCTGATTTTCTTAAACATTTGCTGATATTTATATCAGGTAAAGAATAATACTGATTTTCAATTAAAGTTGTAACAAAAGGTTCTGTGGTAATATTTTTAGTAGATGTGCAATTACTTTTGGTAGAAAAGTTATCACTCTCTAAGTAAGTATTGCTGACGTAAACTTCGTTGATTGGTTTTGCGTTAATTTCTTTGAAAATATTATTTCCAGTTTTCTTCAGAAAAGAATCTCTTCTGATATCTGCAAAAGTCTTTTTCTTTTTTACTTGCGTATAAATAGGATCGGTGTCTGGATTGTTATTTTCAGTGGCGGTTTGTGATGTCACTGAAATGTTTTCTGCGAATTGAGAGTCACAGTATTCATCGATTTTCTCTGCTAAAGAATTAGCCAAGTATTCAAGCTTGTGGGATTTGTCAGAAGATGCAATAGAAATAGAAATGTAAGATGTAATGCTGTCTGCTGGGCTTGATATAGTTTCGTCGTTTTCAGATACTACTGACTGATTGTCGTCTTCCTTATGTTCTGCAACATTCTTTGTCTCGTCTTCAGGATTTTGTTTTTCTTTAGTGTCGCTGCTTATAAAACTAAGGGGTACTAGGTCATAACTACCAGTATTGATATTCGGTGTGGGGTCAGTTAATTCTGTTTTATTTACTTCTGCCGATTTTTGAGATATGTTGTCATTGATATACGGTTCGTTAGTTTTCCTTTCCTTGTCCTCACAATCAGTACCTGGATCATCAGTTGTGACATATAACTCTTTACTAGGATTTGGTGATCCTAAAGATCTTTCTGTTTCAGGAGAGCTGTCTTTGTAGTGTTTTCTATGTGCTTCAAAGTTATAATGTTTTCGTACGTAGTTGGAATCTAAACTATCAATTTCACTTGGGTTGCGTGAATGACCAATACTGTCTTCAGAGAGATTTGGATGTTTTAAGTCCTCATTTAAGTTGGGCCAGCTTCCACTTACCGATCTTGTATGGTGACTTTCGTTTCGTGATAGCGCGTCTTCTTTTTCGGATCTGTTTTCGTTATTATCGACCTTTTCGTCCTCTTTCTGCGCGTTTATTTCACCAAAACAAGACACGGTACTGTCGATGTAAATGCTTTCCAAAACCTCCTCCTTAGTTTGGTATTTAGTACGTCCGATCAACCTGAAATGGAAATTAAGTCAAGTTATATTTAACTCACCACACAATGATAATATTTGCTAATTAAAACGTACTGAGTTTCTAATATAATGTTTTTTTTTCAGTTTATTTATACACAGAAAACGATGTAATTTGTTTCAAATGCAAAACGTTTTTTAATATCCTCTCATTAAAAATACGTTAAAACTGTTATTATAAACACCCAGGGGGAGCAGAGCAGAATCATTCCCTCAGGCATGGCACGTTCCTTATTTGAAATTTAACTCCTATGACTATTACATAACTAAAATAGATTGAAAGATAAATAAATGATGTAATAAATAAGTACCTGTCTTTGAAACAAGGTTTGTCGAATAAGCGGGCACGAGGTATCAGCTGTGATCTCTTGCTTTTTGCGTGGTTTTGTATTTGCAGGTCAGTAAAAGTCTCTTCCCTTATCACCGCTAAACTGCGACTGCGTCGTAGGTTCGAGCCTTCAGGCTCTTTGTGTTTGCACAACCTTCCGTAGCTTCCACTAAATTCAGTGTCAGAGTTTGCGAATCGCTTCTGAAGAAGATCCTCGGCAGCTTTGGATCTGGTCAAGTGTTGATAGAACTCGTCTTGCGGCAACTGGACCGGTAGCTTATAATATTCCGCTAGTTTGCTTTGATATTTCTCGTGTTTCTTGTTATTGTTCTCGCACGCGTCTTTGCCTTTGCACTTGGATAACTTCCGCTTCTTAGGTCGCTCCTCTTGGCTCTTCTTCGACTCAAGGGAATGGCTCCGCGGTGTATCGAACTCTAACGTCTCAGTGGGATTCTCAAAGTACTGAATGTCACCGACTGTGTTTGCCGCGGACTTGTGCTCGTCCTGACTCGATTTCCTTTCAACAAAATCTCGAAGACGGCTTCTTGTAGAGCTGGTGTTCGACGTGACGCTCTCCGGTCGTTTGTTCGGGTACTCCGAGGTGGACGAAGAACGCCTGAAGAGGCTGGTCTTGATCGATCCGAAGTCGCCTTCGTCTTGACAAGAAGCCGCTGAGAAATTCTGTGCCCTTATACGGTCAACGTGATTCTGGCTAGAATACGACGCGACCGAGTCCACAGAGTGCCTGGAACGTAAAACATCGCAGATTAGATTAAGATGTTCACATATAGATTATGTTGTTTGTATTAGATATCTTGTGGCTTTTGGCGTGGTCGGTTTGACTCATTACATGTGATGTCAAGTTAAATATTGATCTAGAGCGGCTAATACAGTATGATCTCGTAGTTTAATATTACTGAGACTATATTGTTGACACCGGCCGGCGTACTCCGGTCTAGATGGGTGGAACAATATTGGCAAGTGTCCAACGCTATGCAAAAGCGTCGTTGACAACCGCTATCTCGTGAATATATCAGTCATTACGTAAAATACAAAGAATACTTGTATGTCTCTGACCTCATTGACCTTTGTAAAATAAGAATACGTGCAATCACCTCCATAAGTGTTTTTTTAAACAGAAATACGTTTTGTATGAACAAATGTTGAGGGAAAAAATCTTATACGTCTACAAAATCCTACTAATATTATAAATGTGAAAGTTTGTGAGGATGGATGAATAGATAGATGGATGGATGAATGGTTAGATGGATGAATGGATGTTTGTTACTCTTTCACGCAAAAACTACTAAAACGTTTGAGCTGAAATTTGGTATGTAGGTAATTTTGACCCTGGAATAACATATAGTTATAGTACTTTTTACCGATTATCCCACAGGAATGATGTCTACGCGGGTAAATCGCGGGGCACAGTTAGTATTAAAAAGTTTGTTAGGATGGATGTTTGTTACTCTTTTACGCCAAAAGTACTGAACCGATGAGGCTCAAATTCGGTATGTAGATGGTTTAGACCCTGGAATAACATATAGGGTGCTTTTTATCCCGATATTCCCATGGGAACGAAGACAACGCGAGTGAAACCGGGGGGCACAGCTAGTAACATATTTATATAGCTAGTAACTTAGTAAAAAGTTTATTCTTGAAAAGTAAGCTGCGTGTGTACAATAAACATAAAACATAAAAAGTTCTAACATTGCGCGAGGTTTTTTCGTAGGTACTCAAAGTTTATAATACTGACCGTCACGAAACGATCGTAATAAACCGCGGTTCATTAACGTAACCCTGCTACGAGCCCACTGAAGTAATAAAAAAATATTTAGAGCCCGTTAGAGTGATACTTCAGTCTTCAGCCCGGCCCTGCGTAATAATTGAGATACTTGTACCATGCAGTTATGTAAAGATTATGCTTAAGTTATTAGGAATAATATAGTTATCCATAATTTTAACAACTTTAGTACTTACTATGCAAAATTTCTTTCGAAGCCTATTATTACTATGTCACTATAACCAGAGCGTTGTTCTCGGTACTGACAGTATTGAGTGACCTCAATAATTATTAACATGACATGTTTTTTTCGAAAGCGGAATTTATAAAAGAGATGGAATATTACTGAATATATTATGCAAAGTTCACATTCATTCCATCCTTTCTCGTTCACTGAGATCATCGGAAAACCTGACGTTGAGGTATCCAGTGCAAGGTACTGATTTCTACGATGGATCTTTCACTGTCGAAGCAGTTCGTCTGTGGAATGATCTTTCCGTCGAAGTTAAACGTGCACCGTCACTGGCCTCTTTTAAGCTGCGTTTCAAGGATCTTTCATAATAAGTTATTTGTTATTATTAATAATATTTATTATTGTCTCACTGGTTTAAAGTAACGCCTATAAAAAATTCTATACCTATCTTATAGTTTGTCTATATTATGTGGGTTATATACTAACTATATTTTTATGTATGTATCTATTATATATCTATAATTTTAGTATATTATGTATTGGTTATAGTATGGTATCATAAGTAGGTGTTATAAATTATTTGTTATGTATATAGACTGCCTCGGTGGCGTAGTGGGCGCATGCTCGACTGCCAATCAAGAGGTCCCGGGTTCGATCCCCAGGTCAGGCATAGTGTTAAATATTGGATTTTTCCATTAGGAATTATCTCAATAGCTGCCTGGAGTCTGGAACTGTGCCCGGTATATGGCAATAGGCTCGCCCCCTATTACATGGGACCAATAACATACTGGCGAAATGTGGGTGTATCTACTATGGGACTGAGTCCTGGGTACACCTCTGCCTACCCCTTCGGGAAAAAGGCGTGAATGTATGTTATGTTATGTTATGTATGTTATTTATTTTTTATTTAAGTATTTGTTTTTGAAACTGTACACAAAAATAGGGAAAATCCAAAGCTATTCTGTTTCCTTCCTGTAGAATTCTTGAATCAGAATTCAGAATAGTCAGTAGTTTGGAATAACATTACCTAAGCACATTATTTGGCGACACGTACAAGTGCTGTCGTGGAAATCTAAATAAGATGGAAAATGGGAAGATGTGCAACAACTGCTCACTGCAATGTAATGGTTTAGTTATCTGAAATTTTTTTTTTTTTTTTTTTTTATGATAGTGAGTGACAAGACGAGCTCTCATCAGATGCCTGATGGTAAGCATCATGATTGCCCATATCAGACACAGTGCCACCCAGTATTTTAAAATTCAAAATTCTGCGCGGCACTGCACTGCGCCTATCACCCTGAGATATGAGTAATTGAATCTCATCATGCCCAGTAATTTCGCTGGTAACATTGCCCTTCATACCGGAACACAGTAATGTTTGGACATTACTGCTTGGCGGATGAATAACTGGCAAAGGTGTGGTACTTCCCCAGGCGGCCTCCTGCAAAAGAGGCCTACCATTACAACAAACATTCTTATGACATTCTTGAAACTTTTATACTAAAACGATTCAGGAAGACTGAAATTAGTCGGCTAGTGGTGTTCTGGAGTAGTTTTTTTCTAGCAGACGATTTGTCGGCGCGGAATACAGATTCCAATCAAGTACTATTATTGTAATACATAAACATAAAACATACGTTCACGCCTTTTTCCCTAAGGGGTAGGCAGAGGTGTACCCAGGACTCAGTCCCATAGTAGATACACCCACATTTCGCCAGTATGTTATTGGTCCCATGTAATAGGGGGCGAGCCTATTGCCATCTACCGGGCACAGTTCCAGACTCCAGGCAGTTATTGAGATAATTCCTCATTAGGAAAAATCCAATATTTAACATTTTGCCTGACCTGGGGATCGAACCCGGGACCTCTTGATTGGCAGTCGAGCATGCGCCCTCTACGCCACCGAGGCAGTTATTGTAATAGAATTGAAGATATAGTCTGCTGATTTAAATCAGGAACCAGAATATTCTTGAGACATTTCAGGTGGTCGCATAAGGCAGTGGTTATAAATAAAAAATAAAAACTTTATTGATAAAGGCATTTACAAAATTATTAGATTATTTTGGAGCACCTGTATCCTAAACTAGGCTCAATGACCCGTATTATAGGGTGCAGGACTCCTTCGCCGGAGTTTAAGAACAAGCCTTATAGGGTATACATACATAATTACGATTACTTATTAAATTATTCAAATCATTCAAATTAAAACATAATTGCTTAATATTATAATTTAGTATGTGAGGGTGTGTGTGCATGCGAGGGTTATAATATTATGTAAGGTAACCAAGGCAGATTAGACAAACGTTTAATTAGTTATCTGTAATCTAAAGACGCAGTTTAATTCAGGATTATTCACTAATGATCTAATAAAACACCTATCTTCAAAGACGTAGGTACTTACTGTGTAACATTACTGTGTTCCGGTCTGAAGGGCAATGTTACCAGTGATATTAAAGGACATGACGAGTTTTAACAACTAATATCTCAGGGTGCCGCTCAGAATTTAAAATTTTAAAACACTGGCTGGCACTGTGTCTGATATGGGCTATAATGATGCTTACCATCAGGCACCAGATTTGCTCGTCTTGTTGCTCACTACATAAAAAAAAAATGCATACGTGTCTAGACTTAAATAATAATGTTCCATTAGTCTATTATTGAGATTAATGGTATTCTGCTCATCCCTCGGAACTCGGAACCTTAAGCCCTAGACGCAGATTATATTAGCTCTATGATATATGATGGCAATTTTGGCGCAAGTTAACGTATTATCAATATTGGGTTGAACGTTACAAAGATTGATATTAGCTGTGACATAATGAAGGAAATAACGAAGCTCGTCTTCGGTCTTTGAGGAAACTCTACCACTAAAATACGTCATTCATCTAGAGTCTATTACTACATATTTATCGGCCGTCGCTATCGACCGAATAATCAGAAGCGAGTCAGTTTTATGTCAAGAGGTTATTGGTACTAAATTGCCATAGAATTTTACGAAAATATTAGCGAGTGCGCCCCGTTAACCCTAGCGGGAAATGTAAAGCCCAAATTACTGATTACACACCAACGCGTGTCCTATTTTAGTTGAACTATAACGATGATTTGTTTTCGAATGACACAGTAGATCATTAGCAATGCTAATTTGTTTATCCGATTCGTTTGCATGCCATGGAAAAGTATTTTGGAAAATAGTAAGTTTAAGGTGAATCGGCAAAGGTCTTTATTATTTTCTATTTCAAAAAATATTTCTTTCGTTTCGTAGCTGACTAATACCAATTAGGTAAAATTACAGTATAAAATAGGTAAAGCTATCAATCAACCTTGTGACAAAACAATTCGTAATGAAGACTAAAGTCTGAAAAGAAAAGTAGGTAGTACCTACCTTATAATTAAGTTGAATTACGAAAGGTGATAAAATGTTTAGAAAAAGATTGTTGGTTAACTTTTAATAGGACAGTTTCCTGAATGAGTTGTTTAGGCTTACGTATGTATGCATAAGGTAGGGTTCCATACCTAGATACCTGAACAAAACCCTTTAAACATACACCGCCATCTATTAGTTCCTTGCGCAAAGTATGGAAATATGCAGCAAAATGGCCATACCTATCTGTTGATAGTGTTAACTCAGAAGTATGATTTTTTTTACAGCCACAAGGGACCGCAGATCTGAGCAGTTGATATCAATTTCAATTTGATATATCTACGCGTTCCCGTTAAAAAGTGTCTTACGGACAAATAGACAGACGGACAAGAAAGTGATCCCATAAGGGTTCTTTTTTCCTTTTGAGGTACGGAACCTTAAAAATGACTTTAAAGTGTAAGAACTGTGTGTTGACTGCCTCGGTGGCGTAGAAGGCGCATGCTCGACTGCCAATCAAGAGGTCCCGGGTTCGATCCCCAGGTCA
Source organism: Hemistola chrysoprasaria (assembly GCA_947063395.1). NCBI lineage: Eukaryota > Metazoa > Arthropoda > Insecta > Lepidoptera > Geometridae > Hemistola > Hemistola chrysoprasaria. The sequence continues at coordinate 13,627,599 of OX346714.1, forward strand.
GGCATAGTGTTAATATTGGATTTTTCCATTAGGAATTATCTCAATAACATCCTGGAGTCTGGAACTGTGCCCGGTAGATGGCAATAGGCTCGCCCCCTATTACATGGGATCAATAACATACTGGCGAAATGTGGGTGTATCTACTATGGGACTGACTCCTGGATACACCTCTGCCTACCCCTTCGGGAAAAAGGCGTGAAAGTATGTTATGTTTTTTGTAGCTATAAATATGAGTGGACTATACTCGAATCGAGTGGAGTTTACATTGCTTTAAAATTTTAGGTTTCGTACTCAGTTTTATATTCTGCGGCCGTCTTAAAGTTTTAATACTTATGTCAATGTAAAATCCACTCAATATTAAAGTAAACACTGCCGGGCGTTCTTCTATAAAATTATCTTCGTGCTAATAATATTATCAACACTCTTCAAAACATTATTATCTAGGCACGAAGTCTTGTATGTTTTTATAATAAAGCTCGTTCGTTTACGTCGCTACGGCTCGATGGATCTAAATAAATTTTGATACAACATCATAAAATTCTGATATTAAAGTCTGGATATGAGACAGTTTTTATCATAAAATTGATGAGATGAAATTGCCGACAGCATGTAGCAATAAATATTGCAATAGTCATAATGATAAACTCAGAATAAACCCTGGTATTTCCTCTAATATTTGAGGTTAGGAATACTTATATTATTATAATTTCGCTAGCAGACATTAATGATTAATTTGAACCGATTAAAGCTACGCCAGTCACGGTCGGAAATAATAGCTTTAGAACAGAGTGTCTATCACGAAATTAATTGGAACCCCGGCTGAAGATGGCGCACAATTTCCTGTTCCTCTTCATCCGCTTTTTCAATAGGACGAGAGATCCTCTCTCGGGGTTTTCAATTGCTCACACTTTGCTCACACTACTGAAACTACACTTAAATTGGTGTAAAGTAAATACAGCAAATTATTTGAAAGAGACCATTATTCATACAAATGAGTTTACCATGGTTAGATATTATACGTAAATATGGTTGGTGAAAACTGACATTTCTACTCAAAATCCCTTATCATTAATTACCAGAAACTAGATATCGTCGGATAGCTCCACAACAATGGCACTAATCTACAAGTCAGTCATTATCGCTGCCATTCATGGACCTAGCTTAATAGTTACGCATGAACCTAACCTTATTACCTACTCCTATTATATTCGGTACGAGTACCTATGTGATAATATCACATAATACAGGACGATCTTAATTTTCTCAAACGCGTATTTCCCAAGTTTGAACAATGGGCCTAGGATGTACGGATTTGTGATTGCATTAGCAAAGATTACTTGTGGAAGACGAGATTTATTGCGATTAAAATATATTAGACTTTGTAAGACAAAAGTTCTAAAATTTAGATACAAAAGATAAAAGAGAATAAATATTAGATTTAATTTACTAGAGACATGATCGAATTTATTAAACAATTAAAATTTCGTTCTCTCTAGTCTTAAAGAATAATATTTCTGACCACTACTGCTAATGTAATATCTAAGTAATAGAATTTAGTATCTCTAGACGCCGTATTGTTTACTAGTTAGTGGCTATAAAACGATCTTGTCTGTTTGCTAATAATACTAAGTTACCCTAACCCCGACTATAAAGTGTCTAAAGTCAATTTAGACTACCACTAACGAATATCTTCTCGGATTTGGAAAGCTGTAACTTCCCTCTCTATTTCGGACTATCAGCTTTGATTGCATAAATAGAACGGCAACTGAATATTTGTGTTTGTTTTCTCATTAGGTATAAGATAAACTCATCCGGCATTTATTATGCTTTTCGTTGTTTAAAGACACTTTTTATTGACTTTAATTTCTTAATACCGAACTATAGGTAGGTACTTTGGCAAATGCTTAAAGTTCAGACAATGATATCACTATATTCAGGTAGCAATGTGTTTATTTATCTGGTCGTGTATTATCATAGTTATTTATTGGTGTTTATGTAAGCAATTTCGAATCATGCCGCTGTTATGAAATAATGAAGACTAGGAAGTTTATTCTAGTAGATATTTACTAAGAGGTGACTGTGCCAATATCCCAAATTTTTTGGCGAGTTCATAAAAGAAAAGATCTAAATCTCCCCCCGGGGGTTGCTCTCGCAGATAATGCCCGAGATTTCTTAAATCTCTTTCGGTCAAGTGATTCAAATTGTAACGATAGATAAGCTTTGAAATATGATTACTTACGGAAGCAGAAATTGCTTCCGACTTGACCTCTCCTGGATCTTTTTGTCGAATACTTTTCTGGATATTATTATTATTATTATATTTTATTTCAAAAAAGAGTACAGTATATATCTAAATATCTATATAATTACATGGTATGTTCTTAAGTATTCTATTGGTTTAGAAACACTATTATTGTCTGATATAAAGTACTATGAACCATTCTTTGTGGAAATATAAAGTAAGAAGAAGGCAGCTATATCACGTCTAACCATTTATGGGTTTTACGAGCCCCACTTCATTAAGGGCTGGCTCTGGCATCGCTAAGAGCTTTTAAATGTAATTCACTCGTTACCAAAATGTGGATGATGCGATAACACGAAAGTGAATTATGAGATAAGTAGGTACTTATGTATATCTAATATTGGTCCATATAAGGATGTTGCAGTTGAAAACCATCCTCGTATTCAGGAAAGAATACTTACTGGCACCGCAAGCCCCAAGGTATAAAAGTACAACGTGATTCATATTCAGAACACGTTTATCGCGAGTTTTTTATTCTGCAGATGCGAATAAATAAAGCCGAAAAAATCAAGAATATTATGCCTGTACATCAGATGAGGTTGAATATCAGACACGACTTTGGATACAAGTTTTCGTTTACTACTTACTAATGGGTCAAGGTTTACTTTGATTTATTGACTTGTTGTGTCTGTTCACGGTTATTGTTACGGCTATTTGATAATAATAAACAAATATTAATTAATTTTTAAGCAACTTATTCACGGCGCTTGTAATTGATGTCTTGATTGTGAGTTCCTACTGGCATGAACATTTTTTGATGCATCTACTCCTAATAATGTAGGTACTGAATTATTATAATTTAAGAAGATTAATCACAAATGTTCATTGACGAAAATATAATGCGTTTTTCATCAGTCCAACAGTCAAGTCAGTTCAAAGATAGAAAGTGATTAGCGTCAGACATTATTTCGGGACACTTAACAGTTTGCTTTGGATACACACACCGTCAGAACTTATAGCTCATGTTTGATCTCGAAAGAATCAATATAAATAACGTTTCGGTATTATGTGTTTACTAGTTAATTACATCTTTTTATTTTTAATTTAATTTTCTTTTTAATTTGTTGCCGGTCAGCTTGTATAAACATAATGTTATACTAACTGCTAGGCGCCTTCCTATTTGTGCCATTCTCCTCTATGAAACGCTTCCAGCCCTGCTGGCACAGAACGAGACAGCAGATATGCATTTATTGAGCGCGAGAGAGAAAAAACGGGGGAAACTAGTTATCTCCGAATCATGCTAGAACTCCTCCTCCTTGAGTCGTGTTCCTCATGTCTGAGGGTCGTGACCACCTCCATCCATTAGTCTCGTCCTCACGATGGTACGCTATCTCGTCCTATCTCCGGGCACTCGGAGAGCATTGTAGACGGTAGAGTCCAGTGTGGTGCGAATCTGATCGGACCAACGCATCGGGCTGCGTCCTCGGAGCCTTTTTCCTTCCACTTTGCCAGTGACTACAGTGGCTAGAGGCCAGTATGCTAGAAGTACTGGCCTCTAAAGGTCTATCTACCTACTACCTATCTGTTTAAAGTGTATTAAAATTATGTATGTTGTCCTTTATTTATACCATAGGTGGCCAACGAGCAGATGGGCTGCCTAAAAGCTGAGCGGTTACCGCCGCCTATGGATACCTGCAACACCAGGGGTATTGCCAGTATGTTGCCGACCCTTCAAGACTTTAAATTCACTCTCTTTTTAAAGAGCCTCATATTGTAGCTCAACAGGAAGACCGCAGCAGGGAGATCATTCCACAGCTTGCACGTATGAGGCATAAGAGGACATGAAAATATTGCAGTGTGCGTCGTCCACGTGTCAATTATGTGCGGATGAGCTCTCAAGCGCTGGCGTCTAGTACGGTGATAGAACCGTGATACCCTTACTTTATAGGTATGAGTAAATCTAAAGCAAATTGTTAAAGAAACTAAGATACATTAAGCCCACTAATTAAAGCAATCGTTCATGCACTACAATCACCCGAGTGATAGCTCGTTGATAACCCATATTTACTGGAGATAATTGAATAAACATGTACTGGACACATATCGTAACTGGGGTGTCACGGTCGGAAGAAAGCGTGCGGATGTAAAAAGTTGAAACACTTATGTGTTTTACGTACATTATTATAGTTACGTGTAGCTAATACGAGTGGGTAGGTGTCCCAATGCCTCGTACGTCAAAGAACCGAGCAGCTGGACTATATCTAATCCGGTAAAAATAAACATTTCCCCACGGAAAGTTTAGTGATTTCTTATGTCTCTTCAGGAATTTTAATGGCCTAATTATATTTTCGTTCGTGTGGAGATTTGGCCGTTTGAATCCCGGCTATATTATAATAGGGCCACCACTTTCTTATCTGGTGGGAGCCATGAGATCCAGCAGAGGGTCATATTCGGAGAGTGAGAAGCAGACCTCTCCGTTTCCACGTAGTTTAACTACAGCGATCACCGAGCCACCTGCCTAGCGTGGTGATTATGACAAAATCCCCCATATGAATAGTTTATGGCGTTCTTTGAGCAGCAGTGGACGTCTTCGGGCTGATGATGTGCGCTGTGTGGAGATTTCACCATCAACAAATCGCTACTTAGGCTGATTTGCACCTTTAACTTAACCGAACAAAACTCTGGTTATACAGGTATTACGCGTTGCACGTTAATGTTAAATTTAATAATGACATCATTTTAACAGTTGCTTACGCGTAATTTTTTTGGTCGGTTAAGCTTTAGTTAATGTTAATGTTAGCTGGTGCAACTCAGCGTTAACGTAGCGTTGCTTTGATATGATTTTACCCATTTCGGATAGTCTACACCATAGAATTTTCAGAAATAATATAATATGACAATCCACGATCGCAAAGAACGTTAGTCGAAGACAAAAATACGTCGTGTTCTATTCTCATTGGAATTGCAGTGACTCAGTGACACTATAGAAAATAATAGCTAACCAGAGGACAGAGATATTCTGTGAGTCGCTCGAACTCATCAGAAAGTTAGTCAAACCGCTCCAGTTTCAGACTGCGCCCATCCGGCAGATAATCCAAGATAGAGTCAAGTTGTCATTTCATGTTCTGCGGTCGCACTGTTTTATAATAATTCATTGGATTGGCGAGATTGCTCGTATACCCCTCTACCTATACAGGGTTACCTTTAAAACACTAGCAACCCCGAAGTACCAAGCAGCCAACATAATAAATAACAACATTTGTTCTACGAGTTTTGACATAACTCAATAAATTAAACAAAAAATATTTTTTTAATTTTTCTTGTACTGTCGTGACATTTGTAAGTCTATGTTTCATTCACAAACTAAAAGACTACGCGACGCTCGCATGCGCTGCTAGTAATAATAATAACACTTTCTTCGTAACGTAATCTGTTACGGTGTGCGTAGAGTTAAGAACATTCAAGTGGAATATAAAATTGATATTTTTTTTGTATGAAAGTAAAATCTAACAAATTATCAAAACTCGTCGAACAAATGTTTTTGTTTATGATGTTGGCTGCCTGATCCTACGAGGTTGCTGGTGTTTTTAAGGTAACCCTGTAAACACACTCAATGTGTGGTTTAATAAAATGAGTCTGTGTTACATAACTTATATTATGTGTACCGTGATGTTATGTTATCATAACATCTCGCTTTTTCCTGAAGTGGTTGGCAGAGGTGTATCTACGACTCAGTCCCATGTTAAGTACACCCAAACTTTGCTAGTTAAGTTTTTAAGTCACATGCAATAGTGGGCTATTGCCATCTATCCGGCACAGTTCCAGACTTCAGGCTGTCGTTAAAAAAATTCCTAACTAAAAATACAATAACATTTTGGTACTGCCTGACCTGGGCTACCGTGTTATGGCAAAATACTGTAACTCACCGTACGTGTTCGAAGAAAATAAGCATTTGAGCTATAAAAGGCAAAACAGTGGGTAGTGGGGATCAAACTTGAAACTACGATAACTTCGGTAGCGCTTGCGTACCACTATACGCCATCGAGGCAGTCTCTATAGGTATACATATTCTTTCTATGACAAACCACCAAATTAAATGTGGAAAACGCGATACTCGTATTTCACGGTTTACAGCCAGTCGGAGAGCAGATTTTTTTACAAGGGCTTCCGTTGAAAATAAACAAAAGTACTCATTTAACGACTTGTAAATTGGAACTGTTTCAAATGTACCTACCTACACAAACACCAACACTCTACCAACTAGTCGGTATATTTCGATTTTCGCTTTCTTTGTGGGTAAAATTGATGTAGGATTTTCTGAATAATTACAAACGAAATCCAATGCTGGAACAAGAGCTTTAGTTTTTGACACTAAAAATCGGAACTAAAAACTAAAGATTCTTGTTCCAGAAGTCTACAATGAAGTTCCGAAAAGTAACGCCAAATTCAATCAATTAACAAATTGTTTTACCAACTAAAACGCATTGTAAATTCATAGATTTTCGTCGCGTCTCACAATTTCATTAAATCCTTCCTAAAATAATCTTTCGTTGTTTGACAAAATAATCTAGATGAAATAAACCTTCTACGTTATAACGTGTTTCGTGTGAGTAAGAATTTAGTACGGAAATTATATTACATTTTGTATATGAGCCGCTTTATTGCGTTAAGGGAAATAATGTGTTTTCTTACGCCTTTTGCAAGAAAGCTTTAAGAAAGCTTGTAAATGGATTTTGACAGGGAACGACGGGTAGATACACTTATGTAAAATTTATTGGGGACCTATTAGTTGGTACACCTTTTTATAACAACTGTTATTGTTTATAATACCTACCCAAATTGATTTGGTAAAACTCTTATCTTATCAACTTTATTTATAGGTAAAGAAATTAGACCACTACCACTACCTACTTACTTAAGATTTATTCATACCTACTCAAGCGACAACGATCTAAATAACTTTATTATTAAACAGGCTTCAAAGTTACTTTAGTAAAAGGCTACATAATAATATAGGCGTAGTGAAGGCCCCGCGCGTGCTTAAAATGATAATTTACGCATCTCCCCGAGGTGCTACGAAATCATCTGCGGTGAGCTTCCGTAATCTTAAACATTGTAAAATGAATTCACACTAAGCCACGATTATAGCGACTGCGCCTTCTTGCCTACAATGAAATTTTTTATAAAAAGACGTCATCTAGGTACTCTGTACACATACCAACATCACATTACACAGCCACAACGGCTGTGTTATTGCAAAGAAAGATATGTCGCGTCCCACCTCTAGTAAAAAAATCTAATGAAGCGTGACGAGTGGTGTAGTGCGATTAGGTCAAATTAACCTTAAGATAGTCTTGTCAAAATATAATACAGGAAATTTCTTTTAATAAAGAATCGTTGCTTACCGATTGATTTCGAAAATAAGTGCAATTTGAAACGTAATGTGTCACACTTAAGTGTAATTTTGCGCATAATTTAGGTAGACAAGACACCTAGATATCTATTTTTATTCGTAAAAAAGAATTCCATTCTGCTCGCGAATACTAAAAGTGATAATATATTAGAGGTAGCAATGTTAAGTTGTCTAGAAAATTAGCTAGAATTTTCTTAGAAAGAATTTCAATGTCTTATTAGAAAATACTGGGACCAATAACATATCCTACTCGCGAAATGTGGATGAACCTACTATGGGACTAAGTCCTGCGAATACACCTCTGCCTACCCCTTCTGGAAAGAGGCGTGATTGTATGTTATGTTATTAGAAAATACAGACAACATTTTGAGCTCACAAATCTACTTTTGGATAAGAATGTGACTACGATAATAATGAGTGTGGTCAAACATTGAATTAAATGGCTGGGTTGTGCCCAGTATTTCCGTTGTAAAATATATTATCTATAAGAAACTATTGTGTTGTGTACGTAAGTAAAAATTTTTTTGTAGTAAAATGTCAAAAAAATAGCTTCGGCCTTAATCCATTACCCTTAACCTGTGCCTTAACCAAGAAAATTAACAAAATGAAACTTAAAAAACTAAAACGTGAGTAACAATAATTGGCGGTCTTATCGCACAGAGCGATCTCTTCCAGACAACCATTAGAAAAGAGAAAAGGCATATATTGGAAGGACGGTGGTTTAAATATAAACTAAAACTATACATAACAAGGTATATGAAATATCTCTATTCTATAGGCACTATACTATTATAGATGAATACATAATAATATGATAAATATATAAAAAAGAACATACATTCACGCCTTTTTCCCGAAGGGGTAGGCAGAGGTGTACCCAGGACTCAGTCTCATAGTATGTACACCCACAATGTATCTTATTGGTCCCATGTAAAATAATCCCATGATAAATATATAAATACATAAATTAAGAGTTTAAGATTGACCAAAAACTTTACGATTACAGAAAATGTTATATTATAGAATTAGAAAAGGTCTAAGTGGAGTCAAATATGTACAAATAAAAAAATGGAATTTACGCATTAAAGGTACTACGTCTGAAAGGACCAAATTTAATGTACCGCGGGCCATTTAACCGTAAACGAAAATCGAATCCGTTCCAAAGGACCGGTGATTAAATTACATCAAAAATATATAATTGCTATACAGTCGCAAACATAATTAATTCTTGGCAATATTATTTATTTATTTGTTAAGGCATTAACGCACCACCACATTTATTTATTAAGTATAAATAGCTATCTTAACGACTTAACTCATAGCCATTAGTTGAATAATTAATATTCGTGTATTTATACTTATTAGCTTATCATATTACTAACTATTTTTAAGTACTAACAATAATCTCATGTTAGAAATAATGATATTTTCAATTTTAAATTTGAATTAGCGCCCTCGTCCACAAAAATGTGTAAGAATAAGAATATATATACCTACCTTAATTACAAACTCTGAATATTACAGTTATTCATCCGCCAAGCAGTAATGTGCAGACATTACTGTGTTCCGGTATGAAGGGCAATGTTACCAGCGAAATTACTGGGCATGATGAGATTCAACAACTAATATCCCAGTGTAACAGGCGCAGTGCAGTGCCGCGCAGAATTTTTAATTTTAAAACACTGGGTGGTACTTTGTCTGATATAGGCAATCATGATGCTTACCATCAGGCACCGGATTTGCTCGTCTTGTCACTCACTATCATTAAAAAAAACCTTATTTGAGTACTAACAATAATTATGGATCTCATGTTGTCAGAAATAAAGATATTTCCAATTTTGAATTTGAATTTGCGCCCTTGTTAAAAAAATGTGTAAGAGTAACCTACCTTAATTAATCCAATTACAAACTGAATACGAGTATTCCCTTATTTTGAGTACTAACAATAATTATGGATCTCATGTTGTAAGAAATAAAGATATTTCCAATTTTGAATTTGAATTTGCGCCCTTGTTAAAAAAATGTGTAAGAGTAACCTACCTTAATTAATCCAATTACAAACTGAATACGAGTATTCCCTTATTTTGAGTACTAACAATAATTATGGATCTCATGTTGTCAGAAATAAAGATATTTCCAATTTTGAATTTGAATTTGCGCCCTTGTTAAAAAAATGTGTAAGAGTAACCTACCTTAATTTATCCAATTACAAACTGAATACGAATATTCCCTTATTTTGAGTACTAACAATAATTATGGATCTCATGTTGTCAGAAATAAGGATATTTCCAATTTTGAATTTGAATTTGCGCCCTTGTTAAAAAAATGTGTAAGAGTAACCTACCTTAATTAATCCAATTACAAACTGAATACGAGTATTCCCTTATTTTGAGTACTAACAATAATTATGGATCTCATGTTGTCAGAAATAAAGATATTTCCAATTTTGAATTTGAATTTGCGCCCTTGTTAAAAAAATGTGTAAGAGTAACCTACCTTAATTAATCCAATTACAAACTGAATACGAGTATTCCCTTATTTTGAGTACTAACAATAATTATGGATCTCATGTTGTAAGAAATAAAGATATTTCCACTTTTGAATTTGAATTTGCGCCCTTGTTAAAAAAATGTGTAAGAGTAACCTACCTTAATTAATTCAATTACAAACTGAATACGAGTATTCCCTTATTTTGAGTACTAACAATAATTATGGATCTCATGTTGTAAGAAATAAAGATATTTCCAATTTTGAATTTGAATTTGCGCCCTTGTTAAAAAAATGTGTAAGAGTAACCTACCTTAATTAATCCAATTACAAACTGAATACGAGTATTCCCTTATTTTGAGTACTAACAATAATTATGGATCTCATGTTGTCAGAAATAAAGATATTTCCAATTTTGAATTTGAATTTGCGCCCTTGTTAAAAAAATGTGTAAGAGTAACCTACCTTAATTAATCCAATTACAAACTGAATACGAGTATTCCCTTATTTTGAGTACTAACAATAATTATGGATCTCATGTTGTCAGAAATAAAGATATTTCCAATTTTGAATTTGAATTTGCGCCCTTGTTAAAAAAATGTGTAAGAGTAACCTACCTTAATTAATCCAATTACAAACTGAATACGAGTATTCCCTTATTTTGAGTACTAACAATAATTATGGATCTCATGTTGTAAGAAATAAAGATATTTCCACTTTTGAATTTGAATTTGCGCACTTGTTAAAAAAATTTGTAAGAGTAACCTACCTTAATTAATCCAATTACAAACTGAATACGAGTATTCCCTTATTTTGAGTACTAACAATAATTATGGATCTCATGTTGTAAGAAATAAAGATATTTCCAATTTTGAATTTGAATTTGCGCCCTTGTTAAAAAAATGTCTAAGAGTAACCTACCTTAATTAATCCAATTACAAACTGAATACGAGTATTCCCTTATTTTGAGTACTAACAATAATTATGGATCTCATGTTGTCAGAAATAAAGATATTTCCAATTTTGAATTTGAATTTGCGCCCTTGTTAAAAAATGTGTAAGAGTAACCTACCTTAATTAATCCAATTACAAACTGAATACGAGTATTCCCTTATTTTGAGTACTAACAATAATTATGGATCTCATGTTGTAAGAAATAAAGATATTTCCAATTTTGAATTTGAATAAGCGCCCTCGTCCACAAAAAAATTGTAAGAGAACGTACCTTAATTAATTCAATTACAAACGGTGAATAACAAATTGAAAAGGCGTTAACCTTTGATTAAAAAGGTGTGTGTAGTGATAGTTTGTTACTCAATTACTTTACTTAACCAGCATGGAACAAGATTATTGGCTAATCAAATAGGTGTTGACGCCGACTACCCCTCTACTCGTATTATAGGTACATAATTATTTAGGTAAGTACCCTCAATGTTACTTTTTATAAGTGTCAAGGTAGTCTATGGTTGGCCAACATTTTTATAAGAATATTTGTCAATAAATTAATATTATACTTATCCGCATAAAATATGTTCTCGCGCTTACCTATTCATACTTTCAAAATTATTAATCAATAATAACGCGATGTAATTAAGTAAGTAGTTACATATTTAGTAAGTTTTTAAAACATAGGTAATAAACATATTACGAGTACATTTTATACCTAGGTACAATTTCATTCTAAGAAGAGTTCTAGGGCCTTGTCCATATTGAAATTAACTCTATGTAAGTAGAAACTTTTAACAGTGATAGATATAATACGTGCATAATATAGCTATGCATATACTATTATTAATTCAGTAGCAACAAAGTTTAAACAACATCTCAATACAATATTAACAATCAAACATCTAATGAGCATCTGTAAAATACAAAACATTGAATAATAATTTCTGTAACATTTTCTCTAGTTTTAGGATAACTGGTAGAAAATGCTAGTCATTATGTTAGTCCTAGTCGTTGTGCTGAATTATAAATAAATAAATAATAAATAACATTGTAGTATATAATTGCATACTACACACATTCATATAATATCATTGGTACGAAAGTCGTAAGGCCTTCGGTACTTTGACATTTTTATTTTGATGCAGTAGATAAAGTTAAAGTGGTCGTTTGTTACCTTGCGAAATGAATTAAAGATTTGGTTTAAAAATGAATGGATTTCAGTCGTGAAACATAGATATAAAAGAAACTACATGCGGATTATAGGAGTAGGTATCTCTACTCGTAAAATTATATGGGATTGGTGACTTTATTGATGCTGGGGCAATAAAAATAAAAAGGGCTTCTTTTGTGCGAATAAGCATGGGAATAAAATAGGTAGGTAAAGTGCATAGGTAGAAACGCTGTTTTAAAATAAAAGATAAAATAAATCCACATTAAAATTGAACATAATATAAAATACTTACTTCGTTTTGTATCTGAGATCCATACAATTTACAACACCTATGGAACAAGGAGACCTTGGAAATCATTAAAACAACAGCATAAACCTTTCATGCAGTGAATTACGCACAACTTCTCCCATAGGAACTGTAAGCTCTAGGCTTAATATATGACTTGCAGAGGAATTTATTTCTCATCCTAAAGAGATATTAAATCGTTAGAGGGAAGATTGGAGGAAAATTACGATTAGAATAGTTAATGTACCTACCTAATTAACATTATTGTTTAAGCGCCTCATTAAAGAAAATATCCGCAGGCTTGAGCATTTAAAATAAATTTAATTTAGGAAAGCAAGTAATAACGAAATATTTTTTTTATTAATTAATGTAGGGTCAACCCATTTAGTCCCTAAAATAAAAGTTGATTTCATAATGTTTACTTAAAGTAATCTCCAAAAGCTTTCAAAAGATGCTCAATATTTACAAACAGTAGGTAGGTTTACCAAATTGAGTCAAATCACCCGCATTATTTGTACCTCGCTTGTCGCGCCGGTTCACAATCGTGTCAAGAGCAATTGAGCAAGGCTTTAATTGATTTTTTTACATGGCGAACTTGAGATGAATATTATCGAATCAATTACGAAAGATTTTCTTATGAATGAACCAGACAATTTGACTGCATACTGCAAAGCTACTAATTATAAAGAAGCTAGGTAAGTACAAATGGTGCAGATAGTGGTTGAGTGTGATCTTAAAAATGTAAAGCTCTTGATTGAATATTATTAGGTAGGCCTACCTATTTCAGCCCTGGTGCGGGAGAAGAATATTTTCTATCGCCGATTTTACCCCATTTTTTTGGATGACAGCTGACATAAAGGGAAAACGAATTTCCCATAGGTATCATGAGATGAGGGGGCTGGACCAATTTTATATATTTTTATCTTTTGTTCGCCGTTCAATCTTATCAGTTTAAAATCTTTGGACGTGCATATCGAATGCGTTAAGTGTAAGTAGACAAACACGAACACGGGACGGAGAGCACGAATATCCCAGATAATTAAGTGGTTTCAAACTTTAAACAATACTTACCCCTAATCTTTAACACTGGTGATGTAGACATATGTATAGGTTTACGTGTTACTTCAAGGATAAGGTTGTATTTATAAAGTCGATTTGAATATCATTAGCTAAAGCCTCAAGGTCGTTTGTAAATCAATAGTCACGGTCGACCGTGACGATGCCAATTCTTATAAATTATAGTTCCTATCTTCCTAGAAAGCACTACACACCTAGTCTATTATAGTTATTTACTCAATGTCGTCTATTCGCTCGTTGCTGATTTAATGAGTATACCTTAGAGCACCTTGTTAGTCTACTGATGGACATAGGCCTCTCCTAATTTGCGACACTGAGCCTAGACTTCAACTTAACTCAAATTCTACCCCTGTGCTTCCCAGGTACTGATTATTTAATATTAGGGATTGTTTTCTTTGCCTTTGTAATATATTTATGCAAGTATAATATATTTATTCACTTTTGTTACACCTATATATATAAGATATTTTACAGTGTTCTTCGAAATTATTGTAACTTCGGTAGTGTTATTGGGCAACCGTTCTGTCGAAGTATAAATAAATAAATAAAATAAAAAGTAAAAAAATAAGTTGTCATTCGGTGCCCGACTACAACGACTAGTTTTTATGTACAGCGACTGGTTGGCAGTTGAGTCCTATACCCTCTACGTAATTAGAGAAGAATAGAATAGAATTTTATTTCCCAAAAAACGTATATACTACATGAACAAATACATCGTATTAAAATTACCTATTTGTAATAGTTTGCATAACCGCAAATTTGTACAGCGAGTCCCAAACAAGGCGGTAGCCTGTATCTTGGGGCTCCGAGATGCGATTTAATAAATTGAATGATGCAACAGATTATGAAGAATTATAAACGATTCAGACGATGTTTGTGTAACAAAAATATTACTACATAGAATTTTAAATACTGAAATTAATTAATATATAATACCTCGACTGCCTCGGTGGCGTAGAAGGCGTATGCTCGACTGCCAATCAAGAGGTCCCGGGTTCGATCCCCAGGTCAGGCAGTGTTTAAATATTGGATTTTTTCACTAGGAATAATCTCAATAACTTTCTGGAGTCTGAAACTGTGCCCAGTAGATGGCAATAGGCTCGCCCCCTATTACATGGGACCAATAACATACTGGCGAAATGTGGGTGTATCTACTATGGGGCTGAGTCCTGGGTACACCTCTGCCTACCCCTTCGGGAAAAAGGCGTGAATGTATGTTTTATGGCATCAATAAGTTGACTACTTAAAATAACAAAAGCATGCTGTGATAATTGATATTCCCTAATATTGCATATAAATCATATTTTGGGGAATAATAATAATAAATATGTGTGTACGTTGGAATAACTACATAATTTTGACTCGCAGTTGCTGGATGCCTCCGAATGCTATCTTTATTGTAAAGATTTATATGCAGACCATAGTACCTACCTAAATAAATATGATCTGTTTGTCAGGGTAACGTAGGTAGGTAGGTGCTAATTCTATTTCATATGCAAATTCTTTTATCCTCTTATATACTTGTTATTTTCTTAGGTTTGTGCATGAAGTGTAAATAAGTATTTCACGGTTGGAGTCGTAGTTGGAACGATCTTTTGCTCTTTTAGAATATGTATCCAAAAATTCGTTTTCGCCGCTTCACTGAGTGGAAATGAAACAGAACGAATCAATAGTGAATCCGCAAATAGAATGCCTCGATTTCTATATTGGATTCATGTAAAGTAGTTAAATGTTATCTAAGAATTTATTTAAATGATAAATCTCTAAAAATATTATTGTGTTGGGGTTTTTAACATATTCTTATTATTGAATGCTAATAATATCCTCGGAATAGCATTTTGTCATAGATAACATTGAATATTTTAACTTGTCGCGTATCGTGACGGCTGTACCTACTTTGGATTGAATATAGTTTGATAAAATATGTACTGTGTAGGTAAATGTAAGTTATATATTAAATTATTTACCTAAGTGTATCCATAAAACATTAGATAATTTTAAACCGAACTAATTTGACGTCTAAATTAAGTTGTAATAGTTTCCTATTTCCTTTAATCTCTGATTGAAGAATTAGGATAGGTAAGTACCTATTAGAATTAGGATATCCACAACCAGGGTTTAATAAACATAACTCAAACACAGGTTTATAACAAAAATTAAGAAGTTAGGTAAACTAAGCAAATTCACACAATCAATTCACTATATCTTTTGCATCTAAGGTACATATATGTATAGACATCAGTTCCTTGCAGATTTCCTCGGGAATGTCTTTATATTAAATTTGTACCGTGCAGTGCAAAGCTCACTTAACGAGAGCGCTAAGAATCTGCGCAGATAACTATCCCAGTTTTGTGGGTAAAATGATGAGGTAAATTGTTTGAAACAGCAGAAACGAGCGTGAATATTACGTGAGTTGAAACATCCACGATTCACAACTTGGGAATTTGCTAAATTTAGCTCATTATAGATTATATTGTGTCAGATCAACTTTGGAGCTCGGGGATGTGCCGCGAGCTTCATGTGTTAAATAAACTTCACGCAGTGTTGTTTTCGTAACGCAACGGTCTCTCTTTATTATTTTTTGTCGTCGCATGGGAATATATTCCAATACTGTAAAAGCGAAAAGTTGTTTTCTTTCCTCTTCACTGACTAACGGATTGACAGGACTTCTCGGTCGATCGCGATATATTCCATGGATTCTACTTCTCATTGTAGTTTTATGAGATAAATACTTAGGTGTGCCATTCAAAAAGATTGTAAAACTATTAAACAAGACCTTAAAATGTTCTAAGTTTGCCTTGTCACTATTTGTTTTCAGTGCTATTAGCGAGACGTTGACAAAACTATTTCCATTTACTACAATGTTTCAGATTCTCCCGAAGTGAGGAGAGATTAAGAAACGCAGTGATGCAACTAAGACAGCAGTTAACAACTATTTGCCAAGTTTCTTTTATTATCTTCCGAGTGTGTTGAACTCGTTATTTAAAATTACATTTAGTGCCTCGCCCTTATCTCCTATGCATTCATTAAGATTTTGTAAAGTAATGGTTGAAATAGGTATGACTGCATGGTATAGGTATGATAAGCTTTATTGGCTGAAGTAGCAAATACGTAGAAAATAAATTATTAAGGCAAACGTATGTATATACATAGTGTAGAGTTCCATACCTAGATCATACAGCGCCATCTATTAGTCGATTGCGCAAAGTATGGAAACATGCAGTAAAATAGCCATAACTTTGATTGCGATTACTTAGAAGTATGATTTTACAGCCACAAGGGACCGCAGATCTGAGTAGTTGATGTCAATTTCAACTTGTTACCTCTACGCGTTCCCGTTAAAAAGACGGACAGACAGACAGACAGACAACAAAGTGTTCCTAAAAGGGTTCCTTTTTTTCTTTTGAGGTACGAAACCCTAAAAATAGTGTCTAACGGTTATACACTATTAAGAAACATGAGGAGAAAACAATAGTCTCAGACTCTAAGACCATCACTGGAAACATATCAGCTAAAACTTTCGTGTCACAGGATCAACGTGTACAGAAATCACAAAACGAGGTTAATGCGTGTAGCCGCCACGCTTACGCATGGTCAACCAGAGCTATTTTCCTAAATAACTGGAATGGGTCTCTCTTATATAGTATACTTAATAGGGGAACTTAATACCTTGCCTAAGTACTTACTTATAAAACTATACTATGCTACCCGAGTTGCTAGTAATAAGTGTAGGGTTGATGTTATTTTGTGACGCGCATGCTACGGATTCTGTGAACGTTTTGGTGGTTTTATGGAAAGTATTAATGGCAACCTGTGGTTTAAGGAAGATCTATGGTATGTGCGAGGGCGCGATGGCAACACGGGGAAGAGGAAGCCAGCGCGACAGATGATTGTAGAGCGAGATTAAAGATGGTGGGCTTAGAATAAATTATTTAAAATATGCTGAAGCGTTCGAGTATTATTTAATGGAATAGGAACGGCTACATAAATAATGCTACAAGCTAGCTTTAAGATACACGCAGATTGGAAAACGAGCAAACCTATAAACCACTGGACCACCGGGTAACTTTGAGGTCACATGAAAGGATTGAATTTTCCAAACAAGATCGAGTTTCCGTTTGAAAGAAAATCGAGGGGACATTGGGTTTGTAACGAAAACTGTTTGGGCGATTCTGCGGTTAGTGGTCACATTTCATTCGTATCCATGGAGAAAATGTTAAGATTTATGTGTTTCTACCTAGTCGTAGATATAGTAGGTACTGTATATAGGATAAGTCTAATTTCAGACTACAATTTCAATAATGGAACTTAGTTCATATACCTAAACGTAGATTGTAACTTAAGTATATTTAAGAAATGAGTTTCCTTCCTTTGAGTCAAATAAGTATCATAATTTGTATCAAAACCTTGTATATTATAGCTCGACATAAAAGAGTAGAAACGGAACTAATTTAAAGTGTATGTGTTGATTAAATTATTTTTCTCTAGTAAGAGACAGTGGCGCCCCCTTTTCTACTCTTTTGTGTCGAACTATAACTATAGTTTACTTTTGTTAGTTTTTTGCTTATAACAATCAAGAAACTCTAGATAAGTAGGTACCTACTTCATACGAGTGTAATAGGTAAGTACCTATACCTACTCGGGTACACTTGGGTACACATCTTTAATTTGATAAATTTCATATCTTATTTTGCTATAATTTGTACCAATTATTACTTATTGTGGTTAAATCGTTCTGGCTTACGAATAAGAGATTATTTAATACTTTGGCCTATTGATTTAGTGGTTAATTTTTATGTAGGTAATGTCTGAGTATCAAATGATAAAAAAAAATGTTTGCGTCTCCTTATACCACGGACCGGCAAGCGCAGCGTAGGACGTCCATCCGCAAGGTGGACAGACGATCTGATAAAGACGACAGGAATACAATGGAGGCGGGCCGCTTACAGCTGGACTGGATGGAAATCTATGGGGGAGGCCTATGTTCAGCAGTGGACGTCTTATGGCTGAGATGATGATGATGATGATACCTAATTTTTGTTTGTATGTTCTTTCTACTAAACAAATAAAAAATTACGGACGTAAATTTACCGTAGAGTATCTACCGTAAATTTACAATCTCACACCTTCTTCATTTTGTATTATTGGCATTAAAAAAAGATCTTAATAAAATACTTCCCGGGCCTTAAAAGGATAGGCTATAAATCTGTCAATTCGCGGACACCAGTTGAAGTTTTCCTGGTAATTTTCCCGTTTTGGGGAGAGCAACGTCCGGATCGCAAAGTAGAGGCTTTACGTCACGTATTAACTGTTGCTTCTGCCACGTTTTAATTACTACCCTGACATAATTCGAGCTTATGTAATTATAATATGGAGTTTAGCGCATATCAATAACGTACCCACTGAATTTTATTATTTCAATAACTAAGTATAGTTCAGAGGTCTCAGGACACTATCTCACACTTTACTGGCAAATACACTAGTGTATAGCGACAGAAGCCAGTTAAAAAAATGATACCTCCTCTCCGTACTTTTAAAAAATCAATTTATACCGCAAAGCGCAAGGTTCTATACATAAAATGTATGGGAATAATCTAATATCCCCGGCATCTGCAGAAATGCAGTCTGCTCCCCTAACTCGGAAATGCAGAATGCAAGCGAGATAAGGCACTATATCCGTACCTATCTAGTGTCCGTAGTTCGGCGAGATGTCCAGAGTTCCCTCTAGTTCAGAAAATTCTAGATCATTTGTTATTCAACAGCTGCACTGTTAGCTTAAAGTTACGCTCAAGAGTGACCGCTTGACGTACCTGAGATTTAGATGTCTATTGGAACGCGACTTGAGATATGTGACCCTAGCCTTGATACAACACTTGATACGATTTGGTTTTGTTTATTTACCTAAAACGTCTCAATGCAGTTAGTATAAAAATAAATTGGCTTATTATGGATGATATAAAATAAAATAGAATGAGGTCGTTGTCACATATATCTCGCGCGTGGACAATTCTTGAAATTTAGTAACTATAAGTAAGTTTATTTGCCACAGCCAATTTTCCATAATTTTGTGGGTTGGATACTTTTCGTATATATATATACTTAATATCTTCCTATGTTCAGAGTTAAATAAAATTACACTCAGTAGCTCCCTACGTAGGACGATGTATACCCTATCCTAATATAAATAATATGGGACAACTAGTATAACTCTATGGGACAACCATAATAATATGGGACAACTTCCACACACGGTCATCTAGTCGCAAACTAGGTAAAGCCTGTACTATGGTAACGAGAGATCATATACAGGCAGTAGTACCAATGGAGTAGTTCCATTGATGTTACAAATGATCCAAAATGATAACCGTTCTATCGCTAGTACCGTGACAGAAAATAATGGATATTCCTTCGAAGTTATAAAGGAACTGGTGATACACCGTTGTATCTTGTTTTTTTTGTGATAGTTAGTGACAACACGAGCAAATCAGGTGCCTGATGGTAAGCATCATGATTGCCCATATCAGACACAGTGCCACCCAGTGTTTTAAAATTAAAAATTCTGCGCGGCACTGCACTGCGTCTGTCACCCTGAGATATTAGTTGTTGAATCTCGTCATGCCCAGTAATTTCGCTGGTAACATTGCCCTTCATACCGGAACACAGTAATGTTTGCACATTACTGCTTGGAGGATGAATAACTGGCAAAGGTGTGGTACTTCCCCAGGCGGCCCCCTGCAAAAGAGACCTACCTACCACCTCTCTTGTGCCTTGATAGAAAGTAATGGATATTCCTTCGTAATATTAATGGAACTATAGTGATACAGTTATACATACTTATAAACGCTTATAACATCCAGACACAGATCAATCAGACATGCTTATGCGCACAAATGTTTGGCCTGGCTGGGGATGGAACCCGATACTTACTATAATTACTGAACCGATTGGGCTGAAACTTTTTATCCCAATATTCCCCCGGGAACGATGACTACGCGGGTGAAACCGCGAGGCACAGCTAGTGTACTATATTCTCTTGTGACTTTATTTCACAAATAGCCCCATAATAATATAATATAATATAATATAATATGGGACAACTTCCACACACGGTCACGTGGTTCCAAACTAGGCTAGAAGCCTGTGCTATGGTAACCAGATGACTGATATACATACTTATATAAGCTTATAACACCCAGACACAGATCAAACAGACATGTTCATGCACACAATAGTTTGACCTGGCCGGGGATCGAACCCGGGGCCTGCGGCACAGAAAGCAGAGTTACTACCGTCTGCACCAACGAGGCTGTCATGCAACAATAAAATTTATAAAAGTTAAGACACTTTCCTGAAGTGTTTAAAAGTTAAATGAGTCTGTAGAACGTGTCTGCTTGTCTAACTTTTCTGAAACGATAAAAACTTACCTGTCTAAATATTCATTTTATCTTGTCTAGTATTCATTTTATATGGTAGAAAATAAATATTTCGTTAATTAATTTGGGAGGGGAAAATAATCTCGTCGTTCCTCCAAATGTTCCCGAAAATATAATTTGTGGTGTCGACGCCATCCGAAAAGGTTTAATATCGAGGTCTAAGCCCTCAAATCGTGAGCCCTTGTATGAGAAAATTGGGGAGGAAAGCTCTTTATCTATTTTATTTTACGGGAGAATTAATTTGGCCTTTTGACACAAAATAAAGTAGGCACGTTAGACTTCAGATGAAAAGCTATGTTAGCGGAGACCTTCACACCTACAGCACAGAAAAATAGGCTTTATAAATAAAAATATTTGCTTAACCTTCCAGTTTACGAGGATCAACTTGTTTTTGTTATTACAAAGATTTTCTACAATTTTATTATGTGATTTTGAATTCGGTTTTTGTTTCTTGCTGTATTATTATGAGTGAAAAACGAATAGTATTATATAATAATAAATACAAGTAACAAGTAATTAATTCGAAATGTATACCTACTCTAACGATAATAGTGTAGTAATGTGGCTTATAGTCTAAATGTCGAAGTTGAAGGACAAGGTTTGACGGGGTTGACACTTCGACACAAAGTTTGCTTGTCACACCAAAAAAATGTGTTCTCTCGTCACATTACTACTTATATTGGTATTGTTAAGTCGTCACAGGTTACTTTGAACTGTTGTCATTTTACACATACATTCACGCCTTTTTCCCGAAGGGGTAGGCAGAGGTGTACCCAGGACTCAGTCCCATAGTAGATACACCCACATTTCGCCAGTATGTTATTGGTCCCATGTAATAGGGGGTTGTCATTTTGCCACAGGTATTACCCACCTACCTATATAGACCTACTCACCTTAGTTTATAAAGGTTGATAGGAATCGTGACGTCATCAGCAGACCTTTCTGTGAATCTTTTCAGGACCAAAAAAGTCTAGTGCAATTAACTGCGACCGATATTAAGTTTGAGAGAAAATTAGCTGAGTGCTTTTAACCGGTTTGAAAATGTAAGAAAATAAGAAAGGTATTTTCGCGCTAGTGCTAGTTTAATTGCAAGCTACCAATTTGCTGTCTTAACTTGGTCGCTTGCGTTTGTGCTGGGTGCAATTAACTGATATTATTTATTGTATTTTGTATAGAAAAGTATTTTGCTTTCACTGTGTGTATTCTATTCCCATCTTAGGCATAGTAGGTACTTACATATTATATACCTGCCTATTAATTTTTAGTAATTTTTAGTGACTGCCTCGGTGGCGTAGTGGGCGGATGCTCGACTGCCAATCAAGAGGTCCCGGGTTCGATCCCCAGGTCAGGCATAGTGCTAAATATTGGATTTTTCCATTAGGAATTATCTCAATAGCTGCCTGGAGTCTGGAACTGTGCCCGGTATATGGCAATAGGCTCGCCCCCTATTACATGGGACCAATAACATACTGGCGAAATGTGGGTGTATCTACTATGGGACTGAGTCCTGGGTACACCTCTGCCTACCCCTTCGGGAAAAAGGCGTGAATGTATGTTATGTTTAATTTTTAGTAAAGTATCGTTATGCCTCAATGAAGATAATACTTAAGTAAGTACATGCCTACTTTATGTTTCTACTACGTAAATTACCTACTTTTACAATAGGTCGTATCAGTAAAAATATAACTAATCTACATTACCAAAACTGGTTTACGTTTGGCAAAGTCAATTCTTTCAATATAGTGCCTTTATTGCACCTGCTCTATACAAGTGAGAGTGGTTCTGATTTTTTTTATTGATCGGTTGACAGGTCGATGACCGTGCCTTCTCAAATATTGCTACTAGTGCACTTATATTAAATTATTTTGTCCTTGAAAGAATCTGACAAGTTTATTTGCTAACATGATAAAAAGTAAACGGCTTATCAGCAATCTCCACATGTTTATGATAATGTGTGGAGTGGGCGATGGTATTTGATTTGGTTTTATTTAAATACGAACATTTAACTTTAGAAATTGGATGAAAATTTAATTTGTAGATAAAATCGATGAGCGTTTGTGAACGTGCAGAAGTGTTAAAGTTTAAACGAAGTAGCGGAGCGAAACATTGCTCTCTAAGTTTGCATGTTTGAGGAAAGTTTTAGGAGATCACAAGATTTTGTACCAGAGAAGACATAGTCGAAATCCAATTGAATTTAAACCTACTCTCCATAAATAACATAACATAACATAAATAATGTATATAATGTTTCTTATATAAAGTAAACAAAGTCATAATTAAAATATGATATAAGTACCTAAAACATAAATTCCAACATATTTTGGAAAGTAAGCCAAAAACCTTCAAAGGAAAAGTTCACGATTTATTTTGTAAAGAATGTTTGCGGGTTTTTACCCAACCACGCAAATCTCTGGCTTACGAAAAATTCCGCTGCAACCCAAAACTACTGCAATAAATTACTATTAGAGCAGTGGAACTGAGTATCTACTCTGCTTTTATTTTTAAATAATCTGCGATTACTATGACCCCATTTTGTAGATAAATTAGCATACGGGCGACAACACAATTTGAATATTAAAATTAGCCAAAGGACTTATGTAGCGCAAACAGCTAAAACTAAAACTAACTATCTAAACTATGAACAACTGGCGGTTTACACTCAATTATGAACTTTATTTCGTTTAAAATTAACCCTCCCATAGCGATAGCAAAATAACGATCTTCCAACGTTCCGTAGTTCCTGCTGCATTGTTTCAGTACAAAACAGTGTGTGATAAACCACGATAACCGCTTTTTAGTGTCAAAATGCGTGGTAATTTTCGGCGTATAATTTACCTGATAGAATTCCCATTTAATAGGTTTCCTCGAATTTCCCTTATATCAAGGTTCCGTGGCGATATGAAAGGTCAACGGCATTAACACGGAGTAGGTAATTCACACGCAGATATATGACACGGCATTATAAGTATAAGGGCTAGCGTTTCGAAACCAAAGACCTTTATATTTTTAAAAGGCATTGTAAACTGCAGGCCGGTCGTCTGCTCAGCCAGCTGTTCTTAACGACACTATATTTTTCCTGCAATTTGAAAAAATGCTGCAGCATTTTTGCAGTTTGAAGCGGAATCACTGTGAATAGCAAAACTGAATAAACTTTTGTTCCTCTTTGATACTGCAGGGAAAATTGATTTAATGAACTAGCGATGGTTTTGAGGATGCAGATCCAATGTCGTAACGGTTTGTTTCAATTTCTAAAGCTCTATTAAAAAGGAAAAATAAAGTAATATTAAAACTTATTAAAATATAATGAATGAAGTTCTCGTCTTTACAATTACTCAGTTGTAAATAAACATTGCGAAACTTGATAATATATGTCACAAGTATAACTAGTAAGACCCTTGCACAATGTACAACCTCGGCTTAACATAAAATACCGTATATCCGTATGAATTATGTGTGACTGACATGTATACCTACCTTAAAAACATGTAAGTGTCACGTCCGAGCCTTCAAGGCGATATAATCATTGGCTAACTCTACCTTCACTGCATATGATCTATGCCTCTCTGACCGCCATTTACCTAATTAGGGGATTAAGCATGCTCCATAAAATTTTATCACTATTGCATGTTTGGAGACTGTTACATTAATGTGTAAGTTCAAAACCACTGGAGCTGCAAGGAAACGTAACGCGAAATTGATAAATTATTTAATTTTATCACTTACGATTCGCTAGAAGCAATTTGAAATCGATTGGAACAAAATTTATGCAAATACTGTCACTGTTAGCGCTTTCGTCGAATTTTTTATATAAATTTCGTCTTTCACTTAGTTCACTTTCGATAAATTGACTATATTCATTGCCGGAATTTCAAAAAATATGTGTGTTGAGTTTTGTTGCCACAAAATGTCCTTATATTTCTGCGATGATGGCATGGCTGGGGCATACTTGGCATAATATTTTAAAACTGTCATCAAGACATTACGCCCATTGCTAAGTGAAGAACTATAGGTACTTACTTAACTATATGTAAGTAGTAATATATGTGCTGTATTCACCCAATCAGTAATTGACTAGATATCGAACTTAATTAGGGTGCAACGTTCAACGTATATATTATGCCAAGCACCTATGTAGTCTCGATGTTGCATAAGATGCGGCAGTAAGGGCAGCAATAAACATGAGCCTTACGTCCAAACATTACCATTTCAAGACGAAATTATTAACCCATACACGTACGTCGTTAAGAAGGTAATAAAAGCAGGGAAAGTGGTACATGCGCCGGCACCTCTAACCAACACCCGACCTTGGTACAGTTTTCGAGATAAGTGACGTCACGTATGACGTTATGAATGCGACTATCTATGATCGTGCTAGCAGAGCAGCGATAATTTCCTTCAATTATCGTGGCTTGTGCAAACGTGAGAGACTTACCTGAGACACGATTTTTGAAGGTTAATTCGCAGCTGGGCCCTTATTTAAGGTCACAAAAGTTCCGAAGGGTCACTCGGTAACAGCTGCTGTTTATACAATAACTTGAATAATAATTGCAAAGATGGCTTTTGAAAAGCCAACGGTCGTGTCTACCTAACTTCCGCATAAGTTTTTATTAATACAAACTTCGTAATTATTATTTACGTATAGCGGTTATGCTCGCAAAATTTTCTTGATTGTGTAGTAGATATTTCCTAAACTTTGTTTATTGGTGGTAGATGCCCGGAAAACTCGTAATTAATTGTTGTGAGTTATAACACCCAGCCTAGCCTTTTGCCGGCGGAGATTTCGAGATTAAAATGTGTTAGCAAGAAAGTAACCTCATTAAAACGTCTCAAGCAGAAAATACAACTTTAAAAAACAAAATTAAAAATTGCAATTAATAACATAATGACCTTCTTATTTGAAACGTGACTGAATTTTTGCATCGTCACATTTCATTATATCCGATTCAAGTGTAGAATCAGCCTTTAGTAAAAAAACATACTGAGATCAGAAAAAAATCATCAATATCTATTTAGCAGATGGACTAAATCTTGTAAAGTATCATTAATGGGAATGACAATGTTTTTGGTGATGGATAAATGATTCGAGGAAGCTCCCTCAATCAATCTAGATCGTGGAGTTATTTTAACCGTGTTACGTCAGAAAAACATGATCTAAATCCGGAATAGAGTCTCTTATCATCTTATCAATGTTATCTTGAATATGGAGATGAAACGAAGAATCAGTCATGCAATTTGTCGATATTTTATAATGTTTAACATTGACTTACGACAGTGTTTTTTCACAATGCAATTGGTTTTGGAGACAATTGGTGATGTCAATACGTTATTTAGTTCCGTTTCTGAAGACGAGTTTCAGTAGTTGTTGTAAGAAAAATAATATGATGTTTTTCTGAGACAAAAACGTTAGAAACAATAGATCGGTGTGCTATTATTTTGATTTCGCAAACGTAGCAATGATTTATAATTAGTACTGCAAGAAATAAATGACGCTAAGACCAAGTAATGATTGTCTACCATTGAACTTGACAGTGAAATTTATTAAATAAGTTTTTATAAGGAAAAATTATATATTTATTACTCGTATAAGGGGCCTTGATAGTTTCCTAGTATACTAGAAACATTTATCGCTTAAGTGCATTATGATTTAAACTATCCATAGTAATTTTCCATTGTATCCCATGGTAAATTAATCAAAAACATCTGTCCTTGCAATGAAAATTACTCATTGTCTTGTACTCATATGAATACTTAATTAAGTAATTGACTTATTGTACAACTTAACACTTTCCATGCAAAAAACATAAACAATGTCTAATTACAATGTGATAAAAACAATAAACAGTTTGTTATAAAGTTAAAATAGCATATTTAAGATATTATTATTAGGATAAAGTACCTTTAGAAACATGTTGTCCAGTTAGCACAGGTCACAAAATTCACAGTAAAATAATGTCACAGACACACGCGTAAGTGTAATAAGTGCGGAGGTGTGTTTGGTTGTGCGCGGAGGCTGCAGCGCGGCGCGGCAGGCACGTCTGCGCGCGCGCACGTCACGTGACGACAGCAGCGCCAGCCGGCCGGCCCGTGGTGGTTGTGCTTGGAACTAACGGAGGTTTCACGCTCCAACAGGTCTACATGGAACTGAATGGTTGCAACGCCATTGCAACCGTTAGAAATTTGACCATTGCGATTGCAGTACCAGAACTTGCTATTTCCGTAACTAATTGAGTAACTTTCGTTCATTTTTTTTGGGTACGTGCCGTTAAAATTATGGTTTAACAGATACAGTGTCAACAATAAAATATTCATAAGTA
This sequence comes from Hemistola chrysoprasaria, assembly GCA_947063395.1. NCBI lineage: Eukaryota > Metazoa > Arthropoda > Insecta > Lepidoptera > Geometridae > Hemistola > Hemistola chrysoprasaria. The sequence goes on from OX346714.1 coordinate 13,654,970, forward strand.
TAATCAAATAACTCTTAAAAGTGTAATACCTAAGTACTAACGTAAGATTTTTACCTACGGTCGAACTAAAATTCTCAATTTTTTTTGCGTCGTTGTGGAATAGGCATAAATAAACATGAGTTTAATTCTAATGTGCTGATGAAAACAATCCCATGTCCATGAATACCTAACTCAAAAGCAACGTGTAAACAAACAAAAACAGACAGGCTAAATTACTCGCCATGCATTTTCCGCAAAAGCTACGCCAAAAGGGAGGTACGTAAATGTAAGGTAAACACGAGTGTTTCTAAGCTTAGAATGAGTAAGCAAACTGCAGAAGTTGCCACATTTCCTCGAAAGTCTGAAGTTAAAAATCAGTGCAATAGTCGTACTTATTACCCGTTGGTTTCTCTATAGCTTTGCTCTGAATTTTAAGTAGAACTCATTTTAGTACATACTTAAAACTAAACTGTGTGTTCTCGGGGATTACATGGGGCATATTTGCACCTATGATAACATAACATTATGCTTCTGGAACAAGAATATTTAGTTTTTAGTTCCGATTATTTGTGTCAAAAACAGCAACAACAACATGCACAGTGCATCGCCCTCCCGCCCGCAAAATTGCATGCAATGAGGAAATGCTATTAGGTATTATTTTTGTTAGTGACACTACAAAAATCGGAACTAAAAACTCTTGTTCCAGAAGTCTACAATGGAGTTCCGAAAAGTAACGCTAAATTCAACTTCGGGATAAAGTAAGAGGTGTACCCAGGATCTAGTCTTGGTAGGTACAGCCATACTTCGCCAGTTATGTTTTTTAATCAAATAACGTTGGGTCCTAAGTACCCCAATGTGTCGATCGACACTTTGGTCAATGCAGATGTGTTTTGTGTATTATGTTTGGAATCAGAGCTCAAGATACTCGTACATTAGATTAGTTGGGGTCACAGGATAACATGAATATTAGATGGAAAATGGAGATCCAAGCAAGCCCCTCTCAAGTAAACCTATGTATTACTGACATAGAGGGGAACAGTAGGTAGATATTCCCATTTTTGCTCTATGATCTATGCTAGATGTTGCTGCGTTTGTATTATATCCTTTGATCTTCAAATCTAACAAAACTACGGTCAATTCTTCCATATTATTAAACTTTTCATTTCTATTTAATGACTTTTCTTTTATAACTTATTGACCGATATCAAAATAATAGAGTTCCCGACAGTATAAAACTATAGTAATCATAACATAACATACAATCACGCCTTTTGCCCGAAGGGTGTATCTAATATGGGACTGAGTCCTAGGTACTACACCTCTGCCTACCTTCGGGAAAAAGGCGTGAATATAATAATAATAATATGGGACAACTTTCACACACGGTCATCTGGTCCCAAACTAGGCTAGAATGTTATGTTATGTTATGTAATGGAAAATCAAATATTTTACAGTCTGCCTGACCTGGGGATCGAACCCGGGACTTCATGATCATGATTTTTAAACTATAATCGTTTTTTTATACAAAGCAATCACGCAAATCAGAATCCCTTAGAATGTAAACTCATTCTATATAATCTAAGCCAGTTTTTGAATGGATTTTATAATGTTCCTCCAAATTGAACATTGAATTGATCAAAATTATTTCAATATTAAGTAGTTTCAATAACTTTGTAGCTGATAGCAGGTTAATTTATGATACGTCCCGAATCTATATTTGCTACGTGACTCCCAGGAGGTTGACACACCGGTCACTTAAAGTCTATGAATAGTTAGACTTCCACGTGTTATTTAGAGCAATCTCGCGAATTTTTTCTAGAGGGATAGCGAGAATTCCTATCTTATTTCTTGTCATTAACTTCATAATATAATATGGCTTTGATCTTAATTCTTTATAATATTTTTGGTATTTATAATTTCTCCCTATATAGTATATAGAATGCTTCTTTTTCTTATAATTGGCATGACACAAAAAAAAATTGTTCTCTTATTTTATAAGTGAAAACTACTTAGCTAACTGTTTTGTACTCCTGTTATTCTTAAGTGTTAAAAGCTGTTTGTTTTCCGAATAAAATAAAATAAAATAAATAATTTAAAAAATGTACATACTAAAAAAATTAAGTTTTATATATCGGAAAGTTAAGGTTGAACATTGTGATGACTGTTTCTTTTATTACTTACCTATATCACAGAATACTAATCCTATATGTAGAACATAATATAAAGAATTATTGGCACTATTTGCACTCTCATTTGCAGTATCACCTAAGTATTTTAATGTTATCACATATTTCCTGCCACTGTCATTTTAAATTATGAGCGAGTTATTTAGAGAAAAATTAAGTATAGTTTTTTTCTATCAACGTGTAAGGTCTATTTAGGTATATTGTCGACAGTGCACTCAAAAGCTTCATTTAATTGAAATGTACATCACAATTCTATGACTTTCTCTTAGCTTTAGATTCGGTTAGTTAAGTTGTCGGGTGTACTTTGCTTAATGAACTAAGTCTGGGTCACGACACACGAGTGTCATAGTTTTATCTCAAGCCACTGCATTTTGCTGTGTTCATGTTTTATGAAGCTGCAATTTGTGGTTTGCTGCAGCTTGTTCTACATATCTCAAATACAAGCTTAGGTTGGCAGTCACGGGCTGAATATTTTAACTTTATAAGAGGAGATTGTCCAAGATATAAAGAAATGGTCGTTATAATAAAGAACCAAGTACATGTTTCGGATACTTGCTAACTTGCTATCAAAACACTGCAGCACCAAAACTACAAACAGGATTGTTTGGAGTTCCCTTCCTAAAAAAATCTAAAATTATTAGGAAGGTAATTGGAAGGAATAGCTTTTTTGGTATACTATTTTTATCGGTGCGAACACTGTCATGGATATAGAAACTTATGCCTGACCAGCCACAGACCCAGACACAGTCTGGGTGTTATAAGCTTATATAAGTATGTATATTAGTCATCTGGTTACCATAGTACAGGCTTCTAGCCTAGTATGTGGGACCAGATGGCCGTGTGGGAAAAAAAAAGAATATGCGTAATATGTGTTATGCCATAACCAGTATTCCTAATATCATTATTTGAAACACAATTAGGTCACGTGATCATTATGCCTATAGAAGCATTATGCTAAAACCTATAATGGCTAAGTATCATTATGCATAAACTGCCTCGGTGGCGCAGTGGGCGCATGCTCGACTGCCAATCAAGAGGTCCCGGGTTCGATCCCGGGTCGGGCAAAGTGTTAAATATTGGATTTTTCCATTAGGAATTATCTCAATAACTGCCTGGAGTCTGGAACTGTGCCCAGTAGATGGCAATAGACTCGCCCCCTATTACATGGGACCAATAACATACTGGCGAAATGTGGGTGTGTCTACTATGGGACTGAGTCCTGGTTACACCTCTGCCTACCCCTTCGGGAAAAAGGCATAAAACCATTATGCCAATATCGTAATGCCTAATTAAATAATGGTTATCAAAGGGATCCCGTAATTCCAGGATGAAAGGTAAGAACGGTTCAGCTAAAACGGTTCATTAGTGAGTTTTGTAAGATGTCCAGATAGCAACAATGTCTTATAAAATTATTCCCACTGAACAGACGTTCCGGAACTGTATTTTATCGCATATATCAGACAATGAATGGATTTATTTTCTGTGCATATATTCACATGCACATGCAAATGATTGAAGGTTATTGCCGATTGTTCTCATGTAGCTTGGTCCATGTCATGATTTATGTGATTGCTCTGAAATTGTCGAGCTATCTATGAATATCACAACAATAAACCTAGAGTTCGATATAAATTGGCGTCTGGATGTAATTTATTTATTTAATGGTAAAAGTTCATAACAATAAGTATCTACACTGTTTTCTTTTCGTTATATTTCTTTGTTAATCAATATGAATAGAGGAAAATAACGAAAAACATGGATTATAACATGGATTATAAAAATGGATTATAAATTGATATAACATACTCACATAAGCTCCGTGTAAATGGGTTTTATTAAAAAGTACCCTATGTGTTATTCCAGGGTCTATCTAAGCTAGGGCTACATACCAAATTTGAGCTCAGTCGGTTGAATAGTTTTAGCGTGAAAACGAAATAAACAAACACACAAAAAAACAGCTCTAGCGCTGTTTTTTGTGCCGTTTAGATGGTGCTGGAGTCGATTTAGAACTCGCTAGCGTTTTGTTTACCTGATACATAGGTACCTTTTTCACATTATAATTGGATGACATTCCATTCTATAAGGCATGTCATTTATGAAAAAAAAAAAAAAAAACATTGTACTAAGATTTATAATACTAGTTATATCTATGGATGCTAACCACTTAACGTCAACAGAGAACACGATTCGTAGGTAAAGTTACTAAGTAGATTATCCTGTCTCCGGAGATTTCTGTAACGATGATGGCCAAGGCTTTGACTAGTTCGAGATATACTTGAGGAAGGATGTCCAAAACAATGTAATGCGTTTAAATATTACGCGACATGTGACATTGAAGTGAGGTTAACTATAATTATGCACTTAATATGTGTATGTTACGTAAATCTTTTGGGAAAATCTGGCGACCCAGTTTATTTTAAGAGGATGGACTATACTTATATGTCATTGGTAAAATATGAGTCATCTTCGGAGTATTCGATCCCACTACTAAATTGGATGCATGAAAACGATGAATATACAACGTGTACCAGGTACCAGGGTATCATATATTATGAAGAGGTATGTTGTTTAGAGTACATCTATAACTTGTTACAAAAAGGTGTAGTACTATTCAAGGGGGTGCATCTATTTTTTAGGTAGACGAGTAGATGCATTCCCTTAAGTATTACTTCACCTTTTTGTTACAAGTTATATATGTACTCTAAATTTAATATACCTCTTCATAATATATGATACCCTGGTACTATTTTAAAATTTATTCTCAATTATTCCGTGTTTGTTTGTGTTGGTGTGTGTTAATTAATTTATTTATTTATTTATTTATTTATTCAATAAATAGAAAGCTTACAGTAACACCAAAACGCTTACTATTCTAGTTTAGTTATGTATTATGACTAAAGTATAGCCTAAAATTTGTAACAATAGTACCTATAGAGTCAGTAAGTAGGTCGACATGCTGGAACTCATGCGCGAACGTATTCAATAGTAGCAGCGCGCGCTGCGTTGGTGTGTTTCTAGCGTAGCGGGTCCGCGTCATTGGACGATGGAACAACTGGTGCTGACGACGCCTGCTACGACCACAATAGTCCGGCACAAATAGCGCAAGCGCACTCAAAACCATGGGGTTGTTAACCCTATTTCTCAATATCTGCAAATAATGTATGACTAACAGTAACTTCCGTCTCATCTCCAGTGTATCCACTCCAATCATACCCGATACAAAAAGAGAGGGGAACAGAAAGGGATAATACCCATACATCCTCTTATAGACGTAGCGGCCGAATTTGCGTTGGAGCCTTTCGATTAGAAGCGTATACTTAGCCTCATATGGATCCCAGACAATCGAGTCGAATTCAAGTTTGCTACGCACAAACGCGTTAAACAGTGTGATTGCCACACGAATATCTGGAAACTGTGAAGCAGTTCTCATTATAAACCCAAGCATCCTGTTCGCATCTTTACAGACTGAAGTGATATGTTCCCGAAAGTAAAGGCTATTGTCTAAGATAATGCCCAGATCTTTTATTTTAGTTTCTCTTACTAGGGAGAAGCCACCCAATGTGTAAGGGAATGAAATGGGGTTCGTCGATCTGGAAAAGGAGACAACTTTACACTTTTCAGTGTTAAAAGTAAGTCTGTTCTCTCGACTCCATCTTTCCACTGAATCAGTATCGGCCTGTAGCCTCAGACAGTCAGATGTTTCAGTAACTCGCTGATAAACCTTAAGGTCGTCGGCAAACATCAAACAATGCGACGTATTCATTAAGCTAGGAAGATCGTTGATCATTACTAGGAACAACGTAGGACCCAGATTGCTTCCCTGACTTACCCCTGATCTTGTATAAAATTCATCTGACCTGTATTTACCTATCTGCACGTATTGTCTGCGATTTTTCAAGTAGTCAGAGAATAAATTTAATAGTCTCGGAGAGGCACCCAGAGTTGAAAGCTTAATCAGCAGGATGTCATTGTCTACAAGATCAAAAGCGCGTCGAAAATCAAAGAACAAGACGTCCACTTGTTGACCAGCATCCATAATTGAGGTTACAGAGTCAACAAAAGTGACATGGTTCGTCGTAGTGGAGCGAGCGATGCGAAAACCGTGTTGCGAATTGTCAAAATATGGTTCAATTTGACGAGTAAGATAATAGTTGATTACTGATTCGAAAACTTTACTGAACACTCCAAGTACAGCAATAGGTCTGAATGTTGTCACATCTGTGGACGAGGCCATCTTGGGTACCGGCGTCACCCTTGACACTTTCCACCTAGCAGGATATCGACCCATATGTAGAGAGCGATTAAAAATATGTAAAAGTGGCCTCTCCAGTATCAAAATACAGTCTTTCACTAGAAAAGGAGGGATCGCATCGGGTCCAGCCGCAGACAGAGGTTTTAAGCGGCGTACAGCACGGCGCACATCGACTTCTGTTACTCTATCTATAGTTATGAGTCGCGCATCTGCGTTAGAGGCCGCATGTGCAGCCGCTTCTGCATCAAGAGCAGGCTCATCACTAAGAAACACAGAACTGAAGTACTCGGCAAACGCTGCAGCCGCCTCATCTCCCATCACTAATTCACCATCACGGGTAAACGAGTTTGACTGGCACCTACTACTACGACTTTCTCTGACGTGCTTCCAGAATTTTTTGGGCTCGCATTAAATGTTGGACTCAACAGATGCAATATAGAGCCGGTAAGCCTCATCGATAAGCTCTTTAATATGAGTTCTGTAGTACCTAAATACCTCACGATTAAATTGTAAGCCGTGTTCCTTGAATTTTCTTAAGTGAAAATATTTAATTGTAATTTTATGTTTTATCTCTGGAGTATACCATGGAGGATATTGCCGCCGACTCGAAAGATTGCCAGTTCTCTTAAGCGGCACATGATTACTCACAGTTTCATTCAAATTTAAATAAAAGAGATCTAACGCAACATCAACATCCTGCTCCATGAGGACACCGTTCCAATCTATAGTGCACAGATTGGAGTAGAGCGAACAAAAATCCGCCAAACGGAAGTTCCAATCGGGCGCATATGAAGGACCCGTATTTAGGGGAAGAGGAAGTGTAGAGACAGAAACATTATGATCACGCACCAGATTGATAGTCACTTCTAATGGCGGGTGGTAGGCATCAGCCGGCACCAGCGGTTCCACATCGTCCGTTACGGTAACAGTACCTGAACTAAAACACGATAGCACGAGGTCCAGCATGCCACCATGCGAATTTAATACATTGTTGTGCTGCCGTAATTTACAGAAATCGACAAACATATCATAACGTAATTTCATGGCTGCACTACATGAATTTAAATTGAAATCTCCAATTAAAAATATGTCCAATTTAGAAGAATATTTACATATTAAATTTTCCAAACAGTCCAGAACATCACCGTATTGACTATCATTATAGCTTGGTGGTAAATATACTACGCCTATCAATAATTTAACATTTTTCCACATAATCTTAACAAACATTATTTCTTTATCCACTGTTAGTCCATCTACATCTGTAACCAATTTAATCGTATAGTGATCGCGCACCGCCAGGAGAACACCGCCCCAACCTACGTCACCGACACGGTCCTTCCGTAGCACAACATATCCCGCAGGAAATAATTCCCCATTACACATCGAACTGTTAAGAAAAGTCTCTGTGAGGGTGATTACGTCATAGGATTCCATAGATAAGTTATTGTAAAAAGTCACAGTTTTACTTCTCAAACCTCGGACGTTCTGATAGTAGAGTCGTATACCTTTAGTTCTTTTTGAGTTCTTGGCCTTCTTTCGTTTTGGGACGAAAGGCACACAGATATAGATCTAGTTAAGCACATGTAGTTTAATAATATCTATCTAACTCATGGTGATTCTAGACGCCGTGGAGTTACCGGCTTAAGAATAGTGCTCCACTCTCTCTACCCGTGGTTGCCGTAAGAGCCGGCTAAGGGTTAACAGATCCAGAGGACGGGCAGCAGCGTCCTCTACAAAATACCATCGAACTGCGCTCGACAACCCGCCTGCCAAGCGTGCCGAGTATTGGCAAAACCGCCATTATGGGGAGGCCTATGTTCAATAGTGGATTACCAAGGGCTGAGATGATGATGATGATTCTAGACGAGCATCTAGATAGATTTTATAACGAAATAGGAATAAATCTACTACCAACAAAAAGGAAAGGTACCTACTCTAAATGTTGTTTTTTGTAAGCGTGGTGTATTCAAAAGGCCTTCTCTCTAATTAGTTACCTACTCCTATTCGTTTGTCCAGTAGATTGCGAAGTTCTTGTGTAAATACGTCCGAGACGTGCCAAGTACGATGCACGTGGCGTTGCGAAAGGAAATGAGAGGTCCGCTAGTTCAGAGCAAAGTTTGTGAGATACAGTTTTATGGGTCTCATTTATTTGGACACCGGACGCCATGCGGAGTTAGCTTCAGGCTTTTTGTGTTACATGACTGTGCCAATCTGTAACTTTAGTCTGTGATGTTTTTGAGGTTAGATTCTTAAAGCTATTTTGTTGCATGGTGATTTCTTCGGTTTTCGCGACTCATATATTTAAACGGATTTTATAATCATCATCATCATTTCAGCCGTTGGAAGTCCTCGCTTTGCAGGCGGCAAGCGCAGCTTGATGGTTTTAAGCAGAGTTCGCAGTTGCCCGTACTTTAAATCTGATATCGCTTATGTTTACATATTTTTTATTCCTGACTTTGCAAATACTTTGCAGTGTTCTTGTTTACAGGAAGACTTTATTTTGTTACATCCAGGAGCCTTTTGCACCTATATACACATTAGATAGACAGCTGATTTCTTCGCGATATTGAAGTTATCTTCATAATTAAACTCTCATATAACTAGTTATTCTACTCTTCGTTTGTAACACTCCAATCATTATCTACATTGACCCTTTAGTGTTAACCGATTACTTACTTTACTTAAATGATGTGTATATTTGTTGAATTCCACTTGAATTCGGACTTTATATTATAGCGGCGCGGTGCGAACCTAATTCACCCTCTAGCTCACACGTCCCACATTTTTGAAGATATAAAAAATAAAAATACTACATGTATGACCCCTGCAACATTTTAGTCATTCAACTTTGTACATTTTGACACTTACCCCGGTCACTCACATGCGTAAAAATATTCGTACATTGTACAAATGTTTGCACGCATGTGAGGGCAGTCAGATATACTTTTCGCAAACTCAGCGGATATGCGAATGGGTTCGCAAACTCACTTTATTGGTACACCACAAACAAGATCTAAAAACTAATAACAATTAATAATAACTAGTGTAACAATGGGCGGTCTTATCGCTAAGATATATAAAGTACTCTGTGAGCACAACTGGTTGCACGAATGTGTAGGAGACTACGAGAAGGTTCGAGGTTCGCGCCCTTTGATGTGCATCAAAAAACCGACACAACTTGGAAAAGCACGAATGCAGCGAAAACTTTGCATAATTATTTGCAAATGTCGTCCTACACTTGTGGGTTCGCGTATTCGTACGCATGTGAGTGACCGGCATTACACAATCGAACCATTTGGACGTTTCGTCATATGAACAGCCATGTCCCGTAACGATTGAAACCTTGTTGGGTTAAATTGGATTTTTTACTGAAAGTTTGTATTGTTGTTTTCTAGTTCCTAGTAGATTTTATTTTACATAATTACATGTAGTATTTTTTTGTATAATTTTATATTTTTATAGACTAAGCAGTCTATTCGCTTCATATTGTTTTTTTTATTATTTTAGTGAGTGACAAAACAAGCAAATCCTGGTGGTAAGCATCATGATTGCCCATATCAAACATACGTAGTGCCTCCCAGTGTTATAAAATTCAAAATTCTGCGCGTCACTGCGCTGCGCCTGTTACCCTGAGATATTAGTTGTTGAATATCGTCATGCCCAGTAATTTCGCTGGTAACATTGCCCTTCTGACCGGAACACAGTAATGTTTGCACATTACTGCTTGGCGGATGAATAACTGGCAAAAATGTCGGTAGTACGTGTAAGAGGGCGCATTAGGTTTGTACCTAAAACTATACATACGAGTACTTAGGATACCAAAATAACATTTCAAAGTTTTAGAACGATTCAAAGTGGCCCATCATGGCTAACAGAACATGACTTGCGACCTCGCGAGAAACAACCCTTTTCGAACTAAAGTACCACTAATAATGACATCATTCAAAGTATGTTAACTACGTCATTCGGAACTAAGTACAAACTTGTAGTAACTACTTTACTGTTCTTAATAGGGATTACGACGAGGCCCGGACCTAAGTCGGAACGGTTTTAGCGAGAACTTAAGCTTAGGATTATGCACTGTAAGTATTTAGCTTAACATTTGACACGTGGGAATGTATAGAGATGTTGTCTGCTTCAACATTCAAGCTCATCGCAGAAAAGAGCGTGTTTGAGGATACAAAACTTTCATAACCCTACTAATATTATAAATGTGAAAGTTTGTGAGGATGGATGGATGGATGTTTGTTATTCTTTCACGTCAAAACTACTGAACCGATTGAGCTGAAATTCGGTATATAGATAGTTTAGACCCTGAAATAACATAAAAAGTACTTTTTGTCTCGATATTCCCACGGGAACGCAGATTACGCGGGTGAAACCGTGGGGCACAGTATTTTAAATTTTTATAGAGTAAGCGGTCTACTCGATTTAAATACAATATGAATTTGGGAAGAAGAAACAAACACACGCCCCTATAAGCGTTATGTAGGTGTGATAGAAAAATTTCGCCGTAACTAATACCTCCACGGTGGCTCAAATGGTAGAGTGCCCACCACGCGGATCGGTGCGGAAGGTGCGGGTTCAACTCCCGCTCGTGGCTGATATTTTTCTTCCCATATATTGTATACAAAACTTTGATTAAGTATACAACGTGTTACAAAATGGTAAGGTAATACTTCGGTAGATGAATCTCAAGATGAAAGTCAAACTGAAGATACAAAAAGAATGTCGTATTCCCATACAAAATGCATCAGCCGATTGGCAAAGTTCTTTTTTACGATTTCCGAAATTATTTTATTTGGAAGTTGTTCAGTTTGAGGGGTAGATAGAAAATTCTTCTACAAGAAGAAATTAAAGGCTTGTAGAGCCTTAACTTCGCTTGAGATTTGAGATAATAGCAACATCGATATAATAACTTTCGGTACAGGGCTTATATTAGCGACATCGATTATATTAGGTACTATTAATACACTGCTATATAGCTGTGCTTCGCGGTTTCACCCGCGTAGTCTTCGATCCCGTGGGGATATCAGAATAAAAAGTATCCTATTATTCCAGGCTCTAAGCTATTTACACACCAAATTTCAGCTCCTTCGGTTCAGTAGTTTTAGCGTGAAAACGGAACAAACACACACATAAACCTGTTACACCTTTTTTTTAATATGGTACAACTTCCACACATCTGGTCCCAAACGGCTAGAAGCCTGTACTATGGTAACCAGATGACTGATATACATACTTATATAAGCTTATAACACCCAGACACAGATCAAACAGACATCTTCATGCACACAAATGTTTGACCTGGACGGGGATCGAGCCCGGGGCCTTCGGCACAGAAGCAGAGTTACTACCTGCTGAGCCAACGAGGCTGTTTTGTTTAACTGTTATAAAGGTAACTTGTTACATTGTATTCATATAGACTTGAGATTTATATTATTAGCAGGAATATCGCTTTGAAGAGATAAAATGTTTATAATCATTACAAGTTACGAATAACTGTATTCTAAGAACGATCGTAACCAGCTGTTATGTATCTACCTTATATAGGTATACTTATACTTAGGTACCTAGTTCATTTTATAAAGTCAAGGCCACGAACGATGCGGGAAGGTAAAAACAAAGACTGTCAAACAAACAATTACGTTTACTTTCGGTCACGATGGCATTTTTTGTAAATAAATTGATTTTACTTTGTATTTTGTTGAATAAACAATTTAGCACTTTGTTATTTATTTCCCTTTAAGATTGAGTAATTGTTTTGAAAGATTTAAAGATTATTTCAGTTCACCGTGTCCCTGAAGTTGTTCCTCAAATATTTATAAACCCGAATATATCTTGAAAAATTTGCCTAAACTCGCATTATAATAACGTAACGATTGACATCTCATTCGCATCAAAAATCGATCCATTAGTTAAAGAGCTACAATAATATCACAAAAGTAGTAGTATACTTAGTAATAAAAAAAAAATTCTGCTTTACAATTCTTACTAATCCCACCTTGTTGAGTCTCATGCGCTTAAGCATCTCAGATTTCAACATTTGTGACTAGTGACTTTCTGTCCAGCTTATACCTTTTATGTAGATGTTCTTTAACCTAGCTAAGGTTAGCATTACCCAAAAATTGCTGGGTTAAGTTCGAATAATTATAATGTAATCTAATCAAAACAAACCTAGGTGTACTCGTACCCGTAGACACTTTCAAAATAGTTTTAGAACTCTATCCAGCCGATTTGGGTAATGCTACGAGTAGATTTGCCTCTTCCTCTAAACATTGCCTACTAGCCCTACTACGTAGACTGTTAAAATCACATCCGTTTTGGCTTTGCTGTACCTATTCGGTTAAAAATAAATCTCTACGGTTAGGTGCCGCGATGAATGTTTTTTATAAAGAAGATGATATCACATCTCAAATAGACTTGATTGGTCGGTCATACTTCGTCAAGGCTCAATAGTTCATGCAGTTAGCGATTGCATCGGTTAACTCAAAGTCAGGGATTTCAATGTCAAAAATAGCTGAGCACGATTTTGTACGTTACACAACACAGATAGAATGTACTTTTACACATCACTATAAGCTGTGTTCCGCGGTTTCACACGCGTAGTCTTCCTTCCCGTAAAATATCAGGATAAAAAGTATCCTATTTATAATTCCAGGGTCTAAGCTATCTACATATCAAATTTCAGATCAATCGGTTCATTCGTTTTTGCGTGAAATGGAACAAACGTAAACACAATAAAACAGCGCTAGATGGTGCTAGGGTTGAGTAAGAACACGCTAGCGTTATGTTTACCTGTAACAAAGGTAACTTTTTTACATTGTACTGAGTCTTGAGACTTGAGATTTATAATATTAATAGAGTTAGCCCATGAAAGACTATTCAAGCAGCATAAACGCCGCCCACGTTTAAAGTTCTCTCTTCCACGTTCTAAGACACGTAGGAGCCAGAGCGAAACTATTACGGTCAAGTGTATTCTGTATGGCGCCGATTATCTACAACAGAATTCCCAAATATATTCGAGAAATTGACAACGTTAATATATTTAGAGATGACCTGAATAATATGCTCTATGTATAAACTTTAACCTTTTTTGTAAAAAAGATATTTGCACTCTAAGCCGAACGTCCTCTACATATACTTATACCTGTCTGGGTGAACCTTAGGCTGTGCCTTAGGTTTATTTTATTAGGTAAGTATCCTTGAAGTTTAAAAAAACTTTAGAATTTAAAAATATTTGCCTTCAAAATTACCATCAATAAAAATTGTCACAGAAAACAAGAATCGTTAATTTTCAAAACAGATCAAACGCTACGTAGATTTTCTCAGAAATATAACGTGAGATCGTTATCGCCGGTCAAATATGTTCCAAAATTTAACACTTTTCTATTCGGAGAAGTTAAAAAGTTTCGGTCCATCAGCCTGTGGGGCGAAATTGGTTTTCGTACTTCATTCTCCATTCTCTTGTTAGGTTTTTCGTTTTAGGTAGGTAAGTACTATATATCGCGGTAGGTCGAGAGGGTTAAATTCGTTTTCTACGTAAAGGCAAATTGGGCTGAACTTGTACTGCGAAAAAGGTCCATACATTGTTAACTAAAACGATTCTAATATGCTTGTGTTGTGGATCTTCGACGTAACACCATTTTCGTATTGTTCAAAAGTACATTGGCATTATTAGCTATTAAATGAGTGCTTTATACTGGGTTCGCATATTACATATTGGTAGGTAGGTTTATCTCTACGGTTTACCCACTGGCATATGTATAAATATATTATGGGAATAGTTATTTGTAAGTACATACCTATCTACTTTCATACGTATAATTCACCAATGATTTGTTGATCAACTGCTTTTAAAGACAATTAGTTTTCATATTAGATAGAAATATTTTAAATATAAAATGCCGTCTCACTTTGGTAAGGTAAATTGTTTGAATATGTACTTTCCTACCAATTACTATTTAATATTAATTTACTATCAATATATAGGTAGGTATCCATAAATATTTATATTAATACCTATAAACTGATAACCCGAGAAAATTGAGTAAGTACTTACCTAAAATATCGACCTGCTTATCAGAGTTATCTTGTATATTTACATTATTATTGATAGTACTTAAATGTTAAAATAATATCTTGTAAATTGTGTCAATAAAACTTTGTATTCGCCAAATCAATGAATTTTATCAGAGTATACCTACCTACATAACTGGTAGTAAATGTTAAAATAATATCATGTTAATTGTGTCAATATTAACTACGTTCTCGCCAAATCAATGCATATTATCTAAATAACCATAAGTGTTTTGGTAAAAGGAGTGGTAAGTAAACAAATGCATTAAACTGAATATTCAATTGAGTTTTCATGCGAGAACGTTTGCAGTAACAGGAACTAGCAAACATCAAACAAGTGCTTTTGGTAAATAACTACTTTGGTAAATCAGGATCGAATTATCTAATATCTCTAAAACTATGTATATATATGGGAATAAATTCATTACAAAGAATAAAATAATAATTTTCCCCTTCGCCCTTCTTCTACCGAACTACTAGACAAACGGCAAAGCGTCACCGCTATTTGGTGGATTTACCAACAGCTCGTACGAAGCGATTTGCCTCATCATTTGTCATGAGAATGGCGAAACAATGGAACTCTCTGCCGTTTTCCGAAAACTTTAACGTGTAATTAAAGTGTGCATGCTTGTGCAGTAAAAACTCTTAACTTGTGCTCCAATTTAGGCCACATCATCACTTAGCAGCAGGTGAAATTGCAGCCAGACCCGTGGCCTGTTTAGTCTAATACACAAAAAATTAGAATAACGTTGAACAAGCCCTAGCACGGAATCCGTCACAAATGACAATATCCACCCATCATCGTCTGACAATATCGAATGCAAAGCTCCGTATGTTTCTAAAATTAAATAAAGGTTCAGTTAAAAATAGGATTGTGTCGTGGTCTTCATGAGGCTGGTACTATTATATTATATTGTTAGAGATACAACCAGCCTAGTTATATAAATACATTAAAGAGTAGAGGACGGGGATTTAAAGATAAACACAGTTTAGAGATCTAATGTCTTGAGAAGACTTTAGATAGAATATGTCAATTTATAGTATTCTTTCTCTTCTTTCATACCGCGCGTGACCCTGTAAGAGGATTTGTTCCGGTCTAGTTCCTAAATTCTAATACCGATGGTAATAGTTTTTAGCGCGCGTTAGTTTATATTCCTAAAGAGTACTTACCGATTTTTAAAATGTTCGATTAAATGTCATAATCTATTCCTGACCAGTACCCAACATGAATTTTCGTACCGTTAGTAGAAACAGCTTATTATAATTATATTTTCTTCAATGAATATCCGGCTTCAAATCCGGAGCCCTGAGTACAAATAAATCATGTGGCACTTATTTCTGAATGCTACTGTGATTTCTGAATGTTACTGTCTTTCGGAAAACACCTTAAACTGTGAATGCCGATGGTCTCCTTTTTTTAAGATATACTATACATGGATTGTCGTTACCGTTTTCAATTTAAATTTATAAATTTCCGTGCAGTAAAAGTAGTTCACCGTTTTTTCTAATTGGCGTGTGTAATACTTTTACCCCTAGAACCTCAGAGAGGTTGATTACAGAAGGCTTGCACCCACCCTATAAAGGGGTAATTTGCGTTCTCCACAATCTCCCTTGAAATCCCCCTGAAAATCCTCTAATTAAGGAAACCAGTGTTTTGTTGAATGGACCGGTCTTGCCAAACCAAAATTTTGCTTAATTGGAAATTGATCAAATTGATAATTCAGCGAAACCTCCTTTGGTAGATCAATCGATCCAAAAATATTGCACAACATCTAATCTTGTTGAAATGTAATTATGTTTCGTATTTTTTATGTTGTTAGTGGAGAAACTTAGGTACCTAATTGCAAAAATATATGTAAAAATGGTGTTAATATTCTTATATTTTAGACTGCCTCGGTGGCGTAGAGGGCGCATGCTCGACTGCCAATCAAGAGGTCCCGGGTTCGATCCCCAGGTCAGGCAAAGTGTTAAATATTGGATTTTTCCATTAGGAATTATCTCAATAACTTCCTGGAGTCTGGAACTGTGCCCGGTAGATGGCAATAGGCTCGCCCCCTATTACATGGGACCAATAACATACTGGCGAAATGTGGGTGTATCTACTATGGGGCTGAGTCCTGGGTACACCTCTGCCTACCCCTTCGGGAAAAAAGGCGTGAATGTATGTATGTAAGGAAACCAGAGTTATTGTTGAATGGACCGGTCTTGCCAAACCAAAATTTTGCTTAATTGGAAATTGATCAAATTGATAATTCAGCGAAACCTCCTTTGGTAGATAAATCGATCCAAAAATATTGCACAACATCCAATCTTGTTGAAATGTAATTATGTTTCGTATTTATGTTGTTAGGTTGTTAGTGGAGAAACTTAGGTACCTAATTGCAAAAATATATGTAAAAATGGTGTTAATATTCTTATATTTTAGCGCGTCGAGTGTCAAGACTATAATAATTTGTAGAGAACCTAAGTATTTGCTACCTTCACCTATCTATTTAATCTAATACCGCTACTTACCTACCACTTCTATCACTACCATCCTGGTTATACTTATATCTTGTTAAAAGTATTTTTGGCAAATGTAAGGATTTGTGGATTTAGTCTGTGGCTTTGTCGCTGTCATCAAGAATATTGACAATGACAAGGTTACTGGTTTGATATTAGAAGTACTGAGATGTGATATACTCTATGGAATAGGCAGATAAGCTGGAAACATGGCGGCAAAGTGGTGATAATGGCATATGGAGTGAATTATGAGAAAAAAAAAAACTTGAGAGGTGTCAAGGGACACCCGGATGGAACGAAGTTCTATAAGAGAGAGAGAGACAGACAGAGAAACATGCGACGCCGCACAGCTTACAATAGCTTACTATAGCAAAAAGTGTCGTGACAACTTTTCGTAAGAATTTTTTCCGTCTAGCCTCCTTTCACAACGCGCGATAAGGAACTTCGTTCCAATATAGTAAAAGGTGTACGAGGCTTATTATAAGATTTAATAATTTCCAATCGTTACAATCTGCATAATATTGATTGTCCAATTCACGCACGGTTTTACCCGCGTAGACATTGTTCCCTCGGGAAAAAAGTACTAAATGTGTTAATCCAGGGTCAGGGTCAGGTCCAGGGTCAGGGTACCTACCTACATACAAAATTTCAGCTCAATCAATTTAGTCGTTTGCGTGAAAGAGTAAGAAACATTCTTACATCCATCCATACAAACTTTCGCATTTTTAATATTAGTGTGTTTTTTAATATTGGTTAAGACCGTAAGTGTGTAGCTGAATTGATATTATTTTTTCCTTTATGGGTACTTATTCCAGACAGTAATAATTCAACCACATTTTATTTTGTTGCTCTGTGAATGCATTTATGTCACATTTATTAAGCTGTTTTAATTGCAAAAACAAAGTTTATTATTGTACCACTGCAGAATAAATTACTTTTTGCGGTGTGTCTGATTAACCGATTAAGTGTTGTGCGAAAATTGAGCTTCCGACTCCGATTTTAACACGAAATTCGTTTGAATATTGGAATTTTTCCTGTGTTTTCTGTATGAAACATTTATTTTTTGTCGGTTACGTATATGGTTGAAAACGTTGGTTGAGAAGGGATGCACCTTAGGGAATTATGGGACAGCTTACATGTTCTGACAGGACAACATTTTGATAGGAATAAATTACACCCGAAAATAATGTTCAAGGTTACTTAAGCTTTATAACATTTCTGTTTATTTTACATGTGGAATATTTTGTCTGACACATATCACTTGAAGCGATAAAACCGCCTATTATCAAGACTCATTTTAAGTTGAATCTATGCACTCGACCTGGTCTCAACAACTTAACATATTATACTATATCATCATCATCCAGCCGTTGGCAATCCACTGCTGAACATAGGCCTCCCCCATAAGGGGGCTCTTACGGGAACCACGGGTAGAGAAGGTGAGGTATTACTATTCTAAAGCCGGTATCCCCACGGCACATACAATTAGAATATGGGCAGAAAAATATCACCCACGAGTAGGATTTGAACCCGCATCTTCCTCACCTATTCGCGTGGCGTGGCGCTCTACCAATTGATCTACCTTGAAGTTACTAGTTATGACGAAATTTTTCTATCCCACCTACCGCCTATAGGCCTATAATAAACATGTTATAGCTATGGTCTCCATATAGAGAGAGGGTAAATTCAAAACCTATATAAAATCTACTTTACTAAAGAAGGCTTATTATAAAGTCAATCAGTATATAGAGGACAAAGATGCCTGAAAACTTCTGCATAGCCACCACGCGTCACCGCCACAAACAAACGAATGTAATCAAACCAAATATTGTAAAACAATCAGTTGAAAATATTAATGTACAAGTTTCTTTTGCGTTCTTCTTGTAAAAGTATCTTTCCGAACGCACGGTAGACTCATTACTGTTTATCTTCATTGACGTACAAAAGTGTCAGATTGTGACCTATTTGAATAAATCTTTTTGACTTTGACTTTGATAGAATATTTTGGAGTTGGAGTCAACTCGACCACGCGGTCATCGCCACCTTTAATTTATATTATATTTTATGAGAGTTAATTCGACCACTAGCTTCATCGACCAGGGCACATATCGCTCAAATGAGTACAGTTAGAACAGAAAGTGTTTTTAAGTTAAAATAGGCCTGCTTTAAGTATTTAGGTATCTCCTTTCTTTTTCTCATTAATGGCAATATTCGTGCAATATTTACTTAATGGAAGGATAACAGATGACTTGTTCTAGACATTACTTACTTTGTAAAGAAAGAAACCTTTTATGAAAATGTCTCACAAAGGGTCTTGTTTGGAGGTCTGTCGTTGGCTTAATTAATAGTGTTGCTTTTGGCATCTTTTTATGCCTATGTTATGTACTATTTACCTACTTAGGTCCACCTACATAATCGTGTTCACCAAAGTATTTGTCAAATGATTAACAAAAAAAAAAAAACAATGTTAAAAAAAACTTATTGTAACACAGCTTTTTAACTCAACGTAATCGTCTGTCCGAGGCTTTGTAGATATACATGTACATGTTCATGTACAAATGTTCATTCGTTGTCTGGAAGAAATCGCTTTAAGCGATAAGACCGCCACTTGTACTAGCCTAAGACTAACTGTACCTACTTTATTTTCGTAATATAATGTTCGCTGTAAGGTGTACAATAAAGTGTTTATCTATCTATCTATCTATCTATCAAAGGCTGTGAACTGTGAAGGCATTTTCATTTGACCGAAATCAGCCAAACTTCCGACTCGTACGGAATGTCGGAAACACGTACATATTTTATCTAATATCGATTTTACATTCTGTACGAAAGCTGAGATCAGCACAAAATTTTTATTTCAAACCCTTGAATTTGACGAGCCGAAAAACCTAAATGCTTAAAAGTCAGAATCTTAGTTTAGAAGGTTTCTATTTCTGATCAATTTCTAAAGAAACTTTAACGTGCCCTGTAACTAACGTCTCTGAAGACATTTTAATGCTTGCAATGCACTTGCCAAGTCGGGCTGTAAGTGGAAAATTGCCCCTTTCTGGTCTTGCCAAATCGTTTTTACCTGATTAATCACAGGCAAGAAGCGCTTGGAACTTGAAGATTTTGGGTGTGTTTTTGGTTCAAACCGCCTTGAACAGACTTCACTTCAGTAACACTCGTGTTTTTATTTATTTATTCGACAACACAATGAAAAAAACAATATTATGATAGGAGCTTCGGTCTATGCTGCCACCCCTGGCAGTTTCTTTCTATCTAATTTTATTTATTTATTTAATTAGTACGGCACTACAAAATACCACTTACACTAAATAACACATTGATAATATCATAATATGAATGTTAGGAACATTGCATAAAAAATTATCATAAAATTAAATTAGTCAATTTCTTAAGTAGTAAAAAAATAAAATTTAAATGTCAAAAGATAAATAAAATTAAAAAATAAAATAATAAAAATTCTAAAAGTACAGTCATATAATATGTCATTATTAATTTCTTAAATGTAAGAAGTGCGCGTTGTGGGTAGGCAGAGGTAGAGACTATTTCGCTTCACGACCTTGCTACGATTCTGAGTTTGAGTTTATACATGCTCGTCGGTTGTGGGTTTTTTTGACCTAGCCTTTCCTTCTTCTTCTTTGTACTTTGTGTTATATTTATTGTATCCTATTTCACTCGCTCATAACAAAATACCAAAATCTTGTCGGACGTCTGCGGATCGAGCACATGTCATATGCCCCGTCAAGTCTACACGGGACAATATTAATTATATCCTACTCCACTCCCTCATAAAAAAAATACCAAATCTTGTCGGACAATGTCTGCGGATCAAGCACATGTCATATGCCCCGTCAAGTCTACACGGGATAACGTTCGTCAAAGTTAGACGAACGACGACGACTGGTTTGACTGAGAGCCCACCGAGAAAATGCTACACTTGCCTAGCTTTGTGCTGAGTTATAAATAAATAAACGCCGAACATTTACCCAAGATTCGGTCGCATTCAATCTTAATGAAAGCCTGCGATGTCTATTTGTTAGGATCACGCTGTCCGTCTATCTGTCGCCTTAATTGTGTTATCTTGGGGAAGCCGTGATTTGTTATTTGTAATACAAGCGGTAGCATAATATGAAATGAAATAAACTATCTAAGTATAAAAAAATTGAGGAAGTTTCTAGAACCTTTTCTAAGTGTGTCAAGATTCTACAAATATCTTTAAAGAACTAAGTTTTGAGATAAGAACATTATGGTCACGGGCTAATATTCATTTCGACATAATATAATTTATAATTATTTATAATAGATCTAAAAATGATAACATAAGAAAATTAAATTCAATATCCAAAATATAATATGTAGAAATGATTTATTGCGACACTTTAAATTTTTTTTTTTATGATATTGAGTGACAAAACGAGCAAATCAGGTGCCTGATGGTAAGCATCATGATTGCCCATATCAGACGCAGTGCCACCCAGTGTTTTAAAATTCAAAATTCTGCGCGGCACTGCACTGCGCCTGTCACCCTGAGGTATGAGTTGTTGAATCTCATCCTGCCCAGTAATTTCGCTGGTAACATTGCCCTTCATACCGGAACACAGTAATGTTTGCACATTACTGCTTGGCGGATGAATAAAATGGCTGTTAAATTCTGCGATATTGGAAATGAATACTGATATATACATGAGTATATCTCCATAGCCCGTATTATAATTGCCTAGATTGCGTACACATTGCCCTGAAAAAATTTGAATGCTGCTATGAAACAAATTAATAGAGTAACGCTTTTGTTACGGTTTTTGACTTTCACTAATGAAAACTGGTTCGCGTAAAAGGTTTGATGATATTCTGATATCTGATATGTAAAAGTTTACATACATTTTCTGATCAATCAAAAAAGTTATGTTCAATAAATTTATTGTAGCTACTATAGGAGATATTACTTCCGCTCGATCCCCAGGTCGGGAAATTGACTTAATGGATTTTTCCATTAGGAATTTTCTCAATGACAGCCTGAAGTCTGGAACTGTGCCCGGTAGATGGTAATAGAATCGCCCTCTATTACATGAGACTAAAAATACTAACTAAAGAAGAAAAATGTGTTATGATTAGTAGTTTTAAAGCCTAATTTAGAATGAAAGATTTTTCAACAAAAGTAGGTGCAATGTATCTGGTGCGTAGCGTGCATTTCTTGCACGTTTCTACTCTTTGATATGGATATATACGACCAATAATTTTATAACTACTTTAAAGTTTAATATGTTATTAGTAAACTCCTGGAACAAGAATATTTAGTTTTAGTTCAGATTTTTAGTGTCAAAAACATGCACAGTGCACCGCCCTCCCTCCTGCAAAATTGCGTATTATTTTTGTTAGTGACACCTACATATATCGACACGTATTTCGCGTCTACACGACGCATCATGCAATAATGCGGGCGGGAGGTCCGGGCACTGTGCATGTTGTTTTTGACACTAAAAATCGGAACTAAAAGCTAAAATATTTTTGTTCCAGAAGTTTACATTGGAGTTCCGAAAATTAATGCCAAATTCAATCAATTATGTTAGTAGTGTAAACATAATGCGATTCTAAATTTATTTTTATCTAACCTCTACGATTTACAGTACACAATCATCATTAATTGAAATTGCTTGTTTCAGGTAATTAGACACAAATATTACGGGTGGAGAAATGTAGGATAATCGGGAATGGAAATGATGGTAAGCGGGGAGGGGGCGACAAAACTTTGAATGAACTGCGTATGTAGGCAGTGAGTGCAGAGATGAAGTATGAAAAACTACAACAGAAGACGAGTTGTGCTGTTAGATAGGGTCCTATCCCACTCTCCACGTGGGCGCATGAAGAATATCCTTACATAATATAAGACGCTTTCCACCATCTGTACTTACCGGTCATCATCATCATCATAGGCCGCCCTCCCCCTTAGATTTCTAACTAGTGTGGTTGTTAGCGCCCTACATCCAGCGTGATCTTGCTGTTTTTATATCAGATCGTTTGTCCACCTTGTGGCTGGACGTCCTACGCTACGCTTGCCGATCCGTGGTCTCCATTCGATAACTTTACAGCCCCATCGCCCATCAGCTCTACGTGTAATATGCCCTGCCCATTGCCACTTCAACTTGCTAATCCTTACGGGTAAATCTTTCAAACTAGTCAACGGATTTTAATGCGGTTATCATCAATAGGCAGAGTGATTTAAGAGAAAGGTTTACACAACGAGTTACAAAAACGTGTAGTAATACTTAAGTGGGTATATCAACCCACAAACTTAAACAACTTTCAAAAGAAAAAAAATCAAAATGGATCAGCTGATCGGCAAATTTGTATGGGAAGTCAAAACTTTTTTGAGAATTTCCCAATTCTTTCTTTGAAAGTAGTTTAGGTAGATCTACCCCCTTAAGTATTACTAAGCCTCTTTGTATGACGTTGTATATATATTGTAATACTTGGAGGAAAGCGGGAGCAGGTCGCTGGTTAGCTTTTAGTATCGCAATGAAGCTAAAAATTATATCAATCAATACTTAGTAGATATTTTTGTTACATGAAGCAGTTATACCTTGGTGTATTTTATGCATAGTTCACACACTACACTTCTTTATGTACAAACATATTTCTGAAAGTATTTATTTTCCCTATAAGTCCAGTGTAGTAAAATCAGCGGACCTGACATAGGTTAATTTGCCTCCACTTGTAAAAGCTGACCCCTTAGTTCAAATATTTGGTCCACTTGACAAATGCCGAATTATGTCCCTGGCTCACGCAATACTAAACGTATACTTGTAATTTTAGTATTACATGTATTTCCTTCTAAGTAGATATCATGTATAATAGATAGATAGATAAAAAAGATAGATAAACCTTTCACAATAAAACAGGCAAAGATCGACGATTACATGAATATTTATCGTGTCACAGTGTGAATCGTTTGGCATGACCTGTTGGGAACCAACCACGGTGACACATGGTAAACAGTCTTGATTCTTGACTAGCAGTCCCTGTACGCCGTCGGCCGCGGAATGGTACCTAACTTAAAGCTCAATAAGTTAGTAATATACGTACAAAAGAAAAATAACGTCGATTGCCATTATTTTTTCAATGAATTAAGCTTTCTTTACAAGTATTTGTAGAGACTACAGTCCCAAGTTCTAAGTGCAAAGAGAAAAACGGTCATCGACCCTAGGTGTTGTGGTACAGGGAAGAGTAAGAGGCGCGTCAAGCTCTCTCGCTGTACCCTGTACGAAATGCAATGGCCGTTTTTCTCTCGTATGAATCAGTAATCAGAGTAAAGACGAGGTAGATGATGCCTAGATGCCTAGATGAAGCATGCGGGAAATCGAAGCATAAAAAATGTTTTCTTATATAATTAGAAATGCATTTTTCTTCGCGTTGTGGCCACCAGGCATGTAAAATACTTACTTCAATCGTCTGTCGATAACATCTAACGTAATAGGTGTGATCTTGCAATAAATGCCTACCTAATTTTATAATTAGGCTTACTTACGGCTTATTTGTGTTATTAAGATTCTTCGATTCGATATGATTTTTAAAATGTTTTTATATAGTTATCTACCTACTTTGTTTCATGGACTAATTTTGCCCCACAGTTTTGTTCGCTGATGAGTACACTATGTGTTATTCTAAGAGCCTCTTAAGTATTTCAAAGAGGAGTACTGGATTGAGTTCGATTTGCGTTTGAATAATACGCGCATTACCTGCGCGTCATGTGCGATGATAAAAAAAGTGCAGAGGTAGCGGTTTACATACCTTTCAGCCCAATCATTCAGTAGTTTTGGCGTAACAAACTATCCCTACTAACTAGAAGAAAATATGCTGGTACTAGACATACCAGCATATTTTCTGCTTTTTAGATCCAGAGGTTAATGCTGGGAGCTGATTAGTATGTTTTATCACGACTAATATTTATAGACATTCTATTGTAGTGGTAGGCATCTTTTGCAGGGGGCAGCCTGGGGAAGTACCACACCTTTGCCTAACTGGCCAAGCAGTAATGTTCAAACATAACTGTGTTTCGGTCTGAAGGGCAATTTTACCAGCGAAATTACTGGGCATGACAAGATTCAACAACTTATATCTCAGGGTGACAGGCGCAGTGCAGTGCCGCGCAGAATTTTGAATTTTAAAACACTGGGTGGCACTGTTTCTGATATAGGCAATCATGATGCTTACCATCAGGCACCTGATTTGCTCGTCTTGTCACACTCACTATCATAAAAAAAAAGAGAATGGTAAGGGATTTATAAGGATAAGTGAGAAGTAAATAAAATTAAAGCTGGAGAATTCATAATCTGGTCAACGTCATATTCCGTTATCACGTTAAATCAATATTTTCGACGCCGAAATGTCAGATATAGAGGTTTACGAGATTCAATAAAGGCGAGATCCGACAGGGGTCCAATTTACCGATCTGTACGACAAAAGCTTCACATATTTGGCGGTTCCTGTGACATTTCGTAATCTTCTTCCAAATAAAGAGACTTGTTTTTATAGGTAAGCATAGAACTGAGTACATTTGTACAAGTTTGTTACATGTTCAATGTGTTTGGATCAGTCTCTGAAATTAGACCAGCTTTATTTCAGCGACTTTGTTCCCATGATAATATTGCGATTTTTTTTCTCATTCCTTTTCTACATCATAATGAAAAACTTTGTGCAAAGGAACATAACATAACATAACATACATTCACGCCTTTTTCCCGAAGGGGTAGGCAGAGGTGTATCCAGGACTCAGTCCCATAGTAGATACACCCACATTTCGCCAGTATGTTATTGGTCCCTTGTAATATGGGGCGAGCCTATTGCCATCTACCGGGCACAGTTCCAGACTCCAGGCAGTTATTGTGATAATTCCTAATGGAAAAATCAAATTTTTAACACTTTGCCTGACCTGGGGATCGAACCCGGGACCTCTTGATTGGCAGTCGAGCATGCGCCCTCTACGCCACCGAGGCAGTGCAAAGGAAACGAACTAGAAATCAAAGGAAGCGGGGCCCAGAAAACCTTACACTGTTTATCCTATATTGCCGGGTAGAGAATGTTATTTGCAATAATGTTCCCAAACATAGTAGCCCTCTTATTATCACCGATTTATTTATAATTTGGTTTGATTAAAGTGAGGTTAACTACTCCATATTTTTAATGGCAACGCGCGTTCCTATTTTTAAACAAATAAATGTTCCTCATATATATTGTAAATGTAATATTCAGTTCAGTTCAATCATAATAACAGTTTTGTTCAGGAGTTTTCATGCGTTAAAGTTCGCAGAGCCTATGTTCAGACTCGCCAAGATAAAACACATGAACTGTATTTTCTATATTTTTAATTTTAAAACGTTGTCAAAATACTACAATGCGTAATATCTATATTTGCAGCGGACGAAACAAAGTCCACCGCAACTTATTGCCTTCCATTGTTCTAAGTATACCGACCATAATAATTTTAATCACAGTGAAAATCTTGACATTATCTTTTTGTTGGCTTGACAGGGGTTGACAACGGAATAGCTCCTTTCCTATCTGCGTTTAGCCTGTTGATTATTAGTTTATGACTTGTTAGTGTTTAGATAGTTTTTTAGATACTTGAAGTTTCATTAAAGATATGATTAATTTTCACACTGCATCTTCTGGGGTCAAACCAGGCAAAACCTAATATGATAATCAAAAGACCGATAATAATGTAGGTACAAAGGAGATGTCAGATTTTCGGCCTAGTCGACCTTTTGATTTTGTTTAATAATTTTGATTTTGTCTAATAATAAAATTATGTAATGTACATAAATAATATTTTTAGTATCGCCATTAAATTATAATTTAATAAACAAATGTTCTTCTAAGATAATTTAGAACTTTACCTCACTTTTTTCGAATAAAATTATAATTTAAACGGCAATTATAATTTAAAGGGCTTACTACGTTTGGGAAAATTATTTCGAATAATTTTCTCTATACAGTATGACAGAAGTTACCAGGGCCTAGCTTCATGGGAAACAAGTCCATGTTCTTTGTTTGGTCTTCCCGGGGAACCTTAAAATTATAAACACATAATTTCTACCCTACTCGTATTAAAGTTATTGCGTTAACACTAGCCTTGACCGGAACATGCGAGTATACGTGCCAATCATTTCTCTACTGAAGAACCAGAAATTATAGTTTAAATCACGGGTTTAAATTCATGACAAGTTATTAGATTATGGCCCGATTTCACTAAGATTTTAAACCGCCGTTATCAACTGACATTTAGTAGTTAGAATTCTAATTTGAACAACCGAAGAGTTTGGCTATACCTATGAGGTCGTGGACGTAGTGAAACCACGTTAGCTAAATTGGTTAGAGTCAGAGCTCAAAGTTTGTATATTTATTTTTAAATTTTTAATAGAACTGGAACAACTACCAGTCAAATTGTACCTGTAACCCTAAGTAAGAATCTTCGCCCTCATAGGCTAATCAATATGACAATTTGTACTCAGAGGCACTAAATCACTACATCGGTTAGTAAATTTGCAATATCTTATGCTAAACGAAAAGAGAAAAGCAATAGTAGTTTAACTTTTATAAATCGCATTTGTTTTCTTAACCACTGATTTAAATAATGTAATGGTAAAATCGAGCTATAAATTATGTCAAATTACTGAGCACAAGTCATATTGTCGCGTGACTGAGATAATATATAGCAATAAGTTTCAATATAATAAAATGGTACAGAAGGTTCGACTTTTTCGATAAGTGCGTATTCGATAGGGTTGGTGCCTCGCCGTTACGAAAATAATTAGTAAATCATACGACATAAAATCACATTTTTTTTCCCAAAAAAATGTGATCTCTTTGGTCGGCAGAGGTGTACCCAGGACCAAATCCCATAGTAGGTACACCCACTTCTCCATTTTAGTAGGTTCCATTCAATTGGAGGCAAGCCTATTGCCATCAACTGGCACAGTTCCAGACTCCAAGCTGTCATTGAGAAAATTCCTAATGGAAAAATTAAAAAACAGCTATTGGCTGACCTGGGGATCGAATCCGGGACCTCATGATTAACAGGCAGTCAAATATAAAACACTATACTAGTAGTATAAAAGTTTATTACAAATATATTATTGTTCTCTGGAACGTGCACTCGCCGCCACGCCATGCGTCCATCTGTTTTCCCTGAGATTTCTTTGCCTGTCTATGTACGTTCGTGAATTCGTTGAAAGCCCGCTTTCTATACCTATGTATTTATTGTCATTGTGACGCGATCCGTGAACATTCAAGGCAAGTGTTGTCTGATGTCTGACCAAGTTACCCGTAGTATTACCCATATAATCGTTTTGTTTGTCTTCAAGGAGATCTTCGGTGTTTGTCCTCTTTTAGAGACGTAGGTTATACTTGTGATGTAGGTACAACCCCATCATACTTAGCTTACTTGATATGATTTATGTGCTTGACGAATTTGAATGAAATGACATACGATCAGGCCTTTTCCCCTAAGGGGTAGGGAGAGGCGTATCCAGGATCAGTCCCATAGTAGATACATTACCGGTCCTTTGTAACGTAGTCGGTTTTCGTTTACGGTCGAATGGCCCGCGGTCCTCAAAATGTGGAACTTTTTGGACGGAGATAGATAGAAGATATATTTATTTTACACCAAACATAAAGGAATAATATTTAAATTAATCTTAGACTATTACAAGTGGCGATCTTATCACTTAAAGCGACTTCCTCCAGATGGTTGTCCGGAAGGAAAGTATGTAGAAATTTCCAGATTTTCCGAGGAGTGATGTTTTGTATTTCATTTGGGCGAACGAGCCCCATGTTCATCATATGTTTGTTTAGTTTACAGTGGCATGTGAGAATTCTGGTCACTGCACAGGTTTTATATCTACTGAGCTGAAGAAGCTCCTCTGATATTTTATTATTGTATCCCTTGACGGCTTTGGAATGTGTTTGTCCCTCTATATACTTCCACATTACTCTTGCCTCCTGAATGCATTTTTTATTTAGCAGACTGTATGGAATTGTGTTTTAAGAACATCCACCAAATCAAATATATCCTGAAGAATAAAATATATTTTTATTTCGTTTCTTGCAGTGGATCAAACACTTTTCAGGGCTAGAAAACTTGTGTGTTAGCTCTTGTATGGGCCTTACCGTGATTTTCTAATGATTATTCAATTCGTTTATTTGCAGATAGTAGGTTACAATGATGTTGAACAATAAGATAGTATCACTACAATCTACCAGTTTAACTTGTGTCCAAAATTATATTTAATCAATTATCTTAGTTTTTTATTTAATCATACCCATCAAAGTAAAATAATACCAAAATAAGTACTTATTTCAAATTATGGTTTGGTTCAAAGATTAATCAAAATGTATTATATTCGAAAATGTAATAAACTGACTACATTTCCCTAAAGTTAACCCAGAATAAATGTAGTATTCATACAAACCCAGATCAATTCAAATTATGTTTGGCAGACGCGCCTACCCAACTCCGTACGTCTCCGAGACGTCTCGATTTATATCCCGGCCAAATCTTCAGCACTCTGGTAATCTCTATTTTAATTAAGCAAACACCGAACAACCTAAAATAAACCCTATTTCATTACAATAGAGTTGGAATGAAATAGCAACTTGCGGTCTTGTTAAGATTGGATTTGTTAAGTCCGTATTTCGGTTTAAGAGCGATCGAAATTACCAAAAAATATTTATGCGAGTTAATTGCTGAAGCATTGTGTTTTGGATTCCCACAGTATCAAAACAGCACCATAATTCAGCCTAAAATATGGTCCATTTCCTAGTTGAAGACGAGTACACTCGAGTTGGTAATTGGAGGCAAGTTTAAAATGCAATTTGATCGTGCTCTATGAAACATTCGCATAACATACTGTAAGCGTGCCTTTTCCATTAAATAAGCGCCCTCGCACATGCCATAGATCTCCGTGAAACCACACGTTGCAATTAATACTTTCCATAAAACCACCAAAACGTTCACAGAATCCGTAGCATGCGCGTCACAAAATAACATCAACCCTACACTCGGCCAACCTGACAACGAGTATGCCCCCATACACGCATTATATAATAACCCTACAATACATACAATCACGCCTTTTTAGGGTAGGTAGAGGTGTACCCAGGACGCAGGTCCATAGTAGGTACACCCACATTTTGCTAGTATATTATTGGTCCCACGTAATAGGTATGGGGCGAGCCTATTGACATCTACCTGGCACAGTTCCAGACTTCAGGCAGACGGCAGGCTGACCTGAAACATTCGCAGCGAGTATTATATTATATACCATAACACATACATTGTAGTGGTAGGTCTCTTTAGCAGGGGGCCGCCTGGGGAAGTACCACACCTTTGCCAGTTATTCATCCGCCAAGCAGTAATGTGCAAACATTACTGTGTTCCGGTCTGAAGGGTAATTAATGTTATCAGCGAAATTACAGGGCATGACGAGTTTCAACAATTAATATCTCAGGGTGACAGGCGCAGTACAGTGCAGTGCTGCGCAGAATTTTGAATATTAAAACACTGGGTGGCACTATGTTTGATATGGGCTTACCTTCCGGCACTTGTTTTGCTCGTCTTGTCACTTACTATCATAAAAAAAACACAATTCATATAAGTAGTAAATTACGGGCTAGCTTACTACTTTCTATAATGGTGTTCTTTTCAAATATAATATCTAAGCTTTTTAATATCATGACTCAATGCTGGCGCGAGCCAGCTAGTGATATTTTTTTAAAGCATGCCTCGAATTTCAAGCTCAACTGTAGTCGTAGGTACTTCCATGTCCCAAATAACTCTGTGAATATGCATACGAATGGCTCCGTTGCTTAGAATAGGGATGTGTTTGGTAAAAACAGGGGGTGTCATCCCATTTTGAGCCTCTGAGTAGCGAGACTTTAAAGTCTGTGAATTTTTGTAATGCTACGCTTGCCTAAGTTTCTTTTCGGCTTTTTAACTTGACTTTAAACTGACCTGGGGATAGAACCCGGGACCTCTTGATCGGCAGTTGAGCTGACGCCCACTCCGTCACCGAATGCAGCTGGTCGTAGGTATGTACAAGTATATTGTCGATGGGTAAAATGTTGTTAGCAGTTACGGCCAAGGGCAACGTGAATAGAGAGATAAGGGATGCTGATGGTTAGTGCTGGCCCATTCTTTGCATATCATTATGGCTTGGTTATTTGTTAGGACAAACTTGCTTATTACGCTTCTAGAGTTCTTTATGACAGCCCAAGACTTCTCATAAAAATCTCCATTATAACGAGTTAGGGTTGAGCCTCTGTATATGGCGAATTGTCTCTTACCGGTATCTTACTGGGTAATTTAATATTCGATTTATAAATTAATAACCCTCTTAGAACTTTATTTACGGAAATATGTCCAAAAAAAAGATTCATGTCTCAAATTGACAAAGCGTAAACGCAATTCAATCGCAGTTCAGTAGATACCTTCTTTATTCGGAAATCTTCGGCGAAGTTTTGGACGATGCTCTCGAAACGTATAGTGCGAGAAAAGTACTCAAAACTCTATCTGATTAGGTATCCTTTCGAATTCGGCCTACACGTAATTACGGATTCCCACCTCGTAGGACCAGCTATCTTAGAAAATAGGTACCTATAATCGAATCGAACCTTCGAGGGCTTGCCAAGTACCAATTTATCGGCCTTTTACGGAATATAACTTTTTTATACTTCTACCATGCATTTTACAAACTGTATTAGCTCGCTTCAAAACCTCTAAAAGTTTAACTACTTCTTATACGATTCACTTTGCTCTGGGTAGGTAAATATTTAATGAGTACCCGCGAGAATGCTCTTTTCATGGTGCTAAGAGGCAGTTAGGATGATTTTTGTATATTCCTTGAATAACTGCTGTGTAATTATTGTTTATGTACGTTTTGCGCTCCTGGCGTAGTGGGCGCAAACTCGACTGCCGATCATGAGGATCCCGGTTTCGATCCCCAGGTCAGGCAGTGTTATTATCTCGATTACAGCCTGGGAATGTCCCGGTAAGACATGACTACGTGGAACTAACAACATGCTGTCGAAATACTATGTGACCGAGTCCTGGGTACATCTCTGCTAACCCTTCTGGGAAATAGACGTGATTGTATGTTATGTTTTGCGCGCGTTTTTAACAACAAAATAATAAAATGATGTCGATATCATCACTTTTAACGTAACGACCTCAGCTATAAAAGTTTCAGCGTCGCTGCTTGTTTTTCGGAGTGGTGCAAGCAGGACAACATTTTGCAGTTAGCTGACCTAGGCTTCTTTTTAAAGTGCTGTTTTTAGTAGACTTTTGAGCGAAATAGTCGAGTTTGTTTGTCTACATTTAGCGAAGAGATACAAAACACTGGCGTATAAAATTTACTATAGTATATGTAAATACGTGCACGGAATGCAGTCGCCTTAAAAGAAATTTCTGAAAATTTAGAACGTTAAACTGTAGGTCCCGGATGTTTCCTATAAGATATGTAGGGGCAGTGTTAGGTCACGTCAGAGACCTTGCAGGAATTTTCATCATATCATCATATCAGTTATAGGACGTCCACTGCTGGCCATAGGCCTCCCCCTTAGATTTCCATCCAGTCCGGTTGTAAGCGGCCTGCATCCAGCGTGCTCCTGCCGTACTTAACAGATCGTCTGTCCACCTTGAGGGAGGGCGTCCTACGCTGCGCTTACCAGTCCGTGGTCTCCATTCGAGAACTTTACGGCCCCATCGACCATCAGTTCTACGTGCTATGTGCCCTGCCCATTGCTACTTCAACTTGCTAATCCGCTGGGCTATGTCGGTAACTTTCGATCGTCTACGATTCTCCTCATTTCTGACTCGATCTCGCAGAGAAATCCCGAGCATAGCCCTCTCCATAGCTCGTTGCGCTATTTTGAGGACCGGGCTCAGTGGCACAAAATAGAAGAGACCTATATCAAGCAGTGGGCTAATACAGGCTGACGATGATGATGATGAATTTTGAAGGGGTCGAAAAAAAAACATGACTGACTGTAAGGCTGAACTGGCGTTTGCTGCGGAAATCAATACAGTTTTATGAAACTGCCTTGGTAGCGTAGTGGTCGCAAGCTCTACTGCCGTCCATGAGGTCCCGGGTTCGATCCCTAGGTCAGGCAGTGTTATTGGATTTTCCTTTAAGAATTATCTCAATGACAACTGGAGTCAGGAACTGTGCTCGGTAGATGGCAATAAGCTCGCCTTCAAAATATAACTGGTGAAGTATGGGTGCACCTATTATGGGACTGAGTCCTGGGTACTCTGTTTACCCCTTCGGGAAAAAGGCGTGATTGTATCATCATCATTAGCCCATGATCGTCCACTGCTGGACATAGGCCTCTCCTATGGCACGCCACTCAACTCGATCCTGTGTTCTCCTTCTCCAACAACTCCCAGCGACCTTGCGTATATCGTGGCTCATCTAGCCCAGGGATCTCCCACACACACTATGCTTCATTCTATGACAAGTCATGTTATTGTATAGGTATGTTATGTTTTTATTTAATTATACCTTGCTGCAACCCGTGCGAAGCCGGGGCGAGTCTCTAAGTAGTTCATAAATAATGTATGCCTCAAAAGTTCTATACAAGGTTCAACTCGAGGGACGTATGTTCGCCAACAAACTTTACCATAAAATTAATTGGTTCATTCCCACCAATTAGTAACTTCATAAAACAACGTGTGAAATTTATATTAATTAGTATTGTTATCAACATGCACGTGTTAATGATGTGGATGTTTAATAAATTCGTGGTTGATTGAGTAGTCCTTAGTTAGTCATAATATTCCTGCCTCTCCACACTAGGTGCAATCGGTTAAGCACGTCTTCTTCTGCTGTGTCAGTCTATCATCCGTTATCTTTGCACTCATTCCTCTTTATCAAAGAAAATTTATTTCTCAAAGAAAATTTATTTAAATAAGTCCTAAATATACAATTATAAACGTCAATAAATAATATCAGTAATATCAAACTACTAAAGAATCTAACTAGTAAAGAATCTACCGTGCGTTCGGAAATATACCTCTATAAGAAGAACGCACAAGAAACTTATAAAGTTTAATTTTTTCAATTGCGTGTTTTACAATATTTGGTTTGGTTACATTTGTTTGCCTTCAAGGTGCCGGATGGTGGCCGGGTGGCTATGCAGAAGTTTCCAGGCAACGTTGTCCTCTATGTATTAGTTAATATTATAATAAGCCTTTCCTAAGTCGATTATATACATGTATTGAATTTACCCTCTGAGAGCCCAGTTATCTCTTTTGGGATCTTATTATAGAAACGTACGCAGTTCCCTAAGAAAGGCTTTTTATTTGTTTTAGATAATCTAAGGCTAGGCACGGCTAATTTATCTTTATTCAGATCCACAAGTTTTCAGGGTGAATTAGTCAAAATTCCTACATACAGTCACGCCATGTTCCCGTTGAAGTCGGCTGATGCTATTTCTCTGCACAGGCTACGATCCTGCCTCTTATACTTTAGTCAAATTCTTCATACATGCTAGTCGGTCATGGACTGTGGTTACTTTTGTTTTTTCAGCCTACTACATCTAGGGTTTAAATAACTAAAGCCGCGTCCAGATAACGCGCGGCAAACCCTCGAACATTGCCTCCACCGGCGGCCGCGCGCTATGTATTGGGCTATACAGATTCCACGCGCGGCAGCGTATTACAATGTCGCAAGTAATTTGGACGGAACTTACCATTCTTATAAAGGCTCAAACCAATCGCTGCGCATGCTGTGCAGGGGCACACGGCGCATTTTAGCTGCCTGGGTTCATTTGTTTGACAACGTGGGTCTACGTTACTACTGCAGGACACGCTATACACTCATCCGTGTACCGCGTGCACAGCGTGCATAGCGTTGACAGCGTTGAGCTACGCGAGTGAGTTATTCGAGCAAGCCACGCGTATGCCAACATGTACCGCGTACACAGCGTGCATGGCGTTGAATGACATCAATTCACGCGTAGCGTATTCGTGCGTTGCAGTGGACACAGTCACATAAATTTTCTTGCAGAGCGGCGCGATGGGCTTGAGCCATAACGTCTGTTGTTTTATTTGTAGGTAGAAAGAGGTAACCTTCTACTAGACACATCTTTTCATAATTGGACTCGTGAAGGGAAACTTTTTTCATCAAATGTTGCTAAACTAGTTAGAAGAATAACTTTAGTAGAACGTGCTCAGTGCCCTTACTACTTTATTAAATTACTTGTGTACGTACATTATTTGCTCCGGTGGCGAAGTGGTTAGCAAGCGCTACTGCCGATCACGAGGTCCCTGGTTCTAATCCCAGGTTAGGCAACTTTTATTTGGATTTTCCGTTTGGAATTTTCTCAATAGCTTTCTAGAGAACTGTGCCTAGAAAGCCGAAATTTTATATACATACAGTCACGCTTTGTTCCCTTGAACTACCCCAATAGTCTCTGCATATGATACTGCATATATTTCTCCACTTGCTACGATCCTGACTTACTAACTTTCACTTTCATAAAATATTTCATACATGACGGTTGTGTAAAAAAAAAACTTGAAATTTTGTCCGTAGCTTTACAATATGAAATTAGTCCTACTCTCCTACTAATAATATTCTAAATGCGAAAGTTTGTGAGGTTGCGTGAATGTTTGTTACTCTTTCACGCTAAAACTACTGAACCGATTGGGCTGAAATTTAGTACGTAGGTAGCTTAGAACCCTGGAGTAACACATAGGATACTTGTTTCCCGATATTCCTACGGAAACAATGTCTACGCGAGTGAAACCGCGGGGCACAGCTAGTGAGAAATATTTCTCGAAATTTCCATGCGAACGAAGTCGCGAGATTTCTGTAAGTGTATGTTGTATATTATGCCACAGTGATCACGCCGCCTTATGCCACAGTGATCACGCCGCCTTATGCCACAGTGATCACGCTGTCCCGCCGCCTTATGAATATTTATTGAGCTGACACTTTGTATCGCTTAAACTTGCCAAGGTTTGAGTAGTGGAGTTACAACTTACTTCTCTGCTTGTTGTTGCCGACTAGGGGCTGTATTTTTTAGAGTAATTACGTAACTTTGTTCCCGAGGGAATGTCGAGAATTGCTTTCTCTTTGTCTCCAGATATTTTTTTAAATTAATCTTTTAGTCTATCTTATGTACAAACTTAAACTTTGTGTTTTATCTTAATTTTTAGGGTTCCGTACTTCAACAGCAAAAAAAGAACCCTTATAGGATCACTTTTTTCCGTCTGCCTGTCTGTTTTGTCTGTCTATATATCTGTCTGTCTGTCCGTCTGTCAAGGTACTAATTAACGGGAACGCGTGGAGGTATTAAGTTGAAATTTATATGAACTACTCAGGTCTGCGGTCCCTCGTGGCTGTAAAAAAAGCATACTTCTAAGTTAACGCAATCAAAAGTTATGGCCATTTTACTGCATATTTCCATACTTTGCGCAAGGAACTAATAGACGGCGCTGTATGTTGTTGGTATCTAGGTATGGAACCCTACACTATGCATACAGACAGCCTCGTTGGCCCAGATGATAGTAACTCTGCTTTCTGTGCCGCAGGGCCCGGGTTCGATCCCCGGCCAGATCAAACATTTGTGTGCATGAACATGTCTGTTTGATCTGTGTCTGGGTGTTATAAGCGTATATAAGTATGTATATCAGTTATCTGGTTACCATAGTACAGGCTTCTAGCCTAGTTTGGGACCAGATGACCGTGTGTGGAAGTTGTCCATTATTATTATTATTATTATTATTATTATACATACGTATGCCTTCACAATTTATTTAAAAAAGCGCTCGATTGACACTAAAATATGCTTTAGAACATGTCAAAAATCAATAAGGCCGGCATGTCGGCCATAGAAATTCCAAGTGCTCTAAACCACTATCAGAGGCAGGATGCCTCAATCAAGCGCTCAGATAGATTTAAAAATGCGGTGAGCTCTTGGCCCCCACGGCCTCAGACTTTCGACACCCAAACGGTTTAAATATGTAACCGCTTCCGAGATTTGAATATTTCATATTTGCTCCGCTTGCGTTGCTCTATCTTTAGAACGCGCCGCCGCACCAACTGTGTCCCGTGTCTCTAGTACATATTTCGAACTAATGTGTCAACTGTCAATACAAGTAGCGTCCCAGCTTCCAAGGACCGATCGTCATATTAGTTAGGTCCTTTACTATCATCACGTATTAAAGCGTTCGGTATGAAAATAGTTGGTACATTGGCGTTGGTAAAAAGCCGGCGGATGATGTCGTTAAGGCTAGAGTGGCGGGGGATTCTGTCAGCACTTTGAGGAAATGAGAGGCCGTGGTGACTGAGTTCTTCAACGCTAGTATGACACTGGCAGCGGTGACCTACATAGCATCGAAAGGATTTAGGATTTAGGAGTTTTTATATAATTAGCGTAGATATTTTTCGCTCGCCCCCTATTACATGGGACCAATAACATACTGGCGAAATGTGGAAATATCTACTATGGGACTGAGTCCTGGTTACACCTCTGCCTACCCCTTCGGGAAAACGGCGTGAATGTATGTTTTTTTTATTTGATGTGATTTGATAACGAAACATTTTATAAAATTTTTGTGTACATTTGTAAAAACTTGTGTAAGGATTAAGGTTTTTAATCGGAAGTACGTCTTTATTTTATTTTATTATTTAATAATGCACTAGCAGCATAAACTGATGCGTGCATATCACTGCACTTGTGTATTATAAAGTTTATTAGTTTCTAAATGTTTATCTAGTCTGTTTTTAAAACTGTTCACTGAAGTAGCACTAATAACAGTCTCTGTCTTTCTTGTCAACATTCATTGCAACAAAATGATTTTTCCAGTACACATCATTCACTTGCTCGTTAAACTCGATACTGAAACTTTACTACCTTCAAAGAGCTACAAAGTTTCACTTTAAAATACCGTTTGTTACTTCATTTACTACTTACAACATAAAATAAACTTTTAACTTAGGTTTGAGTAGTTTGCAAATAGACTTGATTCTTTTAAAAGTTCTTTGGAGATTTATTACAACAATATACAATCACGCCCAAAGAGATAGGCAGAGGTGTACCCAGAACTAAGTCCCATTGTAGGTACGTTTCGTTTCGTTTTGTTTGATATTTTATGATGTAAACGAAATAGTGAAAATACTTTAAGAAAATCAAATACTAACAAAGTAAACATATAAATTTCTATTATATAGGTAGTGCTATACCACCAAAATTCAAATGTGATTTACTGTTCTCTTCTTTTACACGGTTGTCTGCAAATGACTGCAAAGGGCTACACTATTTGTTTTTAGTTTTATTTGATTTTAAGGTTTCTTGTTTGTGGTGCAAGAATCAAGAGTTTATCTATCTATGAATCTAAAGGGTTAACGGAATTTACCATTAAAAAAAACAGCCCATCGGAATAAAAGGTGTGATGTTATGCTAACTTTGATATAAAGGTATAATATATAAACATCCTGTATATTAAGCAAGATATTAAGATTAAAGTTCCTATTAAAGTATCTGATAACGTCACTAGTGAAGCCTTCACGAAAAAATTTTCTATTCAAATTCACCATTTTCCCACAAATCCTAGAACAAATTAATTGCGCAAGAATGATTTACGAGATTTTTTACGATGCTACGAGAAGCCCGAGGAATTCGTAGCACTACGTCGTAGTGATGGCTACGGCGTAGCACGCTCTACGGTCA
The DNA here is from genome assembly GCA_947063395.1 of Hemistola chrysoprasaria. Taxonomy (NCBI): domain Eukaryota; kingdom Metazoa; phylum Arthropoda; class Insecta; order Lepidoptera; family Geometridae; genus Hemistola; species Hemistola chrysoprasaria. The sequence continues at coordinate 13,693,706 of OX346714.1, forward strand.
CGGTACTTGCTCTTCTGAAAACTCGTAAAAAAAAAAGGTTCAACTCGTCTTAATCTGGCTGGAAAATGTTGTTAAGTAGATTGATATAATATATAAGAGGATGTATGTAAAAACCAATAATTTTTTTTTATTAAATTTAATTAATACTAATTAGACGCGGAATGATTTGAAGAATTGATCTCAAATAGCTGCCCAAAGAAAAAAATGGTTTAAAGATGGAAAGCTTGTGTTGCTGAATAATTATAAAAACAAACAAAATTTGAATAAAAATAATAAAGGAAACACTTAAGGCGCTGTCCAAAGAAAATTCGCCCTCTCGCTCACACGTACCCACATATTGGAAGATCTAAAAAATACTACATGTAATCACGTAAAACAAAGACAACTAGGTTCTAGAAAATAATAATACAATGATTCATTAAAAAATCCAATTTAATCCAAACAAGTTTTCATATTTCTAAGTTTTTTTTCTTTGTGCAGGTTGTTATACATGAAAACTCGTTTGGATTAAATTAGATTTTTACTGAATCTTTGTATAGTTATTTTCTAGAAGCTGTCTTTATTTTACGTAATTACATGTAGTATTTTTAATATCTTCAAAAATGTGAGTACGTGTGAGCGAGAGGGCGAATTTGCTTTAGACAGCGCCTTAATAAGCAAAGTCGCTTTTCTACGTCTGTCTGTCAAAAAAAACTAATTTGATTCTAGAGAAAAGTTTACACACAAAATTCATTAAAACCGTACTTTCTACTAATATTATAAATGCGAAAGTTTGTGAGGATTTATGGACGTATGTTTGTTACATTTTCACGCCAAAACTACTGAACCGATAGGACTGAAATTCGGAATGTAGATAGTTTAAACCCTGGAATACAACATAGGGTGCTTTTTATCTTAATATTCCCTCGTAAAGGGTGACTACACGGTGGAAATCGCGGGGGACAGCTAGTTCATTAATATATTGTATAAATTGACTGAAATATGATGATAATAAATGGAGTTATAATATGAAAATGCTTTAAGGAATTATTTCTTTCAAAGCGACCTATTTAACTGATTTGACAGCCTCGTTGGGTTAGATGGTAGTAACTCTGCTTTCTGTGCCACAGGCCTCAGGGTCGATCCCCGGCCAGGTCAAACATTTGTGTGCATGAACATGTCTGTTTATGATCTGTGTCTGGGTGTTATAATCTTAAATAAGTTTGTATATCAGTCATCTGGTTATCACAGTACATGCTTTTAGCCTAGTTTGGGACAAGATGACCGTGTGTGGAAGTTGTCCCATAAATAAATAAAAAAACTGTACTTTACTGCAACCCGTTCCAAGCCAAACAACTAAGTAGTTATCCACTATTAAACTCACCACCTGTACATACCACTTATTCTGACCGAACCCGGGTCCTCATGATCGGCAGTCGAGCTTGTGTTCACTACGACATCGAGCCAGTCAATAGTGAATTAGTTCACGGTGACAAAATTCACAATAAAAGCGCTGCCACTGCAGAGAACAAACAATGTTTGATTTAGATCCGCGGGTTTACTTTGAACACAACACAAAGGGACCTTTTACGAATCGTCTCTGTTTTCAAGTTACAGTTTCATTTAGAAATGTATTATGATACTGCGAGCTCGGCGCTGATTCAAACAAATCAAATTATTTTTGTTTTGACGATAGCATAAATAATTTTAGTATAAATTTTTGACATATTATGTAATTTAAATAAATTGTAATTGTAAATAATGATAATTTGAATTGAATAAAGAAAATAAATTATATGAATTTGGACTCTGTCTGATAGTGTCTGATAGTCTGTAGTATCATCGCAGTTTCTCCCGCGCCGTCTTCGTTCCCGCGGGAATATCGGGATAAAAAGTACCCTATGTGTAATTCCAGGGTCTAAGCTATCTACATACTGAATTTCAGCCCAATCGCAGTAGTTTTGGCGTGAAAGAGTAACAAACATCCATTCGTCCATCCATCCATCCCCATAAACTTGCGCATTTATTATACTAGTAGGAAGTACCTATCCTACTTCCTATAGGATTATGTACATTTTAATTGAGAAATAGAACAATAGGTGAAATGACATAAAATATTATCTGCTTAAAATTTAAATCCCAAGTTTTTCAATTGCTATTATACTCGTATGTTAGAACGTCACCCGTCTACCTCCCTATAACTTATTGGTTTCATTTTAAGGGTAAATCCTGTTGATTCTTATAAATATACATAAATAAGAGCATAAATATCAGCCGTCAGTCACAAGATGCAAACAAGAATGCATGATCATAATTTATTCCTCTTTTCGCGTGAGATTTCGGTGATTTCTCTAGTCGTCACCTAAAAACTAGTTTAGTAGAAATGTTCATAAAAACAGCTAATTATTCACTCGATAGTAGCGTGACAATCGGCCACTAACAATCAAATCGTATCGGAGAAATTGACTGGTGCTAACTCGTGACTTCGAACATTTTCAATAAATATTCGAATGTTAGGCGTGGCGTTCCTGTCACATTGAGAAAAGAGCCATTCCTGACGGTCGAGAGCTTCGATCTGCCAATCATAAAACTCACAAAAAGCGACACGACAAGTCTCATGGCTGGACATAAGCAAGCATAATTGAAAAAGTTTTGTAGGAAAATAAATGATTTATGATTATAATAAGCCTTCCCAGTTAGGTGGTATTTACGCAGAGGACTGCTACCTGTTCTCTGGATCTGATATCCCTTAGCCGGGTCTTACGGCAACCACGGGTACAGAGGGTGGGGTATGTAGGGTCCGTGGTCCAGCGGGAATATGCCCGGCTTTAAATCCGGAGGCCCTGCGAATCGAATGTCACCATGTGGACTTTTCGCCAGGGCGCTACCGTGTTTCGGATGTCACGTTAAACTGTAGGTCCCGGTTGTTTCCTATAAGATATGTAGGGGGCAGTCGTTAGGTTATGTCGGAGGCCTTGTAGGAATCTTGGCGACCTGAAACTCTGACAATATGGGTTGTCCACATAACCCATATGAATTGACTCGAGCAGTGTAATTGGGATAACCTGTTCTGTTAGAGTATAAATTCAAATTATTATTATTACTATTCTATTATCTATTGCTGACATTACACGGAAAGTCTATTTCCTTGTATATATTGAATTTGCTATTGCTATTTGAGTCCTGGGTACACCTCTGCCTAAAAAAGCGTGATTGTAAGTAATGTTATATTATTAAGGCTCATATTCATTGGTCTCGACCAATATTTATGGATATAATATAGATCTATTACTATATTATTATAGTTAGTCGTAAAGTCGTGAATTTATGCACGCTTCGTGACAAGAGCGGAGTGGGTCGCGCCATAATTCTGACTTAATATGATGGCTAAGAACTATTTCATAATGTTATGAAAACCTGAAAAGAATATATTAGATTGTGTAAAAATGGAGTTTGATAAAAATTTTCTATGCCCCACCAGTGGGGCGGCTTGGTGGGGCAGGGTGGAACAATTCCATTTAACGGGCAGTATTTTTTAAGGCAACTTCAATTTAAAACACATGTCAACAACCTCGTAGGAAATTCAATGAAATAGTAAAAATGTTCTCAAGATGCTATTTAATTTAAATTATCGAGACATACTCCATATTAAATCAAACATAAATCCGTGGATATTTGTCCATCTCAAGTTTATACTTGCTACTTGCTAGTACAAAACATCCCACTGAATAACAGGTGATAAAAAGAGAATAAATTTTTTTCTACCCCATAACATGGTAGGGTAGAAAAAAATGTAGGACCAAAATTCATAAAACCTTTATTGAAAAAAGACTAAATAAATATTGAATAGCTACCTACTTACTCTCTACTCTAACTAAATACACTATACCATAAACACTTCGAAAACCGACAGGCCGTCATGTCAGCCTATAGAAAATGCAAGTGTCCATCCATTTCCATAACATCATAACAGATTTGTTATGACGTAATCTATACTACCTAGCTACTTTACACGTCCCAAAAATAGAAATAGTGTGATATTCAAATCAATAAGTCTTATTAGCTGACACGTTAAATACCTACCTAACACCTGTTGTTTTTGTGCACGCAACGCACCTCACGCGATCTCATTGTCATGGAAAAGGCAGGCGCCGACTTTTATGAAATGGGAATTAATATTTTGATATATGCGTAAAGTCGTGTATAACGTTAAGTATTTACTCGTAAGTGGGTAAAAAATCAACGTCATCTTGCTGCCTCTATCCCACTCTAGATGGGATCGGCATAGCACGTATTCTTACGCCATTCCAGTATATCATCCGTCATTGCTCACTTCTTTACATATACTTACTTACGTTTCATAAACTTTTCCTATACACCTTCAGTACATGGGGGCGAGTTCCTCTGGAGCTGTACAAAAAGCTGGTTAAGCGTTTGGTGGAGGCATCGGGTGACCGGAATGCTGGCTTGTATTTTTCACAAAGGATAAACATCTGCATCCAAAGAGGCAAAGCCGCCAGCGTTCTGGCCACTTTTCCCTCCACCAAGGGCTTAGCAGATCTAGATGTTTATATAGTCAGTTTGATAGTTAGGTATATAAATTTCGTTCTAGTTTAATTTTTACTCTGTTATTAATTGTGTTATGTCTGTTATTAATTCTGTTATAATGTGAATTTTCTACATCATTTTAGTTTTAATAAATGTATCCTCGTTCACACAGTTCCTCCAGGTTTTTAAGACGCCTTATTAGGACCTTCTCCTCATACAACCACTTAAATTGATTTTATATCCTTTTTAGCCTCGTGACTTTCATCCCTTCTTATAGCATGTCCATACCAGGCTAGTCTTCCAGTCTTTTTCAGTTTAGGACATTTCTTATTCGATATATTCCTGCATACTTTTTATTATTTATTATTATTATTGATGTCATCCATAGGGACCTGAAGCCGCTTCGACCATTGCTGATCTATTGTGGCAGCCCTTATGGATTATAATTCACTACTTAAGCCCGCTGAATCTAGAAATTTCCAGATTTTCCGAGGAGTGATTTGTTGTATCTCATCTGGGCGAATTATTTGTCGTCCCAGATGGATACTTCTATTGAACATGAGTGGCCCGCATTCGCAGAGGACGTGCAAAGCCGTTTCCTCTTCGTCATGGCAGAATCTGCACTCGGCTTCCTGGACTAGCCCCATGTTCATCATATCTTTGTTTAGTTTACAGTGGCCTGTGAGAATTCTAGTCACTGCACATGTTTTATATCTACTGAGCTGAAGAAGCTCCTCTGATATTTTATTGTTGTATCCCTTGATGACGGCTTTGGAATGTGTTTGTAGTACTTCCACATTACCCTTGCCTCCTGAATGCATTTTTGATTTAGCAGACTGTAAGCTTGTTGTTTTGTTGTTCCACAGAAGGGTTCAGGTCAGACCTGAGGGGTATCGGCTCCTTTATTTGCAAGCTTATCTGCTAATTCGTTACCAACTATGTCACAATGTCCCATACTTCTGTCTGCATACTTCACACATCCATCTAAACATTGCATCTATACTGCGTATATCCGCACCGCTTTCCAAGCCCAACATTCTGATGAGGCCAAGAAAATATCAATGTCGAAAGAACCATTTAGAAATTTTATGGAATTGGATTTCAAGTATAAATCTCCAATAGTTTTTCAAATTCCAATTTCAGTTTAAACCCTTGCAAGCAATTTAAGTCGATATTAGTCTATTAGACGGGTGATAATGCCTGTCTATATTACCTAGGACCTAGGTCCTACCAATAAAGATAGTCTAGACTAGCTTAGGTATTAAATGTACACTTCACACTGTCACCTTGGTACCCACGACTAGCTACAAGATGAGACCAACGATGAACGATGTATATTAACTAGTGGACCTATGGTCTGAGTAAATAAATATTGAATTCGAAAATAGGAAAGTAACCTTCTGAATGACCTACATAGGAAATATTATGTACCTACGCTTACTTATGTACGCCTAAGACATACTCTCAACGAGAGTGCGGCTCTCACTGCCTATCATGGGTACATAGCCTCGGTCCTTAGGTATGGACTTTTATTATGGGGAAATTCCACCGATATTAAAAATGTATTCTTAGTACAAAAGAAATGTGTCAGAGCCATGTCCTGTGTGGGTTCACTAGTTTCGTGTAGACCTCTGTTTCAAAAGATGAATATTTTGACGCTGACTGGTCTATACATCATGCAGGTTGGAGTATTTGTCAGGGAGCATCCCCAATTATTTGAAAAGGTCGACAACAATGTCATGACTTAGACTGTCAAGGAGAGATCCGACAAAACTAAAAAAACCCTTTTGCAGAACTGCTCTTTCAAAAAAAAACTCTAATAATATGACCATAATAGTATATAACAAGATTCTAAAGAGCATAAGGGAGCTCCCATACAAGTGTTTTAAATCTAAACTGCATAAGTGGTTAATCGATAATTGTTTTTATGACTTAAATAAATGTTTAAATGTAAAATAATTAATATATTGTGTATTGTATAGAACTAGTGTTGACATTGAAGACTGAAATAATTATTTATTTATTATATTTGGACATTCAATTAATCAATAATTATTTTCATTGTAGTTTTATTTCATTATTCCACTTTGACATAATTTTCAATTTATTTATTTTTCCTATTGGTTCATGAATAAATAATAATAATACTATACTATGATATATTGGTAATTAATTCAATCTAACAAAGGACTTTTTAAAATTGTTGTATGCCAGAGAGCTGGTCAAACATGCAGTACCTACTTACGAGTATGAATGTATTATCTAATCTTTACCATGTCTGCTGCAAATAAATAATTTCATTTCATTTCATACCTTGTAACTGTATATAGATCTTGTACCAAGAAATAAATATATGGTACATTTTACGAGGAATAGTGGCGCAAGTCATCATGCTGACACGAGGCGCTTTCAATGGAACCCTCATTCATATTTCAAGACGCGGTTACGTCCTAAAGGTGTCGGCAATATAGCGGCGGTATAGCAATCATGTCAGACCTGAAAATGTATATAATGCATAAGTCTAGGTATGTTATTTACCTGTTATGTCAATTTTGGTATTTCCTCCCCTTCGGCCGCATACGTAACCGCAGGTTTCCTGCAGCCCAAAGATTATAAGAGATTTATCTTTATACAATTATTTTTAAAACTCAATAAGCTATTGCGAAAAGTCATATAATACCATAGAACAAATTGAATCCCATAAATTAGAACTTCCTCCCATTACAAAAATTAAAGTGATAAAAATCCCGGCTTTCCCTAAAATGTGTAAAGTTGTACGAGTTTGAGAGGGTCATGGGAAGTCGGTCACGAGATTTGGGTCTATGGAATATCGGTAACAAAATGTTGGCCCATGGAAGCTGGCAACTCGGTCGAAACACTTGGCCCATGGTACCTACGCTGTACGCATTGCAGGCGTCCGCAGATGTCAGGCGGTGATCGACCCCAATGCCTTTTACCCTATTTCAGGGGTCATATTGTAATAATTTATATGATATACGTTTTTATAATATGGGTGGAGTATATATGGGTCTAAAGGAATATATATCCGAACGCCGGCAGATTCATTTTTATTGATATTATTTATTGACGCTTAAAAATGTCTTTTTGAGACTGACTTAAATATATATTTTTTTATTTTGAGTAGAAGTAACTTTTTTAAGTTAGGTAGGATCATTTAGTTCTTTTTTATGAATTTATTTATTATAATATTATGATGTACCTAGGTATATTAACTTCTGTATGATATTTGACACATTTAGGAGATGTTTAAAGATTAAAGTAGATTATTGAAGAAAAGCGTACCCTATGAAAATGGGAAGAGTAATTTCACCCACTAGAGGGAGCAGGGTAGATTGCCCACCACGCGGATTGGTGCGGATTGGTGCGGAAGGTGCGAGTTCAAGTCCAGTTCGTGGATGAATTTTTTCTTCTCAAGTTCATATTATATTTCAAGCGAATAGACCCTAGTCTATAAAGATATAAAATAACATCATACCTCTTTTTATACGTACTTTTAATAGATACTCGTAGCTAAACTAGGTGGATTACATTTACTACAGTGCAAACTTATTAACGTACCTACTTATATATACACGTATGTACTAACCAAACAGACACAATTACTTGGCGAATGAGTTTACTATGTATGGGCATACATAGTAAACTCATTCGATTTGATGGTTGATTTTCCAACTCAAATATATCTAATACCTAGGTAATAAGATATAATTATACTCAAAAAGAATCCCGCTCGGGGGTGAATTTTATCTTCTCACTTCAGATTGTATATCAAGCGATTTGTTCGACAGCTTAGTCTATAAAAAAATGTAAAATACTAAAAAAAAAATCATTTTTAGAACATTTTTTTAAAACTGCACCACCAAACAGGAAAAATTCAGAATAGGTATCCTATGTCAAATTTACGTACTGTTACAAACTCAATTTTTTGTTTTTTTTTATTTTATTTCGTGAATACTGAAACAGACATCGATGCTGTACAACGGTAAACTTTATGTTTGTAGTAATGTACTATGTTATATTCATATCTACCTACTTATACCTGTCTAAATATTTCATGTTTTAATATTCGACAAATCATTACTTTGTACAAATTAGTAATTGTACGAACTAAGAAAAAAAAACATAACGAATAAAGACTTTCGATATCGTTGTACAAATTAGGAATTGTACGAATTACCCGGGTTCCACGATTGCGATCGTCAAAAAACTGTGCTGGGCCCACTGCTCTCCTGTGGACGACGTAACGGAAATTCAGGGTGTATTATGTGATAATTATTGTCATTACCAATTCAGGAAACATAGTAATTTGCCCACAACTGTCGTGAAAGTACGTATTATACGCACGCCATATTAATGTTAATATTGTAAACATTGTTATGCTTAATTCAATCAATCGTAACTGTTATACAGTGCACTATAAAAAAGATATAAAAGAATTCAATATACGAGTATACACAGAATATACACAATCTGAAATGAGAAGAAAAATTTCTGTCACGGGCGGGATTCGAACCACGCACCATGCCGCGTGGTGGGCACTTTACCACTTGAGTTAACGTGGAGGCCTATAGTCATCGGCGAAATTTTTCTATCCCATCTACCCAACGGCCTACAAATTTCTTCTCATTTCAGAATGTATTTCAAGCGATCAGACCGCTTAGTCTAAAAAAAAATAATATTATCTATATACATTGTGGTCAGCATCAAAAGTCAATGACTTGAATTAAAGTTTTAATAAAAGCTGAACACTATAATAACCATATTATATTAATGTAGTGTTCAGTTAAATTTGAAATAATCATAGTGTTCAAATGCTTAAGTAGCAATTTAATTATTTAGTAGCCGCCATTTGCGTATACATAATATTTATTTCACTTGAAAAAGAACTTGTGGCGAGAGTAGTACCTACTTTACTTACTGTACACATTATATAATTTCTAAAATAATAGTACTTGAGACATTATCTTATACTATCTAAGCCTCGCGGTTTCACTTGCTAAAAAGTACCAGGATGGAAGCTGAATATACATCATTCAGCTACATTAACTCGTGAACGGGTGTTGCGAGCGGGGGCTGGTATGCACCAGGTGTTCTCTGCATATTCTCCACTGTCATATATATAAGTATTATAATGTATATTTATTTATATAATAATAATAATAAATAAAATATAACGCTTTGGACTCCTTCTAGAGAGTCTAAGTTAGTCCATTAAGAACGCCTACATAATGAAGTTAATCGTGTTAAAAAAGGTCAAAACGGTCTCGTTTGGAGATGAATTTTGTACAAATAAAAAATAAATTGTTAAGGCATACATATGTATGCATAGTTTAGGGTTCCATATAGATACCAAGAACATACAGCGCCATCTATTAGTGCCTTGCGCAAAGTATGGAAATATAGCAGAATAAAATAACCATATATTTTGATTGCGTTAACTTAGAAGTATGATTTTTTACAGCCACAAGGGACCGCAGATGTGAGTAGTTGATATCAATTTTAACTTGATACCTACACGCGTTCCCGTTAAAAAGTGTCTTGACAAACAGGACTGGACAGACAGACAGACAGACATACAGTCGGACAACAAAGTAATCTTATAAGGGTTTCTTTTTTCCTTTTGAGGTATAGAACCTTAAAAACACAAAAAAACTTCAGCTTCATAAAACTACAGAGTTTTAAAGTAATGAAGTTACAAACACATTATCCATTCATAAAAACTTTTGAATTCATAATATTAGTGGGATGGCAAGCGGGACGATTTTATAAGATTAGATTTAAAAATTATACTCCCTATTCACTGCCCGTAGCAGTTTTGCTTTAAAGGTTCATATTTCTATGTATTCAATAAAAAACTTACTACAAAATTTCTTCTTGAAAGCCCAAAAGGTTAGACACGCACAATCACCTCATTAGGCTCACGCTTAACCAAATAGGTCTCATTAATATTTAGGTCAGGCCGAAAGCGGAATAAGGGCAGGGGCAGGTATGCGTACATTCCACAGGCCGTGTGCAGGCAATAGCAATGAAACGCATTAGAGAAACTACTCCAGTAAACACCTTCTGTACACAGCTTAAGAACTCGAGACGCATTGCGGAAAGGCAGTCACTCGCACCGCGTGACACAGCGCAAAGATCACAGTGAAACAAGTGAAGATTTAGAAAATAGCTGAATCTTACAGGCATGTACTACTTGCTAGTAATAGGTTTCTTATCAATGAATTATCTAATAGCCTTGCTTGTAAATAAATATGGGTATCGCTTGTAGAACATTGCAGTTACATAATAATACTATTTTAAATGAAATTCACTGATTTGTTTATTATTGAATTTAATTATTTGATTATAATAGATTTTTATTTGATTGTGTGAATTTAAATTATAATTTTATTGTAATTGTACCTAATCCGTAATTTAATCAAATGTAATTTTATGAACTTAATGTATTTAGTCTATTTTATTTATTATTAAATGTGTACACTATGGGCAAAGTGTGCAATAAATGATCATTATTTATTTAAACTAAGGTGTATCTGTAATTTTCGAATAGTTTTTTTATAAATCTATATAATTCCACTTATGATAATATAGATATTGTAGAACAGGCATTATTATAATATAAACGTAATAGACATAATTTTTAAGTTGTCGTTATTTATTAGGTAGGTTATAGGTAGGCTTAGATCCATGCCTCCGTGGCGTAGTGGGCGCATGCTCGACTGCCAATCAAGAGGTCCCGGGTTCGATCCCTAGGTCAGGCATAGTGCAAAATATTGGATTTTTCCATTAGGAATTATCTCAATAGCTGCCTGGAGTCTGGAACTGTGCCCGGTATATGGTAATAGGCTCGCTCCCTATTACATGGGACCGATAACATACTGGCGAAATGTGGGTGTATCTACTATGGGACTGAGTCCTGGGTACACCTCTGCCTACCCCTTCGGGAAAAAGGCGTGAATGTATGTTATGTTATGTTTAGATCCATGACATTAAACTAGATTTACAGGCGTGAAAACAGCATGCAAATTCTTGTGAGAACAGAATAATTTATCGTATGGTGGTCAATTCCAACCGAATCATATATCATTTTGAATCGTTGTACAGCTCTAACAGTAAGAGTCTAAAGGTAAACTGTATTGTTTAGCCTTCTGTAATATATGCGCTATGTCGTTACCGGATACAGAGTTATCAGACCAGCGCTCGCATCTTAATACGAATAAAGGAAGAGGTACTTTTGCTTCGTTTTTATTATAATTTTATTTGCTATTCTAAAGTATTTGTTTCTTTGTAGCTGTTTCCTTTTAGTAGCTGTTATTGTGCCTAAAATCGCCGCTTTTATTTCTGATCAACTTAATTATGACTTGATAAGATTCATGATTTGAATGTTTAACTTATACCCTTCGAAGTTATTTTAGTTAACGTTTATTAATAAGAGGGTAAGAGTATATGCTAAAACTATTATTTAACTTCAAATACTACGTTATTACTCGTTGATACATAATTGTGTTTTTAAATAGGCCTAACTTACTTCACATAAAATAATGATTGACTATATTTTAACTACGTAATTAAGCTGAGCTAAACAAGCTAACTATCACAGATGTTTAACCAGTGGCTTAATCTCTGATTAGATCAAAGCAAGTTTACGAGTTCACTATTTTAACAACTGCTTAAAAATAATGTCAAAATAACTTTATATTAACCTGCAACGCGTAATATTGGTGTAGCCAGAGATCTGACCACCGGTTATTTTTTAGTACCTATCAGTTATTATTAAAAAAATCTGGTGGAACTAAGCCTTGGTTTTTTAAGTTATTTCATTTGTATTTTAAGAGTATTTTATTTAATATTTATGTTTGTCGATTCGTTTTTGAAATTAATAAATTATAAATAATTTGCCCTGTGATTTGTCTGAAAAGTAAACTATAGACCGAGTAAAAATCCTTATACAAATATAATAAATGTGGAATTTTGTGAAGATGATGGATGGATGGAAGGATGTTTGTTACTCTCTCACGCCACAACTACAGAAGCGATTGGGTTGAAATTTGGTATGTAGGTAGCTTAGACCATGGAATAACGTATAGAGTACTTTTTCCTCGATATTCCCACGGGAACGATATCTACGCGGATGAAACCGCGGGCATAGCTAGTATAATATATTTTTTGGGTTTTAATGTGCTCACGTCAAATATAACACGGTAAAAGCGACCACAAGTGGGACATTAAAAGGTCCTATTTAACGCCCTTATCTTTATCCCAACCCGCTCATTTCGTACAATAAAGCGCATAACAGGAGAACTTACGTTCTTCTGTCGGTTATTTAAATCTATAAATAGTCAGATTTTTGCGTCTTATAGTATATGTCATATAGGCGACCACACAGCCCTGAATAGATCAGCGTGTTGTGGGAGTGCGTAAGTATCTTTATATTGAAAATCATGCGCACGAAAACACGCTTATTTAATGTTCGCACTCTTGCGCTGCGTAGTTCACGCTGTGTGGTGCGGTGCAGTGTGAAAACGCAATAAATGTTTGTTTTGCTAACCTTTTTATTATACATATCGTCCTACTCCTTAGTATGCGCCCCTACTCGAGTAGGGGTGCATACTTTCTTATATCTATAATTAATTTCAAATAAAATGTGTGTGCCAGGTCTAATTGCGTATATTGTCGATGCTATAAAACGTACAAGGCCCGGAAGCGGCCGGTCCATACCTATTCAGGGATAAATGGACGCCGATTCGCCTTAAATCTACGCAATTTCCCCGGGCGTAATGTTTGTGAAGCATTTTGGCCTTTACTAATATCGGTTGTGTACAAAAGTGGGTTTTCAAAGGTGATATGTGTGTATTTGTTTGGTTTTATTTGGTTAGGTTCACCCCACGTGCCGTGGTGTTGATCACAGTCGATATGGTTTGAAGTTTTCGCCAATATTTGTTTTGTGCCAAAAATGTGACGCTTCTGTGCACATTAGCTGTGCTGCGTGGTTTCACCTGATTTGGCACAGATAAAAAGTGCTCTACGTCTTTTCTGAGGGTTCCATCTATCAGAACACTAAAATTCATCAAAATCTGTCAAGCTGTTTAGGCGTAGGTAATGTAGATAGGTAAAATAGTTTTTAACAAAATGTTCATGCCGAGCGTTTTAAAATTTCTTTTTCTTTATTCCAAAATCACACAGTAACTTACATCTCGTACAAAAAGTTCGAAGCGGCAAAGCATTATAGGGTTAATAATAGTTACATAAAAAAAACATCATTATGCACTTTACTTGAATATTTATTAAAAATAAGCAGTTATGTTTAACAATATCGCTAAAAATATATGTAAGTAATAATTTATTACAAGCTATATCATTCGTCAAATGTGGTATAACGCAAAGATACAATTTCCTTGATTCTATAACAGCCTGCTGAAAGCCCCGACAAGACAAACAAAGATGAAATACTTCCGGTTCCACTCTCAAGGCGCCACTCCCTTTACAAACTAATTGCTCTTTTGTTGTGCCCTCGCATTCAATTTACTTCATCTTCAGAAGAGAAAATTTCATGATAACAATAAGCATTTTGTGTGGACAAAATTTATGTCTAAGAGGAGTATAATTATTATTATTGAAACTGGACGGCTGAATTGTTTCTTGCAATAAAATAAAGTTACTCTCCTGTAGTGGGCGCATGCTCGACTGCCAATCAAGAGGTCCCGGGTTCGATCCCCAGGTCAGGCATAATGTTAAATATTGGATTTTTCCATTAGGAATTATCTCAATAGCTGCCTGGAGTCTGGAACTGTGCCCGGTATGGCAATAGGCTCGCCCCCTATTACATGGGACCAATAACATACTGGCGAAATGTGGGTGTATCTACTATGGGACTGTGTCCTGGGTACACCTCTGCCTACCCCTTCGGGAAAAAGGCGTGAATGTATGTTATGTTTAAATAAAGTTAGGAAGCAAAACCTTATCTAAATACAAAATTTTATACAAATGTCTGATTTGGATAAAGTTTTGATGAATTTGATTTGGGACACATGGCTACGCGGGCGAAACCGCCCGCGGTTTTATCTTTACGTCGTTCGTTCCCATGGGAATATCGGGATAGAAAGTACCCTATGTGTTATTCTATTTTCTAACTCGGTAGATAGGAATATTGAAATTTAAGTCTTTAAATAAACCGCTGAGCTTAACAGAACTTTGTACTACTGCAAAACACATTGAAAACCAAATACACGTATTGAAAGTTTTCATCGCCACGAGTGTTAATTTGTCAACTTCGTATGGGCTATTCATTATTCATATGGCGGGGTTATGCCGTAGCCACTACACTTGTAGTGGTACGTCTCTTTTGCAGGAGGCCGCCTGGGGAAGTATCACTCCTTTGCCAGTTATTCATCCACCAAGCAGTAATGTGCAAACATTACTGTGTTCCGGTCTGGAGGGCAATGTTACCAGCGAAATTACTGGGCATGATAAGTTTCAACAACTAATAATTTCGGAGTGACAGGCGCAGTGCAGTGCCGCGCAGAATTTGGATATTAAAACACTGGGTGGCACTGTGTCTGATATGGGCGATCATGATGCTTACCAGCAGGCACCTGATTTGCCCCTCTTGTTACCAAATGTAACTAAGAAAAAAAAAACTTGGCAGACGGTTTGGTGATCGCAGTAGATGGAATACTTGGTGCCGAAGAGCGCTGCTGCCTACTCTCCGAATATGTCGCTCTGCCAGGTCTCACGGCTCCCACGGGATGAGAAAGAGGTCGCCGGGAAGCACACGCCCAACTTCGAGTAAAGCAAGTAAATACCGGACTTTTAGGTGAGGGCAGTTTAAAGTGAGGGCAAACCTGTCATTATGTAGGTACAGTTCTACTAATCTAGTTATTCGCGTGGGAAAAATTGAAATTACAACCTCACATAAATGACGTTGAATTGTGGTATCCTTGCTCTAAGCCTCACATTCATAATTTTGAGAAGTCTCTCCGCTGTCAATTTCACTAGCGGCGTTGTAAACTGAAGATAAAATCGGACTTTAACACGTATACATTTGCCACCGGAACCCTTTGACTTCGTGATAAAATGCTGGATATTTCCTAAAACGTACGAGAATAGTTAGAAAATACCCGATTGCCCGACAAGTTGAAAATTGTGGGCAGTGGAAAATACGAGTGGATAAAGTTTGAAAGGGTTAAATATTAAAGGTCGGTGCTTGGAACATAGTGCTGCATACAGATTAACTATTCAGTTACGATTTATGTGTACTTTGTAAATAATATATTGTACACTTTCTAGGAAAATTAGGTCACGAATGAACAGTCTTGTCATGAATATGAGTAGGAATTCATATTTGGATAAAATATAAATATTTTTCTGTTGGCTACAAATATATTATACGGAAATTCGTATTTATTTATTTATCATACAAGAAGAAAGCTTACAGTATTGAAAACAAAACGCTTCCTGCTTTAATTAAATACTATGACTTAAATACATTCTTAAATGACTAACAATTAAATTCACAGGATCCGTAAGTCTAGATTTTTTTTTATGAAAGTGAGTAACAAGACGAGCAAATCAGGTGCCTGATGGTAAGTATCATGATTGCCCATATCAGACACAGTGCCACCCAGTGTTTTAAAGTTCAAAATTCTATGCGGCACTGCACTGCGCCTGTCACCCTGAGATATGAGTTGTTGAAACTCATCATGCACAGTAATTTCGCTGGTAACATTGCCCTTCAAACCGGAACACAGTAATGTTTGCACATTACTGCTTAGCGGATGAATAACTGGCAAAGGTGTGGTACTTCCCCAGGCGGCCCCCTGCAAAGAGGCCTACCACTACAAAGATGTTGTAAATCGTGCGCAAACGAATTGAAGAGCTCCAATGTTCGCTGCGTAGGAGCATTCCGAGCATCTATGTTTGTTTGACTGATCTTTTTGAATATATGCCGGATATATGCCGGAAATAGACGAATCAAATTTTTTAGGATCCGGGTGTATAGGCGTACGGTCATCCATACTTGTGTCATGTTCACACGAGCATCCAGATCGAGCGGATCCAGAAAAATGCGATCCGTAATATTTCCAGATTTTGTCGTGTGACCCAGCCCTGAGGGGGGCAGCAATAGACGTCTTAGTGCTAAAGAATTGAGCATTTTATGATTTAAAAGTCGATTAGGTATCTACGAATCATAGGGTTATGAGGAAACCATTAAAACCATGATTTTAAGAACACAAGTAGACCGATTACAAACGATATGTAAATATAACACAATTTACATATAACGGTAACATGGGTTTTCACTTTCCAACATTAATTGTTAGATTGCCAGGCAAGAATGCTATTTCGCATAATATTCGTTCTTATTTTGTTATCGTGATAAATGAAATGTCTAATGTTTTGGAACGACCTAAAACTATATAACAATATGGCGCACATTACACGATGGGTTTTGCTGTCAGTCTGCCAGTGACATACAATACATCAGCTGGAAGACGTCCACTGCTGAATATAGACCTCCCCCATAAAAAGCAATAAACTATTCATATGAGGGGATTTTACAGGAAACGGAATAAGCCATTTTGCCGTAATCACCACGTTTGGCAGGCGGCTTGGTGATCGCAGTAGTTGGAAACGAAAAGTGCTGCTGCCCACTGTCTGAATATATCTCTTTGCCGGGTCTTACGGCTCCCACGGGCTGAGAAAGGGGTGGCCCTATTATATATTATACAATCATACATACAATTACGCCTTTTACCCGAAGAGATAGATAGATGTGTACCCAGGACTCAGTCCTATAGTAGGTACACCCACATTTCGCCAGTATATTATTGGTCCCATATTATAGGGAGCGAGCCTATAATAAGCACTCACCTCAACCATACATCGCAAAGCTACAGTAGAAGCTTCCCTGGGGTTTTTATAATGATAATGAGTGACAAAACGAGCGAATCAGGTGCATCAGGCACCTGATTCGCTCGATTGCCCATATCAGACACAGTGCCACCCAGTGTTTTGAAATTCAAAATTCTACGCGGCACTGCACTGCGTCTGTCACCCTGAGGTATTAGTTGTTGCAACTCGTCATGCCCAGTAATTTCGCTGGTAACATTGCACATTAGCGCTTGATAAGGATGAATAACTGGCAAAGGTGTGGTACTTCCCCAGGCGGCCCCTGCAAAAGAGGCCTACCAATACACGATACGGGGTACGATCTATAGTGGCAAATCAGAAGTCATGACACCGACTTCGGACCACGATCGGCTGCTGTGGACATAATGGGTCGGGCTGGAGTATGCCCAAACAACTGCACTAAGAAGAACCTCTACAGCGCCACAAAAAACACAGACATGCCTACGTACTGGGCTGAGCTCTAGTATCTTAATCACACACACAATTAAGCGATGATTAATTATAAAAAAAATTAGATAAAAGTATGTTATGTAGAAAGTACCTTACAGGTAACAACTAACAGTTAACATCCGCTTCTTTTCTCTGATAACGTCAATATCAAGCCAGAAAGAGATACACCTAGTATTAAGTCACAGGTATTAGTAACAGTTATTTTCCTGTAACAGTAACATAAATAACAGATACAACATTGTACATATTATAACCCAACTATAATTTGCCATACCATAGTGTTACAATACATGTGTGTCATATAAAAATATGCGGTGGCGGAGAAACGCGAGAGCATCGCACGCTCCGCTGCCCACCTTTTTACAACATATGAGGTGGGGCCTCAATGCGAGCGATCGTAATAACTTGACAGCTGTTTTCAAAGAATCTATTTGAATTAGTTTCCTAAATAATATAATTTTATCGTTTTACCAACCTCTATTTCAAATGCGGAGAGAAAAACGGACATTGATCCAGTACAGTACAGTAAATAAATCGATCCGCGTGAAGCTTTCTCGCTCGAGCTTGTAGCAAATTTAGTACTCGTATCTGTCATTACTAAATAACTAGCTAAAAAAGAATTGCAAAATTTTCGAGAAAAAAAAACAATTTCACCCTTTGGATCTTATTAGCTGATCCATTTTTATGTTGTTTTTGTATGAAAACCCGAATGTTGTTTGCGGATTTTTTTTGCATTTTGTTCAGTTTGACAGGTAGATGCATCTTTATTATAATTCCTATACAATTTTTTGTATCTTGTAGATATGTCGCTGGAACTGTGACCATACCATTTCTTATCGCAAGCGATGGGTGTACGCAAAGTTAATAAGGTACATAATTAAGTCGCGCAACTGTCTTACGATTTCATTAGGTCTACATTGTAGAAAAAACTACGTCCAATAGTACACACGATATTACATGTAATGTACACAATGGTTCTAGTACTTAAAACAAATAAATATTCATTCATATTACATGGGCACTAGAAAAGAAGTTAAAAACAATCTACACATATTCTTACTTGAAAAGAGGTCACTATTGCAAAATAGGTAGCCCTTTCGCTAATTGGCGAGCACAGAGGTGCTCTTGTGCCAAGTTTTTCTCAAAGCTTTCTAATATTTTAGATACTTTCAAAGAAACTGTTCAAAGTGATTATTGAACAGACTTAAATAACGGGTATAAGGTTAGTCTCGTGGGTAAAAGAAGTGGGTTTTTCAATGGCACTGTAAGAATTTTAAGTAAGATCTTTACGATCGTACGTACCCAAATTCAAGATGATTTTTAATATCTGTCAAGGATTTTACTAAGTACTAAAAGTAAAAGTTTGCAGTGTTCACATCTAAGATTTTAAGCTAATAAGCTAATTTTAAGCTCTTATCCTCGGCGCCTCGGTGGCGTAGAGGGCGCATGTTCGACTGCCAATCAAGAGGTCCCGGGTTCGATCCCCAGGTCAGGCAAAGTGTTAAATATTGGGTTTTTCCATTAAGAATTTTTTCAATTGCTGCCTGGAGTCTGGAACTGTGCCCGGTAGATGGCAATAGGCTCGCCCCCTGTTACATGGGACCAATAACATACTGGCGAAATGTGGGTGTATCTACTATGGGACTGAGTCCTCGGTACACCTCTGCCTACCCCTTCGGGAAAAAGGCGTGAATGTATGTATGTATGTTAAGCTCTTTGGTTAAACGTGACTAAATGAAAATATACAGATATGAAGAGGGACTATTTTTTTGTGGTTGGCTCTGGATCTGGCCTTTGTTTGTGCGGAAACATATATTGTTAAAGAAAACCTTACAGTTTCTTCGTACTTTTGAAAATTGTAAAAAAGTCGTAGCAAATAACCATACGATTTCCTTTAACAAAATATGTTTTATGTTAGATCCAAACAATTGAGTGGAAAATTATTCCCTATTTCTTCATATCTGTCTATTTTCATATCGTATGGGTGACGTTTAATCTGAAGCTATTTTAAGAATCACATAGTTTTTTGTTATATCTTATAGGTGATCAAGATGATTCTTGTAAAGCGCACTAGCAATAACATCACATCACGCTTTATTCTCAAAGGCGAGGCAGAAGTGTACCTAGGACCCAGTCCCATGTGGGTGACACTATGATTTTAAGTCCTCGGCACAATTACATACTCCAGGCCATTATTGAGAAAATTCCTAATGGTAAACACTGATAACACTTTGCCAGACCAGGGAATCGAACCCAAGACATTGGTCATTCATGGCCAATCATGAATCTCTAGCTCTTGCGAACCACTTCGCCATCGACATACTAAAACTAACGCTTTTGCTTACCAAACTCGACTGATACATTGTCGTGTGTCCAGAGAAATAACGTCCGTTTTCTTAAGGCGGTTGCTCTTCCATACGAAATGAAATTTCCCAAATATGGTGAAAGAGAAAATTATTGGCTCTTAATCTGGTCTTTATTTGCGCCAAAATATATTTGGTTAGTGGAGACCACGGACCGGACGACGAAGCGTAGGCCGACCCCTCACGCGGACCGTGGACCGACGAACTAGTCAGGATCGCAGGCTCGCGGTGGAGGCGGACGGCGAACAACCGCGCAGAGTGGTGTTCTATGGGGGAGGCCTATTTTCAGCAGTGGACGTCTTCCAGCTGATGATGAATTAACGAATGAAAAAAATATTTTTTTTAAGAAAACCGTATGTTTTTTTTTTCATATTTACATATTTAAAAAACATTAAAATAACCTCAAAATATTTGTTTAACAATTTATATATATATATAAAAACCTGTTTTTGGTTTAGGTTTTCTTGTTTGTGCCAAAATATATTATATTAAAATATATTTTATTAAAATATATTTATTAAAACCAACAACAATTAATTGAGTGGAAAAAATTACTCTCTCTTTCTCCATATTAGTAAAATTTCATTTTGTATGAAAGAGCGCCCCAAGATCTAATTTTCATTTTTATTATAACAACTCCTATACGTAATTGGGCTTCAATTAAAACTCACCCATCGTTAAGCAATTATTGGACGAGTATGTGATACTCATATCTCCATAAGCAGTAAAAAGTATCTGATAACGGATCGTGGCCGACGGCTGGCCAGTTAGGATGTGCTCTAATTGGTGCAGTACCGTAGCTCGCATCTTGATTCTTGATCGCTCTCTGTTTGAGATGTGTGCAACAAAGATCACTTCTTTGACAATCTAACATCGCGCCTTATTCTCAAAGGGGTAAGCAGAGGTGTACCCGGGCACTAGTCCCATAGTAGGTACACTCACAGTTAGACTGTTATGAGTCTATTGCCATCTACCGAGCACAGTTACAGGCTCCAGGCTGTCAGTGAGATTAATGGAAAAATCCAATAACCACTTTGCCTGACTTGGGGATTGAACCCGGGACCTCATGACCGGTAGTAGAGCTTGCGACCAATACCATCGAGGCAGACCACCATACAAATTATTTTAATCTAATTAAACTAGTTTTTACAAAAGGTGTAGTCTAATATTTGTGATTGTGCGTGTATTGATCTAACAATAAAACTAATCAACGTACAAAATGTAGTTTTGGAAAAAAATGTCGTATTCCAATACAAAATGGATCAGCTGATCGGTAAACTAAGTAATATAAAGAGTGGTTGTTTCCGCCGATATTTTATTCACACTCCTATGTCTCACTTTGCAAAGAATAATTTAATTGCAAAATATAATTTCTATCGGACACATTAATTGACCACGGAACACGGACCACTGTGTCTGTGTGTAGCAGAGTAGTGTGACCGTTAATTGGATGATTAATGGTCACACTACTCTGCCTTTTTTCTTTTGCGAATAGGAAAATAATAATTGAAATTAAAACTCTAGACAAAGTTGAAACAATACAACAACCTGTTTTGTTGTGTTTTATGTTTGTGACTTGAATACGTCAAAAATGCAACCTGTACTGTGTACTGTGCCTGTACCTGTACCTGTGTACAAAAAATGTACATATTTACTGAACATTTACTGAATTTCATTCGTAACCACGAATGAAATTCAGTATATTATCCAAACATCTGTGGAAGAATATCTTCTGAAAACAGTTCTTAGATTAAAACTGCTTAAACATTAAACCAGAAAATATTGCGGCTTCATCCAACATGTACACACCCTAGTTTCTTTGTAGGACAAAACCGGGCAATAATCTTTATCATGATAATTTAGATGTTATCGGGTCAGTACTCAATTAAAGGAATGCTCATAATAATTGAGACTGACAACAGTAATTAAGTGTAACTATAGCTTGGTAACTATAGCAAAAAAGAGAACAACCAACAATATGGGCGCCACTGTATTTTTAAACAAGAAAAACAATTAAACCAGTAATTTTTTTTTATTAATTCAGTTTCTTAACTTCTATTTACTAAGTTTCTAAGTTTACTAGTTTCTAAGTAACATAACATACAATCAATAACCCTTTTTTAAAACTAGTGACAGTATTACAACTGGCGGCCTTATCGCTCAGAGCGATCTCTTCCATTCATAGACAGAGATAGGAAAAACCTTCCTTTCAAATATTTGAAGGTCTGTGGTTTCAAACACTTAAATAGAGACACACAAACATAGATGTTTTGTTACACATTGCTAAATGAGGATTCAATTTCTTTTTATTTACTGAGTTATTTGCTATGTTTTAATTGCTTCAAAAACAACAGACAATCGAATAGATGTCTCCCAATAAGAATAACTTAAATATAAGTCCGTTAACAGAAGTCTTGCAATAACCAATAACTTGCAGAGAAAGAGTTGAAGACTTCTCAAGATTTAAAGGATTTTGAGGATCGTTATAAGTTGCAAACTACTTCAATAACCGACAGACGTTCAGCTTTCTGACTTTCTATGCATGGTTTACGCTTGATATGACTATGAGTGGAATTAACTTTAGGTAGAACTTGGGAATTTTACTCAATTGACAAAACACTTTTAGAATATCAGACGAAATGAGCTGAAGCTTACTTTGCTTACTGTGAAGCTTACTTTTATTAGAACGTTTATATAAAAAAATATTATATAAACGTCTTGTCGAGGCTTGTGACCGCAGAGCGGGCAGCTTCTTAAGACAGCAACTCAATCTCGCTATTCAGCGTGAGAATGCTGCCTGTCTATTGGGTACCAGGGAACCTGGAGGAGACGCGTTGGACTCATATTTTATTTATAAATACATATATATTTTTTGTGACGGTACTTTAATATGTAATTGGACATAAGAAATAAATTTATAAAAACACATTTGTAGTCATCAAAAAAAATATAAGAAAAAGTTTCTCATGTTAGGGAAATAGAAATGGGCCAAATAGACAGATGAGCTCAAAGCTTTCTTTTCAAACCTAAAATTCGTACGCAAAATATTACCTGTGTAAATAAGTATTCGATTGTGTAATTATCTAATAATTCAAATACTAATGTACTTTTTATAACTAGAGTCATAAAAAGGCGTTCATGAATGTAGTGATTGTAATTTACATGTAGACATTATACACCTATATAAAAAAACATCATCTTATATTAATTATTTCAGTCACATTATCGGAATGAAACTCTAGTCGACAAACCGTTAAAAATTAAAATAAATGACGTAATTGCTGTATCCTACACCGCGGCAATTTTCAACCCAACTCTATCTTACACTCGCTATGCATTTCCAAGCCACACTTTCGAGAAAGTTTTTCTATAAAAATGAATTTATGAAAATTAAATTCCATATTTCACAGCTAAAGTTGCGTAATGTTTTATATTATGAAAAAGTTAGTATGAACGTTTCCAGCATAACATATACACCATAAAAGAGTTTGTAAAACCACTTTTACAATGCCCAATTTTAAAGAATCTTTCGGCTTAGGGTGGTGTAATAAAACTTAGAGAGCAAAGGAAATACCTTGTTGTCTTAGGCTTTTTTCTTCATAATATATCATTTTTATTTATTTAAAGCAAAGGGATTTGTAGCTGTAAGACCACATCGCCTAGTACAAAAAAATACCAAAAACACAAACTACTTGAAACCAAGTTTCATATTATTGATATATCTATAAGCCTCCTGGCTTATCGGGAATCGAAAAGTGAAGCGTAGCCCAACAGCGGGACAAAATTCATGATATTATTAGTGGTTAAACTAAGTTTAATAAGCCTTCTAACCACTATAAGTACAAATAAAAAATAAAGATGAGGAGGTTATTCACCTCAGGAAGCGCAATATCTTACAGTGAATTGAATTTCAGAATGAAATGAAATTTCAGTGCAGTGCACTACTCTCGTTACTTTGAGATGATTTCTGGTTCTGTAATGTAACATCTCATTTTCGTTGCACGTTTTAAACTGAGTTACTTGCATAAGGTGGTCTAAGGAAGGCGAAGTTTTTTTTATTATAGTGAGTGACAAGACGAGCAAATCAGGTGCCTGATGGTAAGCATCATGATTGCCCATAGCAGACACAGTGCCACCCAGTGTTTTAAAGTTCTGTGCGGCACTGCACTGCGCCTGTCACCCTGAGATATTAGTTGTTGAAACTCGTCATGCTCAGTAATTTCGCTGGTAACATGGCCCTTCAGACCGAAACAGTAATGTTTGCACATTGACTGCTTGGCGGATGAATATCTGGCAAAAAGTGCTCCTAAATTGACTTAGCAAGAAAACAGTTCGAAATGTTTATGTGTTTTTATGGCAATTACAATTATAATAATGGCTGTGAAATATATGAAATTGCTACTTTCGTACTTAGTAAAATAATATAATTTTAAATCTTATCCACTGTACATACTTAAGACATCTTTACTTGCCTCTCTCGCCTTATGTAAAGTGAATTAATTTAATTAAGTAAAATTCAAACCTCCAAAATAAGAATATTTTATATATATACTAGGGAATTGTCTGCAAAAAGAAGAAGAATATTCTTCTTCTTTTATATAATCTTCGTATTGTAGACTTTTTAAGTCTGGAAGTGGCCACTGGCTACATGTGGTGTCAGAGTAACAGAATTTAAGTCGCACTAAGCCTTAATATTCACCAATATAGTGAATTCTATCAGAAGTAATTGCTTATTGAAGACCTAGATTTTATGAACAAAAAAATCATTGTTCTGACATAGTTATCTAGGGAGAAACCACAGGAATACATTCGTATGGAAAAATCACCCCCATCTTCCGTGTTAAGTTCCTTTGTGGAATTAAGTGGAATTAATAAGTAAATTTCCTAAACTCCTTAGAGAAAAATTTCGAAACACACCTTAACTATAATATAATATAAAGTTAATTCCATTATAAACTTAAATAGAGCACTTTCAACTCAGGATTAAACTTAAAACAAACCATTAAAACTTCTACAAAGGATTATCAGAAATCCTTCCGAATCTTCTCTGAGAAACATATTTAATACTGTTGAATGTATTGTTAATAGTTTGCATAGTTAGGATCAGTTCAGATTTTTTACACTAGATGTCACCACTAAATTTCTAGATCGCGCAGACGTTTCATTCAGAGTTCTTTAGCTTTTAAATTGCAGTTTATGAATGTATGAGTGAGATTTTGAAGGGAATATAAACCTTATCGACTTGGAAATAGTTGTTTAATTTGGGTATCCTTCTTTGGGCTTGTTGGACCAGCTGCCGCGTCAAACATTGGTCCATCGAGCCGGGATTCCCGTCAGCGCGCGTTCGTTCGAAAACTTTTGATAAAAAGTCTAAAATCAATCAAAAATCGTTCATATTAGTCGCGTTCGCGAGTGTTCAACAAGTGCCAAAGTGAAGTGACAGTTAGTGCAAGTGACATTAGGTGTGAAGTGACAAGTGACGTTGTAAACTAGGATAGTGACGTCAAAATCAATTTGACGTTGACATTTGTAATTGTGTGACAAATGACATTTTAAATAGGCTTGAAGTGACTGTTTGTGCTTTACTCTATGGATAAAACCGCTGTATCCGTGTATGGAAAGCCTTAAAACTATTTTAGCAGTGGCAACATTCACAAAATGAGTGAACTTTGAATGAATGATATCCCTAAAAACCTAAAAAGTGTAAACGAAAACATACTTTTACACAATCAAAAGGAATAAAAATGGAGTAATAGTTTAAAAAACTACGTTTTTACTATTTCTAAGAAAAAGTGCTTGGAAACGAGTTTGTAATTTCAGGGATATAAACTTTCGTAAATTCAGAGATAATAACAAATTTAACAGTGATTAATTACCATATTTCGACAGTGAATAAACTTTTTCGAACTTTAAAAATTGCAACCACGTTTTTGGACTATTCTTTCACGTGTGAACTTTCGATTCAATTCTACAAAAATTTCAACTTGCAAATAGTAAAAAGTGATAAAACCACGGAACTTTGCTTACGATTAGAATTACAGACTTTGTGTTGATGGAACATTATTGCAACAGTGAATAAAACTTAGGACTTCAGATAAAACTATCAATTAATAACTTCATCATGGCCGAACTGTTAACAAAACAAGATGAAATAATGAGACAACTAAAGTCATCTTTGGTAAACTTCAAGAAATCGCCAAAAGTTAGATTAAATAAAACTTACATCCAAGTAAAATTAAATTTGTTGGAGGAATTATGGGCCAACTTTTCTAAAAATCACATGCTATTGATAACAAATGAAGATATTATGTCTAATGATTATCTGACAAATGATTTTCACCTACAAGCCGAAGAACTATACATTTCCGCAAAGTGTGAAATGTTAGAAAATTTGGAAAAGATTGCACCCGACACAGCGCCTACGATTCTTCAAGTACCACAACCTCAGTCACAATCACAGCCTCAGTCACATCCACTAGAGATTAAGTTACCACGAATCAACCTGCCAACGTTTTCAGGAAATTATGCAGAATGGATTTCTTTTCATGATTTATATGTCACACTTATACATCAGAATGAGAAGCTTGGCAAGGTACAAAAGTTACATTATTTAAAGTCTAGTTTGAAAGGCGAAGCAGAAACATTGATCAAGCATGTACCCGTTACTGATTCCAATTATGACGATGCATGGTCGATGCTTAAGAAACGTTACAGCAACAAAAGATTTATAGTAAACACCCTTCTAAAGAGGTTTCTGGCACAAAGGTCATTGTCGACAGAATCATCATCATTGATAAAGGCCATCCTGGATACTACAACTGAATGTTTAAATGCTCTTAAAAATCTGGGAGTATGCACCAGTGATTGGGATCCCATTCTAGTGTACCTTATAGTAACTAAATTAGATGCTGAATCTGTAAGGTTATGGGAGCAACATGTCAGTGGCCAAGAGGGCAGTGAAGATTCACTTCCTACGTTTCAACAACTCTGCGCTTTCATGGAATCACGCTTCAGAACACTTGAAGTTTTAGAATCTGCTAAACCATCATCGCGATCCAATGCTAGACACGCATTTCACACTGCAGTAAATATCACTTGTAAATTCTGCAATGGTAATCATCATATATTTCAATGTAAAGATTTCATAAGCTTGCACTATCTGGAAAGGAAGAAATTTGTTGAGAAGAATGGGCTCTGCTTTAACTGCCTCGTACCTAATCACACTGTGCTCAACTGCAAGCACAGAACCTCCTGCAGAAGGTGTGGCCGCAGACACCACTCATTAATTCACCCAGAAATTACAACTCAAGAAAAACCCACAGCGGAGAAGGCTGGTGGGACACATTTCCAAGAAAACCTAACAGTAGCTAATACACCAGTCACAAACAATGTTACTGCCCATTATGCGGAAGAGGACTTTTCATCTAAAGTGCTGTTGGCCACAGCAATGGTGAAAGTAATTACAAAAAATGGAAGTACATACTTTTTGAGGGCATTGATAGACCAAGGGTCCCAAGGATCATTTATAACAGAGTCCGCATCACAAATCCTGGGAATAAATAAAATACCAATCAATGTCAAGATAAATGGACTGGGCGGAAACGGGAGAACACTCAACTCCAAACATATGGTAGTATTACAGGCACATTCAATATGCAATTCAGATTTTAATATACCTATAAAGGCATATGTGCTGAAATCACTTACTAGAATGCTACCAACACAACAAGTACACACCAAAGACTGGTCAAATCATTTACACAACTTAGAGCTTGCAGATCCAAACTATGCCAAACCAGCGAAGATAGATCTGCTTCTCGGTGCAGATGTCTATGGTGAGATAATCACTGATGGACTTAGAAAGGGCCCCCGAGGTTATCCTACAGCACAAAAAACGCACCTCGGGTGGATTTTATCAGGCCAGATTGACAGTACTAACGCTCCACAAAGCTACACAATCACAATTAACAGTATGCATACTAACATTGAAGATAATAATTATTTACAAAAATTTTGGGAAATCGAGTCAGAGGAATGCAAGAAAATCGCAACTGAGGAAGAAGAGACATGCGAGCGTCATTTCAAAGAGACACATAAGAGAGACAAGGATGGACGTTACATAGTTGCATTACCTTTTAAAAAGGAAGATCCATTATGCCAATATGGCTCATCAAAGGAAGTAGCAAGGAATAGACTATTGCAACTTGAGAGAAGATTAGCCAAGGATGCAGATTTAAGGAAAGAATATACTAGAGTGATACATGATTATGAAGAACAGAAACATATGGAAGAAGTAACCGATATACTAGACAAAGACAAACCTACAGCCGTTTACCTGCCACACCATGCAGTGATCCGACAAGATAAAACCACTTCAAAGGTGAGAGTTGTATTTGACGCATCTTGCAAATACAAAAATAATGTTTCACTCAATGATGAATTAATGGTGGGTCCTCGCTTACAACAGAACTTAAACCACATTGTTCTGCATTGGCGCCAACACAAGGTTTGTTTGGTAGCTGACATAGTTCAGATGTACCGGCAAGTGAAAGTAACTACTCCTGATTTTCAACGCATTTTGTGGCGTGACAGCCCAGATGAGGAAATAAAAGTTTACCGAATCAATCGTGTCACATTTGGAACTGCAAGCGCGCCTTATTTAGCGACAAGAGTTCTTCAACAACTAGGCAATGATGAGTCCAAGAAGTACCCAATAGCCGCTCACATTGCAAAAAATGACTTTTATATGGACGACTTATTAAGTGGTGGAAACAGCTATGAAGAAGGGATATTGATATACTACCAATTGACGAGGTTATTAGAATCGTGTGGGTTTCATCTACAAAAGTGGAACAGTAATAACGCCGAGCTTCTAAAGGCTATGCACACCCATGAAGATGATACTTCTGACAAAGAACTTAATTTAGATATGACCGTCAAAACCCTCGGCATAGCCTGGAACAACAAGAAGGATCAATTTCAGTATTCAATCAACCTGACTGAAGAAAGAAATAAAATCACTAAGAGAACAATTGCAAGTGATGTGTCTAAGCTCTTCGATCCAATGGGGTGGCTAGCGCCAACTATTGTACTCGGGAAGGTATTTTTACAAAGGCTTTGGCTTTCTGGCATCGCGTGGGATGATGAAGCTCCTCCAGCAATTAAAGATGACTGGCTGAAATATCGTGCAGAATTACCTTGTTTATCCGATATCACCATTGACCGATGGCTACATACAACACCAGATACTAAGCTCGAACTTCATGGTTTCGCTGATGCTTCAACAATGGCGTACGCAGCAGTTGTATACTCACGTGTAACTGATCCTACTGGTAATATACATGTACAGCTGATTGCCGCTAAGACAAAGGTGGCACCTGTAAAGACAATATCTGTACCTCGCTTAGAATTGTGTGGAGCAGTTCTGCTCGTAAGACTGCTGACTGACACTGCAGAACAGCTAAATGTGCTGAAAGAAAACATTTATGCATATACCGACTCACAAGTTGTCCTGGCATGGCTTCAAGGACACCCAAGCAGTTGGAAAACTTTTATTGCCAACCGCACATCTGAAATATTAACAAATTTACCTAGTCAACACTGGAATCATGTCCGATCTGGAGAGAACCCTGCCGATGTAGCATCAAGAGGAGTCTTGGGATCGATGTTGAGTAAGGAGTTTTTGTGGTGGAGAGGACCTAAATGGCTGACAGATGGAGAACATAAACATGAGAAACCGACGGACGTATCAAAGGATGTAGATATGGAACAAAGAGTTGTTCACTTTGTTGATACCTCGGAGAAGACTAAAAACGAATTTACAAAAATTTTTGATAAGTATTCAAGCTTAGAGAAGCTATTGAGAATAGTGGCATGGTGCAAAAGATTGAGACCTAAGAACAAACAGAATTTTCTTGATTACCTGACAGCGGAAGAATTGGCAAATGCCCTAAACATATGTATACTCTTGTGCCAAGAAGAAGAATTCTCTGATGATATATTGCACTTGAGGGAGAGTAAGGCTCTTAAAACAACCAGCCAGCTTCGTTCACTTAACCCCTTCTTGGATGAAATGGGTATTTTGAGAGTCGGAGGACGTCTACGTCATGCAAATATACCAGAAAATGCCAAGCACCAGATTTTACTACCTAACAATCATCCATTCTCAAGATTAGTTATTGCTCAAGCACACAAAAAGACTCTACATGGAGGTCCTACACTTATGATGAACTACATTCGACAAAAATATTGGATTCTCGGCTGCAAACGAATGATTAATCAAGAGGTCCATAAATGCATAGTTTGTGTGCGTCATAAGGCTGCTACTCAAACCCAATTGATGGCAGATCTGCCTAAACAGAGAGTTACACCGACACGACCATTTCTCAACTCCGGTGTAGACTTTGCTGGACCTATAGACCTGAGAATGTCCAAGGGACGAGGATGTAAGACTAACAAGGGATATATATGTATATTTATATGTATGTCAACTCGAGCAATTCACATAGAGATTGTCAGCGGCTTGGACAGTGAGAGTTTTGTAGCTGCATTTAAGAGGTTTACAGCCAGACGTGGACACTGCAGCCATATCTGGAGCGATAATGCTACTAATTTCATCGCTGGCAACAAACAATTGAGAGACATGTTCGAGGGACAGTTAAAAACTGTAGAGAAGGAGATCTACGACCAGCTCGCGAGAGACGGGACGACGTGGCACAACATCCCAGCATCTGCACCCCACTTTGGCGGCCTCTGGGAGGCCGGAGTTCGCTCTATCAAACATCACCTAAAGCGTATTTTGGGAAATGCTACCCTTACCTACGAAGAGATGTCGACGGCGACAACTCAAATTGAAGCTTGCCTAAATTCACGCCCTATTTCACAGATAAGCGATAATGTAGATGATCTTTTGCCTTTGACCCCGGGTCATTTTTTAATTGGGGAGCCCCCAATTATTGTACCAGAGCAGTCATACTTAAACACTAATATTAATAGACTCAATCGGTGGCAGCTAGTTCAGAGGTCAGTACAACATTTTTGGGACAGATGGTCCAAAGAATATTTAGGCAGACTTCAACAGAGACCTAAATGGGTAAGAAAAATTGATTCTAATATTAAGAGAGGTATGTTAGTTTTAGTTAAGGAGGATAATTTACCACCAGGGAAATGGTCTTTAGCTAGGATTATTGATGTACACCCAGGTGACGATGGACTTATTAGAGTTGTTTCACTAAAATGTAAAAATTCTATTTTAAAGCGTCCAATCACAAAGATTTGTTTATTGCCAGTGGATGTTTAAATGTAGAGTCAATTTGAGAATATGTAGAATTTTAGATTTCTATTCATTATCCTCATGATGGGTGGTAAATTATTGTCAAATTATGTTTTCTGGAGTTAATATTAATTTACATTTTTATTTTCATCAGTTACACGTTGCGCGATCCAATTTTCAATTTTCATCCTTATGATGGGTGGTCTATGACCAAACTTGTTTATGTAACTACTCAATATTTAAATATGACTTTCATTACATACTGTTTGTTTTTAGAAGGACATTATCTTCAATAATGTCCTTGATGGGTGGAATGTTGAATGTATTGTTAATAGTTTGCATAGTTAGGATCAGTTCAGATTTTTTACACTAGATGTCACCACTAAATTTCTAGATCGCGCAGACGTTTCATTCAGAGTTCTTTAGCTTTTAAATTGCAGTTTATGAATGTATGAGTGAGATTTTGAAGGGAATATAAACCTTATCGACTTGGAAATAGTTGTTTAATTTGGGTATCCTTCTTTGGGCTTGTTGGACCAGCTGCCGCGTCAAACAAATACCGTCTGATGATTTTCCACTTTTTCGTCCGCGTAATTGCGAAATTAGCAAACCCTCGTTAAAGACCTGCCCACTTTTTAAATTAATGAAAGTGGTCGGAAAATCAGCTTAGTCAAAACGTACGTCGTGGCGTTTTAATTAATTGCCTACATTTTTAATGTTTTTGTTATTCTGATTTAGTTATGAACATTTAGCCGTTTTTCTTAGTAAGAATTTTTATTTAATTTAAATTATTATACATTCTACGCATAGTAATGTAAAGTTTCAGCTTTACGGGTCCTAGGACGGTGATGACACACTAGGATCGATGCGGCAATTAATTTAATTTGTTAAAGTTTACTTATTTAATAAAATAATACCACTATTTTGCCACTATATAGATAAATGTGAAAAGAAAAACCAGTAGCACATAGAGGTACATATAGAGGTATAGAGGTTGGACTTAGAATGGTTTTGTATTAGGCAGCCATATGGCAATGCTTCTTGTATTTTATTGGAAGAAAGCTTTCGATCGGTTTGAGCTACCTGTTGGCAGCTTAGCTAAATAAATACTGGTGGCTTTAGAAAGGAACCTCATTGAAATGCAAAGCAATCCTAAGACCAAATAAGACTTCTCCATTAGCGATTCTCTCATCGGAATTCCCTGTAGGATATAATTTAGTTGTAGCTTTTTGTAGCTTTTCCATGTCATGTTAAAACAAGCATTTATTTAGTAAATTTCTCATTAAAAATTCATCCTTAAAACCTTCACTATAAGATAAAATTTGGATGTACACCGACCTGCGCCTCTTGTTTTGACTCTTCTTGCGGTGTCGGGCGGGCGGGTCGCTTGCATACGCGCCACCATCCCCTTCCGCACTATGTCCTGCGCCCATCCTCAACCCATACCACACACACACCTTCACTGACCTACCGCACCACTCACGACACCCGAAGAACTGGCACAACAGAACTGTACAAAAAAGCAAAGTCACTTTTTATTTTTGTTTATCGAACACGATTCGCGCGTTTATGATTGAGTTAAAGTTCAGTAGTAAAGAGTTTTTATGGAAAGTGGTAAGCAGGGTGTCGTGGTGTTGGCCCGAAGACAGCGTTGTGTCCGGGCGGCTCGCGGTGATAATGTGAAACGTACCGTCGCATGCGCAGACGCCCGCGCACTTGTCATAAATTAACATTAACTATTGTATGCGATGAGAGACTGCGTTGGTCTACGTCCAACTAGGTTGGTTTTAGGTCCATTTCGATAGAGTTAAAGATTTTATCTAGTAATTTTATAGATTGCAGCGTGAATGTGCGTCTTAAGAAACCATTACTTTAGGTCCTTAATTAGGGTACTTCTCGCTGGTCTCCAGCCCACTGGTGACAGCTGGGCTTTAAAAATAATTTTTAAAAGAAGGTTTTAAGTGGTGTAGTTTTGCAGTATTCATTTCATGTTATTGTTATGCCTATTAATTATAATATCATACTTACGAGATTCTGTATATTAATGTGTGTATGGATTCTGTATAATCTTCAATGAATCCATATAAATATACTATGATTTACTTTTAATATCATTTACGCGAAGCTTATTCCCAAAATGGCTTCTAAGTCTCAAATCATAAAGAAGTAATGTACGAGATAAGTTATTTAAGATAACACAATATACTTATACTGTCGGCACAAACAGTATAATATGCCTTTATGGGTTATATATACATATAGATTATATTTTACTATTGTATAAAGTATAACTTATTTACTATCGCTTAAGCATTGTTACGAGTAACATGCTCTGGGTTAAGGACATACGTATAATATGGTTAATCTTCAAAGCTCGAATTTGGCAGATTCAAACTCAAACTCAAACTCAAAACAGCTTTATTCAAATAGGTCATAATCTGACACTTTTGTACGTCAATGAAGATAAACAGTACTGAGTCTACCGTGCGTTCGGAAAGATACCTCTACAAGAAGAACGCACAAGAAACTTGTAGGGCTTAATTTTTTCAACAGATAGTTTCACAATATTTGGTTTGCTTACATTCGTTTTCTTTCAAGGTGCCGCGAGGCGGCTATGCAGAAGTTTCCAAGCATCTTTGTCCTCTATGTACTGGTTGACTTTATAATAAGCCTTCTTTAGTAAAGTAGATTTTATATAGGTTTTGAATTTACCCTCTGAGAGCCCAGTTATCTCTTTGGGGATTTTATATATTATAGAAACGTACACTATTGCCTAAGAATGTCTTTTTATTTGATTATAATTAAAAGTTCGTTATTTTCTACCGCATACTTGCAAACTGTGGAACACGAGGAATGTTTAAACTCTACTAGATTATCGCTCCAGCGGCTCAAGATACAAGCCCAGAGCTTAGTTTGAGTCTCACTGTTAAACAGATTATAATATAAGTATTTAGAATAATATCGCTGCATAACATACTGTTTGTGTACTAAATTATTTTGGCAATAAATAATCTTGTCTTTATGTCTATCTCCATGTTGAGCTACAATATGGGGCTCTTCAAAAGGCGGTGAAATGGAGTGTTGGTCGGATCGGCAACATACTGCCAATACCCCTGGTGTTGCAGGAATTCGTAGGCGGTGGTAACCGCTCACCATCAGCACACTGTCTGCTTGTTTTGCCACCTATGACATAAAAATAATCTACGGTGAAAGTGTATCTGAAGATTAAATCCTCTTCTACACTAGCTGCCTCCTATGTTTTGAACCAGCACACGGACCACTAATTGTAGTGCGGTGCGGTCTATCTCGGAAATAGCTTCGCTCTCATATCCACTAATTGCACCCCACACCTACTTAATGCTTTCCCAATGGTGGTAGCTAGTTCCCATCGCGGAAGGAACTGCGATGGTCACCTGTTGATTATACTTTACACCCATTGCACCATTATGTCATCATTCACCATACTTATCTAAGCGGAATCGGCTGGAATTTAAAAGATATTTTGATAGGTATACATGTAATATAAAAGTGAATTTTCACTCTAACGGGGATGAACGAGATCGAATGAAGTTGATAAATATCTGGAAAGAACATTAAGGTTATGGTTATAAGACGCTAAGAAAAATAAATAGTTAAGGCATACCCACCTGAACGCTTCCAATCCCAATAAACAATCCGCCTACAGAACATACAGCGCCATCCACTAGTTCCATGCGCAAAGTATGGAAATATGCAGTAAAATGGCCATAACTTTTGATTGCGTTAACTTAGAAGTATGATTTTTTTACACCCACAAGGGACTGCAGATCTGCAGTCCCTTGTGGATGTAAAGTGTAAGTAGTTGATATAAATTTAAACTTGATACCTCCACGCGTTCCCGTTAAAAAGTGTCTTCACAGACATATACAGACAGGCAGACAGACAGACGTACAACAAAGTGATTCTATAAGGTTCCTTTTTTCCTTTTGAGGTACGGAACTCTAAAAATAGTGAAAAAAATCCCGGATTATAGATCCTTCATTATTTTCATATTAAGTACTTAAAGTACATAAGTAATGCTATTTACAACACCCGTAATCATAAGCCTAGGACGATTGGTTAATTCGTTCAAGTCATAAGCCCTTTAGGCCTTGTTTTCACAAACATACCTGCCCCACTGACAGCGTCGCTTTTATCGTGATCAACATCATATCGATGTCATGGTGACGTTAGTTCCACTTTTAGCCACCGGGCCAGAAAAGTTTGTGGGACTGTAGAATACTTTTTAAGACGATGTTAACATATAACATACCCACTTGTTGATAACCCATAACGGTGTTTTATGGGTAATAATACCCCAGTCATACTCGTATTGCGCCTTTTTCAGTATGTATCACTAAACTTATAGTAAAACACTTTTAGCAGCACTTCGATGCTATTTGATAGAATACGAAGCTAATAACAAATTTTAAAGTCTTTGAGATATTTAAGAACAGTTAGTGTTAGTTTCGGCAAAAATTGTGCTATTATGGGTTGACTATACACTACACAACCCATAATGGTTTAACTGGAGCAGTGTTATTTGGAAACTTTTTCTGTTAGATTATATACATTACAATTATTAATTTATACTACAACTTTAAAAAAAGGTGTAGATTTTAAAGTTGTTCATTTTGACAAGTATATGCACCTCCTTAAATATTAACATTAAGTATTGTAACACGTCTTATGTGCAATAAATAATTGTATAAATTTGAAGCCTAATTCACCTAATTTACACTGTAATAAAGTGCCGTGGGGTTACCGGCTTTAGAATAGTGCTCCACCCTCACTGCCCGTGGTTGCCGTAAGAGCCGGCTAAGGGTTAACAGATCCAGAAGACGGGCAGCAGCGTCTGTGTAAACCATCATACTGCGCTCGCCAACCCGCCTGCCAAGCGTGGTGAGCATTGGCAACAACCCCCCTTATGGGGGAGGCCTATGATCAGCAGTGGACTTCCAACGGCTGGATGATGATGATGATGATGATGATGACGATGAAAGTAACGATTGACATCATTCCATAAAATCGGACCATTATAAGTGTATAGTTGTTCAGGCGTCACACAATACCAATATGAAACCTATTTGCTGCTATATAAAATCATGTAAACTTGTGAAGAATTTACACGAATTCATTTACTAAGCAAGTAAGCTCATTACCATTTGTCAAGTGGAAAACACCTGAAGATTTATTGAGTGAAGGTGTACTCGTAAACTTGATGAATTTACCTGTTGATTTCCAAGACAACCGTAATAAAACCCTAGTCTGGGGTCAAAACATTTCTATATAAAGGTAGATTACACTGGTGATACAGAACTAGCTCACATTTATGAGAACATCATGTATGTGCGTAAAAATTTACATAAATTAAAATTAAATAGTGACCTTCATAATTTTAATACTAGGAATAAAGACAAAATAGCTGTACCTAGCTTTAGATTATCTACGAGTAAAACAAATAAAAAGACATTCTAAGGAAATAGTGTACGTTTCTATAATAAAATCCCAAAAGAGATAACTGGGCTCTCAGAGGGTAAATTCAAAACCTATATAAAATCTACTAAAGAAGACTTATTATAAAGTCAACCAGTACATAGAGGACAAAGATGCCTGGAAACTTCTGCATAGCCGCCTCGCGGCACCTTCATAAAAAACGAATGTGTGCATACCAAATATTGTGAAACTATATGTTGAAAAAATTAAGCCCTACAAGTTTCTTGTGCGTTCTTCTTGTAGAGGTATCTTTCCGAACGCACGGTAGACTCAGTACTGTTTATCTTCATTGACGTACAAAAGTGTCAGATTATACCTATTTGAATAAATCTGTTTGAGTTTGAGTTGAGTTTGAGTTCAGTGACTTCCTCGATAGCATCACAGAACAGATAATAATACTACCGTAGCGTAGTGGTATAATGTCTATCGGTGATCGGAAAAAACTGTTCACTGATCTCTATCGATAGCATTACCACGTAACAACCCTAGTAATAATATCATTACATTTCAACATTTTAAACAATCGAAACTATCGATAGCTTTTTTCCACGTATTAATTTTTTTATGGTAGTGAGTGACAAGACGAGAAAATCAGGTAAGCATCATGATTGCCCATATCAGACACAGTGCCACCCAGTGTTTATAATTCAATTATTATTATAATAATAAAATATTAATTATAATTCCCATAGGAACGAAGACTACGCGGGTGAAACCGCGGGGCACAGCTAGATGCTTATGATATAATAATATACGCATTTGGTTGTAGAAAAAAAAAATGAAAGCCATTCGTAGTTCACTTAAAATCTTGCTGTTTTGTTGTGTAACGTGTAAAGGAACAAGAATCTTATTATTAAAATCAGTATAACTTCAAAACCAATCTTGCTCCGAAAATAAGTGGTCTGCCTCCCTACCACAATAAATATTCTCATACATATTCATAGCGTTTATCAGAGCTTCATACATTTTGTAATTTCCTTCGTGTTTTTCATTGTGACAAAGATTCCTATGTCGACGCACGTACCTCTACTTTTCACTGTAATTGAGACATTCCCTACGAACTCGTCTAAATGCCTTACATTTTTCAGCATTATTTAACGTACACTTCACCACCTGATCTGTTCCTAGAAATTCCTTCGAATATTGATTGGCGATTCTTAAAGGAAAGTCTAGCATGACTGTGTTGCTAAACTTCGAAGTTTATATAGCATTTAGGGGAATTTTAGTATTGGTTTAACAACTGTTAGGGAAGTTTTATAGTTGAAATTGTTACGAAAATTGCAGAAGGGTGAGGAAGGAAGAGAGGGCTGGTCTTTAGTTGAGTTTTAATATAATTTATCTATATTATAACTAGTTATATATTATGACTGCCTATGGCGTAGAGGGCGCATGCTCGACTGCCAATCAAGAGGTCCCGGGTTCGATCCCCAGGTCAGGCAAAGTGTTAAATATTGGATTTTTCCATTAGGAATTATCTCAATAACTGCCTGAAGTCTGGAACTGTGCCCGGTAGATGGCAATAGGCTCGCCCCCTATTATATGGGACCAATAACATACTGGCGAAATGTGGGTGTATCTACTATGGGACTGAGTCTTGGGTACACCTCTGCCTACCCCTTCGGGAAAAAGGCGTGAATGTATGTATGTGTATGTATGTATATGTATGTATGTATTTAACCTTATTGAATCTGTGTGTTCATAAACAGCCACCGTATAAACTGGCAGGTGGGTGAAATAAGTGGAATCAATGTAAAGAACTTTTTGGAAGACTTTCCTGACTAGAAATCTCAAGACTAGGAAATTCTATAGTCATATATGTTTTATATTATAGCTATCTATTCTTCGACCGACCGACAAGCCAACCAGCTTCCTACGAGCCCAGTTCAGGGCAAACCACTTTCCTGAATCACCAGCTAAACGATTATTACCACGTTTAGGAATAATATCGGCTTTTTCTTGCTGTTATTATTGTCTTTCTGTTGAGCATTTTGGAAATTAGTGCCTGATTTTTGTGCTACTTGTATTGTTAGATGTTTAGAATTGCTGACTAATGTTTGTTTTGCTTTTTCTTTACTACTACTACGTGGGATCGCCTGTCCACCTTGTGGGTGGACGTCCAATGCGTACGTCTCGGCATGTCTATGCTGTATGGGAACATGCTGGATGCAGGCCACTTACAACCGGACTGGATGGATCTACGGGGCCTATGTTCAGCAGTGGACGTCCTATGGATGATGATGATGATGACTACGTTGGAAACCTACCGTCAGATGGGTTATTATGCTACACTTAAGAATACATAGAAGGGCACAAATTAGAATTCTTAGAGAGACGATGGTGTTTTTGCCATGATTGTTTTTGTGTTTTTGTTGTTCTAGATTTAGTTTTAATCTCTGCTATTTCTACTATAATAATAATAATAAGAATACTTTTTTAAGAATATTGTAAAAAACCTAGTTCTAAGATTATAAATTAATAAAGAGAATAATAATAATAATTCATTTATTTCAGGCAATAACACGTCATAATAACTTATAAGTATCAGAGACTATATCATTTCAAATTGTATTTAGCTTTCTTGGAGCAAGAGTTACTTAAAATTCGTTTGCTATACTAAGTTTTCATTCGGATTTTCGCACCTTTTTAAACCTTTTCTCATCTTTCGACCCGTATACTGTTGTCCGGGTGTTAGGTAAACAGACGTTGACATGGGTGCGGACATCCTTGATCCGGGCTCTATCCGGATAAACTCGGATGTAAAGTTTAGTCAAGTCCACTTGTAAATTGACAACTTTAGTTTTTCGGTTTCGTAAGTCTCGTGGTACCCGAAAAGTTTAGACTTTTCGGACAACTTCGTACCGAACAAAGATGAAATGGTTTTTTTGATTTAGGTTTCATGACGATAAAGTACGTTCTAGGTTTTAAAGCTTTCTTCCCACTGTTACGGAATGGAATAGAAATTTAATAGGACCGTAAGCAGCTTAAAAATCTTAGTATTGAAATGTTTGAGACTATGCCCACTAGATTAGAACGTCTCGTGATCATGTTACGGTTTGCAGGGAGTGTTAGCGTTTCGTCAACGAAATTATCTATGAGAACGGAGTGTTCTTGGTACGTTATAGTGAACCCTTGCCGTATACGGTCCTACATAACAATCACAGGTTTCCCTACTTCGATTGGAAATGCTCCTGTCATCCTTAAAAACAAAATACAATTTTTATGTAGCTGTAAATCCACTTATCGTTTGGAAATAAAAGCTTTCCTGGAAATCCCATTATTTCATTTTATGCGACCATTTCGCTTTGAAAACAATGAATCAATTTATGATCGTATAGGTACTTTTATAGTAGTACTATACATATTGTATGGCAAGTCAATGCAAATTTAATTGAGTGCATTATTTGTCACCTTTGTTGCTTTTACTGTATGACCGCTTTTATGAGTGGTTTTATAACATTGTTATTGTAAAGTGTTAAATTTTGGATTTTTCATTAGGAATAATTTCAATAACTGCCTGGAGTCTGGAACTGTGCCCGGTAGATGGCAAAAGGCTCACCTCCTATTACACAGGACCAATAGCATACTGGCGAAATGAGGGTGTACCTACTAAGGAATGAGTCCTGGGGATACACCTCTGCCTACCCCATCGGCAAAATAGTGTGATTGTATGTTTTAACTTTGTTTTGTGTTTAAAATCTGTTTCGGATTTTAGTCGATGTACATTTTTTATCAAGTACTTGAAGATTTATTAATTAAAGCAAATATCAAAGGATAGGTTTCTTATAAAAAATCTCAAAATTTGGAGTTCGTTTTAATCCATATACTGCATCTATGTGCTCCTAAGAAGCTCAATTGTTTCTACAGAGTGCTGAATATGTTATTGAATAATCATAGCCTTGTTTTCCCTCCATGATATCGACTTTCCCTAACGATCTACCCAAGTGCCCACACTACCCCTTCTACCCATAGAAGGGGTTGTTATTGAAAGCCATCGAATCAGTCCCGGGATTGAAGAGCTCTCAACATGAAGGCGAGTGGAAGTAGCTGTCATAATACTTGACTTCTTGAGTGTATATTGAAAGGTTTGTACTGAAAGTAGTAGTGTTACGTTGATATACAGGTACGAGTATGTTTTAGAGGTCATCACTCCAATCCAACTTGTTATTTTAATGTAAAAATTTAAATAGATATGTGCGTGTGGATACGGGGATGGGAAAGTGTGTGTGCCAGGCTGCCTACAAGTACAGTATGACTATTTTTGAACGAAGAACTGAAATCACGGAAAAATTGCAGATGTACTTAGGTATGATTGTTTGTATGTATATTTATTGTCCGACGATAAACTTGAGAACCATTGATCCGATCTAGATGACCTAAGAGTATATATTATATTATTAGACCATTTATTACCATTAGGTCATTTAGATGGGATCAAACAATGGCCACAATGACAGTGGTAGCTGACTAAAAAGAAATAATAAAATTAATGAGTAGCGCGGAGAGTTCGAGGCGGCCTCTCTTGACGTAAGAGCCCGATCTTCACACATGAAATTTTTTGTGGATAAGATAGGTATTTACTTACCTAAAACATCTTATTGTTACACCTTACAGAGAACGTAGAAAGTAGAATATTTAATCTGAGGTAATTAAGAAGGTACTTTGGAAAAAATATTGATTGCGGCAAGAGGTTGCTGAAACATTAAGTATATAGAGTTCGATGTTTATCGATGAGAGTGAAACAACTTGTACATTAAATTACCTGTCGGCAATAATATCAAGTGTGTTGTCGATAAATCAAAGATTGGAGAGAAACGCGAGTCGACTCGACGCGATGATAATTAGAAAAGTGACGGGGCAATTACGACGTCTGCCGACATGTGCGCGGCCGCTGCATACGCATAATAAAAAGTTCTATAAGCCATAGGAGGTAGCGATTTAGGCATTCAAAAACAAACCACTTGTTTCATTGCGAAATAAAAAATCTAATTATATCATATTAACCCATACTTCAAGTAAAGCTGCGGCCGCGCGCGATCGCAAAATTTGAATTTTAAGAAGACACATTTGCAAGTCAATTAAGCTGTGTGATTAATTTACCTTGTATTAAGATACCTTTACAGAGAGAACGCATAAGAAACTTATAATTTTTAACAATTATTCTAAAAGAATATGCTGATGTGGTCCCAGTGGCCTCGATTATCTAACGCCATCTAGGACGATTTAACCACAACGCCATTCATGCCGGTCAAGAGCTTTATAAAACCAAAATCTGTATGTAGTGTCTTTGGTATGCGTGGACTAGCCGGCATTTGTTTGGCATTTAATCCTGAGCTCTGGGTTCTAATCTCAAATGTTATTTTATATATGGACGCTACCGTGCTTCAGTCAC
The DNA here is from genome assembly GCA_947063395.1 of Hemistola chrysoprasaria. Lineage (NCBI taxonomy): Eukaryota > Metazoa > Arthropoda > Insecta > Lepidoptera > Geometridae > Hemistola > Hemistola chrysoprasaria. The sequence goes on from OX346714.1 coordinate 13,736,151, forward strand.
GTAAAGCCGTTGATCCTGGCTGTTGTCATGAAAGAGGTAGGTTTGTCGACGTTTTGCTATGATTTGAGACCACGTTATTATTTTGATTCATGCAAAATAGTCATGCGGTACAAGAAAGTGTATTTGTAAGACAAGTTATCATAATAACAAATCCCCGCTGTCGCTTTCAACTTGGTACACTTTCACGATGGGTATCCCCTCTTTCTACCAAGCGATTAATCTGCTTGAAAGTTTAACAAAGTATTCAGTACTATTGCGTATGAAATACTTAACGATTTGCAAATAGATTAGTATTGTTAAAAAATCTGAGCGTGGATTTTCAAACGCTATAGAACTTGAAAACATATTTTCTGGTCTAATAAATTGTAATAGCAATTCGGGTAATTATGCATGTTAAGTACTATTAAGTAGTCTAGTTTTCCAGGCGTGGCTGGCAATTTGCAAATTAGAATGGTTATTATGAACAAGAAATCTGCTTAATAAATAATTATTGAATTAAACATAATTCTTGGTGGAGGCGTCAAGCGACCGGAAGCTGGCTTATATTTTGCTTGGATTAGCATCTGCGTTCAACGGGGCAATGCCGCCAGCATTCTGGCCACTTACCTCTCCACCAAGGGTTTAGCAGATCTAGATTGTTAAATAGTTTTGTATAGGTTTTATTTTAGTTTAGTTTTAATTTTGTAAATATTATATAATGTGTTAATTTATTATTATGTTTTGGTTTAAATAAACGTGTTCATAGGTAATGGTATGTTTTGTCTAGTTTTTCATATTTATAATGTATTTACTTTAACAAACAAAATGTATAAATTATACTCCAAATAAAACTTCATTTTAGCCCACCTTATAAACTTTCACGAACATGCTATAAACCATTTTTACACATGACCAACATGACTTCCACGGAGTTACAGAGTTAGATGCAAGTGTTTTAGAAAAGTTATAGTTTATATCCACAAACTTACATAGTTTTGCTTTCCAACAACTCTACGATTTATAATACGCGAGTATTTTGTAAATATATCGTGAAACTTTTGTAAAACATTATTTCTTCTTATCACAAGAAAAATATGACACCCCACATTTATTTAGTACGTATTATGAATTTCCAAGTTTACAGTAGAGTTTTGAGTTTTGCAAAAGTTTTACAATTGGTTAACCATGCATGACATGGTTGACCAATGATAGTTACTATTCATTCTAGTACGGACTAATATAATGAGTTCATCCTATTGAACAGAGCATAATATTATAAAACGGTATCTAACTATTTAATAACATAAACATAACATCGCGCCTTTTTCCCAAATGGGTAGACAGAGGTGTACCCAGGACCGAGTCTCGAAGAACACCCACACTACTTCTATTGCCATCACTGGACACAGTCCCAGACTGTTCCAGACAGTTCCACGCTGTCATTGAAATAATGCATGAGAAAATTAATAATGGAAAAATACATAAACACTTTTTGCCTGACCAGGGGATCAGGCAGGGAGGCAGTAGTGCTTGCGACCACTAGAGGCAGTCCTATTTAATTATATATGAACGTACGCCCGGCGATATCCGGCTGAGGATCATATTCGGAGAGTGGGCAGCAGCGCTACTATTGCGATCGGAAACATCCCCCCGAGTTTATGGCGTTCTATGGGGGAGGCTTATTTTGAGCAATGGACGTCTTCCGGCTGATGATGATGATGATGATGATATCATAAAATATACTTGTAGTTTAATAAACTTTCCTTAACAATATTATGCGCGACAGTACAGAGATAAGTGGAGCGCATCAGCAATCAGGTTGAGTCGTAATGAAACAATTTCGTACCGGCCACTATTATTGTGGCATACCATCAATTCCATGGGCACCATGTAACACCACGCTTAGAAAATTCACAATAAGTATACTTAGGTACAGAAAGTCTTAACGCTGTTGACGAATAGTCGCCGTTTCCATAACGGCTGGTGCCCGTTGATGTTGTGATCGAATTAGAGGGAACAGTTGGATGCTATTTCTGGTTCAGAAGTGGAAAATGTTTTCAGGAATGTCTATGACTTTAGTCTTAGCTTTTTCATAACGATGACGTAGCACAAAGTGGAACTTTAGGGTGATTTAGTTCTGCTTTCACCGAGACGACTCTTTTCGAACACTTCCTTATTTACGCTGCTATCTCAGGAGACATATTTGTGCATTTGCCAGTCGTATTAACAAAATAAATTTATTATTGTTTCAGAAGTAACGGTGACGTATCGAAGAGGGTTACCAGTGATCACGGTCCCGTTGCCTTCCCGCCGCGAGCGATGTCGGTTCACATTGCGACCGGTATCACAGACTGTCGGCGATTTGCTCGAACAGGTTAGTAGATCTACTTGGAGCATTATCATCGTTGGCCTTGTATAAGATGATTCAAGCAACATTATTTACGCAGGCCACGGTCGCAAAAAGCGTATCCTATAGCTACGATAAATTTATACCAAATTGATGTTTTTATTCTCCTCCTTCCTCCAAATATGAATAGACCAATCTATGAATTTATATCCTGATATAGTTAAGTAAACTTTGTCTCTGCCATTTTAGTTTCTCTTATAAACTCTCGGTATTTTCATAGTCAACTTCTAAAAATCCAGGTTTTATTCGCTGATAGGAACGTACTTTAATTCATCTTCAAAATATCGGGATATAAATGTATCAAATAGGTTTACTGCACGTATCCGGAGGAAACAGGGGAATACAAAACATTGAGTTGGTAAATTTTCCATAGGATTGTGTCAAACTGCTAAGAGGTCCTGTTAAGTGAACACGATCCACCGTGATCCACGTTTCCTGCATATAATGAGTTTTATGGTAAACCCAAAGGTCATACTCAAAGGTATTTATGGTAAACATCATGTCTGTTTCACCCAGATTTCTGTCAGGGATTTTGGACTTGAAGTCGCACATATCGTAAATATACTTGGCCTATCAGTTTAGTTATGTTCCCTGGTCGATGATTTTAGGCAGCGAGTCTTTTGTCAGTGAGCTACAAATCGGCGCACAACGGTGATTCAACGATGATTTCTTAGCGGTGAGCTGTTTCGTCGAGTCTTGGGCTTGTTATGTCGGGCCTAATTTTTTCAATGAGTACAGCCAAGCACATATTTTACTGAACCAAATCCTGATGACCACATAATATTACATTCATTTATTAAAGTAATGATGAATTTACGATTGCATACAAAGCTGAAATGTAGGAATCAAGAATACATGCACAGTTGGTAATAATATATGCCTTCACTCCAGGTGAAAGCCGAAGACCGCGGCGTGGAGCGCGCTGCAGCGCTGGCGGCAGACGAGCGCGTCCGCATCGCCGCTAGCGACACCATCGAGTCCCTCCTCGAGACTGACTTCAGACTTATTATCAACGACACCGAATACTACGTTAAGAGTCCATCACAGGTATACATACTTTGCATTAATATCATCATCTCAGCCGTACTGCTAGACATAGGTCTCACCCAAAACGTAGGTTTTGCCAATACTCACCATGCTTATCAATCAGGTTGGTTGACGAGCGCAGTTGATTGATTGTTTTTACGCAGATGACGCAGCTGGCCGTCCTCTCCTTAGACGTCTTCCTTTGTCTTAGACGTAGGTCTTATGGTGGCCACGGGTAGAGAGGGTGGCGTACCATTAGGCTGGCAGCCCCAGGACGCTTGTACCAGTACCAGGACTTTCACTATATATCCAACAATTTTTTTTTTTATATACCTAGTCAAGGAGCCTGTTCTATGAAACGCCTGATTATTTTTCCCCGACCACAGACGCTAACTGATTCCATGTATACGAATTATTAGCATAAGTTTCATTGATCATCTTTTTCCGCCACTCCAGTCTGTGTCATCTGTGATCACTAAACTCCCTTCTTAAAATCGATTTAGATCAAATTAGTCATGATATGATCTTCCAAATTTTCATAGCAAACTTAGTATTTCCAATACTTGATATAACCTACGAGAAGAAGTGAAAAAACTGCCATCAATTTGAAGGTTTCCTACTATTGTCTATGACAAATATTGCTAATTACCTTAACCAAGTGTACTAGCAATAAGCGTTGTTTACCCGTTCCGATCAATCAAGTGGTTCTAATTAGGTTAAGTGCATTTACTCACTGCACTGTACCATAATGTACAGGTTTTCATGCCTCTAATATGCATAAACTCTCTGGCAGGGAAGGACTATAACACATAACGGGTAATAATACTACGTACTAATATGGTAAAAATATAGTGGGGTCTATTTAGTATGCAATATCAAAAGGCAATGCATTAAAACGATAATTTCTCTTCTTGATTTTTAACTTAAGTAGATTCTTAACTCCAGTTTCTCACCTTCGTCATCTCAGCCATATATAAGACGTCCACCAATGTGAGTTTTCAAATCCTTTCTTAACACACATCCAGACAATGAAAACAACCTACATTCCAAGTTTCAAGTCTCTAGAATCAGTGATTTGGACTCTGCGTTGCATGTCAGGCAGTAAGTCATTTAGGATTTATATATTGATAAGTACCTCGTACCTCTTATATCTAGTGAAATACGCAATCAATATCGGGCTTCATTAAACGATTCAGTGGTTACATTGCAATTAACCAAATGAAGTGCTCTATTCCCAGCGCTTAATAATTTAAAGCTAACTTGAACCACTATCGAAGTAGCCGGAGAAAGTGGATTAAAGTTTGAACTGTCCGGCGCCGCTTGGCGAGCTTATGAATGGAAAATGAATCATCGAATGAAAACTTGGCATAATTTAATTGACTATACACGCAAATAAACCCAATTTATAAATTACTAGCAAATTTTTTATTAATATTTATATTGTGATATTTTTGTCGTATTATGTAAAACACAAACAACTTTTATGGACCAGCTTTGTATGTTTTATATACTTATTCAAATTCATAGATCGTGATTGACATTATTATATTTTTTATTAATTAATTGTTCATTGTTTGTTGTTGGGCGCAAGCTGGATTGCCGATCAGGTCCCGGGTTCGATGCTTAGGGCAGGCAAAGGGTTAAATATTGGATGTTTCCATTAGGAATTATCTCAATAACTACCTGGAGTCAGGAACTGTACCCGATAGATTGCAATAGGCTCGTCTTCTATTACATGGGACCAAAAACATACTGGCGAAATGTGGATGTACTTACTATGAGACTGAGTCCTGCACCCTTATTACGAACAGCAGTAGAAGTGTGGAATGCGTTTAATTGCTTAATGTCTGCTGTCAAACGGCATACAAAAAATGACGTTTGACAGCAAAATTTACTGCTGTTGTTACGCGATTGCATATTCGTAATACCACCCCTGGGTACACCTCTGCCGCCTACCCCTTCTGGAAAAGAGTGTGATTGTGTGTTATGTATGTAATGAGCTACGTTTTTCTATGAAAAAGCTATAACCGGGGTTCAAAATTCTTTATGTGGCACTGTTTATGTGTGCGTGCGTTTGAATATAATATGCGTATGTAGTAGTATGGTAAGGTAAGGATAGTGTAAGGCAATAAGTATAATGGTGACAGTGATGTGATGACAGGCTATTAATATGTAATTAGCTGATTTTGACATTTCTTGGTAGCTCTTATTATTTCCGTGAATAGCCTTAGAAATGAAAATTTCGACACTGTCGAATGTCTATTCAATCAATAATGAAATACCTAAGCTTAAAAGACTTACTAGTGATAGACTTAAATTATCGACTTTCAACTTTCATCCCCGTCAATTTGTATAGCTCGTTAATATTCATATGGAAGTTAACTGTGCTGGTAAATAAAATATGAATGATTATTATGCGGTTTTTGTATCATCCAGACACCGCACCGTTTTCTTAATGAGATCCAGGATATTATGAGATTCTTTATGCGTGTTCTTTGTAATAATAACGTTTACTTTAATCACGTCTTTTTGTAAGTGCAAATAAAACATAATTTTCGACTTCATTCTGCGTCACGATTTTATTTGTAAAAGCGTTATGCGCTCAAGTTGGGCTAAATGCATCAACCGTGCGACGTCAAAGTGCAAAGAAAATAAAACAAGTAGAAGTTCGGAAAAAAGCTTCGTCCACTTTTACAGCGTACTTCGTACACTTTTAGAGGTTTTTATTTTCAGTAAATTCTCTATGTAAATGCCGTTTACTAATTTTTCATTGGATTTTTAAGTAAGGGTCGTAACGTCATCCATACAAAATGACCATACACAGATATAAGGAAATAGGGAATAATTTCCACTCAATTGTTTGTGGTTGGCTCTGGATCTGGCCTTTATTTGCGCGAAAACATATTTTGTTATTTTTTTTTTATGATAGTGAGTGACAAGACCAGCAAATCAGGTGCCTGATGGTAGGCATCATGATTGCCCATTTATCAAACACAGTGACACCCAGTTTTTTAAAAGTCAAAATTCTGCGCGGCACTGCATTGCGCCTGTCACCCTGAGATATGAGTTGTTAAATCTCATCATGCCCATTAATTTCGCTGGTTGGTGTTAAAGAAAACCGTGTGTTTTTTTGCTATTTATTAAAAACATTAACATAACCTAAAAACCACTTCTTTTCAATTTTCATACATACATACATTCACATACATTCACGCCTTCTTCCCGAAGGGGTAGGCAGAGGTGTACCCAGGACTCAGTCCCACAGTAGATACACCCACATTTCGCCAGTATGTTATTGGTCCCATGTAATAGGGGGCGAGTCTATTGCAATATACCGGGCACAGTTCCAGACTCCAGGCAGTTATTGAGATAATTCCTAATGGAAAAATCTAATATTTAACATTGCCTGACCTGGGGATCGAACCCGGGACCTCTTGATTGGCAGTCGAGCATGCGCCCTCTACGCCACCGAGGCAGTCGAGGAGAGTGATATATGAGTTGTTAAATCTCATCATGCCCAGTAATTTCGCTGGTTGGTGTTAAAGAAAACCGTGTGGTTTTTTTGCTATTTATAAAAAAACATTAACATAACCTAAAAACCACTTTTTTTCAATTGTCATAAATACGAGAGTAGCATAGAAACAGTTCCTCATAACTGCGGGCGCTGCTAGTGCCTATACAGAATTCATAATGTTTACAAGTTACGGTAATCCGTCCGTCTGCATTTAACATGAGTTTGATAACTTGTTTCGGTTGTAAATTTTGTGGTACACTTGGACACGGAAGTGCTTCTGAATAATATAGTAATTACACGGGGAAAACTATCTTTTGTACCGGAAAAGAGTTGTAATCATGTTAGTTGATGTACCTCTAGGTAAGATTAAGGTTTACTTAGTTATTTGTAGCTTTTTCGTGTGAAAAGGATAGAGAAAAAGATTTTTAGTTATAATTTTTTTTTAAACAAAAGTTGAAACCGAAGGTGACCAAAAGGCTGGCTACTACCTTGGCCAACGTATAAGTTTGGCCATACAGAGATGTAATGTAGCTAGTTTTTTGGGCACCTTACCTGCAGGAGGCGACCTAAATGATATTTTCTATTTATAATTTAAGTTTCTGACTGCCTCGGTGGCGTAGAGGGCGCATGCTCGACTGCCAATCAAGAGGTCCCGGGTTCGATCCCCTGGTAAGGCAGTGTTAAATATTGGATTTTTCCATAAGGAATTATCTCAATAACTGCCTGGAGTCTGGAACTGTGCCCGGTAGATGGCAATAGGCTCGCCCCCTATTACATGGGACCAATAACATACTGGCGAAATGTGGGTGTATCTACTATGGGACTGAGTCCTGGGTACACCTCTGCCCTACCCCTTCGGAAAAAAGGCGTGAATGTTTGTTATGTAGAAGTATGTTATTTTTTACAACCACAAAAGACCGCAGATCTGCATATTTGATATCAATTTCAACATAATACCTCCACGCGTTCCCATGAAAAAGTGTCCTGGCAGATGGATAGACAGACAGACAGACGGACAACAAAGTGATCCCATAAGGGTTCGTTTTTTCCTTTTGAGTTACAGAACTCTAAAAAACTAAATTTTACGTTTCAGGAACGTCTAAGCTCTGAAGAGATCACGCGGCTCAGTGACGTGAGAAACCTGGTGAACCAACTGTACGAGGCGCTCAATGTACGCGAGCATCAAATCCGTAAGGAACGGGAGATCAGATCGCAGTTGGAGAAGGTTACAACGGAATTGCAGCCATTGGAAGAGGTGATTATTAGATAACGGTACCTTTTATATATTTTTTTAAACCAATCAAAGGTTCTCGAGTGGAGACCGTGGACTGGAGTCTTCCAGAAATAATCCACATATCCTTCACGTCACGGCAGGTCAACGGCAGGCCACGAGGTAAGTAGACAGTAGCACGATTTCATTTTCGAAAATCGCAATCGTTTTGTAGTGGTAGGCCTCTTTTGCAGGGGGCCTCCTGGGGAAGTACCACACCTTTGCCAGTTATTCATCCGCCAAGCAGTAATGTGCAAACATTATTGTATTCCGGTATGAAGGACAATATTACCAGCGAAATTACTGGGCATGATGAGATTCAACAACTCATATCTCTGGGTGACAGGCGCAGTGCCGTGCCGCGCAGAATTTAGAACTTTAAAACCCTGGGTGGCTCTGTGTCTGATATGGGCAATCATGATGCTTACCATCAGACACCTGATTTGCTCGTCTTGTCACTAACTATCATAAAAAAAAAGAAAAAGATCTAATAGTATTACTATATTTGGAGGAAACAAGGGAACACAAAAAATCGATTTTATTTTTCCATAGAATGATGGAAAAGATATAATAAAATTATGCCTTACGTTTCAGAAACGCATGACCCTAGAGTTGGAGACCACGCGTCGTACGTCAGCGCTGACATGGGTGGGCCTCGGTCTGATGGGTGTGCAGTTCGGTGTCCTCGCCAGGCTCACCTGGTGGGAGTACTCGTGGGACATCATGGAACCTGTCACATATTTCGTTACATACGGAACTGCGATGGCTGGATATGCTTACTTTGTGCTTACTAAACAGGTAATAGATAGGTTTTGCAAGCTAAGTTTTTATGTTAGGGCTTGCAATCATTGATATAAAGAAAAGGGGAGATAGGCTTACTCAACAACTGGCACGTGCAATTTGCTGAGAGTGCACAGTGACATGTAATGAACAACAGTAGTAGTACAGCAGTTTTGTAGTGGTAGGCCTCTTTTGCAGGGGGCCGTCTGGGGAAGTACTACACCTTTGCCAGTTATTCATCCGCCAAGCAGTAATGTGCAAACATTACTGTGTTCCGGTCTGAAGGGCAATGTTACCAGCGAAATTGGGCATGTAGAGTTTCAACAACTCATATTTCAGGGTGACAGGCGCAGTGCAGTGCCGCGCAGAATTTAGAGTTTTAAAACACTGGGTGGCACTGTGTCTGATATGGGCAATCATGATGCTTACCATCAGACACCTGATTTGCTCGCACTGTCATAGAATAAAACAAAGATAGAAAGACGTACCAAAGACCGGAGTGCGACCGAGACAACAAAATTATTCGCTCGTACGACCTTACTTTACTGACGTACGTGGAGCTAATGGGACCTAATTCGAGCTTGCAATTTTCGAGAAGCCAGTACCTCAGCTTCCCTTTTCTTTATATCAATGCTTGCAATAGAATTTTTAAGCTGTTTTCATCCATCGATTGAGCTATTTGGCATACACGTTTAGTTTGGATGGCAATGTGACATTCTTAGTCCATTCTTAAACGCGTTCTTGAACGCACGGTAGACTCAGTACTGTTTATCTTCATTGACGTACAAAAGTGTCAGATTATGACCTATTTGAATAAAGCTGTTTTGACTTGCGTTTGAAACCGTTCAATTTAACAAAAAAATAATGTGATTATTAACATGCATGCAACCAGACGACGTTGTATGTTCTTAGAATGCGGTAGCGTTTTGTGTCAGGTATCTAGGTGTGAAACCCTTCTATGCATTATTTAACAAGCTTTATAATTTACTTGAATCGACATTAGTTTTGCGAATATTTTGTGATTTCAGGAGTACATATTGCCCGATGTTAAGGACAGACAACATTTGTTGACTCTACACAAGAAGGCGAAAAAGATCGGCTTAGACATCAACCATTATAATAATCTCAAAAATGAGGTTAGTAATACACGGTATATTAACATTGTTTTATTATAAATGAGGTTAGTAATACACGGTATATTAACAATGTTTTATTATAAATGAGGTTAGTAATACACGGTATATTAACAATGTTTTATTTTAAATGAGGTTAGTAATACACGGTATATTAACAATGTTTTATTATAAATAAAGAAACAATTTATTATTAAAATTTTATTAATATAAAGCCGGGTCCGCAGCGGCATGTTTTTGTGTTATATAACACAATAACATGAAAAGTGGGCGTGGCTTTGGTGTTATATAACAAAATATTGTTATATAACACGCTAACACGTTATCCGTTGCGGATGGAAAAGATCACCCGATTTCGCCTGCGGGGGGGGTTCGTAGTTCATTTTTTGTTAGCGCTCGTGCCGTCAACATCTCTGCTGGATATTTGAAAATCATAATCTCCTTTTGTAGCATATTACAATATTTAGCAATTTTCTATTATCTAGAGACTGTAGCATATCGTAAGTCGGAATCAATGGATTTTAAACAAGAAAACACTTGCCCTTGTACGGAGCTTATTTTAGAAAATGATAATTGCTAACAAAAACATTTTCGGTGTCAAGTCGCTGTGGACGAGTTGTTATATAACACGTGTTATATAACACGGTTAGATAACAACGTTTTGTTACTAACATTTAGCTGTAGACCCGGCTTAACATACACACATTCACGCCTTTTTCCCGAAGGGTTAGGCTGAGGTGTACCCAGGACTCAGTCCCATAGTAGATACACCCACATTTCGCCAGTATGTTATTATCGTGTTTTTGGCTAATCACAGTTCCAGTGGCGGTCAAAATCAGACTTAATGGGGCGAAAATACATTGTGTCCAACCGCTGGACACTTTTTTTTCTACGTGTTTGCATCTTGATCGAATCTCCTAAATATTTATTTTTGGCAACATATTATCATCCTTATGTTGTAAAAAAACGTTTTTGATTTTTTAAATGACTGTCTCGGTAACGTAACATAACATAAAATACATTCACGCCTTTTTCCGAAGGGGTAGGAAGAGGTGTACCCAGGACTCAGACTCATAGTAGATACACCCACATTTCGCCAGTATGTTATTGGTCCCATGTAATAGGGGGCGAGCCTATTGCCATCTACCGGGCACAGTTCCAGACTCCAGGCAGTTATTGAGATAATTCCTAATGGAAAAATCCAATATTTAAACACTGCCTGACCTGGGGATCGAACCCGGGACCTCTTGATTGGCAGTCGAGCATGCGCCCTCTACGCCACCAAGACAGTCCTCGTCGAGGCAGTCTCGGTAACGTGGGCGCAAGCTCGACTGCCGATCATGAGGTCCCGGGTTCGATTCCGAGCTCGGGTAAAGTATTTAAAATTGAATTTTTCTATAAAGAATTATCTCAATAACTGCCTGGAGTTACCAATAACATATGGGTGTGTCTACTATGAGACTGAGTCCTGGGTACATCTCTGCCTGCCCCTTCGGGAAAAAGGCGTGATTGTATGTTATGTTAACTTATTAAATTGACGTCTTACATTTTTGACTAATTTTTTTTATCCTTACAGGTAGACAAACTGCAAAAAGATCTCGACCGTCTTCGAGATCCGCTACAAATACACCTCCCGCCCCACGCGTTAAAAGGAACCGATGATAAACGTTCCCCTCTCACTAAAATAAAGGACATGCTCGAAGAAACTGGCAAGAAGATGAAAATAACGTAATATTGGCTTCAATTTGCGCGCCTTAAGAGGTAGGCGCACCGACTGTACTACTTTGGGGGCTTTTTTGTGCGAAAACGATAATCATTTATACATAAATGTTTCGAGAAAAAATATTGTGAAAACTGATCACTTTTACTCTTGAACAATTCTTTTATTCCTTCAAAATTTTTTTAAATAGGTTAAGAGCCCAATTTAGTCATATTACGTGATTAATTTTGTCGATGTTACCATAATATTCGATTATATTATAATAACCGACTAGGTATATTGCACCTGGAATACTGATTCTTTTTATTATTAAGTAGGTCAGCGTTTGACCCCAATCTCACCTGATGGGAAGTGAAGATGAGTTTTATTTAAAACAATCGAAAAAATTAAGGAACTAACGTGAAAATTGGGCTTAACTATTAACTATGAAAGTTATAATTTGCTACGTGTTTTAAAATCATCATCATCTCAACCATAGGACGTCCACTGCTGAACATAGGCCTCCCCCATAGATTTCCATCCAGACCGGTTTTAAGCGGCCCGCAATCAGTGTGTTCCTCCCGTCCTTTTCAGATGTTTTATAATAACATTGGAAATTTAGAAAAATGCACAAGACTAGCGGCTCCAATTCCAGAGGAGTTTGTTATAAAGAAAAAAAAATTAATGATGATCGCATTCGCACAGATTAAGTCCATCAGTTCAACCTTAGAATAATCGCTTGTTGATATTTTACCTCGTGTATAAATAGATGCTTGTTTGTCGTATTAATATCGTAGGAATCAGATTTTTGGTGAAAAGATTTTTATTGTTTGAGAAGTAACATGCAACTAAATAGTTAACTTATTTAAGAATTTAAAAAAGAATTTTAGCAATTTTATCGATGTCAATAAATTGTATTGTATCAAAGTTCATCTCTATTTACCGTTGTTTTTAATGCCACATTAAAAAAATATATGTTACAAATCGTGCCATTAATATAATTTGGCTGATTGACGTATTTTTTTTAATCTTTCAAAATGGCAAGACTGTGGGAGTTAACATTGCCAAAGTATTCCAAATATTACCTCATAAAGTATGATTTGGCAACAAAAACTAAACTATAAAAGAATGTGTTATTTATTATATTAGTAAAATTTTAAACCAATCGCTCAAACTTGTTGTCCTATTTAACTAAATTATGATTTATATTATTTTGAATTTAACTAACAATTATTTTAATAGGTAGCGAAATAATGTAATGGATGGCATAAAAACGATGCTTCGACTCGAATAATTTTAGTAAAAGAGATTTGGCGGGTGATTTATTTTAAAATCTAGTCCCTATTGTTCTTCTTTGGAACATTTTTAAGATAAAGAGCTAAACGCATATCTAATACCACCTAGGTATTACCATCCTACATTTTAATAATATATATTTATGTTTAGTCTATGGGCGTTCGTCTTCTATACAAAATGAAAATACACAAATATGAAGATATAGGGAATAATTTTTTATTCAATTGTTTGTGGTTGGCTATTATAGGTCGACACAAAAGTGTAGAAAATAATGGGGGCGTCACTGTCTTTTACAAGAGTAAAAACAATTTAATCAACACATACACTTTAAATTAGTTCCGTTTCTACTCTTTTCTGTCGAGCTATAATTTGACCTTGATTTGCGCCAAAACATATTTGGTTAATGAAAACCTAGCTTCTTCGTATTTATGAAAATTGTAAAAAAGTGTTTATGTTCATGTTTTTTTTTTAAATATAAAAAAACCATACGGTTTCATAAACAAAATATGTTTTCGCGCAAATAAACCCAGCCAGACCAGATCCAGAGCCAATCACAAACAATTGAGTGAAAATGGTTCTCTATTTCTTCGTATTTGTGTATTTTCATTTTGTATGAAAGGCGAATCACCTTAATAATGAAATTTTTAGTTTAAAACGGTCATGAGTTTGGAGTTTATATAATGTTTTATGAAGCCTTTGTATTTTTTTCTTGAGGATGTGGTAACACTCAAAATCTGACAGCTGCTGTCAACTAGAAATTGTTAGCGAGGATAAACTCATTTGACGTCTTTTTTTTTTAGTAAAATGTTTTTATTTTTCAGTTTATTGATTTTAGATTTTGAAATTATATAATATTTAATAGGTAGCATTTAGAAAAACACGTAAATTTATTACTATAGCTATATAAGTTCCTGCATCATGTGCTGTTTTTTTGTAAACTGAACACTTCGCTCCTATTGTAAATTTGCCATAATGTTACAGTTGAAAAATCCAGCACTAAATCAGTCAAAATGTAAACTTTAATTATTTATTATAGTCTAGCTTTATAATAGCTATATAACGGGCTATATAGCATGAATTTAATTTTAAAATATTATTGGTGCTTAAAATATAATTAAAGTCTTATGTTTTACAGTGTTAGCCGGATTTTTAAATTGTTTAAATTTTAAGTAGGAACTTTTTTTTACGATAGTGTCAAAACTAGCTAATCAGGTGCCTGATGGTAAGCATCATGATTGCTCATATCAGACACAGTGTTTTAAAATTCAAAATTCTGCGCGGCACTGCACTGCGCCTGTCACCCTGAGATATTGAATCTCATCATGCCCAGTAATTTCGCTGGTAACATTGCCCTTCATACCGGAACACAGTAATGTTTGCACATTACTGCCTGGCGGATGAATAACTGGCAAAGGTGTGGTACTTCCTCAGACGGCTCCCTGCAAAAGAGGCCTACCACTGCAACTAATTCTCAAGTCTTCATAATTGATGACTCCGGGTGATGAATAAAGTGTTCTTAGGATTTCGTATCAAAGTCATAGGTGATGCTGCGATTTTAATAATCCGTCGGGTCGAGTAACATCAGGCAAATGTCGCGCTCGTGGTCACCTATTGGCTTAAAAAATAATGAAGAAAGATTTGTTAAGTTCCACAAACTTAACTGTTATCGTCGTAGCTGCCCCGTGAAAAAAAAATTTTATTCTAGAAGACATAATATGTTTGCATAATTTCCAAACGATTCTAGCTGTGCCATTCCACGGTTCCAGTTAAGTTTGTGGGACTGTAGTCTATGTGTGTTCAGTCTTAGCTTTCAAAAATCCAGGCTTTTCCAGGTTTGTTGTGAATTTGTAAATAAGTTAGAGAAATGTTGCCAATTGTTTAAATTAAATTTTCTACAAACGAAATGTTATTTATGTCAACTAACATGTCTCGCTGTACTAATTTTACCTTATTTTTATTATAATAGGATAAAAATCTAGCTTATAATGCTTTTCAAAGTAATTGCATGTGTTAATGTAATAATTAATTAACTATAATATTATTAAAAATCATTAAATTCGTAGGTTAAAATCTCGGCTGTGAAATAAATGTGAACATACATTTTTCAGTCCACGATATAGAATAAATTAAAAACAATGACCAAAAAGACCAAAAATCTGGTCATAAAGAGAGAATGTTTTCCGTCATTTTTATATATTATTATAAAAATACATAATATTTGACGAAATCTTATTAGCATCGTGCTACTGCATGATTTTTAATGAAACTAAATAGGGTTGTAAGAAAATACACACAAAAATGGCAACTCGAAACTGCTGTTTCAAAACTATTGTTTAATTTTTATAATTATAAACCATTCAGCACAAAGTGACATAGGTCCTCGAAAATTTGCACCTACCACAAAAACATAACTAAAACAATGAAAAAATAATTATACAGTATTAATTTTATAAAAATAACCCTCATCGGGTTGCTATGGTAAGGTACAAGAAACAAAGTAGGTATCTTAACTGCGTATACTACTTTTTCGAATGTTGCCTGTCACAATTAAAAAACTCCCTTTTTTACATAATTAGTGGTCGAGGAAGTAAATATTTTCAATAACCCTACATACATAAACCTATTTAATCGCATTTAAAATGGTATTTGATGAAAACAAAAATGATGCAGTGGTATCTTTGCCTACATAGCCTACTTTCGTAAAGTAGCTGACCTAACCAAATTGATATAAAATTAGTTAACCAATGAACTTAAAAAATATAGCTATAAACATTTTGGTCAAAACATTAATTTGGGCCCTGGCCCCTTTCAATGAACTCTTCCAGTGTTGAAATCCTAGTGTTTAGAATATAACTTTTAAGGCTATAAGTTACGGTCTAATATTCTCTGTATATATCCGTTAGTTTTAAGCACGCACAAACTACGCTCAATATTGAAAGCTTGACTCTTATTGTGATTTGCTTATTTGCCTTTTAGGATCTTTCTATAATGTTTTTTCTATCTTCATAAATATAATATGAAATAGAACTTTTATATACATAAATATATAGTTAGGGAGGAGCAAAGCTTCAGTTCATTAATTATTCTGTATATAGGTATTTGTGGCGAATTCCAGATCGGTCATTAAAATTTAAAAGCGACGTTAATCTTTTATTATCTTGAGCAAAACTTTGTTGTGAAAGTCCAAGCCTTTTTCTGCATTTCGCTGTTAAATTTGAGTTTTTTTTTTATCTTATGGCACATAAGAAAAATCTGAACATAGTTTTCACATTAAATTAAATGTAAGTCGATTAATTGTTTATTGTTATTTAAGCCTAAACCTAAGTACATATATTTTGTTAATTAATTTTGTAAAAATAATTATAATAATATTATATAGTTTAGAAAATTTTTGCAATAGTCAATGAAATATACCTGGATCTGATAGGTATAATCGTACATAGAAATATAGCTAGACACTAGTCCAGAATGAGAATGATTGAAATGGTCAGATAGTTGGAAAAATAATGTTGATTTTATTTTATTATATTTTTACCTAATATTATTTAGAAAAATTCTAGTATACTCATATCTAGAAATCGTTGGATTTTATTACAAATTTTAGTACTTAGGTAGGTTTATTTAATTTTATCTCTGCAAGTACATTATTATGTAATTTATTAACATATACTTATTCTTAGGTACTTATTTAAATACTTATCTATGTCTATTCGCACATTACCAACGTAATATAAAAAAAAACCAAACTCTTTATTTAGGTATAATCAAATTAATATTAATCTCACTATTTACACAATAATTTCAACTCTCCTAGAAACTATAACCGATATTATAGAATTTTCAAATTATGGTAATACTTATTAGATAATTATTTGGACTATTTCGAAACTTGCGTAGTTAGGTACCTCTCAATGATTATTATACAATTATATTATATATTTACAATAGATTTCACAACTTTCAGATAAATATTTTTATCTATGGAAAAAACATACGATGTCCTTAACGTTGCGGCGACCGACGAATTCCCCGTACAAACTTAATACTTAAATCGTTTAAAATCAGAACGTATTTCCAACATTCAATAAATGTTATTCGGAATGAAACACTAGTAATATAGGTTCCTTATTATTTCCAATCCAAAATAGAAGTACATAAAATATGATAAAAATCCAAAATATAGGTATTTTCAAACATAACTCCAAATTATATGTATTTTGGACTAACATTTAATAAAGAACCTTGATAACTAGTACCTATCCCATTCTGAATAACATCATTGACTGTTGGATATATGCTCTGATTTTAAATAATTTAGATATTAAGTTTGTATGGGGAATTCGTCGGTCGCCGCCCCGTTAAAAAAGGTTAAGCGTTTTTTTATCTGAAAGTTGGCGAAAAAGACATCATTAGACAAATTTTTAACTGTAAATTTTCTGTAAGTATACCTTGAAAACTCGTTTACATTATGTATAAGATACCCTTATTATAGTTAAATCTAAGAAGAGTAGGTATGTTGTAGCTTTAGGCGCTCCGCATACTGGGCAACTTCAGTTGATGAAACCAGCAACTTATTTGAGAAACTACTCAAATAAGTTCAACTTTTGAAAGTTTTCGTTAAGGTTGCTCTTCGATACAAAATGAAATTACACATGTTGGAGAAAGAGATATTTATTTTCCACTCAATTGTTTTGATTGACTCTTGATCTGACCTTTATTTTTGCCAAAACATATTTGGTTTCAGAAAACCATACGGTTTTTTCATATCGATAGAATTTGTTAAAAAATAATTTTATTTTATTTTAAGGTTTCTTGTTAATATGAAAAAAAAAACCATACCGTTTTCTTATACTAAATATGTTTTGGCGCAAATAAAGGTCAGATCAAGAGCCAACCGCAAACAATTGTGTGGAAAGCTATTCACCGTTTTTCACATTTGGGAAATTTCATTTTGAATGTAATAGCAACCGCCGTAAAAGTTGCCAGTTGCAGCAACTAAATTTCCCAGTTTACTAATGCCGTGATTCTTAATAAACTGTCAAATCTTGAGCTAGACTGGTACTGCGGGGGATAGCGAGAGGGAGGGAGTGAAATCGTTAGACTCGTGAATGCCAATTCGACATTTGTCGACGACTAAATCATTTTCAAATTGCCGCAACTAAAACTGTTGACGATCACCGAAACTAACAACTGGAGTAGTTATGTCTGCGCAGTTTCTTTATGTTATAATGTAAACTGCGAGTTGCCTGTTGCCGCAACACGGAACTAAAAGTTGCTCTACAAGACGAGCAAATCAGGTGCCTGATGGTAAGCATCATGATTGCCCATATCAGACACAGTGACACCCAGTGTTTTAAAACTCTAAATTCTGCGCGGTACTGCACTGCGCCTGTCACCCTGAGATATTAGTTGTTGAAACTCTTCATGCCCAGTAATTTCGCTGGTAACATTGCCCTTCAGACCGGAACACAGTAATGTTTGCAGATTACTGCTTGGCGGATGAATAACTGGCAAATTATTTGGTTGATGTCATTATTCACTACGATATCTCTGTAAAATAGTTATTCACACTTAGTACTTTTAAGCTTCACTGTTCTAGATTCACGGAGGTTATATATTTATGTAAAATAATGCATTAAGTTACACTTTCGTAATGTAAACGAGTTTCATAGAATAAATTTGCCAAAATTTACCCTTCCAACTAACTTATTCTTGTTAACTATGTTACACATTTTGCATAAAGTATTTCACTATTTTGTAAAATTTTGGAGTGTAAGGATGTGGGAGAATGACATGATACGGGCGCACACACACAAAAATAATACCTAACTCCTTGTTACAGTTTATAAGTATTTTGCATTTTGTTAATGATCATGTTCAAATAAAGTAAGAAAAATTAACAGCATGGTTTCACTAAGGGCTACAGCAAACATGCTACATTTAGCATCGGCGATAGGCGACTTTGTCGCTTTTCGGAACTCGATACAACGACTGAACGCTATACTCCGCACACATTCGGATTCAGATGCCCCCTGCACTTCCCCTAGCTTCACCTCTCCGCCAGCCGATACAGCATCGGAGCAGTCGCTAAAACGCGCGATACCGATACCATCCATCGCAGGAAACCCCCAAATCGCGATTCAGCATCGATACAGTCGTAAAATTCGCCAATATTAAAAGTAGCATATCTGCGGTGGCCCTGACATTATTCTCAAATGAAACACCCAAGTCGCCTTAAATCTTTATTCGTTCAATAAGTTAGTGCCTTAAAGGTAGATAAGTACATGTTTATTAAAATAGTGTGTTTTCACGTTTTATCGTTTTCAAGAGCTTCCGATGGTGAGATGGGCTTAGACCCGAATGGATATAAATCAATGCTTTGGACGTGCGCCCTAACAGAAACGCCCGGAGGGACGCCGAAGTAATCCTGACCGTTGTTCCTAATTATAGTAGTGCCTGGCCTATTCTTATTTAAATGGAAGCCTACAGAGAACTGAGGGTTATCGTTAGACTCGAAAGAGCCTGAAGTATTGTCATCCTTCCTACTATTCGACGGCCGGAAAGGTTTAAGTGGCACATAAGGTTTCTTCAGTGGCCTATAAGGTTTGCTGGAGGGACGGCCCGGCTTGCCTGCAACGTTGTTTCATTTTAATAAACTATCGTAGTGCGTGGTGCGGTGCCGTAAGGTGGTTGGTGTAATAAAAACCAAATTGTCAGTAAATACTGTTTATTGCGAACAAGCATAAATAAATCGTGTCGTGGCAAGCGGATTGAATTGTGATCTTGTGTGTGTTCGTGCTTTGACATATTCTCTTATTACTTCTAATTACAAAAAAATACAAAATTTGTCCATTACGATATCTGCCTCATGATTATATGGCCTTAATTTGTAAGCAAACATTGTAAAAAACAAAAGTTGTCACCTAAAAGCTCCAAGAGAACAAGATCACTAACATCAATCACTGTCGGTGCTATTCATCACCTGGTCCTTTGGCCGGCTTGGCTCCGTAATTGGAAGCATCTTCGTCAACGTAGCCGACTTGCTGGGTGTCTCCTGGGTTGAAGTTGGGGGGGTAGCCGGCGTCGCTCGAGGGGTAGCCTGGGCTCTCGTCTTCTGTGCTTGAACTGGGCTTGGGGGAGGGGTTGTCGTTGGGGTATGGAGGCGGCTTCACGTGACCTGACGCTGCTGTACCGTCTGGACCTGAAATGTAGCACTTAGATGTTTATCAACTCTTTCCTCGAGTGATGGTCAGCGAAATTGCTCCAACGGCACCCAATATCTTTTATTTCTTATCCCGATTTTTAATTGGCTGTCTCTTTACTTATTTTTCGCCATTGGGAAACGCTGTCCTTGCTAGCTATGCTGCTGTTACCTCATCAACTAGGCTAGCATAGCCATGAGATGTGCTAATGAGATGGAAGACCTATAAGGTACTAATATGTGTGGTTATTGGTAATTTTCAACGAGCAACCAGATGCTGTATCCGGTAAATGTATACAAAGAAAAAATATACAAGTTGATAAATAATGTGCTCTGACTGCACAGACGCAGAGAAAGAATGATTAAACAAACCTTTAAAGACATCATCACCAGGACTCGCAGCTCCCGGGTTTCCACCACTAGTTGCCTTAGAATATCCTGTTCCAGAGCCAACGAATTCTGGGTCGTACGCTGAAGGTATCGTGGGGAAGTTAAAGGGAATCGCCGGGTCTTGGCTGTTCTTGACGATCCGGTAACCGATGCCTGGGCCTGCTATGTAGTTCACTGTCCTGGAGGATAAAGAATAGATCTTTGGACATTGTGGAAGCTAAGCGGTGGAAGAAGAACTGGAGGCTAAAGAAGCGTCCCATGGAAGAGACATTATATCTAGAAGAGATAGAGTTAACATTTAACAATGATCCTCATCTTGCACAATGTCTTCTAGTAAATGAAAATAATGAAGAAAGTATTTTAAGTCAATGTTTACCTGAAGCTCAAGCCTTACCTCTGAACACCTTTGTCATCCAGGAAAGTGTAGGATCCTCTTACGTTGCCCTTAGAGTCACTGCTCTCAGTTCTTCTTTGATCTGGACCAGCGGATATAAACCTGTATGACCAGACAATTGATTAAATTTTGCTTTTGAAACAATTCTGAAAATTGTTCAGTTAAGAGTGTACTCTTTGAAAACTGGCCCGACATAACAAGACTCGACGAAACATAGCTCATTGCTAGGAGAGTCACCGTTGTGCGGAGCGGCGTCGCGGGAATCACCGCTCCGCGGAGTCATCAACCAGGGCACATATCGGGTAAATTCACACGCTTAATTCACACAAATATGAAGAAACAGGGAATAATTTTCCACTCGATTTTTTGTGGTTGGCTCTGGATCCGGCCCCCATTTGCGTGAAAACATATTTGGAAAATGAAAACCTTACAGTTTCTTAGAATATATGAAAATTGTAAAAAAGTAGTTTTTAGATTATGATAATGTTTTTTTAATATCAAAAAACCATACGGTTTCATTAACCGAATATGTTTTCACGCAAATGGGGGCCAGATCCAGAGCCCAATGGAAAATTATTCCCTGTTTCTTCATATTTGTGCATTTTCACTTTGTATGGATGAGAAATCCCCTAAGTTAAATTACTAAACCAGTTCGCCGTGGAGTTACTGGCTTTAGGATAGTGCCCCACCCTCTCTACCCGTGGTTGTCGTAAGAGCCGGCTAAGGGTTAACAGATCCAGAGGACGGGCAGCAACGTCCTCTGCATAAAACCATCGAACTGCGCTCGTCAACCCGCTTGCCAAGAGTGTCGAGTATTGGCAAAACCCCCCTTTATGAAGGAGGCCCATGGCCAACAGTGGTCTTTCCACGGCTAAGTTGATGATGATGATGATGTAGATCCAGTTAGAAATAATAGTATCAAATCAAACGATAGCTCACCTATAAGATCCATCAAGCCCTCTCTGCACAGCCGTCCTGCCCCTAGGCCTTGTCTCAGCCTTGACCAGCGGTGCTCTATGGAACGGGGACCCGATGACATTAGGGTTGTCAGGATGAGCTGACGATACATGGAAGCCAGTGTCACGGCCGGCGATGTATGTGACGTCATGCCGCTCGCCTATGTCATCAATGAAGGTGTACTGACCTAATGAAAATAATAAAGAAACCTTTAAAAACAAATTGTGAATTAGATATAATATACGACATTCACCAGAAGGAAAGTAGGTAGGTACATTTTATCTCATGTAATTTTAGGTATCATAAGACCACCACTAGTCTAAGCTTAACTACCTATATAGTGTTTACATCTCTATTCCACAGCAATGTCTTAGTTAGGTAGGTAGGTTGGTACTTTGTTCTTCTGAAGCTCCATAATTAAATAAAGAAACGCATCATGGTCACCCGTACAGGGCCGTAGCCAGGGATGGTAATTGCAGGGCAATGCCTAACCTTAAAATGCTCAATGGCCTACCTTAAAAAATATGTAAAGGTGCTTAGGGTGAAATAGCTATCCTACTATATAATCCTATAATATTATAAATGCGAAAGTTTGTGAGGATGAATGAATGGATGGATGGATGGATGTTTGTTACTCTTTCACGCCAAAACTACTAAAGCGATTTGGCTGAAATTTGGCATTTAGATAGTTTAGACCCGGGAAAAATATAAAAATAGTTTTATTCCAATATTCCCACGGAAACGAGGACTACGCGGGTGAAACCGCAAGGAATACATACCTAGATTATCAATATTATTAAATTTTTTGCCGAGCTCGTAGCTTCATTGTCAAGGTTTTTAAAAAACTTTTTACCGCGCTCGCAGTCAGCTGTCGAAATTCAAAAATACAATTTTTTTAAAGTCTTGTGATTTTTAGCATTTACCTCAAACGTTGAATAAGTGTGTAACTCCGCTACTGTTAGGTAGGTACAGAGTTTCAATCAGTTATCTGAGTGAAATTGAGATTGATGTGTCTTTTTCCAGATAACTGACTGAAACTCATAAATACTTCCGCTCTACATGTGACTACAGCTGCCCTACATTAAATTTAACTCTGGCTACAGCCCTGCATTCGTATTGGCCTTGTTTATAAGGGATTTTCTTTTCTGCCGTGGAGTTACCGACTTTAGAATAGTGCTCCACCGTCTCCACCCGTGGCTGCCGTAAGAGACGGCTAAGGGTTAACAGATCCAGAGGACGGACAGCAGCGTCCTCTGCAAAAAAAAACCATCGAACTGCGCTCGACAACCCGCCTGACAAGCGTGTCGAGTATTGGCAAAACCTCCCTTTATGGGGGAGGCCTATGTACAGTAGTGGATTACCAACGGCTGAGATGATGATGATGATAAGGGATTTTGACTCATGTTGAAGGAGAAATATATCTAAAGATAAGTATTATAATATATTGGGGCCACTTTTCTCAAATTCAAATATACTGTAAAGAAACTCTTTTTATCAGCTTACCTTTGACGTCCCCTCTACTATCAGCATTTTCGCTTTTACTATACGTCCTCGTCTCGAAGTTGAAGTTATAGCTGGGGTCTTCATTTGGGTCGAAGTATGGGTCGTCCTTATTGCCAATAGGCCCCCGGGGCCGCTGGTCGAGGTCTAACTGTCTGTGTATGTTGGGGCCTTTCGCCCGAAACCTATGAAAGGATTTGTTTTTAAAAAAGCCTGAAAAAGCTAGCTAGAGTGATAACGCCGTCTCTTGCGGACTTTTTAGGGTTCCGCACTCAAAGGATTCCGAAGGAACCCTATTACTAAGCCTCCGTCGTAACTCTATCACAGGGCTCTATATCATAAACCGTAATAGAGATACATAATATGTATTTCTATTGCCGCTATAACAACAAATAATAAAAATAAAATAAAGTTCATAATGAAAGGTTCATTATAAGAATTTTATTTGGTAGATGAGGAAAGGACACACCTATAAATAGGTAGGTAATAGGTACGTGGTGGGTAAGAACCCTTCATAATGCGAGTCCCATTCGCATATGACCAGTTCATTAGATCCGTGATAGAGCAACAAATATACCTATACAATAAACAGTGTTACCCTCTAGGTCCAGCAGTGTAAATAGTTTCCTTGACTATATCTGTGGCAGGGTCGTTTGCTCCGAACCTGCCTCCTACCACGCCGTTCTGGTTGCCATGTGCAAGGTGGTAGCTGCTCCCTCGGTCTTTATTTGCGTATCTGCGGAGAGTTTCTAAGGTAATTAAAGAGTTAATTAATTTTCAGTTTACATAAGATTAAGCTCTTTTTTAGTCCTTATTTGTTTTCTTGATTCTGCCTTTTATTTGGATTTTCGTTACTTTCAAACTATTGCAAATAAAAAATAAAATCTTCTCAAAATAAAATCAAACTAATACTTCAAGCATAAACAATGCAATTCATATAAAACCCGTTAGTCATTAAAATTGTGTTAATATTTCATATTATGCCATATGAAATATTAACACGATTTTATGCCATAGGTGGCAAACAGGGATGTATCCTGAGGCCCGTCGGCCGGTTGGTGAGCGGTTACCGCCGCTTATGGATGGACCAGCAACACGGTTATTTTTTTTTAATTGTTACCTGATCTATTATTTGGTGGACAATGAACACTAGAATTATAATAAAATGTATATAATACATTTTATTATAGTATATATTATATAATACGGAACAATATTATTCCACGTTCCCACTTGTCACATGTGGGGCGCGATAAAAAGTGGCTGCTCATTCATATATCTGTCGTCTGACAAAGTCCAAAGAAGTCCAAAGAGCCTAGTAAAAAAAGGTCCAAACGGTATCGTTTGGAGATAAATATTGTACAAATAAAAAAAATCCAAAGAAAGTAAAGCCTCCCTTTCTTGTCGAACCTGACTTTCGACACGTGGAAACGGGGGGTTTAGACCTATAAACTTTCGATTTATTTTTAATTGTGTTGCCAGTTGATTAGTGGCAGTTTATTGCAATAATTCAAGTTAATTTCTCATAATAGTTTCCTTTGTTATTTAACATCTCCAAAAGCCAAGTAGGTGTTTGTATTTCCTTTAAAAAATCTTCAAATAGATGTTAATCTACGCATGCATGCATACCATTTTATAAGTACCTACCACAATGTAGATGTTATCCTACATTCTCATACATCACAAAGAGTGTGAGATTAAACAATGCATAAAATAAAAAAATGGTTTTCAATGACTAGCGGCTTTATTTTCAATGACACTAAATTATTTCCTGAACTCAACTCTAAAGTTACAGCATTTTGTACATAAGTAAGTATACTTATCTTAATAAAATTAAGTAAGTAATTTAATTATTTATTAATGAGTAGTTTAAGTAAATTAATGTGTTGTGTGTTTGTACTGCTGAAAATTATGGTGTAATTCATTTAAATTAATTTTAGTAAAAACGTAGTAAAGCTTGTTCAAACATAAAAATTAAAATAAAATTGCACCGTTAAAAAGCATTTTGATGTGAAAATCTAAAAGTAAGTTATTTTATAAATACTTGCGGTTTTATGACATTTCTTTGACGATAAAATTATTGAAATAATTAGTGCAATTTACCCAAAATCGAAGGATCCGTCTGTGTTAACAGTATTATACTCTCCATCGTTCGCTCTAGATTTTCCCGGGATAACTTGAGTCCTGGCTAACGCACACAAACACACCACGTACACACTATTGGTCCAATACATTTTACACACTTTTACAACTATTTTTAAATTATTGTTTCATCGCTTATGGTTCAGGATAGACTATGGCTTAAAAACAATGGCTCGTCTTATATATGGCGCTAAATTTGAGCTCCTAACGAAGCCACGCCGCGTGAAAACGGCCGGACGTCATTGTTATTAAAGATAGGCTGGTTTCATACTGAAAGCTATAAGATTTTTTTAGTGGTAGGCCTCTTTTGCAGCGGGCCGCCTGGGGAAGTACCACACCTTTGCCAGTTATTCATCCGCCAAGCAGTAATGTCCAACATTACTGTGTTCCGGTCTGAAGGGCAATGTTACCAGAGAAATTACTGGGCGTGACGAGATTCAACAACTCATATCTCAGGGTGACGGGCGCAGTGCAGTGCCGCGCAGAATTTAGAACTTTTAAAAACTGAGTGGCACTGTGTCTAATATGGGCAATCATGATGCTTACCATCAGGCACATGATTTGCTCGACTTGTCACTCACTAACATAAAAAAAAGGCGTTAAGAGGCCGGCGAGCGACGAATTCTCTATAAAAACATAACACCTACCCAAATTATTATATACATACATACATACATTCACGCCTTTTTCCCGAAGGGGTAGGCAGAGGTGTATACCCAGGACTCAGACCCATAGTAGATATACCCACATTTCGCCAGTATGTTA
Organism: Hemistola chrysoprasaria; assembly: GCA_947063395.1. Classification (NCBI taxonomy): domain Eukaryota; kingdom Metazoa; phylum Arthropoda; class Insecta; order Lepidoptera; family Geometridae; genus Hemistola; species Hemistola chrysoprasaria. Next base: position 13,762,604 of record OX346714.1, read on the forward strand.
TTGGTCCCATGTAATAGGGCGCGAGCCTATATTATTTTATACAATGATGTTATTCAGAATGAGACACTAGTTATTGAGATTCCTTATTATATTTTAATCCAACTTTGGATTAATATATAAAAAAACCAAAATATTAAGTATTTTGGATTATAATATTATAATAAGGAACCTAAATGATTAGCGTCTTCTTCCAAATAACAGCAGTGTATTTTGGAAATATGCTCTGATTGTAAATAATTTAGGTATTAATAATTTGGATGGTTTGGGCCTCTTAAATGACAAGTGCAAACTATATATACCCTCAAGGTGGTGCAAATATAAAGAAAGATACCTACGCAAGATTAGCAACATAATTTCGACTCCCTTTGCTAAATGGATCTGCTGAATAATTTTTTTATGGAAAGTTGATTTTTTCAAATCTTGATAGTGTCTTTTAGCAGTTTGTAAAAAAATATTGAAAAAAATAAGTTGTTAAAAAAACAAACATAAAAAAAATATTTTTATCTGACTGTACCAAACAGCTTTGGTGTCCGAATTGTCAGTGAAAAATATATTAAATTTAAAATGTGTCAATTCGGACACATTGTCCGAGTATTTGTGTCAGAGTCGTCAGCAAACCATGACATTTCTTACGGTGTACTACACCAATTTGTATTCTAGTATTTATTTTAGTATATTTCACGAAATTAATTTTGAAAACTTTCTATTGTCATACAAGGCAGGGGATGATCAGTTCTGTGGATTGCTAAAAATATCTTACAATATCAACTTCTTTGAGTGTGCACAAGCCTAAATTAAGTTATAGTAGTAAGATCAGAGAAGCGGTATCACGCTGTATCTTCACCAAGAGGAACAAATCGCGTATGAATTACACCCGATAATAATTACAATTAAAAATTTAGCTATTGTGTAAAAGACAGGTGTAAAAAGATTCAATTGAAGTATTTTAACACAAAAGTATCTACCGGTTTTACGTAGTATGCTTATATTTGTGGTAGGTATAGTGGTACTTAGGGCCGGTTTTTTGATCGTTAGTTACGGTTAAGTTAACCATTTGTCAAACTAACTATAATTAAATTTCTAACCAATGGTTAAATCGTGTGAAAAAAAATAGTCAACCAGAGATGAATAAACGAATTTTGTCGAATTTTAACTATTTGTCAAAAAATTTAACCATTGGTCGACTTAACCAGAGATCAAAAAACCCAGCCTTATTAGTGTTTTTTTTATAAATGTAATTAAACAGGCGTTTGACCGCAATCTCACCTGCTGGTAAGTGATGATGCGGCCTAAGTTGGAGCACGCTTGTTCAGTAAATTCACTCTTGTTTTTCTTGGGTTATAATTTATTTATTCTAAGTGTGTTGTGCGTATATTTATGGGAACAGCTCATTGTGAAAAATAGTTTCAAGTAGCTACCTACCCTACCCAATTCCTATTTTAATAAATTATTTGTATAGTTCGACACAAAAGAGTAGAAACGGAACTAATTTAAAGTGTATGTGTTGATGAAATTGTTTTTACTCTTGTAAAAGACAGTGGCGCCCCCATTATTTTCTACTCTTTTGTGTCGAACTATACTATGTCCTCATATTATTTTCAATTTATATTTATTAACAAACTTTGAATTTCAAGTACCTATGTTTTTTTATTTTATTTATTAAGGGCAACCAACAAATAAGCAACTATCGCATATACGAAAATAGTTACATATTAAAACAAATTCATGATGCTTATACAATTATATAATAGGTAGCCACAACATTAGCGCGCGTATGATTGACGCGTTATAAAATATAACAGAATACTAATATCCACTAACCGGTGGCGGCCGCAGAAGATGCTGCCTCCAGAAAGCGTCTCAAGCACCACGATAGAGGCAATTTACTATTTTGTGCCAATTGCCGTTGAGACAATGGGCAGTTGGTGCGTGGAGACGAGGCAGTTTATATCAGAGATAGGGCGTAAGTAGGATGAAAAGTAAAGGAGGAGACCCCGCTCCGGATCGTTCCTCGTACAAAGGATGTCCATAGCTATTCAACGCGGAAATGCATCGGGCGTTATGGGCACCTTTGCATCGGGAACGGAAAGGGGCGGAATATTTGACTGCAATTTATTTATTTTAATTATGAATGCTTATTTAATTGACTTAATTCATTTAATAAATGACAATGTTCATGTAATAATTATAAAAAACAGAAAATAACTTGTACAAATTGAGAAAGATTTATCAAAGAAGATATAAGATATATTACAAATTATGATGAGAAAAAAACAAAACAACATACATTCACGCCTTTTTCCCGAAGGGGTAGGCAGTGGTGTACCCAGGAGTCAGTCCCATAGTAGATACATCCACATTTCGCCAGTATGTTATTGGTCCCATGTAATAGGGGGCGAGCCTATTGCCATCTACCGGGCACAGTGCCAGACTCCAGGCAGTTATTGAGATAATTCCTAATGGAAAAATCCAATATTTAACACTTTGAGAGATGAGAGAGAGAGAGAGAGAGAGAGAGAGAGAGAGATCTACATCTCTCATTATGATGAGATGTAGAGTAAACTATAACTATATAATTATTATAAGATACGTAACACTTAATTAGCCTTCTAGATTTATACGAGTACCTATGTATGCATGCATATAGAGTAGCTACAAAAACACAGAGATTAATATCTGAAATAATTATTAACTGAACTGGAATTCCCCAATAGGTATGCATGTAGTGGATATCACACACCTTTATAATATTTTTATAGTTTTTTTATATACAATTTTTATTATTATATTTTTTATATTTATTTATTTTTATATTTTTAGTCGCTAACGGAATCTTATTACTTTTGGACCCATTTCCGTCGGGTGGCCGTTATGGTCCCATTCGTTCAAGAACTTCGTAAAACTTGTCATTTAAAAAAAAACTACAAGTATTTATAGCGTTTTGTTAGGCTGTGTGTAAGTGTAATATAAATTAATTATAAGTATAATACAAAGTACTTAGAGAAAACAAATTTCACTTAAATTTTAAATAAATTTTAATCAGGTTGTTTCCTGTAAGATATTCCATTATCATGTCAGAGGTCTTAATCTTGGCGATCTGACTCTCGACACTATGGGTTGTCCATATAGCCCGTATGCACAGATATATGATGCATATCTTGGTCTGTGCCCCTATGAATTGGATTTTATCAGTGTAGTTGGGGAGACGCGTTCTGATAGAGTATAAATTCAAAATCATTGTTACGTTATTACATTTTTTAATAAATGATGTTTGATAAATGATTAATTCTTGGTTTATGCTTTAAATTCGATAAATTCATTCGATTTTATCAGCACAGACCTTTGAACGAGAAATTTGTTTACGATATAAAAATTTAAATTAAAATGTAAGGTGGTTTTTGTTTTAGTGTTGCATAAAAAAATACACTTACAAAATGCTCCAATAAATGATTTATTATTCAATCTTGACTTTCACTATATCTTCGGTCCAAGGACGAGCCCGCCTGAGACCACTCGTCCACTAATTATCAGTTTAAACCCAGATAAGCCTACTGTCCTATATTTAGGACAGTAGAAATAAAAAAAAAAATCAGAATACCCTCTTTATCTAAGATTATTTAGTCTTATGATTTGCAGTAAGAAACGTGTCAGCTTTATTAGAAAAAATAAAAAGACAGTTATTTTAACAGTTTTTACCTTATATTTTACCTTATAAGTGTGTAATAAAAGTGCGTTGCAAACATGGCAAATGACAGGTATGTATAAAAAGTTATATTTTACTCGTGAGTTGTTTTTTTCTGTGTTAATATCTAGTTGATAACCTTAACTTTTGTACTAAATAAATATTCTAGCAAAATAATATAAATAAATTACGTATAACTTGTTACAAATACTAGCGTACTATATATAGGACAGTAGGATAATATACATGATTTTAGTACAATAATACAACTTTTTCTTTACAGACCGTTAGCTGCGCATGAAATTTTAGATGCTTTAGAAAATGTTTCTGATAATTAAAAAGATTATAGAGAACGACTGATATGTATTCTACCTCCTCCTGTTGATCCTGACTGTCTCACTGACGAAGATTCGGGTGAAGAAGATAATGTAACTTTGAATAATTTGCCACGAAACATTCTGCTTCAACCGGCTGAAGTAATGATTCAAGGGCAGATTATGGTGAGTGATACAGAAGAAGAACCTTCTGATTCTACAGGTCGAACTAAACGTAGGCGTACCTACGCATGGAGAAAACGGGACTTGGCAAAAAATCCCGTGAATTGGCCAGATGTTCAAGGCGCTTGCCAAGATAAGCGCCCAATTGAGTGGTTTGAAAACTTCTTAGATGAAGATGTTATTTCGTTGTTGGTGTCAGAGAGCAATAAATATGCTGTCAAAAAGAATTTGCCTGGAGACATAACCACTGAAGATGTGAAATGTTTCATCGGCATATTGTTGGTTAGTGGTTATTCATGGCTCCCCCGTAGAAGAATGTATTGGGAAAACTCCCCTGATACAAAGAATGAATTGATCAGCTCGGCTATGACTAGGGATAGATTTGACTTTATTTTTCGCCACCTTCATGTCAATGATAATCTGGATTTGCAAGACAAATACACAAAAGTACGCCCCCTAGTTACACTTCTAAATAAAAAGTTCTTAGAGTTTTCTCCTCTTGAAGAGCATTACAGTGTAGATGAGGCCATGATCTAGGGGATCATGGCCTCATCTATGGTAGACATGGCTGCAAACAGCACATAAAAGGTAAACCTATTAGGTACGGGTTCAAAGCTTGGGTTGGTGCTACACGGTTAGGGTATGTTTTATGGATGGTTTTATGGACGGTCTGATGAAAATATTTCACATTACCGAATTGGTATACGAGGTAAGAAATGGTACATGCCGTTGCTCACACACATGATTGATCTTGCCGAACATAATGCATGGCAGTTATATAAAATAAATCATGGAAAACTGGATCATCTTGGCTTTCGCAGAAGGGTAGCAATTGCTTTGATTGAATCAAACAGAAAAAATGCCAAAAGAGGGCCTAGCCGACCCTCCCATCATGAACATGCTGATAGTCGTAAAGACCAAATGAATCATCTGGTTATTCCTCAATCGAAGCAAACACACTGTCGTCAATGTCACAAAAAATGTTTGACACGTTGCAAGAAATGTGATGTTGGAGTGTGTGTCAAGTGTTTTGAAACATATCATTCATAAATAGTGTTAATCTAGTAAATTACATATAACAATGGGTAATATAATCAATAGTTATCTAATAAACTACACTTTTTGATTACATTCTGTTTTGTCATAAATGGTCTTTTATTTCCTCTTATTATCCTACTGTCCTACATATAGGACGGCTGTTTCCCTGAAAGCCTTACACTTAATTTTTTTTTCATAATTTTTTTTATGTTGCATAAGATCTAATAAACTAAATAATGTAACTTTTTTCAAAATTTTCAGAAAATTTTAGTTTTAGGCTTATCTGGGTTAATTATGAACAAGTTCCGGCGTTTGTTGTTTCCTCGTACCAGCTCGGTTCGAGGTTGGATCACAATACTGCTATAAACGTCGTTCTGATGAGACCTTTGCTGTGTGTTTCCATTTATCACTTGCTTCAAGGGCTGTAGATTATTTTAAGGCGCCTATTGGAGCCAAACTTCCCTCTCGCTCGCACATTGCAAGTTGAGGTATATATAAGCATAGAATTTCCAAAAATCATAAGTTGTGTTTCTCTATCATACCATTTATAATTTTAGAAGAAAACTTAGTTTTGATATCTTTTAATTAAACAGAAGAGATGGAATAAAACTGCACTTTTTCCTTATTTTCGATCTCAAATAATAAGTTCATCATCCAAAACTCCATCAAATAAAAAGAAAAAGAAACTAAATATACTTAAAAACACGTATTAATGTAAAGATAAACAAATGGAAAGAGCTATTTTGAAAATTCACATTTAGTGATTTTGTGGCTCCTAATAGTTATTCTCATGAATGCACTAACCGTAGAAAGCTGAAATTTTGCAGTTTTTTATAACATAACATCACGCCAACATATTGGCAATACACCCCTGGTGTTGGTGGTTATAGGCGACAGTAACCGCGAGCCATCAGGGGCCCGTCTGCTTGTAAGCCACATATGGCATAAAAAATAAGTTATATACAGTAGAATCCGGTTATAACGACGATGAAGGGACCGGTGGTAATAGGTCGTAATAACCGGACGTCGTATTAAAGGAAATGTCATTTTTTGATTTTCATTCAACATAGATATACATACATACATAATGTATTTAATAATATTTACGTGACCAAGAGACAATACAAAACATTTGAATAAAAGAAATATTTATTTGTGGGTATCTCACATAATGTATAATAATAATGAAAAGAAAAGTATGCAACTTTAAATGAAATTATAATTACATATGTATGTATGTATGTATATACATACATAATTATAATTTACTTAAATGTCGAATGTAGGATAACAAAATAATCGTGCACGTACAAGATGTACCTCTCTAATAATCTATAATAATAAGGAACAATAATAATCTAGGTACAAGATGTACCTCTCTAATAATCTATAATAATAAGGAACAATAATAATCTAGTGCAAAAAGTCTGTAATTTTTGATTGTTTTTGGTTTTTACTTCCATAGTAATAAGTACGAATTCTATTATGCAAGCGAGACATCATACTTTTTATATCGTCATCTTCAAAATTAGAATGCACAAACACATTCAGCACTTCTGCAGCTTTTAGAGCTTCAGATACACTCGGAGTGATACAATTTTCTTCCAAGTCGTCGTCGTTATTATCGTCGCTATCTTGACCACTGACGTTAACACTTTGTAGAATATTTTCGTCCGTCGGCTCCTCACAAGTTGCCAGATTATCATCAATAGCAGAATATTCTTCAAGTTCTTCATTTCCCATGGGAAGTCCTTTATCCAACGCTCTCGCCCAGACGGACAGCGGCAAATCATCATCACCATCACCATCGCTGTCGAAAGTAACACTGAGACTGTCTCGGATAAATCCAGCATGTCTATAACAGTTGAAAATCGTCGCTGATTTAAGCTTATTCCATGCGTCGTAAACCATTAAAATAGCATCCAGTATTGTGATCTTTGGATGTTTAGCACTGCTGGTGTCTTCATTTGCGTCAAGACTGGCGATAATTTTTAGAACCAGGTTTTTACGAAAGTTTGATTTTAACACTCGAATTATTCCTTGGTCCATAGGTTGTAAAATAGATGTTGTATTAGGTGGCAGAAAAATTAGAGTGATGCTACTCAAGCCACTGATTGAGGGATGAGCTGGACAATTGTCAACTAGCAGCAGGATCTTTTTTTTCTTTTTAGTCAGTTCACGATCCCAGTTGCGTACCCATTTGATAAAAATATCAGATGTCATCCAGGCTTTGCGATTGCTTTCATAATCTACCGGCAGAGATCGTACATTTTTGAAACATCGTGGGTTCTTTGACTTGCCTATAATTAACAACTTCTTTTTTATTTTGCCACTCATGTTAGCTGCAACCATCACGGTTATTCTGTCTTTTGAAAGTTTTCCTCCCGAGCATTTTTCGCCTCTAAATTTTAATGTTTTATCTGGCGTCAGTTTAAAGAATAATCCTGTTTCATCTGCGTTAAATATTTCGTCGTCACTAAATTTTTCTCGCAAAGTGGGCCATACTTTGGTTAGCCACTCGGTCACATTGCTGTGCTCAACCGACAAAGACTCACCAGCAATTTTTCCGGCAACGATATTGTGTCTCTTCTTAAAACGGTTAATCCAACTCGCCGAACATTCAAAATTAAAAATCTTTAATTCTTTAGCAAAAAATGTCGCCTTTTGTTGAAGAATAGGCCCATTTACGGGTATTCCACGATTACGTTGTAGCTTGAACCATTGCAAAAGTGCTGAGTCCACTTGTTCTTGAGACGACAATCTCACACGTTTAGGTTTTAAAACATTCGCATTAAACAAAGGTTCTATTTTGTGTTTATTTTTCTTAATTGTGGATATTGTCGAATGATTTACACCGAATTCCTTCGCAATCGTTGCATTTGACTCACCAGCTTCTAAACGTTGTATTATAACACTTTTTTCTTCAACAGAGAAACTTTTTCGATTTGTAGAAGCCATTTCAATACGCGAAAGCACGCATCACTTGACACGCCTAAAACAAAACTGTCGCATTTGAATCATTGACATGCAAGGGGGGAGCGCAGCGCGGGGCGGTGATAGGTTCTTACCTACGATTTATTTGTAAACACGTCAACGATCGTCGTCGTTGTAACCGGACAACTTTGTGTGAAATTCCGTCGTTAAAAGCGGTCGGTCGCTGTAAGCGGAGTCGTAATAAACGGGTGTACTTTGATAATGGTTCATATGAAAACCAAACACGCGCCTAAACTTACGTCGCTAAAAGCGGTTGGTTGTTATATGCGAAGTCGCACTAAACGGATTCTACTGTATTTCTACAACTCGTAATAATATCCCATTAAACCAATAAAGATCAAACAACAATGGAAACACACCCAAATGTTCGTTCCGGTGCGATCATCTCAGATTATGGATTCAAATTGTATTTACTAAAATGTAAAACCTGTTAACTTGACCTCTCAATACACATTCATTTCGACTCATTCACTTATCAATTAGACCCAGAGAGAGGTCAGCATACATTGGTCGGGCCAATTTCCAGCTGTCCTTCTGTAAATCTATTGTTTCTGAAATATATATTTGCACCAAAGATCTATAAGATGGGAAACGAGTATTAGACAACAATTGCTCGGGCGCTTTGAGAAACGGATATGATGTTAATTATTTAGTACTTACACACAAAAAAAAAACAAAAAATGAGTAATTAGCCCATCAAGTGGATGTCATGGAGAGGGACTCACACACACTTCTAATATCTTTCTGTGTTACCCACGTATCAGCGTAAGCGCCAATTTACACGAGCAACAACCACAATGCGACTGCAGGGTAACTGCATCGCAACTTCAACGCTATGATGTGGTCGGGCGCTAATTTTTATGATAATAAACAGTTGAATACACACGTGACTGCGTTTTCGTCGACGTTCGTGTGAACTCTCTCTTAGCATAGACCACATAGACCAGTGAACCATAACAATAGAGGGTACATACCAGTGAAGGCCGCACATATATCATTACATCGCTCATATTCCAACAGTTTGCCAACATCCTGTATATCCATTCAATGTTAAACTGACTGGATACCTGTATCTTGTTATACTTCTTGTGGCTTGTTGTACAGTGAAATAACTGGATCAGTAGGTCAATATGTACTGCTTTAGCTGATTATTTATCTGATTAGATGAGATAATGTGACTGCCTCGGTGGCGTAGAGGGCGTATGCTCGACTGCCAATCAAGAGGTCCCAGGTTCGATCACCAGGTCAGGCAGTGTTAAATATTGGATTTTTCCATTAGGAATTATCTCAATAACTGCCTGGAGTCTGGATCTGTGCCCGGTAGATGGCAATAGGCTCGCCCCCTATTACATGGGACCAATAACATACTGGCGAAATGTGGGTGTATCTACTATGGGACTGAGTCCTGGGTACACCTCTGCCTACCCCTTCGGGAAAAAGGCGTGAATGTATGTTATGTATGAGATAATGTAGATAGATAGATAAACACAATTGTTTACCACCACCATACACAGGACACAACATAAAGTAATAATATTAGTATTAATGTAACGTAATAACACTACTTATGCCAAGAGCTACGGGCAAAACTGTAAATTATAGTTTTGATTAAAGAGCTCCAGAGTTTCCAGAGCAGCGAGCTTCCAGAGTAACGTCGGCGTAATGTCAACGTCAACTCAACGCTAACGCAGGGTTGTGGTCGGGCGCTAATTTGTATGAAAAAGAACAGTTGAATACAAACTTCGGCGTCGACTGAAAGCTCGCTCAAAATTATTTTTACCAATAGATTGATATTGTTACTAAACCATTCTTATAAGAACACAAATCTCAAAGTACTTATTATTAAAACCCCCTACAAGCTGCGTGTTCTACGCATCCACCGTGAAGATGCGAGATGCCCTTCGACCGCCTATTGTTGGCCCTCCGACCTCCGCCCTCACTACACACCGGATATTGACGAATGGGTTTTGGTTAACAAGTTTTAGGATAACAAGTTTTAGGATAACTACTTGTACCATAGAATAAATAATAGTACTACAAACGTACTTTTTTATTTTTTTATGATAGTGAGTGACAAGACCAGCAAATCAGGTGCCTGATGGTAAGCATCATGATTGCCCATACTTATCAGACACAGTGCCTCCAGTATTTTAAAATTCAAAATTCTGCGTGGCACTGCACTGTGCCTGTCACCCCGAGATATGAGTTGTTGAATCTCGTCATGCCCAGTAATTTCACTGGTAACATTGCCATTCATACCGGAATACAGTAATGTTTGCACATTACTGCTTGGCGGATGAATAACTGGCAAAGTTGTGATACTTCCCCAGGCGGCCCCCTGCAAAAGAGGCCTACCACTACAACTTACATGTACTTACGTGTATACTTGTAAGTACACGATATCTATAATAACACACATAAAAATTCACCTAAACTATATTTCAAAATAGAACTGCAATGTTACGAAGATTTGTATAGATTCTTATCAAAAATATTCTAGGCCAAGATTCCCAGTACCGCAGGAGGCATTGACACATATCACAAATATCCAACACCCGAGTGCAAAACATTTGAGCTCAACGCGCTAAAATTTTCCCGGCAGAGAATTAAAGTCAAGAAGGTAGGCTGAGGTGTACCCAGGATTCAGTCCCATAGTAGGCATACCCACATTTCGCCAGTATGTTATTGGTCCCATGTAATAGGGGGCGAGCCTATTGCCATCTACCGGACACAGTTCCAGACTCCAGGCAATTATTGAGATAATTCCTAATGAAAAATCTAATACTTAACAGGAAAGAGGACCTCTTAGCAGTTTGACCCAATCTTTTGGAAAATTTACTAAATCGATGTTTTATATTACCCTGTTTCCTCCAAACTCAAAACTCAAACTCAAACAGATTTATTCAAATAGGTCATAATCTGACACTTTTGCACGTCAATAAAGATAAACAGTACTGAGTCTACCGTGCGTTCGGAAAGATACCTCTACAAGAAGAACGCACAAGAAACTTGTAGGGCTTAATTTTTTCAACAGATAGTTTTACAATATTTGGTTTGGTTACATTCGTTTTCTTTAAAGGTGCCGCGAGGCGGCTATGCAGAAGTTTGCAGGCATCTTTGTCCTCTATGTACTGGTTGACTTTATAATAAGCCTTCTTTAGTAAAGTAGATTTTATATAGGTTTTGAATTTACCCTCTGAGAGCCCAGTTATCTCTTTTGGGATTTTATTATAGAAACGTACACTATTTCCTAAGAATGTCTTTTTATTTGTTTTAGATAATCTAAAGCTAGGTGCAGCTATTTTGTATTTATTTCTAGTATTAAAATTATGAAGGTCACTATTTAATTTGAATTTATGTAAATTTTTACGCACATACATGATGTTCTCATAAATGTATAAGGATGGTAGGGTCAGTATGTTTATATCTTTAAATAATTCCCTCAGGGATTCGCGTGGACGCATCTCATAGATGGCACGAATCGCACGTTTTTGTAGTATAAAGATAGTTTCTATATCTGCGGCTGACCCCCACAACAGAATCCCATAAGACATCAAGCTATGGAAATATGCAAAGTACACTAATCTCGCCGTGGCTATATCTGTTAGTTGCCTAATTTTATAAACCGCGTAAGCTTACGCGGTTTATAAAATTAGCTGCAGAGCTTAGTTTCCCTGAGAGCTCGGTGATATGAGTGCTCCATTGCAGTTTAGAGTCTATATTTATGCCAAGGAACAAAGTTGCATTGTCAATATAGTCTTTCACCGTCAAGAACTATGATTGGTTCTATACTTCTGACGTTAGGCAACGAAAATTTCAAACATTTAGTCTTTTTCGCATTCAATAACAGATTGTTTGCTGTGAACCATCGGCCACCTCCGAATACAGTAAACCTATTTGATATATTTATATCCTGATATTTTAAAGATGAAGTAATGTATATCCCTGTCATTTTATTTTTGTTTATAGTAAGAAGCAATTCAACGTCATTGTTTATAAACTATTTTTTTTTGTAGTTGACGTCCAATCACGCGAGAAAAACTGGGATTTTTGGAAGTTCATTATGAAAAAACAAAGGTAAGGTAAAAATAACAGGATATAAATTTAAAGAATGGGTTTACTATATTCGGAGGAAACAGGGGAATACAAAACATCGATTTGGTAATTTTTTTATAGGATTGTGTCAAATTCCTAGAAGGCCGCGTACGCTCCGCACCACGCCACCGTCGCAGTCACATAAATTATACATATTATATTATATTGTACACAAATTATTATCGTAGTGTTTACACAATAAGCATCTAGCAGTTAATTACTAACATAAATTATTATTAAAGATACAAGCTTCCTAGTCATAGCCTTAAAACAACAAAACACTAAACATAATGTACGAAATTGGCGATCGCTATCAACATTGTCCGTCTGACTGTCCCACGACCTCTCTCGGATCCGCTAACCATTAACCAAATTCAATTGTGTAAAGTATGATAAGGTTCACCTTTTAATTATTATAAAAATAGGTGTTTTTAACATAATATCAGTTAGATCCGGGGTGACGGGACGAAATTGAACAGCTAATTCACCTATTCTAATTAACGATAATTACCTTCAAGATCGGCAGGTACCTACAGGCCGGCCGCAGTAGACAAAACTTGTGCAAATGGGGCTTAAGAAGCGCTGGCCTAGAACATTGCGACTGTCGGGCTTCTTGCTAAACAATGGCCCATCTGCTCGAGTGTCCCCTGTGCCCGAACACCTGCACTAGGGACGACCTATATAACGCCACAGAGAACGCAATAGACGTAGCCACTTTCTGGGGCTAGCGTAGTCTAATAGAAAAAATTAACGTTGACATAAAATATTAAGCTACCTACGAGTACATGGGTACTGCATGCCATTAATTAAGAGAACGGAATTAAACAATAATTTGGTTTTTCCTGAGATATTCCAATCGAGATAAAGTTGTAACTTTATTGAAACAGGAAACAAAAAATCGTGGGATTCTCAATTGTATACCACCATATTGTTTAGTTAATAATAAATTAATATTATAATTAATTCTACGTATTTATTGCACAGCCTTGAGAGAATTATGATAAATAGGTACTTAGGTACCACATACATTATATACAAATTGTTATAAATGCGAAAGTTGGTTGGCATGTATGTGTGCGCGTGTATGTTTGTTACTATTTTCTTGCCAAAACTACTCAACTGATTTTTAGAGTATTATTCAACAGATGGAACCGCGTAGCACAGCTAGTATGTACACAATATTTTATGAATTAATCATTAAAACTTTATAAGATAACATCACACCTTTTTCCTGAAGGGGTAGATAGACGTGTACCCCGGGATCCAGTCCCATAGTAGGTACACCACATTTTGCTAGTCATGTTTATTATAAGTCCCATGTAATAGGGCCTATTCCTATTATCATGAACCGGGCATAGTTCATTCTAGGCAGTCATTGAGAAAATTCCTAATGGAAATAAATCATTAAAAACAAATCCAACAACAATTTTTGCATAACCTGGGAATCGTACCCCGAGACACAGAACACCCCGAGACCTCACGATCAGTAAAAAAAACGTGTAGTACGTGCGTTGTATCTTGACGAGTCTGAACATAGCCTCTGCGAACTTTAGCGCATGAAAACTCCTGAACAAAACTGTTAAACCCAGTTAAACAAATATACGAACAAAAGTTTATTGTAAATGTAATGTTCAGTTTAGTTCAATCATAATAATGACTGCCTCGGTGGCGTAGAGGGCGCATGCTCGACTGCCAATCAAGAGGTCCCGGGTTCGATCCCCAGGTCAGGCAGTGTTAAATATTGGATTTTTCCATTAGGAATTATCTCAATAACTGCCTGGAGTCTGGAACTGTGCCCGGTAGATGGCAATAGGCTCGCCCCCTATTACATGGGACCAATAACATACTGGTGTAATGTGGGTGTAACTACTATGGGACTGAGTCCTGGGTACACCTCTGCCTACCCCTTCGGGAAAAAGGCGTGAATGTATGTATATGTATGTATAATAATAACTAGTTTTAGTTTAGTTTTTAGTTTAGTTTAGTTTTTTTAGTAGAGTTTTCATGCGCTAAAGTTCGCAGAGCCTATGTTCAGACCCACCAATATAAAACGAACGTACTCCACTTACCTAATTGCGCTTCCGAATCGCTACGAAACGAGGAGAGAGGTAGTATTGTCATGATTAAAGCGCAATAGCGCCTGCTATTTTTATGATACTATCAGAAAATATTTGCTCGGGTATTTTGGGAAAATACTACGAACTTCTCCACAGTGTACGGTAGTTGGTAAAAGACTTGTCTGTGCGTCTCTTCGAGGCCTCTGGTGACCGCAGATCAGGTAGCTTGATCACTCTTATACACTATTTGTCATACTGTTTGATAATTTTAAGATATATTGATTGTCGTGTACCAATAAAGTGTTTATCTATCTATTTTGTTAGTTCTGGCGTCTGAGCCTGGCGGTACAACGCGGTAACGCACTAGACTCTATATATACATTTATAATTATGCTTGTTGTTTGCAATAGTAAAATTTGTATGACTTAAGGTGGTTGGGCCGACATCCTTTCCCATACAAACTTTGAGGAAGCAAAGAGAATGGTAGAAGCGATATAATTTTTTCATTAGGGTATTATATTAAGAATCAACTGATTATAAAGTGGCGTTAATGTTAATTCTTTCCTTGAACAATCCATAATTCTGATTAATACATTATATTCGTAGTTTTAAAACGTATCTTTTTTAGTAAAACGGGATAAATGCCACTTTATAATTAGTTGATACTTAACAAAAATAAAATACTATTGAAGAAATTAAATCTCTTCTGTCATCGTCATTGGTTCCTTAAAGTTTGTATGGGAAATGATGTCGGCTTAGAAATAAATAAATTAAAAGCAAAAACACATTTTTTAAAAAAGCTTTTAACTACACCATCGTGGATGGTCCGCCATATTGGATTTAGAATGACGCCAAATTATTTTTCGAGCTACTCTCAACAAGCCCTTTCATTTCATATCCATATTGTAGAGATGCATTAAAAATAACTATTCCGCCATCTTGGATGGTCCGCCATATTGGATTTAGAATGAAGTCACACACCATATCGTGCATTGTCATCCAAACTAAACGTGTATACAAAATTTCAGCTCAATCGGTTGAAGATATCTACTTCAAAATTGAGTTCAAAGATTTCACCCGAACAAACATACTTACATACATTGCAAGTTAAATAAAAGCTTTTAAAATAAGTTTGTATTTAAAATATCATCAAAATATATTTATTTATTCGTAGAGATGGCTAGCATATAAGTAGGCAGTATAAATAGCTGTAGTCTTGTTTTTCCTTATGTCAATAAAATCCCTTGCTCTATTAAAAAAGCAAATTAATATTTTCGCTTAAAATATTAGCTTCTCATTATTCGTAGGTAGGTTTTATTTTCTGTAATAGGTAAATAAAACACACAAAATGTATATACAGTATTATTTATTAGATTAATCTTAGATCTACATTAATCTATCAGTTCGTTAGAATTAGAAGCTAAAAATTATAATCACATTCAATTTTATTGTTTGTTCAAGCCAAAAGCATAAAAAAAATCAAGAAAATATTAGAAAACTATGCTGTAAAATAAACTTAAACACAGAGTTAGTAAAATAAAGTAAAATAAACACAGAGATTAGAGGAAGCTTTTTACAAATCATGATTTTTTTTAAATTGATGGAAGGGACCTAGTTAAATGAACAACTGAAAAATTAAATTTAATGAGCATCACAAAAGTTTCTTAATATTATTAATTATATACATTTATTTATTACTATAGATATATCGAAGTTGACATAATAAAATACATTTTAATGAATAATGGTATATAGAGTTTGGTAACTTACGTTATTAATTGGGTATACTAAAATAATAATGTAATAGAACAACTAGGAGCCCATAAAATCTAAGAAGCTATGAAACACATGTTGTGATATAATTCATAATTTTATGGTTTTACGCCAAAGGTTCCTGAAATTGTTAGAGTTACGACTATGCAAAGTTATTTTTTCACAGTTTAACAATTGCTTGAAAAGATGAAACGTCAAACGGTACTTCTTAGATTCTATAGGTTGTAATGAAAATGAAAGCAAAAATGTCTATGAATGTTCACAGATAATATAGGTTACAATATTTTATAAAAAATAATTTTTCATTTTCTGAATATCGTTCGGTAATTTCAACCACCGAATCTGATTATAAAAAGGCCATTGTCAAAGTCTTCCGCAACATAATCATTGACATTATCTTTGTTAACAGTTTTGGACCCGATTTAAATTTAAAACTGTGGCCGTAGATTATTGATGTCTCCCCACGTGCTGCGACCGGACCTACCACGTTTACCTAAAAACAACAGCTTCAAAAACGCAGCAACTCTCAAATTGTAGTGTGCGTAACACAAAGCTGTGCGTGAAAAATTAAGTTGCAGTCTGGGGTACGCTGACTTTGCCGTAGTACCTATTATTTGCCACATTAGACAAGTAGTTACGACAGTATGCGCACGAGCGGAGGCCTGTCAATAATCTAAGACTTCGGCTATACCTCTATATAATATTATCTAGTTATCGTTATTGTTTCCATAATATAATATTTTTTGTATTTTCGCACGGTCATATATTAATATTATTTATAAAGTGAATTATATTGGTAGTGTTAAAGTCCGGAGTTACCGCAATATTCTCCGATGCGGTCGGATATACACTCGAATATGTCGAATGATATGTCGCAATTACGACCGTTATCTGAAACAAACATAAATATTATTTTTAGACAAATAAATTGATGTCTAGACGAATTTTCAAAAATCTAACTGTGCGCTTGGTCGAGCCAGAGAAGAATAGTAACTACTTAGTCGAGGTGATGCATGATCAAAATGCTGGCGTTTATCTGACCTAACGTTATCTATTAAGCATTGCTATTCAACGTGGCAATGCCGCCAGCATCTTAATACGCTGCCATTTGACAGTGGTGGTGGAGCATTTCGATTTTCTATAGGATGGGTAGCCTTCCTTAACCTACCGTAGAATAGATAATAATACTACATATAGAATGCACACTGTCATCCGCCCACCAATCGGGCCTTCCTCACTCGCGAGTGAGATTGGGCTCTAGACGAGCCCTCGTGAGCTCGGAACGCTCCTCACGCACACCCTTGCACTTGTACAAAACCATGTGTGTAGTGTCTGTGTAGAAGGATGTTATAGCGCGGCTTTTGTATGGGATTGAGTCGAGTGTCCGGGCTGTGGTATTATTAAACCTTTTTGAAACCCATTGTAAAACACGCGAGCTATATAACAATTGAATTGTGCTATTTCCAAGTATCCCAACCACTGCGATCACCAAGCCGCACAACAAGCATGCTGAAGGCAAAATCCCCTCATATGAATAGTTTATGGCGTTCTATGAGAGAGGACTATGTTCAGCAGTGGACGTCTTCCGGCTGATGACGGATAAAGTTAAATAGCATAATCATCATTATGCTATTTAACTTTATCCGTATCTTATCGTCTGCGTATCGTTATATAGGAGTCCAATGCTGAAAAGAAACTATACATTTAGAAGCTACCCCGCAACTAACTACTGACTCATAAGAAGACAGACGAAGATGTAAGTAAATATGCAATGTTACCCATAGGAACAGTCCTGGAGAATTTGTCATGGTTCCTCATGAGGCACTCGCGGGAAGCTTCAAGCACAGCCATGAAGTAGCCTCGTTCATTGACCCCGTCGGAGTACAGCCCCACAAGACCCTCCAGCGTTGGGAATCCGTACCCGTCCACCTGGAAATATAAGGAATTTTTAACTATAGCAGACCCCCGTCACTCGATACAATCGCTCGCGCGTAATACCCTACTACTACTGAGAAAACATAACGTATGTACACGCGTCAAATGTGTGCGTAAGTACAGGCGCTACTGCCTCGTTGAGTATCTGGTCGCAGGCGACGGTAACGGTGAGGGAGGTGTCACTTTTTTACATCCTATATCCTATTTTCCTAATATTATAAATGCGAAAGTTTGTGAAGATTGATTGAAGGATTGTTTGTTACTCTTTCACGCCAAAACTACTGAACTGATTAGCCTGAAATTTGGTATGTAGGTATCTTAGATCCTGAAATAACACATGGGGTACGTTTTTCCCCGATATTCCCGCGGGAACGATGACTGCGCGGGTGAAACCACGGGGCACAGGTTGTTGAATATAGTTAGTATTCTTTGCCTATAGTCTGGTTTTTTGTGCAGGGGGTTAATGTACGTTAATTTGCAACGCGCTTGCTATAGATTATGTGAATATCTTTGTAGTATTATGGGCTATAGAAATGACAACTTATGGTTTAAACAGAATCTATGGTAGTAGCGAGAGAGCGATGGCAACTGGAGGAGTGGGATGCCAGAGCGACAGACGATGGTAGAGCTTGGATAAATGATATGTGCACTGTGAACTGGTCAATGATTTTACCGAACAGCGAGCCTGCTGTTAGTGAACATTTTCACTAACAAAAAGTTAAGATTAGCTTAAGTATAAAACTTGCAATAAAAAATCGGCCCTTATCAAAATATTCAGAACAGACAAAAAGACTGTTGGCTGCTGTTTTCCTTCCTTAATAAAACACATATTTTTATGAACATCCAAAATTTTACACCACATTGTTATAACTGTTTTGGGGCGGCTTGGTGGGGCATAGTGGAACAATCCGTTTTCTCCGTAATCATAAAAAAATACAAAGTATTTTGGTTATACAGGGTTATTGGTCCTAAGCGTCCTTGTAGATTATTGTCCTATCAAAATTTAGAACAGTTTTTACTACATATTCAGCACTAGGTTAAAAAAAATTTTTGGTCCCTGTTTCATGTATAGAGGACAGCTGAATATATAAACATAATGAGATTATTTTCTGTAAAAACTGCAGATTTTTTTTTAAAACGATTTTTGAGTTGATTCCTTAGTAAATATAAAAACAACGCGCCTTTTTTTCCCTAAGAGTTAGACAGAGGAGTGCACCCTCAGAACCTAGTCCTATTGTACCCACGCCTCGACATGTCATTTTTAGGGTTCCAAACACAAAGGGTGCCGAAGGAACTTAATACCAAGCCTCTGTCGTCCGTCCGTCCATCAGTCACGGGGCTCTATCTCGTAAACCGTAATAGATAGACGTAATTTTTACAATATATGTATTTCAATTGCCGATTTAACAACAAATAATAAAGATGAAATAAAGTTCGTAATTAAAGGTGTTTAATTAATTGGCATACAAGATTTTTACTGCAATATGAAAAATATCTTGTAAAATTGTATAATAAGAATTTTATTTGGTACGTGAAGAAAGTTTGGTAGGTAATAGGTACGTGGTGGATAGGAACCCTTGATATGCGAGTCCCATTCGCATTTGACCAGTTTATTTAGTAATTTTTTTGATCCGATTTAATAGATGGCCGGGCTATTGTCATCTACCGGGTACAGTTCCAGACTCCGGACTGTCATAATAATTCCTAATGAAAAAATCTAAGAAAACTTTTTTCCTGACATGGGGATCAAACCCGGGACCACATGATCAGCAGTAAAGCTTGCGACCACTACACCGTACTTTAAAAACGATCCATAGCAAAAGTTGTTCCAAAAAATTATACAATCAGATCATATAATCGAAAATCAAGATTTTCTTTTTTTTTGTATGCAATAAAGTATTAATCTATTCTATTCTATTCGATCTGAATACCAGTAACCCTGTATAAGTAGTCCTTTATATCTCTATAAGACATAAAATGCCCTTTGTTGTTTACCAAGAAGAATGTCGAGTCGTTCTCTGATTCATACATTCCCAGTTCTGTTATAAAATATCGATTGCATCAGTGATCTATATTCGAACACATTTTTATCGACTTACGAAGCCAATTTCAGTACTAATACTTGAAGGCGCCGACAATATACTCAAAAAGACCGGACATGACATACGACCACGCTTTTTTCCAGAAGGGGCTGACAGTTTTTGTAGTCAGACTTTGTAGTGGTAGGCCTCTTTTGCAGGGGGCCGTCTGGGGAAGTATCACACCTTTGCCAGTTATTCATCCGCCAAGCGGTAATGTGCAAACATTACTGTGTTCCGGTCTGAAGGGCAATGTTACCAGCGAATTTACTGGGCATCACGGGATTCAACAATTAATATCTCGGGTGATAGGCGCAGGGCAGTGCCGCGCAGAATTTTCAATTTTAAAACACTGGGTGGCACTGTGTCTGATATGGGCAATCATGATGCTTATCATCAGGCACCTGATTTGCTCGTCTTGTCACTCACTATCATAAAAAAAAGTGTGTACCCAGGACTCAGTCCCATAATAGGTACATCCTCATTTCCACAATGACCGGACACCATACTTATTATACAACGTGTTAAAAAAAGGTGTATACATCTACCTATAGACCTAACTTAATAACTTTCATGAAAAACGAAATGCGAAATTAGCAAAAAAATGTTTTACTACCCACCCACACAGCTTATCGTCAAATTTGTATGGAAGTTGAAATTTTTTTTGGGAATTTCGAATTTTTTTCTTCTGAAAATTGCTTATGTTCAGAAGTAGATACACCCCCTTAATTATAACTACTCCTTTCTGTAACATGATGTATATTTTTTTCACTCGAAATATATTCTACGATTTTAATGTTGCGATGTTGCGTAATTTTCCGTTTTCTACCAAAATAATGAACCTATTCGATAAGATATCCAGAAATTGCGGTTGAAGTATATTAAAATGTCTCTATCATTTTAAGAAGACGAATTGCCTGATGGCTCGCGTTTACCGCCGCCAATGGATACCTGCAACACCAGGGGAATTGCCAGTATGTTGCTTTACTTATTCAATTAATTTAACAAGTTGCGTATAATGTAGCAATCATTGCCATCGCAAAAATATTTATGAATTTCGGACTTTTTGAGAATATTATTCTGAGTGGAAAAGAGAGCCGCATTATTTTATAACACTTAAAAGACTGACAAGTCATAGACTTTATTAGACTGACATGTCGTCTCTCTGGAGGCGAAATTCACGCGACATAAACATTTATAATAAAATAAAATTTATTGCCCTAAAAAGATAATCCTCTAGGGCTCGAACTATTAAATTGAAATAGGCACCGCTTGGACAATGCACTTGCGAATAAAATACAAATTGGAGGACAACCGAAGGCCTTTTATGACAAGAATACAGGATGCATTTTTACAAAATGTTGTCACCGGTTCTTTGGAACATAGTCGATTTTCGTTTACGGTCGTATGACCCGCGTTCCTTTAAGTTTCCTTTTTCCTCCTTTCAGACATAGTATCCCATATTATAAGTTGATCTTTAGGGTCAAATTTAAAGCTACCGCGAATGCCCAAGTGCTGAAATTAATTTGTTCAATTTGACGAAGAATCAGTTTTAGTTTTAATTTTAAACAATAATAAGACTGCCCCGGTGGCATGGTGGGCGCAAGATAGACTGCCGGTCTCGGGTTTGATCCCCAAGCCAGGCAAAGTCTTAAATATTGGATTTCTCCATTAGGTAGAAAGAAAGAAAGAAAAAAACATTTATTCTGCCATATAACTGTAAACTGTATAAGTAACTGTAAATGTATAACTGTAACATTTAACTGCCTGGAGTCTGGAACTGTGCCCGTAGATGGCAATAGGCTCGCCCCCTATTACATGGGACCAATAACATACTGGCGAAATGTGGATGTACCTACTATGGGACTGAGTCCTGGGTACACCTCTGCCTACCCCTTCGGGAAAAAGGCGTGAATGTATGTAATACTTATGTCATAAGAAAAACATATTTTTAATTACTTTTACGATAAATTCGGATGATGATTTTGAATAACCAGTTATAAAATCACCCTGTATTTAAGGTCTGTACCTACTCATATCTGTAGTTTTTGAAGAGGTTTTTTAGTAGTATCTTCTTTTTCGATTTTACGATTTCGCCGTAAGTTTTATAGATAACAAATTGGAGCAATCAGCTCGTGACAGAGTTATAAAGCATTAAAACTCGATTCAAAATGAATTTTTCGTTCGTTTTCGTTTTAGCTCGCGGCACAGCCTCACACGCCCTTGTACTCCTAACAATTATAAAGAACGGTCTAATAAAATAATTTTTTATTCTAATTTAACAACTAGCCAGTTACATTTATGGTGTTTGGATCTGAACTACAGAAATTAATTGTTTTAATTCGAATTCACTATAATAATATTATAAAGTTTAAGGGCTCTATTGTTGTTCTGAGAGTTAGGTACGAGCGCTATGAACCTTTTATAGGATACTAGCTGTAACCCCGTGATAAAAATTTGTTATTCCAGGGTCTAAAATATCTACATACCGAATTTCAGCCCAATCGGTCAGTTGTCTTGGCGAGAAAGAGTAACAAAATTCCATTATTATATATAACATAACATAACACACATTCACGCCTTCTTTCCCGAAGGGGTAGGCAGAGGTTGTACCCAGGACTCAGTCCCATAGTAGATACACCCACATTTCGCCAGTATGTTATTGGTATCATGTAATAGGGGGCGAGCCTATTGCCATCTACCGGGCACAGTTCCAGATTCCAGGCAGTTATTGAGATAATTCCTAATGGAAAAATCCAATATTTAACACTTTGCCTGACCTGGGGATCGAACCCTCTTGATTGGCAGTCGAGCATGCGCCCTCTACACCACCGAGGCAGTCAGGAACAAAAAAAATGTAAAAAAAGACTGACCCGTTGACTCAGTTGGTAGTAACTCTTCCTTTTCGTCTGGCTGTATATAAATATAAATGTATCATAGTCTTTTGGTTACCATAGAAGTACTAGACTTCTAGGCTAGTTTGGGATCAGACGAACGTGCGTGGAAGTTGTTCCATATTATTTAATTTATTAAATAAATTATTACTAAGAATATATATGTGTATGTGCCCAGTTTCAGCTACGCGTCCAGTGATTTTCCTTGAGATATCTGTAAAGTTGCGCGTATGTATATTAATGTGTATAGATAAGTACTTGGTATGTATTTTCAATAAAAGGTATTTTCTACTTATGTGACGCTATGTTATGTTTCTAACTTATAGTTTATTATCTATACATCTTTGTGGCTTTGTGTAAAGATGGTATCTTAAACGATTTAATACTTACAGCTTTCACTTTCCTGTACACGCATTGTAGAAGGCACTGGAAACAGAGAGAAAGATTTCATTCAACTTTATTTACATTATTTAATAATTTTCTTTTACATTATTTACCCAATGTAGCAAATACATCGCTGCCTTCCAATTTTAACGAGATAGATAACTATAATCTCAATCGCACAAAGATTTTAATGAAAATGCGAGAACAACTTACCTACTGCAAAATATAAATGGTAAGGATTAAGTTCCGGGTAAAAAATTAAAATTTATACCCACGCGGACAAAGTATAATATAGTACATATTATATAGCTAGTATAATATTGTAATTAATGGGTTATTGTCGATTTGTCACAAAGTAAATACGTCACGAAAGTAAGTATCTGAAATTATGGTACTAACCCCAGCAATTCGTTTCTCGTCGTGTGTGAAGGGCACTTCACGTTTGTTACGCTTCCTCTCGCCAGGCATCGTGTGCTCCTCCTTTATCACGTCTAAAGCCTCTGGAATTAGATAATGCACTAATTAATATAATTAGAATAATATTATGTACATAGATTTTTGTAATGGTCAACGAGTGGATAATACAAAACAAAAACAAGTTAGTTAATTTCGTTTTCTAAAAAGTAGTGATAAAATCTTTCTCCCAAAGGCCTCTTGTAAAATACGTTTTTAGGGCTCCGAACCCTAAAAGGGTGCCGAAGGAGCCCTATTACTAAGCCTCCGCTGTCCGTCCGTCCGTCCGTCCGTCCGTCCGTCCGTCTGTCACAGGGCTCTATCTCATAAACCGTTATAGCTAGGTACTTGTAATTTTCACAAAACATGTATTCCTAATGCCGCTACAACTACAAATAATAAAATTTAAAAAAGTTTATAATTAAAGGTACTCTCCATACAAGCAACGTGTTTTTGCTCAAAATTTATTTCTCGATTTCGTTCGTGTATCGTGAAAACGGAATCAGCTAGGTATTTGATTTTTTCACGGAACGTTAATGATTATGATTGCTATAATATGAAATAATTATGACTAAATAAAAATAATAAATAACTGGAGCGTTCATACAAATCACGATTTTTTTTCAACGTTTCACGCTGTAACACCATAATGGCAATAGTTATCAACTTGAAAATCTTACACAATATGGGTAACTATAATAGCTATAACAACAAATACTAAAAATTAAATAAATTCAAAAATTCAAGGACTTTCCCATACAAGACACTTTTCCGACTGATTAAAATCAAATAAGACTAATTCTCACTAGAGTTTTCGAAGAAGATTTCAATCAATATTTGGCAATACACATTATATAACATTATCATGATTTACCATATATACGAGTAAGATACCGTATCCTGTGTAATATTTATAATCTAGATACCTATCTATTGCATACCATCATCAGGTTATCTGTATAAAAACTCCTTAATGTGATGAGACTGCCGGTTACTTACAGTCTTCCTTATTATTTCAAGTTTTAACAAAAATCATTGCCGCCTACGTTCCCTTAACTAACAACCCTTAAAATACCATATCTGAAAATTTTCAATACGTAAAAATCATAGATAAACAAAGTATCTATTGAACAGCAGCAGTGAGGTTAACCTATTTAGGAACTGTTAAATAAATAGATAAAGAATACATAACATAATATTGCATCTAAGCCACATATTGGTATTTTTGTAAAACGATCAGTTACCTCTTAAAATCAAAGTAAAATACTACAACATCTGTTCTTTGTTTTTTTTGGAAGCTGGTCATTAAGATTGAGTCTGGGACAAATAGTTCATCGTCAAGTGGCACTTCAATGGACAAAATAAAATGAACAAAAAATGTGTGAAGATTGATTTCAAGAGGAACAATAGAGTCCGAATAGTACAAGGAACGTGTTTTTCAATAAAAGTGGTAGAGACCCGCAGATTTTTTATGATACT
Source organism: Hemistola chrysoprasaria (assembly GCA_947063395.1). Taxonomy (NCBI): domain Eukaryota; kingdom Metazoa; phylum Arthropoda; class Insecta; order Lepidoptera; family Geometridae; genus Hemistola; species Hemistola chrysoprasaria. The sequence goes on from OX346714.1 coordinate 13,787,963, forward strand.
TGGTTTAGAAATTGACGTTTGAAAAGAATTTATAATGTGACTTACTTGACTGAAAGTTGTTTTTTTTATTAATTTGCTGTGTAAGGTACATTAATTTGATGAGGAGATGCGTGATTTCTATAGCTATATCAGTACATACGGTGGAGAGTGAGGAGCCCTTCACATGCGCGTCCCAACACGCATTTGACAAGTTTATTTATACAGACGCCGCATCACAGTGTGCCACAGTGTGGAGCTCCAGTAATATCTACACATCATCGCCCAGCCTTAACCTAGAGAGCTGAAATTTTGTATCGGTTTCCATTTATGATGTTGACGAGGAATAAGAAAGGGATTTCTGAATATCTCACGGGAACAAAGTCGTGGGAATTACCGTTAGTAATAAATATTACATATACTTACTAAGTTTAGTGTACAAGGGGACCATTGAAAGTTTTAAGAACAGGCAAGTAAGAAAAGCAGCCGATAAAAAAAATATTTAAATTTAGAAATTTAAAATCTTTGAAAATCTGTAAAGTGTATTAAATTCATTTGTTTTTACTAGTTGGCAGCAATTTAAAAAGTGTCTGTCGAGCGTCAAAATCCCAAAGAGTTCGAAATTTAAATAATAAATTTTCTTTACTGACCCATTCTAACAACTTTAGTGTTGTTACCCATATAATAAAATGCCAAAAAATTGCGTGAAGTTTCATTGTCAAAGATAGTCACGGCTGCTAATTATTAATTGCTAATAACGAATGATTAATTGTAAACGTACTGGCGTGCAATATTCATGAAGTAATTAATTCATTAATTCTTGTACAACATCCTATCTTTGATAGGTAATAAACGAAGGAAGGGAAACTACCCATTGATGTGAATCTCCGGTTTCCAAAACAATATTATTATCAAGTAGAAAAAAGTACTGCCTCGGTGGCGTGGTCATGATTTAGTGGATTTAGTCTGTGGCTTTTTCACTGTCAACATGTGGATTGACAGTGTCAAAGATACTGGTTTGACAAGAATTCGATAGGGGTTTTCTTCCAAATTAACCGGTCATATTTTTTCTTTAAACCGATCAAAATCTTTGATGGTCTCTCTATCCAAAGCGACATTGGCAAATTTGTGCCCGCACAATCCATTAAAAACAAGAAGTTGAAGTAGCTACTGAGATATGATATACTCTATGGAAATGGCAGATAGGCAAAAATGGCGGTAAAGTAGTAATGATGGAAAATAGAGTGATTTATGAGAAAAATATAGTAATATGTAAAAAGAGGAGTACGAGGCTTATTATGAGATTCAATAATTGTTACTCCTTACACAAGCTCGACTCGATCATGAGGTCCCCGGTTTGGTCAGGCAGTGTTAATGGATTTTCCCATTAGGAATTATCTCAATGACAGCCTGGTGTCTGGAACAGTGCCCGGTAGATGGCAATAGGCTCGCCCTCTATTACATGGGACCAATAACATTATACTACCGAAATGTGGGTGTACCTGGCGTGAAAATTTGTTATGTTATATCAAAGTACTTCAAGAACAAGTCATGAGTACATATTATGTACTCATGACTTGTTCTTGACTGGTCCTACTTATTCATAAAACATAGGTATGAGTACCTCAGGTCCGACTATTATAAATGAATAGAAGGCCGGCTTAAGCTATTTATGATCTTATTCTTTTTATCGAACTGGTGTGTATCCAACAGTGGTATCAGAGTTTTCAGGTAGCCTAAATAAAGGCCTCCGATGTGACGTTCACGACGATTTTCTATGACTACAGTATAAAATAATACCAGCAAAATGATTACAATAAGCGCTATCATACGGCTCGAAAATCACGTGTTAGAAAAAAAAAATTTTTCTTAATGTACTAAATTCCTCTTTAGAACATCAATAATTTATAATTATAATAATAACTATAAACTAGTACGGCTTCATACCCAATTACACTAAGTCATTAATTAAATAAAATTATAATGTCTTACTACTAGTGTCTTACTTAAGCTATAATAGCGATAATTGTATATTAATAATTCAAATAATTGAAAAAAAAAATTAGTCAAGAGAGATCTGCTTGGAAAAAGTTAGTCCGCGTCCATAGTAAAATATGCGCTCGTGGCTAAGCGTCAGACCTTGTATATGTGTTCTGTGCGTCAGACGCTCCCATGAGATTATAGGTCTCCCATGTGATGCCCCGTAAAGTTGCGCGTCGGTGCACGCGATTTTTATACTCTTTGTACATATTATATAAAAACTGCCTCCCCTTCTGTACCAACCTCTTTTTTGATATCTAGGTTTGTAATACATACTATTTATAATATTCAAATAAATGTTTTGTGTTTGTAGCTCGGACCACTTAAAATATAGGAAATATTTTTTACCACGTCTAGCTTCCAACAAAAATCACTGATTTTCATCATCGAATGCAATTATTTCCAAAATCGTGTTCAATAAGTCCTTAATGTGCAAGTTTTTACGCAATGCGAATTCACGTGTAACTGCTTAAGTAGGTACTCATATTCAATCCATAATTAAATAATTACTTACATAAACAGTACTCATTATAGCTACGAAGGTAACTTTGTTTGTTACGCCTTAACCACTGGACCAATTTTGATAAAATTTGGTATAATGATAGATTGATTGGATTGATTGGACCTTACGGTGATGACGTGCGAGGAAGCCTGGGCGAGCACAAAATCACCGACTAAATCCAGTAGAGGAGGCTGCGATGATGTCGTGATCGTGTGCGTATGATAGTGAAGGGGAGGTCACCTGACCACATGGGGAATTTGGCACCACAACTTTCTATCACAGGTTAAAGATCCAGGGTTAGACCCAAAGCCCGGCGAAGAGATGTAGGGCATAATGATATGAGAGAGTGCGAGGTTTCCGAAAACTAAGTCAAGGATAGAATGAAGTGCAGACGTAAGAATAAGATTAACCCCACCATCATGTGGGACGCATAGCCAGGAAGAGAGAGAAAGGAACCTTGTGGTGATAGGATGGAAAAGGACATACATAGTGTAGAAACGCTTCATATGCGGGAATGAAACCGCGGGTCATTGCTAATAATAAGATCTGTGTACGTTCTCTGGCCGGTAATGTAACCTTGTCTCCAATTATCGACTTATAAAGCTTACCTCGTAAATGTAATGCCTAGGAACTCATTTAGGACCTTGATTTTATGAAGATTATCATTGCACTCTTAATTGTATTTGTGTGTAGATATTCAAAGCACGCAAAGCTGGGCATGAGTTGTAGAATTATAACTTCTTACCGTTGTGAAGCAATTTAAGTACATTGTCCAGTTTAACGCTAAATGTATTGCTGCCGGTCGAGATGTGGCTTTAGTTTTTAGTTAAAATTATGTACTTCTGGAACAAGAATTTTTAATTTTTGCTCTGATTTTTAGTGTTTAAATGTTTAGTTTATAAACTCAAGAATAAATAGTTCAAATGTTAAGAAATTTGCTCCTAAGCGTTGATGGCGCATGATCATTTATTTATTTAACTCTGTGTTAGCTTTTTACACCGGCTTTGAGTTAACCCATGAAGAATATACGAGCGTACAAGCGTTTTACCCGCGTGATTGGACTACAAAAAAAGGAAGAGTGTGAGATGAAAATATAACATTTAATGATAAGGACACATAGTTTACTTCATCTTGAAAACATCAGGATATAAATGTATCAAATAAGTTTACTATATTCGGAGGTAACAGGGGAATACAAAACATCGTTTTGATTTGTAGTGGTAGGCCTCTTTTGCAGGGGGCCGCCTGGGGAAGTACCACACCTTTGCCAGTTATTCATCCGCCAAGCAGTAATGTGCAAACATTACTGTGTTCCGGGGTGGTATTACGAACATCCAATCGCGTAAAACAGCAGTAAATTTTGCTGTCAAACGTCATTTTTTGTATGCCGTTTGACAGCTGACATTAAGCAATTTAAACGCTTTCCACACTTCTGTTGCGTCCGTAATAAGGGGGCTGGACTGAAGGGCAATGTTACCAGTGAAATTACTGGGCATGACGAGTTTCAACAACTTATAACTCAGGGTGACAGACACAGTGCAGTCATGCGATCATGATGCTTACCATCAGGCACCTGATTTGCTCGTCCTGTTACACTCACTATCATAAAAAAAATTATTTTCTATAGGATAGTGTCAAATTGTTAAGAGGTCGCGTCACGTTTTTTATCAAACGATATACATTATAACGTTTAAAATGAGACAGAGTTACATTACACCTATTACTGTAAATTAATTAATCAAGTTGGTGCCTTAAAAAGTCCTCAAAACCACTTCGACATATAAGTAACATAAAAAATAACATAAAAGGAAGGTTGATCTGTAACTGTACTATCTGAGATCATACCTGACTCATATGGGCGCTGCGGAAAATAGGCATTATGTCTTAACAATTAGCTCTGCGACAACTTGTTTAAAAGATATAAGATAGCCTAGTTTCGATTGTGTAACTAAGATAAGAACATTTTGAGAGGCAGGAATACCTGCTATTTAATAATAGTTTAATAAAAAATGGTAATCGTTAATCGTCTCTTTCTAAACAATAAGGGTACTTAAGTTTTTTAAAATATTATTTGGTACAGAAATCAGCAGAAATTTATTACTAATCGACATAATATTCGACGACGAAATAAAATTAGAAACCGATTTCTGTATACTGTTCTGTAATTTTACCTATATGATGTTGATAATGACGAACGCTTTTTAAATACAAGCACAAGTTTTTAAATTCAATAGTTCAAGTGGAAAATAAATATCAAATATTAAATGTAAGACATTCTTGTGTCCTAAATCAATAAAAAACAAACGGAAATTAGCATTTTTACTCATATTTATATCTCATATTAAACATAACATACATTCACGCCTTTTTCCCGATGGGGTAGGCAGAGGTGTACCCAGTTCTCAGTCCCATAGTAGGTACACCCACATTTCGCCAGTATGTTATTGGTCCCATGTAATAGGGGGCGAGCCTATTGCCATCTACCGGGCACAGTTCCAGACTCCAGGCAGTTATTGAGATAATTTCTTATGGAAAAATCCAATATTTAACACTTTGCCTGACCTGGGGATCGAACCCGGGACCTCTTGATTGGCAGTCGAGCATGCGCCCTCTACGCCACCGAGGCAGTCATATATCTCATATTAATTATTATAATCGCACAATAGCCCCGCGGCCTTTCAAAAGGCAACATTAACAATTCCATATCCTCCCCAATTAAAGAGGCAGTGCATTGCTCATTATTCGCTCTGCAATAAACACTCGTCATTTACCACAATTTTGGCTAATTGACTTTTTACACACCCTTCATTTTACTCATAAAGGAATATTGGTATGGAATCTTTAAAATGGTTTTATGGGTAGCTGGTAATCAGCGGTTAAAATTCCTTTAAAGTATCATTTGGAACATAAAATCGCCAAAAAATACCAAAAAATGTTTTTATTACGTTCGTCAAGAAGTCTGTACAACTTTTGTTTTGCATTTTCAGAGTTGAGTCCATATTGAAAGTTGTTTTAAATGTGGCGTACAACTTGCACGTTTGGGTTAAATAAATAAATGTTTAGTTCCTGACCTATGATGGCGCATGAGAAATCATTTATATATCTCTGTGTTAGTTGTTAAGGGGCTGTGAAGAGCTAATTGTGAATTACTTACACAAAAATACACTCAAAAATGTTCGTATATAACAAAAATGGAGTTTTTGCAAAATCGTCCATATTAATTTAAAAATAGCACATCCACCAACTTTATTGTTTCTAGAAATATTTGACAAAAAATAGACATTTTCATACCATTTTCAATCGTTTAAACATTTTTGGGAGGTATACTTATTCACGAATTTTTCTATCGAGTGAAATTAATGGAATCGTGTTTTAAGAACATCCACCAACTAAAATATATCCTAATGACTTTTTTTAATTTGGTTTCTTGCAGTGGAAACACTTCAGAGCTAGAAAACTTGTGTCTTGTATGTATGGCTTAAGTTTAATTACCAAAGTGGACCTAAAGTGCCTACCGATATAAAAACAGAAAGAATGAATCCCTTTACGAAACCTTAGTAAGTAGGTATACCTAAATCACGTGACACACAGTATTCTACCGTCCTATATTCTATTACGTAACACTTGCATAAGTCTGCAACCTGCCTAGAACATGCGATGCTCGCTCGTCTGTAACCAGCTTTGCGGTTTTGAAACTATCTAGGTCCTAGGTACCTAGCTTATTGCATATTGTACGGATGCACTTTATTACTTTCCATTTAAACTTCTGGATTATTCTAGAAACTTGTTTTGGTATAAATATACCTACTTTATGATTTGGTTAGTTCTCATTGATCCAAAGTTTCAAAATAGTTTTCGAACTATTTTTACGAAGATTATTTTTACGAAAAAAATTCCATTGTTTTCGTAAAAATAGTTTTCGAACATGGGAAGAAATAAATGTTCCCTCGAGATTGCAATTTTTTTAGGTATAAGTTTGCCCCGCGAATTTGCTCGCTGAAAACTAGATAGACAAAGATGGGCACGTTCATGAAACGGTGGCCGACGGTAATAACATTACCGTCTGCCCTCGTGGCGGCAATATTGAGATTTGACGGTCGCTCAAGCATTGGTTATTATAAAAGTGAGCTGTTGCAATCCGGCCTGTTTCAAATTCATTAAACAGATGCACTGCAATGCAATACGATTTGAATGTCAATAATATTAATAACTAGCGGCCCGCCCCGGCTTCGCGCGGGTAGCAGAAGTAGGTAAAGTGAACGTTTTAATAGGAGTAAACTCGTGACACATTGTATTTTTATAGATATAACCCTAATGGTTTACGCAGCGCACGCAAATTTATGACTATTTCTGTAACAATGACCAAGCCTTAACACATGTATAAATTTATCGTGCGGGATATTTTGAAGATACTACAAACCCCTAGTATATTATTTCTACCACCAATAGTTTTCACACCGCATGAAAAATAATCACTGCTTCGATTATTGTGACTAAACCAAAAAAGATGGATATAATCTATGTATACTATTTTGTAGGTATTGATAAGAACTACAAACCCCTAGTACATTACTTTACTCTAACACCAATAGTTTTCACACCGCATGAAAAATAATCACTGCTTCGATTATTTTGACTAAACCAAAAAAGTTTTGGTTTAGTATACTGTTTTGTAGGCATTGATAATTACTACAAACCCCTAGTACATTACTTTATTCTACCACCAATACTTTTCACAGCGCATGCACATAATGTCTGTTTCGATTATTGTGACTCAACCAAAATAGATGGATAAAATTTCCGTGGACTATTTAGTAGATATTGATAAGTACTACAAACCCCTAGTACATTATATTATTCTACCATCAATGGATTTCACAGCACACGCAAATTTATGAATATTGTAATTATATTATGTGACACCTTGGTTCACAATATTGCAGTTTTCTTACGGATCCCTATTTTTTTTCAAAATCTCATATAGTCTATGTCACTCACACTGAATTAAGCTATCCATAAGTGAAAGAATTTTTAAAATCGGTCCAGTAGTTTCGGAGCCTATTCGTTACAAACAAAAAAACAAATTTTCTCTCTTTATAATATTAGTATAGAAGTATAGATATAGATATGTCTCGCCAGTTACGTAATACGCAGGACTATAGTGCCACCAACTTAGTAGGTCAAGTGATCAAAATTGGAACTACGGGTTGTCACACCTCATTGTGAGGAACGTCATTATTAAACTCTCCACTAGCGACACTGCTAACTGACCAGACAAGATGGTAGCACTATATTAGTGTTCACTTTCACTGATTGCGTGTGACCTTGACTACGCGTGGCCGACGTGATCGAGTTTTTATAAGGTTTACAAGTATGGAAATTATGTTATATTATTTTTATGAATGTCAGTTTTTTATCCATTTAATATAAATAAAGTTTTGTGAATAATAATGTTTTAACCAAAATAAATCGGTATTCATAAATTGATTATGTTTTTTAATTTATTAGAATCATATATTAATATTTTTTTCAACTTTCCATACATTGTACAATGTAATCAATTTTGAAATCCATAGGAATTAATTCTGAAAAATTACAAAGTGCTTTTCGAAAAAGAGCTGGGTTTCAGGATTGGCCAAAAATGCTTTTGTCCGTCTATCGGTCTGTCAGTTCTTGCCTACAGGTCGTATTTTGCAACCGATTTTGACAAATATTGGCACACAAGTTCCTTGATTTATTAAAATTTTTCAGTCAAGAATCATGGGTGGGAAGATTACTGTAGCTTTTTTTTTTTATAAATGACCTATGCTGTTGGCCTCAGCAGATGGCCTCTACAGCTTTAACGGGCAGTGGTGAGCGCAGGAGGCGCTCGACCCAAAGTTTAAGGGCGACTAGCACAAGGGCACCTAGACGGTACGAACCTCGGCTTGGGCCGTCGCCAGAGTACGTGGGGTTAGACTTGCCCTGGCACCCCAGAAGGGGAGTGTCCTAGGGCCCTATCAATGGTATGATCTGTTTGATTATTTGGAAAGAAACTAACCGATCTGAAGGATCTGAGAGATCTTCGACCTCGCCGGCGAGGTCGGTGTTGTGATTGTGTGAGTTGGTGGATCTGGTATCCGGCACCAGTACCGAAAACCGAGCGTCTCTTGCGTATATTGGTAGGATTGGGCGAACCTAACGCCGCCGATGTGACGGCGGCGATAGAGTCGTCCGGGTCGTCCAGGACGTTGCGAGGGCGTCTACAGAGGGGAGGAATTCCAGCTTGAACTATCGAGTAGTTCGAGGCTTGGACTACGAGGGGGTTGGGGTGGTCGGGACCCGCGTCAAAGTAGCGGCGGGAGCAATCCTTCATGAATTGAAGGATGGAAGGAAGTTCCAGGTCGCAGTGCAAGTCGGCGTTTCGCTGGTACCAGCTAGCGCCGACCGCCTTGCGAATGAAACGGTTTTGGATGACTTGAAGCTGGTTCAAGATGACAGGGGAGGTGTGAGCGAACGCAACTGAGGCGTAAGTCATGACGGGGCGTATGCAAGTTTTGTAAAGTGTCACCTTATTTCTAAGGGACAACTTACTGCGCTGGCATAGGAGGGGGGTGAGACGGCCTAAGAAGTAAGCCGCTCGGTTTCGGACGAATTACTGTAGCTACCCCTCGGTCGTTATATTACCGGATTACGGCCGCGGCAATATTCTCGTGATGCGTCGAGCGCCTGGATTATGGCCGAGCGCGCCACTCGTGCTTTACCGTTATTTTTATGCTGGGGATATGGACAGATTACAATTTTTGGCGCAAATAAAGGCCAGATCCAGAGCTAACCACAACCAATGGGGTGGAAAATTATTGACGTTTAACCTTACGCTAAAAACCTTACGCTTTTGTAAACCTTACGCTAGTTTTTAAATACCATCTGTATTAGACCTAAGAAATGCAAATAAAGTATTTAGTATTGAGTTGAAAGTTTCTAGCTATCACTAATGTGTGCCACAGATCTGGAGCCTATTCTTAAAAGTTTATATGTATATTTATATATGTATGTTTATATTTATTTACCTCTGAGTATAGAGAGCTTGATTTCATCCTGGCACAGTGTTATTACTCGTTCTATCTTCTGCGGAGCCGTTGGGGGGTTCTTGCATCGCTGCTCCTGAAAAAAATAAAAATACTTATAAATATTATGTATAATAGTATTATATAAAGCCCCATGAAAAGCTATCGCTCTCACGCACGTATCTGTTGTTATTCGGTTAGCTTTTTACCTAACACTGGCATCACGCGGTCGGCCTACGGTTGCCATGCAACTAACTACATAGTCTGGTAATTTATTGATTTAGTACCAGACTCGCGGCTTGGAACAGATTTTTGCACGACTGGTTCTCTTTGGTATCCTTACTCTAAGTATAAACTCTACATTATTTTGTAGTGAACGTCTTTTAAGTGAACACTTTTTATCAAGATATTCCCACGGGAAGGAGAAATACGCGGGTGAGACCGCATGGCATAGCTAGAGAAATTATAACCCAAAAATTCTTGGAATTAATCTCAGCCTAATTTTATAAACTCTGAAATACTGTTACATATATGGTATTTCCTAATTAATGTGGAGGTCAATTTTAATCATTATGCCGTTTTTGTGAATGTATCGTGACATTCAATTAAGATTATAAATATTCATGAAAAATACGATTTTATAGATTCTGATGCATTTTAAGATTTATGCATATTATTATGATGATACCGTTTCTTCAGATTCAATTATTAGTTTTTATTTTTCTCCTCAGTGGCGAAGTAGTTTGCAAGCGCTACTGGCGATAACGAGGTCCCGAGTTCGGTTCCCGAGTGGTCAGGCAAAAAGTTTATCGAATTTTTTGATTAGGAATTTCGTTAGTAACGGCCTGCAGTTTGGAACTATGCACGGTAGATGACAATAGGCTCGCCCCTAAAAACATAACTGGACTACTCCACAGAGGCGAGCTTAGAATACGACCATTCTTAGAACCATTTATTATGTTTAGGTATTCTTTTTTTATATCCCTTTGTCGAACTAAAAAAGGAATTTAAACGCTACACTACAATTGATCAGCACTAGGTATGTCTAAAAAGAAATTAAATTTTATTGCAAAATCAACAAAACACCATTGTCTATTGTCACCAATAAAATAAATAAAGCATTGACATGGGAGATAGGACACGGTCAAACAAAAATTTACATAAAAAAGTGGTCAAGTCCGAGTCATAATTATGCAAAGGGTGCCGCATACATTTTAATATTATTACTCTTAATTAAAAAGGAAATTGGATTTTGAACCTGAATTGGTTTAGTTAAATACATGAATTAATTACACGAATAGCGGGCCTACCTATTGTTTAATTATTAACAAAACATATTTTCGATAACAGTGAAATTACTGGGCATGATGAGATTCAACAACTCATATCTCAGTGTGACAGGCGCAGTGCAGTGCCGCGCAGAATTTTGAACTTTAAAACACTGGGTGGCACTGTTTTTGATATGGGCAATCATGATGCTTACCATCAGGCACCTGATTAGCTCGTCTTGTCACCCACTATCATAAAAAAAAAAATGGTAACAAAATAAAATAGATACTTGTAGGGCATGATACCGGGCTATTATGTTAATTATTCATTTGCGGTTTAAAAATTAAAACAAATTTGGACTTTTTCATTTTTAATATTCTGCTTCTTTTTGCTTCGGTGGCTTCGGTGGCGGTGGTGGTTGACTGCCTCGGTGGCGTAGCGGACGCATGCTCGACTGCCAATCAAGAGGTCCCGGGTTCGATCCCCAGGTCAGGCAAAGTGTTAAATATTGGATTTTTCCATAAGAAATTATCTCAATAACTGCCTGGAGTCTGGAACTGTGCCCGGTATATGGCAATAGGCTCGCCCCCTATTACATGGGACCAATAACATACTGGCGAAATGTGGGTGTATCTACTATGGGACTGAGTCCTGGGTACACCTCTGCCTATACCCCTTCGGGAAAAAGGCGTGAATGTATGTTGTTCTTTTTGCTTATCATTTTTCAGGTAAATAGGACAAAAATGTACAGATACAGCAAAATAAAAAGTTTGAAACACCTACTCGTATTTATCAATCAATAAAGCCGTTTTTTCTGTGTGTCATATGGAACCCTAAAATAAATCCTTTTGTCTATTGTGCACGCTAGAGCTTGAGAAAACCTGGCTGCATATATTTTTTTGATAACCTACTTTATTTTGATAGATTTTTTTAAAATTATGCTGAGCCAATCTGAATGCAAATTGAATCATATGTCCAAATTGATGTATTTGAGCTCAGGAGGTCATTATTAAAGAACGTTCACCGTTCACCGTATCACCGTTGTATCAAATGTTAAGTTGTTACTCTAAATTAATATTAGCAGTTTTATTGAAACCAGACTGTCAATTATCTATAAGTTTGGTGGCCAGACATGTAAGGTTATAAACTTCACCCATACAAAATGAAAATACACAGATATTATGAAAAAATAGGGAATAATACTCCACTCAATTGTTTGTATGGTTGACTCTGGATCTGACCTTTATTTTTGCGAAATCATATTGTGTTAAAGAAATCCTTACAGTTTCTTCGTATTTATGAAAATTGTAAAAAAAGTAGTTTTTAGATAATTTTAATGTTATAAATAATATAATAATAATAATATGGGACAACTTCCACACACGGTCATCTGATGGTCCTAAACTAGGCTAGACACCTGCACTATGGTAACCAGATGGCTGATATACATACTTATAACATCCAGATACAGATCAAACAGACATGTTCATACACACAAATGTTTGACCTAGCCGGGGATCGAACGAAACGGAGCCTACGGAGCAGAAAGCAGAGCTACTACCTCTGTGCCAACCAGGCTATCAAATAGCAAAAAAAAACCATACATTCTTCAGCAAAATATGTTTTCACGCAAATAAAGGTCAGATCCAGAACCAACTACAGTCAATTGAGTGAAAAATTATTCCCTATTTCTTCATTTCTATGTATTTTTATAGTTACGTTTATAACGTCACTCATACAAAAGAAAAAAACTGAAACAAAAAGAAACTGAAACTATGACATGTATACTTAAACCACATGACATATTTTCAGTTTACGAAGGCCTCTCACGCAGGGAGGGGACTCCGCTCTCTCTCATAGCGCACCCTATCGTTGCTCCGTTTACACTCACAGTTGACCTACTAGAACAGTTACCTACTGTTACTTATTATAAAGTACTATATAACTCTATTATGACTAATACACATAGACAATAGGAATCTACTATAACAAACATGGAGTCTAGATAACTTAAAACTTATTACTTATTCACCCATGTACTTGTAATACACGTTTACATTGTTTCGGCACGTGCCTTGCAAGTTGTAAATAAGTAAGCAAGGTTGAAACATAAGTAGAGACTCATTGGAGCGAGTAATGTCGTCCAAGCCAAGGAGAATCGGTTTATAATTATGTATTAAAAAAATATATTATGTAAGTCTGTACAATTAAGTCACTTTTCTATTTTGGATCCTAGTTGTTATTTTCAGGATTGTACGATACATCTATCCTTCTTCTTTACTATGCTACCTCCTTGTAATAGAAGAAATGAAATCTTACTTCAAGTTACTTTTGAACTCGACTCTAGCTAGTTATTTAATACATGAGGTAAAACTAATTGTAATATTTTTACTAATTCATCGACAATCGATGGCTAAATCTGAATAATAATGGTAAAACGGACACTAATAAATTATCTACCTTTACACTTGTAGAACTTGAATTTCTTGGGTAGGAGTATGTAGATACAAGAATAATATCTATTATAATATTATGTGTAGTAGATAAGACAACTTGGTTGAGTTTGAAGGTGCGAAATTACAAATTAATTTAGATATTTGCCTTAACGGGCGGGTGCCTTCATTGAAAAAGAAAAAACAATACTACTGCCACCTACTTACCACTATAGTTTGTCAAATAGAGCTTGATCCTTGACAGCTGAACAAAAATCAATTTTTTGGTCATATTTTCGTAAATTAAGTTCAAAGAGAGTATTTGATTAATAATTTGAATAATAAACTACCTGATATCAGTTATGTAGGTACTTAACTTAAGATTATAATAGAATAGAATAGAATATTTTTATTAAAACAATGAGAACACAATAACATTTTTAACAATATATAACATAATGTCACAAAAGGTCACAGGTCGCAGAATTCGCGTCCATAATTTTTTCGAAGAAAATATTTAAACGTACCTACATCGTTATCGAGTAATAAAAAAACTTTTATTCAACTAAAGAATTATTAAAATGATATAATTACTCTAGAAGACTAAACAATAGAGCTACTTACTATCTACCCTAACTAAATGCACTATACCATAGAACACTTCGAAAATCCACAGGCCGACATGTCAGCCTATAGAAAATCCAAGTGCTCTAAACCACTGTCAGATGGCAGCGTACCCAAGATTTATTAATAGATAATAATTCGAGTAATAATTCATCACATTGAGTAATTAATAAAAAAAATATGCTGTAAAGGGGCTTAAATTTTATATTATACTTGACAAAATCATTTTGTTAAGTTGGTAGGTATAGAAGCTATGTCTCTGGTTGTAAGCAGTATATTATTACTGTAACCATTTTCAAAGTATTCCTTAATTGGAGTAGATAGTTTTACTAATCAAAAGTTTTTTTACACTATTAAACAAGTGCATATTGTCATGTATTTCTTTAATAGATTCTGGCAGTTTATTATACCGCTTCTGTCCGATAACTATAAGTAATTTTTTTCATATACGTAACAGTCGAAAGTGAGGAGGTTCTAAAAATATTTTCTGTCTGGTACTTCTCTTGTTTTTGGTCTGTCTTAGCTTGTATTTGGTTAAATTACTTCTTACATATTTCAAAATTTCGAATATATCTACAGATACTGATGTCATTGTTTGGTGTTCTTTAAAATGTTCTCTACATGTTTCTCTGTATTTTGCTCCAACCAGTGCTATGATCGCACGTTTTTGCATTTTTAGAATTCGTTCATAATCCGTTGAACACCCCCATAAAATTATTCCATAAGACTGTTAGTAAATATGACCAAATAAAATATTTTTGTACAGCTGTCCGGGGACAAGCTATATAAAAATTCCATAGGCCGAAATGCAGCTTATTGTCATGAAAAAAAAATGAAAGCTCTTATAATTATATAATAATATTAAGAATACGAAATTGTCCTAAGTTAATCAACTTAGGTCTGACTAAACAAAAAATAGTGTTGCTATTATTTTTTGGGTTCTTTAAAATAACTCCATTATAAACGATACACTATAAGATATTTTCTTAACTAAGAAGTTTTTTTACATTTCTCGTTAATAAACATTAAAAGCAATGCTAAGTAAGTATTTATCAACGGTTAGTAATTCATTACATCTGGTCACTTTTCTCGAGGAATAAGGCATAACAGGTATACAAGTGTTCGAGTCGACTTGCGAAAGTGTTTGGGCAATATCTGACTCCATATTAGCGCTGTATTGGGTCTCGGTCGCATCTATATTCTGCGCTTGCTACACATATTTGTTGGGACATTGCTGTTTACTGACTTTGTTTATTTATTGCAAAAATATATGTTATAAAAATTATAGAGAACGAAATGCTGAAATCGACCAGTTGTTGAAATGGATGTAAATTGTGATTCAGTATTTTATTTTTTTGTGTGTTGAAATAACCGTCCTTTCAATAGTTATCTGTATTTTCTCTGCCTGCACGATGCCTAAAAGCGAGCGCTCTGAACGATAGGGCTACCAATGTGGCAATGTGACACGCAATTTAGTTTTTAATTTTTGTAATTTTAAGTATTGTGGTATATTGTATTGTCTATGATTGCATTCATAGATATTATAGATGTTATTACCGTGTTAATAGAAACTCAAACTATACCGTGCTCAAAAAGAACGGTTCCCCAATAAATCTGCTAGTCAAGAAAGAAAGGTATAGGTATATGTTTTCTACATGTACCATTATTATATTTCAAAGGTTTCTAGGGCATAATAAACTTTCCTTAATTTTAACAAATACCTGTAATAGGTATTTTGGGGGAAAGTTAATTATTAAGATAAATTTATTTAAATAACTAACTAAAATTCTTAAGGCGTTGTTGCATGAAGGTATATTTTTATTATACTTCATTTGAAAAACTTTCTTAGAAATAATGTAGTGTTTAAAAAATATGTAAATTTTTAAAACAATTAATAATTGTTTCAATACATAAATTATCGTAATATTTTTTTGTATTTTTTATTAAACTTACCAGTTTTGTAAGTATTTTCATATGTAATATTATTGCTATTCATAAATTTTAATATAATTTATGAGAGTTTTTCAAGTAAATTAAACACAATAGGTATGTTATGTCATAAAACCCTATTATAGCTTATTTTCAATGTCAAATGTTAACCTTGGTGAGAGTAACGAAAGAAATGGAAACGATGTCGTTACTCCACTTATGCATTTTCTAATGGATAATGTAAATAACCATCAAGTACGCGTTGGAAAGTAAATAGTAACGTACTTATGTGTATGATTTGTATGGAAACAAGGTGATGACTTGTCGATTACTAAGTATAAAGGTTAAAACACACGTCAGCACAGGCGGCTAAGAACGTACGCGGCGTTTTTGGAATTTGACACAATGCTATGAAAAATTTATTTATTTGCTCCCGCGTTGGCGTTTAAAATAATATTATCTTTAAGGCTTCCAAAAACATTTTGTTTATTATAGCGGTTTTTTTTAATATACGGAACCCTAACCTTTGCATGACCTGGGGTTCGAACCTGGGACCTCATTATCGGCAGAAACGATTGCGACCAGTTACGCCACCAGTCTTATTCTTTAGATCTAGAACCCATTCAAAAAGTACATCACTTTTACAAACTCGGACTGCAGATACTCAGTTACTCAACATCTAAGTATTTAGACCGGGCGGTCAATTGGTCAACCAGACTTAGCGGAAACTGAACCGTATTTCGTGAACTATAAGAGTGATAATTATGCTAACTGCTAAATCGTAGGAGGCTGTATTGGCTGCATTTAGCGTATTGCAAGTAGAAGTTGGTTACCGGTCACTTATGTAACACTTAACTGTTGGAAACATCGAATATGGTTTGAGTTCTTGCATGGGAATTCTGTTACTGCAAGAAATTGCAATGGATATAAATTTATTTTTCATTCTAATGATTTGTGAATGGATAGACGTGTTTATTACCATTTCATGAGTGATTTGGCCGATGACACCGATCGCACTGGTCGAAATGTATTGCAGCCGCGTAAACTGCAGCGACTGCAATAATCGGCAATATGTGTGTCAAGAGCTATGTCCGGTGTTCGCTGACCCGAACATTTGGTTTATTTTCCTTCAAACAGAACTAATTTATTAACTTTTTGGGGTCCCGGCATCAGGCGTCAGGCACATTACTGCTTAGCGGATAAATAACTAGCAAACTACTTAAGCACACTACTCAATTTCTAAAACAAATACACTTTATTATTTTCTATATTGTACGAGCATCGGGAGTAGTGCGAAACGAATCTAACCCTTAGTGTCAATGAAAAGTTTATCTATCTATGGTATATAGATAAGCTTACTATTATTCTAACAGTATCTTTCTAAGTCAGAGGACAGAGGCCTGTGATTGAGTCACTACTGTGGGAGTAACCTTGCACGGTGTCGCTTATAAGGATATGTGTAGGATGGTGACGGAGTTTGGACATCGTTCTGTTCAATTATTACTTTGAGTCTACCGAATATTACGCATATTATTGTGTCTAAGTGTAAAAGTCAGCTTGCCGTTAGAATTCATAAGTACTTAGGTAACTTATTTAACAGGAAAGCAGACCTGTTAGCAGTTTGACACAATCCTATGGAAAATTTACCAAATCGATGTATTGTATTCCCCTGTTTCCTCCGATAGAAAACCTATTTGATTTATTTATATCCAGATATTTTGAAGATGAAGTAAGCTATGTCTCTATCATTTTATTTTTGTTTATAAACTCTACATTTTTTAGTACTGAACGTCCAATTAAGCGAGTAAAACTGGGATTTTAATAAGTTAATTATAGAAAAACCAAGAGTTTTTAAGAATAACTAAAATGACAGGGACATGGTTTACTTTACTATTAAAAATATCACGATATCTATAGAAAGGGTGAATAATATTCGTAAGAAACACGGGAATACAAAACCTCGATTTGATAAATTTTCATATAGGATTATGTCAAATTCGTTAAAGGCCGCGTACGCTCTTAAGTCTTTTCCGGAGCATTACGAGAGGATTTCGAGAGGAGCATTACCTTCACACCTTAGGAACAGACTCAGTTGAGCGCTAGAGACCTGTAAAAGAGAGTTTAGCCTTGTTTTTATACATTGGAGCTAGATTTGTACTCAGTAAACTTTATAGAAGACTCCACCTATAGAAAATACAATAACTTAATTTAAGCGGCGGTCTTATCACTTAAAGCAAATTCTCACTATTATCAGGTACTTGGCACTCATTCATTATACTCTCCTATGATACTTAGCTAACTTTAATTCGTAATCTTGGCATTCTTGGAATTTATAAAAAGCCATTCCTACTCCAATATCTACCTACACTTTCGAAACATTTAAATGAACAACTTGTTTTCGACAACAAAATGTTCATTATAATTTAACATTCGATTAAAATCTTTTTATAGGTGGATACTGGGTAATATGCACTGTGTTATTGTCTTTATTTAATATCTTGTTTGTCTGTATGAATATATATCCATAATTATCATATCTTTTATTACCAGCGCGTCAAGTTACGTCAGGGTTTGTCAATATTTCCCCCCGATGGGTTCCCGCCTTCTCGCGGCGGTGGGGGTCAGTAACCGTGGTTGGGGCCCACGGTGAAGCGAAGAGGAGCCCGAGGTGGTCGGCCGCTTCACTTTCCTCCAGGCAGGTGTGAGCGGCCGAGTAGGTTGCGGTGCGTCCCACAGGACGCAACGCAACTGAGGCGGGCTGCGATGCGTAGCGCATCGCGGCCGAATGGTGGGGCCGCGGCGGGAGAGAAGTGCCGGTATTGCGGTGCGCCGCTCTTCCTGCCTTCCGCGGCCCAAACGGGGTCGCCACCGTTAGATGGCGAAGGCGGTGGGGTCGCAGGGGAAGAGGAGTGTCGGTATTACGATGCGCCGCTCTCCCTATCCTCTGCGACCGAATTGGGGCGGAAAGCCGACGGCTTGCCGCGGTGTGGGTTGCGCCTCCACGTGTCCCTATGAAGTCAGCATAGGGCACAGTGGATGGCGCAGGCGGGGCTCACTTGAGCCCTGCGGTGGTGGTGGGCGGGAATGGGTCTTCCGTGTCTTCTCGCACGTTCGGTAGGCGTTCGAGAGGGCACGGAACACCCTTCCAAGCCCAAGATGTGGGGCCCGGGCAACGGATGCGGGGGTATCCGTTGCCCACCTAAAGGGCCCGCGAGGAGGCGCGCGCGTGTTTCCGCGCGCCCCTTGGGAGGGTTGGGGTGAAGGATTACCCTCACCCCACCGTGGCGGGGTCCTCCACGGAGGACCAAACGCCGTCGGGGCCGCGGATGAGTGCTTCGGCGTGCCCGCAGCCCCGACACATGGCGTCGCGAAGGAACACCCCGGGGTTTTTTAGTGGGTATACCCGCCGGCACAGCAACATACCGACGTACGGTGCTGTGCCGGCGGGGAGTCCCACATAACCATCCTGCGCTCCCCCGGGTGCGGGTGGTATGCGTCACGCATTTTTCCCCGGGCACCAAAAAAAAAAAAAAAAAAAGGGTTTGTCAATATTTAAGTCAAGTGAAATATTTCACTGTAAAAATCGATTTTCCGGTCTAACTTGATTCTTTAATCGATATTATCTGCGATTGCTAACAACGTAGCATAGTTGCATAATAAATGTTAAAGGGAAGTTTATAGAAAAGTTATCGATTCATTGATCACAGCACTTTAAGAACAATAGTGAAATCCAGAGCTATTTACCTCTAAATATCTACTGAATTGCTAAACCTATTGTTCACCTATTGTCACGCAAAGATTAGTTTCGTTTCAGTTCTTCAGGGTTTTACACAATTTTTATAGGTAAGTACTTCATGCGTGTGAATTCGCATAAAAAATATGTATGTAAGAAATAGTTTATTGTTAAATGCCTAAAACACATTCGTGTTACAATAAATCACAAACAATTCAGCTTTCTAACAAGTTTCTAAGTTCTTAGTTAAAAACTTGATGCAGGATGTCTTAAAGTTTGTGTAATTGTGTCTATTGATGGTGAACATATTCCCATCCATTGAGCAACTTTTTATTAGCGTTTGAATGAACATACTGTAGGTACACGAATGCTGAATAGTTTACCCGGTTTCTAAACAAAAGCATGACACGGTGTGCTCTTCAATTAGCGTAATTGTAAACTCAACTTAGGGTTGTCTCTATAAATAAACATATACCTACGATACTGTTCACACTTCTCACGTTTAATTTATATTTAGAGTTTATCTTCACGGATAACCGGGATCAGATTGAATTAGCTACTGATCCTGCCTAGATTTATCTGTATTTACAGTATTTAAACAGTGTATTTACAGTTTCCAACAAAAAACGAATGAATATTTTTGGCCGCTGATCAAGGTATCCGTGGCTGCAAGAAATAAAATAAAGTAGTTTTAGTAGGATCTCCTAGAGGACCAATATATCCTAGAACAATTAGGTTAATTTTATCTAAAATGTAGCCCATATCACCCTTCCCTTACGTTAACATATAAAGCATTGACATCTGTTTTACTAAAATCGGACAAGTTGTTTAAAATACGCTGGAAAAAATATGAACACATACAAGTTTCATGCTAGTTTTGCCGTAAGAGAAGAAATCGATACTTAAAAAAAGGACAGGGATTTTTAAATCACAACATTTAGATAATAATTAAGATTTTGATACGTTAGAATCTCATACGTGAAATTTCATAAAGTCGCTTTACCTCATTACATTACTAAATACGTGAACTGATTACATTCTTTTTTTTTCTTTATGATAGTGCAAATCAAAGACGAGCAAATCAGGTGCCTGATGATTATGATGCTTATGCAACTTTGTTCCTTGGCATACATATAGACTCTAAACTGCAATGGAGCACTCATATCACCGAGCTCTCAGGGAAACTAAGCTCTGCAGCTTACGCGGTTTACAAAATTAGGCAACTAACGGACATAGCCACGGCGAGATTAGTCTACTTTGCATATTTCCACAGCTTAATGTCATATGGGATTTTGTTGTGGGGGTCAGCTGCAGATATAGAAACCATCTTTATACTACAAAAACGTGCGATTCGTGCCATCTATGAGATGCGTCCACGCGAATCCCTTAGGGAATTATTTAAAGAAATAAACATACTGACCCTACCATCCTTATACATCTATGAGAACATCATGTATGTGCGTAAAAATTTGCATAAATTCAAATTAAATAGTGACCTCCATAATTTTAATACTAGGAATAAAGACAAAATAGCTATACCTAGCTTTAGATTATCTAAAACAAATAAAAAATCATTCTTAGGAAATAGTGTACGTTTCTATAATAAAATCCCAAAAGAGATAACGGGGCTCTCAGAGGGTAAATTCAAAACCTATATAAAATCTACTTTACTAAAGAATGCTTATTATAATGTAAATCAGTACATAGAGGACAAAGATGCTTGGGAACTTCCGCATAGCCACCACGCGGCACCTTCTAAACAAACGAGTGTAACCAAACTAAATATTGTAAAACAATCAGTTGAAAAAATTAAGCCCTACAAGTTTCTTGTGCGTTCTTCTTGTAAAGGTATCTTTCCGAACGCACGGTAGATTCGTTACTGTTTATTTTCATTGACGTACAAAAGTGTCAGATTGTGACCTATTTGAATAAATCTTTTTGACTTTGACTTTGACTTTGACTTATGATGCCTTATAATTGCCCATATGGGACACATGCCACCCGGTGTTTTAAAATTCAAAATTCTGCGCGGCACTGCACTGCGCCTGTCACCCTGAGATATTAGTTGTTGAAACTTGTCATGCCCAGTAATTTCGCTGGTAACATTGTCCTTCAGTCCGGAACACAGTAATCTTTGCACAATGACTGCTTGGCGGATGAATAACTGGCTAAGGTGTGGTATACTTTCCCAGGCGGCCCCCTGCTAAAGAGGCTTAACTACCACTACAACACACTATCTTAAACCAGTAACTCGAAACTCTGTAGGATTTATATATATCGATATAATATATTATATTATATACATCGATTTATTTATAACGTCCGTGGCCCAGCTGATACTCGTATGTAATGCCCGACTTCAAATCCAGAGTATAACTGGATCGAATCTCACATGTGGACTCTTTACCTGAACACTACCGTGTTGCGGATAGCAAGTTTAATGTAGGCCACGGCTGTTTCCTATAAGATATTTAGAGGATATTCGACAGGTCATGTCAATTGACTCGAGCAGTGTAAGGGAAACCTGTTCTGTCGGAGTATAAATTCAAATTATTACTTTTTTGGCAGCCCTACCTTATAACAAAACAAAAGTCACTTTCTCCGCGAACGTCGATTCCATGCACCAATTGTTGAGGACACCTGCCTCTGTAGGTAACATACTAGTTGCATATTGCTGACATAATTTGTTAATTAATTTGCTTTGTTTCATTGATGGTTATGGTCATTGATTTGAGAACCTGTTTTGCAATATGATACCTACTTATTTTGTGTAATAAGTTGGTACTTACGACCTCATCATCAGGAGTAGCTAGTGAACCACTATGCCAAAGGGGCAGTAATAAACCAACCGACTAATTACTTATAAGCATTGTCACACCCCGGACACTCGACTCAATCGCATACAAAAGCCGCGCTATAATTCTTTTCTATTCTGTGCTATGACTACCTTATACACGGACACTGCACACATGGAGTTTTGTACACGTGCAAGAGTGTTTGGTGATTTCCCAAAGATGCGGGGCTCGTGGAGTGGTCAATCTTGCTGGCGGGGTGAGGAAGGCCCGATTGGTGGGCGGATGACAATGTCCATTCCATACGTATTATGATAATCTGTTCTGTGCCATTGGTCAAGATGAGTTTGGTGAAGTGCAGCCTAATTATATTAATAGGCATGGTGACAGATTTTGAAATCCCGTTTCTTAATGTAAGTACACGTCTAATATTACCGAAAAAAACATTTTTTCAGAATAAAATTATATTTTACCGCAAAATAATGCATTTTTAACTTTCTAATTTAAAATGAGCGCGAAAACGCTCGTATGTGTCATGGCGTCGGGTGACGTCACGCCTAAGTAAATATTTTATTTTTGCCTTAATAAAACCTTGTTCCATCTTCGATGATTCCTGGATTATCACGAATATATAACAAGTATAGTTGTTGTGATCACCACGAATCGAGTGACTGATCACAACACAACAAAAGTTAATGCGATATATTGAATATTTACTTCAAGTGTATATATACTCTCAGTAACAGTTTACTTAGGCGTGACGTCATTCGCTCTGATTGGCGTTTCAGTTAAGATGGCCGATTGCAATTTTTTGTACTTTTATTTTAATAAAAATATTATTAATCTCAATGTTTTCAATAATACTGGGTCGTTTTTTAGAATCCTTTCGATATATATTTTTCACTAAAACCATTTATTTTTTTATTCTGTTATAGTGTCATCATGCCTATTGTAATACTAGCTGTGCCCTGCGGTTTCACTCGCGTTGTCATCGTTCCCGTGAAAATATCGGGCTAAAAAGCCCCTTATGTCGTGTTTTTCCAGGGTCTAAACTATCTACGTACCGAATTTCAGCCAAATGGGTGCAATAGTTTCGGCGAGAAAGAGTAGCAAACATACACCCATTCCATCCGTCCTCACAAACTTTCGCATTTATTATATTTTTTTATGATAGTGAGTGACAAGACGAGCAAATCAGGTGCCTGATGGTAAACATCATGATTACCAATATCAGGTACAGAGCCACCCAGTGTTTTAACATTCTGCGTGGCACTGCACTGCACTTGTCCCACTGAGTTATTAGTTGTTGAAACTCGTCATGCATTAGTATGGTTATCTATTGATCGTAAAACTATGATGAGTTGTCAGATTTTTATAATAATTTAATTCACGTAAGTAAATTAATTGTGGAAAGTAATAGTTGGTAGACATGTTATACCCGTAATAAGAGATAATTCTTTTTATTTTATAACAAGACTAGTGTAAACACAGCGGCTTTGCCCGCTCGCAATTACGAAACATTTGAGTTTTATATCAAAACTGCCAAAATTTTGACGTTCTTTTTGCACCCCCTAGAATATGAATATTCAAAAATCCTTTCTTAGCACACGTTCAGACAACGAAAAGAACCTACATTCCAAGTTTGAAGTCTCTAGGATCAGTGATTTGGGCTCTGTGTTGCATGTCAGTCAGTGAGTCATTTAGGATTTTATAATATATAAATAATAATTCTGCTCTATTCATTAGGTAGATACGATATTACTTCATGTAAGTACATACTTTCGTAGATATGTAGGATATTATGGTGAAGGTCAATATGCCGTGTCATTCATAAAGAATTCCTGAAAAATTTAGCTTATGAACACAGCTGTACAAGAGTTAATTCAGAAAATGTAATAGTTATTAATTATTAACTTATATAATTTAATATAATTTGCTCTATATTTTTATTTTTTTATAATATTGGGACAGAAGACTCCCACTCCGGCTCGTACCTGGTGCAAAGACTAATA
The DNA here is from genome assembly GCA_947063395.1 of Hemistola chrysoprasaria. Taxonomy (NCBI): domain Eukaryota; kingdom Metazoa; phylum Arthropoda; class Insecta; order Lepidoptera; family Geometridae; genus Hemistola; species Hemistola chrysoprasaria. Next base: position 13,812,318 of record OX346714.1, read on the forward strand.
ATTGCCAATTGCCATACAGCGCGGCAATGCAGCCAGCGTCATGGGTATCTTGGCACCGGGTACAATTTGGATGGATTATTTAATTAAGGGCCGTGGAGCTACCGGCTTTAGAATAGTGCTCCACCCTCTCTCCCCGTGGTTGCCGTAAGAGCCGGCTAAGGGTTAACAGTTCCAGAGGCGGGCAGCAGCGTCCCCTGCCTAAAAACCATCGAACTGCGCTCGACAACCCGCCTGCCAAGCTGTCGAGTACCTATTGGCAAAACCCCCATTTATGGGGAAGGCCTATGTTCAGCTATCTATCCATCCATCCATCCATCCTCACAAACTTTTGCATTTATAATATTTTGTAGGATTCAGCACAACGCTAGGTCTAACTTGGTGCTAGTGTTGTATTTTCTACCAGTTATCCTAAAACTAGAGAAAATGTTACAGAAATTGGCTTAAATTATTTAATACAAAAATAAATAGCTTATATATCATTATTAAAATTTATTTTGTTATCTATCTATACGTCATACTAAAGGCACTGACCAGAATGTATGAGCTTTTGGCCCCAAATGGACAGGTTTGTGACGTATTTTTATGAATAGGTATTTGAATATAATAACACCTTTTCAGCGGTAACCTAACATATATTTAGTCTTTTTTCAATAAAGGCTTTGCCCAGTAGGGTCACAAAAAAAAATTAAACTCCTTTTTAGGTAGGTGGGTAACATCTGTTATCCAGGACTCGTGACTGCGTCCTGGGTAAGGTACACCCAAGAAGACCAAGGAGGGGCCCGGAAGCTCATTCATTTTGGTCATTGTATTTTTATTTAATTTAGTTTAAGTGAGTAAGTAGTAAATTATAAACAGAATAATATACTTAATACCTATATGTATATAATAAAATCTATTCTATCATTCTCATGTATATTGTTAGAATGTCAAGCTGTGACTGGTATAACTAGCAGGTTAGTCAAGGCCACCTACTGAGAACTGGAGCAGTACTATATGTCACTTCATATAAGATTAGCTCTATTATTATTACGAAAATATATTATAGAGATTAATTTCATAAAAAAGAAATTAAATTGAACATAATGTTATAAGGTAGGTAATAAATTAAGTATCTTTATAGAATTTATAACTTCAAGGCTTGGTAAAGGTTTTTAATTATGTAAGTAGTTATGGTAGATTATAATGGCCAAATACATATTTTCATCCTTTTGGGCATTTTTTTTTTTATTTAAAAGTTTTTTCTGTAAGGTTAGCCTAAGTACTGAGTTCTTTGAACTTTTTAAGGTTTCGCATGTTCCTACCTACATTTTTTTATTACTTAAGTATATACATAGATATCTTATTATCTTTCTATAGAAAAAAAAATCATGTCCTATGGCATTCGGAACTTAAGCCTTAAAAAGAAAATGCTGAAAAACTCACACTATCAGCTGATATCGCGCTATCGCTCAGTGAGATGCCAAACATGCAGAGACAACACAAAAGACCACTTATTTTGCGAACCATTTTTAACACTAAACAAATAAAAGACTTCTTTCACTAATTATTTTTTCTTTTTTTAACGATCGCGGCGTCGAGCGAAAGGTGCGCGGCTGATGGCAGTGTGGAGCGCAAGTCGCGAATGTGATCATTTTTGAAAGGCCCGCGTAGGAGGGTTTCGCGCCTATTTCATGTCACGTTTCGATACACGCAATTTTTGAGTGTATCATTTGTTTTTATGTTTATTTAATGTATAATATACTTTTCACCGTTAATGTAATTATGATTTTAATATATGTAAGCTCTTTTTGCAAAAGATGGCTACAGTTTTCAATACAAATACCCTTTTGTATCAAAAAATGTTAACGCCTACAGCAAAATGTTCTAAAACGCGCGCTCAACAAAAAATATTTAAACAGGGTTTTTAAATATGTGAAAAAAGTATAATCTAAGTACTTATATTATTATATATAGCTTTTATTATTATAATGTTATTAATGAACACAGTGGGAAAGAGGTCTGTGTATTCATAATAATATATAGTACCTATAACCTGACCAGAATGACCAACTTGACCTTCAACTTTTCATCCCCGGTCGAAGATCCAGGGCTGACCTAAAGTACAAAGATGATATAAAGGGTTCCCTATTCATTCGCATACTATTATTAGCCATAATTTTACAACTCATAAAATTTTAAGCCATAATATATGTAATAGCTAATGATCACCAGTCATAACGTCAATACTCCTATTATAACTTGTTTTAATTTTAATTGTCCTAACATTTGAAACCTATAATATTCTATGTCCTAACCATTGATAACCATATTATTTTATGCCATAATCCTAACATGTCCTAACTATTGATATCACTAAAATTATGTGCCATAATCATATATTGCTCGAATGTTAATTTTGTCATAATATAAATTAAACCTAACCTAACCAATAGAATTTTGAATGTTCTTCACTCATTAACGTAGTAAACATCTTTTCTATGTAGCAAACTGTTGAAATATCACATTGCTATAAAAATATTATAGTAAGGCGCTATTTTTTTTTTTAATGATAGTGAGTGACAAGTCGAGCCAATCAGGTGGCTGATGGTAAGCATCATGATCGCACATATTAGACACAGTGTCACCCAGTGTTTTAAAATTCAAAATTCTGCGCGGCACTGCACTGGGCCTGTCACCCTGATATATGAGTTGTTAAATCTCATCATGCCCAGTAATTTCACTGGAAACATTGCCCTTCATACCGGAACACAGTAATGTTTGCACATTACTGCTTGGCGGATGAATAACTAGCAAAGGTGTGGTACTTCCGCAGGCGGCCCCCTGCAAAAGAGGCCTACCACTACAAACTACTATTACTGATTATGAATAAAAATGAAGGTAGTTTCATTATTATAAAAGTAACACAAAGTCAAATTTTAGTGTTAATATTTGGAACAGAGTGCTTAAACGAATTTTGAAATTATTTACAATGGAAAACGAGTGCAAAATATTTACAACAGAAAGAGGAGCCAACAAATTAAATATCAGTAGATTTACATGGAAATACGTACAATACCGATTATATAAAATAACAATTATGAACAAAGAAAATTAGGACATACACCATTATTAAGTATAAAATTATACATAACAAACATTATGACATCTAACAATAGGAATAAAAAGTATTATACACAAAAATATTATAGCAATTAAATTTTAGGACAATTTATCAGTATTACCACAAAAAAATATGTATTTCCAATATTATGACTAGAGAAGGTTATGACAAATGATGTATGCGGAATTTTTTTATGACAAAAGACATTATGCGAATCAATAGGACACCGATATAAAGACATAGTGCAAAGGGACATGAGAGAGTGCGAGGTCTCCGAAAACAATGTCAACTATAGACGAAGTGGAGAAGAAAAGTAAGGGAAGCTAATCCCCTAGCCAGGAAGAGAGAGAGAGATACCAATATGACCAGAAAAATTATTGTGCCACGAACTAAGATCTCGCGAACTTTAGTAAACAATTTTTCCTCTCACGAATGTCTCCTATTGTACAACTAAATGATACCGCGAGTTAACGACATCCAGCGCCATCTAACTTTAATATTGTATCACTCTAAACTTGAGGATACATGTCTGCAAATTATCATCAAGATTGTTTCTCTCAAATTTAAGAAAATATGAATAAAATAATTTATTTTGTTCAGCTGTCACGTATCAAACTATAATTTTATAAGGTATAATATATGGGTTTAGTTGTTTTTATCATCGTTTTGTGCTTTTTGTACATTTTGATTTTGTCACATTTTCAGCTTTTGTGCTCAAGTGACGGACAAGTCATACTGAGTGAAGGGTCAATCAGTACGTAGTGTCTGAAAGTATTACACCATTGTTTTCTACACATTTTCTGGTTTATGTTATCTATGACATCTAATTAGATTTTGCGGATAACTGAAGAAGCCCAGCTTTACATCGAAAGAGCTGCATGCGGCTTGCGGGCCGCAGGTTGCCGACCTCTGAGTGTGTTATCTATTGAGTCGGAAAACCTATGTTTATTTCGTACGTTATTACTTTATATTATGTCTCAAGTTATCTCATTTTATCTAATTGTGCTTATGCTATAGGTGTATTATGGTGAACGCACATTAATCCGAGGCGAACGAGAAAAGAATTTTAGAATCCTACTAATGTGCTACGTGGGTGCAACCGCAGGGCATAGCTAGTTTTTTATATTGCCGATTCGTATGATTCGACGCGGGCAGGTGCGAGGCTTCACAGGATTTCATAATATAAAGAACTAGCTGTGCCCCGCGGTTTCACCCGCGTAGTCATTCCCGAGGGAATATCGGAATAAAAAGTACCTACCTACTTACTATACGAGTATGTGTTATTCCAGGGTTAAGCTACCTACTACCTACATACCGAAGTTCCGCTTAATCGGTTCAGTAGTTTTGGCGTAAAAGAGTAACAAACATCCATCTATCTTTTTTTCTAAAGTTTGTGAGGATGGATTCCTCACAAACTTTCGCATTTACAATATTAGTTCAAAGTCAAAGTCAAAGTCAAAAAGATTTATTCAAATAGGTCACAATCTGACACTTTTGTACGTCAATGAAAATAAACAGTAACGAGTCTACCGTGCGTTCGGAAAGATACCTTTACGTTCGTTTGGCTCGTTCGACGCTTTCCGCTCGGATAAGTGTGCGTTTACCGTGATAGGTAATAATATTGTGCCAACAAAGTTTTGTTTAAATTGTTGATGTTTTAGAATAGTGTTGAGCAATATTCCGAGTGAATCACTCCTTTACATAAATTCGCTTCGATTTTGTTTAATTTATTTTTGAAGTGATATATTTTCAAGTGAAAATATGCCTAATTGGGAAAAAGATGAAGTTATACAGCGATTTAGGGAGTATCTGAGGATACCTACTGTACATCCTAATGTAGATTATGGTAAGTAAGTACTATATTATATATACCTTTAATTACGGAACATGCAAAGAAAACCGGGTAAGGTGGAATTTCTCTAGTGACGACAAGTGCGACTGTGGGGCTGTCAAATCAATGTCGCACCTTTTGCAGTGTCCTAACTGTCCCACAGCATGTACGTTGGAGGACCTTTTCAAATCAAAATGCTATAGATTTGGCAAAATACTGGACCAGTGTTATAAATATAAAACATTATAGTTTTTTTGACTCGAAAAGAGGAAGACCTTTAATTACAGGGAGAAGGCCTAGAGGCAACCAATCTAGAGAAGGAACACTTGAACAAACCCAGAATGGGGACTACGTCAGGCACGAGTAGGGTACAACCTGAAATAAAGTGACCGTCTCCTGCAAGATGTCACGTCGTTCCTCCAGTGAGGTCGAGAGGGCGGTGTAGGCTCTGGGCAAACCTACGTTTCCTTAAGTCGTCCTAGGCGAAACATTGTTTGTGGAGAGTGTTCTAAATGCTCTATACATACCTTATACATATCTGGCCCAACGTATAAGCATTGCTATTTAACGTGGCAATGCCGCCAGTATCTTGGGTACGCTGCCATCTGACAGTGGTTTAGAGCACTTGGATTTTCTATAGGCTGACGTGTCGGCCTGTGGATTAACGAAGTGTTCTATGGCATAGTGTATTTAGTTAGGGTAGATGGTAAGTAGGTAGCTCTATTCTTTAGTCTTTTTACATACCTAAAGCTTCAATACTCTGCCAAAGACGCCAAGGTCAATATATAACTTATACCTATATTATGTCTACTATTTAAGTTTCTTACTACGAAAAGGAAGAAACCTTCAGAATAATATACATACATAAATATAATTAAGTTGATACTACACATACTTATAAGTAGGTACTTAAAGGTCAAAAGTAGATAGATAGGTAGGTATTTATTTGCTTAACGATGTAATTATAACGGGTTATGCCACTCCGCTCCACAAAATCGTGGAAAGGCCTCCACGAGATTTTCATATTATTATTATTAACTTTAAAAATACAAGCCAGTACTATTGTTCCAGTTAGCTCCACAAGGAAATTAAGATCGTCAGCAAATAAGTTTAAAAAACTCTATACTTTTATTATACAAAAAAAAAACATAGGTACATTCACGCCTTTTTCCCGAAGGAGTAGGCAGAGGTGTACCCAGGACTTAGTCCCACAGTAGACACACCCACATTTCGCCAGTATGTTATTGGTCCCATGTAATAGGGGGCGAGCCTATTGCCATCTACCGGGCACATTTCCAGACTCCAGGCAGTTATTGAGATAATTCCTAATGGAAAAATCGAATATTTAACACTGCCTGACCTGGGGATCGAACCCGGGACCTCTTGATTGGCAGTCGAGCATGCGCCCTCTACGCCACCGAGGCAGTCACTACTTTTATTATAACATTGTAAAAAGGCGTATATTAATGATATTCTTAAAAATTACAGTTGGATATGGTACTGGGAAATTATGTATAAATACATAATGCCATCATCTCTGGATATGACATCCCTTAGCTGGCTCTTACGGCAACCACGGGTAAAGAGGGTGGGGTACTATTCTAAAGCCGGCACTGCCACGACGCGAAATAACTTATCGTATTATATAATTACAGATTACATAGGTGGTGTAAGTTACCTTATTACCCGTGCGATAAATAATAAAAACAGGTTTTTATCTGGTTTTTAATTCAATTGAATAAAAATATTTTAAACGTAGTTATCGACTTAAGTAAGTCCTATACTTACAACACAGACGTTTATTATTGTAAATAAATCGTTGTATATGAAATTATATAATTACTACCCATATTAATATTATATAACCTAATCCAATAAATAAGATGTGCGTGAAAGTTGTGTAAGTGTGTGTGTGTATTTTTTAAGGTCTTCACGCCAAAAATACTGAACCAATTGAATTGAAAATTGATACGTAGATTGTAGATAGCTAACATCCTCGTATAATAGACACCTTCATACCCTTGAAAAGAAAAAACCGCGGGACACAGCTGCTATGGTTTGTAAAATATAGCTCGAACAATAACCCGAAATCCAGAAGCTAGATTCCAGACACATTCCTGAAACCTGACCTGACGGACTTGACCTGTCTTTTACTGAAATATGGGCTTGACACGGGAGAGGATCAGATCATATCTACAATTTGTATGATGGGATGTTTATGCTCATACCATCTGAGGTACTGGGGTATGGGAGCGGCTCGGGGGATGTGATTACGATACTGAGGTATGGAAGCGGCTCGGGAGGGTGTGTTTATGGTACTGAGGTATAGGAACGGCACGGAAGGGATGACGTCCGTATACTGTCTCGCTATAACTCCTTCCCCATATCTTCCCCATGTCTCGCTATAACTCCATCCCTCCCATGCCGCTCCCATACCTCTGGAACAGATTAAGTTATGCGCTATAATTAGACATAGTTCGTAGTTATTTATATGTATTTTTTTCCCAAATTCCCTATACAACATTTTCAGGAGATTGTGTAAAGTTCCTAAGGCGGCAAGGCGAAGAATTAGGGCTGCCCGTAGCTGTCTACGAGCTAGTTCCCAAGAAACCAGTGGTGATTATAACTTGGGAGGGAAGTAAACCCGACATGACTTCTATACTGCTTAATTCACATATGGACGTGGTACCGGTTTACGAGGTTTGAGGAGTTTTTTTTTTTTTTTTTGTTTTTTTTAGGGTTGAGTAACAAGACGAGCTAATCAGGTGCCTGATGGTAAGCATCATGATTGCCCATATCAGACACAGTGCCACCCAGTGTATTAAAATTCAAAATTCTGCGCGGCATTGCACTGCGCCTGTCACCCTGAGATATGAGTTGTTGAATCTCATCATGCCCAGTAATTTCGCTGGTAACATTGCCCTTCATACCGGAACTCAGTAATGTTTGCACATTACTGCTTGGCGGATGAATAACTGGCAAAGGTGTGGTACTTCCCCAGGCGGCCCCCTGTAAAAGAGGTTATATGTATATACTTTAAGGTTGCTTCACACGTCACGGGGGCGTGGGTCGGGGAAACCTTACTTTCTTGAACTTGTATGGGCGCAAACTCTATTGCCGATCATGAGGTCTCAAGTTCAATGCCTAGTTCAGGCAGTGTTAGATATATCATTTTTCTATTAGGAATTATCTCTATGACAGCCTGGAGTGTAGAACTGTGCCCGGTATATGGCAATAGGCTCGCCCTACATAACATGGGACCAATAACATACGAAATAACACCAATTAAATAATCAAAAAAATCCTGATAACCCTTTTTGCACTAGTATTTTTATTATAGTTATATACATTAGACATTGTTATGTTAAAAAATATATACGTAGGTACCATATCTTCAGCTTCGCTTATTTCTTTATCAAAGCTATAAATTAACTATAGAAGGTGGTATCGCTATCGTTATTCGCCTCTTTAATTGGATAAAAAGGAATAAATGGCTAATAGTACCTATAAGTATACCTACCTATTTCTTATCTGCGATAAGAGTAATAATTGTAGTCCAAGTGTCACGTACCAGCTATTCATGATTTGACCATGACGTCTCTGGTGAGACCAATATTTACGCGTTGCATAATTTTAATTACCTACTGTTAAAAATGACGTCAAAAATAATGTTAAGAATGTATCGTAGCCACACAGAGGCCTATGTCCAGCAGTGGACGATCATGGGCTGATAATGATGTACATACGTAACTACAAGAAATTTTACACAATCCTATGAAAAATGTACCTATTCGAATTTGTAAATTTTCAATAGGATTGTGTCAAACTGCTAAGAGGTCCCCTTTCTTGTTAAGATGTACGTACAACGCTTAATATTGTTCTAACAACGGGCTAAATACCTTCCGTTGGCCTAGATGAGATTTGTCAAGAAGCAAGATCTTATATATCACATGTAAAGAATACAATCCCAAAACGCTATTTTAAGCAAAAGAAACTGTGATTTTTAAATTGTTTGTAAACTAGATGACGCTGTATGTTCTTAGAACGCGGTAGCGTTTTCATCAGGTACGGAACCCTACAAAGCATTACTTATTAAGGTATGCTTTTACAATTTATTTTAAATATGATTATGAGTTTGAATATGATTGATGTGAGACATTAATTTTAGGAGTATTGGACACATCCTCCATTCGAAGCCCATATAGACGAGAAGGGTGACATATACGCGAGAGGAACTCAAGACATGAAGTGTGTCGGCATGGCTTACTTAGAAGCTGTAAGGAAGCTCAAACGCAATGGGGTGAGGCTGATGAGGACTGTGCATATCTCTTTTGTTCCTGGTAAGTTCATAAGTAAACGTCTACTGTGATCACCTAGCCTGCCAAGTGTGGTGATTACGGCAAATTCCCCTTATACATACATACATACATTCACGCCCATTTCCCGAAAGGGGTAGGCAGAGGTGTACCCAGGACTCAGTCCCATAGTAGATACACCCACATTCCACCAGTATGTTATTGGTCCCATGTAATAGGGGGCGAGCCTATTGCCATCTACCGGGCATAGTTCCAATCTCCAGGCAGTTATTGAGATAATTCCAAATGGGAATATCCAATATTTAACACTGCCTGACCTGGGGATCGAACCCGGGACCTCTTGATTTAATCCTCTTATATTAATAGTTAATCGCGTTGTATAGGGGAAGGCCTATGTTCAGCGGTAGACGTCTTCCGACTGATGATGGTAATGATGTTAATAATTGGATCAGCGGATCGGTTTTGTATAGGAAGTCAAATTACTACACCTCTTTGCAACACCTTGTTTCATCATCGTCATCTCAGCCGTAGGAAGTCCACTTCTGGAAATAGGCTTCCTCCATAAGAGGGGATTTTGCCAATATTCGCCACGCTTGGCAGCTGAGATGGCGGGCTCTGTTCGATGGACGCTACTGCCCGCTTTCTGTATCGTAACCCATATTAACCGGCTCTTACGGCAACCACGGCTAGAGGGTGGGTTAAATATTATATTACCGATGCCACCACCTCACATAATGTATATACTGGATACCTATATATTAATGGATATTTAATGAATATATGAAATACTTTATTGGTACCACGATAATACAGACAATAACAAGAAAGAAAACTTAAAACTAGAAAGCGTAACAATTGGATATTATTAATTTGTTACGTTTAAAAATGCACTACTTTATGCGCGATATGAATTATATATATAACAAATAAAACTTTGGGGGAGAGAGGTCTATGTCCAGCAGCAGTAGACGCTCTAGGGCATAATGAATATAGCGTTTTCCTTCTAACATTTGGTTGAGTAATTTGTTATGACGATCATAAACACACTTTTGTAGATTTTTATCGGATTTTATACGTATCATCTAATATTTGACATTTTATTATCATAATATAAATTCTGGTAGGTCTACTAAGTACGTTCTGAAATGTTTTAAATAGATATAACTTATATTATATGCCTAAGGGTTATACTATCTAAAGAATGGTAAATGATAATATCTAGGTTTAAATCATTTATTCTCATAAAGACAAAACAGTCACTTACATGAGAAACTAAACATTTTGTAAAATAATTTAAGTAACCGTCACCAGACTTATAAAGGTATAGTATAATATAATATAGGTAATAGGTACAATATAAAAAAGGTAACAAGTATCATACTTGAACGCTCTTTCAGCAGTTCATACCCTCGGCCGTTTGAATAGGTATGTATGGAGACTTAATCGTAATATTTTTCAATCACGTGTTTAAATAGCCGAGATTTGAAAGTACTGAATGAGTTAACATGTTTTATGTGTGAGGGTATATTATTGAATAGCTGTGCTCCTTCATAGGTGACACTCTTTTTTGCATACTTGGTGCGTACCCTTGGCAAAACAAGAAGACTTGGTTGACGAAGACTGCGTTTGGATATTTGGGATTTTGTTATAAAAGAAACTTTAGTGTGTATGGTTTTGTCTACAATTTTCCTAATGAGAACACAGGTATTATATATATACAGTTGTTTTATATTCATTAATTTTGTATCTTTGAATATTTTACAAGTTGGGGTTAAGTATGGATAGCGGAATAGTATTTTTATGATTTTATTTTGTATCCTTTGCAATTCCTGTAGCTTCGTTTTGCTGGCACTCCCCCAAATTTCGATGAGGTATAAGAGATGTGATTTAACAAGGGAATTATAAATAGTGTAGCGTATGGTTTTAGGTATACATTTATTAATATTGTGAAGAGAGCCTACAAGTGCAGTTAGTTTATTTTTAATATGTTCGATTTGGTTGTGCCATGTTAACTGACTATCCATTCTCAGGCCAAGATACTTTTCGCAGGTTTTTTTATCTAATGGTATGTTATCAATTGTTAGAGGGTCGTGCAGCGGAATTTTTTTGTTCTTAGCTTTAAAGACAACGTAACAAGTTTTAGAAATATTTATTGTTAACAAATTATACTTAAACCATTCGGATAGAACATATAATATCTAAATAGATGAGTCTGTTGTTTATTTACACAAAGTATGCTGGAACTTATTTCTACTCGAGAAACGATGCAAAATTATCTTCTTATCTAAGAGAATAAATTAAAATACACAATTTATAACCATCAACTTAAATCAAAAGACGACTGACTCGCTACGATTGGTCGGTCCTACTAAATGTTGTCGCTCCGACTACATCCGAAAACATGTCGTGAGTGCATGTAACCGCGTGATTAGTTTTATGCTCCTCATCATCATACCTGCTTGTGTATTTCACTCCGAGAAGAAAATAAGTCTCACAGGGTTACTTTTCAAGCGTAATTTATATCTACCTATATTATCGCGTATTTTAATGAAATTATGTAAGTTTTAATTGAGACATAGAACAAAAGGTAAAATGACATAAAATATTAGGTATCTGCTAAAAAAAAAATAAAGCCCATTTTTTTAGATTGCAATGTTAGAACGTCTACCTCCTTATAAATTTGTCATTGTTTATAACAAATATTTCTAACAATTCCCCTTATTTCGCATATAGACGAAGAAACAGGCAGTATAGATGGAATGAAGAAGTTTTCAGTATCGGAAGAGTTTAAGAAGCTTAACGTCGGGTTTGCCTTAGACGAGAGCGCCCCTTTTGATGAGAAAAACACTTTTATGGCATTTTATGGCGAGAAGACTAGTAGACGTAAGTATCACCATGGAATAAATAACATTTTCTTATTTCATAAACTAAACCATTCATCTTTTATTAATATGCATGTAATAATTTTTCTTAAAGATCTTCTTCAGCTATATGTAAATTTTTAAGTGGGCATAGTGTTTTTATTAAAAAGACTTAACAATAGAGCACTTAGGAAATCCACTGGCTGACATAATAATAAAAAAAATTTTTAATTTATGCTCTAACAGAACGGGTAATCCTAATTACACTGCTCGAATCAATATGAATGACTTGGGTTATGTGGACAACCCTTATTGTCAGAATTTCAGGTCGACAAGATTCCGACAAGGCCTCCGACATGACCTAACTACTGGCCACTACGTATCTTATGGGAAACAGCCGGGACCTACAGTGTAACGTCCTATCCGAAACACGGTAAGTAGCGCCCAGGTGAAAAAGTCCACATGGTGAGATTCGATCCAGGCACTCCGGATTTTAAACCGAGCATATTTCCGCTGGGCCACGGACGCTACAACCAACATGTCGGCCTATAGAAATTCCAAGTGCTCTAAACCACTGTCAGATGGCAGCATACCCAAGATACTGGCAGCATTGCCACGTTGAGTTATGCTTATACGATGGGCCAGATAAACGCCAGCATTTTGATCACGCGTTCAGATAGATTTTTGAAAACCGTGAGCTCCCGGCTCCCACGGTCCTAAAGTCTCAATTCCAAACGATTCAAATTATTGAACCGCTCCCGAGGTTTTTTATGTGTATTATATATTATTATTTCCATTGCGACAGCCTCGTTGGCGTAGTGGTCGCAAGCTGCCGTTCATGAGGTCCCGGGTTCGATCCTCAAGTCATAGTTTTAATGGATTTTTTAATTAGGAATTGTCTCAATGACAGCCAGGAGGCTGGAGCTGTGCCCGGTAGATGGGAATAGCCTCGCCACTATAACATGGGACCAATAACATTCTGGCGAAATTTGGGTGTACCTACTAAGGGACTGAGTCCTGGGTGGGTACACCTCTGCCTACCCCTTCGGGAAAAAGGCGTGATAGTATGTTGGTTTTATGTACATTCAAGTTATTAATTATCTTTTGGTTTCGCTCGATCCACAGATCAGGATGAAAGTCTCCTCTGTGGTTCGATCGATCAAGAAAATCTTTAGCATTACCGCCAAAGGCTTCTGTCCTATTAGGGACGTTAAAACGAATTTTGCCGAATTTCAAATATTTGTCAACAAATTTAACTTTTGGTCGGCCTAACTAGTCATTTAAACCAGCCTAAGTCGGTCTTCTGAAAGCGGTTTGCACCATTCAGCGCATCCGTCGAGTTCATCAGGCAATCAATGCTAAAGTACCACCGAGTTAGTCAGAAATTCAGAAAATCTTTCTTGGCTTCCAATTATCCTGTTCTTTTGAAAATATATTTAGGTTTATCCTATACGATATAAGTGTACAAGGACAAAACGCAGTCATAGCAAACTGCTCGCGAAAATCACTATTTTACTAATCGCTAGCTTGTTCCACAGAACAGTTAATATTAAAGGGTATGATCCAATGTAAAGAATGGACACTGTCATCCGGCCACCAATCCTCACCCCGTGAGCGAGATTGAGCACTCCAAGAGCCCCGCTTCTATGGGAAATCCCCTCACGCACGTGTACAAAAGTCCATGTGTGCCGTGTCTGTGTAGTAGGTAGTTATAGCGCGGCTTTTGTATGGGATTGAGTCGAGTGTCCGGGGTGTCCTTGTGCCATAATACAGTGCCAGAATAATCCAGTACGCATTGATGCGGAATAATCGTGTCATTGGAAATACAATGCTCGGCTTCATAAGTGTTAGGTAATTTATTAAAAAAACTTTAACGCAATCAAAATAACTTTATTATATTTCTGCACAATAGCCCAGAGGACCGTTTGAAACCTGCTAGTTAGAAACTAAAGATAAAATCATATTTAGTAAGTGCTTGACTAACTTGTCGTGGTTTAATTATGGCTTTATTATGAAACATTGACTAAAAATTCCATTGAGTGCTAATGAAGGTAATGTTTGTTTTTTTTAAATAATGAGTGACAGACGAGCAAATCAGGTGATAGTAAGCATCATGATTGCCCATATCAGACACAGTGCCACCCACTGTTTTAAAATTCAAAATTCTGCGCGGCACTGCATTGCGCCGGTCACCCTGAGTTATTAGTTGTTGAAACTCGTCATGCCCAGTAATTTCGCTGGTAACATTGCCCTTCAGACCGGTACACAGTAATGCTTGCATATTACTGCTTGACGGATGAATAACTGGCAAAGGTGTAGTACTTCTCCAGACGGCCCCCTGCAAAAGAGGCCTACCACTACATGTTTAAAATCACTGTGGTCACTTTAGCAGTAGTAGGACGAGGTAACGGACATTTTATGATTGGCTGATATAATTCGATCATGCAATCACAAACGCCATCGTTTTGACGGCCGTCTGTGACGGAAAAATATTTTGATACTAATTCAAAAGCTTTATAGCGTTGTTTTTACTATAAAAGTAGATAGGTAGATACTTACGAACCGAGCGCGCTCTGACAAATCGAATAGGTACTACGCGTTCCGTTGTAAACAGCGCACTCGAATGATGTCTTGCTTAGACGACTAGTATCACAGTTGTCATCTGAGCAGTACCGAATAGTGAATAAGCAGTGCATTACAATCAGAGACGCCTGCTGTCAGTACAATGGCACTGGGACTTGGCGCCCGAGGGGAAACTGTATTTTAACTCAAGTGGTTATTTGGTTTGTGTTGTGAAACGTGCTATTTAGATGTGTATTGTGCATCGTTGTGAGAATAAAACGACAGTTTAGCAATATGTGGCGACACCTAGAGCTAACTATGGGAAATAATTTAATAAGCTTTGCAAAACATTATATTACTGAAATATTTACAAAATATTCTGCTTATTTATTATTAAATAGATATTACTTTAATTGTTTTAGGACATAATATGGAAGAAAACAGGTCGGTTTGCATTATCTACTCGTTTGATAAATAATATCTAAACTCAGATGTACTTGAATAAAGCGATTTTTTAAAATACTTTCGACAAAGCAACTCATAGGAGATGACTTACCTAATATATCATAACATAACATATAATCACGCCTTTTTCCCGAAGGAGTAGGCAGAGGTGTACTCAGGAGTCAATGTCCCATAGTAGGCACACCCACATTTCGCCAGTATGCCTATTGTATTGTATTTAATGATTGTTTTAGAGATAAAAATCACATGTAGAGGCGAGCCCGGGCACGGTTCTCTTTTATCACCAGGATCTGCTGGAGAAAAGGTATGTTCTTCAAAATTGTATGACTAACATTTTTTTGTCTTCATATTTTTATACAACAGCCTCGTTGCATCAGATGGTAGTAACTCTGCTTTCTGTGCCGCAGGCCCCGGGTTCCATCCCCGGCCAGATCAAACATTTGTGTGCATGAACATGTCTGTTTGATCTGTGTCTGGGTGTTGTAAGCTTATTTAAGTATGTATATCAGTCATCTGGTTCGCATAGTACAGGCTTCTAGCCTAGTTTGGGACCAGATGACCGTGTGTGGAAGTTGTCCTATAATATTTTTTTTTATATTATCTATGACTAATAGCCATTAGAATTATTAATCATTATCATCATCATCATCTCAGCAGTAATATATATATAAAAAGTAAGTAAGTACCCCAAGTGTTATTCCAAAATCTAAACAAAATCTGAAAAATACACATTTCAGGCCAAATTTCAACCCATTCTGTTCAGTAGTTTAAGCGTGAAACTAACAAACATCCATCCATCCATCCATCCATTCCGATCCAGTAGGATTCCGATTGTGATTATTTATATGATTTAAAACTATCATGGTTGTAAGCATTATAAGGATCCCTTATTCCGTGATTATGGCGCATGCAACTGAGTCAAAATATCGGTAAACTGGAAAAACGGCGAATCATGGTAAACATCCCGTAATAACATAACATAACATACATTCACGCCTTTTTCCCGAAGGGGTAGGCAGAGGTGTACCCAGGACTCAGTCCTATAGTAGATACACCCACATTTCGCCAGTATGTTATTGGTCCCATGTAATAGGGGGCGAGCCTATTGCCATCTACCGGGCACAGTTCCAGACTCCAGGCAGTTATTGAGATAATTCCTAATGGAAATATCCTATATTTTTAACACTATGCCTGACCTGGGGATCGAACCCGGGACCTCTTGATTGGCAGTCGAGCATGCGCCCACTACGCCACCGAGGCAGTCCCGTAATAAGTGATCCCGTAATAAGTGATCGTAATTCCGTCATTAGTCATTGGGATAGGTAAGTTTCGTACTTTACGTACCCGTCTCGCGCCCGCGTTCTATCTGCATTGACCTTTTGGTACAACTTACATTTAGATAACGTTGTATTATTAGTTCTGTGCTTTAGGTATACCTAAAGCACAGAACTAATAATCATTATTATGTATACATAATATGATCTCTAAGTAAATAGGTACTTTTTTTTATCGAATTTTCCACATATTCCAGTTCCACTACATAATCGACAAGTTCATGAGTTTGCGTGCGCAGGAGTTGAAGAAAGTGTTGAGCGGCACCTGGGTAGGCGACGTTATCTCCATCAATTTGAATCAAGTCGGTGTACGTATTAAAAGGAATAATTATTACCTGCCCCCTTATTACGAACAGCAGTAGAAGTGTGGATAGTGTTTAATTGCTTAATGTCTGTTTTGTATGCCGTCATTTTTTGTATGCCGTTTGACAGCAAAATTTACTGATGTTGTTACGCGATTGCAAGTTCGTAATACCACTCCCGAGCCTACTTAGAAACCTAATAAAGTATTATTGCGACTTCGTTCCCGTGGAAATTTTGGGAAATCTAAAATTTTATAATTAATTTCTACTAAATTGTTAAGGCATACGTATGTATGTATAGTGTAAGGTTCCATACCTAGAAGATACCCGAACAAAACGCTTCCGATTCCAAAATAATCCGCTTACTAAGAACACACAGCGTCATCTAGTTGCGAACTACAGCAAAGATGGAGGAAGCAACCTAGAGATTTTAGTCCCTTACGCAAAGGATAGAAATATGCAGTAAAATGGCTATAAATTTTAATTGCGTTAACATGATTTTTTACAGCCACAAGGGACCGCAGATCTGAGTAGTTGATATGAATTTCAACGTGATACATCCACGCGTTCCCCTTAAAAAGTGTCTTGACAGACGGAGAGGCACACAGACAGACAGACAACAAAGTGATCATAAAGGTTCCCTTTGAGGTATGGAACCATATCAACTATGTTTCATATCAGCATTCTGGGTTCAAGGGTTAAAACGTCAGTTTTGTATTAGGTGTCTAGACTACTAGGCTGGGTGTTGATGCACGTCAGAGAGTAAATCAAGATATTTTTGAACATGAAGAAAAAAAAAATTTAATGATTGCTAGCTTTGCCATGCAATTTGAAATGCAACCAAATGTCTCATTAATTCTGAACCAATAGGGACTGAATCTTTAAAAATAGACTTTTTTGTAGGGAGGAGTTCAAGTTAACGTGGTACCAGAAAACCTAACAGCGTCTTTTGACATAAGGATACCGCCTGACGTCGACCACGATGAATTTGAAAATATGGTAAGTTTTGGACCAGCAAGTTTAGCATCAGTCAGCAGGTAGGGGGTCATTGTACTGATACATTTGGTATTATTTTAAAAGTTCGTGGAGCCCTTTCCACGATTTCGTGGAGTAGAGTGGCATAACCCACAACTTTCACTATGGAAACATCTCTAAAATCGCGTAAAAAGTTGGCTGTTCCATATTTTTAAGTGTGTTGATAGATATGCGCCAGCGTCTTGTACTTTAAATGAATCCTCTCCATCCATCGTCTGTCTGGAAGAAATCTCTTATTAGCGATGAAACTGCCACTTGTACATTTAATTATAGTTTCTGTGTTCTATCTGTTATCCCATATATCTTTGTTCAAGGCCTTTACCAAAGAATACTAACTATTTTTTTTATTGATAAGACGAGCAAATCAGGTGCCTGATGGTAAGCAGCATGATTGCCCATATCAGACACAGTGCTGTTGTTGTTGTTGTTGAATCTCGTCATGCCCAGTAATTTCGCTGATAGCATTGCTCTTCAGAACAATGTTTGCACATTACTGCTTGGCGGATGATTAACTGACAAAGGTGTGGTACTTCCCCAGGCGGCCCCCTGCTAAAGAGGCCTATCACTACAAACGTAAAGAATTAGTATAACGTAAAGAAGCGACACTCACCTCCCCCCAATTAGCCCCCCACGTACGACCAGGCAGCCAACGAGGCAGAGAAACGTTTACTTACGCACACATTTAACGCGTGTACCCATGTTATGTTTTCTCAGTAGTAGTAGGCACGCGGCCGATTGTATGGAGTCACGGGCCTTAACTATGAAAACAGCTGAATTTTCGCAATTTCAGAGTGACTGCCGCGATGGCGTAGAGAGCGCATGCTCGACTGCCAATCAAGAGGTCCCGGGTTCGATCCTCAGGTCAGGCAGTGTAAAATATTGGATTTTTCCATTAGGAATTATCTCAATAACTGCCTGGAGTCTGGAACTGTGCCCGGTAGAGGGCAATAGGCTCGCCCCCTATTACATGGGACCAATAACATACTGACGAATTGTGGGTGTATCTACTATGCGACTGAGTCCTGGGTACACCTCTGCCTACCCCTTCGGGAAAAAGGCGTGAATGTATGTTCAGAGTGACTATCTATTATAGTGAAAGTTGTCCCAAATTATCAGCAGGATTATCAATCACTCCGTATTTAGATCCACCGTTGGTGCAAAGAAGCCGGAGATAAAGTGACGTTTGAGTACATCTCCATAAATCCTTTAGTGAAGAGTACTAAGATAGACGGGAGCGTGGCCTTCTGGACTGCACTTAAAGACGCTATTAGTAACTTGTGAGTACATTGTCTATCTAACTTATTTTAATAAATAAAATACATACATACATATACGAGGCCGCAGGTCCCGGGTTAGTTCCCCGGCCAGGTCAAACATTTGTGCGCATGACCATGTCTGTTTGATCTGTGTCTGTGAGTTATAAGCTTATATAAGTATGTATATCAGTCCTCTGGTTACCATAGTACAGGCTTCTAGCCTAGTTTGGGACCAGATGACCGTGTGTGGTAGTTGTCCCATATTATTATTATTATGTGAAAAAACAATGCAAATATGAACAAAATTAGAAATGTTTCAACCTCCCTCCATGACAATCCTACTAATATTATAATGCGAAAGTTTGTGAGGATTGATGGATGGATGTTTGTTGCTCTTTCACGCCAAAACTACTGAACCTATTGAGCTCAAATTTGGTATGTAGGTAAGCTTAGACCCTGGAATAATAAATAGGGTACTTGTCACTGTCACCATAATAACATATTAATTACAATATGAAAATGGGAAGATTCATCCACGAGCGGGCCTTCAACCCGCACCTTCCGCACCAATCCGCGTGGTGGACACTATCAATAGAGCTACCGTGGAAGTACAAGTCATCGGCGATTTTTTCTATCCCGCCTACTACCGCCTAAAGGGACGTGAATGAATGAATGAATGAAAACTCTTTATTGCTACCACAATATAACAGGCAATAACAAAGACGAAAACCTTAAAACTAGAAAGAAGTAACAACTAGACGTCTGTGTGTTCAAGCGAATAGACCACTTAGTTAATAAAAATATAAAATATTATTAACATTTTTTTTATTCCAGGGGTATAAACATAAAAGTGCTAATATGTCCGGGGGCAACAGACGCCCGTTTCGTCCGTCTGCAGGGCGTCCCCGCCATCAACCTCAGCCCCTTCGACGACACTCCTAACTTATTACACGCACACGATGAAAGAATGCATGTAGATACTTATAAGAAAGGTGTGGACGTCATGGAGAAGATGATAGTTGCTGTTGCAAATTGTGAATAGAATAAAAAAAACTTCATAAATATTTTTTAAAGATATTTCTGAATAAAATACTTAATATAATTACTTATAACCTTTAATCTAAGTTATCCATAGATAAACAAGACCTAAAGGTTTGCCATTAATATTATTAATAAAAATAATAATGTCTAAGTATTTAGTTGAATCATAAAAATCTTTGCGGATTTAAAACGTAAAGTAAAAAACACTAGTGCGGTAATGTAAAGTACAACTCACTTGTGCGTAAGAACCCGCATTATGAATCTAAATGCATTGCCATAACAAGTCACTTTACAATTTGTGTTGAAAAAAATGTGTTGTAAAATTATATGCATACAATTTATGAATATACATAGAGTACTTATAATAAGGATAGTAAAATAAAACCCTTTAATATTAGTTAAGCGTAAAATGTTGTATTATTAAATATCATTTACGAGTAAGTATAAAACCTATTTACATGATAATATTATCTTGTATGTCATACTAAAGACGCAAACAATCATAAATTATGCACACATTTAACAATAGGTATTAAAGTATTTACATATAAATAAGTTTCGTTCTCACTCACTTTCATATATATAGGTAAAAAGTATATAGTGTAAGCAAGTCAATGTTATTGAGTACATAATTATTAATAATAATTTTCTGGGTTAGTCACGCTATGAACTAGTCCCTATTATATGCTCTACAGCTATGCACGGAATCAACTTTGTGTACTGACGTTATAGAAACAAGCTTTACTATGCTCTTTGAGATATCATAATAACTAAAATAATGGATTTTTAAAATCTTCGTAAAATTCGTACCTACATTTTTTCTCTTCAGAACAAACTCAAACAGATTTATTCAAATAGGTCATAATCTGACACTTTTGTACGTCAATGAAGATAAACAGTACTGAGTCTACCGTGCGTTCGGAAAGATACCTCTACAAGAAGAACGCACAAGAAACTTGTAGGGTTTAATTTTTTCAACAGATAGTTTCACAATATTTGGTTTGCTTACATTCGTTTTATTTGAAGGTGCTGGAGAACGATTTCATGAAAAAAGATTTTATGAAAACAGTATAAGGTACCGTTCTTTTACTGTTTTCATAAAATCTTAGGAATCCATGCATATGCATATCTTTTAGGTGGGTATTTTTCGAGTAGACCACAGCGGGACTAACCCAATATACTTACTGAATTAATTAATAAGAAAAACATTATTAATTATACATTATATTATACCGGATTATTAAAAATGCAATTCTTAGGCTACGTCGTTTCTTTTCTGAGTACCTGTGGCTAGCTTCAGGCGTCAACATCAGTCTCTGGGTCATAATTTTATATAAGAAATATATCAATTTACTTTACGGCTTGCGTAACTTGGCGAGTCTGATCATAGGCTCTGCGAAGCGCATGTAAGCTCGTGAAGAAAATTGTTATCATCATGATTGCAGTGAATTGAACATTACATTCACAATATACATTTGTTTTTATATTTGATTATATGGCAATTACAGTTTTCTTCATGACTTTACATGCACTTAAGTTCGCAGAGCCTATTGTTCAGACTCGCCAAGTCACGCCGGTCGTATTGTAATTGGGACACGTATCGAAAAGTCATATAAAGTTTCATGATTCCATTAACGATTTCCACCGCTCGGCGAAGCTTCTAATCTATCTGTAACATTTTTCGTAGACTGCCTACTCATTTCGCGTAACACAAGTCTGGAACGTTTCCGTCTAGTATCATTTTCAGACCTCATATCTTCATTTTTATTGGCATCCCTGACTTTATCACTTTCTCTCATTGTGGCAGAAGCTTGTAGTTGCATAGACATTACTGTCCGTTGTGATACTAGGGTTGGTCGGCGAGAGTTAAAATACTCTTCGATCTCTTGGAGGGTGAGGCCTTTTGTTTCTGGTAGAAAGAAGTAAAGGAACACCGCGCCTGGAAATGTGTGAAAATACATTTTGTACTTTTTTGTAGTGGTAGGCCTGTTTTGCATGGGGTTGCCTGGGGAAGTACCACACTTTTACCAGTTATTCATCCGAAAAGCAATAATATGCAGCCATTACTGTGTTCCGGTATGAAGGGCAATGTTACCAGCGAAATTACTGGGCATGATGAGATTGAACAACTCATATTTCGAATTATCATTTACAAATTTATTATTATCAAATTATCATTTACAAATTTATTATTTTCAAATTCTTTATTATCAAATTAATGTTCAAATTATACATAATTAAATTACAAATTTATACATAATTACAAACTATATCTGAATTTTTCACGGAATGTTAATGATTATGATTGCTATACTATGAAATAATTTTATCTCAGGGTGATAGGCGCAGTGCAGTGCCGCGCAGTATTTTGAATTTTATAACACTGGGTGGCACTGTGTCTGATATGGGCATGATGCTTACCATCAGGCACCTGATTTGCTCATCTTGTCACTCACTATCAAAAAAAAGGAACCAGATTATTACCTATATAATTATCTACAATTTAACACACTTACCCAATAAACTAATAGCTCCAAATATGATTATAGTATTAGCGAGTCCTAAATGTTTTCGCATGATTGGATAGCACTGGTTCAAAGAGAACATTACTAAATTCATCATGGTTATTGTAATACCACTTAGGACACCTCGCACCTACAAATGAACACCTATTTTAGACATAGATACATTTTTCGGGTAAATAGGCCACTTGATAGGCCTCGTCAGCGTTGATCCGCAACCTATCTAGAGAAGGAAAACTTGAAAGCCGGAATGGACGGACTACGTCAGGCACGAGTAGGGAACAACCTAAATTAAGTGAAAGTCTCCTGCAACGTGAAGTCGAGAGGGCGGTGTAGGCTCTGGGCAAACCTACGTTTCCTTAAGTCGTCCCAGGCGACAAATTGTCTGTAGAGTGTTCTAAATGCTCTAAACACTCAATTTTTAAGTCGTCTGCCAAAGACGTCAAGGCCAATATATAATATACTTATATATTTTTAACTAGCTATGCACCCCGGCTTGGCACGGGTAGCAACAGTTCGTAGTTAAATATAACCTACAATTAAACATTTTAATCTTTCTTTTGTATTACTCTATCCATTGTTGAAAACCGCATCAAAATTAGTTTCGTAGTTTAGGAGGATAAACAGACAGACAGCCGCGGAAAATTACTTTGTTTTATTCCATAGGTACCAGCTAGGCCCCCTGGTTTGACCTGCGTAGACATCGTTCCCGTGGGAATATCGAGATAAAAAGTATATTATGTCTTATTCCAGGGTCTAAACTAACTACAAACAAAATTTCAACCTAATCAGTTCAGTAGTTTTGGCGTGAAAGGGTTACAATTATACATCCATTCATCCATTTATCCTCCCAAACTTTCGCATGTAAAATTAATATTTATTAGTAAGTATTTAGGATTATTTGGGGAAGGTTTAGTGACTCACAAAACTTTAAATTCAGTCTTCACTTTAGATTCTTCAAAAAAATTAAAATATCATACCTACCTGAAGAGGCAAGAGTTCAAACATCATCATAAACGGCAGAGTATAATATCCCAGAGTGGCGAACGCAATGTAACCAATGAAGAATAACAGCGGATATACTGACGGCTCTTCTTTCAATTTATTCGTGTACAAGAAACCACCCAAAAGCACGCACATTATGCCCAGTCCTATAGCTAAAAAAACCAACTAATTATAGCCCAGCTTGTCTTGTTTGAAGGATTTGAATAATATTCAGCTATTAAGAATTGACATCTTGTGTTATAAATCATAATGCCATGGTTTTACAGTGAAGGTTATTGAACTTGTGTGAGTTACGCCTAT
Source organism: Hemistola chrysoprasaria (assembly GCA_947063395.1). Taxonomy (NCBI): domain Eukaryota; kingdom Metazoa; phylum Arthropoda; class Insecta; order Lepidoptera; family Geometridae; genus Hemistola; species Hemistola chrysoprasaria. Next base: position 13,836,248 of record OX346714.1, read on the forward strand.
GCAAAGTTATTTCGCCGTGGAGATACTGGCTCTAGAATAGTGCTCCACCTTCTCTATCCGTGGTTGCCGTGTCGGCCGGCTAAGGGTTAACAGATGCAGAGGACGGGCAGCAGCGTCCTCTGCAACAAACCATCGAACTGCGCTCGACAACCCGCACAACAAGTCGAGTATTGGCAAAACCCCCTTTTATGGGCGAGGCCTATGTTCAGTAGTGGATTACCAACGGCTGGGGTGATGATGATGATGAAAGTTATTTCTTCTGTCTCAAAGCTTAAAAAGATGGAACGTCAAACGGTACTTATATTTGCTAGGCTATAAGTAGGCACGTTTATTTTGACATGTCACTGCAGTCGCCAATTGCCGACCCTCGCGCAAGAGTGTGCGTGAGGTGATTTCCAAGTGGAGCGGGGCTCGTGGAGAGCTCAATCTCGTTCTCAGGGTGAGGAAGCGGATGACAGATCCGCCCACCAATCGGGCCTTTGTTCATTCTATACGTAGAATTATTTATTATCCGTTCTGTGCTACTAGTAAGTAGTACTTATTATTATAGTATGGTAATAGGTAAAAAGGCATGTTATGTGTGTATGCCTTTTACCACTTTACGCCAAAACTAGTCACAGAATTTTACCAAATGACAAATTTTACCTGACAGCAAAGCCATAGGCCGCCGTCCAACTTTGAAAAGCAAAACAGAAGTGGCAATACCGAAGACGATTCTGGTCAATCCCATCAAGACGTTGCCCAAATGTGGGTTTACTGAAGATTTTGCCGTCTGCAAAAATAAGTTATTCACTAAGATGGAGAGAGTTACGAAAAACCAAAGGGTATAAGCCCTAGCCTTTTATAAGCGTGCTTTCGTTATGCAGTGATATTATTGTGTAACTGCCTCTTTTCATTTTTCATTAGATTCAATGATTGCGCATGACATGACATGAAATGTGACATGTTTGAAGTCAAAGAGGACGAAAATGCCTGGAAACTTCTGCATGGCCACCATCCAGCACAATGAATGACAAATGTAACCAAACTAAATATTGTAAAACTCGTAAAATGACTCGCAAAAATAAAATTAAACCCTACACGTTTCTTTTTGTTCTATGCATTAGTTATTAACTTCACACATCATCAGTCGGAAGACGTCCACTGCTGAACATAGGCCTCCCCCATAGAACTCCATAAACTATTCATATGGAGGGATTTTGCCGTAATCAGCACGCTTGTTGTGCGGCTTGGTGCAGTACTCGTAGTTGGAATACTTAGCGGAGAGCGCTGCTGCCCACTCTCCGAATACGTCCCTCTGCCGGGTCTCACAGCTCGCACGGTATGAGAAAGGGATGGCCCTATTATATAGCCGGGAAAATGCATTGTTGGGACTTACTTGAAATAAAGTTCTTTTGAGTTGAAGCGATCCATTAAAAACTACTCGACCTTCCAACGCACACCGCGACATATTGGCGATTTTTTTTGATCGTAACTAACTAAGCAATTACCTCTAGCATCTCGACAGCCCATAGTATAACAACGTTGACTCCACTCAATTGCATTAACATTATGTAAGCGAAAACAATACCGAATGGTTTACACGATGCCGGCCGGAATAACGCCACTACATACTCTTTTAGTGTTAACCTGTAGCAATAAAGGAAAACAAAAAATAAATAAAGTCAATGTGGTAACATTACTGTGTTCCGGTCTGAAGGGCAATGTTACCAGCGAAATTACTGGGCATGATGAGGTTCAACAACTAATATCTCAGGGTGACCGGCGCAGTGCAGTCCCGCGCAGAATTTTGAATTTTAAACACTGGGTGGCACTGTGTCTGATATGGACAATCATGATGCTTCAGGCACCTGATTTATCGGCTTTAGAATAGTACCTCACTATCCGTGGTTGCCGTAAGAGCCGGCTAAGGGTTATCCTTATCCAGATCCAGAGGACGGGCAGCAGCGTCCTCTGCGTAAGACCATCGAACTGCGCTCGCCAACCCGCCTGCCAAGCGTGTCGAGTATTGGCAACAACCCCCCTTATGGGGAGGCCTATGTTCAGCAGTGGACTACCAACGGCTGAATGATGATGATGATGATGATAATGATATAATATTATAATCTTTAATTATGAAGCTACTCATAAATGATATATAATAATATTATCATGCTCGACTGCCAAACAAGAGGTCCCGGGTTCGATCCCCATCGATCCCCATCAGGCAGTGTTAAATATTGGATTTTTCCATTAGGAATTATCTCAATAACTGCCTGGAGTCTGGAACTGTGCCCGGTAGATGGCAATAGGCTCGCCCCCTATTACATGGGACCAATAACATACTGGCGAAATGTGGGTGTATCTTATACTATGGGACTGAGTCCTGGGTACACCTCTGCCTACCCCTTCGGGAAAAAGGCGTGAATGTATGTATAATATTATTAACGATTATGTGCATAAGGAATAAACGACCGGAGAAAAAAAAACATAGACTAGTATGACATATTTCCTTAAAAATCCATAGGGAAGTTTTGATATTAAATTCGGCTATAACTTATATACAATACGGCCGGCGTAACTTGGCGAGACTCAACATAGGCTCTGCAATTTGCAGCACATGTAAGCTTGTTTAGAAAACTGATATTATTATGAAGTGAACTGAACATTACATTTACAATAAATTCGTATATTTGTTTAACTGGCAACATCAGTTTTTGTCACGAGTTTATTATGCGCTAAAGTTCGCAGAGCATATTCAGACTCGCCAAGTTACGTCGGCCGTATTGTGTATAACACTTCGACTTGCTGTAATCTTAGCGTAGAATATTATATAAAATGTACCTAATATGTACCAGTTTACCTAAAATCTACTTTTGCAACTAATAGCTAAGATATGCTTTTATTTTATGATAATAAATGACAAGACGAGCAAATCAGGTGCCTGATGGTAAGCATCATGATTGCCCATATCAGACACAGTGCCACCCAGTATTTTAAAATTCAAAATTCTGCGCGGCACTGCACTGCGCCTGTCACCCTGAGATATTAGTTGTTGAATCTCATCATGCCCAGTAATTTCGCTGGTAGCATTGCCCTTTAGACCGGAACACAGTAATGTTTGGACATTACTGCTTGGCGGATGAATAACTGGCAAAAGTGTGGTACTTCCCCAGGCGGCCCCCTGCTAAAGAGGCCTACCACTACAAATTATCATGTACTCGTATTTGTATAACGCAAATGAAAATCATGCCCTGTAGATTTAATAAATCTACAGAAAAGTTACACTTCTTATAATAGATGAGGATACGTAGATACTTATTTTACTTATTTTAAGTACTAAGTTTACTTAGGTACTTATTTTAAGTTGAACTTAATGACTATATTTAAATTTAAAAATAAAGGTAGGTAACAAATGAAAAAGAAAAAAAGGAAGTTAACTATAAACTAACAAAATTATAACCTACGAATGTTGTTAACCGTCTTGAAGTCGTTCAATTCGTTGATTTCCGCGTCTACGTTGAACTTCGACGAACGGAACTTTTGCAAAGTATTCCTAGTTTTGGAAGCTGTTGTAGTCAGAATCTTGTAGTAAGGTGTGTCTGGGAGAAATAACTTGCTGATGCCTAAGACCAGGGCGCAAGCGGCACCAATGTAACATAGTTCATACCATTTTAGGAAAGTGCCTAAACCAGCCTGAAAATAATAAGCATAATATAGAAGTTAACATTCTCTTACTAACTTACTTCTAAATAACACATAATTTAGAACAACTTTCACTAGGAACCGGTAAGGCGACTCTTCAGGGGTCTAAATACGTAATGACGAAAAGTAAAATGATGGTCATAGCGCTGGTACCGGCGACCCAATCGCGTGGGCGTTAATCGAACGTGTCGGTTAAATTGCGAGTGTCAAACGATATGATCCACAAATATTCTTGTATTTTCCGATAGTCGATAAAAAACGAAGTAGGCGGTAGCGTAATGCCTTATACTTCTCCTGTGTGACTTACAGCCCGCCATACCGACGGGAACACATAAATTAAAAAAAAAAATAATCATTTGCACCAGACTAATTTCTGCACAGCTAATAATCGTCGAGTACCCATTCACGAAAATCACCTTGCCATACTTTTCCGACGGTTCCAAATGGCCGCTATACCGCCGCAAAGGAGTAATTTTTTTTTTACTAAACGATTTGTGCCACCCTATAATTTTTTACCAGTTTTCTGTATGATCATAAATAAAAGTCTGATATGCCATACCTGTGAGATAAACAGTAAACAGACGAGCAAATGATTATTTATTGCTCGTCTTGTTACTCTTTATCATATAAAAAAGAATCACAGAAATGCCAAGAATGTGCAGCTGTAACAGTACAAAGTGTGTTAATTATTGATTCGTATGTCGGAGTAGTCAGTTACCTGTAGACTAAGACCAATTGATGTAGCCAAGTTAGGTAACGCGCCCACCACACCACGCATATTCGGTAATGTGATCTCGGTGATGTACGCCCGTGGAGCGCTCATCATCATACCGATACCTACGCCACATATCACTCTACCTGAAAAAAAAAAAATTACTTCTAACTCAAAGAAATTTTATTCCTAATCTCAAAAAGACATTTTTAAACGTCAATACTTACCATCTGGCACCTGATTTGCTCGTCTTGTTAAAAGCTACTCAGACCTTATGAAAAGTTTTTGACTTAAAAACCCATATAAATCTACTTTATTAATGAAGGCTTATTATAAAGTCAATCAGTACATAAAGGACAAAGATGTCTGGACACTTCTGCATAGCCACCACCTTTCAAACAAACGAATGTAGTCACACCAAATATTGTAAAACTATCAGTTGAAAAAGTGAAGCCCTACGAGTTTTTTGTGCGTTCTTCTTGTAGAGGTATATTTCCGAATGCACGGTAGATCCATTACTCTTTATCTTCTCTATATATATATCTCTATATATCTATATAATATTGACTTGCAAAGTAAGTGTCATTGTGACCAAATTAATTAAATAGGTAAATATGAATTGAACTACCTAAGGAAACGGATCAGTATCTTACCTATAATAATATCTCTTGCAGTTTTTGCGAATGCTGCATAAAGCCATCCAATGCACATCGGCAATTCACATAAAATCAGAAGAATTTTTCGTCCATATCTATCCATCATAAACCCACAAATAAGGCTGCCAACAGGGGCCGAGAGAGTGAGGACACTTACTGAAACGAATTAAACAAGTACTTACTTTAACATCATAAAACTCTCTGCCTCGGTGGCGTTGTGCTTCGTAAGCGCTACTGCAGATCATGTGGTCCGGGGTTCGACCCCAGGTTAGGTTAAAAGTGATAATGGATATCACCCCAAGCATAAAAAAACTCAGTATAAAAAAGATATGTACAAGAAGAATCCATAAATCGTAGATAGTATTTTTACCAATAAGTGCTTCTTCATGCATTGTCAACTTTATAGGCGAATCTGGTGCTAGAAGTTGCGGAATGGAAACGGCTGAGAAGCCAAAGGACATCCCTACTCCAATTAAGGTCAAGTTCACCCAGATACCGTAACCAAACTGAAGCCACGAAGTCTTAGTCCAGAATGGTGGATCTGGGTCTACCATGAACATACTCATAGCCTGTTTTCACGCTCTTTCTCATGAGGATGGGTTGCATGCTATAAATAAATGCTGTATCCACTTTTAAAAACAAATTATACGATAATAAACATTTTCTGTTGCTGTCGAACCACAGATCACTATAATTAGTACTACGTACAGATGCGACAGTGGAACGGCGCCGGAAAGTTTTGCAATATGTGCGTTTGTCGCTGTTGTCGCACATCTACTTTTTTTTTTTTTCTAACTCCATAAAGTTCATAATCTCCTTCGGTGGAGTTTTGCACATTTTATGAATGGCATTGACATTTTATAATTCATTGCAATGTGACAACTAGTGATGTGAAAATATTACACTAGGTATCGACTAAATTAGTGATGTCCCTTTTATCGATACATAATTAGTGACGTCACTCTTTTGGTCCTGTATTACTTGAAAACTTAATTTTAAAGTAAAAAATAAAACAAACATACATAGATCGACCGGATAAGTATGGAGTTCCGGCTACAGTTAAACAGTAACCAGCTGTATTTAGCTATCAATAGTATGGATATGAAGATCCTGAATTAGAGGTACTAAAAGTTGTAGCCGTCATGACTTGCTGACCATCTGTATTTCCCTATGACTGAAATAAAATTAGCTTTTTTACTATTTAAAAGAGTTTAATCACTTATAACCCAAATAAATCTTACTATAATAAATAATATTATAAACATAACATACATTCACGCCTTTTTTTCCTGAAGGGGTAGGCAGAGGTGTACCCAGGACTCAGTCCTATAGTAGATAAATAAATTATAATAATATTATGTATAATATTATAAACTTTGTTTTTTTTTGTTTGTAACGAATAGGCTCCGAAACTTCTGGACGATTAAAAAAAACTTTCACTTATAAACAGCTCAATTCAGTGTGAGTGATATAGGCTATATGAGATTATGAAAAAAATAGGGATCCGTAAGGTAACTGCAATATGGTGAACCAAGGTGTCACATTATTACCAAATATATTCATTAATTTGCGTGCGCTAGATGAAATCCATTGATGGTAGGGTAAAATAATGTACTAGGGGTTTTTAGTACTTCAAACTCAAACTCAAACTCAAACAGATTTATTCAAATAGGTCATAATCTGACACTTTTGCACGTCAATAAAGATAAACAGTACTGAGTCTACCGTGTACTTACCAATATGTACAATATAGTGAACGAAAATTATATACATCTATTTTGAAGGAGTCATTATTTCTCATGCGGTGTGAAAACTATCGATGGTAGATTAAAATAATAATAATTATAATAATAAAAAAAAATAATAGTTTGTAGAACTTATGAATTATCAATATATACAAAATAGTGAACGAACATTGTATTCATGTATTTTGGTTTAGTCACAATAATTTTTGGCTTTTGGCTAGTATAGTTTTTGGCTTCTCCTGCGTCCTGTATCCTCAGGCCCCAGCTTATATAACTGATGCATGTTATTTTTTAATAATAAACCTATATTAGCAAATAGCATAACAAATAGCAATAATAAGCATTCTTATAAAATTAATGCTAAATTACATTAATTACCATCACTATCACTATAGGTCTCCCAATAATTTTATAAAAACTGAAAAATAAAGTTACGTAAGTTATTAATGTTATAATTTTATAAAAACAACACTTTTTGGTTTGCCAAGGTATAAAAATTATGAGTTTCAAATCTCATTTTTACTCAATTAGTGGTCAACCTATACCTTCTGAACTTAGGGGCATGCCATATTCTATCTCTTTAGCTGTAAACAAGCAGGGGTATGAATAGCGTGTCCTTCGTCCTTGTCTATCTAACTGGCGTATTTCGAAGTGTCTGTGACACACACTCATTCTTATCAGCTGCTCCTTGGAAAGTCCGACGAGAAGGGGATTAGTTGGCACTAAGAACTGCAACCACAATCTTCTTCTAAATTTATCGTCCTTTGGAATGTTAAATAAGCGGTGAGTAGCGCTTGTTGCATCGCAACCACTAACACAGCACTTTAGCGTAGCCATGGCAAAAGAGGCATAAAAAATCTGGCTAGACTCAAGTATTCAAATAATTAGGAAAAATTCTGATCAGGATTCTACAACTCAACGAGAAAATCACAGGATTCTTGCAGACATGACTCATGACAGTGCAGTCAAGATGACGTGTTGTTTTTTTTATTATTCGTGCACAGTAGCGACAAACGGGACATTAGGAAACAAGCTGTCTCAGCCGTGTGTCGAACTTTGCTGACCACAGAGTATTTTGCTGACTGTGACATTTTTGTCAATCTGACGCAAAGAGAAGTGTTTAGGATCTCACAATATCAAGAAGAATATAATGAAATCTTTGATTTTGGCTATCTAGTAGAATTTCCCAAAAAGCTATAGGTGTACCATTGATAGTACAAAAACAGAAGACGAGTAATGTAATTTGAAAATTTTGTATAAGTACCCGACACAATTGACTTCAGTCGCGGTTATAAATCTGTCGTGAATGTATGACGGATTGATTCATTTTTTGTTTTATATTATTTAGTAAAATTTGTAGCTGCACTCCGGCAACCAAAATAAGTCTCACTTGAGTAATTGGTATCATGGAAGAAAATTAGGTTTAGTTTTCTAATTGGAAAACTTACTAAATAGCCAGATAGAGACCACCATTTTGACAATAATTAAAGGAGATATTTACCTATAGCATAAGCACAGAATTCTAACGTAGCATAAGGCCATTATCTCGACAAAAAGGAAGGAATATAAGTCACCAATTACTTCTTTATGTTATTTATTTATTACTTCTTTATGTTTGTTATTTATTTATTTTTAAATATTATCTTTTTAATCTTTCTTATCAATTTTTTCCACTTTCTTCCTCAAATCAGGGTATATAAAGTTCTTAGTAAACTGGTTATTAGCAAACTGAGCCTCGAACATCGGGTTCACCTTCTTCCAAGCGATCCTTCCGTTGAGCTGCTCCTCAAACCCTGACAGGATCTTGAGGAGCGCTGCACGAGAAATGTGGCTGATCTCTAGGCCGTTGGCGAATCTTATTTTACCTGGAAGTATCAAGTATGTCGATAAGCGGGTATTAATGGGTTATAATGTTACTACGTCACAAAGTTATCTCGTCATTAGATATTACATATGTGTATTTCGCTAGACAAAGACATTTCTCTATATCTATGTGGAACCACAAAAACGAATAATATCAATACTATCATAGTTCCAGAAAGACTTTAGCTTGTAGTGGGATAGTTGCAAATCGTTGACATAGAATATGTATTTACCTACTGTAAGTTTTGAATATAGAGCAGCGGAAAACATTTGGTACAGTCATGCAAAACCACTGCCCGGTAAAGCTGTAGAGGCCACCTGATGCCAACAGCATAGGTCATTTAAAAAATAAGTATTTGTTTTGTACTCGTATACTACACAATACTAGACAATACTGCTACACTCACTGTTACAAATAGTTTTACTACCTAAGTATTATAATTTCGTTAAAATGAAAAAATATGCTGATTAAGACGGCAGGAACACGCTGGAGGCGGACCGCTTACAACCGGACTGGATGGAAATCCATGGGGGAGGCCTATGTTTAGCAGTGGACGTCATATTTATGAGATGATGATGATGAAAAAATTGCATGGAGCAGTGTCCTTGGTGTGGAATGGATGTAAAATTAAAATTTAATAAAGATGTAATAATTTATTATGTTAAAAAAATACTTACGTGGTTGGATATCATAACTGGCGCACTGCAGTAATATAATGCTAAGTACGCCCAAACTTGACCACATGTCTTCTGAAATATTATAATGGTTCTAGGACGATTAACCACTTCGTTCAAGTAATGGTTCTACGAAAACTTGAACGAATTAACCACTAAATCGTCTTAGTACGAAAACATTCAGTCATGATACACTCCACTATACTTCTGATTATGAGCAGATTTCCATGTTTTTCTTTTTTGTTCTATTTTAACTCTATTGTTAGCAATTGTTTGTAAACATTTAATCTTGAGCTATGTTATTTAGTTTCTGGGTCACAGAACATATAATACTAACCCATTGATATAAAGAAAAGGGGAGATAGGGTACGTTCTTCCAGCGCTTACAACAAATGGCACGTGCAATTTGCTCAGTGTGATGTTTGCACAGTGACATATAATGAACAACAAAGATAGAAAGACGAAACTAAGACCGAAGTGCGACCGAGACAACGTATGACCTTACTTTACTGACGTACGTGGATTCGTGGATCTAATGAGACCTAATTTGAGCTTGCAATTTTTGAGATTTTGACCTTATTTCCCCTTTTCTTTATATCAATGTACTAACCCAATGAAAGCTGGCGCGTATGTACTTACAAAACATTCACCATCCTGTTGATATAGTGTACGGCGTGACGTCACATCGTGTAGGTTTTTCCTACATTGGCAAAAAACACAACTATAGGTATACCTGCGGGTAGACCGCTTAATTGAGTCCTCGCCTGCGGGGGCACAGGGGCGCGGTAACTATCACTATTAAATAAAACGATAAGTAATAATAATTTGAATTTATAATATATCATGTAAATTTATAATATATCATGTAAATTTATAATATATCATGTAAATTTATAATATATCATGTAAATAACAAACATTTAATTTAAATTAGATATTTACAAAAGATTCTTGTTACGAATTAGGATCTATCGACTATCACAAAAATGCTTTATTTTTACATTAACAAAATGCATTGTATGCTAACAATATAATATATTCTTTAGTTTATATGACTTCCTGTACATTATTTGTACCTAATTTACGCACTAATTGAATGGCACATACAATTTATTATTTTACCTAATACACTTAATCTAATACTAATAATCATTACATAGAATTAATAATTAATACCTACTTATATAATATTTAATACTTTTTCAAAAATATACATCATTTTTCTATATATATTTTTTATCTATTCCTACCTTGTTTGTAAAGGTAAACGCATATTGGTATATTGGTCCGAGCGGAAACCGCCGAAAGAATAAAAAAAATAGAATTCTATATAAAAGCATATAAAAACTCTCACACCTGTCCAATTCGGACGATTCGACGCGGTCCGCTCGGGTACATGTGCGTTCACCTTAAATAGGTAAAGGCACTACATTACATTCAGACGTTTTTATATATATTACAAACAAAATTAATCTTGCTTTACCTAGTAATGTACAATAGATTATTTAATTAATATTAGATCTGTTAAGATACAATAGATTTTTATAAAAATAGTTTCTTAAACAAATAATAAAGTTCCTGTTTCTACATTTAAAGATTTTTTTAAATGAAAATTTGCAGCTAATTAATAGAATATTAATGTAACGACTGCACTTAGGTACGTTTCAATAAATATACCTGTCAAGGTAACATTACTTAAAACGGAATATTTAGCTGTGGAAATTAATAGTAGATTAATGTTAATAGTAGATTGATACACAAGGGGCTAAAAAGACCCATTACGAGGTAGTTTCACTCAGAAATACTACAGAAACGGATTTATAATGGGTTTAATGCCACTCTACTTTTCACTACGATTGTGAGAAAATAAAATTATTATTTTATCATAAAACATTTTGGCTAATATCCTATACGTGCGACACCACAAAAAAAATCTCGTTGGTAACAGACAAAAATTAAAAAGAAATTAACTTTATCTCCTAGATGAAAAGTTATTATAGCCCCGCTCTAGCACGCAACAATGACGGACTATTTGAGCAAGAGAAGTGAAAACATATTCCAATAATTGTATTTATTTAGGTATCGACTTCTTCAGGACTGCCTCTGTGGCGTAGAGGGCGCATGCTCGACTGCCAATCACGAGGTCCCGGGTTCGATCCCCAGGTCAGGCAAAGTGTTAAATATTGGATTTTTCCATTTGAAATTATCTGATTAACTGCCTGGAGTCTGGAATTTGGCCCAGTAGATGGCAATAGGCTCGCCCCCTATTACATGGGACCAATAACATACTGGCGAAATGTGGGCGTATCTACTATGGGACTGAGTCCTGGGTACACCTCTGCCTACCCCTTCGGGAAAAAGGCGTGAATGTATGTTTGTTCTTCAGGACTTTGCGTTGCGAGATTTAAATTTCTTTATATTAAATATCTATTCTCATACATTTTTATATAAGTAATTCTATAGCTTTAAGCAATCACGCAGTTCCAGCCGAGTTACTTCTCTTTAAAGTTTTGGTTCTGCCGCAAAAGTAGTCTTCAATCTCTTGTAGACTTCTTCCTTTTGTCTCAGGTAAGAAGAAATAGAAGAATATGATACCTGAAAAGAGAGAATGATATTTTTATATAGAGAGATATGTTGCTTCCGTGGCTCGGCGGAAATGTGCCCAGTAATACCAATGGAAGAGTCCTTGGATCGAATCTCATATGTAGATTTACCTCATATTACTTAATTCGAGGTGTACCTAGGACTCAGTCCTGTAGTAGTTACACCCACATTTCACCAGAATGTTATTGGTCCCATGATTACATGGGACCAATAACATATAAGCTTATAACACCCAGACACAGATCAAACAGACATGTTCATGCACACAAATGTTTGACCTGGCCGGGGATCGAACCCGGGCCCTGCGGCACAGAAAGCAGAGTTACTACCATCTGAGCCAACGAGGCTGTCAAACCTTCAAGGAGGAGGGAAAGGAACATTCAAACCGGCAGCTGCCAATTTCTATGAAGATGGCTTACTGTTCTTAGTGTCCTGTGGTGTCATGCTGGGCCTGGAGAAACGCACTCAAAGGTGAAAGTAGGAATAAGCACTTACTGGCTAAAGACATAGTTCCATACAATCCGAAGACGCCGTAGTCGTGCAGCTGACCCTTCAGGAACGGGAAGGTCTTCACCACTGAGAAGACGGAGAGATGCGCCGCGCAGGTTGTCATACCGCCCACTATACCACGAACCTGGGGGAGAAGTGATAAAGGTATAGGTATATGTCTTAAGAGCGTACATGGAGCGTACCTTCTAGGAATTAGACACAATCCTATGAAAAATTTACCAAATCGATGTTTTGTATTCCCGCGTTTCCTCCAAATAGTATTAACCCATTCTATAAATTTATATCCTGATATTTTTATGGTGAAGTAACCTATGTCCCTGTAATTTTAATTTTTCTAATAAACCCTTGGTTTTTTCATAGTATACTTCCAAAAATTGCAGTTTTACCCGCGTGTTAATAACGCGACGTTAACAAAAAAAAAGTAGAGTTTATAAACAAAAATAAAATGATAGGGACATACTTTATTAAATATCAGAATATAAAGATATCAAATAAGTTTACTGTATTCGGAGAAAATAGGGGAACACAAAACATCGATTTAGTAAATTTTCCATAGGACTGAGTCATACTGCTAAGAGGTCCTGTATCCTGTTAAGTGTATATGTGTTAAATAAATGAAAGTTACTTATTGTCAGACATTGTTGAAAATGCTAGTATAAGCAATTAAAAGTCATTGACAAAAAAATAATTGGCTGTATGAAATTGTTTAATATGATAAGCCGGTTGTTTACTATGTTTTTGGCTTTTAATGTTTATATTTGATGGTAATCTATGCTATTTTATTTAAAATGTAGAGTCGGCTGTTACAAGCATTGGAGCTAATGATTACTTTTTTAGGATAGCGAGTGACAAGACGAGCTTATCAAGTGCCTGATGGTAAGCATCATGCCCATATCAGACACAGTGCCACCCAGTGTTTAAAAAAAATATATTGTGTACTACATCTAAAAACTACCAACCTGTGTAGGATAAACCTCTCCAATCATGACCCAGGGTACGATAAGGTAGCCCAGAGTACAAGCGATCACGAAGATGTATATACTAGCGACAGGGATCCAGGAGTGAGAGGGTTCCAACCCTTGAGTCTTCCACCATTCCACGTAGTACATGTACACTGATAGAGTTATCATTGTTGTACCGCAACCTATCGCTGGAAAGTGGAAAAATAATTTTTTTTGTGTGGAAGTTTTTGTTGTCTATTCTATCTGGGTTCTAAGTTTACAAGGGATGGGAAGTATGACTGTGATATTGAACGAAGAGTTTTGGCAGGAAATCAAGTGAATGGGGCGTTGCATATCTTTATGAACAGTCAGAAAGTGTCTAAAAAGGCACGACTGGCTGTCCATAGAGGGGTACTGATCCCTACACTTACGTATGGTAGTGAATGTTGGGTTTGGCAGAAGAAGCATGAAAGTAAGATTAATGCTGTGGAGATGAGAAGCCTGCGAAGCATGACTGGAGTGACCTTGATGGACAAAATGAGGAATAGTGCGATAAGTGAGTGTTAGAAGATGTAGTGACAAAGATAGAGAAAGGAATGCTTAGGTGGTTCGGACATGTGGAGAGGATGGATGAAAGGAGATTAACAAAAGAGATTTATATAAAGGCGAGTGTGAATGGTCAAGTCGGTAGCGGTCGATCTAGGCATACTTTTCATGAACAAATTGACGTTGTTCTTAGGAAAGGCCAAGTCAAAAGTACCTACAACCGTCAAGCATGTATGAAAAATGTCATGAGAGTGAACGAAGCGAAAGTTGCATGTCAGGATCGTAGCAAGTGGAGGGATATAGTCTCTGCCTACACCACCGGGAACAAGGCGTGACTGTTATGTATGTATGTAAGTTTTTGTAATCCTTTAGGTATAGTGCACTGATATGTCATCATCATCTCAGCTGTTGGTAATCCACTACTGAACATAAGCCTCCCCCATAAAGGGGGGTTTTGCCAATATTCGACAAGCTTGGCAGGCGTGTTGTCGAGCGCAGTTTAATTGTATTTTGCAGAGGACGCTGCTGCCCGTCCTCTGGATGTGTTAACCCTTAGCCGGCCGATACGGCAACCACGGGGAGAGAGAGTGGAGCAATATTCTAAAGCCCACTATTCTAAATGAATAAACTTACAAGATATGAATGTGAGCGGTCGTCTCCCGCAGCGGCGGCACAGCACGCAGCCGATCACAGTGAAGATAAGCCGAATGATGCCCATCGATATCGTCAGCCAATACTTGTCACTTTTCGCTCCTGATGCCTATAACAACCATATTGCCTCAGTCACACGTAGCGATTTTGAACTTTATAGCTTACTAGCTGTGCCCCGCGGTTTCACCCGTGTAATCTTCGTTCCAGTGGAAGTATCGGGATAAAAAGTACTTTTTATGTTATTCCGGGGTCTAAACCGAATTTCAGCTCAATCGATTCAGTAGTTTTGGCGTGATAGAGTAACAAACATCCGTCCATCCCTCCTCACAAACTTTTATAATATTAGTAGGATTTTATAGTTATAACATTGAACATGTACATAACATAACATAACATACATTCACGCCTTTTTCCCGAAGGGGTAGGCAGAGGTGTACCCAGGACTCAGTTCCATAGTAGATACACCCACATTTCGCCAGTATGTTATTGGTCCCATGTAATAGGGGGCGAGCCTATTGCCATCTACCGGGCACAGTTCCAGACTCCAGGCAGTTATTGAGATAATTCCTAGTGGAAAAATCCAATATGTAAACACTGCCTGACCTGGGGATCGAACCCGGGACCTCTTGATTGGCAGTCGAGCATGCGCCCTCTACGCCACCGAGGCAGTCCAATACAACAACAAATACATGTACAATAAAGGTTTATTAACTATGAAAGTTATTGGAGTTGCAGAAGTAGATCTTGGTTAACTTTTGAAAAACGTCTGATGTTAAACGAGAGTTACGATTAGAGAGTATACAATACATCATACAACAACATAGTTTCGTTAATCGTTAGTTAAGTTTACCTCAAAAACTTCAACAGCGTAAAATGTAATGGTGTTGACACCGCACCACTGATAGACGAAGAAATATAGCGCCAAGATGCCGAACGGCTTCAGGGTAGACGGCGAGAGGATAGCTTTGATTATCTCTTTGGGACCTCTTAATCTGAAATGTTGAAAATTAAATTAATATGTGGTACGAATGTTAAACATGTCCAGAACTGTTTAATTTTTTTAAATATAAGGTAGAGGGTTTGTAGTTATCACTCAGAATCCTCATTGTACTCATAATTTGGATTTTTTAACTAAATATGGAATTCTCAAATGGGAAAAACGAAATCATCAGTTTCATAGAAATTCTTTGAAAAAGGAATGGCTTCTTGGTCTTGAACAAAAAGTTTAAGGAACAGCTAATATTTAACGCTATTTCAGAGCTGGCACCATAGTAGAAATTCGTAAAATTATGAGTGGATACATACATACATACATACATACAGTCACGCCTTGTTCCCGGTGGGGTAGGCAGAGACTATTTCCCTCCACTTGCTACGATCCTGACATACAACTTTCGCTTCGTTCACTTTCATGACATTTTTCATACATGCTCGTCGGTTGTAGGTACTTTTGACTTGGCCTTTCCTAAGAACAACGTCAACTTGTTCATGAAAAGTACGCCTAGGTTGACCGCTACCGACTTGACCATTCACACTAGCCTTATAAATCTCTTTTGTTAATCTCCTTTCATCCATCCTCTCCACATGTCCAAACCACCTCAGCATTCCTTTCTCTATCTTTGTCACTACATCTTCTACCACGCCACAGCGTTCCCTTATCGCACTATTCCTCATTTTGTCCATCAAGGTCACTCCAGTCATGCTTCGCAGGCTTCTCATCTCCACAGCATTAATCTTACTTTCATGCTTCTTCTGCCAGACCCAACATTCACTACCATACGTAAGTGTAGGGATCAGTACCCCTCTATGGACAGCCAGTCGTGCCTTTTTAGACACTTTCTGACTGTTCATAAAGGTATGCAATGCCCCATTCACTTGATTTCCTGACAAAACTCTTCGTTCAATATCACAGTCATACTTTCCATCCCTTGTAAACTTAGAACCCAAATATACGAACTCTTTCACTTGTTCCACTTTTTCTCCACCAATCAGAATATTGCAAACTGTCATACTCTCTTCTCTTTCAAAAACCATAACTTTCGTCTTGCTTACATTCACTTTCATTCCTTTGCTTGTTAAAGCAGCATTCGTTATATCAACCATCGCTTGCAACTCCTTCTCCGACGATGCCAATATGACCTGATCATCAGCGTATAGGAGGCATTTGACGGTCAACCCATTCATTCTTAACCCGTACGTACTTTCTTTCAAATCTTTCAGACAATTGTCTATGAATACGTTGAACAGCCACGGTGAAGCTACACATCCTTGTCTAACACCTTTTTCGATGTTAAACCAGTCTGTGTAAGCTCCGTCTACCCTGACACAAGCACTGGAACCCTCGTAGAGTGATTTCAGTGCTCGTATCGAGTTGCCGCTCACTCCATACACAGACAATGTTGACCACAGTTCATTCCTCGCCACTCTATCGTAGGCCTTTTCCAAATCCACGAATGCGCAATAGACCTTTTGGCTATGAGCCAAGAATTTTTCGGCTATGCTTCGTAAGGAAAAGATCTGATCCATGCATCCCATTCCTTTCCTAAATCCCGCTTGCACATCCCAAATCTTATCTTCAGTTTCATTCATCACTCTTTTTATCAAAATCTTTGCATACAGTTTGCCAACAATGCTTAATAAACTAATGCCTCGGTAGTTTTTACAGTCATGCTGTGACCCTTTTCCTTTATTCAACGGTACGATAACGGCCTTGCACCAGTCTCCTGGTACTCTGCCGCTCCTCCAGCAAAGGTTGAAAAGGCGGTACAGCCGACTAGCTACCACACCCTGTCCAGCTTTAAGCATCTCGGCAGAAACTCTATCATACCCTGCAGCCTTACCCGTTTTCATACTTTTCAGCGCTTCCACAATCTCTGTCATGCTAATATCACTTTCATCATCACTTTCATTTATTTCCCCGGATGGGGTTTGCACTTGCGAATCCTCCTTTTCAAATAAACTCTCAAAATATTCCTTCCATCTCTTTAGCACGCTTTCCTCTCCATTCAGAATACTACCATCCTGGTTTCTGATTTTGTTCAGCTGTGAGGTCGTAATTTTTCCTCTAGCTGATCTTACGGACTTCCAGAAGAACTTAATGTTGTTCTGGAAGTCATCAGATAACCTCCTGTCAAATTCATCTATTTTTTGCTCTTTCATTCTTCTCGCAACCTCGTTTGCCACATCCTTCAATCTTTTATACTCGTTTTTTGCCATTTTTACATCATCATTCGTTGCCTTCTGCATTCTTTGATTAGCTTTTGTAGCCAACCAATCTTTCCATGCTTTCTTCTTCTCAGACGCTGCTTTTTGAACTTCCACACAAACCTTTCGTATTTTACACCCTTTCTTTCTCTTACTTATACCACACACTTCAATCGCAACTTCCACAATCCCTTCCTTGAACGGCTTCCATATCTCTTCAATCTCACTTGCTTCATCTAACATACTAAACTTTTCTTCCAGTTTACGTGCAAACTCCTCATTCACATTTTCTTCTTGCAAATTCTCAACTTTTATACGCTCTAGCACACTAACAGGCCCACGATCTCGGTGCCGCCACTTTTTAAACAGACCTCTTATTCGGCTCATAACCAGGAAGTGGTCTGTATAAATTCCAGCACCGCGATAGGCCCGAGTGTCTAGGACATTCTTTCTCAATCTTTCATCCACAATAACAAAATCAATCATACTTCTCTGGCTTCCTTCTTCTCTCGTAAACATGTGGACCTTTTTGTGTTCAAACATTGTGTTTGTAACCAAAAGGTTCCACTCCATGCATACTCCAAGCAATTTCTCACCGTTCATGTTCACTCGGTCATCCCCAAACTTTCCTAACACATTCTCATATCCATCTCGTTTCACTCCTACCCAACCATTAAAATCCCCTAACATTATTATTCTTTCATTTTGTTTACATTTATTCAAAATCTCTTTCACGCTATCCCAAAACTCCTGCCTCATCTGTTGGGCTCTCGAGGGACAGTTTGGCCCTGCATCTGTCGGGGCGTAAACCCCCAATAAAAAGATGCGGGTAAGGCCAACTTTCAACCTCACCCAAAGGAGTCTTGGGCTCACACATTCAAAGTCAGTCACACACTCATTCATTCTCGCAGAAAGAACAACACCCACGCCCTGACAGCCTCTACTGGTTTCAGGTACTCCTGACCAGTAGGCTGTGTACGAGCCATGCGTGGTGGTGTCGCATCCTTTCCGCTTTGTTTCATTCACACATAGAACATCAATCCGTCTTTCATTCATCATCTCGCATACTTCCTCAATTTTGTCATTCATGCCTCCCCTCACATTCAACGTAGCAAAGTGGCTATCCATAGCCCACTTTTCGCCCCCTCGTGAAAAGAGACGTGACGGGTTGCGAACCACGTCGCCGCCATTTAGGTTAAAATCTTTATTGACCATTGCATTCCCACGAGAAGCGAGGGAAATAACTGTCCACCCATGCAGAGCCCGGCGTGCATGGGTAAGGCTAGCCTATTTCTGGGTTCGCCAAATCCCAGGGCAGTTTGGCACGCTTGCGACTAGACTCGCCCCTAGTCACGCAGCCCTCGGCACGGCAACCTTGGCTTGGCTTGGAGTCGTCAGAGCCTCGTTCGTTTGACAGCAGGGTGCACCACGTACAGGTGAGGTTGACTTGGGTGGCGAGATGTTATGCCACCCCTTACACCCCTTTTATGAGTAACCTGTAACATATTCATTGAGACGATTCCAATCAGCCCAAACATGACAATATATTTGACAACTGGCCAATTTGAACTTAACGCTGCTGCATTAGGTCAAGGTTGCCAAGTGGTTGCAATATTGTTGAAGTGAAAGGATGCCAATATTAGAATCGATCGGACCACTAGAAGTTGCTCATATCCAGCCGCCAAAACGCTGACAATCTTCAAACTGATGAAGCAATTTTCATAAAACATTGTTAAGAATTTTGGATTTTTTCCAAAAATCCATCGAACTGCGCTCGACAACCCGCCTGCCGAGCGTGTCGAGTATTGGCAAAACCCCCCTTTATGGGGGAGGCCTATGTTCAGTAGTGGATTACCAACGGCTGAGATCATGATGATGATTATGATTGTTAAGAAAACTCTCAATCACGTCAGATTTTAAACAAAAAAACCGCGTCAAAAACGATCTGCTCGTTTAGAGAAGCTATGATGCCACCGACAGACATATATACATTGACGCATCCAACTAATAACGCCCCTTCCGTTTCTCTCTCTCTCTCTCTTCAATCGGTCCCTCAGTGTTGAGGATCGTGACTCCGTTCCTGATACATTTCCGAGTTTGTCTTTCTCCACTGGCCTCAATCTTCGGCTTTGTGGAATGCTTCGCTGACGGATATTTCCACCTGTTTTGAAACCTGGTCAGACCAAGTTTACGGGCCGATTCTCAGTTGGGGGTTAAAAAGTCAAACAAACTCACGGTTCAACATGATTCTTCTCCTTAAAAGCGATCATCTTCTGCATCTCCTCATCTAAGTTGCAAGTGGATCCTCGAAGCTTAGCCAGTGACTTCTCAGCTCCTTCCTGCTCGTCTCTTGTGAGGAGATAGTTCGGAGTCTCTGGCAGGAGAAGCATGCCCAGTAAAGATATCATTGGGATGATGGAGCTGATTCCAGCTAGGACGTTCCAGGTGGTCACACTGCCGATAACATACTAAAAGGAAATGAAGAAAAATAATTAATAATACTTAAAATTTTGCATTGTTAATGATTGCATGCCAAAAACATACAAAAAAGACAGTACAAATTACATGGTAAACAACCGGAGGTCTTATCGAAGACCTCCACAATGCCACAAAAACGTAATAGACGTGTCTGGATGACCATTCCTTGAATAGGGAAGAAATAAAAAATTGCTCAGCTTTTTATTTATTTTAATGAAAAGATATCACTTGCAGTATACTGCCTCGGTGGCGTAGAGGGCGCATGCTCGACTGCCAATCAAGAGGTCCCGGGTTCGATCCCCAAGTCAGGCAAAGTGTCATATTGAATTTTTCCATTAGGAATTATCTTAATAACTGCCTGGAGTCTGGAACTGTGCCCGGTAGATGGCGATAGGCTCGCCCCCTGTTACATGGGACCAATAACATACTGGCGAAATGTGGGTGTATCTACTATGGGACTGAGTCCAGGGTACACCTCTGCCTACCCCTTCGGGAAAAAAGGCGTGAATGTATGTATGCAGTATATGCTCAGGTTTGTCGACTTCCTGGTGACCTCATACTAAGTAGTTGTTCTATTATTATGTATAGGATTGACAGGTATGACTTAGTATCCTGTTTTAGTGCATCCCACGCATTTAAGAAGTAGTTTTCGTTGCCAAAAGTAATAGTGGGTGTACGTACCTCAGTAGTGCAACAAAATTTGAGACAGTATGTCAAAGGCTTGGCATTCGTTTCAGCTCATTACAGTTTTCTGAACGTTCTATTTAAAAATGTTTGTCAATGACAATAATTTGTTTTCGCAAATCATGTGATTTGTGACGCTTTTAAAGTAAATATGCACCTATATTATTATCAATGAGCGTATATTATGTGCAAATTGTTTGTGCACTAATTTCAATGTATCAACAAAGTGAGACTACTTATCACAAGGTGACAATAATAGTCGTGACTGGTCTATCTTATATACATTTTCTTAGTTAAATTACAATAATAACTTGGTTACATTTTGGTCGCGAAAACATGTTTTTTCATTGCTATAACCTACTCTATTTATTCATAATAATGTACAACGTGTTAAATATAGGTGTAGATTTTTTACCTGTCAAACTAAACAATTTTCAATGGAAAGAATAGTGCTATTTGCAAAATAATTTGGACTTCTCATACAAAAATGATCAGTTGATTGGCAAATTTGTATGGGAAGTCGAATTTTTCGGGTCTAGGTTCCCACCTGGTTCCTTATTAATTAATTGTGAGTTTCGCCTCAGAAAATATAAAACATAACATACATTCACGCCTTTTTCCCGAAGGGGTAGGCAGAGGTGTACCCAGGACTCAGTCCCACAGTAGATACACCCACATTTCGCCAGTATGTTATTGGTCCCATGTAATAGGGGGCGAGCTTATTGCCATCCACCGGGCACAGTTCCAGACTCCAGGCAGTTATTGAGATAATTCCTAATGGGATAAATCCAATATTTAACACTGCCTGACCTGGGGATCGAACCCGGGACCTCTTGATTGGCAGTCGAGCATGCGCCCTCTACGCCTCCGAGGCAGTCACCGCACCGAGGATGAAAATTGCTAAAAACCATTACTCACATAAGAATGTTTTAACAATTTTTTTAAATATGTTTTTTTTTCGAGGCAGTCAGAAAATATAAGTTGCTCGTTTGTGCAGAGCCTAACCAATGTTAATATTCTAGTTATTCATAGATAAATGGGTATATTTAGTGAGTTTTTTGCCTGATTAGTTATTATTATTTATTTATTTGCAGAATGTATGTTACAAAAGATGTTGTACTACTTATCAGTAAAGTGAGCTGATACATTCTCCCAGAACTATCTGGTGTGCAAATATTAAATATAAGATTCATTTAAAATAATTACAATATTTCCATTAAAAGATCCAGATTTACAATAATAATTTTTAATAACAAGATACCAATATTTAAATAACGTTTCCATAGCCAATGTATCGACATGAACTTTGTTTATAGAAGTCTTTAATAGAAGCTTTTCTCAATTAGCCAACTCTCTAATTTAACGCAAAACCTTCTGTATAGTAGATCAACTATATTCTTAGGAAGGCAATTCAGTATGAGTGGTGCGGTATATATACACAACTCTTCCTAAAAAGTTCGAGTGAAGGCGCCGGCATTTTGGCCGGTATTTGGTTTACAAAGATTTAGTACTATATTCGCCGAGAATCTGGCTATATGTTTTCTTTTTTCATTTAGCAAGATATTTCAAATGTACGATAATGAAAATAGCACATCGGATGCGAGAAAACGTGATGTTCCAATTATAGCTTAAATGTTCCTTATTTTTCTGTGACGATTTTTAAATTGATTGGATCCTCTGAAAATATGTTTAACAATTTTTTTCATATTGCATACTAAAGAAATCTTGTTGTCCCCCGCATTTTTACCTTCGTAAGAAACTATGTTACTGCAGAATCTACGTTATTTGATTCATACTTATCAAAAACCCCAATATAATAAAGGTAGATTCAGTTTTAGGGTGATAAATGGCATATCTATGCACACAGTTAACGAACACATACCTACCTATCTTAGTTTTTTTAATGTTTGAAAATGGGAAGACAAATTTTACCCACGTTGTGTGAAAAAGTGCCCACCACGCGGAAAGGAGCGGAAGGTGCGGGTTCCATTCCCGCTCGTGGATGATATTTTGTTCCCATTTTCATATTGTATTTCAAGCGATAAGACCGCTTAGTCTATACAAATATAAAATATTTTTTAATAGGTATATATTTTTTTATTTTTTAACCATAAATACTTAGTTTAAATACTGACCCGTTGGGTTAGTGTGCAGCAACTCTGCCTTCTGAGCCACAGGTCCCGCGTTTGACCCCCGGGGAGTTCAAACATTTGTGTGCATGATTTTGAGCTGTTTGGTCTGTGACTGGGTGTTACGTTCGTATATAAATATGTACATCCGTCTTATGTTACCATAGTTACAGGCTCTCCCTACTTTTAGACACGAAGACCAATAGTATAAGTTGCCCATACAAAAATGATGAATAACTGTATTGTAGTAAAACGCTAATCTTAACGCGACGGACTCATAAACCTTCACATAATTCATATTTTATTAGCGGGATACTTATTTACTTATTTATTTACCCACTATGTATCGTAACAATATGATGTCTTGGGGCGTTTCAATAATACATTATTACTAACGAGAACAACAAGATACTTCGCACATTGCTGATCATAACAAATATAGATTATTATTGAGTTTTATTTGCACAGTTGGATGTTTTATATCTGCTATATTATAAAGTTCCGCGTTATTTGATTGTGAATTGTTATTTCGCATATTTTTCAGACAATTTTAATTTTTATACATATTTTGTGTGTGAAATGGTTCTTGAAATGGGGCAGCTGTATAGAACACTTCGAAAATGCATGTGCTCCAAACCACTATCATAGATAATAATAATAATAATATCAACTTCCACACACGGTCATCTGGTCCCAAACTAGGGTAGAAGCCTGTACTATGGTAACCAGATGACTGATATACATACTTATATAAGCTTATAACACCCAGACACAGATCAAACAGACATGTTCATGTACACAAATGTATGACCTGGCCGGAGATCGAACCCGGGGCCTGCGGCACATTACTACTATCTGAGCCAATGAGGCTGTATAAATACATATATAATCTTTTAAATGACAGCGTATGGCATATCTCCGTTTCTATTTACTCCCAAGCTAAAGCTCGGCAGTAAAACTACCTCATACACAATAGATCTTTTTATTCCCTTGAGTAACAATGTACTATTATCCCCTAGAGTTTAAAAACACTATTTTGCCCCCCCCCCCCCCCCCCGCGCTGGTACGCTACAAAAAAGGACTTTTTTGAGAAACAGGAATGAAATAGTTAGAAAATATGGATACGGACCTGTATGAGAACCCCGGTGGAGACTCCGACAGAAGCGAGAGCACCCAACATGCCGCGCAGGTGTGGCTGCGACACCTCGCACGTGTAGACCCGCGCCGGCGCGCCCACCATACCCGACCCGAGACCTATGCACAACCTGCCTGGAATATGAAACGAGAGCTTATACAAGAAAAGCTTATAGAACACCACTCATGGCGGTTGCTCGCTCTCCGCAACCACTGTGAGCCTGCAATTCTAACCAGGTCGACAGTCCACCGCGTGAAGTAATACCATTACAAGTGAAAAAGTATACTGATTCTGATAATAAATGTTAATACGTATAGTCCATCAAATCTAATAAGTACCGTTTGACGTTACATATTTTCAAGTTAAATAACTTTGCATTTGCATAGGTGTAACTCACACAATTTCAATAACCTTCGCCGTAAGACCATGGTATTATGAATTTATTTAAATCCTTCAAACGCTTCAATCAAATAAGGCAAAATAAAAACTGTCAAACGGTACTTCGTAGATTTGATAGACTATAAGAGGGTTAACTCATAAATCTAAACAAAGAAAAAATAATCACATAATAAAAAATAAACTTGCAATGAGTTACTATTATTTTATTGCAAGAGATAGTATCACGAACAACATTTTTTAATATAATATAGTATTTTTAAATATTGATTTAAATATTACAAATGCCCAACAGGTTTCATAGCAATAAGCTATAAGCTAGTTTATATAAAACAACTATTTAGAATCAGAAGATATGCAAATAAGGTATTGACTCCAGCGAGTATTAAAAATATTCGTTGGATTCGACAATAATTAAATTTCTTTGTGGTCCAATAAAATTTCCTCCGATACTTCGGACAGGGCTGCGGTTGAGCGTACGAATTAACTTAGTGCGAGACCGCGAGTGAGGAAAATCTGATCTCTTCTCAGCCTTACCCATAAGACTGTCCTCATTGGCAAAGGTCATGAACAGCAGGAATCGAGTTGAGAAATGCAATTTATAAGGAAACAGTTTAAAGCTATTATTATGGAACAGCCAATGTCTAACAATGGTGCCGTGGAAGCAGTATAGACGTGTTTAAAATTGTAAACAATGTTTTGTTAGTTTTCTTGCCTTTTAATTCCATTCTATTGTTATCAGTACCAAAGAAGGTATACAGGTTTCAGGCTAGTTTAGTGGAAGTTGACTTATGGTTATATTTTTATGGTGATATATTTTAATGACTGTTATAATCGTCATCATCATCATCATCATCATCTCAGCAGTTGGAAGTCCACTGCTGGACATAGACCTCCTTCATAAATGTGCCATAATTCGTGTCGTTAAGGCGATAGTGTGTAAAAGTAAGTTAAGGCTACTTATCAAATATTCATTACCATTAATTACGACTTTTACCATCAGCTTCGTCGCGTTCTTAGCGCTAAACTCCTGATGCAGGATAGCGAATACATCCAAAACACATGTCTAGTTTTTGCATTTAAAAATCTACGTGGGTAGCACCGTAATTTGCGGTAAATATGAATAACAGACGGTAGTTTTCGAAAGCCTTACCGATATAAATCATAGGGACATCCTGCGCAAATGCAACGAGCAGCCAGCCCAGGATGAGAGGAACTTCAGTGACGATGAGTGTCAGTCTGCGGCCGATGTTGTCCATGAGCCAACCGCTCAAGATGCAACCAATCGGGGTGCCGGCGGCGCTGAGACTGGCTTTAAATAACAAATATTTGGATTATTTTTTGCACGTACTTTATCGTAGAAAATCTAATTAATTTCTTCAACAAACAATCACGCCTTTTCACGAAGGGGTAGGCAGAGGTGTACCCAAAACTCAGTCCCATAGAAGGTAACACCCACATTTCGCCGGTATCTTATTGGTCCCATGTAATAGGGGGCGAGCCTATTGCCATCTACCGGGCAAAATTCCAGACTCCAGGCAGTTAATCAGATAATTCCAAATGGAAAAATCCTATACCTAACACTTTAAACAGTAGTTATCAAACAAACAACTTACCTATCCAGCTGGCTTCACTAGCCGTGATATGTATGTATGAGTCAGGACTTTGAAGTTGTGGCAGCGCCGTGGCAGGGAACCCGAAGGCCATACCAGTGTTTATAGTACCCAAGTTGGCTACGAACGAAGCAAGAACCTGGCGAAGAGCATTCCCCCGGCCGGCTTTGCCTGACTTCTCGGGTATGGCTGACTTGGGCTTTGTAATGACTGATGGGGCGCCATTCTTGATGAACGGAATGGAGTCGTTCCTGGAAAGAAATAATTGTCGTAAGTTAAAAGTACAGAATACCTTTAAGACCCAGTTCCTTATGAAATGTTCTGACAATGTGAACAAATCATGTTTCTATTCTATACTTATTCGCAATTTCTGAGTTGATAGTGAAAGTTATTCAATGATATTTATATCTAAAGATGGTGATAGAATTTCCTTGCGCAGAACAGCGAGCATTCGCCGTTTTTTAATTTTATCAAACCGAACATCGAGCACGACGAGGCTTAATCAAAAAAAATCCACCAAAAATCCCCCTCGGTGGCGATTTGATGCTCGATCTTTTGTGCTCACCGTGAGCGCTACGTTACGTTACGTAAGGATCAAACTCACACTCAAATTCTTTATAATATTACTGTTAGTCTCAAGAACACTTTTTTAAACGTCAATAAAGTGAAGAAAATAAATCTACCGTACGTTCGAAAATATACTACATCTACGAGAAGAACGCACAAGAAACTTGTAGGGTATAGTTTTTTCAACTGCGAGTTTTACAATATTTGGTTTGCTTACGTTTGTTTGTAAGCGTTGCTAACTGGTCACCATAATTCTATATACTGTACTATAATCTTATTCACACTATGCCTGTAGCCTATATCGTTCAATAAACCTTATCATTAGTAAACAGTATCAACAACGGCGCGACTTGCAAATCATGGAAGCCATGGAATGTCTGATTAAAAGTACAACCCTACTGTCGTATCGTAAAGATTTTTTCTAGTCGTTCTAGAGTGTAGGTACTAATAAATTGGATATTATTTGTTAAATAACTAAAATATAAAATATAACATAAAATATATTTACTTAGCTATTAGCCTAGCATGCCCTATTTGTAGAAAATTATTAGATAATTATTTGTAGAAAATTCTGTTCTATCATATTAGGTAGGTAGGTATAATAGTTTTAGCTCTGCGCTGAATTATAACAAAAATAATTAGCAAGGATAATATATTTAATCATATCTTTAGGTTAATTGACTTAGTTTATTTAATTAATACTTAATAATGCGTCCTCTAATGCTGGTATTAATTTACACTATAATGGTATGAAACGGGTTATCAGAGGTGATAAGGCCCATTCCCGAGGACAATCGGTCCCTCATGTGACCACAAGGCATTGTACTGTGTTAACGTAAACAGTCGTATTTTAACTTTTAACTTGAAAATGAAGGGGTGTTATAAGTTTGACGTTTATGTGTATGTCTTTGACATTGTTTTTGATGCGGTTTTTTTGTTTGAAAGCTGAAAGGTGTGGGTAATATCAACTTGCAGTGGCGTAGCAACATACATTCATATATTCACGCCTTTTTCCCGAAGGGGTAGGCAGAGGTGTACCCAAGACTCAGTCCCATAGTAGATACACCCACATTTCGCCAGTAAGTTATTGGTCCCATGTAATAGGGGGCGAGCCTATTGCCATCTACCGGGCACAGTTCCAGACTCCAGGCAGTTATTGAGATAACTCCAATATTTAACACTTTGCCTGACCTGGAGATCGAACCCGGGACCTCTAGATTGGCAGTCGAGCATGCGCCCTCTGGCGTAGCAACAGTAGTACAAATTACGTAATAATTGCTATGAAACGTATTTTTTCTATGAAAAAATTACATTTGACAGCAATCATTAGGATATAACCGATTTTGACGAAAATTGGCACACAAGTTCTTACCAAAATTTTCTTGTCGATTGCTATTTTTAATTGTGGGGAAAATAGGGCATGTTTGGTGTAGCGTTATTTATAGATGGATTTCAATCAAATTGAGTAAGAGTGAGAGGCGCACTAAGGACTTTATTCTACACAATATGTTGCAAATAAAATTCCAAAAAGAGAAAGTGGAGGGGAGAAAAGGGCGGAAGTTTGCTATAGCAAAACGCTATAACGCTATAGCGTTATACTATAGGGATGGATTTCAATGTGTTGCATTTTTCGGAAAATTTAGACCTACCTTTAGCAATTAGGCTACGCAGTCCTCTCTGCCTCTACAAGAAGAACCCGTAGACACCATATCGACCTTCTAGATCCAAGGGAACGCGAGTAATCGCTAAAACGTTACCCCTATTTTGTTCAAAAGTCTACATAGGTATAAGCAAGCCTATTGGTCAAGCACCTGAAGTTTGATTTAAAATTGGGTGTATGGGCTCACCATACAGAGCACTTGAGTTCTCACGCTAAACTTAATACTTAACATAACTCTACAGATTTCTTTAGCCATAAGTTAGTTATAACAAATAGTACCTATAAAGGCGTCGTTCAGAGCACACTGCTCTTTTATTTTTAAAACTAAGCGTCCCGGCGTCGCGCACCCGTACTAACAACGAACAAACAATTAACAATTAACTCTAACTATAACTTAATAAATAAAACAATGTATGCAGAGTCTCCAAACAGTCGAGACTCTACATTGGGATTTCTTCGTTAATTTTTTTGCGCAAATTACTTTTTGGGCTTGGAAAAGGGGAAAGTGTCGGTTATTGCATGGTTATAAGAGCTAGCGAGCTCTACTGTTCTCACAGAACCACTAGTATTATCACTTTACCTCACAAGTACATAATTTTAATAATATTATGTAATAGAAGAATACCTCATTACCACTTAACAAGTATTATCTCATATTGTGTTCTGTCGTTTGATAAGTGCTATCTATTGTTAGAAACCGCTTAGTTATATGTTTATTACACCTATATACTCAGCTGGTAAACGATATTAGGTATTCGACATACAAATTTCATTTATATAAAATATATGAAATTAATAATAATAATATGGGACAACTTCCACACACGGTCATCTGGTTTCTAACTATAGGCTAGAAGCCTGTACTATGGTAACCAGATGACTGATATACATACTTATATAAGATTATAACACCCAAACACAGATCGAACAGACATGTTCATGCTCACAAATGTTAGACCTGGCCTGAGATCGGCCCGGGGCCTGCGGCACAGAAAGCAGAGTTACTACCATCTGAGCCAACGAGGCTGTCAATTGCTTCTACGTTTAGCATCAAAATACATTAAGTGGCGAACGCTAACTAATATAATATGTAAGTAAGTACCTATACGTAAGTAAGGTAACTAAGACCGATATATTATCAATTAATTTGTTTTACCTCTCCTTTTCAATCCCCACTCAATCAAAGACTGCCTCGGTGGCGTAGTGGACGCAAGCTCGACTGCGATCAGGAGGTCCCGAATTTGATCCCCAGGTCAGGCAGTGTTATTTGGATTTTTCCATTGGGAATTACTCGTATCTCAGTGACATAATGGTGTCGGAAACTGTGCCTGGTAGATGGCAATAGGCTTGCCCCGTATTACATGGCGCCAATAACATACTGGCGTAATTTGGGTGTGCCTTATATGGGACTGAGTCCTGGGTACACCTCTGCCAACCCTTTCGGGAAAAGAGGGTGATTGTATGTTATGTTATGTTGTGCTTCCACATTTAGCATCCAAAAATACATTGAGTGGAAATCGCTAACAAATATGTTAGTATACTGGTGCATTTTCTATGTTACAAAAAGGACTGGTAATACTAAAACGAAGTGCATCCACCCATTAACCTGAACTGGTAAAATACTAGATTGTTTCACACAAGGGGCTAAACAGGCCCATTATATACGAGGTAGTTTAAAGAAAAGGGGAGCTTCTCGAAAATGGAAAGCTCAAATTAAGTCCCATTAGGTCCACGTGCGTCAGTAAAGTGCACATGCCAGTTGTTGAGTAAGCGCTGAGAAAACGTACCTTATCTCCCCTTTTATTTATATCAATGATTTCAACAAAACATTTTGTGTCTTAGTCGTTAGGTTTGGTACCAGACAAAATTTAAAAGAAATTTGTCCCGTAAAAGTTGAAAAGTTATTTAAGCCCCGATCTGATAAAAATGTACCGGTTCATTTTTAAGTGAATAATGGAAAAATGTTTGGCCAATCTTGGGATATTTTTTGAATCGTTAATATAAACTGAATTAACGGGTTCATATCGTCCAACACATCCCCTGCAACACATATTATATACGCTATTAGTGCGGCCACACACGCCAGCCGTTTTAAGCCTTCTTTCAAACACGTCTTAGCGTGTTTTAAGTTTTTAGAACAAAAAACATAACATAACATACATTCACGCCTTTTTCCCTAAGGGGTAGGCAGAGGTGTACCCAGGACTGAGTCCCATAGTAGATACACCCACATTTCGCCAGTATGTTATTGGTCCCATGTAATAGGGGGCGAGCCTATTGCCATCTACCGGGCACAGTTCCAGACTCCAGGCAGTTATTGAGATAATTCCTAATGGAAAAATCCAATATTTAACACTGCCTGACCTGGGGATCGAACCCGGGACCTCTTGATTGGCAGTCGAGCATGCGCCCTCTACGCCACCGAGGCAGTTTTAGAACAATATGAAAAAAAACACATCAGCAGTAATTCTGCTAGGTTCATAACAAGCGTACAAGCACATAATAGGTAGATTAAACAAAAGTCTATTCCTGTCTAACCACTAAAATCCTGTCGCTAGATCTGTTAGTAAATTAGACCACCCATAATATAATAAATAAATACCTATTCCTTCAAAGCACCAAATCGTGTGATAATTATTATCTGTTATTATTATGTCTGTTCACAAAACCTAGAGGTTACTACTGTATGATAAACCAAAAATACGAAAACAAGGTGTGTAGATACATACATTACGCTGATATTAGACCGCCCGTCTTTCACAACGGGTGTTATCTCGATGACGTCAATATAATAATAATTATAGGCAACTATATTATCTAAAACAAGTTCAATCAATCATGAATGTGTGTGTAACTAGAGGAAGTGTTTCATTGATCGATTGCGAATTTGAACGATGTTTTCATGGGTCATTAATCACTTTCAGTCTTGAAATGTTTTGAGAACGTTTTTAAACTTGTGTCTCATAAACAACAGTGTCACAAAAAGATGTACTTAGTTATACTTAAGGGGGGTACATAATACCCGTAATATAGCAGTAATGTGCAAACATTACTGTGTTCCGGTCTGAAGGGCAATGTTACCAGCGAAATTACTGGATTACTGGGCATGAGGAGATTCAAAAACTAATAACTCTGGGTGACAGGCGCAGTGCAGTGCCGCAGATTTTTGCAACAATTTCCATTATGGAGCCAACTCTGAAATAGCATAAAAAGAGTCACCCGTTCCATATTATTCAATAAATCGTAGATTTTATTCAAAGTTAAGAAGTGTTTTCTACATACTTTTCATTATTTCACAGTTGGTTTCATAGTGAAAGTTGTCCTAATCATAACTACAATTAATAGGTACCTACCCTTTATTTTGATGAATTGAACTGTGGCGAAAGATATTTCTGACGAAGGGTAATTTCGGCGAACCGTGCTATCGGTGGTGAAAACTACTTTCGACGGTCGGTGACTTCGATAAATGATGATTCGATTCGATGAATCGTACGTTGCTAGCTGATGACTACTGTTACAGTCCATCAAATCTAAAGAAGAAGAACCCTTTGACAGTCCTTATTTTGCCTTGGTTGAAGAATTTCAATTAATGTTTAGTGACTAAGAATTCTTCTGATAAAAATCATAATTCTATGGTTTTACGGCGAAGATTATTGAAATTGTGTGAGTTACGCCCATGCAAAGCAAAAAAATATATAAAACCTGTGACCAGAATTTTCACAGGCCACTGTAAACTAAACAAAAATATGATGAACATGGGGCTAGGTCAGGAAGCCGAGTGCAGATTCTGCCTCGAAGAAGAGGAAACGGCTATGCTCATCCTCTGCGAATGCAGGCCCCTCACGCTCAATAGAAGTATCCACCTGGGACGACAAATAATTCGCCCAAATGAGACACCTCACTCCTCGGAAAAATTGGAAATTTCTAGATTCAGCGAACTTAAGCAGTTGATTATATATAATCCATATTACCTATGGGCTGCCGCAACAGATCAGCAATGGTCGAAGCGTCTTTAAGTCCCTATGAATGATGTTTTTTTTTTATGATAGTGAGTAACAAGACGAGCAAATCAGGTGCCTGATGGTAAGCATCATGATTACCCATAACAGACACAGTGCCACCCAGTGTTTAAAATGGCACTGCACTGCGCCTGTCACCCTGATATAGTTGTTGAAACTCGTCATGCCCAGTAATTTCGCTGGTAACATTGCCCTTCAAACCGGAACACAGTAATGTTAGTACATTACTGCTTGGCGGATGAATAACTGACAAAGGTGTGGTAAGTACGTCCCCAGGCCCCCTGCAGAAGAGGCCTACCACTACAAAAAATGACTAATAATACCTAATAATATATATGGAAAGATATTTCTTCCCTCTCAAAGCTTGAAAAGATGAAACGTCTAACGATACTTGCTAGATTTTCTGGGCTATAAGTACCTATTCTCATGTAAGTAGGTAATGTAATGTAATGTAATGTAAAGTGGACTCCTTTTCCGCACTTAGACTCTAATCTGGTCCGTTGTGCGTGAAGTCCTGGCTAATCTAGCCAGCCTAACTCCGCCCAGAAGCTCAGAAGCCTCCTGGGAACTTCGCAGGCTTCGCGGAGTGACCTCACTGTTCCGAGGATTTGTTCACGTTGAAGGGTTACTGCCTCGCATTCCAGGACTACGTGGGCAACCGTTTCTTCCGCCTTGAAACAGCCTCTGCATAGAGGACTGTCCGTGGCGTTTATGGTAAATAGATGTTTGTTCAAGGGGCAGTGACCTGTTATAGTCCCTATCATTATTTTCAGGTTCTTTCTGTTTAGACTTAACAGACGCTTTGTAAGCCGCGTGTTTAGAGCGGGTAAAGCTGATTTTGATTGTCTGCAGTCTGTTGTTTGTTCCCATCTTTGATTATGGAGCTCAACGGATCTCTGGCGGATCCATGTACGGAACTGTGAGAAGGGTATGAGAAGGAGTGGGTACGGGCCGGTCACTGTCATCCCAGCTCCTCTCCTGGCCAGTTCGTCTGCAGCATCGTTACCAAGTGATCCACTGTGTCCTTTTATCCACTGGAGAATAATTCGATTAGTCGAAGATATTTCTTCCAGGGCCTGATGGCATTCGATGATTAGTTTGTTAGTGGTTTGTAAGTAGGTATAGGTAGGTCCAGTTAATAAACATCAAAGCATGGAAGCGACATAGTTGCCAATTATCATAATTACTCCACACTGCATGCATGGAGTTCAACGGGATGATTGGTCACGAATTAGGTAGGCACATCATAGAGTTATAACTCAAACTTTCGTACTCGTATGTCTAGATGATAAATGAAAATTTATTATTACGAGTGGCTAAATTTATTATAGGGTTTTGCCTATACGAATTAGGTTTGTATGTAACCGTAATATCTATAACCGGTTAAGGCGCGGTGCTACGAGTAAGCTAATTCGCACTCTCGCTCACTCGAACCCACATTTTTGAATATATAAAAAATACAACGTGTAAAATTACGTAAATTAAAGACAACGAGTTTTTCATGTATAAAAACCTGCACAAAGAAAACAAATCTCAGAAACATAAAAAGGCACTGAAAACTTGTTTGAATTAAATTGGATTTTTTAGTGAATCTTTGTATTGTTATTTTCTAGAACCTAGTTGTTTTTATTTTACGTAATTACATGTAGTATTTTTTATATCTTCAAAAATGTGGGTACCTACGTGTGAGCGAAAGGGTGAATTTGCTTAGCACCGTGCCTAAATAGACGGCATTTTTTTTAGACTATAGGATAAAATCGGTCTTGAAATGAGTATTTTAGGACCTAAGTACTTTGATATTGGAGTTCTTTCTCCAAATTCAAATATTTGTTGTTGTTATTTTCTTTCTTAAACTAAGTAGTCTGTGACATCACAGCGATCGGGCATAAAAGTAGCGGTAAGGGATATGTTATATAATATAACATAATTACATTACATGAGCAATTTATAATAAAGTGCCAAACGCCCAGCATATTTAATACCAACCACCATTAAATTTATTTAAAACAACTAATCCCAAATATACTTACAAAGTACTTATAACTAATTCTGCAAATATTTATCCAACTTCAAACACATAAAAAGGACGACACAAATCACTCAAATTATCACATTTTGACCCCCAGTCCAAAAGAGAGGTGTTGTTAACAACTTACATAGAACCATACATTGTCATGTGAACTGAACTCGAGGATCGGGTTAAACTGCTCCTGGTTCAAAATTAATGGTTAATTAATAACTTATGTTAGTCACTTCTTATAGGATTTAACGGAGTATAAAAATAACACTGATGTTAAAATTATATTCTTAACCGTATTTGATAATCCGTTATTTAATTTTAATTTAATAAATTAATTTCATAATTCAATACCAAGTTAAAACACTGAATTCAAGTATTTTTCTTTAGTTTCCACGCCATGTTATACTTTATATTATTTTACAAAACTGGATATTAATTATGCAAAAAGTAAACAAAATATTTTTTGTTACGAACAGGTCTGACTGCTAAGAGGTCTAGAACAATATTAGACTTAACTTTGAATTAATACTCAACAATATAAGTGCATAATATAAATAATGATTAGGTAATACGTACATATAAGTATATAACATATTATTATGTACGATAATCAAATCACATGATCTAACTGATTTCAAAGTCACGTGCTTAGTACCTACCTATTACTTAGGTCAATAGTCTTTGCCCTCGTAACTACTGACTAATAAATATATTATTAATAAGTAGGTAATTGCATTACAATAGGAAAAAAAATTAGTGTAATAATTATTAAGCCGGTTACATAGGTTTTTTATTAATACTTACTTAGAATAGGTAATCTGTGTATCATTTAAATTCTTATACCTATTTATAAATTTATTAAACGGTAGTACTATTATTTCTTCTGTGGCTGAGCCCCGCGGTTTCACTCGCTGGAAAGTACTTTGAATGCTATACCAGGATGTAAGCTAATTTTATGTTATTTTAAAAAAGATTTTCAACCGAATCAGTTCAGTATTTTAGAGCAACGACAAAACTAACACAAACACACATACCAACTAACATCACATTTATACTTTACTAGCTGCGCCCCGCGGTTTCACCCGCGTAGTGTGAACAACGAAAAAACCTACCTATGTGTTATTGCAGCTGTAACCTACATACCAAATTTCAGCCCAACGCAATGTTTTGGTCTTATTTAAATTTACTTTCAATCTGTTATTGTCAAGCCTTATAATAATATCGGCTAGTGAAGAATTTATTTCGTTGATAAAGTTATCTGATCTTTGCACATTACAATAACTATAGTATCGTCCGCAAAAAGGACACATTCATGTTTTACTGCTCTTGGTAAGTCATTAACGTAGAGCAGAAACAACAGAGATCATAAGATACTTCCCTGCGGAACTCCACAACAGTTTAGTTTGGAGTCCGAATCAAATTGTTGCACGGTGTTAGATTTTTTATTGAACTGTTTTCTATTATTCAGGTAAGAATTGAACCAAAGCTCTGCTGTGCCTCTAATATCAATATCTTTTCTGAAATTAATGCCAATTTCATGTTATACACCTATAAAGTAGGTGTAGTTTCGTTATATACTCGACAACAACATATATATGTCTAAAATGAATAATCTAAATAAATAAGTAGGTATATGTAATATCGAACTCATAACACGTTATCGTCATTATGCAAAAAGTTTATGTCCACATCACTACCGGCAGCCGGTTATTTATTTCCTATGCTTTGCCAAAATATGCGTTTAATCTCAATAATATTATGTTAGTTCACTTTTTGCATACTTAAATATTTAACTTAAATGTTAATGGATTATGTACATTTTTAAATCTTTATTGAATTAGGGCGAATATGTCACCCTGTACTTAAATTAACAAACAATACACAACAAACGACAAAAAAAGAAGTTACAAAATAATCACGATGATTGTGCTCCTATCCTTAAACTAAACTAGTATTTCTAACTTCTAACTTTCTTCTAACAACTTTTAACTACCAACTGTAATATT
Source organism: Hemistola chrysoprasaria (assembly GCA_947063395.1). Lineage (NCBI taxonomy): Eukaryota > Metazoa > Arthropoda > Insecta > Lepidoptera > Geometridae > Hemistola > Hemistola chrysoprasaria. The sequence goes on from OX346714.1 coordinate 13,872,746, forward strand.
ATGTATAAATGGTCGAAATAAAGAGTAATCTATTCTATTCTTCATTTTTTAACAATAAACAACGTGCCATATGTATTGTTTTATGTTAGGAAGATATTAATTAGTACAGTCAATTGTGTACCTTATTGCTATGAACAAAGGCAAGGTCATTGTAATGTTTATTTAACTCAACATAATATACTGTTGCTCTTCACGCCGGACGAGCTAAAACAAACGTTTGTTTCAGATGCCCTTGAACTTTGAATCACATTAATTAAGTACAGCAATTTTCACAAATGTGAAATATATACTTTTCAGAACAATTTAACTTTATTTTTCTTGATTATGAGCTATTCTTTACATAGGTACATATTATTTAAATAGCGCGATAAGAACGCCGGTTGTTTAGCATGCTATCGACTATGAATGTTTATTTATTAATATTTTCTTTACTTTTAGTATGTAATAAATTATTATTATATTATATAGGTTATTGCCACGTTAAATAGAGGATGAGGAAGACCAGTTATAACGTGGGCTATACGTTGACTATTACTATTATCCAAAAGAATATGAAACCCGTAATCGACAAAAAAAATAAGACACACAAAAAAGATCAGCCAAGAGTCTTAAGAGAGTTGCGCCAAATTATATTTGTTTGAAGAAAACCGTATTTATTTTTCTTCATATTTCTGTCTGTTCATATGTATGTCATATGTACCTACGTCTGCTTGATCTGCATCTGGGTATTATAAGCTTATTAAGTATGTATATCAGTCATCTGGTTACCATAGTACAGGCTTCTAGCCTAGTTTGGGACCAGATGACCGTGTGTGGAAGTGTCCCATATTATTATTATTATATTCGCTTTTTATGTTGTGCAAATTGTAATCCCGCTTTACACTTTTCTATCCTGCTCAACTAACATGCCGAGCATAGTGTATTCTTAAAACCAGAGCTGCAAATGACTTGTTGCAGCACAAAGCTGAGCATACTCCTATTGTCAGTAGTTTAGTAGTGGTAGGCCTCTTTTGCAGGGGGCCGCCTGGGGAAGTACCACACCTTTGCCAGTTATTAATCCGCCAAGCAGTAATGTGCAAACATTACTGTGTTCCGCTATGAAGGGCAATGTTACCAGCGAAATTACTGGGCATGATGAGATTCAACAACTCATATCTCAGGGTGACCGGCGCAGTGCATTGCCGCGCAGAATTTGAATTTTAAAACACTGGGTGGCACTGTGTCTGATATGATCATGTCATGTTGCTTACATCAGGCACCTGATTTGCTCGTCTTGTTACTCACTATCATAAAAAAAACATCATTCATAGGGATTTAAAGACGCTTCGACCATTGCTGATCCATTGTGGCAGCAATGGTAAAGCAATGGCAATGGTAAAGCAAATACTTGTATTTTTGTTGTATTTGTACCTACCTACTGAATTCATGAATTATAACAGTCATAAGTGTAACAAATATTATTAGGTGGTAATTTATATTTCTGACAATAAACACATACTTTTTTTTAATATAACAAAATTGTTTTGATGTTATTTAAATGGTTTTTTTTTTGGAAATTATTAAACCGTACCGTTTTTTAAACCAAATATATTTTGGCGCAAATAAAGGCCAGATTAAGAGCCAAAAACAAACAATTGAGTGGAAAATTATTCTGCCTTTCTCCATATTTGGAAAATTACTTTGGTATGAAGCAGCAACCGCGTTAAGTTATGAAAATCCGACCCAGTTCAATCAGAACAAGAGGAGGACAAAGCAAGTAGGTAACCTTTACATAATACCTACTTAAGATAAAAAATAGAGTAAAACACCCGCAGCGTGTGATGCTGTAATGCAGAGAAATTTAAGATTATATTTTAATTATTCTGTTATCAAACTATCTATCTATTATCAAGCACGTTCGCTAACTATGTATAACTACAAAGATAAGACTAATACAATCATTGACATTGGGTGTAATGACTCTAATTTGTTATTAAGTTTTTTGTAAGTTATCACACGCTTGGCGCATGCATCTTAGGCTTAGGCTACACATAACATACATTCACGCCTTTTTCCCGAAGGGGTAGGCAGAGGTGTACCCAGATCTCAGTCCCATAGTAGATACACTCACATTTCGCCAGTATGTTATTGGTCCCATGTAATAGAGGGCGAGCCTATTGCCATCTACCGGGCACAGTTCCAGACTCCAGGCGCAGTTATTGAGATAATTCCTAATGGAAAAATCCAATATTTAACACTGCCTGACCTGGGGATCGAACCCGGGACCTCTTGATTGGCAGTCGAGCATGCGCCCTCTACGCTACCGAGGCTACACATAGGGCATATTTAGGTACAATATACACCAATGTTGTGAGACCCCAATGTAAAAGCCCAAGTTGAGTCGATTAATGTGTAGGCGCAACATCACATAATAAGTATAGGTACAATACGTACTATATACGTACTACTTTTTGTAATACATATATGTATTACAAAAAGAAATACCTACGTAATAACCATCCGTGAAATTAAAACGCAGCGCATATCTGTGTATGTATGTAATAAATTAATATCTACGAAAAAATATCATATACACAAAGTGAGAATCATCGCGTGTAAGTACCAACTATTTTCTTTTGTTTCATATAATATATTTATATTTATCCAGCGACAAAACATAAAATTTTGTATAGTTATAACAGTGTCAACAAGAGAATGTCATCTGCGCAAGCGCAACATCTAAATATATTATTTACACGTGCTTCCTGCATGATAAGAAATGTTCGCAAATAACTACTGTTTCTCGATTAGGTAGGTATTTGGCAATGCATCCAGAATACGGACTTTGCTCTCATGACTCATGATATTTGGCTCAGTTTGTTTAGTAGTAAATCTCGGATAAGTTGACTCTGAATATAGTTCTAATGTCAATTAAAATTTTCAAATGTAATATTATTCTCGTCTATTGTGAACAGTCAGAAGGTATCTAAAATGGCACGACTGTCCATAGAGGGGTGCTTATCCCCACACTTATGTGTAGTATAGTGAATGTTGGGTCTGGCAGAAGAAGCATGAAAGTTAGATTAATTCTGTGGAAATGAGAAGTTTGAGAAGTATGAGTAGAGTGTGCCTTGATGAACAAAGTAAAGGATAGTGTGATAAGGGAACGCTGTGGCGTGTTAGAAGATGTAGTGACAAAGATAGAGAAAGGAATGACTCAGGTGGTTCGGACATGTGGAGAGGATGATGAGGTCAATTCGGTAGGGGTCGACCTAGGCGTGTACTTTTCATGAACAAGTTATTGTTATCCTCAGGGAAGGCCGGGTCAAAAGTACCAAAAACCGACAAGCATGTAAGAAGAATGTGAGGAAAGTGGAAGAAGCAAAAGTTTTATGTAAGGATCGTAGCGAGTGGAAAGAAATAGTTTGTGGAACAAGACGGGATTGTATGTATGTATGTATGTACCATACAATTAAATACCATTAATAATAAAATTAACAAAATATATATTTGAATTGATTTGCATTACTAACATAAAAAATACATTATAAAAAAACAAATAAAATAGTGACTAGTGGCATAATATTATTAAACAATTTTACATACATACATACAGTCACACCTTGTTCCCGGTGGGGTAGGCAGAGACTATTTCCCTCCACTTGCTACGATCCTGACATACAACTTTCGCTTCGTTCACTTTCATGACATTTTTCATACATGCTCGTCGGTTGTAGGTACTTTTGACTTGACCTTTCCTAAGAACAACGTCAACTTGTTCATGAAAAGACTTGACCACTCACACTAGCCTTATAAATCTCTTTTGTTAATCTCCTTTCATGCATTCTCTCCACATGTCCAACAATTTGGATGAATAACTGGCAAAGGTGTGGTACTTTCCCAGGCCCCCAGTAACTAGATATCACTAGTAACTAGAGTAACTAGATAGAATCCAAAGACTAGACAAATGTAACTAGGTATACCTATATATCTTGGTACCTACCACCCACTCCAAAAACGCAAAATTCTATTTCAAATGTCCAAACCTTGAACACATTCGATCTCATTACCGACAATAATTAGCAGACGGAAACATCTTTCACCATTCAGCTTTTACAGACGCCCTACGCCTACATGCAGCTAGGCGTAGCAATGTCTACGTGGCAGCCTATTCCCGCTTCATTTTATGAACATCAAGATCGCAAAAACCATCAAAATATTAAGAGTTTATCCTAGCTAAACGAAATTTGATGAAAAATTTACCAAATCCACGTTTTGTATTAACCTGTTTCCTCCGAATATTGCCTTATAGTTACAGATTCTAGGCAGAAGTTTGTGAATATCTCAAGTGTTGCAAAGGTGAAGGTCAGGGAGAAATGCCAAGTGACTACAAGCTGGCCAGTGACCGAATGATATAATAGCTCACGACATAACATATAGATAGAATAGGTAAATAGGTACCTAGTTATCTTGCGCTACTACCGATCGTGATTTTTCCATTAGAAATTTTCTCGATGACAGCCTGGAGCCTGGAATTGTGCCCGGTTAATGGCAATAGGCTCGCCCTTATTACATGGGCACTTAAAAGATAATATAACTGGGGAAGTGTGGGTGTACCTACTATGGGACTGTATCCAGGGCACCAGGGTACATCTCTGCCTACGCCTTCCAAAAAGCCGTGATGTTAAGTCTGTATCTATCTTTTTTTGTATATTTTTAGGATTTAGCTATAATTTATAAATTAGTAGTTGTAGACCTCTTTTGCAGGGGGCCGCATGTACCACACCTTTGCCAGTTATTCATCCGTCAAGCAGTAATGTGCAAACATTACTGTGTTCCGGTCCGGCATGAGTTTCAACAACTAATATCACAGGGTGACAGTGTCGCGCAGAATTTTGAATTTTAAAACACTGGGTGGAACTGTGTCTGATATGGGTAATCGTGATTCATCAGGCACCTGATATACTCGTCTTGTTACTATCATAAAAAAAATCGTTACAGAGAGCCGGTTAAACGCTTGGTATTTTGGTTTAGCGTCTGCATGCAAGGGGGCAATGCCGCCAGAATTCTGGCCTCGTGGAGGAGAGTTTTAAACAGTTTTAGTTAGAAATGTAGGCTTTATTCTAGTTTATTTTTAATTTTGTATATATTAATGTGTAATTTTATCTTTAATTAAACAATTTAAACGTATTTTATCGAGTAAGTATTATTATTTATACCTGACCTTTCACTCTCTTCGCACTTCCTGTTACCACTAACTATTATATACATACTGTGTAAATATATTATGTTAATACGCGAGACATTATAGTATCCGATATAATTTGGGATATAATGCATTTTAGGGTTCTGTACCTCAAAAGGAAAAAGGGAACCCTTATAGGATCACTTTGTTGTCCGTCTGCCTGTCCGTCTTTACTTCTGTCAAGACACTTTTAACGGGAACGCGTGGAGGTATCAAGTTGAAATTGATATCAACCACTCAGATCTGCGGTCCCTTGCGGCTGTAAAAAAATCATACTTCTAAATTAACGCAATCAAATGTTATGGCCATTTTACTGCATATTTCCAAACTTTGCCCAAGGAACTATTAATGTGATGTATGTGCTGTAGGCGGATTGTTTTTCGAGATTAGCAGGATTTTGTTCAGTTATCTAGTTATGGAACCCTACACTATGCATAAATACGTATGCCTTAACAATTTATTTTAGTCTCGCATAGTAATATTAATTTATATACAAATGAAATGTTTAAAATTTAATTACTTACTTCCAGACCCCATATCTTAACAAATATTTTATATAGTAATTTTTGAGTACCTACTACTCGTATACTGATGTTTATTATAGATCCCAGGGTATGAGATGTCCGTCGCCGATTATCAGGAAAGAGGACCTATTAGCAGTTTGACACAATTCTATGGAAAATTTACTAAATCGATGTTTAATATTCCCCTGTTTCCTCCGAATACAGAAAACCTATTTGATAATATATTTGTCGGAGGAAGCTATGAGTCAAGTTGATTGTTGTTTTCATACGTAAAAGATAATATTGCTTTTGCTTATATTGTAATTACTTTTAAAATTCTTAATTTAATTTAAATTGATTTGTTACATTATTTTAGAATGATAAATCTCAATAATTTAATAAAAGTCATGATTTGATTATAATACTACGTAACGACCAATCAGAGCAGAGCACGTGCCTCGAGCGGGGTCGAGGCGCCATCTTGGCTTGGTGGAGTCAGTTAGCGTTCAGTTATTCCGAGACTTTTGGAGTGTGAGCTAGCGATCGAGTTGGATCGTGTTTAAAATATGAAGTAAGATCGGTGCCCCGAACCCGCTGCTCGGTCCTAACTGTATCATTTAAATTAATTAGAACTATTGTGTTAACCTAAAATAAACCACTGTGAACTTGTGATCGTTGTTTTGTGCTCGCATTTTGCCCTCATGACGCCCACAAAGCCCGCAACCACTAATGATGATGTCGGCGGGAATGTTTCTCCGACATCAGAAGTGGGATCGGTGCAGGCACAATACGTGAGCGAACCGACAGCGGCAAATGAAGGATGGCGTGCTGTTATACCCCTCTCCTAAAGGAAGATCTGCTTGCTAAGCCGCAGCATCAGCATTATGAGTAGGAGGTACTCTAGCTGGCTGCGGAGGGCAGTCAGTCTCCCTTCAGCACTCTCATCGAGTACTTGCCCATAATTTTATTATTGTTTTCTTTTCTATTTCAAATTAAAACTTTTAAATTAAAATCATTTTTTTTAAAAGATATAATCTAAGTCCCTTATAACAATTGGTGGCAGCGGTGGGATTTTTAAAATCCTCGGTACGCCTCATTTTGCGCCACAAAGTGCGGAAAAGTGCGGAAAAGTGCAGAAAAGTGTGGAAAAGTGAAAAAGTGAATATATTTTCCAAATCTAGTGGTATTTCCTATTGTGCCACTACGCTGTTTCTATGTCGCTGTATCGCCGTGTCGCTTTCCCGTTGGCACTGTAGTGCCTTACCGCCATACTAAATTGGCGAGCACCGCTGAAGCTAGCATCAACAAGAGTCCGGAGTCCGTAGACCCCCCTGACTCTCCTCCTAATTCCTGCTGCACCCTTCGAGCTGCAATGTTCCGGTTATTCCTGTGAGTCGTAAACATTAATCATTGTGACTTGAGTGATTTCGTGAAGTTTCCGTGACAACTAACATTTGAAATCTAAACTACAAACTATAGTCAAAACAATAAGATCATAACATCGACCAGCCGCTCATCGCCCACGCATCGCTTTCTAAGAACTGATAACGCCGTCTCTCAACCGAGTCACTGTGCCTCTATTAGATTATTTTATAAGTTAAGTAGGTAACCTTGATTAATCATATTGGGTTTTGACATTTTGGAATGACCAAGCCTAAAGAACCTAAAGAAACTAAAGAAACTATAGAATCTAAGGAAGAAGAATCACGAGTCATAGTAAAAATGTCAGAAATCGATATGAACGTGTTAATTAAGTTTATTGGTACTTTCGATGGTTCCAGAGACACATTGATTCCATTCCTTAATAATTGCCGCAATGCAATTAATTTAGCATCGACTTCACAACAAGATATACTTTTTAAATATATCCAAAGCCGATTAACCGGAAAAGCGGAATCAGTGTGTGCCATTAAAGAATTTACAAAATGGTCACAGCTCGAAGATTTTCTTAAAACACAATTCGGTGACAAGAAACATTACGCCCACCTACTCGCCGACTTGCAAAGTTGCAAACAATACCCAAATGAGGATGTCAACCAATACTCGTTGAGAATAGAGACATGTCTTTCAAAATTGCTTACAGAAATCAACATCACTATACCAACTAAAAAGAAAGACGAATTATCTGGGCGAGTAGCCACAATGCAAGATCTAGCGTTAAATAGATTCATGATGGGCCTCGATCCTAGACTGGCAACAGTAGTTAGATGTCGCGATCCGTCCACACTGAACGAAGCCATTAACTTCGCCACAGCCGAAGAGAAAATCTTAGGCGTCACATACAAAGGAAACTCCTTGACCGCGTCCCAGCCAAATAATTCACAGAGATCGAATTTCAATTCATCTTTTTCTCGACCTCAAGGTCAAATTTCTCGTCCAACCAGACCTCAGGGTCAAGGTCAATCTTACAATTCGCAGGCTCCTGTGTGTAGGTACTGCAAAAACATCGGTCATACTATTGAAAATTGTCGTAAACGGCAATACAATAACAATCGCCGCGCCCAGAATAATAACGCAAATTTTAAGAATGGTGGCAACTCATCTAACTATAATTCTAAACCCGCAATCCATAATATCTATCATGATCATTCGGAGACCACCTGTGACGAATGCACCCGACAGAACGATAACAATGGATATGACACTGTTGATACTACTTTAAACGAATAAAATTTCCTGAGAGGTGTCGCACAGGAAATCTCAGACTTAAAGCCGATACCAAATCTACTAAATCCACTGAATCTGCTAAATTCCCTAAATCTACTAAATCCACTGAATCTACTAAATCCACTGAATCTACTAAATCCACTGAATCTACTAAATCCACTGAATCTACTAAATCCACTGAATCTACTAAATCCACTGAATCTGCCAAATCCACTAAATCTACTAAATCCACTGAACCTGCTAAATCCACTGAACCTACTAAATACACAGAATCTATCAAATCTACTAAATTCACTAAATCTACCAAATCCACTGAATCTACTAAATCAACTAAACCCACTGAATCTACTAAATCCACTAAATCTATTATACCACCACCGAATCGCAATATTTCTAGCCCGACCATGAGACAGGGTAATCAACCCAAAACTTATAGCAGCGTTGCTGCTACACCCAAGACCACTAACACACAAGGTTATCAGCGCCGAACTTACAGCAATGTTGTTGCATCATCCAAAGCTGCTATAAAACAGGTCGCACACCAGTTCCAAACTCGAAGTAACCCTTCTATTACTATTTCAAATTCAATTGCCGATCAATCGAGTTCTCATACAACCGCTGCTATTTCCAATTCCCCATCCACACCGGAAACCGATTACAATCATTTTCCAAATCTGAAATCTATACAATCACGAACTTTATTCAGTAATCGAACCGCCAAGCCTACTTCTAAATCGTATCCATCTCGCTCAGTATCTGAAACAAATAAGAACACATTAAAAACTTATAATATAACTACAAATCCAACAAAGAAGTACTTACCATTTGTCGAAGTCCAAACATCTGTCTCTCGCAAACCTTTGAAACTTCTCGTTGATAGCGGTGCATCTGTCTGTCTTATAAAATTAAACACAATTGAAAAATCTCCCGAGATTTCACAACACATTATCGCTATTAGCGGCATAGGTACAAAAGATAAACCTATACATTCATTGGGTCACATATCACTGAATTTTAATTCCATCTGCCATCCATTTCATATTATACCCGACATAGACTTCCCATATGATGGAATAATAGGAAACGATCTACTAACCACCGGTAATTCCAAAATTGACTATATTCAAAATATACTGACAATCAATAATACAAAACTATCCATGAGATTTACTGAACCTGTATATACCATCCCGCCTCGAACTGAAGCAGTCATAGAGTGCTCTGTAACGAATCCCGAAATAAAAGAAGGTCTTGTAGTAGATAATAACATCATAGAACACCTATTGATAGCTAACTGCATTGTGAAAGTTAAACCCAATGCCAGAATAAATATTTCTGTCGTAAACACCTCTGAATCCCCTATTAGAATAAACTCAAATCTGAAATTAAAAATTGAGCCTCTAATAAAAACTGACCACAAGGTTTTTCATACACCTTGTTTTGATACAAAACAAAACAACGCGACAAATAGGACTGAAGAAGTAATAAAATTGTTGCGAGTATCTCATCTGAATTCGGAAGAAACAGACGCAATCTACGACCTTTGCTCCACTTACTCAGATATATTTCATCTTCCAAACGACCATTTGACAACCACTGATTCTATCGAACATGAAATCACCACTACCTCTTCTATTCCAATCAATACTAAATCTTACAGATTCCCTGACATTCACAAACAAGAAGTTCGATCTCAAATAAATAAAATGCTTGATGAAGGGATAATTAAACATTCGACCTCTCCATGGTCGTCTCCAATTTGGGTAGTCCCCAAAAAAATCGATGCCTCTGGGCAACGAAAATGGCGTGTAGTAATAGACTATCGCAAGTTAAATGATATAACCATTGGAGATTCCTATCCTTTACCTAATATATCCGAAATTTTAGATCAGCTGGGAAAATGTAAATACTTTAGCACCCTCGACCTTGCTTCCGGTTTTCACCAAATAAAAATGTCCGAGAAAGACGCACCTAAGACCGCTTTCTCAGTACCGGAAGGCCACTTTGAATTTACTAGAATGCCTTTTGGGCTCAAAAACGCCCCGGCGACCTTCCAACGATTAATGAACTCTGTCCTCTCTGGTTTACAAGGATTCCAATGTTTCGTGTACCTTGACGATGTGGTAATACACTCTTTTGACCTCGAAACCCATATGAAGAACCTTTCGAACATCTTTGACAGACTACGCCATTTCAACCTAAAGCTACAGCCAGACAAGTGCGAATTCCTACACAAGGAAGTTTCTTACCTTGGTCATATAATCACTGATAAAGGTGTTAAACCGAATCCGGACAAAACTGCGGCTGTAGAGAATTTTCCACGCCCGACATGTCCCAAAGATATAAAATCCTTCATGGGTCTAGTGTCCTATTATCGCCGATTCATACCAGATCTGTCCAAAATTGCGAAACCACTAACTAATCTTTTAAAGAAAAATATTCCATTTAATTGGCAAAACGAACATCAACTAGCTTTCGAAACCTTGAAAAATGCTTTAATCTCAGCCCCTATACTGGCATATCCTGATTTTACAAAACCTTTCATCTTAACCTGTGACGCATCCAATTACGCAATTTCAGCCATCCTGTCCCAAGGTCCAATAGGCAACGACCGTCCTATCGCCTATGCATCTCGAACCCTTAATAAAGCTGAATGCAACTATAGCATCACAGAAAAAGAGTGCTTAGCAATTATTTTTGGTACAAAAACATTTAGGCCATACTTATATGGTCGACGCTTCACCATAGTGACCGACCACAGACCCCTGAAGTGGCTATTTAACTGCAAAGACCCTGGCTCGAAACTTATCAGATGGAGGCTTAAACTTGAAGAGTTCGATTACGAAATCGAATATAAAAAAGGCAAAATTAACAGCAACGCCGACGCACTGTCTCGATTTCCTGTTAACCCAGTTGTAGAAGACAATGAAGTTCCACAACCTTCGACCTCTGGCCCAACAAAAGATTGTCCCACTGATAATACAGGAATACCTTCAGATATTCTCGACGATCTATTTGATCTAGCCGATATCGGTATTAGTCCACTCGATTCAAACACAGAACTCTCTCCACTGTTTCCACCGTCCCTATTGGACTCTCCTTCTCCGCCACATCCCGTGTCTCCTTCAACTCCATTTCTTCCACCGGACCTTTTACCTGAAACAAACAAACAAATTAATGAAACACCCTCGAATGCTAATAAAGACTATTCTGAATTTTTAAAATCATTTAATAACAAAAACGAAACATATAATACTTACATTAAGGAACATAACCAAAGCCTCTTAAAAAGCAGCGCAAAGACAATACTCGTCCCAGTATCGATTGATTTTGACGAATCAAATCCTTACCTTGAAGATATAGTTTCGGCAGCAGATGCCTCGATTCATGATGGTGAACGCGAACTACATTCATTTAAGAAACTCACAATAAAAAATAAAACCTACTATTTCCTCTTTACAAAAGTATACCATTTTGATACATGTTCCTATGCTGAAATTTTCAAATCCTTAAAATCCGCTAGAGACGATATATTACTTACTGGCGACATCAACGAAATAGCAATATCCGATTTCAAAAATCCATTTGAACAAATATCCTTTACAAAAATCTACGCAATACTTACTTACCTATTTAACAATACTAATATTACCGTCAATATACACCATAACACAATCATATATCCTGTCCCAACTGAAATAGCTAAGATATTAAAAGAAAACCATGATATTCCCATCGCTGGTCACTTAGGTTCAAACAGAATGTATGACAGAATTAAAGAACGTTATTTCTGGAAAAACATGCGCAGCGACATTGAAAATTATATCAAAAAATGCTCATCTTGCCAAACCAATAAAGCTTACCGCAAGACGAACAAAGCTCCAATGATAATAACATCGACATCAACATCTCCATTTGAAAGGGTTTCCATTGACATTGTAGGTCCTCTGCCGGAAGCTGGCACAGCTAAACTCAAATTTATTCTAACCATGCAAGATGATCTCACAAAATTTTCGTTAGCCTATCCTATTCGTAGTATCACTGCCGAAGAATCGTGTGAATGTCTCCTCCATTTCATATCATTATTTGGTATTCCAAAATATATACTCACCGACCAAGGCACAAACTTCACGGCTGACCTATTTAAAAGGACTTGCGAATTTCTGAAAATTAAAAACTTATGGTCCAGTCCCTACCACCCACAAACTCAAGGCGCTCTCGAAAGGTCACATTCAACCCTCAAAGAGTATCTAAGACCCTATATAAATGCAAACCATGACAACTGGCCCAAATATGTGTACACAGCTATGTTAGCTTACAATACCGCAGTACACTCGACTACACGATTTACCCCATTCGAACTGCTATTTGGTCATAAGCCTCGCATACCCGACTCTATTTACAATGATTCATCTATTAATAACACCTATCCTGAATATATTAAAATGTTACAACACCGATTGAAGTTGTCTCGCGAGAAAGCTCTAGAATTTATCGAAAAATCAAAACTTACTTCAAAAGCATACTATGATTCCCGCACTCGACCAGTTTCATAATATAAGGTAGGCGACTATGTCCTTCTAAAAAATCACCTAAGACTGCGTAAAGCCTTATCTCCCGTATGGAAAGGCCCATACAAGGTCATTAAAGTTCATAACAACCACTCGCTAACACTGCTGATCAACAGACGGCATGTCAAACATCACTTCGATGAAGTTAAGCATGTCGATATCCAGGAACTACCAACCTCCAGTTAAAATTTGCGTGGTTTTGGGATACCTTAATAATATTACTCATATTTACAGAATCATCTTCGCTCACAGTAGCGCAGCCCTGACAACTGACCGATTTGTGGAACCGATCACTGAGAGTCCTGGAATATTCTTTGACCCTGTCGGCGTCCTAAAAATCACCGACGACAAATTTCACGTAGTAATCCCTATAGATGTCTCCCCATATAAATATTATATTGAAAACATCCATAATACATTCAATATCATCCTATTTCAGTGTCGCGAAAGTAAAGAAATAGATCATTCAAAATGCCTTAATATGCTTCAACCCTTAGATTCATTATATAAAGATATTTTACGTGATTTCAATTCTATTTCTCATATAATCTCTAACAACGTTTCTAAACGATCTGCATGGTTTGCCGGTGTAGGCGTTGTATTCAAACATATTTTCGGCACCATGGATGAAGATGATGCTATATCCTATAGTCAGGCAATTCAAAATCTTTATAACAATGATAAAGTCATAATAGACTCATTAAAGAAAAATATTATGGTATCTCAAACAGCTATCTCTAATATAAATCAATCCTTATACGAAATTAATAGGAATGAAGCCAAATTAAATCATGCTATTGACGGAATATCTTCAGCTGTGAACAATATATATGAATCTGTTCATAACAACACCTTTCAAGCAACTCTTAATTCAATTGTAAATATTTTGCAAACAAACCTTCTGACGCTTTCTTTTAAGATTGAAGATATGCTCAATTCTATTCTATTTGTAAAAGCTAATATACTACATCCATCTGTATTAACGCCTACTCAATTATATAATGATATCATCGGTAATCTTAAGTTAGTCCCTAAGTACAAAGACTTTCCTATAAGCTTAGAATTAAATAACATACATTCACTACTTAGTGTCGCTAATATAATTTGTTACTATCTCGATAATAAGTTAGTCTTTGTAATTAAAATACCTTTAGTTAGTGTTTTAGAATACGATTTGTATAAGAATATACCTATGCCAACCCCTCATAACATAACCAATGGCCTAAAATCATTTGCATTAATATTACCTTCTGGAGAATATGTAGCCATAAGCAAAGATAAAACCACTTTTACATATCTTAAAGACCTAAACTCTTGTAAAAGTATACTTGGAAAGACTTACCTTTGCAAAGTTAATGATATTTATAACATTCCTGGTAATCCATCTTGTGAAATAGAAATTATGACTAAAGCCATATCCTCATTACCCGAAACTTGTAATTATAGATTTCTCTATGGTGATATTGACATATACCATAAACTTAATAACGACAAATGGATATTTATCCAATCTCAGCCTACCAAAATCTCTATTGAATGTGAAAATCACGATGTGAAAGAAATTGTAATATCTGGTACAAACATACTTGATTTGCCTGTAAAATGTGTTGCTTATTATAAGAATAATAAAATACTAAGAGAAAAACTCCCTAGAATAAATATACCTATTGTTTCTTCGGATTTTAACATAGTTAATGATAATTGCTGCAATCTACATAAATTTGGGAAAATTAACCTTCCAATGTTTAATTTAAAAAACATTAATTTAGATAAACTTAAGTCAGTAAAAATTGTCTCCGATCAGATAATAACCGATCTCGAAAATGTTAAAAACTCAAACAATTTAGCTACTCATATCAGTTTCCCAATTTTAACCATTGTTTCCTTAGTTATAATATTTAGTTTCATTATATTTTACTTTTGTAAGGGCAAATACTTGAGGACACTACCTATAACTACAACAGTAACTATATCTGATGATAACGAGTCAGAACCGCGTTTGCGAATCGAATAAGATTCAGGGAAACTTATATTTCCTCCATAAGTTTCCTCTTAACGAGGGGGTTGTTATACCCCTCTCCTAAAGGAAGATCTGCTTGCTAAGCCGCAGCATCAGCATTATGAGTAGGAGGTACTCTAGCTGGCTGCGGAGGGCAGTCAGTCTCCCTTCAGCACTCTCATCGAGTACTTGCCCATAATTTTATTATTGTTTTCTTTTCTATTTCAAATTAAAACTTTTAAATTAAAATCATTTTTTTTAAAAGATATAATCTAAGTCCCTTATAACAGTGCGTTATTCGAAGCGCAGCAAACCAGCATGAGGTTACTAGTTGAGGCGCTAACCAACCCACCGAAAATCGAGGATAAGGGCATCACGCTGCCAAAATTTCAACCGGATGATGCTGACACTGATGCCCGGGCCTGGTTAGCAACAGCGGATATCTGCTTATCGGATTGCGATATACAGGGAAGTAAATTGATTCTCATACTTAGTAAGGCTATGAAGGGTTCGGCTGCAACATGGTTTTCTCAGATAGCTTTTCCCAATATGAAGTGGTTAGAATTTAAAGAAATTTTCCTTTCTCGCTTTGATACATTGGAAACATGTGCTGCGACGATGTTAAAAATGATTACTGGCAAACCACAAGAAGGTGAATCTCTTGCTGCTTATGCAAGCCGTTTATTCACCTTACTGATGTCACGATGGGGTAGTCTGGGCAAGGAAGAAATGGCGGTATCTTTAATACTCGCACACATGGGGCAAATCGAGCCACGGTTGCAACGCAATATTTTTTTCTGAAGAAATAACTACCCGCAGTAAAATGCAACGTGAACTAATGGCGTTCTCTTATCGCAAACGCAGTTACCAAGAGATTTCAAAGGCCGTCGCAAGTACTACGCAAGACAATAAACGTCCTAGGTTAAGTGCTGTCTCAACAAAATGTTACGCTTGTGGAAAGTTAGGTCATAAATCTTTTGAATGTTTCAGCCGATCGCATGACAAGCAGCAACCAACTCCAACTTCTGAGCGCTCCAACACGGCCGTTACTACGCGGCCCGTTGTGACTTTGCTACAAGTGTGGTGCTGAGGGTCACGTGGCATCGCGGCGCTCAAAGACATGGCCAGTTGCAAGCGGCAGCGCACAGCCCGCCGCCACTCCACCCAGCGTTGTGAAGCGAGTGGACGTATGCGGCCTGAGACCTGTCACTGGAACCATTACGCAATTTGGTGAGCAGTTCCCATTTTGTTTCGATTCCGGTGCTGATTGTTCCTTAATTAAAGAGAGCGTCTCTCGCAGGCTTGTTGGTACATTGCAGCGTGCAATTGTTACTTTGACTGGGGTAGGAAAATCTAGTGTAGTATGCGATTCGCAAATTTTATCTAGAGTTTTCCTTAGTGGTCATGACGTAGAAATTTTATTTCACATTATACCTGATGATTATCTAAATAATGACATTCTGATTGGACGCGATTTGTTGACCCTAGGGTTGTCAGTACACATATCGAGTGATCAGCTTACTATAGTCGAGAAGCCCTCTACAGTTAATATTTGCGATGTTGGTAACGCGACGGCTGACTTTCAAGACGTGGATACCGATATACCCGATGACCTTAAACCATAACTGATAGAACTTCTTAGCAGTTTTAAGAACTCATTCGTTGAAGGCACGCCTACTAGTAGAGTAAAGACAGGTGAATTGGAGATTAATCTAGTAGATCCTAGCAAAACCGTACAACGGAGACCATATCACTTGAGCCCTGAAGAGCGGGAAACAGTACGGAATAAGTGTAGCGAACTCTTGTCTGCTGGGGTTATTAGACCTAGCAAATCGCCCTTCTCTAGCCCAATACTTTTAGTAAAGAAGCGCGATGGCACGGACCGAATGTGCATAGATTACCGAGAATTAAATTCTAATACAGTTCCTGACCGGTACCCCTTGCCTTTAATCGGCGACCAAGTTCAGAGGTTATCAGGTGCACGATTTTACACGTGTCTTGACATGGCTAGTGGATTTTATCAAGTTCCTATAAATGTAGAGTCGAATTCGATAGAGAAAACCGCTTTTGTTACTCCGGACGCTCATTATGAGTTTACTGCCATGCCGTTTGGCCTACGAAATGCCCCCTCCGTATATCAGAGAGCTATTAATACGGCTCTAGGTGACTTAGCGCACTCTTATGCGATTGTCTACATGGATGATCTCGTCATACCTTCGAATACTGTAGAACAAGGGCTGGAACGGTTAGGCGTTGTACTTAAAACTCTTAGCGACGCCGGGTTTTCGTTCAATATGAAAAAATGTGCCTTTCTAAAGAAGCAAGTTCAGTTTTTGGGGTATGAAATATCAGAGGGTGAAATCAGGCCTAACCCCCGTAAGATAACCGCATTAACTAGTTCCCAACCACCACAGACCGTCACTCAGCTAAGACAATTTTTGGGGTTAGCGTCCTACTTTAGGCAGTTTATCAATAACTTCTCGCTTAAAATGGCACCGCTCTACCGTCTGTTAGCTAACAATAATTCTAAAATAACTTGGACCGCCGAACATGAAGCGATTAGACAAGACATAATATCGCTATTGACGTCGTCTCCAGTTTTGATGCTTTTCGACCCAGAATTACCTATAGAGTTACATACCGACGCTAGTAGCGAAGGTTACGGCGCAATTCTTTTCCAAAGAGCTGGTTCAAAATTACATCCTGTGGAGTACTACAGTAAACGCACTATACCCGCGGAGTCTCGATACCACTCTTACGAGTTGGAGACACTAGCAGTTGTTAACTCAGTTAAGCATTTCCGCCATTATTTGTATGGTAGAACTTTCACAGTCGTCACTGACTGCAATTCTTTAAAAGCCTCAATAACTAAAGTTGACCTGACACCTAGAGTGCACCGGTGGTGGGCTTTCCTCCAGGCTTTTGATTTTGATATCCAGTACAGGGAGGGTAGGAAAATGGCCCACGTTGATTTTTTCTCGAAAAACCATTTGTCCGAAGGGAACAACACCGCCGTTAGCGATACCCATAGCTTAGGTAGAGAAAAGTTAGTTTAGTTAATTTTATTTTTACAAGATATCCCATGGTAGATAGGGGCGCAAGGCGTGGTGGCTGTTGAAGTGTAGCGTTTCTGTAAGGCGAGGTGGCCATTAAAATTGTGAGATAGACGTAACTGAAATTCCGTGTTTAACTCAATAAAATAATTTAGTAAGAGGCGAGGTGACCATTATAAGGCGAGGTGGCCATTGTAAGGAGAGGTGGCCATTGTAAGGCGAGGAGGCCATTGTAAGGCGAGGAGGCCATTGTAAGGCGAGGAGGCCATTGTAAGGCGAGGAGGCCATTGTAAGGCGAGGCCTACAGACTTTTCTTTGGTCAGGAGTGGCCGAACTTTACAAGAATTTCTTTCTTTTCCGCAGATGATGCGCGGCCTTCAACATCACACGAGGGCGTGTAATAAGTCAGGACGGCCGTGTCGGAGGAAGCTATGAGTCAAGTTGATTGTTGTTTTCATACGTAAAAGATAATATTGCTTTTGCTTATATTGTAATTACTTTTAAAATTCTTAATTTAATTTAAATTGATTTGTTACATTATTTTAGAATGATAAATCTCAATAATTTAATAAAAGTCATGATTTGATTATAATACTACGTAACGACCAATCAGAGCAGAGCACGTGCCTCGAGCGGGGTCGAGGCGCCATCTTGGCTTGGTGGAGTCAGTTAGCGTTCAGTTATTCCGAGACTTTTGGAGTGTGAGCTAGCGATCGAGTTGGATCGTGTTTAAAATATGAAGTAAGATCGGTGCCCCGAACCCGCTGCTCGGTCCTAACTGTATCATTTAAATTAATTAGAACTATTGTGTTAACCTAAAATAAACCACTGTGAACTTGTGATCGTTGTTTTGTGCTCGCATTTTGCCCTCATGACGCCCACAAAGCCCGCAACCACTAATGATGATGTCGGCGGGAATGTTTCTCCGACATATTTATATCCTGATATTTTAAAGTTGAAGTAAAGTATGTTCCTATCATTTTATTTTTGTATATAAACTATATATTTTTGCAGTGAACGTCCAATCACGCGTGTAAAACTGGTATTTTTGGAAGTTCACTATGTAAAACCCAAGGGTTTATAAGAAAAATCAAAATGACACGGACATTGGTTACTTCACTATAAAAATATCACGATTTAAATTTATAGAATGGGTTTATTATATTTGGAGGAAACAAGGGGAATACAAAACATCGATTTGGTAAATTTTTCATAGGATTGTGTCAAATTCCTAGAAGGCCTTGTTTTTTTTTTTTTTTTTACGTCACCTATGCTGTTGGCCTCAGATGGCCTCTACAGCTTTACCGGGCAGTGGTGAGCGCAGGAGGCGCTCGACCCAAAGTTAAAGGGCGACTAGCACAAGGGCACCTAGACGGTACGAACCTCGGCTTGGGCCGTCGCCAGAATACGTGGGGTCTGACCCCACGTATTCTGGGGTCTTGCCCTGGCACCCCAGAAGGGGAGTGTCCTAGGGCCCTATCAATGGTTTGATCTGTTTGATTATTTGGAGAGGTCGGTGTTGTGATTGTGTGAGTTGGTGGATCTGGTATCCGGCACCAGTACCGAAAACGGAGCGTCTGTTGCGTATATTGGTAGGATTGGGCGAACCTAGCGCCGCCGATGTGACGGCGGCGATAGAGTCGTCCGGGTCGTCCAGGACGTTGCGAGGGCGTCTACGGAGGAGAAGGCCATGTGTACGCTCAACGCTCTTAAAGGACATCCCTACGGCGTAGCAGCACAGGGCGTAGCTCGTAGCACCCATTTCGTAGCCCGTAGTGTAGGCAAAAATGTAGATCGCGCTATAAGTAGCGCATACTAATTATATTATCAATAAAATTTTATTATCTTGGTAGAAATATTCTATTTTAAGTGTGCTCGTCTCTCCACTACTTCTACCCTACATGCTACGCCTATGTGTAGGAGGGTGGTACATTTAGATTGAAAGGTTTTTTTAAATTTATTATAATTGGAATTAAAATCTTAAATCTTTATTAATATAAAAATGTTACATCCACTTAAATGTATCCATAGAATCCCGAACTAGTTAGAAACTGTGTGTCAAGAGCCATGGCTTCTCCATTACATCTTACTAACTATTTATGTCAACAGAATATGACTAATATTAACACAAAAAATTATTAATTATACAATTATTTAATTTTATTAGGAGTAATTTTTTTATATCTTTACAATAATATTTTATGTTAAACGTGAAAGTTAGTATGTGTGTGCAAGTTTGTTACCGCCGTAACTATGAAATATATGGTGTCTTAGAAAAGTACTAGATAATATTATGTAATCATAGCACGTATAAATTTGATCTAAATTATTTCAATTTTTTTTTTTTTAACCCGTGCCGATCCAGGACAGAATAGTTCGGCTGAATCTCTTACCTAGCATGTCGTATAAGGTGACAGATGGACCTCATGACATATACAACATATTAACATCTTAGTCATAACGACCATCACTAGTGCAGGGTGTTAGTTGTTCGGGGCTGTCTAAAGAGTACCTTGAATACTACGCACCCACCACATCCGAGCCTACAGGCTCTCTGCACACACACCCATCAACCCGCATTGGACAAGCGTGGTGGATTAAACGTGCAAACCTTTATCGCGATGAACCACAAGTGGATTGAGGGTAGATATGCCTTTGCCTCCTTTGCAGTGGGACAGATCAGGCTTATAATAATAATAATTTTGAATTTGAAAATAGTACATAAATACAATAGTGCTTATGTAGAATTTTCATTTAGTATGTATTTAATATAGGGTAACCGTAGTATTGTTAGCACCCCCCCAATCATTGACACTTTCAACTTTTAATAGTAATATTATAACACAACACGACTGTAGCCATTTCTAATAGTTTTTCCTAAATAGTATTTTAAATTTAGCGTCTGGCAAAATAAAATTGTAAGTGACATTGACATTTAAATTAGCGGGATTTATTTTTTTCATAAATTTGCGCGCCATTGCTGCTGATGATTGAAAAAAGTTAGAGAAGTAGAAAAGAAAACTGCGTTAAAATAATTATATTTATGTAAGTTTAGTTTTATGTTTCTAATTTTTACGTAAGAAAAGGTGCATAATTTGGGATATTTGTGTAAGATTTGCAATTCAATGATGACTTTGCTAGTTTCTGATATGCCAATAATTGCACTATGAACTCTATGACGGTGTTGTCATTCGCACCAATGCCAATCATTGTACTTTTTAAATGTTTTTTAAAATGCGACTTATTTTGTGTTGAAATTCATTTACATTGTATTGGAATTTATATCGCATGGATTTAACTTATATCATCGATCAAATCCAATCATTGGCAGTGCCAATGATTATACCGTGGCATGTGCCAATGATTGTACCTTGGCATAATATTGGCCATTTCTGTGTATTTCTTTCGTTGGAATAGGATTTACTGATAACCATTGTAAGTATTTTAGGTAAAAAGAACCGCAAATGCATACGTAAATAATAAAATAATAATTATCAGGGTGGCATGCCTACCTATTTCTGATTAATGTAGGGTTCAATACCGAGCTGAAATAATAAGTTATGAGTAAATTTAGCTAAGGATCGAAGAACCCACATTGATTGTACATTTTTTGAGTGCCAATGATTGTACTTGAGTGCCAATGATTGTACTTTTTGACCACTGCTGCTAAAAATGTCGATTTTGAATACATATTAATAATATTCGAACTGGAATTATTTATTTAATTTATCACCAATAATCAACAAATCAAATGACATGAGTATATTTAACACTATTAACGCATTATTGAAAATATTCCATATTGAATGACATCTGTCACGATTAGGTGCCAATGATTGTATAGGTTACCCTAATTACAATAATAATTATACATTATTTAATTCTTAATAGGGTAATCTATACAAACTTATACTTATTATAGTTATTTATATAAGTTATGTAATAACTTCTATTAATAAGTATATCTAATTCTGTTTAAAATATTCACATTGGAAGATTTTATACAAAAATAGATGAAGTCGACGCGAAGTTAAAACTTGTTCTTACCTAAGTTTTATTAAACGAAAATCACTTAGTGAGAGCTAAGTAAGTATAATATTATTATCATAGGTAAGTTTGTACCTACTTGTGTTTATGTACCTACCTACTTACCTACATTAAATACTTAATTTTTATGATAGTAAGTAACAAGACGAGCAAATCAGGTGCCTGATGGTAAGCATCATGATTGCCCATATCAGACACATTGCCACCCAGTGTTTTAAAATTCAAAATTCTGCGCGGCACTGCACTGCGCCTGTCACCCTGAGATATTAGTTGTTGAAACTCATCATGCCCAGTAATTTCACTGGTAACATTGCCCTTTAGACCGGAACACAGTAATGTTTGCACATTACTGCTTGGCGGATGAATAACTGGCAAAAGTGTGGTACGTCCCCAGGCGGCGCTCTGAATATAATTGAAATATAATATCATTGAAAATTCACTACCTGACCCTTTGGTCAGAATAATGCTATATATTGCTACGTTTAGAAGCAACACTCACCTCCCCTCGCCATTTTACGTCGCCTGCACAGAACAAGAGGAACGCCGCCTGCGACCAGGCGCAGTCCAAGTTAACGAGGCAGTAATCAGTAACGCCCGTACTTACGCACACATTTGACGCGGTGTACACACGTTATGTTTTCTACGTAGAATTAGTATTAGGTTATTGCGCGTGGCCGATTGTGCGGAGTGACGGGGTCTGACATGACATTGCCTACCGATCCCATACCCAATCTTAAGCCGCGTATAAACTTGGGGTAGCAATGGATCGATGTCTCTAGTAGACACTTAGACACTACAGTAGACATTAAAGACACTGAAGTAGACACTAAAGTACAATAGTAGACACTAAAGACACTTGTTAACGGGGTATTCCTTAGGATCTAAAAGGACTTGATTCCCAGGAAATGTTTCTTTCACATTTCTTAAATTTGAAAATTAATTTACGTAAAAAGTAATATTGGTAGTCTTAGGTAGATAAAATTGTAAAAATTACACAATTTGATTACATTATTAGCCGAGCTTAATATCTTATTTACCTCTACACAATATGTACATATCATAATAGTTTTATAAGAGATATGGTTAATATCTACAACAGAATTTAGAACTCTGTGAACACAAAAGAATTCTGTATTCCTCAGGAATAGGGTACATCGAATATTAATCAAGTATTTGGCATATAGGAATAATTCTTACTTAAAATATTCACACATACATATTTGCCTTATATGTGTATCGGTATTAGTTAATAATTAATAAAATAATTAGTTTTCCTACTTCCTATTGAGGTAGTAATTAGACCTAATTTTAACATTAGCATTAGCGCTAATATTAAAATAATATGCCCTGTGTACGACGTCTGCAGACTAAGCAGCCTTTGAAAAGTTAACTTTCAATGCCTGCCTTTGGAAAGCTAATACTTAATAATATCTACATTTCCATTTCTTTCTTTAACCGAATGTTGATAAGCGTCTTTGAGACGCTAGTTGAGTTGAGTTTGCTAGTTGAGTACGAGTCGATAGGTTAATCAGGTAAGTATATTCTAATGAAGAGAAAAATAAACAAAAATAAAACAAAGCGCCGCTATAGTACATACAATTAACTCTTTACACAAAAGTTACTTACTTTTCCTCCGCCATTTTATCACTCACAATTTTTTATATTATTCACTAATCACAGGGTTAACACTTACAACTATATCACATATAATACAAGTTATAGGGAGTGTGCGGGTAGAAGTTCGTAAATGCGGGCAGTCATTTTACCGACGCGCGCGACCTCTACGAATGTTGGTGCTGAACTGACGCGCGGAAGAGCGCTACTTGGATTATATCCGCATGTTTTTTTCCAAAGAGAACTGTTCTGAGGCTCGTGGGTGATAAGGGGGGCGTTCATTTCGTGTTTTCGGCAAACATTGTCAACCCTTTGGTAGTATGTTTTATATGGTTTGATTTTATCATTCGAGGAGTGTAATTGGGGAAACGTTCTGTTGGAATTTTTCCATGATGAATTTTCTTACAGACGGCCTGGAGCCTGAAGTCTGCCCGGTAGATGGCAATAGGTTCGCTACTTATGACATTGGACTAAAGAAATATAACTGGCTGTGGAAGCACCAATCTACTATAGTCTGTAGTAGTAGGCTTCTTTAGCAGGGGCCGCCTGGAGTGGGCATGACGAGTTTCAACAACTAATATCTCGGGGTGACAGGCGCAGTGCAGTGCCGCGCAGAATTTTGAATTAAAACACTCGGTGGCACTGTGTCTGATATGGGCGATTAAGATGCTTACCATCAGGCACCTGATTTGCTCGTCTTGTTACTCACCATCTGGGTTCCAACACAGAGGGGTAGGCAGAGAGCTAACCCTTTAAAACAAAATACGTGATGTTATGTTATTTACGCTTCAGCATGTACATAGCAACTGACTTATGAGAGTGCTTATTAACAATTACTCAGTCATGATCTACAATTTATAGTAACAATTAGCAAGATATTAATTTTACGATAATATTACACTCGTGATTTTTCGATGCGACACAAACATAATATGTCAGTACCTATAGGTATAACCTGAAAATATTTACATAAGTTCATAAATACCTATATAAATAACGCAGACACTAAACTTATGTAATATGTTCTTATTGTATGTATGTACCTAATATATATCTAAATGTTTAAGTTCATATTATAAAGATTACATCCTATGTAGATCACGATTACATAAGTATATTAAACTAACTTTGACGTACTTTGTAAACAAAACTTTGACGCTGTTTTTGGACCCCTCAGAATGTGAATTTTCTAAAATCCTTTCTTGGCACACGTCCAGACAACGAAAAGAACTTACATTCCTAGTTTCAAGTCTCTAGGATCAGTGGTTTGGGCTCTGCGTTGCATGTCAGTCAGTAAGTCATTTAGGATTTTATAATAAGTATATAGTGATTATTACACCTTATATTGTATTATTGCTTATGTAATAATAAATCGGCACCTTCCACTTGAATCCACCGCTCGGCTCCACATGTCATGTGGATCCGTGGACACCATTTTGTCCACTTGAATCCACAGTGGAGCCATGGATACTTATTTTTCTTCTTGAATCCAAGATGTATTCATGGATATTTATGTCTACCTTTCAGACATGCTGAAAATACCCTATGTGTTATTCTTGTATCTAAACTAGGTACCTATATGACACACACACACGCTCACACCCCCCCACACACTTATACAAACACATACATACACATACATGCACATATACAAACACAAGTGCAAAGTACATGAAGGCAGTTGGATAATAGTTCTCAAAGCCTTCCTAACTTAATTGCCTCATTCGAACTCTGAATATGTAATTAACGTCTATAACATGGATAATAATACCTATATAGTACCTAGGTTACTAGGTCTTGTCCATTTTGGCGGTCACACACGCATAAAATTGCAAATAAATTGCTACGTCAGTATACTATTCTGTGTTAATATGAGGGAAATGAGGAAAAGAAACATATGAGTAAACGAGCATAGAAGAAAAACTCTCATGCAAGTACGTTTACAGGTAATAACTGTATAAGTCAAGGGCTTAAACCGGTAAAATAATGTATAAAACCACTAGGTACCTAGTAAATAAAAACTAGAAGTTTGGTGAAAATTGGTTGAAACGCAAAGGAAAAATACCGCCAAGCAGTAATGTGCAAACATTACTGTGTTCCAGTCTGAAGGGCAATTTTACCAGCGAAATTACTGGGCATGAGGAGTTTCAACAACTAATAACTCAGGGTGCAGTGCAGTGCCTCGCAGAATTTTGAATTTGTAAACACTGGGTGGCACTGTGTCTGATATGGGCAATCATGATGCTTACCATCAGGCACCTGATTTGCTCGTCTTGTCACTATCATAAAAAATAACTTATTATTTTATAAATGTAGGTAGATACTTAAATATATTTCAGAATTTTGTATGAAACGTAAGTAGGTAGGTGTACCTACGACAAATAATTCAAAATAAGATAAGGTCACGCATGCATTGATTCATGATATTTGGCCTCAACTTTCTGCATTCATTATTCAATGAAATGGAAAAACAGTACATAGGAAAACCCATTGAATATGAAAGTGCGCCAAAGGACGCCACTAAGGTTTTATTTCGTGGCGTACTTTGACCTTGTTTTAATAGATAACATAACATACAATCCTTTTTCCCGAAGGGGTAGGCCGAGGTGTACACAAGACTTATAATGAGCACACCCACATTTCGGCAGTATGTTATTGGTCCCATGTAATAGGGGGCGAGCCATCTACCGGGCAAAGTTCCAGACTCCAGGTAGTTATTGAGATGATTCTTAATCCTAAATCTAAAACTTTGCCTGACCTGGGTATGGAACCCGGGACCTCCTGACCGGCAGTCGAGCTTGCGTCCACTACGCCACCGAGGCAGATTTACAAGTTGGGAAGCTATTTTCTTTTGTCAAATATACCTAATCATTGTTTATTTATATCTGACAATAATACGGGAATAAGTACCTGAAGCCCATAGCCATACCCGGTAATGCATGCCTGTCATATGTATAACCTAGCGTGCATGGCTGGCTTCACAAACTAACATAACTCTTTTACAGGGGGCCGCCTGGGTAAGTACCCACACCTTTGCCAGTTATTCATCCGCCAAGCAGTAATGTGCAAACATTACTGTGTTCCGGTCTGAAGGGCAATATTACCAGCAAAATTACTGGGCATGATGAGTTTCAACAGCTAATATCTCAGGGTGACAGGCGCAGTGCAGTGCCGCGTAGAATTTTGAATTTTATAATACTGTGTGGCAATGTGTCTGATATAGGCAATCATGATGCTTACCATCAGGTGCTCGGTTTGTCACTCACTATCATAAAAAAAACATAACATTAACTAAGTATAACTATGGTTTAGGGATGTAATTTTCGGCGAGCACAGTAGGTACATCCATCATAAATGTTTGTCGTTCCGTCAAGAATAGGTACTAAAAATATCTCTTTTTTGAGTTAATTAATGTACAAATTTTCCATACTGGACAGCGAAGTAATTTTCATAATTATTTTTAATAGATAGGCAGGTTACGTACTGAAATATGAAACCTTTAAATAATACTTCGTATAAAGAGCAAGTAACTAAGTAGTATAATAATATCTATACTAATATTATAAAGAGAGAAACTTTGGTATTTTGTTTTTTTGTTTGTAACGAATAGGCTCCGAAACTACTGGACCGATTTTAAAAATTCTTTCACTTATGGATAGCTTAATTCAGTGCGAGTGACATAGGCTATATAAGATTTTGAAAAAAAAATAGGGATCCGAAAACTGCAATATTGTGAACCAAGGTGTCACATAATATAATTACCATATTCATAAATTTGCGTGCGCTGTGAAATCCATTGATGGTAGAATAAAATAATGTGCTAGGGGTTTGTAGTACTTATCAATATCTACAAAATAGTCCACGGAAATTTTATCTATCTATTTTGGTTTAGTCACAATAATCGAAACAGACATTATATGTAAGCGCTGTGAAAAGTATTGGTGGTAGAATAAAGTAATGTACTAGGGGTTTGTAGTAATTATCAATGCCTACAAAACAGTATACATAGATTATATCCATCTTTTTTGGTTTAGTCAAAATAATCGAAGCAGTGATTATTTTTCATGCAGTGTGAAAACTATTGGTGGTAGAGTAAAGTAATGTACTAGGGGTTTGTAGTAATTATCAATACCTACAAAACAATATACATAGATTATATCCATCTTTTTTGGTTTAGTCACAATAATGGAAGCAGTGATTATTTTTCATACAGTGTGAAGACTATTGGTGGTAGAGTAGAGTAATGTACTAGGAGTTTTAAGTAATTATCAATACCTACAAAACAGTATACATAGATTATATCCATCTTTTTTGGTTTAGTCACAATAATGGAAGCAGTGATTATTTTTCATGCGGTGTGAAAACTATTGGTGGTAGAGTAAAGTAATGTACTAGGGGTTTGTAGTAATTATCAATACCTACAAAACAGTATACATAGATTATATCCATCTATTTTGGTTTAGTCACAATAATCGAAGCAGTGATAATTTTTCATGCGGTTTGAAAACTATTGGTGGTAGAGTAAAATAATGTAGTAGGGGTTTGTAGTATTTATCAATATCTACAAAACAGTATATATAGATTATATACATCTTTTCTGGTTTAGTCACAATAATCGAAGCAGTGATTATTTTTCATGCGGTGTGAAAACTATTGGTGGTAGATTAAAATAATGTACTAGGGGTTAGTAGTACTTATCAATATCTTCAAAATAGCCCACGATAAATTTATACATGTGTTAAGGTTTGGTCATTGTAACAGAAATAGTCATTAATTTGCGTGCGCTGGGTTATATCTATTAAAATACAATGTATCACGAATTTACTCCTGTTAAATGTTCACTATACCTACTTCTGCTACCCGTGCGAAGCCGGGGCGTGCCGCTAATTATAAATATAGTAGTAGAGTAGTATAGTAGTAGAATATAGTAGTTGAGGTTGAATGACTACTAGGTTTGTGTATTGGAATTTGTTTAAAATGTTTTAATTAATTATGACGTATTGTATTTTTTTTTGTTTTGCACACCGCACTTATGTAGAATGTAGAATGTATTGGACATATTTAATATTATAACACCATTTTGTACGACACTCTTGCAATAAATTATTCTGATTCTGTATTAGGGTATAATAAGTATGTACCTAAATATGTACAAATCCGGAGTCCCTGGGTTCGTGTTTCGGAAGACACGTTAAACTGTGGGACCCAGGTTGTATCCTAAATATAGGATATGTAGAACGCAGTCGATAGATCATGTGGAGGCCTTGTAGGAATCTTGGCGACCTGAAACTCCAACATTGACTACAAAACTCGTAATAACTAGTTTGCTCAAGCAGTGTACTGAGGAAACCCGTTGTTTTACTCGTTCAATTCTTTTTTTATGTTAGTGAGTGACAAGACGAGCAAATCAGGTGCCTGATGGTAAGCATCATGATTGCCCAAATCAGACACAGTGCCACCCAGTGGTTTAAAATTCAAAATTCTGCGCGGCACTGCACTGCGCCTGTCACCCTGAAATATAAGTTGTTGAATCTCATCATGCCCAGTAACTTCGATGGTTACATTGCCCATCATACCGAAACACAGTAATGTTTGCACATTACTGCTTGGCGGATGAATAACTGGCAAAGGTGTGGTACTTCCCTAGGCGGCCCCCTGCAAGAGGCCTACCACTACAAAAAAATTATAATATAGGTGTTATCGTCTGTTTGTTGTTAATAACATGCGTATCAATGGACCGGTTCCAGAATGTGCGACCACTGCGCTGACTGCAGAGTTCGTTGTGCTACGATTTGTTTATACTCATAACTATACATTTAATTATACTCACACATAACACAATCACGACTTTTCCCGAGAGCTTACGAACACTAGCCACCGAGGCTCGAGGTAGTCAAAAATTATACTCCAGCCTCAGAGTAAACTAAAGCAATTCAACGTCATTGACTCCAGCACATACTACGTGCAGAGACAACTCAATCATTTCGTACAGGGTAGAGCAACGAGCTTGACGTGCCTCTCGTTCTTTCCAGGGTCAATGGACGTTTTTCTCTCTAAATTTTATACAAAGTTTATATTACCAGCTTACCTTTTCTTATAAGCGTGAATATTTCTATAAGTTCAAAAATATGGGCAATAAGTACAAGGTGTAACAAAAAAAATTAGTTATACTTATGGGGGTACATCTTCCCGTCTACTTAAAAAAAACAACTTGCAAGAAAAGAATTGCTAAATTCGCAAAAAAGTATTTTGAATTAACATACAAAATGGATCAGCTGATGTGCAATTTGTATAGAAATTTCTGTTTGCAAATTTAGCAATCGTTGCTTTTGAAAGTTGTTTAGTTTGACAGGTACACTTAGATGCAGCCCCTTAAGTACACTTTTTTTTTATCACGTTAAAGACTAATTTCATCCTATGAAGTAAGAACGAGTAACATCTATTTTCCTTGCCTTAATTTCAAATTCTAAATCAAAAACAGCAAATTAGTGCCAATTTTCCGAAGGTATTTCAATCATCGGTCACAACTATTTCAAGATTTAGTGTTTACGCCAATACATAGCCAATTAAAAGTTAAAGTTTACTCGATTCTCAACTAGATGGCGTTGTACGTAATTAAAACTCACATGCGTTTGGTTCACTGCTATTATAAGATTAAATGTTTAGAATCGTGTATCGAGCTCCTTGGGGAAGGGCTTCTATTGGCATTTAATCAATAAATCCAATACAGAACAGGATTCCGGTGGTTTCATTCATCGAGTTTCTACTATAGGACAACCCCCCGCTATTCATAGGTCCTACCGAGACCGGATAAGCACAACCGCTTTGGAATTTTGGCGGCGAACGTACTCGCAGCGGATTGCTGCACCAAACGTACGAGTACGATAAAGGACAACAGAAGGCGCCAGTGGCGCCAAGCTGAAACTGAGCTATTACGAAGATCAAATTGAAGCAAAGAACGAGACTTGGGATATTTATCTCCGGCATTGGCAAACGTGCAAACCTGCACGCACCATCCGAAGAAAGAAAAAAGAAGATCTGACGTTAGCAGTGGAGTGAAGTATAAGTGACAGGTGACAAGTCAAGATCGTGAGTACTTTTGACATTGTTGACTTAAAGTTCGAAATTGAAATTGAGTGTTTGTAAATTCTAACGTATTAGTGCATGCCATAGACTAATAAATATTGTAAAAACGAAGGAATCGCGAACCTATGCCCGATTTTTTCCCGAGTTTGACATTGACAACCACAAACACTTGTAAAAATAATTTGTGTTCTACGTTACACTCTGTGTCATTATTTGTTATAATAGATTACTCTGTGACTTGCGTAAGCGTCGAAAGTCGAAATTGTATGTACCGAATAAAGTCAAAAGTTTATGTTATTTTATGTGCAAATTGTTGCCTAAAGTCTCTAGAAAAGTTAAGTTAAGAGTTATTTCACACGTAACATACGACGATCACGACATTATTTAGTCCGAATTCAGTGAATTTTGAGGAAAAAAGTGATCAGCAAAATTGTTCGCAATGGAGGCGCTGTTGTCTAAACAATCCGAGTTGAACAGCATAATTGATAAGGCATTTAAGAATTATAAGAAAAGTCCCGCGGACAGAATAACATTGGAATATGTGGAAGCTAGATTGGAGAATTTGGAGAGGGACTGGTCCGCGTTTCGAGGTAATCACATTAAATTGTACGAAATGTCAAATAGTGAGTTATTGTCAGGATCCAACTATATTCAAAAGGACATTTACGATGTTACAGAGGAGATATACATTAGCTACAAGGCGCTGATGAGATCGGTGTTGAAGCGATTCAAGCCTGTCTCACTACCAGCACAGAAGTGTGACGCGGAGGATACTAAGGCCAGTCAAATGGTAAGGTTACCCAAAATATCCATACCTTGCTTTTCTGGGCATTATTCTGAGTGGACCACTTTCCGTGATCTATTCATTTCACTCGTCCATAACAATAAGTCCATTGATAATGTACAGAAATTACATTATTTAAAAACTCATTTGACAGGTGAAGCCAGGCAATTGATTCAACACACGCCGATCACAGCAGCGACTTATGAACCATGTTGGTCATTATTAGATAAGCGCTATAATAATAAGAAATACTTGGCAGATTGCATATTGAAGCGGTTCTTTGGTCAAAAATGCTTGAATGTGGAATCGGCTACAGGTTTAAAGGAACTATTAGATACTACCTCTGACTGTATTAATGCGTTGACTAATATTAACATCAATGTGAGCACATGGGATACTATTATCATACATGTTGTTGCTTCTAAACTCGATTCTGAAACTCGTAAACAGTGGGAACTTCATACTTCAACTTTTCATGATTTGCCAAACTTAGAACAACTTAAAAGCTTTTTAGAAAATCGTTTCCGTGCCTTAGAATTTATTGACGTGAAAAAACCCTCGGTGCAGCACAGCAGTGGTACCACTTCACGACCTAAAGCATTACTGGTCACTGATAATAATAACGCTCGATTGGGTAATATTAAATGTGAATTTTGTTCTGAAAGTCACAAGCTGTGTTTCTGCAAGGAGTTTGCAAAACAGGAGTGTACCCAGAGACGAGAATTCGTAGCCAAGAACTCAATCTGTTTTAACTGCTTGGGTAGTAACCATTCTGCTTACAATTGTTTTAAGCCAACGAGGTGTCGCATCTGCAAGAAACATCATCATTCTCTTCTACACCAGTCGCAGCCTGAGACTAACGACTCAACTACTGGTTCAGCGACCAAGGAGCCCGCTGGAGTAACTCCAGCTGGTTCTTCAGCATCAGGATCGCCCCATGTAGTGTCATGTCTGTCGACACGCAAGGTATCTTCACATGGACAGGTTTTACTAGCCACAGCACTAGTGAACGCCGAGTCTGAAGCTGGTGCAAGTTACACAGTGAGAGCATTACTCGACCAAGGCTCTCAAGCCTGCTTCATCACCGAAGCGGCAGTGCAACTCTTAAATCTGAAGAGAAAACCTATAAAAGGAACTATAACTGGATTAGGCGGAGACAGAAGCTTAACATCAAGGTATGTAGTCACATTGAATCTAAGGTCACTTCGAGAACCACAATTCAGCGTAGAGGTCAATGCTTATGTTCTCAAGAACATAACATCGCACATACCTGAACAATATGTAGCTCCAATCGATTGGGCAGATCTGCATGACTTGTATTTGGCAGATCCTCAATTTAATGTACCCAACAAAGTGGATATGCTCTTAGGAGCCAATGTGTTTAGCCATATCATGAGGGAAGGTATAAGAAAGAGTCCAGATGGTAAACTTATTGCTCAGAGCACGGCGTTAGGATGGATCTTGTCAGGCGCAGTTCAGGAAATCTGTAATGAGAGTCCAAATATATCAGTCATGCATGCTCAAGTAAAGGAAAGCGATATTCTAAGAAAATTTTGGGAAATGGAAGAACAAACAAGTAGTATTAATGATAAAATACTTACAGATGAAGAACAAAGGTGTGAAGACATCTTCAATAGTACAACCAAGAGAACACCAGATGGCCGCTACGTTGTGAAGTTACCGTTCCGAGAGGATGAACCACAGTGCATCGGCGGGAACTCGCGACAGATAGCTGTAACAAAGTTCAAATCATTAGAGAGAAAATTAGCCAAGGACAAAGATTTAAAGGAAAGTTATAAGGAGGTAATAAATGAGTACTTACGTTTAGGACACATGCGACCTGTAAAGAAAGATAATGACAACAAGGACAAAGCCGTATATTTACCTCACCATGCCGTCGTCAGGAACGATAAAACTACCACCAAGGTGCGCGTAGTCTTCAATGCATCCAGCAAGAATGATCGTGGAGTGTCCTTGAACGACACCTTGATGATTGGGCCCAAATTGCAGCCTGACCTACGACACATTGTATTACGCTGGAGAGTGCATCCTATTGTGCTAGTTTCAGATGTCATAAAGATGTATAGAATGGTACTTATTTCAGGACAGGAGGCGAGATATCAGCGCATCGTATGGCGAGAGGAGCCGGAAAACGAAATACAAGATTATGAATTAATAACGGTAACTTTCGGAACTGCATGCGCGCCATATTTAGCGGTAAAATCATTAAATCAGGTTAGCATTGATGAAGGACAAGATTTCCCGTTGGCGGCGCCACTGGTACCGCACATTTATTACATGGACGATATGATGGGTGGAAGTGAGAACGCAGAAGAAGGATTTGAACTCTACAAGCAAATGAAAGGACTCCTGGAGAGAGGAGGATTCAAACTACAGAAATGGGACACTAATAGTAGAAAACTATTAGAGGCAATAAGAAATAAGGAAAGCCAGGAACAGGACACTGAGGACAAAAAGGACAATAAGGACAAAAAGGATAACAAGGACAATTTTCAAGAAGACAATTGGGAAATAAGGACAAATTTAAAGAACATAACAGGTACACTAAAGGAAAAGGTCAAGTTGGACTTAAAGGACACAGTTATGGAAAAAAACGTGAAGAAAATTGAAGAAAAAATGGATAATACAACTAAGATTCTAGGACTTACCTGGGATCGCCGTGAAGACCACTTCCAGTATTCGGTGAATCTGCCCACGACGCCGACTGGACCTGAAACTAAGAGGACAATATTATCTATAATAGCAAGACTGTATGATCCATTAGGATGGATCGCCCCTGCCATAATATTAGCTAAAATATTCATACAGAAATTATGGCTAGCGGGTAACGACTGGGACGAACCCATATCAAGCGAATTAAGTACAGAATGGAGAACATACCATGGGGAATTGAAGCAACTTTCTACCGTCAGAGTCCCACGATGGCTAGGCACGACAGCCACAGGTCCTGATATTGAAATTCACGGATTTTCTGACGCCTCCAAGTTGGCCTATGCAGCAGTACTATATATGAGGATTGTAGACAGCACAGGTACTGTAAAGGTTTCATTATTAACCGCAAGGACACGAGTGGCTCCAATTAAGCAGGTCAGTATCCCACGCCTGGAACTCTGCGGCGCGGTACTGTTAGCACGTCTGTTGAAGGAAGTTGCAGAAGTTTTGTCTATAGACAAGAGTAAGGTCAAAGCCTGGACAGATTCAACTGTGGTTCTCGCATGGCTTAACAGTCATCCGAGTAGATGGAAGACTTTCGTAGCTAATAGGGTGTCTGAAATACTGACTACTCTAGACTCCTCTCAGTGGTACCATGTGTCTTCCCAGGAAAACCCAGCTGACTGTGCTTCAAGAGGAGTACAGCCGGGCTCGCTAGCTGAAAACAACCTTTGGTTTTCTGGACCAGACTTTCTGAAACAAGGAATCATACCTTATAAAAGGCCACAAGATTTGAAGGTTAATTTAGAGGAAGCGGTGAAATCACATTTCACTACAATTACCGAGGACACAATAATTGAACGATTCTCTTCACTACAAAAGCTACTAAGAGTTGTAGCTTACTGTAGAAGGTTTCTTAAGGGCAACGAACGTTCAAATTATTTATGTAAGAAAGAGATAGATCAAGCATTAGTATGTTGCATCAAGAAAGTTCAAATGGAAGAATTTAAAGATGAATATTTGCAATTGCAGGACAAAGGTCATTTCAACACTAAGAATAGCAAGCTGAAGGCATTGTGTCCATACCTGGACGAGGCTGGAGTAATGAGAGTGTGTGGTCGACTACAAGGGTCTGCACTGGCAGAGCACACTAAACACCCCATAATACTACCTCATTCCGGTCATTTCACTCAGCTTGTCATTTCAGATGCACACCACAGTACATTGCACGGAGGAACCCAGCTGACGGTGAATCACCTGCGAAGTAAATACTGGATTCTCGGTGTCAAGAGTCAGGTCAAGCAACATGTGCGCAGATGCGTAACGTGCGTTCGACAGAAGGCCCAAGTCCAAACTCCATTCATGGGGTCTCTACCATCAGTAAGATGTGCGCCCGCTAGAGCATTCCTGCATAGCGGAGTCGACTATGCCGGCCCTATAAAAATAAGAACGACTAAAGGACGAGGACATCATTCTCATAAAGGATATATTTGTTTATTTATTTGTCTGGCTACCAAAGCCATCCACTTAGAAGTTGTGAGCGATATGAGCACGCAAGCTTTCATGGCTGCTTTCAGACGGTTTGTGTCGAGACGAGGTCACTGTGCGCAGCTCTGGAGCGACAACGGAACGACGTTCGTCGGCGCGGCGAAGGAACTCCAGCAGCTGCGGGCGCAGCAGAGAGAGCTCGCTGCCCATATTGAAGTCCATGGAACCGAGTGGCATTTCATTCCTCCCCACGCCCCTAACTTTGGCGGTCTGTGGGAGGCCGGAGTGAAATCCACCAAGTTCCACTTAAAGAGAGTTCTAGGAGAGTCCACGCTCACATTCGAGGAAATGAGTACACTTCTGAGTCAGGTAGAGGCATGTTTAAATTCGCGGCCACTAACTGTGGACAGTTCAGACCCTGGTGATCCACGTCCGCTGACACCGGGTCATTTTTTGATTGGGGGTCCACTGCTGGCCGTGCCAGAGGCCAGTAATTATTTAGATTCAAATGTCAATTCATTGTCGAGGTGGCAACATATTCAGAGGATGCTTCAAGGATTTTGGCAGCGCTGGTCCCATGAATATCTGTCCTACATGGTCAACAGATATAAGTGGAATACTCATGTACCGGAAATCAAAAATGGAGATGTAGTACTAATTAAGGAAGACGGTCTCCCACCCAGTCGTTGGCTGATGGGACGTGTAGTAGACAAGCATCCTGGTGCAGATGGTGTAACCCGTGTGGTCACATTGAAGGTCAAGGCATCTATAATTAAAAGACCAATATCGAAAATTTGTAAGTTGCCAATAAGTGATTAGGTAGTTCATAAGTTCATAATCTTAGTTCATAAATAAGAATGCTATCTAGTTAAGTTAGATGAGTGTAATTTACTGTAAGTTCAGAGTAAGTTCATTAATAGCTTAAGTGTTATAATATGTTTCAAGTTCAAGAAGTATGTTTATATGTTTCAAGTTAAAGAGACCTAATTGTTCACCACCACCAAGCACATAAGGTCAGGAAATCATTTAGTAATTACATATTATCAAGAAGTAGAGTTTAATGAAGGACATTTCCTCACTAAATGCCCTTGGTGGGCGGTATGTTTACGCCAATACATAGCCAATTAAAAGTTAAAGTTTACTCGATTCTCAACTAGATGGCGTTGTACGTAATTAAAACTCACATGCGTTTGGTTCACTGCTATTATAAGATTAAATGTTTAGAATCGTGTATCGAGCTCCTTGGGGACGAGCTTCTATTGGCATTTAATCAATAAATCCAATACAGAACAGGATTCCGGTGGTTTCATTCATCGAGTTTCTACTATAGGACAACCCCCCGCTATTCATTTAGTCTTGGCATTGCATTTGGTCACGTTTTTCGGTAGTTCCATTATATTTTGAAGCGAATACATTTCACTTATTAACCCCCGACCGTAAAGGAAAGGGTGTTATACGTTTGACGTGTTTGTGTATCTGAGGCATCGTAGCTTCTAAACAAGTGGACCAATTTTGAGCTATCTCATGAAAATCGGTTCAGCCCTTTGAATTTTATCTATACTTTTTCTAATTTGTTTATTAATAGACAACAGTGATCCACGTGTGTTAGTAATTTAATCTTAATGACTAAAAAAATTTGCCGTGGGGTTACCGGCTTTAGAATAGTACCTCACCCTCTCTCCCCGTGCTTGCCGTAAGAGCCGGCTAAGGGCTATAGGATCCAGAGGACGGGCAGCAGCGTCGTCTGCGTAAAACCATCAAACTGCGCTCGCCAACCCGCCTGCCAAGCGTAGCGAGTATTGGCAACAACCACCCTTATGGGGGAGGCTTATGTTCAGCAGTGGACTTCTAACGGTTGGATGATGATGATGATGATGACTAAAAAAACAATTAAACTAGGTCCATTAAATTAATAGATCATGTACCTGAGAGGCACAACGCGGACGGCAGCCGGAAGAATAACTTTCATCATCCACTTCAACCACCGTCCGCGCGAACTGTCTCCCTAGAGGTCCATGCCGATTATCAGCCGATTATCAAACGTTGCATAGAAGTATTTACAACACACGATTTCAATATACCCTTCGCCGTAAAACCATGAAATTATGAATTTTATTACAAGATGTGCAATTCTCAATCAATAAATTTAACTACAAATCTCTCAAACAAGGCAAAATAAGACCTGTCAAACGATATTTCTTAGATTTGATGGATTGTAGGAACCATAAGAGGATACATTAGGGGTGATTTTTCCATACAAACGTATTCCCGTGTTTCCTCCCTAGATAATTGCGTCAGAGCAATGGTTTTTTTTTTATAAAATCAAGGTTTTCAGTGAGCATGTCCCTGTTATTTTAATTTTTCTACAAACTCATTATTAAATGAAATATGACCCTTTAAAAACATGAAAAACTGTCCCAGTTTTACTCGCGCAATTAGACGTTCACTAGAAAAAAATGAAGAGCTAAGGAAAAAAAATAAAATAACAGGGACATAGCCTAATCTATTTCCTAATTTTCAAGATATAAATTTATGGATAGAACTAATTATTCTCGGAGGGAACACGGGAATACAAAAGATCGATTTCGTCATTTTTTCGTAGTTATAATCGCTTTGAGCTGCAGTTGTCCCTTTCGCGTTCTACGGGGTGCGGCAGGCGGTGAGGGGTGGTTCCACTCACACTTATACAACTAGGGAAGTGACTCATAGACATAGTATTTTGAAAAATCCTAGTGATGTTCATAGAAAACGAGTTTAAACCAATACTTCTTACGAAAAAATAGAAGACCGATATCGATTTAAATGCAATTCAACTATAATATCAATCTTCATATGGCCCATTCTCGTTCAGTTAGACCTTCGGAGAACCTAATGTTGAGATGTCTAGTGCATAGCACTTGTTTTTATGGTGATCTTTCATTGTCTTCTATACTGTTAAGTAGGTAATTTGTTAATAAATATTATATAATATGTAATTGTATTAAAATGTATTACTTTATCATCATAATCATTATTGGCCTTGTACGAGTAGATACATCTTTAAAAAAGAGATGGTTCAAGAGCATTATCGCAAGCTACGGCATTTGCGTTCATGGCTGAAGACTCAGTGAAATTTTCTAACACTTTGCCAGTAATATTTTAAATCTCTTGTAGTAGAAGTCGTACCTATTGTCATCTATTGGGTTCAGACTCCAAGCTGTCATTCAGAAAACCCCTAATAGAAAATCCAATTACACTTTTTGGCTGACTTGTGGATCAAACCCGGGTTCTCATGATCATATGATTGGCTCAAACACCACCTAAATGGTTTTCAAGTTTGTAGTTGATAGCGATCAACGGTTCGAACGGATCGAATTTTTGCGGTCGACATGACTATCAACTGCTCACCCCTAACATCACTCATTAGGTTGAAGAAATTAATTTGAATTGCGTTTTATCGTAATTTCATGATGAAAAACACAAAATAATTAAGTATGTACGTATTACCTATACTCAAACGGATGGCAAAGGCGCAAAATGTATTTGCCGTTTTATACGTAAATGGTGTATTTTTCGTAGAGCGTTCAAAAATAAACGTCCTGCCCCTTTTGCTTTTACCCATTTTCAGAGCAAAATACTGAAAGAAATTCATACAAACAAGCCAAAACCGTAAGTACTAAAGCAAAAGAATCAATACGAATAAGGAAAGAAAAATTTCACCCACGGGCGGGATTTGAACCACGCACCCTCCGCACCAACCCGGTCGGCGCTCTACCACTTGAGCTACCGTGGAAGTACTAGTCGTCGGCGAAATTTTTCTATCCCTTCTACCTAACGCTCTAGGGGCGTGTGTTTATCTATAGGTGATGCATTTCGCAATCTACCCACCGACAAGTCTAATGTTACAATTAGAATTCATATCGAAATTGATAAACACTTCCTTTTTGCTTAATATTTTAAATTTTTAGACAAAGCGGTCTACTCGCATGAAATACAATACGAATACAATAATAATTCTTTTCTTATTCGAATTGTATTTCATGCGAGTAGACCGCTTTGTCTAAAAATTTAAAATATTAAGCAAAAGAATCAAGTCCGTAAACAAAAGCACAGGTCGAAAATTATTTAGGCGAACTATTATTAGGTAGATATTACAATGAAAAGTTATATTTTCAGCAAACGTCATAGACTGACAGGATGAACTGAAAAAGTCAATACTTACCTTCGAAGATAATATACACATTGATATGAATTTTTAAGCGCTGGGCGACTGGTGTCATATAAACTATAAATATATATTATAGTATCTATTTTTTTATTATATAATATCACAATAATATAAATACAGATAATGAAGAAAAAAGTTCCTAACAAAAAAATATCCGGGCAAAAATTACTACTCCTGGGACTGGAATCGAACTCGCATTCGTTGATTGATGACACGATTTTGTGAACGCTGTCTGAACACTGTAACCACTGGTCCATTTCATACTAGACGTAGCTAATGAATTTAAGCAATCATATTTACTAGAATGTAAATAAAAATAAAAGTCTAAAAGTATACCTACGATAAGTACCTACCTAATTTGAATACAAGCGTCACAAACTTTACTACTGACATGAATATGCGCGCGAAGTCGCAATAATAATCTTCTTACACACACATTCATAGCTCATACTTTCAGGAGCAGAGCGACGGCGATAGTTTTTACAAAAACCGAAATTTTAAATTCTTCGTCACTCAGGTTTCCCGTTAAGCTGATGCTGTAGCATCATGTCCAGATAGGTGAGTAGTCAAATACCATCGCGTTTTGGCTCATTGGAATCGTCTCAACGAATATGTTACAGATGGTCTGTAACATAATCGTAGCCGTCGTCTGATGTTAAGAAGAGTTTTTTTAAATATCATGTAATGAACGCGGTTTGAATCAATCCTCTGGAAAATTTACTAAATCAATATTATGTATTCCTCTGTTTCCTCCGCATATATCGAACCTATTTGATATATTTACGTATGTCCTGATATTTTGAAGATGAAGTAAACTATTTCCCTATCATTTAAATTGTGTTTATAAACTCTTCATTTTTTTGGGGTGAACGTCTAATCACGCGAGTAAATCTGGGTTTTTTAGATGTTCACTATGAAAAAACCGAGAGTTTATAAGAGAAATTACAATGACAGCGGCATAGTTTACTTCATTGTTAATATATAGTGATATGAATTTAAAGAATGGGTTTAATATTATTCGGAGGAAACAATGGAATATAAAACATCAAATTGGTAACATTTTCAAAGGAATGTGTCAAATTTCTCGTAGCTTCGATACCCTCTTAAAGATTTTGAAGGTCAATGAATGATTCTCCCCTGTAACCTAGCGCCGGCACCATTTCAACACTGAGAACAAATAAGAGTATATTGACACTGAAATCACGAGAATTTATAATAAACAGATAGTGAACATAAAGATATGAATAATCGTTGTCACATGACTGCTCATGATCATTATGTATGCATTCATTCTCATGATCATTATGTATGTTTCATTCAATACTTTAAAATATAATGATAATTGTATTCTTTTGTTATTGTGATGCTTATTAGGACTGGTGTAATTGCGACTATTTGCGAATTAGTTTCGTTTGTATTTAGTATCTATTCTAAATATAGAATAGGCTATTTTAAGCAGATTAGCCGAGCAAATCTAAAAAGTACCCTTTGACGTATCATCTTTTCAAACAATTTTCAAGCCGAAATAACTCTGCATAGGCGTACTAACTCATAAAAAATTCAATAATCTTCGCCGTAAAACCATGAAATTATGAATTTTATCACAACTATGTACCATCATTAATCACTATATTTAAATAAAAATCTTTCAAAGAAGCCAAAATAAGGGTTTGATCCACTTTTTATCACTTGAAGAACTTTTTGAACCTGTCAAGCGGTACTTTTTAGATTCGCTGGGATGTAGCTATTTATAAGTAATTTTTCGGTAGCGTAATGAACATGAGGTCTCGGGTTCAATCCCCAGGTCAGGCTGTGTGTGTGTTGTGTTTTTTTCCAATACCATAGAATTCTTTCCAGTCTGGTTGTAAGCGGCTCGTATCCAGCATGTTCCTGCTACCTTTATGAGTTGCTGTACTCGTATACTTCACCCCCCGCAAAAATTTACAGAAAAACAGAAGGCATTGGAAGTAACGTAAGGCCATTCTTTATTTTTTCTTAATGTTTTCCTTACTGCAGTTTTTTTCCTTAGTTTATATATATTTATGTTTCCAGTGCTTCTATTCTAAGGTTTAAGTAGTCACTTTAATTTATCAAATAGTATCTACATAATAAAAAGATTAAAACTTCTAGAAAAATGCAAATAATAACAGTAAAGTAGGCCATTATAATATTTTAATTTTATACCCATTATTTGATTAACATACAAGTGATTATTATATTATAGGTATTATTACTAGAAATATATAATTCATAAATTATTATATTTTGTCTAAATTGCTCTAATTAAGTTAGTTACGCCCCGCGGTTTCATCCGCCACTCATGGAACTAATGGAGGGGTTAGCACCCGCGCCCGCCGCGGTTACGTTTAGGCAATTTTATTTCAACACTTTATTTTGCTCGGTTACTTATGATAAATATTGATTTCGCCCGCCGCCCACACATTTCGGGACAACGGCGCCCACCGCGGCCAGAAATCGCGTCGTGAAATTTGCTATCTATAACTCCATGTGCGTAATAGGTAAATTATGAAATCAAATTTGACTTCGATAAGCATTAAGTAGTGTTTTAGTGGTATTTAGTAGTGATAAAGAAAAAAATAGTAGTTATGTGTATAGAGTATAAAACGAAAAATAAAGTGCATCCAAGGGGGAAATAAAACGGTGATTAATTCACCTGCTTTAAATATAGATTTTAGTAATAATTCAGTAGTTGAAAAGAAAATTGTTTTACAAATACATAGTAACAACTGAACTTCTACTTTAATTTTCGTTTTATTATTCATATTATACAGAACTAGTAACTTTTTCTTTATCACTACATACTAAATACACTAATTCGCTACTAAATGGTTATCGAAGTCAAATTTAATTCCATGATATACCGCCCGCCATCCAGACGCATACTATAATTCCATATAATATTTCGTGCGTACAAGCGATGCGGGCCCGCAAACGCGGCGGGCACGGGAGAAAATCGCTCCGTGAGTTCCCAGCCTAAAGCATATATTATTTGCCATTCCGAAATGTAAACTACCTACAAGTAAATAATACCTATTCTAATCGGTTTAATAATTGCACGTGAAGTAGTAACAAACATCAAAGACTCGCACACTTATAATTAGTAGGATTATAGTGTATATTTTCATTGAAATGTGTCCTATATTAGTAAAATGTTATTGGAATGTGTTTATTAACATTAGAAGAATTAGGGCATCTTGCCCACAACAAACCTATTTAAATTAATTAATTCTCTAATACCTGTGCAATAGTGTCTAATAATAAATATTAAACACTATTATTGTACAGGTTAAGCTGTAGTTTGCTTAATTATGTTTATTATAAGGCACTGATATAAAAGTAACAATTCATTAATCGTGTTCAAAGTGTAGCTACATCTGCGCTGTAACATGCCTAAATCAAGCCGTTACTAAAAAAATCCTTTAAAAAATTTACCAAATTCCTTTAACGAATCCTGTCCCCTTAGGACAGGATTCGTTAAAGGAATTTGACACAATCCTATGAAAAATTTACCAAATCTAAGTTTCTTGTTCCCCTCGTTTTCTTTCGAATATAATAGACCAATTCATTTATAAGTATTATAATGTATTAATGTTAATACATAATAATAAATAAAATATTTCGATATGGACTCCCTCTAGAGTATAAGTTAGTCCATTAAAAAACGCCTACGTAATAGAAATAATAATGTAAAAAAAGGTCCAAACGGACGCGTTTGGAGATGACTGTTGTACAAATAAAAAAAAAACATTCATTTATATATTTTTCAAATGAAGTAAGCTGTGGTCCTATCGTTTTATTTAGGGTCATTGTTTAATTTCAGGATATTTTTTTTAAATGGATTAGTAATTGTGTTCGGAGAAAACAGTGAAAATTTAAAACATAGATTTGGTCTTTTTCTTATCGTGTCAATATCCCCGAGCGGCGAAATCTGAATAATGCGAAATACCAGAGCCCGGTGCACCCTGGACAGCCGAAGCCCCCACCGGCTGACTATTTCTTTCACCGCAATGGTTCAACACAACGGCTCTTTTCAGAGCCAAACCAAATGGCATAGATTTGGTAAGTTTTTAGGATTTCATGGGATTGTGAGAAATTGTTCAAAGATAATCCTTATAAGATACAAAAGTAAGGCTGCACCATCACAAAAAGTTACAAAAATAAATCATTAAACTAAAATAGTAGGTACCACTAATAAATTCATAAATTGAGATTACAAGTCGACTTATATCTACTTCGTTATAGTTATTATTGCCATAATTAAATACACTTTTCCTTTCAGTCTTTATGCATATCACTTATTGTTTCATTTTAGTTTATTCACTTTTATCACTTCTTTTCACTTTTATCAATGTCACTGAGTCTTTGAAATACTTAGGTACTTCATAGGTTATTCCGTTTTCGTAGTTTTTTTTTTTTTTACAGTCATGAAGACGCATCGCAACAAAAGTCCCCGTTACAAAGGCTAAAACCAATTCAACTTGACTGGAACGTGTAACTTCAGCTTTACAATCTGTTCGAAAGTTTATATATAGACTCCCTCTAGACTTGCGCCCGTATTCAAGAACGAAACTTATGTAAGGTGCTGTGCTAAGTAAGGAATTTCGCACCGCGTTTGTCACGGCAGGCAATAGTTTTCAATTGGATTTATCGGCCCTATGCGTTTGGGCTATCATAGTGTTGTTCTTGAATGCGGGTGTAAGACTCACCTAACCTCGCAAGTCCTTAGTCTCGTACGTCGTAAGTTGATATAGTACAAACCGAAAAGTTAAGTAAAAATACAGACAAGGCAACTTACAAATGACGTTTTAGAGGGTATACGTTCGCCAAGGTTATGCTATCAGACTGCATAACACGCCCTTTTGCATTTCTCATCAATCAATTCAATTATTATT
This sequence comes from Hemistola chrysoprasaria, assembly GCA_947063395.1. NCBI lineage: Eukaryota > Metazoa > Arthropoda > Insecta > Lepidoptera > Geometridae > Hemistola > Hemistola chrysoprasaria. The sequence goes on from OX346714.1 coordinate 13,917,575, forward strand.
CTGTGGCTTGTGAAAGTGCTTTTAGACTCCACAATTTTGCCAATGTCGCGTAGGGAGATAAACCATGAAACATAACATACAATCTCGCCTTTTTCCCGAAGGGGTAGACACAGGATTCAGTCCCATAGTATAAGGTACACCCATATTTCGCCAGTATGTCTTTGGTCAAATTTAATAGGGGGCGAGCCTATTGCCATCTACCGGGCACAGTCCCTGAATCCAAGCAGTTATTGAGATTCGTAATGGAAAAATTCAATATTTAACGCTTTGCCTAGCCGAGCTTTGACTGACTAAACGAGGCAGTCACGCCAATGTCAATTAAGGAGGTAAACCATCAAACAACGGAAATTAATTAATAAGGATGTTTTAGAAATTGTGAACACAAGCAGCAATTAAAGATTAACTATTTGAGCATGACAGACTATTATTAACTATAAGATGTTTGAAGTCTGAACGATCAAAAAAAAACTAAGCGCCCTCCCCCCCGCACACCGCCCGCATATTGGCGATTTTATTTTCAAATGCGGTGTGTTTAGAATGAATTGTCTATGAATGTTATGTACATATCTTTAATTTTCTATACAGAAATCATAACTATTTTAGCCTATTCTAAAGGCAGAGTAAACTGCCATTGATAGATGCCTAAGTTTTATGTTAGCACCAAAACGAAACGATACCATAGCTTCCGATACGTTTTCGTATCGCTTTCTTGTCGTTTACCCGTTTACTATAATTCGTGGTACAGGCACAGAATACTAAAGGGACAGAAGGGAGACTCCTCAAAATCATTTAAATAAATAGCTAGACTCTAGCTCCCACGCAATAAAGTGCAATTTAGGTCGCACAGCGCCTAACTAATTATCGTTATATTAACATACAAGCTGCCTCTCTTCCTATCGCATATATCTCTGTCTGTTTTCACTGTCTAGCCCATAGAAATTGTACCGTCAAGACGGACGGCCCGTGTACTTGTAGCTTCAGCGAAGGCCCCCAGGGCTGGTACAGGGACAGAGTAAAAGCGCGTCAAGTTTTCTCGCTCTACCCTGTAGGTCTACATTTTGAACAGATTTTAAATCGCTATTCCTAGTATCTAATCTATGAATTTAGTACAATTATGTTTAAGGGTTGTTCGCAATATCCCTGATTAATTATCTCAACGGCCCTAGCACAGTTACCAAAGTCCCAGGAGGCTAGAACGAGACAGCAAATATGCATTGTTCGGGCGCGAAAGAGAAAAAAACGGGGAAAACAATACATCTCCGTGTCATGTAGGTCTGCGGGACCTAACATGACATTTTAACTCGTAACTCCTTGAATTCGTTGTCATTCGATATTGACTCTTATTCCGTGTCAATAAAGTGTATTTCAATGTTAAGCGGGAGCTCCCTGGTAGGGCTCGTCTTCATATCCTTCGTCTTCATTACTTTGGTTCTCTTCGGAAGCAACAGTTCCCGGAAGTAAGATGTATCTCGCTTCCCTGGAAAAAAGGAAAAATCCATTTACTTATATACCTACTAGATATTCGTTTAAAATTAAATAAAAACAAGCGTGTCGTGTTGTTCCCGGCTATATAATTAGGGCCAACATCTGGTGGGCTCGTAGTAGCCGCACAAGCGTGGTGATTACGGCAAATCCCCCCATATGTAAAGTTTATGGCGTTCTATGAGGGAGGCCTGTGTTCGGCAGTGGACGTCTTCCGGCTAATGATGTGAAGCGTGGCTTAATTTTTGATCGATAATATATAGATCGAATAATACTAAAATGGTGGTCGCGTGATTTTCGGATAGAGCACTAGCTCTCGAGTCTATATAGTAACTGCAAGGTATACCCACCGCCCCACCTAGTAACTAGTAGTGTAGAAGAGGTGGTCAATAAATTATTGCGGATGGAATAAGTCGTAAGGAGAAATTTTTACTTCGGAACTTTCAACCAGTTCGAGGAAAACATCCTATAGATACCTAAGCCCCGATACTCGCCACGCTTGGTGGCGAGAGCAATTTGGTGTTTTTTTCGCAGAGGATGCTGCTACCCTTTCTTTAGATTTGATCACCCATAGCCGGCTCTTACGGCAACCACGGGTGGAAAGGGTGAGGTAGGTACTACTTATTCTATAGCCGGTAATCCCACGGTGTTAATTATCTACGTACCTATAGTACTTAACTATTATAATAAAATATATTTATTGCCTATTGTAAATGGAAATGACTGTATTATCGTAATTTAAAATGTATACTATAATTTATATGTAACTAAGTACCTCATTATGTTTCGGTCTAAATAACGAGCACAAAAGGATGAGGATAGGAATTTGTGTACAAACACAGGGAAACATAAATATTATTTTGTAAGTAGGTATGTATACCAATCTCATTAATACACTGGCTTTAGGCACAGAATACTAATAAGGGACAGAAGGGACACTCCTCAAAATCATTCAAATAAATAGCGACTCTAGCTCGACGCAATAAAGTGCAATTCAGGTCGCACGGCGCCCAACTAATTATCGTTCAAGCTGCATCTCTTTCTATCACGTATCTCTTATTCCTGCTTACGACGTTAGGGATGTTATCTTTTTAATTTGTCTATGAAACTATATAATTATCTTAGGTTTTAGGTGTAAGCAGTGTAAGGTAATACGAGTGCCAGGTGACATGTTTGTAAGAATTAAGAATAGTTTAACATTTGGGAGTTGTAGGTATCTACTTATTTACTAATAGACATGCATTATTACCTTTCGATGGCCATTGGAAGTAAGAAAATTCGTGATGTTCAGACTCTTGTAATAATATATCCATCCGAATGCGATGAAGCCTCATTGGCTCTGATGGTAATAGCTCTAGTTTCTGTGCCGCAGGTCCCGGGTTCGATCCTCGGCCAGGTCAAACATTTTTGTGCATGAACATATCTGTTTGATCTGTGCCTGGGTAGCTATTACTGAGCTACAGGGTAGTAATAAACATCCATCCATTCATCCATCCTTCCTCACTAACTTTCGCATAATATTAGTAGGATAGAACGATGGATATAGGTTAAATACATTCACACCCGTATTCAAGAATAAAACTTATGTAAGGTAGCAAGCAATACTGTGCAAATTAAGGGATTTATTACTGCTTTCGTCACGGCAGGCCATCTCATTCACCGTTTGCATAGTAATCTATGCGAAATGCGAACGCACAGCGTCGATTACAGATATAATACAATATTATGATTGGTCCGTTTTTGCCTGATTTGCGGATGAAATAAAAACGTCAGTTTTCACGAACTAGCTGATCCATTAAAATAAATAATATTCTAATATATTAAATAAGAAATTAAAACACCGAAAAATATGTACCGCACAGAATATAGGAACATTTATTTTGTAGGCTCCCTCTATGCGTGCGTTTAAAATAGGGCTCTTTTCGTAAGGGCCGTCCCGAATGAACGCATAGCGTTAGATCTCACTCAAGTTCCTATTGTTTAAGCATTGGATTTACCGGCCCTATGCATTCAGGCGTACTGTGAGACCACATAGTAGATATCGTTCTTGAATATGGGTGATGGAATGGAACACAGATGAATGCACCACAGAACACAAAACAATTGACGTGGATCAGTATTCTATATTCTAAATCAGCCCAGGATCGCAGTTTCTTACCTTCTAGAACCTCGGGTTGAGCGGTTCTGCGCAAATAGCGAGTACTACGTGGCTTATGGTTTTTTATAACTAAGTCTTACTTATACTACTGACTATTTCAAAACTAATACCTTGCAAATTAAAGCTTTATACGAGACAGCTGAACAAAAATCAATATTTTGGTCATATTTCCTTATATTAGATACATTAATCACACATCACATCAGGTAATTTATAATTCAAATAATTGATCAAAATACTCTTAGAACTTAATTTACGGAAATATGGCCAAGAAAATGATTTTCGTTAAGCAGGCACGTATCATGCTATATTTTACAAGGTATAGGTGTATATAATATGAGTTCCAACGCGTAATTTCAAGATATAATCCTTCGGAACTATATAAGATTAATTGTGTCAGAAAAATTCTTTCAATGTCTACAGGAACAATTTTACTTAAATCACGAATACATCTAGTCAACATTATCAAGGATTCCAATACAAATATATTATAGGTATACTAGGTAGCTACTACTGATATAGATATAAGGACATAATTTTGCAAACAGACTCCAAACGGATGCTTTTCAAAAAATGTGTTCTATAATTATATTACACCCCTTTATGATGCCACATTAGTGTAGTGCACACATTAGTGTAGTGGTCTTGTCTTGCAACCACAGAAGTCGGGGTACATAGGCTTATGCCCGGTTCCTATATCCAACGGAGCATCATAGCCGTCGGTCGACCGACCAAACTCAAACGGTAGACAAAATTGGTACGAATGGTAAGTTTGACAGTTTGAAAAAAGTTATAGAAACACCACAGTGTTATTTCCCATATCTATAGGTACATAGCTGTTACGGAGCGTTAAAGGTAACCTAACCTTCCATTCGTTAGTAACAAAGTATTGGTAGTTTAACCTACACGACGTTTATTACAGAAACGGTTTGCACTTACGCCTAGTAGCATATTTAACTGTCCGTAGGTAAAACGAACCGTTTCGCGTTTATAGAAACCGGGTAGTTGCGCTTTTCTTTACAATTCACCGCGAGAGGCATGAAGATAGAGTGATATGCAACGAAGACATAATGGCACTCTGTCTCTTTTTCTGTCATACCTACAGTCGCTTGTTACTCAACCGGCGTGCGCTCATCGATAGCAACGACTTACAGCGGCGTTGAAGCGAAAGAAAAGTTATGACATGATCGTACTAATCTTTCACCACTGAAATTATCGTTGCAATAAGCTCAACTGCTGAGTGAGGAATTCGATTCCCCGGTCGAGCAACGGGTGAGTGGTTTTTCCATCAGAAATTTTCTTAATAGATGCAAGTCTGAATTGTGCCCGGTTGATGGCAATAGTGTCGCCCCCTACCTATTATATTATATACTTTACGGGCTTTCCGTATGAGTTGGCTCCTGTTTGCAAAGCTATTACTACGAATAGACCATCGAATATGGCACGGCCGTACAACGAACTTGGTTCACCACCATACCATGTTTAATCGTCTGGCGCACTGTCCGGCGATCATTATTATTATTATATCAAAGTGGTCAAACAGTTCGATCGTGTGGCGTGAACACCCGAACCTAACGTTACGGTGGTACGGCCAAATCATGTTCTATCGTCTATTTGTAGTTCCGGTAATGTTTAACTACCTACTCTACATTCATACAATTTCAAGTACCTAAAGGGTTTTCACTCCTTTAGCAGTTGTCTCATCCAACTTCGTACCAGCAAAACCGCATCGAATTGGCCACTTTTATCACGATTATAGAACTTTAGTTCAATGTCATCTGTCCCATTCTATCTCGTCAATATCGTCGATTTCCATTAGTGTTTTATTAGGTATTGGATATGTCCTTTTAGTGCGTTTCATTTCAAAGACGCTCCTTACTTCTATATTGTAAATAACGTCGGTTTTTCTGTGAAAAATGTTCCTCTGCTGTAGGATTTTTATTACCAATGTCTATCAAACTCAAACTCTATATTATCTATCACTGTCGGAACAGTCTATGTTACAGTCGTTCTAAGTCACGAAGACGGTTTGGTCTTGCTTGTGTGCATAGCTATACGTGCCCATTTTTTCTCTGTGTGTATGTGTGTGTATAAATGCCCGTACACACTAGCGGCTGGCATTTATTTATATGAATCCTCATCCCGTCCCGTGACGGTAACGGCTATAGAACAGTACCCTACATATCTCTCTACTCGTGGTTGTCGTAAGAGCCGGCTAATGGTTATCAGATCAAGAGGACAGGCAGCAGCGTCCTCTGCGTAAATACCTAAATACATTGAACTGTGCTCGCCAACCCGCCTGCCAAGCGTGACACCTATGCCCAGCAAAGGACTTCCTAATACGGCCGAGATGATGATATGAAACCATATGACATATAACGTGTTACAATAACGTCTAGTAATACTTAAGGGGTACCCTACCCGTCAGAATGAACAACTATCAAAAGAGAGAATTGCATAAACATTTTTTTTTTATTTCCCATAATAAAAGTTAGCCTGATCAACTGATCCGTTTTGTATGGGAAGTCAACATTTTATTGCGATATTCGCAATTCTTTCTTTTGATACTTGATTAAATGTTAAAGAGTAGATGTGCCCCCTAAGCACTACTACACCTCTTTGTAACTCGTAGAACTGAATTGCAGTCAAACGCTCAGGTTGCCTTGCGGCTACGGCGAGCCGCACCAGTTAAATGCGGCGCGCCGCTGACCTACATTTTATAGGTCGAATAAATCCGAGAAGACGGTTAGCTTTGGTCTCACGATATGACGCACACCGCAGCGTATTCTTACGATTATGTGACAGACACCGCATACCGCAACGTTGTGCGTTGCTATCGCGAGAACAAGGCCTATGAAGCCGGAATACGGGGTACCGTTGCGGCAAATCGTATATACTGCGGCCAGCCGCATACGGCACGCCGCATCACTAGTCACGGACAGTGTGCACTTTAACAAAATGTAAAAGACCCTACTTCGTGAGATAGAACAACTGCACGATTTCTATGGACGCGAGCGAGGGCGCCAGCGTCTATGTATACTACGGACTTTCTGCAGGTGCCAGCTAAATATTATGGAAAAACGCTAATTGATTTTTTAGCAACTGGCTAAAGTTATTCATTAAATTTCTAAGGAGGTTTGAAATAGAAACACAGCAAAGCTAAGATCCATTTATTGTGTAACACAAACAAAAAAACTTACATACTAAACTTAAATTAATTTTAATTACTTAATTGAAATTGTAGCTTAATTATTTTTTATTATAAATGGAATAGAATCTAAGCAGTATGTAAAAAGAATGGAAAATTTCGTAGATTATTGTCTGGTTATAATTCAAATGGGACTTTTTGAGAATGTTGCCTGGAAATTATGAGTTGCCATATGAAAAAATGCTGAAAAAAACATAAATTGTCAGATGTGTGTGTACCTACAAATTTTTATTTATAAAATTGTTTAACGGGATGTAAAACAAAACTGCAGTGATAAATTTATTTCACATTTTAATGTAAAATGTGTGGCATCACAGATCATTTCAAAATTGAACAACAATCAACAATTTTCAACAATAAATAGATTTTATTTATACGAACATTTTTCTCTGACAGTAACGTGTTTTTTTTTTCATCGCCGTCTTTTTTTAATTTCGTATAATAATTTTAAATATAAACATATTAAATGCAGATAAGAATACCAGTCTGGAAGGATACTTATACTGGGTTTCTAGTAATCAATCAGGTTCCTTTTGACAGGGTCATTTTACTCATCATTTGGAAATACTTTCGCTATGAAATCGCGAATTCAGAGTTGGCTCCATGGTGAAAGTACAATGACACATTAACAGGAAAGGGGATCTCTTAGTTTGACACAATCCTATGGAAAATTTACCAAATCGAGGTTTTGTATTCCCCTGTTTCCTCCTACCTAATTGAACTTATTTGATATATTTATAACCTGATATTTTGGTGATGTAGTAAATTATGTCCCTATTATTTTATTTCTGTTTTAAAGTGGTACTCTTGGAAGTTCACTTTGAATAAAATTAAGAGTTTACGAGATAAGAGAAGTTAAAATGACAGTGACATAGTTTACTTCACTATAAAAATATCAGGATATAAATTTATACAATTGGTTTATTATATTCGGAGGAAACAGGGGAATACAAAACATCGATTTGGTAAGTTTTTCATAGGATTGTGTCGAATTTCTTGCAGCTGATTATTAATTACCCTATATAATTACCCTTTTTATTGACAATATTCGAAAATGGCAATATTATCTATACATAAAAAAAAATACTGGCAGAAATATCTTCAGGCTTACATATTATTATTAAAAGTATATAACATAATAAGGCACAGGAATCAGAATTTTATAATTTCCATAGTCTGCATTGACCACCAAAATTACAGAGTTATATAAAAGTCAGACTAGGTTTTTTTTTTTTTTTTTCATAATTATATTTTTTGGCAAATTAGAATAGTTTTACCCTTTTAGGCAAATATTGGTGGTAAACAAATAAAATAATTTTAGTAGTAAACTTTAATGGTAATACACCATCAAATATGTCAAAACTGAAGCCTTAAAATAATATCAATAAATTAAACTAGATTTAACATAGCACATCCGTTCAATAATTTACTCTATGTCATTGCATTAGGGCTTACAATTAATTTATAGATAGTAGATCTTTCCATCACGCTTTCCCGTTGATATCGTATTTATTCTTTTCGTCGGCATGCCTAAAAATGTAAAGAGTTTTCTTAGAAAGAGTACTAAAAGTATAAGCCAGGATAAGGGTGGCGAAACTAACCCAAACTTAGGTAAGTACAAAATTAAAATTGACTGATTTTTTAATAAAAAAAAAAATCTATAAATATAATTTTTGCAGTAACCATAATAAGAAAAAATAACCTAATAAAATTCTGGGTCAAAACAGTTCAATTGCAATTTCGAACATTAACATTACGATTTATCTACGATATTTTTGGACTAAATGTAATATTACATAATAATATAATTTAATCATAATATTATTATATTATGATAACTATGTCAATTATTATAGTCAAAAGAAAAACTTGAATTTCAAACAGGGTTGGCAGTTACCACCGTAATTTACTTAGATATTTGTTTTTTATTATAATTTTCAAGGCAGCTTCGCCACCCCGATAAAGCTTACTATCTACAAGTACCACAAGCACAACCAAAGAGGTTAGATCAACATTAACTAAGCATTAATGTACATACCAATCGTCGACCAACATAAAGAACTCCCTTCCTTCCCCGCTGCTCATATCCGAACCTTCGTCACTATCTTTTACCATCATAAAATCTTTGCTCACTCTGAAATAAATATTCACAATTTCTTCTTTAAAAACAATAAATGTTATCCCCTTTATGTTTGATCCGAAGCGTAAGCTCGATGATGTCCCAATGCGATGGTTATTTTTTGTTTAAACAAAATATTTTTTATAAATTTGCACCCACCAGAATAATGTTTTTGTTATTTTGGTGGACGGTAAATTATAAAATATATTTTGCGTGTCGTTGTGTTTCTTGTGATTTGTGTGTGTTTGTGCATCCGTAGGTTGTGTTTCTTGTATTACCACTTTGCTTTATAGTTGAAGATTTTAATTCAAGTCTTCTTATTCCTTATTTATTATTGTGTCAAACTTTTCCATGTTTTTTGAAGTTCAAGATTTTTCTTTTCTTGTTTATTTCAATGACATTCTCTAAGTATTTTGATTTTCTTTCCATCCTTTTCTATTTATTCACATATTTATTTTTCTTCATCATCCCTTTTTTAAAAAAAATCTTGTGATTACTCTTTCATTTTAATGTTCCATAATTTGTTCAACTTTCTCTACCAATCTTATGTACTCATTTTATATATTTTCTTCACATATGAACCTTTACTCAATATTACTATATCTTCATATCTTTGTACATAGCATGCTATAACTTCGAAATTTTTTTTAAATCTCAAACTTGAGTGTCATCAAAATCTTGAATAGAGGTATTAAAAAAGATGAATATTTAGGTAACTCCAAATTCGTTAAAATTTCTTTACGAATCTCTATATCACATAATATCTTCTTTACAAGCATATCTAATATCACATCTTGATATTATTATCTTTACTGGAATTCTCTTAATTCGATATTTCCTATAAAATCTTTCAAACTCGAGTGTTTTGTGTTCACAATCTTGAATGTTTTCAATGTTCTTGAGTTTTGTATTACGTTATTATAATTAAGTATAAAGTAAGTTAGTAAGACAGTGTTAGTGTAAGTAAATGAAAACTGAAAACCTTAAATCTATATTAGTATTAGAAAGCACCCGCAGTGAGACAAAAGCGCCTTAAATCTACGCTGGAGTTGTCAAAAAGATACATGCTATTGGGATTTTATCAGGCGTTTATAGTAAAATCGGACAATCTGAATTTAAAGGAAAACTAATTCGATTTTGATTCAAAAAACTTGCTTAAACGAAATAAAAAAAAAAGACAGATATACTATGAAAAGTATGTCTGTTTTTCATAATTTTAGTTTAAAATTAAATATTTCAAATTTTTTGTGCGAAAGTTAATTTTGCATGTTATCATACAAAATTAAAACGTGATTGACAACTCTTCTTTAACTTAACCGCAGTCAAGTAAAAACGGGAAGAGAAACGTAAAACTGTTTCCTATAAGATATGTAGGAGACAGTCGACTGACAATATGGACAATATGGCTTGTCCAAATAACCTATATGAATTAACTCAAGCAGTGCAATTCTGCCCTGCCGAGCTTAAAGTGCAGTAATCGACATTTGGTCAGTTTTTAGTTAAATATAAATTAAGAAACCCTATTTCAAACCCTATAAGTGAATTAAGTTTTTTTGGTAAAACAACCACTAGAAGTATTTTTAAAAAATATTTTTCGAATTCATAAATTGCGAAAAAGAGACTAATTTATAAAAAATATACAGGGTTTACCGGCTAAATTGCAGTAAAATACTTACTGCATATGATTTCTTTGAGTTCCCCAGCTAAAATGCAGTATTTCATCATACTTTGTAACACTTTGGGTGGTAGTTTTATTTAGAAGATGAAATAAACAAACATATTAAAATGCAGTATTATTTGCCTCCATACAAGTTGATTATACTGCAGTTGTTTAAAAAAAATGCTTTTTATTTGTATCCCCAATTAAAGTGCAGTATTAGTACGTACATACGACAAATACTGCGCTTTAACTTGTGTGGAATTTTATAAATCCTGTACAAAACCATATAAAAGAACGTATCAAAAAATTATTACTGCAGTTTAACTTGTTAGTCTGTTTATAGTACTTTGTAAAAAACTAAATAATTTACAGTGTTTACATATTTTACTGCATATTAGTTAGTTTAATCCATGGATTCATACTACCTAATGTAGCGAAAGACAAGTAATATTCCCTAATATTGCGTTTTAGTTGGTAATCTCATACGTAATTAAACCGGGCTCGCACAATACTGCAAAATAATAAGTTCTGTCAGTTGCGTCGCTGACGTCGCTGACGTGATGCTGTGTAAATGTTTGGAAAGCGCTGAGGTAAGTGTTTGTTAACTAAATATTATTTTTATTTGTTTATACCATTTTAAGTTGTGTAATTAATTAATAGAAATTACAGTAAGCAGACTGAATACAGGTTTCAAAGTTTGCTTTAGGAAGTATGTATTATAAATTTGGTACCAATGTTTGTATTTTCATGTCCATGTATGTATGTGAGTTTATTTCACCACCATTATTATGTAATATGGGACAAGTTTCGTTAGAATCGTTACATCATCCCGAGATTATTTTGTTACAAAGAAATTCAATACAGTGGCTTTATGGCGTATTTTCAAATGTGGAAATCTATTCGTTCGCTTTAGGCAGAGCAGCCGTGATTTTTAATTATTTACTCTTATCAGCTATGTGTTATGAAGATCAGATATAACACTTTGCAATTTTTATCAAGGTATTATTTTATTGATTCCCAACGCAAAAATAGAGTGAAAGAGTATCTGTGTTTCTGTCTGTGGTATCGCAGCTCCAAAACGATTGTACCCATTAAGATGAGGTTTTCTTCGTTTGAAAGCTAACGTGATCAAAATGGTTCTTAGCTAAAGACTGTGTTAGGGATCTTAGACGCATATTGGATTCAATAATTTTGTCACGATTAAGTTATAGAGATATGGTCGTGATTTTTTTATATACAATATAATCACTAATTTGTTTTCATTCTTTGTCTAGCGATATTCCTTAATGTATTTTATAAGATATTCAAGTGGAAATAAAAAGTAGTTATTAATTAAACATTTGATATTAAATATATTATACATGTGTTATACATAGGTTTAACTAATGAAGGTAAAATATTGCAGGCAAAATTATAATGAAGGTGCAGAGGCTTAAAACAACAAGTCCTTATCACCGGGATCACATTCTTAAGTACCACTAGCAACTGCATTTACATCAGCAGCTGCATCTGCGGCTGAACCAATAAGCCATTCTACAAAATTGAAAAAACAGCTAAATGAAAAATCTATCTGGATGAATGAAATTACCTCGAAGGACATGAATTTGGCAAAAAATGGTGGGTTTAAATAGAACATAATATGATAATTGATATGATATTGTGCTAAAGTTAAATTTTAATGAAGGATAGATTTTATAACGTTACTGCATTCCATTGTTCTGACTTCTGATATTATATTGTAAAAAATGAATACGGATTTAGTGAAGAAGTAAAATTTTATATTTTAGTTAATTTTGTTTGCATTTAAATAATATATTCATTAATACATAATCAGAATCATTCATAATCACATGCATACTAATTCGTAGATTTGTGATTACGCGTGACTCTGATTATTATATTATTTTTATTGTTAAGATTATCAAAAAAACTGGTAATTTTAAACGTACATTCAAGAACAATGTTTCGTTAAATAGTTTCAGTATCATATGTAGCATTTAAGTTTAATTATTATGCGCGAAATACAAAATTTTAATAAATTTAGAGGTACTTTTATTTTACTACACTTAGAGAACTTGAGTATTTTATTTATAAAAACCTTATAAACTGCAGTATTTTCACACTAATACTGCACTTTAGTTAGTAAACAATTACAAGTCGCTGTCGAAAGTGCAGTAAGAGTAAAATTTACTGCATTTTAATTAGATTTCCAACGGTTTATTTATTTTTATAACTTGTAGTAAAAGGGACCAAAAACATTAAATGGCTATAGTTATTGTATTTTAAAACAAAATTAATCTAACAACATAAAAAGTTATGCTTTTTTACCTATCGTTTCTTACTTTGCATAGAAGATATTATTTAGTTAGATATTTTGGCATTTTTTTTAGTTTCTAATCTTTACGCGCGGTTTTCTCAAAATCATGTTTTTGCTGTTACTGCACTTTAAGTTCGGGAGGGCAGAATTGCAGACACGCGTTTTTTAATGTATAACTTCAAGTTGTTATTATTACTGCCTCGGTGGCGTAGTGGGCCTATGCTCGACTGCCAAGCAAGAGGTCCCGGGTTCGATCCCCAGGTCAGGCAAAGTGTTAAAAATTGGATTTTTCCATTAGGAATTATCTCAATAGCTGCCTGGAGTCTGGAACTGTGCCCGGTAGATGGCAATAGGCTCGCCCCCTATTACATGGGACCAATAACATACTGGCGAAATGTGGGTTTATCTACTATGGGACTGAGTCCTGGGTACATCTCTGCCTACCCTGGGAAAGAGGCGTGAATGTATGTTATGTTATGTGTTATTATTAAAAGATATAATATTTTGGGAAATTAAAATAACATATACACCACAAAATGTCACAAGTAAATAAGTACCGACAGCCAATCAGACGATAAGTACCAAAATACAAAAAATCCACATTTTCGAGAACGACAACTCCAGCTAAAAATTATCAATAATTATAAATCCAACTGACCTGTAGAACACATAGTGTTGCAATAAGAAGAACACGTCGAAGATCAAACTGAACGCGCCGAGGCCGAACTTGGTCGCGTCGCCGAAGAAAGATGCCCAATCATTGTAGTTATACGCGTTCAGCATCATTTGCAGTATAGAAAGGAAACCGCCCACGAAGTCCAAGAATATGTTCCCGATGGACCAGCCCACTGTTGATTTGCGCTTGTAGTTCATGTACGCCTGGAATTTTTATAGATAATAAGTTATTTAAGTGAAAGTGGGATATTTATAAGTATTTTACAATAACGGTCTGTTAATAAAAATGTAGTTAATATTTTTTAAAGTGGTTGGGCCGACATCATTTCCCATTCAAACTTTAAGGAACCAATGACGACGACAGAACAGATATAATTTCTTCATAAGACTTTTATTTTATGTATCAACAAATTATGCAGTGGCATTTATGCAGTTATATTAAAAAAAACTACGTTTTATAACTGCAAATAGGTATTTAAAGGCTTTCTTTGAGAATTCCATAATTCCAATATATTAGTAGTTTTAAAACGTATTTTGGATAAAACTGGTTTGGTAAAACTGTATAAATGCCACTTTATAATTATTTGATATTTAAAATAAAACACTTATGAAGAAATTATATTTCTTCTATTATTGGTTCCTCAAAGTTCGTAGGTATGGGAAATGATGTCGGCCCAACCACCTTAAACACTTTCAAAGAAAAAGAACACAATTTTGTCTAATTTAACAGCGCTAAAGGAAAATATAACTACCTATACAGTGACTTCACAAGAAAATTAAAAATCTTCCTTATAATATAGGCCAATGCAGAAAATATTAGGAGTATTCCTTTATTGAAAAAGTTTTTCCCGTTCTTTCAAAATTCAAGACTAACACAAAACAGCTAAGTTGCGTATAGCGATTTGACACGGTTCAATTTTAGTTGTTTCTAAATAGCATTCGATTCGAACGTATGAACACACTTTCAATATTTTTTCTTTTTCGATTCCACAAACAAATCATCAAATTCGTTTTTAATTTTTTGTTGAACAACAAAAGCTGAATACTTAAAATTAATCCGTGTGAACCCGCTATAAGTAAATCACTCCAAGTGTATGTATCTCAATAAACAAAATAAAGAATCAGTGGCACTTTCGATGCAAGTGTCCGATAAACAGTATAGCTTTATACGACCAATTTGTGCATAAACATAAAATTCTTACCTGAGGCACATATTTAATCAGCGTAATGGACAGTTTAATATAACTGCAGCAGTAAAGGAAGTCGAGCCAGGCCAGTTTGGCGGCGGCGGCCATACTCCCCGTTACTATGACAACCGCAACAAATACTGTGAGGATTCCACGACCTGTCAGAGATATGCGTTGGTCGTCGCGCTGGAAAGGAGAAAAGGCTTTTTGAAATGGAGCAAAAAGTGCTCGCGGCGGGGTTTGAACCCGCATGAACCGTTCGTTGTATTGACCTATTTATGATTGTTTTTTTAGTTGCATAGACATGACGTTGTTTTCTTTAAACTTAGAGACTAAGAAAATCGATTTAGAAATATAAAACAATACTATATTTTGAATAATGTCTAAAGACGTTAAGTAATTTTTAACGCTCAGTAATTTTGTTTTTGATACACCAAATGGTTATTAATTTCATAAACATTTTCACTAATATCCTATACGTACGACACCAAAAACTTATAACCTCGTTAGTAACAGACAAAAAATAAAAATAAATTTACTTTACTCCCCCTTGAGGTTGAAAAGTTATTTTAGCCCCGCTCTGTTACGCAACAATGACGGACTTTTTGAGCAATTTTTTTTTTATGATAGTAAATAACAAGACGAGCAAATCAGGTAAGCATCATGATCGCCCATATCAGACACTTTGTCACCCAGTGTTTTAATATTCAAAATTCTGCGTGGCACTGCACTGCGCCTGTCACCCCGAGGTATTAGTTGTTGAAACTCGTCATGCCCAGTAATTGCGCTGGTATCATTGCTCTTCAGACCGGAACACAGTAATGTTTGCACATTACTGCTTGGCGGATGAATAACTGGCAAAGGTGTGGTACTTCCCCAGGCGGCCCCCTGCAAAAGAGGCCTACCACTACAAAACAATATAACGAGTGAAAACAATATAATAGTTACCTCAAACATGAAGCACTGTGCAATAGTGAGGAGCGTAGCGAACGCAGCGTGCAGAGAGAAGAACACGTCGTTCAGTTGTACGGGGTTGTGGCCGCGAGGGAAACGGTCGAAATATTGAGACTGGAATCATACAACTAATATATTAATATATATTAATACATATTATACATACATACAATACCATTTCATAAAATTGCCTGTAAACTAATATATTAATATATATTAATACATATTATACATACATACAATACCATTTCATAAAATTGCCTGTAGCTCAGTTATCTATACTAATATTATAAAGAGAGAAACTTTGTTTTTTTGTTTTTTTGTTTTTTTGTTTGTAACGAATAGGCTCCGAAACTACTGGACCGATTTTAAAAATTCTTTCACTTATGGATAGCTTAATTCAGTGTGAGTGCCATAGGCTATATGAGACTTTGAAAAAAAATGGGGATCCGTAAGAAAACTGCAATATTGTGAACCAAGGTGTTACATAATATAATTACCATATTCATAAATTTGCGTGCGCTGTGAAATGCATTGATGGTAGAATAATATAATGTACTAGGGGTTTGTAGTACTTATCAATACCTACAAAACAGTATACATAGATTATATCCATCTTTTTTGGTTTAGTCACAATAATCGAAAAAGTGATTATTTTCATGCGGTGTGAAAACTATTGGAGGTAGAGTAAAGTAATGTACTAGGGGTTTGTAGTACTTATCAATACCTACAAAACAGTATACATAGATTATATCCATCTTTTTTGGTTTAGTCACAATAATCGAAAAAGTGATTATTTTTCATGCGGTATGAACACTATTGGTGGTAGAGTAAAGTAATGTACTAGGGGTTTGTAGTACTTATCAATACCTACAAAACAGTATACATAGATTATATCCATCTTTTTTGGTTTAGTCACAATAATCGAAAAAGTGATTATTTTTCATGCGGTGTGAAAACTATTGGTGGTAGAGTAAAGTAAT
Source organism: Hemistola chrysoprasaria (assembly GCA_947063395.1). NCBI lineage: Eukaryota > Metazoa > Arthropoda > Insecta > Lepidoptera > Geometridae > Hemistola > Hemistola chrysoprasaria. Next base: position 13,934,318 of record OX346714.1, read on the forward strand.
GTACTAGGGGTTTGTAGTACTTATCAATACCTACAAAACAGTAGGTATACATAGATTATATCCATCTTTTTTGGTTTAGTCACAATAATCGAAAAAGTGATTATTTTTCATGCGGCGTGAAAACTATTGGTGGTAGAGTAAAGTAATGTACTAGGGGTTTGTAGTACTTATCAATACCTACAAAACAGTATACATAGATTATATCCATCTTTTTTGGTTTAGTCACAATAATCGAAAAAATGATTATTTTTCATGCGGTGTGAAAACTATTGGTGGTAGAGTAAAGTAATGTACTTGGGGTTTGTAGTACTTATCAATACCTACAAAACAGTATACATAGATTCTATCCATCTTTTTTGGTTTAGTCACAATAATCGAAAAAGTGATTATTTTTCATGCGGTGTGAAAACTATTGGTGGTAGAGTAAAGTAATGTACTAGGGGTTTGTAGTACTTATCAATACCTACAAAACAGTATACATAGATTATATCCATCTATTTTGGTTTAGTCACAATAATTGAAGCAGTGATTATTTTTCATGCGGTGTGAAAACTATTGGTGGTAGAGTAAAATAATGTACTAGGTGATTATTTTTCATGCGGTGTGAAAACTATTGGTGGTAGAGTAAAGTAATGTACTAGGGGTTTGTAGTACTTATCAATACCTACAAAACAGTATACATAGATTATATCCATCTATTTTGGTTTAGTCACAATAATTGAAGCAGTGATTATTTTTCATGCGGTGTGAAAACTATTGGTGGTAGAGTAAAATAATGTACTAGGGGTTTGTAGTACTTATTAATACCTACAAAATAGTATACATAGATTATATCCATCTTTTTTGGTTTAGTCACAATAATCGAAGCAGTGATTATTTTTCATGCGGTGTGAAAACTATCGGTGGTAGATTAAAGTAATGTACTAGGGGATTGTATTAATTATCAATACCTACAAAACAGTATACATAGATTATATCCATCTTTTTTGGTTTAGTCACAATAATCGAAAAAGTGATTATTTTTCATGCAGTGTGAAAACTATTGGTGGTAGAGTAAAATAATGTACTAGGGGTTTGTAGTACTTATCAATACCTACAAAACAGTATACATAGATTATATCCATCTTTTTTGGTTTAGTCACAATAATCGAAGCAGTGATTATTTTTCATGTGGTGTGAAATGTATTGGTGGTAGAATAAAGTAATGTACTAGGGGTTTGTAGTACTCATCAATATCTTCAAAATAGCCCACGATAAATTATAACATGTGTTAAGGTTTGGTCATTGTAACAGAAATAGTCATTAATTTGCGTGCGCTGCGTAAACCATTAGGGTTATATTTATTAAAATACAATGTATCACGAATTTACTCCTGATAAACGTCCACTATACCTACTTCTGCTACCCGTGCGAAGCCGGGGCGGGTCGCTAGTATTTTTATATTTTAAAATATGTTTTATTTTATTATACATCATATTTATTATGTATATTATATTTTATAATATTATTATGAATATATACCTATGTAATAAGTATTTATGTATTTTATAGTATTATATAAGTATTAATTATAATAATTATTAATACCATTGTATTATATACTCTATAAACAGCTATTCTATGTATGTTCTGTTGAAGTATCTATTGTATGTGTTGTATTGGAGTAAAATACCAAATCCCATATTATCTAGATATTCCCTATCGCACACCACCGTCGTTTATTGTTTTAACTCTCCGTTTCCATCCCCAGGTTGTCTGTAAGAAATTGCTTAACGCGATAAGACCGCCGGTTGTTTACCGTATTACCTGTAAATTGTTTTGTAACATTGTTTTTTATTTTATTCTGGTATGCAATAAAGTATTATTCTATTCTATTCTACAATGTATGGGCTATTTTAAAAACGATAGTTACCTGTATTTCAGCGGAGAAGTAAAGGCCGCAGTTGAACAACGAGTACATAGTGAAACCCATGATGTTGAGGGCCAGGAAGTCGAAGTTGAGCCCCACCACACTCTTCCTCTTAAAGTTTATGTATATTTGAGGGTAGAACGACACCGACCACGCGGCGAAGTATATCCAACCCATTATGTACGATATTATATAGATTGTGTTCGAATGCATTACTGTTACTCGTAGGAACATTGAGTCCACCCTGAAATTCCATAAAAATATATAAGTAAATATATGTACCTATATTGGAATAAGATAAAGGTCATGTTGCCCATACTGCATAATTATTATCAATAACTTAATTTATTGACATATTTTAAAATTGGTTTTTATTTCTTAATTTAATTTTGGAAATGTTTGGTGTAATTTTTTATTTGATGTAATTTAATGTACCCAATGCAAGTCAATTTTAAATTTTATTTCATAATAGTTATTATTAATTGTATTGCAATAATTGTTGCATAATATTTCGTATATACTCATTTTGAAATAAAATTTATATTTTTTTTTTATTTTTATATTACTTATACGATTATTTTTAAGTCGGCTTATATAACAAATTTAAACTGACTTCAAATATAAGACTTTGAAAAATGTCTTTTGCAAAGTCTTATTGCTCTCATAGAATTTAAAATTCAAAGCATTAAATTGCACGAAAGCATTAAAATGTATGAATATAATGTATTCCTATTGCCTTGTTTCCATACTACTTGGTTATTGTACAGACACTAATATTATAATATGTACGTAGGTTTAATGTACTTATATATGTAATTTTGTTTTTCTTTTTGTATTTAGAGCCAATATAGGATTTTCTTATCTTAAAATTAGCAAATGCACAAGACGTGCGACCAGAAAAACAAAACACAAATAAACTTACTCAAGATAACCAGTCGGTGTCACATTAAAAGTGACCTCAGAATGTCCAGGACTCTTGCCATATGCGCATATTTCATATGAAATCACCGCTGAAGCGTTAGGATCTTTAGAGCCAGGTATGTCTACTGTTTGCGGTACAAATTGGACTATGTCAGGGTGTTGAATTACCGATGATACAAACAGATCTGGTTCGTATTCACCACTGAAATAAAAATAAATAATTGTTAAGGCATAATTACAAAAATTACTACTAATAAAATTAAATAATTGTATAATTAATAATGTTTAATGTTAATATTAGTCATATTCTGCTGACATAAATAGTTAGTAAGATGTAATGGAGAAGCCATGGTTCCTGACACACAGTTTTTAACTAGTTCGGGAGTCTATGGATACATTTAAGTGGATGTAACATTTTTATGTCAATAAAGATTTATTTATTTATATCTTGGTAAGTATATTTAGTGCAGGTTCCACACCTATACAAGATACCGCAAACATGTTAGTAATATATTTTTTTATGTACAATTTTACGGTTTTGGGACTTTTCCTTTTACTTGTGATATAAGATCTGATTTCTTGCCAATATTCATGATGCTGGACCAATATGCACCCACGAGTTAGGCAATGTATGGAAATGTGTGGTAAAATGCCGTATGTTTTGATTAAGTTGACTTAGAAGTGTTAATATGAGTTCCACATGCTAATATTTTACATAGTTACCTATGTACAAGGTTACTATAGCCCACCAAATCTAAAAGTACCGTTTGACTTTTCTTCTTTTCAGGCAATTTTCAGGCCGAAATAACTTTGCATATTATGCTTAACTCACCAATTCCAATAACCTTCGCCGTAAAACCATGAAATTATGAATTTTATCACAATATGTACAATTGTAATCACAAAATACAAATCTCTCGAAAAAGGCATAATAAGAATTGTCAAATGGTACTTTTTAGATTTTATAGGCTGTACCATTCAGTTAGTTGCATTCACATACGGAGCCATATCTCATAGCTCGTTGGGATACTCTGAACTTACTAATAAGGACCATAATATGAGAGCACACGTTTGAGAGCCATAAGCAATCACTGGTCACACACTGGTCGAAGACCTCCGACTTGGGGCATCGAGTTATTATTTTAATGGGTACTATACCCGTTACTAGGATGCTAAAATGCTAACTGAATACCACAAACTTCATAGTTACGAATGTTGAGCAAAATAGTGACGGCAGTTCGACGATTATCGATTAATTTAAAATCAATATTTTTAGGGATATTCAATAAAGTCTATAAGTGACTAGCTGTGCCCCGCGAATTCGTGCCTCGTTCCCGTGGGAATATCGAGATAAAAAGTACCCTATGTGTTATTCCAGGGTCTTAACTATCTGCATAAGTATCGAATTTCAGCCCAATCCGTCCAGTAGTTTTGGCGTGAAAGAGTATCCATCCATCCTCACAAACTTTCGCATTTATAATATTAGTAGGATAAGTAATAGGATTATTTGGATTTTTTACTTACATTTGAACCATTTTGAGTAAATGTGTTTCGTCTACGAGTATTGTGAGATCCTTAGTGTCGAGATAAATTTTGTCTTTCTGGGAATGTGCACTTGGTAAACCTGAAACATTTGAATTTCCATCTCAATAATTCAAAAATATTAAATAACAGGTAATATGACCTTTGTTGTACTCCGTTACTAAAATGATCCTATACCGACTGCGCCACATTAATTTTAACACTTACGTTTCTCACCACATAATTCGTAAAAGGTGAATAAAAGATCGATTATTACTTATGGATATGCTTTTACAAATTTAAATTTTCAGTGGTTAAACTATTAATCTTATTGAGATGGTAAAACTTACCTAATAACATAAACGCAACAACACAAATGCTTATCCTATGACTAGATGCGCAAGCGCTCGCCCGCGTGTATACTGCCCCGACACGCGCCATCTTCATGCTGTTCTCTTCTATGATATTTCTGTGAACAAAGACAAGAAAAGTTTTATTACGTTTTGTTTATCATCATCATCATCTTAGCCGTTGGAAGTCCAGAGCTGGACAACCTCCCGCATAGGAGCGTGGCGGGGGGTTGCTTGTGTGTGGAATACGTGGGTTGGCAAACGCAGTAAGATGGTTTTACGCAGAGGACGCTGCTGCCCGTCCTCTGGATTTGATAAATAATAATAATAAGCTAATAAAGCAATATTTATTTATTTATAATTTCAGCACAGCGCTAACTTAACTTAATGCTAAAATAGCATTTTCTAACAGTTATCCTGGAAATTGGAGAAAATGTTATACAAATTAATGGATACAAGGGAAAATGTTTGAAAACAAATTTGTATAACAACTAAAATAACAAACCGGAAAACTTATAGATTAACACATACAGATAAATTTAATACATACTCATACATACATACATTCACGCCTTTTTCCCGAAGGGGTAGGCAGAGGTGTACCCAGGACTCAGTCCCATAGTAGATACACCCACATTTCGCCAGTATGTTATTGGTCCCATGTAATAGGGGGCGAGCCTATTGCCATCTACCGGGCACAGTTCCAGACTCCAGGCAGTTATTGAGATAATTCTCAATGGAAAAATCCAATATTTAACACTATGCCTGACCTGGGGATCGAACCCGGGACCTCTTGATTGGCAGTCGAGCATGCGCCCTCTACGCCACCGAGGCAGTCACATACTCGTCATAATACATACTCGTATATGTAATAGGTCCCATTTGTATCATGTCTCATTTGTAAAACATTGAATAGAGGACGAAATGTATATACTAGATCAATATTTCTTACACACCAGACATTAATTAGATTTATGTACCACAGTCATATAAGCAACCTTACGGCTATTGCCCGATTAAATTAACAATTATAATCAACGAGATATAATCACAAGTAAGGCTCGCATTCATTACGTTTACCGCTATGGGCATTAAACTTGTCTGTACGTAGTCTATTAATATTTAATATGAAACACGAGCCGCGAGCCAGAAAGGCGGATTGACAAGGATTTTATTTATGTACTAGCTGTGCCCCGCGGCTACTCGCGTGGTCTTCGTTCCCGTGGGAATATCAGGATAAATCTGTGTTTTACTCCAGGGTCTAAACTATCATACCGATTCATACCACTTCATTCCAATCGGTTCAGTAGTTTTGGTGTGAAAGAGTAACAATCCATCCATCCATCCATCCATCCTCACAAACTATCGCATTTATAATATTAGTAGGAAGTAGGACAGTAGGATAGGATGAGTACTTATATGATCATGTGAATCTATGAATTATAAACATGAATCATGAACTTAATAATGCATGCATAGTTAGTACACACATCGTAAGGACAGCGATCTGATTTAAGTATAAAAATAATATCGCCAATATGTAGCGGTGTGCGGGGGGATGTCGGCTAGTTTTAATTGGATCGTTTTAATTTGACTTCAAGCATGTGGTATAGTCCAACACAAAAGAGTAGAAACGGAACTAATTTAAAGTGTATGTGTTGATGAAATTGTTTTTACTCTTGTAAAAGACAGTGGCGCCCCCATTATTTTCTACTCTTTTGTGTCGAACTATAAGTAGGTACATATGTCAAGTCATACAAACATTAAATCTACTGATAAATGGAAAGGGAAACTACAGCATAACTTTGGCGTAACCATGCCCCCCTATAGCTTAGTCTTTAGTTTGATTGTCAGTGATATCTACCAAATGCTACAAAAAACTGCCTCGGTGGCATAGTGGGCGCATGCTCGACTGCCAATCAAGAGGTCCCGGGTTCGATTCCCAGGTCAGGCAAAGTGTTAAATATTGAGTTTTTCCATTAGGAATTATCTCAATAACTGCCTGGAGTCTGGAACTGTGCCCGGTAGATTGGAATAGGCTCGCCCCCTATTACATGGGACCAAATAACATACCGGCGAAATGTGGGTGGTATCTACTATGGGACTGAGTCCTGGGTACACACCTCTGCCTACCCCTTCGGGAAAAAGGCGTGAATGTATGTATATATTTATGCTACAAAAACTAACAGGTGTATTATAAAATACTAGTGTAAGAACAGCGGCTTTGCCCGCTCGCAATTATGATATATGGCAGTTTTATACCAAATCATTGACGCCCTTTTTGGACCCCTCAGAATGTGAATTTTTAAAAATCCTTTTTTAGCACACGTCTAGACAACCAAAAGAACCTACATTCAAAGTGTCAAGTCTCTAAGATCAGTGGGCTCTGCGTTGCATGTCAGTCAGTGAGTCATTTAGGATTTTTATAATATAAAATAGTGATAGTGATTGAATGAAAAGAAACATATACATGCAAAAACACAGTTGCACGAACCGAACATAATCCTGAAAATTGTACCTACTCGTAGCCATTTCAAGCGATAAAACCTAGAATAAGAGTTCAATATCGCGGAGTAAATTGGTACGGATATTTATTACTGCGGTATTAATACACCATGTCCTTATAAAATGGGAAATATTTATTGGCCTTCTTGTATACTATGGTAAGTGAGTAAAGACGTTTAAATAAATTGTGAAGGTATACCTAGGTACCTATGCTTAGTGTAGGGCTCCTTAACTAGATACCTCAAACAAGTTAGTAATCCAATTTTTTTTATAAAATAGATAATAAATTATTGTACACCACACTTATAGAACTAACACGAAGTATACAGAGAAACTACACTTAAATGTACAAGCGGCGGTCTTATCGCTAATAAGCTGGAAGAAATCTTCCAGACAACCGATAATAAAAAAAAAGTAGAGTAACATTTTACGGTTGTAGGAGTTAATTGATGATATAAGATCTTGCTTCTTGACAAATTTCATTATGGGAGGTTTTTTGCTCGTTGCGTAATGTATGGAAATGTGTGCCACTACGCCACCAAGGCAGTCGTAAAGTCGTACCGGACATAATCAATAGTATCATAATATATCTAAACATGTATCGATTCTTATGCTTATACTACGTACATAATATTGAAAACGACCCCGTCTTTTCAAAACAGCATACCGAAGCAAACATAAAGTTCACGCCTCATTATCGGAAATATATATAAAACTTTGTATACCAATGTCATGTAGCTATATTTATTTAATACGTGCCAGATAGTAGAAAACACGTTTTGTCCTACATTATGTACATAGGTAACTTATGTATTCAGCTTGTAAATGCACTGTCAAGGGCACATTACAATAATCACGGCCGTTGTCGTCGACGTAGTTTCTGACTTTTGCTATGATCTGCTAAGACTGATGCAATCAGATATTATTTAATTGAAAACTTATCGGTATTCTATAATAAGTAATACCAAAATTTTATTTCTATTATTCTAATCCGTATTATAATACCTAGCATAATAGTACTAATATAAGTCTTAGGACTTATAATCTCTTTAGTACTAACAGTGTTACTAGTGTAACATCACATGCCATCACCATTCAGAATTCTAAAGGCTTAAATATACAATAACATATTGAATCAATGTGCAGTTTGAGTTACCGTACAAAATCACAAAAGCCCTTGTTTTGACGTGTTTATACGTTTCTTCTTAGCTATTATCTCACCTGCAGCGAGCGTCTTCTTCAGATTTTTGCTTTTCTACTTCGCTCCGTTATGAGCATCCACTTTATTATATTATTTGACTCTCATATCGTCCCTAATCCCAGGCGTCCATAATCATCAATCACAGGCTTTTTTGAATATTTTTTTTAAAGTAGGTCCAATCGTACTATATGATAACGATGCTAAAAGAATCGTGTCTTGTGCTATATAAATTGTTAATGTCTAACTGCTTAGTTCATATTATATTGTTAAGGATACAAGGAGCCTCGTGAAGATCACGATTATACTATTTGGTCATAATCTAATGCACCGACCTCTTTATATATATTTTCAGAAACGTACGTAGCTTTCCATTCGATATTTTCAGACGATGGGTGGTCGGTGCATAGAACTTGTCTATCATTCTTCCAAATTATTATTTTTGCTTTATAATAAACGCATTTTCATATAAAGATCACTGTTACTGATGGTTTCCAATGTTTATTCTGTTTATCTTACCAGCAACTCCTTCTTATTAGATCGTGTACAAGAGGCCCTTAGAGTTAAGTTAAAAAACAAGATATGTGCTAGAATTCTAGAACGCACTTACTAAGAAAACCAGAAGCTGCGACCCACATTGCCTAGTTAACACTTTGCTTTTTCAATGGAATTGTGAAAGTAAGTCACGTCACAATAATTTAGACCCATATTAGTGACCACATGACTGCAATACTTTTATATAAAAAATGCTTTATAAAAATATGGGACACCTTCGCTGCCATCTGGTCGCTATCTAGGAAAATTTATAACTATTACTACGGCAAAATAGATATATACGTAAGTAACACCCATAGAGATTTGGTAAACTTTTCATAGGATTATGTCAAATTTCTCTTATCTATAGGATACGCTCATTAAGGACTATCCTCTATGACGACAGGGCGACCGGAGGACCGGACCAACGATTTTACTTACCCATAAAAACGATTGGTATGGTAAAGACTTGGTATATATTTCAAATTAAGTGGCTTTGTTTAAGTTAGAAGTTTAAATCCACCGTATCAACTGGAAACTCAATGTCATTTGGCAACATTATCAACTCTTTTTCGTAATTCTAATTACAATAAGCACGTAGAAAATTTGCAGCAAGTGTTTAATTATCTTTTAAGGTCGATTCACACATATATAGATAACGCGAACGCGAATCGGGCGCGGGACATTAACTTTCTTGTATTTGTATGGAAGTCAACATACAGACATACGCTTGTCGGGTGCTTAGTTCTTGTCTAACACCGGACGTTTATATATAGCGCTATATATACAGCGTTTAATGATATAATTAGTCAATTAGGACACGGCATGGATTGAGGATAACTTACAGGGGAAAACCTAAAGAAAATTTACACAGAAGGAAAATTAGCAAAAAAAACCATCGTCCCAACACATTCATTTCAAGGAAAAAAGTTACTGGAATATGTTATGGAAACTAAAGGTAATTGACTAAATTAGACGAACATGAGGAAGAAAACACTGCAAGTTCAAGAAAAAGAAATCATATTTCTGAATTCTGAACTCAAATTTGTAATTTCTTCAAATAAAGTGTTAGTGGAACAAAATGAAATAACATGACATAATATAGGTATCAGCCTTTAAAGGGCCTATATAGGGCGAAGTAAAGTGTCGTGCAGCACATGGCATTCAAAGTCTTAGGCCTTATTACAACGGTTATAGACAAGGTGAGGAATCAGACGTGAACACGTATAAAAAACAAACTTCTGGCAAGAGAAAAAAGCACAATTTGCCATATAAACGCAAACATCAATTATTATTTAAGTAAGCTTAACAATAAGTCACCAGATGGTAACAAACACGTTTAGAAACCGGCTAAAGCCACTGGGCGCAAGCTCAAGGTTTCTGGCACAAGGTATAAAAACTAGCTATCCGTCACTTAAAGATGGACCAAGATGAACTCAACACTGATACTTACAGCAGTTAACAAAGTTAATGTAAAGTTTCAACCGAATGAAGAACAAACAAAACAACATTAACGGGACACAAGACTTTGTACTGAATACCGTAAAATTAATGAATAAACCAAAAAATAAGTATTGGAAGCCTTAAGAATATAGCCTAATGTTAGTTGTGAAAATATAGTAGTTTGCAAAACCTTGACCGATTGTGATAATCTTTAAGATTTAAAGTTCTATTACCCCAAATTTCATAAATGTCGTGAAAATTTAAACGACTAAAGTCTATCCTTTTTTCCAACATTATGATGTCTCAGATAGGAATTAAATTCGTTTTGAAATTTCTTAAGCAAAACCCATGAGGTTGGTACTAATTATGCAACGAACGTACAAAACAAGCCTGTGGAATTTTAACTTTAGGTACATGTACAAGGAGACGATACTAAATAAAGTAGTAATTCGTAAGTAGACTATTGATTTATCTGTACACTATTCTAGTTATATTTGTTATAGTTGTTTTACAATATTAATAACTAATGTTACACGGTTGTCTGGAAGAGATCGCTTTTAGCGATAACACCGCCAATTGTTACACTATTTGTTATGTACTCTTAATTTTAAGGATTATTTTTTGTGGTATACCAATAAAGTGTTTATCTATCTATCTAATGTTTCATGTAATGACACACAGTAGCATATATTTTCTTCTATAAAATGTTTTACAAAAGAATGTAATTACTTTCTGTAATTTTTTTTATGATAGTAAGTGACAAGACGAGCAAATCCGGTGCCTGATGGTAAGCATCATGACTGCCCATATCAGACACAGTGCCACCCAGTGTTTTAAAATTCTTAATGCTGCGCGGCACTGCCCTGCACCTGTCACCGTGAGAAATTAGTTGTTAAAACTCATCAAGCCCAGTAGTTTCGCTGGTAACATTTCCCTTAAGACCGGAACACAGTAATGGTTGCACATTACTGCTTAGAGGATGAATAACTGGCAAAGGTGTGGTTCTTCCCCAGGCGGCCCCCTGCAAATGAGGCCTACCACTACAAGTACTAATATAACTCCAGAGAACTAGTAGTAATATAACGCCAGAATACTAGTAATATAACGCCAGTTTACTGCAACTCCATTAAGGCTATTGAATTTAATACTACTGAACCAGTTCCGACGTTTAATGGCAATGAAGTATTGACCTTAATTTGCTTCGGATAATTCGTTGCTGTTACAAAATGGGACAAAGCTTAGAGATCTTTCTAGAGATATCAGCCTCACTGACTATTAATTGTATTGCCTAAATGATATTAGCGTCTACAAACACAACAGGTAATATTTTTCAATAGATCTTCTCTAGAAGGTCAATATAACTATAACTTCAAACCGTAAGATTCATTCATTTTAGTATCCTTATTCAAATTTTCCTATGTGAGAATACATAATGATTTATATGAATGAATATAGGACAATCGAAGAAAATATTGCAAAGGATTTGTCATTCACAATATAACGTAATAATAATAGCTTAGGGCCAACGCTGCTACCTTGTGGTAACCCACAAGGTAAACCATTATAATATGTCACTAGTCAATTAATTGGTTTTTAAAACATCATTGAATCTTTATTACGTACAACAAATGCAAATATTGTAATTACATGATTCAAATGGTAGCTGATACAATTCACAATTTTGACTATAACGGTAAGCAATGGCATCTTATACTATTTACAACTGGTAATAATTTAGGCACTAACTTAGTAAAATTTGAATCAAAGTTAGTACCTATAGGATTTCTATCAATTTACAAAGCTGACAAATCAAATGTACTGCTCTTGGATATGAATTGTCAGCTTTATAGATCAAAACGATTCGTGAATAAACAAAGTTAACAAAATCTTACCAAATAATATGATCAGTCTTATCAACAAGCACTGCAGTATACCTAACACTCCTAACAATATCACATCCCATTGCAGACTGCGATAATAAGCTACTTGACTTAATATTATCATTACTTACATCTAGATAAACTCTTACGTTTACGATTTATTTTGCTATTGTCCAATCTACTTCATTTGTGCATTGTTTGTTTGATTGGGTTTATTAATTCATTGTCATAATGTATTAAGCAATAATTTCCAATCCACTTAATTGCTAATATTGTACCTATAGTTATCTTTCACTTTCAATCTCTTTTCACGTCACAGAGCTCTGGATCTGTGAATCCATTGTCTTTTTATAAATACATAAAACTAGCTGTGCCCCGCAGTTTCACCCGCGTTGACATTGTTCCCGTGGGAATACCGGGAAAACAATGTAGCCTATGTGTTATTCCAGGGTCTAAGGTACCTACATACCAAATTCCAACACAATCGGTTCAGTAGTTTTGGCGTGAAAGAACAACAAACCTCCCATACATCAATTCTATCCATCCTCACAAGCTTTCGCATTTATAATATTTTAAAGGATAAGCGTTAAAGACTATGGATTAAAGATTAAAAGGATATCTGAAGTATTCTAATCCATATTGCTATGAAATCTTATTTCAGAACTTTATTATACTTACAATCTTTTTAGTATTTTTATAAAGGCTTTAGGATAATCTTTCGGGAAATACCAGCTGGCCCCCTCTTTGGTCACCACTTTTGGTGACATGTGGTAATTGAGTTTCATACGGTTCCAGCACCACGAGCACCATAACTACGAATACGACGGCGTACGAATTTAATTTTCCGACTATGTCGGAAATTCATTTTTCACCAAGTCACCAATGACACCGTCAAGTGAGACACATTCTAGAAAAACCATTTGTCACCAGTAACGTTACCCGTTGATTGGGACAAATTCAATAAATCCCAGTCGTCACCAGTGGTAAACAAGAAAGTGCGGAGTACCCTTATTTTGGCTAATGTGTTAGTGGGACACAAATAAAACGGTATTTCGAAGATATTTTAAACCTTAGATGGTAATTGAATGGTCAAACATTACAATGCTTCAAAAACCTCTAAGCATTTATTTCATTCAATTTGATTTGGTTGATAGAATTCTATGCTATTAACTTTGTTGATGAAAGACACTATATCATTATTAGGCAAATAAGCAAGGGCGAAGAAGATTGTTTTGCAACAAAATCGAAATAAGTATCTTACAAAATCTATTAAATTAAGAAATCAACTATAAATCATAATAATTATGTAGAGTATAAATCTTTAACAACATGCAAAAATCTTACGCAAGGATCTTGACATTTGAATGGGTTACAAGTAACAATTCGAAATTATAAAGGAATATTCAAAATGAATATAAAGTGACAAAAAGAAGATAAGTTGTATAAAATATCACACAACATTAAAGTTTTTAGCTAGTATTTAGCTACCCATGAAAGGAGCGAATGACACGGGACACGGTATACTCAAAGAAAACTAGAGAGGCTCTCCGCGACACTTTACTCACAGAGAAACTTATTGTAATTCTACACTTGAAATAAGATCAACTTTCGTATGGAAAATGTACGACTAGAAAACTCCAGCAGTAATGTGAATAAGGATTTATTTTTTTATCTAATTGTTTGAGCTAATTTAGGCTTTGATCAGATGATCAGAGCGATTATGATCAGATGATTATAATCGGAAATCAGAACGTAATATAAAGTGGTTCTATATCAAAATAGTATCTATGATGATTATGCATAGATTAATGACAACATGAAAGCCGCATTTGAAACATACAATAAAATGTTTAGGTAGCTTTGATAAAATGTGTTAAAATTATTTTGGCAACATAAAAATTGTGCGGATAAGGAACACGAATAAATCTGTCTATCCACAGGACCAAAACGAAATAGGACCGTATTAGATACAGAGACGGATACTAAACGGTGAACTATGTCCACCACCACGTATCAACCATCACCTTACTCATAAAAATTGTTGGACCGCTCACGCTCCGTGCACGGTACGCGACGGTAGTTAAGTCTTATACATTTTAATAAAATAAATAATAGTTAATAGTCGCCGTGTGGGTCCCTATATAATAGAACCACCCCTTTCTCATCTGGTGGGAGATGTGAGATCCGGCCGAAGGACATATTCGGAGAGTGGGCAACAGCGCTCTCCGTTACCAAGTATTCCGACTACTGCCACGACGATCACCAAGCCGCCTGCCAAGCGTGCTGATTACGGCAAAATTCTACCATAGGAATTGTTTATGGCATTCTATGGGGGAGGCCTATGTTTAGTACCGGACGACTTCCGGCTGATTATGTATGATGAATAGTTCAGAAGTTTTAGTAATTGATGAATCTCGTGTGAATCTGTCTCGTGAAAAGCAATGTGACTATTGTTGTTATGTGAATCATACAGCGGGTCATTGAGACATGGCATCACAATCCGTAGCAGTGTCGTAATTATTAACATTGAACTTGACCTTGTCCAAGTCAGCGACCGAGCCGTTTTTATCTAAACTGATTTATTATTGACTCTGGATATTCACAAATCGGTAGAAGTTGTAATATTTTAGTTTATAAAGCCGGTATTTTAGTAATGAAATAGGGAATAATTTTTCACTCAACTGTTTGTTGGGTCTGTGTCTGGCTTTTATTTGCGCGAGAACATATTTTGTTAAAGAAAACCTTACAGTTTCTTCGTATTTATGAACATTGTTAGTTAGGTTTATATTAATATTTTTTTAAATAACAGAAAAGCCATACGGTTTACGGTACCCTGTTTCTTAATATCTGTGTATTTTCATTTTGCATGGGTGAAGTTTAACCTTCAGGGCATTTGATTACTATACAAAACGAAATTACACAAATAAGAAGAAATAGGAAACAATTTTTCACTTAACTCTTTGTTGGCTGTGGATCTGGCTTGGTTATTTTAATGTATTTTATAAATATTAAAAAAAAACATACGGTTTTCTTAAAATAAAGGCCAGATCAAGAGTCAACCACAAACAATTAAGTAGAAATTGCTCTCTCTTTCTTAATATTTGTTTCTAGACAAACTCGAAGAGTAGAAGATCATAAAACTAGAAAATTATCAAAATAGAAATGTTATAAGTTATGAAACAAAATTTTCCAAAAAAAAAAAACATAACACAATCTCACGCCGTACCGACGACCCAGTCCCATAATAGTTACACAAACACACTTCGCCGGGTTATGTGTTGGGTCCCATAGGGGGCGAGGGCACTTTGCTGAACAGGGCATCGAACCCGGGACACTACGCCATCGAGGCAGTCACGGGGCAGTGCAAAAATAAACATGAGTCACAAATAAGTCACAAATAAGTAACAAATAAAATAAGTATCAAAGTCAATAACTATAATCTGAAATACCATTGGAAAATAAATCCATACGACAAAATGAAATCGAACAAATAACACAGGAATATGTTTTATTAGAAATGATTTATGTTATTCAATGTCTATCAATATCCCACCGCAAGTTTTATTTGTTGAGACAACATTGTTTAAAAAACATAATAAAATACATTTTATGGTGATATCATTCTAGAACATAATGTAGAAACCAACAGTAAAAGTAAGTACCTTATTATACAAGTTTGCGTCAATGTTATTAAGGATTCATTTAAAACATAATATTATTATGTTATGACCGTTATATCACATAACAATAAGGAATAAACTATTTAAACATAACGTCATTATTTAACAGTATGCAAGTAATGTTATTGTCATATCTTGGCCACATAATGCGTAGCTCGAAATATGACCTGCTTATAAAACAGGGAAAGATACAAGGAAAGAGGAGTCCAGGAAGAAGAACATCTTGGCTTAAAAATCTGCGCCAGTGGTATAGAAAGAGCACGCGTTCTCCATTTAGAGCTGCTGTGTCGAAGGTCCAAGTCGCCATGATGATCGCCAAACTTCGTTAGAAGATGGCACCCAAAGAAGAAGAAGAAGTTATTGTAAAGTGGTACCATATTATATTGTTATAAATGCGAAAGTAACTAAACTATAAAAAACTATAAAAAAAGTCATAGAACTGTGACGTTTTTTTTTATAAAAAGCACAAACAGCATAAACCGTTGATCCATATCGATGATTTTTTGTAACTTGCCTACCTATAGAAATAGACTTAGTCCTTGAAGAACATAATACTTTTTTGGGAAAAAATGATGAAT
This sequence comes from Hemistola chrysoprasaria, assembly GCA_947063395.1. Classification (NCBI taxonomy): domain Eukaryota; kingdom Metazoa; phylum Arthropoda; class Insecta; order Lepidoptera; family Geometridae; genus Hemistola; species Hemistola chrysoprasaria. Next base: position 13,950,837 of record OX346714.1, read on the forward strand.
GTTAAATAGTGGAATTAATATTGAAAGTAATTTGGTATCTTTTTCTTTTATCATAAAAAAATATCTCGACACCATAATTGAATGAAAATACCGTTTCGAACAAAAAAGTTAATTGCAATACTTGGAAATTAAGAAAGACCTCCATTATATTATATTAACGGACAATGGTTACGACAGAAGAATGGCGTTGGCATGAGTCATAATACAAATTAAAAACTCATAATTAAAGTTGTATGTATTGACAATAATAATTAACATAAAAATATAAGAACAGTGAACAGAGACCTCATTAAAACAGAACCGTTCAATAACTAATAGAAGGCTAATTATACACGTCTTCAAGAAAAACTTGTGCTCATATTGACAATCAGTAACGCAATCATATGGTATTATAATATTTTGAAATTCAAATCAGCATTTGAATTCTTAAATATTATTTGAACTTCAAGTCACGATGAAAACAAGTGATATAATGATAATAACACGCCTCACGCCTTTTTTGCTGACCTGGGGATCAAACCCGGACCGCATGATGCGAACACTACGTCACCGAGGCAGTCACATCATAGCCAGAGAAATTTATAACATAATATCACGTCATAAAAGGTGATTCGACGAAAGAAAGTGAAAATGGGTACAATTGAGCATAACATAATTATAAATCTTATACTGGACAGAACGGGACAACTTTCGCATGTTTCCAAGTAAATTGATGGAGTAAATATTATCATCGAGCTGGTTAAAACTTGCTAGTTGAGCTGTCGTTTTACGATGACTAACTATGATTACCTCTTCAAGAAATTCAATGAAAACAGCTGAAATGAAAGTTCAAGTGATGGACAGTAGTAGGAGAAAGCATGATAGTGTTAAGGCACAATATTTTAGGTAGAAGCATTTGAACAGAACTATTTTAAGAACCCAAAACCCTTATAGGGTATAAGCATTGAACATGAGAGCACTTTGATTAACAGGTATAATGTGAAAGAAGACGAACTTGTCTGATACATTTCCGTGTTTCTAGATCATAGAATAAGTAGGTAGTCTTAAATAAACAATTTAATATCTATACAATGAGGAAATCAGACAAACTTATAGAAGTAAATAAGACAAGGTAAATTATGAACAAGAATGAAATTTAATTTAACCAAAATTGTTCCCTTTCCCACATCACATAGGTACGTATATTTTATTTACATAGTGTATCGGCGATGGTGCTAAAAGTGAAAATACAAGTACTGCTAAACTGATAGGGCCATAAACTTACGTAAAGCTTGATGTACAAGTTTCTTTTCTTCTATAAACATGCTTAGTTACGATAGCATAGCTAAAGTTTACATTGCATGAGTCTTTGTTACAGTCGAGAAAGGAAATAAAAAAATCCTTATATATAAATCATGCACTCTCTCTCTCTCCTTCTTACTATGCGGCCCACATTGTAGTGGGGTCATCCTTTCTTCATTTCCTTTTGCACTACATTTTTCCACCGTGCTTTGGGTCTGCCCCTGGATCTTCGACCTGGGATGGAAATTTGTAGTGCCGGGTTCCCTACAAAGTCAAATGGTCTGTCTTACCTTATATATCGTGCACTAATAATTAAAATAACCGACTGACATGACGGTCTGTAATCGACCTCAATCAACCGGTTCAAAATCGGACCAACATTATATTCATTTCACGCCTTCTAAAAAAATAAATTTACTAATCGGCTTGATCTTAGTAAGGAAAAATATCTTTCTTATGTTTTGTGAACAGCTCAAGAATTCATATATCCTTGAGAATGTATCTTTGGGAAATATTTAGAATATTCTCAGTTCTCACGAGTGAAGTAGCACTGAGTTTACTTGATATACTGTTTTTGAATACCATCGGCTTCCACCGGCGAGTCGTTACCGAAACACAAACAAAATGCTAAGCTTGAAACTAGCATGCACACATTAATGGATTCCAGTCTCCAGGCTGATTCATTGTGTTTATAAATGACCACTACTCAGGTAAACATTTTTTCTTTGGGTCTAAGAATTTATAATTCAATAGATAGCATGGTATTTGAACTGGAAAGAATTTGAAACATTTTACTACGTTGAATTCAACAAATAATTATTGCTGTTTTGACTCGAACAGTTTTCCAAATGGCCAGCTCATGTGAGTTGTCAGGTCGTAAGCGGGGAAGGACATAATATGAACAGACTGCCTCTTTCATCTATACTAATATTATAAAGAGAGAAACTTTGTTTTTTTGTTTGTAACGAATAGGCTCCGAAACTACTGGACCGATTTTAAAAATTCTTTCACTTATGGATAGCTTAATTCAGTGTGAGTGCCATAGGCTATATGAGATTTTGAAAAAAAATAGGGATCCGTAAGAAAACTGCAATATTGTGAACCAAGGTGTTACATAATATAATTACCATATTCATAAATTTGTGTGCGCTGTGAAATGCATTGATGGTAGAATAATATAATGTACTAGGGGTTTGTAGTACTTATCAATATCTACAAAATAGTCCACGGAAATTTTATCCATCTATTTTGGTTTAGTCACAATAATCGAAACAGACATTATATGCATGCGCTGTGAAAAGTATTGGTGGTAGAATAAAGTAATGTACTAGGGGTTTGTAGTACTTATTAATACCTACAAAACAGTATACATAGATTATATCCATCTTTTTTGGTTTAGTCACAATAATCGAAAAAGTGATTATTTTTCATGCGGTGTGAAAACTATTGGTGGTAGAGTAAAGTAATGTACTAGGGGTTTATAGAACTTATCAATACCTACAAAACAGTATACATAGATTATATCCATCTTTTTTGGTTTAGTCACAATAATCGAAAAAGTGATTATTTTTCATGCGGTGTGAAAACTATTGGTGGTAGAGTAAAGTAATGTACTAGGGGTTTATAGAACTTATCAATACCTACAAAACAGTATACATAGATTATATCCATCTTTTTTGGTTTAGTCACAATAATCGAAAAAGTGATTATTTTTCATGCGGTGTGAAAACTATTGGTGGTAGAGTAAAGTAATGTACTAGGGGTTTATAGAACTTATCAATACCTACAAAACAGTATACAGTACCCGGCAATATATATTGCACATCGACCTTTGGAAAGAGACAATCGGCTAATTTCGTCTTCGTAGAGCGTTATCTCTGTCGCTCGAAATACAAACAGTCCGGTATCTATAAGGAGCTGTTAAAACAATTTTAATTTCCTTCTTTTAACTGCTGTTAAAACAATTCTTTTTATTTTGTATAAAATACACCAATTTTTCTATAAGTGATGGCTTTAGGTACGGGTAAAATAAAATAAAAAAAATATGTTCACATTATGTTTACGTATTTAATTACTTTGGAAAATTACAGCTGTGGTGTACATAATAAACACCATTGTACCTATTGTTAAAGTGAGACATTGTTATAAAAATAATAATAATTCTAATTCTCAATTACTTCCATTTCACTATCTGTGCTCTCAAAGAGGTCAATATCACTGTCGCTATCAGCCGTATTTATCACTAGTCTATCAGTGTAATTGTCTAAACCGTGTTGAATGTTTCTATATTCATTCTCACATTTGATTGTGTGATCGCAAACCTTTTTCCACTCTTCAGCCCCGATCATGTTTACTTTTTCAGTCAATAACGTTTTTACTGTAGTTAAATTCATACCCACATTTCTAGAGGCTACATAGCCTTTTAGTTGAGACCATATATTTTCAATTGGATTAAAATCCGGATGATACGGTGGCAATCGCAACACAGTGTGCCCATGTTCGGCAAGTACTTTGTCCACGGAAAACTCAGTATACCTCTCCTTGTGCCGACATATAATAGCGTAAATCTGGGATTTTGTTAATTTTGGATCAACTGGAATTTCGTGTCTGTTTAACCAGTTGATCATTTCCTGTTTAATGGTGTTTGAGTTGGGGGGTCTTTCAACATATTTATTGTGATAGGGTGCGTTGTCGATAACTAGAACGGAATCACTGGGTATATTTGGGATTAATTGATTAACCAGCCATTTCTCGTAGTTATCGTTATTCATTTCATTATGATAGTCACCTGTAGTATCCGTGGATTTATACGTTAAAAAGGCACCGGGTACAAAGCCTTTTTCATTTCCCGCATGAACTATTATCAAACGTTGACCTTTTGAAATTGGCTTTTTTACTCCTTTTTTCTTATCATCACTCCAAGATTTCCCTTTAGTGTGGGATGTATGTATGTAAGACTCATCCATGTAGACGATATTTTTTCCTGTTTCGCGAAATTTGCCTATTTTATCGAGGTATTCCATTCGTTTGAGACTTACATCGTGCTTTTCCATTAAAACTTTTCGATTATCTTCCATTTTAGTGAACCGAAATCCCATCTCGTGAAGTATTTTTCTCAACGTCTTTTCAGACCCATTGTAATTAATAGCTTCAGATAATTTAGCTTTTAATGATTTTATTGTTGGCAGTTCATTAAATCGTAAGTGAAAATCATACACCATTCTTCGAACAACATCATAATCAAAATCGTCCATATCCAAACGAAATTGCTTTTTTGGTCTCCCTTTTTTTGGAGTGCTAAACTTAATTTCAGTAGAATGTGTTTCAGTACTGACTTCGTTTAATATATTGTTCAAAGTTCTTCTTGAAATTCCAGTGGCATTTGCAACTCGCGCTTGAACCTTCTTAAAATAACAACTTACATTTTCATCTTCATTTTTTTTAAATCTGTCAGCTTCGGTTACAAAATATTTATAAACATTGTAGATAATTTGGCGTGACTGACCTCGTAAAGGTTTCCCTCTTTTTCCTAAAGATGCCATAGTACAACTTTTAATTATTTAAATTTGGGGGTGTTAACAACTCTATATATATATTTTGAACTGGACGCGACCGCACTCTATCACACTTGAACAACGACTGATAAACGTCACATAGGTAGTGTGCGACAGAGATAATGCTCTACGAAGCCGAAATTAGCCGATTGTCTCTTTCCAAAGGTCGATGTGCAATATATATCGCCGGGTACTGTACATAGATTATATCCATCTTTTTTGGTGTAGTCACAAAAATCGAAAAAGTGATTATTTTTCATACGGTGTGAAAACTATTGGTGGTAGAGTAAAGTAATGTACTAGGGGTTTATAGTACTTATCAATACCTACAAAACAGTATACATAGATTATATCCATCTTTTCTGGTTTAGTCACAATAATCGAAGCAGTGATTATTTTTCATGCGGTGTGAAAAGTATTGGTGGTAGAATAAAGGGGTTTGTAGTACTCATCAATATCTTCAAAATAGCCCACAATAAATCATAACATGTGTTAAGGTTTGGTCATTGTAACAGAAATAGTCATTAATTTGCGTGCGCTGCGTAAACCATTGGGGTTATATCTATTAAAATACAATGTATCACGAATTTACTCCTGTTAAACGTCCACTATACCTACTTCTGCTACCCGTGCGAAGCCGGGGCGGGTCGCTAGTATCTAATAAATAGGTGGTGACAACCGTGTAAAATAACTTCAAAACAATCATAACTTCTATAGTAGTCTTGCGCGATAAATAGCTAAAATGAGAGGAAGTAACATTATCATAACAATAGTAATACTAGACCTTGGTGTTTATGGCTGAAATTACTGTAATTCTTATATACACACTTTACCTTACACAGCGCATATGAATGCGCTGTGGATAAAGCCCGACAGCAACCGCGTAGAAATATACTCAAAACTACTAGCCAAGATGTAACCTAGCACAAAATTCCAAGACATTGACACATTTAAAAAGCTTTATGACCCGGCAAACAGCAAACGCATTTATAAATAACAGTTTCTGATGCAAGCGTAAAACTCAGTCTCAGTTAAAACTTCTCAGTTGATAATGAGGAGTGAGGGACTAATAACACTTATTCAGCTCTGTTCAGCTTTTGTCCATAGAAAACCATGATTTTGTATTAGATGCGTACGTATCCGTTCGCTGAAGGACTTATACTGAGTAAGTGAATAAGTGTGATAAGTCCCTAAGGATTCACCAACTAGCTTTAAAATACGTTCAGACTTTACAAAAACTTGTAAGTTATTGAAATACTTCATTACATTTTAAGCTTTTATTAAACTTGAATTGTTTGAGTCAAATCTTGCAAATTTTAATGGATTTTAAAAACAGTTATCCTCACCGATCCGCTGTTTGCATACTGCATGCACATTTACTTTGGATGACAACACATGGCTAGCATATATATTATTTTAATTTTTCAACATCATAGTGTTTTATTCTATAGAATATATACGTACAATTCACACACACACACACCCCTATCTACTATCACTATCTCAGTACATGACTGAAGCAATTTAATATTTAACCAAATTACCGGAAAATACGCCTCTGTATTCAGAGGTCTGGGTTTTAGTAGCAGTTCAAGATGACTTCGTGTTTTATTGCCACTTTAAAAATTATCCAAGAACAGTTGGTCCTCTATAATAAATCTTTTACTTTTAATGATACTTTCATACGATACATTTATATTGACCGAGAAATGAATGATCGGTGCGCATGAAGTGAAACTAATAATAATGCTTCACATTGAGATAACGGATGGAGTTTTGCATGCACACAGACTCCATTCACTCGCTATATTTTTTCTTGAAAACTGACCTAAGAAGTTTAAACTAGGGGTTATTAAAGAAATACTATGAGACCAAACTTGAAGCAGACCGTATAAAAACATTAATTCATGAAGATTCTGCAAGATACTAGCGTGCTTCTTAAGTTCAATTATGTCTTTATGCAATTGTAAGTATTGTTTATCTGCTTTTGAATATTCAAGACATTCAATTCAAATCTAAAAAATGACTTAAAGTGGTGTATCGATAGTATGGTAGTTTTTCAATAAACTTGGATACTTACTGTGTGCTAGATGGTACAGTATGTATATGGTAAGTACATCGATAAGGGTTAGTATACCTGTGCCTTGTGAGAGACTGGTGACTGTTGTAGGTTTTGGTAAAAACCTGTGTTACAGTCACCAGTGCCCCCCATAAAGACAGCTCTACTAAGTATTTACCAGCTACATTGTATATGTACAGCGTATACATATACAATGTAGCTGGTAAATACTTATTAGAGAACGTAAACACTAAACCATAAAATTATAGGTACTTTGGTATAAATCAATAGTTGTGAATGAATCTAATTCTCGTATTATTGTGATACTATCACAAATGATCATGATTTTATACTCAGTAAGTATTAATTTTACAAGTAAATTATAAGAAAAAAATTAAACTAAACTATCATATTCACTAACCCCAACAACACTGACATTTTGACAACCCTATCGATTCTCTATTGAGACAGCGTTGAACTTCATGAGTCTTAGAATCAATGTCTAGGTTTGATATCTTGCTGAAGAGGAAGTATACAATCCACGAGAAATTAGGACAGCAAGAGACCTATTCTTTGCCAGACCCAATTCTCAGTTCTAATAGTCAACACTACCGCAATTTGTAGGTACAATGTAATACGCCCACGGGAATTGAGCAACGGTACTATCTAGATCACTTTAAAATATATATATTTAGGTACTAATGTGATTGCTATTATTTAACCGGTCGTTAACTCGTTCAACAGACATGATGGTTTTTGTAGATAGATTTGATTTTATGTTTAATTTGCACTTCTTCAAAATATTATTATTTTCACCCACAGTTTTCTACTTATTCTTAGTCGGTTTTTCTTTGACTGTATCGGTTTCTATAACATGACAACAAGCGGCAAACCTTATACACCTGGTTTAGGTAAACCACAAATGAAGTTATCCTAAAATAATAAGTTCATATCAGGGACGATTTTGACATTACTTATTACATTGTGTTTGGTCCACGATTAGCTCCTATCCATACACGTGTTTTCGTTCTTTCACGCGTTATTTCTACGACTTGACGTAATGACTTGATTTTCTTGAATGTGAAGCACCTAACATAATATTTTGAAATAGATAAGCTACGATTGCGCACGGAAACAGAATTTTACGTCGTCGAAGTCAAAATTGTATCTTTACTAGTAGACTAGTAGCCCATAGTAGCTAATGTTCATGGTAGTTGTTGTCAGAAAACATGCTATCCCGCTCTCTAATGCATCCGTCTCCCTAAAAGGATAGCTGGAGGGAGCGAAATAGCAAACGCCACGTTTATAACTTCGTTGCCACCAATATTGGCGACTTGTATAGTGATCAATTTATAAAACAAAATCTTATGACCGATACATTGCAGCATAAATTGCAGCATTCTGTTATGTTTTTCATGCATTGGTCACACTTTATAGCATGTTTGGAAATTACCACGTCCGAGATTGTGTAAAATAAAACAAATAAGTAGAGTTCAAAAGTTCTCATAATTATAAAATATGTTTAATGTATTTTTCCAAATTACTGTGAATCATTTTGTGAAATATATATTTTCTTTCTACCCAAATACGGCAAAGACGAATAGGGTGAGTTATGATTTTAATAGCCTATGTAAACCTCTGCAAATGTAAATAAATTTACTTTTGTACTAATGCACTGTAGTGCCTTAACAACGGCTCCGTTTTTGATGAATGAGGCGGTAATTGGTTCGTTGTTATAGACCTTAATATATGATTGAAGTTATCATGGTTGTAATCATTAGGATGAAAACTAAAATCATTGTATCGCCTTTCTATTTCAATTTCCTGCAATTCCTAATGAACTAATTTCATCATCTCTTATCAAATTCTTATCAAGCCTTCCGTTTTTACTGTTTAACAGTAACTGCTTTAATCATAATGCACTGCCCATTGGAATTTCACCTTGAAATCTAGAGACGTTATTATTATCTGATTCATTTTAAAGTTATCATTATCTTTCACTAGATTATCTTATTATATACGCCGGCTTGCTTTCTTCAGGGTCATGTTATTTTCAGCTCAATAGAAAAAAACTCAATAATATGTTAGATGTATTATTGTGCGATTCATCTGCTTTCTTCCAACCAAATGTTAATTAAGTTTCTCTGCACTCCCTGCACGGTTGTCTGGAAGAGATCGCTCTTAACGATAAGACCGCCCATTGTATTGTGCTGTACCAATAAAGTGTTTATCTATCTTTCTTCTCATTTATAACAGACATCGCCTGCCAAGGCGGGTTGGCGAGCGATGTCTGTTGCGAGTGTGTCTGTGGCGAGTATTGGCAACAACCCCCCTTATGGGGAGACCTATGTTCAGCAGTGGACTTTAAACGGCTGAATGATGATAACAGACATCGTAACTCGATTTTTACCTGCGTCCGAAGCCCAGCGGACATAAGTATGCTTGCCTTTAAATCCAAAGTCCCTGGGTTCGAATCTCACATGAGAAACACGTCGTATTATCTATGCATGTTGTGTTGTTTGAAAATACGTCACCTTACAGATGTGTTAGTAGGTATAGGTGTAACACGTGAAGGCGATATCGAAGGTTTCTCAATATTCAGTTTTGTAACTTCATATCACAAGCCTAGTTTCATTGTGGCTTCATAATTTAATATTAGACCATTATATTATTGTTACAATTATTTCATCAGCTTACTTGTAAGGTTTACAATCGGTATATAATATTATAGGCCATAGGCGAGAACTGTTTTGATTCTGTATTCTGTTAGTAAACTTATATCTTTAAGAGTCAGGCCGCAGGCCGCACAAGGTAAACTGCCCGCGGTTCTTAGCCCCGTCATTTTGTGATTCAAAGACGTCAATACAAATGGCAGTATTTCCCGCGACCGGTTGCGGTTGAATAAGTTTAAATTAAGAAATTAAAAAAAACCCGTCATCCCCTCTACTTCCTGCTCCATCATCTGATCTATCTCTCTCTCAATAGTCTCAATTAATATAATAATAATATGGGACAACTTCCACACACGATCATCTTGTTCCAAACTAGGCTAGAAGCCTATAACTATGATAACCAGATGACTGATATACATACTTATATAAGCTTATAACACCCAGACACAGATCAAACAGACATGTTCATGCACACAAATGTTTGACCTGGCCCGGGATCGAACCCGGGGCCTGCGGCACAGAAAGCAGGGTTACTACCATCTGAGCCAACGAGGCTGTCAATATTCTATTCCTAATCCTATACTATTATAAAGGCGAAAGTTTGTAAGTATGGATGTATGTATGGATGTTTGTTACTCTTTCACGCCAAAACTACTGAACCGATTGGGCTGAAATTTGGTACGTAAGTAGCTTAGACCCTGGAATAACACATAGGGTACTTTTTATCCCGATATTCCCACGGGAACGAAGACTACGCGGGTGAAACCGCGGGTCACAGCTAGTGTTACATATTAATGTAGACTACTAGTACTAGTATATTAAGGATACGAAAGTTTGTGAGGATGGATGGATGGATGTTTGTTACAACAAAACAACTGAACCGATAGGGCTGAAATTCGGTAGGTAAGTATGTAGATAGTTTAGGCCCTGGAATAACATATAGGGTCCTTTTTATTATTATTATTAATCGTTTAGTTCGACCAACAAGGATCATAGGTACACAATATTAATTACTAAATTAAATTACAATCATCATCCAGCCGTTGGTAGTCCACTGCTGAACATAGGCCTCCCCCATCAGGGGGGTTGTTGCCAATACTCGCCACGCTTGGCAGGCGGGTTGGCGAGCGCAGTTTGATGGTTAACACAAAGGACGCTGCCCGTCCTTTGGATCTCGTAACCCTTAGCCGGCTCTTACGGCAACCACGGGTAGAGAGGGTGAGGTACTATTCTAAAGCCGGTAACCCCACGGCAAAATAAATTACAATACAAATTAACAAATAAAAAATACCAAATAAAATGAATCGACACATTTTATCCCGCTATTGCCACGGGAACGATGACTATGCGGGTGAAATCGCGGGGCACAGCTAGTATACAATATATTTGCTTTATGCTGGTTCATCTGAACCTGATGCTGCAGGATCAGATCAAGGTAACCAAATCGTTGCAATGTTGATAAAGTAACAGGACCAAATTTCTAATCGATCGATAAAAAAATAATTTGTTTTATTTAATGTATTTTGTACCATTTTACGAATTATTGGCACATTTGGACACACTGATTTTGACGTGAAGATACCTCCTATACCAAAAGTCTACAATAAACTTCAAGCCTTTTACCGCAGAGGTGTACCCAGGACTCAGTCCCATAGTAGGTAAGTACACTCATAATTAGCCAATTATAATGTCTTTTTTGTCGCATTTAATAGCGAGCGAGCCTATAGCCAGACTTCAAGCTTACACATCCATATCAAAATTCACCAAAAAATATAGTTGAGGTCTTAATTCAAAATTAATCTGGATAAAAAAATAATAATATACATAATATATTGGACGAGTTTGTGACTGGTTTCTTTGCTCTTGACCTTCACTTCGTCTCCGAGTTGAATTTGCAGTAAATTTCCAGCAGATATTTATATACAACAAGACATTTTGTGTAACAATAACCAGATAGATCACATCTCTTTCTTTACGTTTAGTTATTTGCAATGTAATACGATTGTCAGGTATGCACATAATTTTAGTAATATTATATCTTTCGCAGGGGGCCGCCTGGGGAAGTACCACACCTTTGCCAGTTACTCATCCGCCAAGCAGTAATGTGCAAACATTACTGTGTTCCGGTCCGAAGGGCAATGTTACCAGAGAAATTACTGGGCATGACGAGATTCAACAACTAATATCTCAGGGCGACAGGCCCAGTGCAGTGCCGCGCAGAATTATGAATTTTAAAACACTGTGTCACTGTGTGGGTGGCACTGTGTCTGATATGGATAATCATGATGCTTACCATCAGGTGCCTGTTTGCTCGTCTCGTCACCATCATAAAAAAAGCTAAATTTCAAGGATTTTTTTATTTATACTACTAACGACTACTAACTTTTTTATTTTTCAAATATTAATATTGTAATATTAAAATACATAATCATTCGGGGGCCAAAATATACATTTTGGTCAGTGTCCTCTGTATCGATACATAATATTTCCTTTTGGAAAACGGAGAGCACGAGCATTGTCTACTTAATTAATTTGTGATTATAGTTTTTTGAACTACCCTACAATTTTTGTTTTTAAATTATTAAGTACTTATTGTTTTTACTTCTATTCAAATGTTAAATACACTTGAAGAGAAGCATTTAAGTAATTTTATTAATATCTAGATAGTTTAGTCTTACGTTAATATTTTTAATAATTAACAACTCGTTCTTGATAAAATAGTTGTCATAATGTAACCGTACCTACTTAAGTATTTTATAATAGCCCCGTGGGGAGAGTGAAGAGACTGGCAACCACGACACTGGGTATTCTAGTGTGGGGCTAGTGGACTCCATTGTAGCCTGGGGATTAATCAGTTTGTATGGTATAATTGTTCTTTATTTACTACGAAGTTTTCAGCGTGAGAAACCGGAGAATACGGCTGGTTTTTAACATAATAGGTATCGTAATTTATCATAATTCAGGGATCATAATATTATAATTGAGATAATGTAATATGAGATCCATATTATATTACATTATCTCAAATGATGACCGAATATTATATAGGTCTTCATAATATAAAAGCCTTAATAATAAAAAAATCAGATTATCATAAATGTAACATTGTTTAGTTTTTGATAAACATGAAATTACCTACATACAGATTACACCATTTTTCCATATTAAAGTACGTAACGCACTACGAGTATATCTTAAAACATAGAAAATTTAAAAAGACTTATAATACCTACTTTGTAATAAAGAAATCGATGTTCCCAATTCTTAATATTTCAAGTTTTGCAAATTATCATCGGAACGAATACTTCTTTATGAAATGTCTTAATTTGCATTACGGATACAATAAAAGTACTATGTAATTCTTGTACAATATAATAGATATACTTAATTAATATCGGTGAGTTATTTTAATAAAATTTTATGGCAAAAATATTATGCTTAGTTAAGTAAATTAATATTGTATTTTCATGACCCAGTTCTTTATTAAGAACATAATTAGACCCTTATTTGGGACTAAGAAAAATCTGATACACCTTTTATAATTTCAATTAGGCTTGGAAATTAAATTAAAACTATGAAATAAATTAACAAATTATAAAGAACTTTCTTTAAAAAAAAATTAACCAAACTATAAAAAAACATTAATCTACCTGCATTATATTTTATGAAACACTTGCATACCCGACAATAAACGTTGTTAGTAGGTAGCAAAAACTCCATATAATTGTAAAGAACCTTATGATTTTCTTAATATTTCCGTTCTATATTCTGTGATATTTCCTAATTCACCTGCAAGATTTCCAATTTAATATTCTTGACAAACCACCAACCAAATTACAAATAACCGACAAACCATAATTCATTTCTATTATTATTTAAATTAAACAAAATAACTCACATTAATCCAAAATTAAAACTGGCAGTCCACAAACTTGCACTTCACAACTAAAAAAAAATCGGCAGTTAAATCGAACTAAATAATATTTATTATTCTCGAAGGTGACGCGTGCCTCCCGCCGCGGCTGAACGTTGAATGATAACGGTGTGTGTTCACGCAACGTAAATACTGATATGCCTAAATACTATGGGCGTTTAGCAGGTGCGGTGTGCAGACCGGTTAGTTCGCGGGTGCAGCAGCAGATAAAGCTAGAAATACACTATCGGACGCGGCTGACGGACATGATGTATTAGTATGGGTAATCTGAATAATAAATGGTAGGTAATAGTAGGTAGCTAGGTATAATATATCGCAGGATTATTGGACAATGGAATCATTGCGACAATCCCAGGACGATCGCAAAGGACCAAAAATTTGGAAACCAAGACACATTATTTTGACTACTTTGATCTTCCGAGGTATTATTAGGGTCAGTTGCAAAAATTTAATGCACCGTAGTGGGTATATTCGCGAATGACTATCACTTTATGAGCATTCATTGGCTATCAAACTTGACGGATGCGTTCATTAACGAAAACCTAAATTAGATATTAGATTATTATTATTCATGTAACATCATGTATTATTTATTCATGTATTCGTGTATCATATTATAACATGTTATCAGAAGTCGGATTCAGTTTCATTATACAGCAATAGGTATTATGGAATATTGAACGTATAATTAAAACTAAACAGTGCAAACTACAAGACACGGTCTTGACCTCGAGTGATCGGAGTTTGTAAGTCCAACAGATGTCTGAACGCCGAAAAGGCTTGTCAGCCAAAAGCCGCGTCCTAACCGTGCACACTACATCAGTCTCGTCACACGTCTGTCACTTGCGTCCGATGGTTTGTTGGCAGTTTAAGAATAGGTTTGTCTGGACAATGAAGTAAGGAAAACTTCAGCAAGGAAAAACTAAAACACCATAATCATTCATACAGAGTCATCACCTTAACTAGTATGATTATTATAAAATTTTTGCAGCGTCATACAAACCTCAAATGAAACTAGTTTGTTGGTTGACTACATAGTTTATGTGGCTATTGATTATAATACAAAATTTACAAAACAGTCGGTGGTTTGATTAATCAAAATTAAATTATACAAATGTATGTTATACAAATGTAAATTATATAAAAAATTATAGGTATTAAATTATAATTATTATAGTAGGTTGTATTATATTATGTATTATATTATATTGTTATATACTTTAATATTATCATACTCATTATGTATCTGTTTTATGTAACATAATATTTGTTTCTATTTGTATATTATCTACTTATTGCACACCTCCGTCATTTAATGTTTTTAACTCTCCTTTTCCATCCCCAGGTTGTCTGTAAGAGATTGCTTTATGCGATAAGACCGCCGCTTGTTTACCGTTATATATATTTTTTGTGTCGTTACTTCTAACCTTGTTATTTAATTTGGTATGCAATAAAGTATTATTCTATTCTATTCTATTCTAAAAGCAGATCTCTAGTACTACTACTCACTTATTAGATAATAATTGAAACGATCTTTCATATTATGCATTAAAACTATTAGTAATTTTTTTATGATAGTGAGTAACAAGACGAGCAAATCAGATGCCTGATGGTAAGCATCATGATTACCCATATCAGACACAGTGCCACCCAGTGTTTTAAAATTCTGCGCGGCACTGCACTGCGCCTGTCACCCTGAGAGTTGTTGAAACTCGTCATGCCCAGTAATTTCGCTGGTAACATTGCCCTTCAGACCGGAACACAGTAATGTTTGCACATTACGGCTTGGCGGATGAATAACTGGCAAAGTTACTTATAACATTACAGTAATATAACACGTCTGTAAAATTACATATTTCGTACGGATCACCAGACCCACCAAAAATCCCGTATACGGCCTCTCAAGAAAGTAAATGTTCATGTCAGTCATGCACATTGAATTTAATTATACAAACGAAAATTATGGGGACCGGCTGTTATTCAGTGTTCAGTGTTTAAATAGCAAGACGTCTCTTGCAAGACTGCCTCGGTGGCGTAATGGGCGCAAGCTTGATCATGAGGTCCCGGTTTCGATCCCCAGGTCAGGCAAAATGTTATTAGATTTTTCCATTACAAATAAGATAATTTCTGTATATCCTGTACTGGAGCCTGGAGTCCGCAACTGTGCCCCATTGATGGCAATAGGCTCGCTCCCTATTACATGGGACAAATAACATACTGGCGAAATGTGGTGTTACTACCTATTATGGGACTGATTCCTGGGTACACCTTCGCCTACCCCTTCTTGAGAAATGCCGTGATGGTATAGCTTTCCCCAAATAAGGCGTCGCGTCGGCCTTAGGGGGGCCTAAAACGTGGTCTTTAGGCTGAGTTGTCTATGGAATGGTCATGACGTCACCTCCATTGAAAAACTATTAGCTAATTAACAATCTTGACTGCTACCATTCTACCATGACATGGCATTTTTCAGCTATTTCAGACACTTGTGCAATCAACTGTATCGTGACGTCATTTTGTCTATTTCCATAACTGAAATTTCTGTACCTTCTTAAGTTAGTGTAGAAAACACTAACTTTCCGCCAAGATCCTCTTTTTTTAGGTGGTGTCCTCTATTAAATAAACTGACATAAAATATAATCACTATTGATATTTTGACATTGTATTCTTTATTATTTTTAATGTTTATTGGTAATTTTGACTAACATATTTTTTATTATTATTATTATTGTTCTATTTTTGTACTTACTTATTTTATTTTTTTTGGATATTTTGTATAATTACTGGTTTTTTTCTTTCTTATGTTATATTAATTGGCGATTGCAGCCGTTCTAATTAAGTTCAATAAATAAATTCAGTGGCTATTTTAATATTAGGACCAATCTTAATACATCATTGTAAAATATAGGATGATAACTAACTAACTGATCAAAAACTGAGTATTGGAAGGAGCATAGGGTTATCATTTATTTTATTATATTCAAACGCACCAAAATATCGTTAAGCCAAAAGTTAAGTAGTTTTTTAACATACAAAGGTATTTCCGATTTCCTCCTGAGATCATTTTCTAGGGAGGAGCGTTCGAGCGAATGTCATTGGCAATGTCATTTTTTTTTTATGTATGTCCTAGTTTTAATCGCATGCTTAGACGTTTACTGTAATAACATTTATAAATAATTTATAAAAGAAAATGTCAAGATATAAATTTATCGAACACGTTCATCATACTCGGAGGTAACAGGGGAATGAATACAAAACACTAATTTGGTCGATTTTTCAAACTCAAACTCAAACTCAAACAGATTTATTCAAATAGGTCATAATCTGACACTTTTGTACGTCAATGAAGATACAGTACTGAGTCTACCGTGCGTTCGGAAAGATACCTCTACAAGAAGATTTCATAGAATGAATCGTAATTTTGAATTGTAATTGCACAATGTGAATGTTTATGACGTCATCGTTTGCCATTAATCGATAATGGCGTTAATGCGACCGTGAAGGTGCATTTCAGCTATTCACCTACTTGCAAAACTTGAAACTATAATGTAACAAGAACATGTTTGTAAACAACATGATATGAAACAATGAAAATACCTATAGGCATAGTTTGACCACTTGTGAGCACTGACGTTATTACCGAAAGTGCACACATGCTCAAGGGGATTATTGTTTACTATTAATTGCAAGATATTAGGACTCATAAAGATTACTTACTGGCATCTTAGGTACTAAATTATTTTAGATTTAAATTAAATGTAATGCTGAGGTGGTTCGGATATGTGGAGAGGATGGATGTAAGGAGATTTATAAGGCTAGTGTGAATGGTCAAGTCGGTAGCGGTCGACCTAGGCGTACTTTTAATGAACAAGTTGACGTTGTTCTTAGGAAAGGCCAAGTCAAAAGTACCTACAACCGACGAGCATGTATGAAAATGTCATGAAAGTGAACGGAAGCGATAGTTGTATGTCAGGATCGTAGCAAGTGGAGGGAAATAGTCTCTGCCTACCCCACCGGGAACAAGGCGTGACTGTATGTATGTATGTATGTATCTTAGGTACTATACTGACGTACAGTACCTAAGATGCCTCGATAGCGTAGTGGGCACAAGCTTAACTAACGATCATGAGGTCCCGGGTTCCTTCCCAGGTCAGGCCAAGTGTTACTGAATTTTTACATTAGGAATGATCTCTATGACAGCTTGTAGTCTGGAACTGTGCCCGGTAGATGGCAACACGCTCGCCCCCTATTACATAGTATCAACAACATACTGTCAAAATGTGGGTGTACCTACTATGGGACTGAGTTCCGAGTCCGTCTGCTTGTTTGCCACCTATACTCAGAGTAAGGATACCAAAGAGAAACAGTCGTGCAAAAATCTGTTCCAAGCCGTGAGTCTGGTACCGCCACAATATAGTCTGGTACTATGTGGTTAGTTGCATAGCAACCGTAGGCCGTGCGCGTGATGCCAATGTTAGGTAAAAAGCTAACCGAATAACAACAGATACGTGCGTGAAAGCGATAGCTTTTCATAATTTAGGCATGTATTTACAATAATTTTAGGAATTTATATATCCATATTGCGTGTTTCTATTTTATTTTAATTTTTTTAACACTATAAAATGGACAACAGCGCTTTGTTCGAATGAAAAACTATGAAGTCGATTAAATTTTAAATATTTTTGGATAATATTATCCGAACATAAATATATTTTTTTACATAAATTAAGGTTTGGCATTAATTACCTGTGAATAAGTGGATTGAAAATATTTAAAACATTGAATTAAATATTTGTTTATTTTATCTCAATAACGCACTGTGCATTATAATATTATACTTTTTGTTTCTAATTGGTTTACATTGCATAGTCCTCGTTAATTTTACAATTTATGATAACATTTTAATATTTTTGTGAGTTTCGACTATTTATTAAGAGTATAAAAGTAATTATATCACATAACAATTTAGAATAATATCGTCAAAGACCCTTTCTACGTGCTAGAATCAGGCCCACGAACCTGTACTCACTATTAAACCGAGATTCTATCATGTAACTTAATTAACTTTACAAACATAAATACATTTTAATTTTAAAAAATTTTTGACCCTTTTAAATTTTATTTCTTGTAATATTTATTTATAAAAGTTAAAAAGTATAAGTGTGATTAATTTATTTAAAAAATTTAAATATTTAAATCACTAAATATTTTAGTGCATATAAGTCTACTCCAATGCTCCTATGTTCGCCCGCGTCGCTTAGTGTCAAATTTAACATTGAACTTCATAGGGTGAAAAACCGTTCACTCCAAATTAGGCTTTAAAGCAATCAGGTAAATAGAGTTTAAATTCAAATAATATAAATTCAGCAGATGTCAAAGCGCGTAATTGTCAGTGATGGACACCTTTTTGTGAAGCTTGTTCAGGGATTGTGCGTCCGTAGAAGGAAGCGATTCAACGTCATTGCACCTATAGCATAAAATAATTTAATAATAATAAAATAATAATAATATGAGACAACTTCCACACACGGTCATCTGGTCCCAAACTAGGCTAGAAGCCTGTACTATGGTAACCAGAGGACTGATATACATACTTATATAAGCTTATAACACCCAGACACAGATCAAACAGACATGTTCATGCACACAAATGTTTGACCTGGCCAGGGATCGAACCCGAGGCCTGCGGCACAGAAAGCAGAGTTACTACCGACTGAGCCAACGAGGCTGTCAAATAAAAAAAACACCATAATAAAAGAAACACCACTGTCTACCCCTACGGGAAAAGGTGTGTTGTATTTTATGTTATGCAGTACCTAAGATAAAAAAATCCACAAACTTTCGCATTTTTTAAATTAGTATGATGTGCGATGGTGTGAAGCCAGATCGTTGATGGTGGCTATCTGATAGATAGGGTTGCATTTTATACAACTTTAGCCCACATAGGTACAACTGTTTTCTCAAGCTAGGCTAGAAGCCTGTGCTCGTATAGTAACTAGAAGACCAGAAGTGTGTGTATAGATATAAAATATGATAGATAGATATATAAACACTTTATTGGTACACCACAACAAGAAGTTCTTAAATCTCATCATCATCTCAGCCATAGGACGTCCACTGCTGAACATAGGCCTCCCCCTTAGATTTCCATCCAGTCCGGTTGTAAGCGGCCTGCATCCAGCGTGCTCCTGCCGTACTTATCAGATCGTCTGTCCACCTTGTGGGAGGACGTCTTAAATCTAATAACAATTAATAATAACTAGTGTAACAGTGGGCGGTCTTATCGCTAATAGCGATCTCTTCCAGACAACCGTGCAGGGAGAGGAGAGAACCGTAATAAAAATTTGGTCGGTGGTGTTACAGAGACTGCTTAATAAATAAATATAGAATCATAAAGGTGAGTAAAATACATTCTTGGTCTATATACCTATATACATACATACACATAAACCCTAATATTACACATATATCTATTTAATATGCGTTCAAATACTTTACCTGTCCGGAGTCAAACCTGGACCTGTCGATCAGATGACAATGTCTAGATACCACTGAGCCAGATGGCCAGTCAAAAGTAATAGCACAAAATTAAGGCTAATGTCCAGCATTGATATGATTAAGCCGGTTCCCAATGATCACTATTGTGCTCTCTAAAATAAGAAATTATACTGAAAATTCAATTCACGTTTTTTCACACGAAGACGACCAAATGACTTTCCCCTCGTTTTAACGAATGCACATGTTATGTGAAGTGAAACGGAGCGATCAAAGCGGTCTCAAATATTTTACAGCGAATCTGTCACGGATTGTGACGTCACGTGCGCACGAGCGCGCACAATATAACTATTAATATTACATCAGTAGTGTAATCAGTTATCATAAAGATGGTTTATGGCAAGTCATTGTTCTTTATTAAGTGCAAATTTGCTCTATGAATTGCTATCCTTCACTACTTATTAGATAGGTACTTAACAACGAGAATGCACTAGACAATTTGGTGTCGAAATGAAACGAAAATAATTTTATTGTATCGTTATTTTCAAAAGACTAAATTAATTTTGGAATCATTAAAAAAAACCATAGTACTAATTCAGATGATATTATTCTCTAGAATTTTAAAAAAGTTTGAACAGATTTTGATAAACTTTTTTTAATCAACAGTCTAACTATATTCAAAGTCTGTTCATTACCCCCAAAGACGTTTTACGTGCATTTAGACTAGATACTTTTAAATTATAACAGCAATGAACACCTGACAATAGTTTAATGCAAGATTCTTATTTATTTAATTTAAGATGGTACATCTTAAAATAGAATTAACTAAAGAAATTGAATTGAATTTGAATCGAATTCTTTTATGTACCTCTGTCGACTGTTACAAGCTTGTATTTATGTTTTTATTGATCAAATCTGGCAACTGATTTTGAAAACAATTATCCCACAATAAACTTGTTTAGTTTTTATTTTTAAAAAATATCAAATATGTGCATACACCTTATTATTTCCTAATAGTGATAAGTAATGAACCCTGTGACACCTCCACAAATCATATCAGATAGTTTGACATCATTATCATCATTATATCATCACCACTTAGTTAAAACATGACAATCAAGTTCGCAAATGCCGAATCATTGTGACCTTTGAACTTTTTTGAGATACTAGTAAGAAATAATAGTGTTATCTTTATAATTTTTTCACACCAATCCACATCACTGATAAAGCTAAGAGTTTCATTGATAAGGTAAAGAATAAAGGTTGCTTCATACACAATCAACATTTTTTGTAGTGGTAGGCCTCTTTTGCAGGGGGCCGCCTGGGGAAGTACCACACCATTGTCAGTTATTCATCCGCCAAGCAGTAATGTGCAAACATTACTGTGTTCCGGTGTGAAGGCTATGTTACCAGCGAAATTATTGGGCATGACGAGTTTAAACAACTAATAACTCAGAGTGACAGGGCGCGGTGCAGTGCCGCGCAGAATTTTGAATTTTAAAACACTGGGTGGCACTGTGTCTGATATGGGCAATCATAATGCTTACCATCAGGCACCTGATATGCGTTGTCACTCACTATAAAAAAAAATCGACCTTAATAAATTTGAGTGTGTATGTTTGATACCTCTTCACGCTAAAAACAACAGTACCCATAAGACTGAAAATTTGTAGGTACACATTTCCAGTCCAATCGGTTCTGTTAAAAGCTTACATCCTGTAATTACAAATCTGGCCAGCCCAGGGGAGTTCAGTATACTGAACTCCCCTGGTCTGGCCAAGTTTGGGACCAGAAAACTGTCCATTATACATTATTTCAACGGGTGAAACTTTAGGGCACAGCCTGTGTATTATATTGGTTATCTACAGCATTGGTTATCTACTACAATATTAGGTCAATGGCATAACATTTGATTGACAGGAGTTTTTGTAGTGGTTTTTATCGGTAATCTGTATGCTATTATAATTTTATTTTTGGCATCAACTCATCTCTATATTATCATATCGCATCCTTGCTGTTCTAATCTATGGATAAGCATGCCAGTATAAGACGGTATAAAGGCCAGTTGAAGCATAGCAGCTTAGCTAGAAGTCCAAAAGAATTTAGAATTAGTCTCGAAACCTAAATTTGGTGTCCCTGTCCCGGGGACTGATATAACCCTAGATTCGACCACTTAAAAGCGTTAGCCAATTCGTCGAAAGGAAGGGGAATCGGTGCCCCCTTTCACCGTGCCCTTATCTTTTTATTTTATATTTCAGTAGAAACCCAGTGTCCAGTAGGTACACCTCCCAGGTTCTACCAAAAAAAAACCTAAAAGAGAAGCCCTCAAGTAATACATTTTTAAGTGTTACAGACAGCGCTCTATGCCGAGCGTGCATGAAAGCGGAGAAGACAGCTGTCCTTCTCGAGTGTACAGGAGTGACAGCATACTGGGCATAGTACCGCGGAACCCCGAAGTCGCTCATCGAGATTGTCGGCAACTTGAACGCCCGTTGCTGAAGTGCTTCGTAGCTTGAGTGAGGAATCACCCCCATCCACTCGGCGCACACATCGAGTTGCGGATAACTGCCTGCTTAATTTAACCTACATTTTAGCTTGGTTTTGTAAGTTCAGTTGACTTACCTAATCATAAGCCTTCATCATTTCGACGGTCTTACGTCCTGCCACTGGTCTGGTAATCTGCGCTGCATCATCTTATTCCCAACCTGCAAAGAAATCGATCATTTAGAGCAAATTCCCCTTAGAACTTTAAATGTTATGTAATGAGTAGAGTTAGTAGTGGTGGAGAATAAGTGACCAAAAGACAGCAAATACATTTTGTAAGGGCGCGAAAGAGAAAAGATTGTACCTACAGAAATAAAAACTTATTTAAGAAAATTGTTAAACTTTATTATGTAATGGTTTTTAACAATTTTCATAAATATTTAAAAAAACTACACGGTTTTCTTTAACCAAATATATTTTGGCGCAAATAAAGACCATAAAGATCAAGTGCAAAACAAACAACTTAGTGGAAAATTATTCTCTCTCGTCATTATGGTGAAATTCTATTTTGTATGGAAATCCGACCACCTTAACAGAATAACTAATAATATAGGACATTATCTAATAAGGTTCACTAGCCACTAGGATGCAAATTACGAAGTACACAAACCTATAAATCTATAACACAAGCAAGTAGGTACATATATATCAAAAGGAGGCAATTTGCGAATGTCTGATATCCTGTCGAGAGATTAGAGAGTTCTGGTCAATTGGACAATTGCGGGTCGTTAGCACGACTATTTACTATTCGACACTGCAGACGGGTCAGAGGCATACTGTGGACGCGTGATTTGGGTGTATTATAGGCACCTACTCGGAATTAGGGATCAGTAGATATTTACTTAACAGGAAAGGACCTCTTAACAGTTTAAGACAATCCTATGGAAAAAAACAAATCTATTGTATACCCCTGTTTCCTCCGAATATAGTAAACCCACTCGTATTTAATATATTTATACCATGATATTTTGACGATGAAGCGTAGTGAACGTGTAATCACGCGAGTAAAACTGAGATTTTAAGAAGTTCACTACGAAATAACCGAGAGTATAGAAGAGAAACTAAAATGGACAGTAACATAGTTAACTTCACTATAAAAATATCAGGATAATATTAATTTGACTGCCTCGGTGGCGTAGACGGCGCATGCTCGACTGCCAATCAAGAGGTCCCGGGTTCGATCCCCAGGTTAGGCAGTGTTAAATATTGGATTTTTCCATTAGGAATTATCTCAATAACTGCCTGGAGTCTTGAACTGTGCCCGGTAGATGGCAATAGGCTCGCCCCCTATTACATAGGACCAATAACATACTGGCGAAATGTGGGTGTATTTACTATGGGACTGAGTCCTGGGTACACCTCTGCCTACCCCTTCGGGAAAAAGGCGTGAATGTATGTTTATGTAATATTAATTTATAGAATGGTATTTGGTACGCAGGCAGCTAAGACTCTGGAATAACACACAGGGTACTTTTTTTTTCCAATATTCCCACGCGAACAATATCTACGCAAATAAAACCGTGGAGAACAGCTAGTCAATTAATAAATGAGAAGTATTCTCTTGAGCTTTTTTCGTCTAAGAAAGTTGGTAAAAAATATACTTTGTTATAATAGAATATATTAAGTATATGATCTCCGAAAATTATGAAGAGGACGTAAATAGACATTATAAGGCACTTTAAGAAGAAAACTGACGTTATCTCCAAAAGATTCTCTGTTTGCTTTACAATGAAACTATGCCTGTGTATTAGAAAAACATGTACGGAACCCAATATCAGAACGGTTTCGTTCAAACACTTGACTTTCAGTGTCGCCCAGTTGATTTATATGACGAAATTGTTATATATGGGTCACGTGTAAGTGAATTGTGTACCTATACATTGGTTTTACGACTTTAGGTAACTTGTTCTATCTCTAGTAAATACTATAATGCAGTGTTTTACTTTCTTTATATTAGCTTGTTTTATAACAAGCGTTTTATTGAAGCTACTTTTTAGTAGGTAGGTCTGATCGTCTTTAAAGGTCATATTGCATCAGCCAGAGTGCAGGTTAAGAATTAGCAATCGTTAAATACCGTCAAGTATTTATATCACCACATCAGGAGAAAGTGTATGACCTTTTCTTCAAATTTAGGTAAGTAATCGGAAAACTGTGTCAGAAATATGCCAATATGTAATTATGTGTTACCTATATATACTATATACTCTTGTTTACAAGAATTACAAGTGATATGATAATGTTTAAACATATTTTAAATTCTATTCATCGATTATATTTTGAAGCAATGCTTGTGAAATACTTTAGCATTGGATTGTGGTGCTATGAATTAGAACATTTGAAATGTTTACATTATAGCGCTGGTAACTGTACAAAAGTTTTACAAAGATACAGACACGAGCCCTAAATTTAGCATCATCATCATCATCATCATAAGCAGGGCTAATCATAAGCCTCCCCCATAGAACACCACTTTGCGTGGTTACTATCATAAACCTATATTATACTATCATAAACTACCGGGCACAGTTCCAGACACCAGGCACTTATTTAGATAATGCCTAATGGGAAAATGCAATATCTAACAGTTGACCTGACTTGGGGATCGAACCCGGGACCTCGTGATCGACACTCGATCTTGCACCAACTACGCCACCGAGGCAGATTATACTTTTATTCCATGCAATACAGGTTGGCTACCAAGAAGCCACGCAACGCGGCACCAACCTAATCAGGCAGGTATCTATACTAATATTATAACGAGAGAATCTTTGTTTTTTTGTTTTTTTGTTTTTTTGTTTGTAACGAATAGGCTCCGAAACTACTGGACCAATTTTAAAAATTCTTTCACTTATGGATAGCTTAATTCAGTGTGAGTGACATAGGCTATATGAGATTTTGAAAAATATTAGGGATCCGTAAGAAAACTGCAATATTGTGAACCAAGGTGTCACATATATTCATTAATTTGCGTGCGCTGTGAAAACTATTGATGGTAGAATAAAATAATGTACTAGGGGTTTGTAGTACTTACTAATATCTACAAAATAGTCCACAGATATTTCATCCATCTATTTTGGTTTAGTCACAATAATCGAAATAGACATAATATGAATGCGCTGTAATATGTATTGGAGGTAGAATAAAGTAATGTACTAGGGGTTTGTAGTACTTATCAATACCTACAAAACAGTATACATAGATTATATCCATCTTTTTTGGTTTAGTCACAATAATCGAAAAAGTGATTATTTTTCATGCGGTTTGAAAACTATTGGTGGTAGAGTAAAGTAATGTACTAGGGATTTGTAGTACTTATCAATACCTACAAAACAGTACACATAGATTATATCCATCTTTTTTGGTTTAGTCAAAATAATCGAAGCAGTGATTATTTTTCATGCGATGTGAAAACTATTGATGGTAGAGTAAAGTAATGTACTAGGGGTTTGTAGTACTTATCAATACCTACAAAACAGTATACCTACATAGATTATATTTTTGGTTTAGTCACAATAATCGAAGCAGTGATTATTTTTCATGCGGTGTGAAAACTATTGGTAGTAGAGTAAAATAATGTACTAGGGGTTTGTAGTACATATCAATACCTACAAAACAGTAAACATAGATTATATACATCTTTTTTGGTTTAGTCACAATAATGGTAGCAGTGATTATTTTTCATGCGGTGTGAAAACTATTAGTGGTAAAGTAATGTACTAGGGATTTGTAGTACTTATTAATTCCTACAAAACAGTATACATAGATTATATCCATCTTTTTTGGTTTAGTCACAAAGTGATTATTTTTCATGCGGTGTGAAAACTATCGGTGGTAGATTAAAGTAATGTACTAGGGGTTTGTAGTACTTATCAATATCTACAAAACAGTACACATAGATTATATCCATCTTTTTTGGTTTAGTCAAAATAATCGAAGCAGTGATTATTTTTCATGCGGTGTGAAAACTATTGATGGTAGAGTAAAGTAATGTACTAGGGGTTTGTAGTACTTATCAACAATACCTACAAAACAGTATACATAGATTATATCCATCTTTTTTGGTTTAGTCAAAATAATCGAAGCAGTGATTATTTTTCATGTGGTGTGAAAACTATTGGTAGTAGAGTAAAATAATGTACTAGGGGTTTGTAGTACATATCAATACCTACAAAACAGTATACATAAATTATATCCATCTTTTTTGGTTTAGTCACAATAATTGAAGCAGTGATTATTTTCATGCGGTGTGAAAACTATTGGTGGTAGATTAAAGTAATGTACTAGGGGTTTGTAGTACTTATCAATACTTACAAAACAGTATACATAGATTATATCCATATTTTTTGGTTTAGTCACAATAATCGAAGCAGTGATTATTTTTCATGCGGTGTGAAAACTATTGGTGATAGATTAAAGTAATGTACTAGGGGTTTGTAGTATTTACCAATATCTACAAAATAGTCTACGGACATTATATCCATCTATTTTGGTTCAGGCACAATAATCGAAAGTCATTATATGCATGCGATGTGAAAAGTATTGGTGGTAGAATAAAGGAATGTACTAAGGGTTTGTAGTACTTATCAATATCTTCAAAATAGCCCACGATAAATTTATACATGTGTTAAGGTTTGGTCATTGTAACAGAAATAGTCATTAATTTGCATGCGCTGCGTAAACCATTAGGATTATATCTATTAAAATACAATGTATCACGAATTTACTCCTGTTAAACGTTCACTATACCTACTTCTGCTACCCGTGCGAAGCCGGGGCGGGTCGCTAGTTAAAAATAAAATCAGAGATAAAAATAAATCTGATTCAGTCAGCTTTCTATGCCTTTATATTTTATTATCTAAAATGTTTAAGATAATAATATTGTCTCTGGACACGGTACTACAAGACTAGAGTAGGTACTAATATCTCTTATTTTCCTATAGGTAGGGAAAACTCTTTGAAAAAAACAGGACTTTTTTCCTGTTACATGTAGACATTCTCAGAAATAACTCTTAGCTAAGAAATGAGTAAACTCTTAAATATAAAATGATTACCTCTTCACAAAACTACTTAACAGATAGGGCTGAAATTTGGTATGTAGATAGTAGAGAACCTGGAATAACATCATACCTAGGGTTATTTTCAGTGGGTAACGCCGAGGGGCAGACAACACATACTTACCTACTTACTAAACTAAATGCTTAATTCTAATACTTATCAATTCAATAGAAAATTGTTACACAAATTAATTCAAATCCGGCAGATTTTACCACAAATTACCATATTTTTAGTGTCAAGACGTAGTCACTGTAGTCACCTATATGTATAAACAATAGACAACACAAAATTTTAAATTTTAACAATGGATAGGTTAATGTAATGCTAATTATATTTTAATGTAAGACTATGTTTAAAAATCTAGGGGTCTACCACTTTTATTGAATACAGATGCCATTTAAAGGTTTGAATACTGCACTTGTCCTTTGCAAGAAAAATAAAGAGACAAATAAAATCTTGAGAGGCATAGCTTTAAGGCACACATGCCTACTTTTAACCAACTTATGAGGATAGTAGTCAGGTTAGGTGAATTTTCATTACAGACAGCTTTACTGATATTTTAAGTCTCCAGACAGATGGACGGACAGCTTAGTGATAGGGTTCCTTTAGCAAGCACCCTTAGGGTATGGGACCCTAAATATACTACAGCTACCTAACATAACATACCATTACACCTTTTTCCCAAAGGGGTGAGCAAAGTGTACCGGGCTATTAGAAAATTATTCAACTTTTTACTCCAACAAAACATATTTCCCCCATTATTATTATTTTTATGATAGTGAGTGACAAGACAAGCAAAACAGGTGCCTGATGGTAAGCATTATGATTGCCCATATCTGACAGCAGTGCCCTGTGCCCCCAGTGTTTTAAAATTCAAAATTCTGCACGGCACTGCACTGCGCCTGTCCCTCTGAAATATTAGTTGTTAAAACTCATCATGCCCAATAATTTCACTGGTAACATTGCCCTTCAGACTGGAACACAGTAATGTTTGCACATTACTGCTTGGTGGATGAATAGTTGGTTTGGTTTTCATTAGTTGGTTCCTTAAATGATATTGGTTACTTGATTTATTGATATACATATATATATATTGTGATACGTAAAGTTGTGATTCATAGGACCAGCGAAATTACTGGGCATGATGAGATTCAAGAACTAATATCTCAAGGTGACAGGCGCAGTGCAGTGCCGTGCAGAATTTTGAATTTTAAAACACTGGCTGGCACTGTGTCTGTTAAGGGCAATCATGATGCTTACCATCAGGCACTTGATTAGCTCGTCTTGTCATTCATTATCATAAAAAAAAAAAGGTCAATTAATTAGGTATCTATAGACAAAGACAAAGAAATCTTTACATACAGAGAGGCGAGAGGTACAGAGCATAAAACAAGGTTGCATATCTATTTGTCTATATATATAATATATTAATACTAATTACGCCTTAAACAACATAATATTTCTATGGTTTGCTACCCATGTGAAACAGGGGTGGGTCACAAGAATATGTATAAAAATCATAACTGGACTGTACCTGTGTTTATCAGTGTATTAGCAAAGTTGTGTAATCAAATATTGTGAATATAGAAATACTAGGTACCTTAAGATCATCATGTTCTTAGGCCATAGTTAACACTTTTGAAACAGCCCCATATGTATTAAGTTGTATATTTTCCTCACATTGCTCCTGAAAGTAAAGAGGTAAGTAGAATTAGCAGATACCGTTTCACGGTACTTAGTTGTTTTCAGTTTTCTTTCAGAGTGGTCAATAGCTGAGTAAAATTGAGTGCATTATACACACTAATATTTTATGTCATTTTGTAGAAACTTATTCGTTGTTTTATATTCTTGGTAGATCTATTGTAACAGATTTATAAATGTGGTGTCTAGAGTCCATAATGAATACTATCAATATTAAAATTTCGCCTATTAAAGTAATAATTCTGAGGGGTGGTGCGTCGGTGAATATCGGCGATTTCATTAGAAAATAGAACATTGTGAGATGGGAATCTTGAAGTATTAATACGGTCTTTACTTACGTAAACTTTCCATCCAAGAGATTAGTTACCTTCTTACATGTTACAGCACTATTTACATTTTACATAAATTCCTAGAATTTAATAAATGAAGATAATTTTCTGCACATAATTTTTTCAAAGGTTGGCAATTTGGGGCAGCAAATTAAATCAAAACAAAAAAGTGACAGTGACGGTAAACAAATGTAGAAAATTTGACAGTGACAGGAAAGTATATTTATTTTCTTTCATTTAAATATATAAATGTAAATTATAGTTTAGTATCAAGCTGTAGATTAAGATTGCTGATTGTGTTCAAAATTCAAAAGCACTTGTTGGTTAATTTCCATCGTTTGATGTCCAATCTCCCAACGTGTTATTGGCAAAGTTGTGGTGTTATAAACACTTTCACAAGCCACAAATTAAGAATTGAATTGAATTACATCATAAAAAAAAATAGGTAATAAAAAAATTATGAATTTATTAATATTAATAATATGGGACAACTTCCACATACGGTAATCTGGTCCCAAACTAGGCTAGAAGGCTAGAAGCAGAAGCCTGTACTATGGTAACCAGATGACTGACATACATACTTATAGCTTTTACCACCCAGACGCAGATCAAACAGACATGTTCATGCACACAAATGTTTGACTTGGCCAGGGATCGAACCCGGGGCCTGCGGCACAGAAAGCACTTACTACCATCTGTGCCAACCAGGCTGTCAAGGCTGCCAGGCTATCATTGAGTTAAATTTAGATATTACCCTTATTAGACTTTGATCATGGCCTACCTTGATTCTAGAACCCTAGGTAACTTGGAGAATGTCAAACTACTACATAATAATATTATA
Source organism: Hemistola chrysoprasaria (assembly GCA_947063395.1). Classification (NCBI taxonomy): domain Eukaryota; kingdom Metazoa; phylum Arthropoda; class Insecta; order Lepidoptera; family Geometridae; genus Hemistola; species Hemistola chrysoprasaria. The sequence continues at coordinate 13,981,299 of OX346714.1, forward strand.
GGTAAGTACCTAAAAACCTATGACCTATTAGTTCTCGGCCACTTTTATTTTCTATGTTAAAATCATTGAGTTAAAATAATAAACTGTTAAAGATAATTTATCTGATTTATTACATAAAATATCGGTAACGCGAGATTCACTTAAACATAGGTCATCTTTCTTATTAATAGCATTTCATGCTCATGACCTTGGCCGTTTCACAGCCTTTTTCTCTCTATTCTGTTTATAGGCTACAGACATTTTCTGCATGTTTTCTTTGTGAATTTTTTCATGTATGACAATTCTTTTTGGGTAGTTAACACCTACAATACATCCAGCCGCAGTTTGCACTGACTTGGGGGCATCCCAAGGCTCATATATGTACTGAGTTGGGTACTTCTTTAACTCAGGAACATACTTTCTTATGTAAAGACCTTCTTTGTCTGTTTTCTTGCCAAAAGCAACAGGGCTGTATACCCTGAAGTATTTATAAAAGAAAGCGGAAGCAGAAAGCCACATCCAGTTACCAGCATTCAAAGACCAGTCGTAATCTAGCAAATAGTCCTCAAATACCTTGGCTCCTTGTTCCCAGGATATCCATAAATCTCCTCTAGTTAAGAAGCAAGCTACCATGTGTCGGGCTAAATGGTGGATCCAGCCTTCTTGTTTCAACTGGCGCATTATGGCATCTACAAATGGGTAGCCAGTTCTTCCTTCTGCCCAAGCTTGGAGGTGCTCCTCATTCTTGCCCCAAGGGATTTGTGTACAAACAGGGTTCCCAACCATCTTATCAAAGTTCTTAGTACCAGCCCCTGCTGTATAATAAAACTCCCTCCACATTAACTGGCCAAGTAGAGAAACTGGGGGTTGAGTATGAGTAGAACCACTCTCCACCTCCTTTAACTTGTGGTAGAAAAGCTTTGCAGACAAGCAACCGTGACTTAAATATGGGCTTAATACTGTTGTACTTGGTTCTATACTGTTTGGTGAGGAATTTGGCTTTTCAAACTTGCAAACCCATTGTTTTTTGGACATATAGAGATAAAGTCTTTTCAACCCTTCAGTTTCACCTCCAGGGTACTTACAAGGGCCTAGTGATGACTCATCTATTTCTAAGTCATCTATGGTGGGAACATCATAGCTTTCAGCTTCAACGGGCGGTTTGCATTCATTTGAGATCAGCTTTGTGATTTCAATTGTCTCCTTAACTTTAACATCATTGACTAATGAAAGAAATTTCTGGTATGTGAGTGGTACAGCTCCATTATTCTTCTTTAAAACACTGTGAATGTCATAAACTGTGTGCTGAACGCGGCGATTAATAAAAATATTCTTCTCATTTGCCAATTTTTCAATTATATCATCCTGTTGTACGTATTCCGGATCTATATCCACTTGAACAGTTAAGTATTTCACTTGCCACTGGTCGAATAGTTTCGGTAATTCGTCTGCAGCGTTACCTTTAATAACATACAGCCGTGAGTTCAGTTCTCGTAAGTTGGCGTCTAAGTTCTGAAGACTTTGTATGAGAAATCGAAGTCTACTAACTCCTACTTTCACTTTAATCTCTGGGTCAATGAAGTACACAGGTCTTAGAAGATGTTTTCGGTTTTCAGCCTAAAAATAACACATTTCAATCAATAGATGTTTTTAAAAACTTTAATTTTGTGGTTAAAAAACGGTTATCAAATCTTACTTCGTTTATTGCGTTTCGAAGGGCCAGATTATCATGAATTCTTAAATCTAGACGAAACCAGTGTATTACTGTTGGAACTTTTGACATTTTTTTCTTAATTACTTTCAACATAAACTACAAAAAATAGTAAATTTAAAAACTAAAATATTTTGTAACCTAAAAAAAGTTATCATTTTTTGTCCGTTTTTGACATTGACACTTGACACTCCTACAGTTTTGGCATCTAAGATTATATGAGTTATTTTTCGTTACTCGTTACCATGGTGATATATATCTATCTGATTGGGTAAATATGTTGTACATGGATTACATTGGATAATAAGCACAGATAATAAGTTTGGATGGAAGTCTTAGCATAATATTTTGTCCAATGGTGGCTCATGGTGGACCTTGACAGTGACAGCAATATAGCCAAAAATTCTTTTTATTTTGCGAGCCAAAACATAAAATTTTCAAAAAATGTAAACATTGAAATTGTGAAATTATTCGGAAAATTTTAAATAAACTCCCAATTTTCTTTTGTTTAACATGTTTTGCGTAAGCAAAAGACTTCTGTCGTGTGATTCTATGTAATGAGTTAATAAATATGCCGAAAATCATAGAGTTAACTGTTGAAATCGATATTCAAAGAGTGAGTATGCTACTTGTCCACTACATTTATCTCTGTGATTTAACTTTACGAAGTTTATCTTTGAAACAAGCCTCAAATTGTATAATAAACTCTTATTTAATATAGTAATATTATATCTGGGGTCAGGGAATGAACATAGGTATCTCCCATAGAACGCCTTAAACTTAATATGGGTCTCACTGCTCTCACGGGATGAGAAGGGGTGACCCTATTATAGTCGGGATTCACACGGCCATATGCATTAACTAATTCTATAAACTTGATTTATCTGATTCCAGGTATCATGTCCAGGAGTGTGGCTCTGCCAAGATGGACGCGTATCTCTGTCGGTGTTTGCTCTAGGGACAAGTTATCAAACTTGTCTTCTACCTCCCATCTTCCCACTTATGTTTAAGGATATTTTTTACTTCCGGAAGAGATTTCAAGAGTCCTGCGCTTTGAATAATATCTGTTGTTTGTTGAGTAAGTCAAAAATGTAAAAAAATTCTTGAAAAGAGATTGTCAACCTAACAATTTACACAAATTAAGAAATTTAAATAACCCCATCCTCTACTCTCTCTGCTTCATCATCACACCCTGGTCACCCATCAACCTGTAACATACTCATTCAGATGTTTCCAATGAACCAAACATGTTATATTTGCCCATCTGAACCTGCAGCATCAGATCAAGGTTACCATGTCAAGTCATTGCACTATTGCGAAAGTAACAGGATACAAAATTTCAAAGCAATCGGACTGCTGGAAGTTGGTCATATCCCTTCTGCTGCTAAAAATGAGCTGATAATCTTTAATCGGCCAAACCAATTTTCTTTAGTTATAGCTGATAAAACTATATTTATGACAGCTTTTAAACAAAAACAACCAGATTGATATCTGTCTCAGATCAATATCAGTGTGTAATTTAAGAGCTTCATTGCCCTAGACACACACAGATACTCTTGAAATTTAAAAGTAACACCTTACTTGAGACCTTTAATCAGGGGGTTCAATTTCAAAATTCATATATATATACAAATTCAAATTCATTTATTCATCAATTTTGTCACAATATGATGCTAATTAGTCATATTAATGCAAGTCAATGAAGATAAAGAGTAAGTTATTATTCTACCGTGCGTTCGGAAAGATACAAGAAGAATGCTTAACTTTTCAACTTATAGTTTGACAATATTTAGTTTGGTTACCTATATTCGTTGGTAGAGCTTGTGCCTACTTCAGTAAAACATATGCATATAAATATATAAGCCCGCCAGTTGTTACATTATAATTATTTAAAGTTTCTGGTTTTCATTTGTATTGTCTATCTTGCAGAAGATGAAACTATATACTGTGAGTTGGTGCAATGGTGTGAGGACAGAGAAGAGAACTGCATTATGTTGGCCCAGTATCTAGGAACATTGAATGATGTGCTGTTCCCACCCAATATGTGTTCTAGTGACGGTGTTGATCTCTTGATGAGACGGTCTAGAGTCTTTCCTGTGAGTTTATTTCAACTGCCTACTTGATAGCAAATTGTAAAATGCAGGATCTATTAAATACAGAGAGGAATAGCACAAGAGTGAGGAGTACATATACTAGCTGTGCCCTGTGGTTTCACCCGCATAGTCTTCATTTCCGTGGGAATATCAGAATAAAAAGTACTTTTTATGTTATTCCGGGGTCTTAACATTCTATATACGGAATTTCAGCACCATTTGATTCAATTGATTAGCCGTGGAGTTACCGGCTTTAGAATAGTGCTCCATCCTCTCTACCCGTGGTTACTATAAGAGCCGTACTTTAATATTTCGTGTTAACGTATGTTAACATACTTTAACTTCCACACACGGTCATCTGGTCCCAGACTAAGCAGAGCCTGTACTATGGAAACCAGATGACTGATATACATACTTATATAAGCATATAACACCCAGACACAGATCAAACACATGTTCATGCACACAAATGTTTGTCCTGGCCAGGGATCGAAGCCGGGGCCTACGGAACAGAAAACAGAGTGGTGAATTTTGACAGCCATTGAGGCTGTCAAAATTCTTTGACAAATCTAATTGACCGCACACCAAATACGAATAAAAATATTAAATTCCCAAATGTTAACATACTTTCAGGGCATTCTATCTCCAAAGATCGAGATAGCAACAAAGGTCCGTATAGATGAATTGTGGAATCAATCTGGTGGTGTTGGTATACAGCCCAAGGCGACCTCATGTTATTGTGGCAGTGATGAAAGTTCCCGCCAGAGACAAGTTTGCCACACTCCACTCTATCATAGGTAACAAAAATACTAAATAGGTACTTTAGGGAAGAAAAATAATGACAAGGCAACGAAAGACAGCCTCGCTGGCTCAGATGGTACTAACTCTGTTTACTGTGCCACAGGCCCCGGGTTCGATCCCCAGCCAGGTCAAACATTTTGGTGCATGAACATGAACTGTTTGATCTGTGTCTGGGTGTTATAAGCATATATAAGTATGCAGTATATCAGTCATCTGGGTAATGTTTTATATAAAGTCTAGCTGTACCCTGCAGTTCCACCCGCGTTGACATCGTTCCCCTGGGAATATCAGGAAAAAAGTACCCCATGTGTTATTCCAGCATCTAAGCTACCTGCATTCCAAATTTCTGCCCAATTGGTTCGGTAGTTTTGGCGTGAAAGAGTAACAAACATCCATCCATCCTCCCAAACTTTCACATTTATAATTATAAAGGATTTGTAGGATAAAGATGATAACTATGTTTCGTCTCCTGTGCAAGCTATTCGAGAACCAATATTTACTAATATATTTGAAAACTACAAGTATATGTAGGTCCCTATAGTTTCATATTAGATATGTAGGAGGCAATCGTTAGGTCATCTCGGAGGCCTTGTAGGAATCTTGGCGACCTGAAACTTACCATATGGAGTGTCCACATAACCCATATGAATTGACTCGAGCAGTGTAATTGGGGTAACCCGTTCTGTAAGAGTATAAATTCAAATGATTAATTATTATTATAATGTCCGCAGACATAAATGTAGCAAGTCAAGTCGCCGCCCTCCCTCGCCTGGGCGGTCGCATCCTCGCTCCGGTGGCTCCCGCTCATGCTGCAGTTTACATAAAGAACCTGACTTATCTATCAATTGCAAGTGTACCAAGTAAGTTGTATATTGTATATTAAATCCTACTATTAATTTAAATATTGCATTTTTCCATTAGGAATTATCTCAATAACTGCCTGGAGTCTAGAACTGTGCCCGGTAGATGGCAATAGGCTCGCCCCCTATTACATGGGACCAATAGCATACTGGCGAAATGTGGGTGTATCTACTATGGGACTGAGTCCTGGGTACACCTCTGCCTACCCCTTCGGGGAAAAGGCGTGAATGTATGTATGTTAAATCTCAGTACAATGTAAAAAAGTTTGGAACATGTAAATAAAACGCTAGCGTGTTCTAGTTCGACTTCAGCGTCATCAAGCGCGGTTTTGGTTGGATGGATGTTTGTTCCGTTTTCACGGTAAAACTACTGAATCGATTAAGCTGAAATTTGGTATGATTTTTAAATAAATGTTTATTTGTCAAAAAGAGTTTACAAACAGATGTTAGTAAGCCTTATTTACAGGCCGACATGTCAGCCTATAGTAAATCCAAGTGCTCTAAACCACTGTCAGATGGCAGCGTACCCAAGATACTGGCAGCATTGCCACGTTGAATAGCAATACTTATACGTTGAGCCAGATAAACGCCAGCATTTTGATCACGCGTCGCCTCGACCAAGCGCTCAGGTAGATTTTTGAAAATGCGGTGAGCTCCCGGACCCCACGATCCCAGAGTCTCGACTCCAAACGGTTCAAAAATGTAATCGCTACCGAGGTTATAGCAATCCCCTTTTTGCTAACCCCTGAAATACAAGTCCTTACAGACTCGTTCTAGTTCAGCCAGAGGCGCCTAATATACAATAAATACCGACATAGTTCATAAGCTAGTAAATTATTGTTTATTTTGTACTCTTTTATGGGAAATAAATAAATATTCTCATTATTATATCTACCGTCTTACATGCTCTAACAAATTGTTAAAAGTTTTCCCATTTCCCAATGACCCCCAGTCATAATATATCAATGCCCCCGACGCCCCGGGGTCGTCCCAAGCGGCGCCGTCCCCGCAGTGTGACCCGATGCAGTCCGTGTCCACAGTATTATGTATACAGTGTGAATACAGGCAACACTTGGGCTAATTTCAATAGTGCTGTGGATTGTGATGATAACAGGTTAATGATACTTTGATAGTTGGGGCGTTTAGATGTATTTTAATGTCGTAAAAATGAAAGTAGTGGGTGTTTGTCTTTATTACCGTTATAGTTAGGACAGTTAGTCCTAGCGTTGTGCTGAATTATAAATAAATAAATAGTTGGGCAATTTATACATATTTTTTTATGATAGTGAGTGACAAGACGAGCTAATCAGATGCCTGATGGTAAGCATCATGATTGCCCATATCAGACACAGTGCCACCCAGTGTTTTAAAATTCAAAATTCTGCGCGGCACTGCACTGCGCCTGTCACCCTGAGATATGAGTTGTTGAATCTCATCAAGCCCAGTAATTTCGCTGGTAACATTGCCCTTCATACCGGAACACAGTAATGTTTGGACATTACTGCTTGGCGGATGAATAACTGGCAAAGGTGTGGTACTTCCCCAGGCGGCCCCCTGCGAAAGGGGCCTACCACTACAAAAATTTACTTTTATTTTAATATGTCATGTTATTAAAATAAAAGTATGCAGTGGTTAAAAGCATGTGTCTTTATTATCGTTACTTAGAGGTAGTTAGTTGTTCTGTTACTAGACGTATAATTTTTTCCAAAATTTGAAACCGTTACTATAACGTTTCTGTATGTAACTATTAACCATACTGTATTTTAGTTATCATGTTGAAGTATGTACCTATATGTCGTAGGATATTCAGAAAAACCGAATCATTGCGAAAAACTTAAGACGAATGCAAGAAACCGGGTAGTTGAAAACTAAGAAAGGGGGCGTTCAAGCTTTTCGTAACGCAATTTGAGGCAGGGATGGTCTTATGAAACTCTACGATGCGTTACGACATGGACGGGAGGGCGGATTCGAACAACGCGTTACGCATCATTGTAAACCAATCTCTTCGTTTTATTTATCACTCGTGTAAACGCGATTAAAGCAATATCAAAGGTCATTTGGATGTTATGTAACGTTTAGGGAGGGGGGTACAGAAAAACGTAACGACGCGGTACATGAGGAAGAGGAAGGGTCAGAAATCTTAAAAAATTGCATTACGTAATACTTGAACGCCCCCAAAAATATTTTCGAATTTCCTACCTATATTTAAGATCTTTGCGAAAATCCAGTGGACACTATAATGGGCGAATTAAAATAATTTTGAATCTGTCGAAAATCATTAATGAATGCTCTGATTGATGGAAAGCGCTATCAGTAGGCATACGCAGTTGGTTAGGATAGGTAGTTAATTATAAGGCTTTCAAGTTTCCAGTTATACTGGGGTCCAATGATTTTCACAGAGATCCTAAAAAAAGCTAGGAAGATCGAGAAAATCTTTCTTAGTTTCGAATTATTATCTGGTTTTTTTTCGCCGCTGACCCGCTATTATTATAGATTATCTTGCGACATATTAACGTCTTCCCATACGTCCTAAAGTAGACTAGTATAATTCAACTAAGATTTCTTACATGTGTTAGTCGTGTAGAGTTGTAATTAGAGTAATTTTAGTACACTTTCTTTTAAAATATTTAATACAAATAATATAAATTATTCAAATTTACTCCTTATTCCAAAGGCTAATGAACTATTTTCCCAGGTCAACGAATGAAACGGAAATCAATCTATCCAACGAAGAGAGACTACAGAAAATCGTTTTAGAAAGCAAGTACATTGAGGATGAAACCACCAGACCTAAAGATAAAATTAAAAAGATATATAAACCAAAAGTCACCCCGTGTGTTTGTGAGATTTGTAAAAAGTATCACGAACTTTTCCATACTGTAAAATATTGACGGATGTGTTTTAAAAAGAAAAAATTTAGCGAAAAAAAACAAAGCAGGAACACTAAGTTTTGACCTCAGAGTAAGGATACCAAAGAGAACCAGTCGTGCAAAAATCTGTTCCAAGCCGTGAGTCTGGTACCGCCGCAATATAGTCTGGTACTATGTGGTTAGTTGCATGGCAACCGTAGGCCGTGCGCGTGATGCCAGTGTTAGGGGTAAAGCTAACCGAATAACAACAGATACGTGCGTGAAAGCGATAGCTTTTCATAATTTAGGCATGTATTTACAATAATTTTAGGAATTTATATAGCCATATTGCGTGTTTCTATTTTATTTTTATTTTTTTAACACAATAAAATGGACAACAGCGCAAAACACTATGAAGTCGATTACATTTTAAATATTTTTGGACAATATTATCCGAACATAAATATATTTTTTACATAAATTAAGGTTTGGCATTAATTACCTAGTGGATTGAAAACATTTAAAACATTGAATGTATAAATTAAATATTTGGCTATTATATCTCAATAACGCACTGTGCATTATATTATATTTTTTTGTTTCTAATTGGTTTACATTGCATAGTCCTCGTTAATTTTACAATTTATAATAACATTTTAATATTTTTGTGACTTTCTACTATTTATTAAGAGTATAAAAGTAATCATATCACGTAACTATTTAGAATAATATCGTCAAAGACCCTTTCTACGTGCTAGAATCAGGCCCACGAACCTGTACTCACTTTTAAACCGAGATTTTATCATGTAACTTAATTATCTTTACAAACATAAATTACATTTTAAATTTAAAACTTTTTGACCCTTTTAAATTTTATTTCTTGTAATATATATTTATAAAAGTTAATAAAAAAAGTGTGATTAATTTATTTAAAAAATTTAAATATGTAAATCACTAAATATTTTAGTGCATATAAGTCTACTCCAATGCTCCTATGTTCGCCCGCGTCGCTTAGTGTCAAATTTAACATTGAACTTCATAGGGTGAAAAATCGTTCAATCCAAATTAGGCTTTAAAACAATCAGGTAAATAGAGTTTAAATTCAAATAATAGAAATTCAGCAGATGTCAAAGCGCGTAATTGTCAGTGATGGACACCTTTTTGTGAAGCTTGTTCAGGGATTGTGCGTCTGTAGAAGGAAGCGATTCAACGTCATTGGTTTTGACCCGTAAAAATCTATTATAGTGATCTGTGGTAAAAATAAGTGGTAGTAGAAAAGTAGTGTGGTAGAAAAAAGTTATTAGCAATGTTAAGGCAACCAGGATATTTTTGTACCTCTATTTTAAACTGAAAAATACAAAGAAGATATTAAGTGGCCTTAACCTGAAGAAACAACAATACATACAGGTTATGTTTATATTTTCAAACATTATAATAAGTTATTCATGAAATGATAATATTTATTATAATACAATTCATAGCGCTGTTGCCATATCAAAATTAAAAAGTATAGTCGTGATTATAGAATGCCCCATGAAAAATTTAATATTAAGCAAAAATAAGAAAGTAGCGAGCATAAATTTAGTAGTTAATGCACAATATTTATTATTCAAATCTGGTATTTAATTAAGAAAGAAACAAAACGGCAAGAATCTTGAAGAAGATTCCGCGCAAAACCTAATGCTGGAATGTATTTTTTATCAATTTTGCTGTCTCATTGTATATAAATATTATAAAATTATATTTGACTGTAAAAGCTTTTTGGGAAAAATTCAGAAACTATTGGATTTTTATTATGTGAAATACGCTTATGTTTAGTTGTTAAAAAATAGTGCAATGTGTTCATAATTTATTTATTGTAATTTATTTGTTTATTATTGTCTATACAATATTAATATATCAAATGTTGCAATCATGAAATAAAACAAGTAAAAATCATTAAAATTATTTTATTTTCCTTGCTATTATATTATTTTATGGGTAACTTACAATTAGTTATAATTAAGTGATATGGCTCCACTTTATTTATCTAAAACACTATTGTTAAAATAAAACAAATATTTTAAAATAAATTTAGCAAGATTAATAATTTATTGAACATTTTATGAGCAAAAATCAAGTGTTTATTGACAAATTTTTAAGTTATTTACAAAACAAGCAGTCAATAATTCACCATGTATCAAAATGGTATCAGATAAGGCAGTTGATATTTTTTTTCTTCAGTTCACTCCATTTCTTTTAATTCTTTTGGTTTTAGAATAAAAACGTAATTAAAAAGGTAATTTCTAAAACTTGGCAACACTAAATATTTAAAAGAACATGACAGGATCTACTAAAGTGGTTGAAAAGGGTTAATTATAACTAAAATGATGAAAAATACCTATGCAACATAATATAATATTAATATACCTTATCACTTATCAATACATATTATAAAAAAAAATTGTTGCTTATTTTCAAAATAGGTAGTGGATTAATAATCATATTTTAAAGTCCAAAATCTAGAAAGAGCAAAAAGTGATACACGATTTTTTGAATTTCAATAAATATTGTCACTATTTATAATTACGACTATTTATTTTAGAAAACGAGAAATATAAGCAATTCAAAGGACGGAAGACGATTAGTCAGCCTTAGAAATTATATTGATAATAATTATTAATTAATTACTTAACAAAAATTAAGCTAGATAATTATAATTTAACTAAATTTTATTATGACCATTTTGTACATTGATTTTTTTTGTGCACACAAAATAATTGCAATGTCACTGGATATGTATTATATTTAAAAGCACCAGTTTTATATCATTTTAAGTCAAAATTATGCACTTTGCACTTTATGAAATTACAATAAAAATTATAATTTTAACAGATATTAGTATATCTTTTAATTGTATAAATATTTAAGCTAAATTCGACCAAACTCTACTCCGGAGTAAAAAACACACTATATTTAACAATATATTTTTTTTACTTATTCAAAGTCTTTATTTGAAATATACCTTGTATATGGTATAAAATACAAAGTTATATGCAGTGAATACTTATTTTATCCACAGATTAAGTGAGAGCATAAGTTCGGTCTAACCCAGCCTTATTTATAACAATTGTATTTGCACTGTACCTAATCAATTTTCAAAACTAACATAATGCATATTTTTAAATGTAAATCAGTACCCTATTTCAACCCCTTATGGGGTGCTGGCAGTGACTTTATGTCCTCTAAAGGCCGCCCTTTCCTTTCGCTTCACGTATTTAGTACAATCACCAACAAACGCTACGAAAGCTATTAAGGCGAATACTGCATAAAATACGGCTAACGCTATAAGGAAACTTTCGTCAGTCCACTGCCAGATGTTGTCGGCGCGAAGATAGTCGAAGTTTGACAGGACTTGTGTGCCGTTTGGTGGAGGACAGGGGGGAGATTGTACTATGATGTCTTGGTAGGGTGGTCTCTGTGGACAAAAAATAACAAAAATACTACAAGGAACAACTTATACACAAATAAAGTAGGAATCATATTATTATAATAACATTATGAAGAAAGATAAACGCAGATACCTATATCACAATAATATCTGCTGTACGTATTAATAAAAAGTTTGTCTTTATAGATTTCAATTTGGATTATTTTTTCGTAACACGCAGAAGAGCGCTAAGAAAGTAAATACGGTAAATAGCGCGAATTACTCATTTTTAGTAGATGTCTTTAAACCAAGTTCGAGAGGACTGGTAACTTTACTCCATGTACATTTTAAAGAAATCAAAATGATATCCATTAAGTGGTTGGGCTGACATCATTTCCCATACAAACTTTGAGGAACCAATGACGATGATAGGACTGATATAATTTCTTCAGAAGTATTTTATTTTGAGGCGTTTATATAGTTATACTACAAAAAATAAATTTAAAAACTGCAAATAGGTTCCTTAGGAACTCCATAATTCTGATATTAGAACGTATCTTTTGTAGTATGACTGGATAAATGCCACTAAATAGTTGTTACTTAAAATAAACCACTAATGAAGAAATTATATCCCTTCTATCATCGTTCCTCAGTTTGTATGAGAAATGATGTCGGCCCAACCACCTTAAGTACATTCTAGGATCAAATATTAATCTCACCTGTTTACACCGTACATCCTTACTCATACTGCTAACCAGAGCAAGTTCACTCAGCTCGCGTTTCAAGATTTCAGGTATAACCCATTTTGAAGGAGAAACATATTCCAACCATTGCACGTATTTGGGCAGATCTTGATTATGGATAAGTATTCCGTTGACTAACGTTGATAAAAGAAGGCAGATGCCTGATATTACTGCTGCAGTCTTTTCCAGAGGAATGACGAATATTGTCGCTCGACAGAGCATCTGTATTGCTATTAAATAGAGCAGCATGTAGCCTGTAAAAAACGTTATTAGTTGTTAGGATAAGGTTTATTTTTCGTATCATTTTGCTCGTAAATTCGTCTTTGGTTTTATCTTTCGATAGACGACAAAATTTTTTAAGTACAATGTGCAGAGGCCCTTTTCGGATAAAATGTAAAGAAATTAATAGATTTACACACTTAAAATTATAATTTTACTATTTGTTGATATTATAGTCGATTTGTGCCCCACCGATACCTAACATCAGAAGTGGGATTTTATAAGTTAATGTACAAAATATTCAAAATTAATGAAATGATTTTAGATACATACACAGAAACTGCCTTTAGAAAGATAAGAAAAGTATAATTTAACAGCGTCATCTATTGGTAACTAAGATAACCAAACCGTTAATAAAAAAATAGCTAATTTATTTTATTTAGCCATTAATAATATATATATTTTTTTATGAAATGTGATCTTACCTAGATACAAGTAGAATCCATCGAAAGCCGAAGAAGATTGCGCGTATAATCCAGACATAGCGTAGCTTGGCACCAAATATGCCAACCAAGTAACCACTGCTGACCAGAGCTCTAGGAATTGCTGGAAATGCGTAAGTATGTAATTTAATAATCATTCTGCAGTTGATATAAAAATCAGATAAAATTCCACGTTAAAACAGTTTGTAACAAAGACTGATGTTTTTTTGGGGAAAAAAGTTATTCAATTTATACTATGCTGCAAAGAAACCATCATCCTTAAGTGCTGCCATAACAGACGCTACTCAATTTGCCACAATTAGTAAAAAAACACACATTTATACACCGTAGGAACATATACTAGTATGTAAGTTAACCTAACACTAGTATTAAGTTTTATTTTTACTAACACTTGTTACTAACATAGTTTTTTAAGAATTGTAACTAACACATCTGAAAGATCTGAAATAAAAGTTTTTTTTTTATATTTTTGTTTTATACACAGACACACACACCCCCACACCCCCACTTAACATTCCCATCAGCTCAAAATAAATTAAAAAAAGTGTCCAAAACTAGAAATAAATAATCCCATCCGGCCGCTTCGGTAACTTAGCTGAATTTTGCATCCTGCTGCTTAATTCAACCAACGAAGATAGTCAAAGTATATAGTAGGCACCTATAGTCTGTTCGCTGAGACGCTAGTACCTTTCTTCTCTTCTGTCTTTTGGTATGCAATTGTGTGATAAAGAAAATGCCTTACTAACTCGACTAACGTTTTCTTACCTCCTTTTTTTTTTTTTTTTTTAACCGTGTGGAAATGCCTTTACGCATACTTGCCCGCCAGGGGGAGGCGGGCGAGTTATGTCGGGCTCGGCGAGATGCGCCCATACCGACTAAAACCACACGGTGAGCAGTCCCTCGCCATATGAGGCGGGATAGGGTCGCGCTAGCATTCACTATCCCGCCTCGGCGGTTGGCCCCTAGGCCCCGGCCCTTGAAGGGATGACCATGCTCACTTGGCCATCCCTCAGGCTTGTGGAGCTATGAACTCTGGTATAGAGCCCCCTGACTCTACACCGATGCCCCACTACAAAGGATGAAGGAGGCGGGCAAAACGCCTCCTTCTTGCCCCCGCTCGCCTGCGACGAAGCGGGTCAGATTCCGCGTCGTCCTCTCTGACCCGCTCCGCCGCCTCCTTCTGCGATATTACATCCTCCGCCTGCCACAATCTCTCGCTGCAGAGCATGGTAGAAGCCAAACTCCCACCCATCGCCACCGCCAGTGCCTGTCGTTGCGGCTCCCAGGCTTCACAGGCTGTTTTCAAGAGTGTGAACTCTTCCAGAGTATGGAGCGCCGTATCTTCCAGTGCCCCACACTCGTGGCAGACAGGGGTCGCCTCCCGTCTAGCGATTTGATGCAGGTACTTACCGAAACAACCGTGTCCGGTAAGCACCTGCACCAACCTGAACGTCAACGACCCGTGCCGTCGCCGCACCCACCTCCACAGGACAGGCCTAATGGCCTCGACTGTCCAGGTCCCCGGGACCGGTGGAGCCAGCTCCTCTACCCAGCGCCGCAACACGGCGGCCCGCCCCTGTCTCCGCATGCGCGTGACCTCCTCCCACGCTGGGAGCTCCCCTCGAGCTCTTCTCGCCGCTACGAAGTGGTAGACTTCGGCGAGGATCCCGGCCTGAAGCTCCCAGGGGGGATCACTGGCCAACACGCATGCCGCCGTCCAGGACACCGTCCGGTATCCGCGTATTGCCCTCGTCGCGATGACCCGCTGCGGACGTCGCAGCAGAGCCTTGTTGTCGCGACCGAGGGCATCCGCCCAGACAGGTGCCCCGTACAAGGCCATACTCCGGATGACTCCGGAGTACAGCCGACGGCAAACACTCCTCGGGCCCCCGACGTTAGGCAGCAGCCTACCTAACGCTGCTGCAGCACCGACGACTCTCGGGGCCAGTTTTAAAAAATGGCCCCGGAACTTCCACCGTCCGTCCAGGTTTCTTCCCTCCTGCCTTCATTGAAAACTAAAAGCAATAATGAACAATTTGAAGAGTACTCACATCAAAAAGTATGAACACCCCTCTAGAATACAGTCCGACCGCGACATCTCTCTCGACGTGTCGCCTCATGGCGGCCGCCTCTCGTGCAGTGAGCCACAGTAGAATGGGCCACAGAGACAGGCACATTACTGAGTAATGGAAACCTATGCGGTCGTTTTGGGTTAGCTGAAATAAAATCATATTTTTCATATATGAAAAATATGTATACATAATGAGACAATCATATTATACCGAGCATACTCGAGCACTGCCTCAGTGGCGTAGAGGGCGCATGCTCGACTGCCAATCAAGAGGTCCCGGGCTCGATCCCCAGGTCAGGCAGTGTTAAATATTGGATTTTTCCATTAGGAATTATCTCAATAACTGTCTGAAGTCTGGAACTGTGTCCGGTAGATGGCAATAGGCTCGCCCCCTATTACATGGGACCAATAATATACTCGCGAAATGTGGGTGTATCTACTATGGGACTGAGTCCTGGGTACACCTCTGCCTACCCCTTCGGGAAAAAGGCGTGAATGTATGTTATGTTATTTATACTCGAGCACTCGCTCTACTCAATGCTCTAATTTCTCACAACCAAATATTGGCATCTTTTGTGTAGATAAATTTCTATCAATTTATCAATAGCTGTATTTACTATTTAAGTAATTATGAAGTACTTAATTCTTCTTTTTCTAATATGTAAGTAGCATGCATTATATTATGTACAATTGGCCCACTACGCGGTTTGGTCAACATATTGTAAGCGTAGTGGGCATTTGATTCTAAATAAATAAATGAATTCAATAGAGGCATTTTGCCACTTTTAAAAGATATACGGAATTACTGGTAATCTTTAAGCTTCATATATCATTGTATCTGTTATTTGTAAGCGACACTGAAATCGCGAAAAAAAGACCCAAGACCTTACAAAAGACAGAACAACTAAATATTATAGAAAATTTTACGTCGCCTGCGACAAGGCAGTCAACGAGGCAGTAACGCCCGTACTTACGCACACATTCGACGCGTGTATTCTCGCTTACGTAAACGTAAAAAAAGACTAGAGAAGAAAAAAAAAGTACAGAGACGGTTGATAGATTGGAGTGAAAGATTAGAATAATACATTATTGCATGCCAAAACAGAAACAATGCAAATTACACGGTAAACAAGGCGTTCATATCGCACTAAGGAATTTCTTACAGACAACCAGGGCATGGAAACGGACAGTTAAAACATTTAAAGATGGTGGTGTGTAATGGACAGGTATTAAGATAATTAGGTGACAGATGTAGCTGTGCCGACCCTACCTTGTGTGGGATTTGGGCAGGAAGATGCTTATATATTTGTTTGTTACCTTAGCATCCGTAGCGGGCAGGTCCCAGAATATAGTGCCGGTGACTAGAGACATTATCGCAGCGATGAGCACGCGCGTCATCACGCTCGATAGCGTCGTCGTTTGCGTGTACAGTAGACTTTTTCTATAAACAAAAATAACGTTTACGCATACACAATACACACCCCTGCACCAGGATTCCCTGCATGGACACATACCACACACATCTAACAACCGAGGATAAACATTTGAGCTCATCGAACAAAATACTTGCCCCGGTTGAGATTCTGACCTAGGACTCCTCGCTTCGCCAGCAGAGTTACTACCAATTTGACCATCAAGCTGTGCACACAGTTAATTACATATTTCTGTCTCTGCTCAACCGTGGTCACAGAATACAGACAGAAAATTTAACTGAAGACAGAAAACTCAGTCCTGAAACTGTTTAAATGAATACTGCCTACACTATTGTCTACGACGCGACGCAATAAAGCGCAGTTCAATCGATCAGTCAGTCAAGAGTCGACCGCGAACACTCCCGTGAGAGTATAAGAGCTGCCGTGTATAATGTGTACTCACTGTAGCAGAGCTAACGGTTGCAACAGGCGGGTGGGGGGCGCGGCGGGGGCGGGCAGGGGCGCGGGCGGGGGGGGCTCGGGGGGAGAGTGTGCGCCCGCGAACACTCCCGCGAGGGTCTCTATCCGGCCGGAGGACTCTTGTAATGCAGCCGCTGATAGGTCGTCCAACGTCACCAGGTCCACTGCAACCATACACACTCATATTGTAGACAAAATGAATAATTGTTATGTCTAGACCCTAAATACAGATACATCTAGATGACATTTGCATGCGGTCGCGCAAGGAAAATAATTGATAATCTTTTCGTGCAAACTAAGTTCAAATAAAAACGGGATCGAACTTTGATGTAGAACAGCACGCTTGTATTACTCGAAGAGAATGCATCTGCTCATTTTTTCCACCGTCCAAGTGCCCTTATAGGAAAGGACAGGCTGTGAACCTGTGTAATTCTGTCGTAGGCGGTACTTACAATAGTAATCTGAAGGATTCTTGAAAGCCGGACAGGGATAATCGATAGAAGCAAAATATGGCAACATATCCCTCCTGTATCCACTGAACATGGTCCTGCCAGCGGATATAAGCACCACCTACAAGAAAACAACAAAAACTACACTTCAAAACTCATCATCCAGAAAATATCATTTCATAGCGTCTGGGTAAAACATTTCTCCTCAGTCTAATGTCAGGAGAAAAAAGCTATTAAACTTAAAGTTATCAAACGGTAAAAAAACTTTTACTTAATACTGTGGTAATGTGTAGACTTGACATGAAATTACAGAATCCGGAAATCTGACTAACTTCAAACTACATCAGCGTCACCCAAGTAAATAATAATTAACAAAAAATATAAATAAAATGCTATAGACTTACCTTCGTCAACATAGCGAAGATCTCATAAGTGGGTGGATGCAACGACATGATCACCACCCGACCCGTGCTTGCCCAATTCCTCAAATACTCCACCAAGAAAAACGTATCAAATATATCCATTTCCTTCGTCGGTTGGTCCAATATTAGCACCGCCATGTCTAATAGAAGTTGGCATGCTACGTTCAACCGACGGACTTCTGAGCGAGTCAGCCGAGATACGTTTGTGTCTCGCACTTGTTCTAAGCCTAATTCTTCTATTAGCAGGTTTATCTGGGGAAAAATAATCTTCTATACATACATACATTCACGCCTTTTTCCCGAAGGGGTAGGCAGAGGTGTTTCCAGGACTCAGTCCCATAGTAGATACACCCACATTTCGCCAGTATGTTATTGGTCCCATGTAATAGGGGGCGAGCCTATTGCCATCTACCGGGCACAGTTCCAGACTCCAGGCAGTTATTGAGATAATTCCTAATGGAAAAATCCAATATTTAACACTGCCTGACCTGGGGATCGAACCTCTTGATTGATTCCATTCCGCCGTCGTGTTTTCCACTTTCGTCGGAAACCATTCGTCCTCATCGGTTTTGCGACCAATAAACTGACTGCCCATTTTTACTTCCACTTGATAGTTCTGCCAGATATGTTATGTCGGCTATTTTATGGATTTATAATGATTATCTAATCAACTTTAACTATTTCCTTTCATGGCTTTTGCGAGCAGTTTTACCTCCTGTAGATAAAGAGAACTACAAACGCTGGAGATTGATCGAAAAAAAAAGAAAGTTATATTAACTCTTTATTATTACACTACAAACATGATACCTTAAATTTAAATATACAGTTATAGCAAATAATGTAACAATTGGCGGTCTTATCGCTAAGAGCGATTTCTCCAGACAACCGTGCAGGGAGAGGAGAGTACAGTAAATCACATTTGGTCGGTAGTGTGACAGAAGAATATATTCAGGTTTTAAAGTAAGCCGCATCCAAGTTGGACTTACTAACGTCTAAGAAAATCATGTCGTATCTTACCCGATCTCGATCATCCATTTTGACCTGGTTATGGTTATTCCTTGGCCTCCGCAACGATGCATGGAACCTGAGTGTATGTTCTACTGTCATTGATGGACAGAGGTTTGTATCGTTTCTGACGTAGGCCGCTACTTTACGCAGGGTTGTTGAAGCTACGGGCTGGCCGTTGATTACTATGTCGCCTGATAGTTTCTGGAATAGGACAAACAGTTCTAGTTGATTTTGCTTCGTTGGCATCAGAAGTGGGATCTTTGAACATATGGAAATATCATCGCAAGGATTTCTCATCTGCTGTCGATATGGTATAGCTCGACAGAAAAGAGTAGAAACGGAACTAATTTAAAATGTATGTGTTGATTCAATTGTTTTTAATGTTGTAAAAGACAGTGGCGCCTCCATTACTTTTATGTCGAGCTATATGGAGCAGTGGCCTATAGACGGTGTCAAAAACTATTACACGCGCAACCGCTGACATAAGGCTTATGCATTTGTTTGCGTGATTATGTAGGTAAATGTGTGCTGTACCAGTTTATCTCACCCTTCCGCAAAAGCTACAAGAAAAAAAATGAGTTCTCGAAGTAGCGAAGGGCCGTTCCTTAGTGTTGTACGCATATTCAGAGTGGAATACTTAATGATAGCTCAACTTTTTAATTTTTTTGCCAATACATTTAAGTTACTTCTTATCTAAGTTGGTACTAATATTATGTAGAACAGTATGCAATCGTTGCATATAATTTAACTCTAGTTAATAATCTACGTGCCATTCTGCGATTCTGCCTTAGGCATGTCCACGTTCTTAGTTTACTTATCCACATTACATAGTTGAGTCCGAAACATCACGTTTTGTTTCTACCTAATGTAATCTTTACTTATTCTGAAATGATAGGATACTAACTAAATTTCAAATCGATCTCACCACTGGTAGTTGCTCATACCTCTGCAGCCGCTAGAAAAGGGCTGATAATCTTCAAACGGCTGAACTGATTTATATTAAACACAGCCTGGTAGATGGCGATAGGCATACGTGGGTGTACCTGCTATGGGACTAAGCCCTGGGTACATCTCTGCCTACCCCTTTGGGAAAAAGTTGGGATTGTATGACATTCTCGATCTCGATTGTACAACATTCTCGATCACGCAAAAAATCAAAAAAACGCTTCAAAATCGGTCCATTTGTTTAGGAGCTACGGTTTAAGAGCCACAGACAGACACAGATACACAGACGCGTCAAACTTATAACACCCCTTCTGTTTTTCCGTCGACGGTTTAAACTTGTAGAAGCGAACGTCGTCTATCAGTAGCAAGTAGAGAGAAATAGTCTATATGATTTAAAATCATGGTTGCAAGCGTTAGGATCACTACGGGATATTACCATGATTCATGAGAATGTCGAATCACGGTAAATAAGTGATCTTAAGAAATAATCTCTGCCTACCACATCGAGAACAAGGCGTTCTTTTGTAATATATGTACTGGATATAGCAATAACTATTTTCTATTCTATTCTTTATTCTATATTACCTTTCTAACTCCAGCCAATATATCTAACAGTCCGGTAGCTTCGTGCTGCGATGTAGCCAGAACAGCTAGTATTTCACCCGACTTCACCTCGAAACTGAGCCCCGATACCAGCAGGGTCATCTTGTTCTCGGGCGATGTTATTTCTAAATTGTTTACCTGGAATTTCATCCTTATCAATGAAATCTGCCTTCAATTCTCATTCTATGAAGTTACTTTGAACTGAAAGTTACTAAAAATTATTTCTTTGACATCCTGGAGTCTGAAACTGTGCACGGTAGATGGCAATAGGCTCGCCCTATTACATGGGACTAATAACATACTGGCAAAATGTGGCCTCCGTCCCCATTGTACCATTGAATTGTACCATTAATGGTACATTAATTAATTTACCGTTAATGGTACAATTGGGACCTTTTTGACATGCCATGAAATCTTGGTATCTGGAATGCTTAACAAGTAACACGTGATACAAAAACTTAACAGATTTTGTTCGCGAACTGTACTTATATATTCCAATGAAACGCGAGTATATGGGTGCAAACTGGTGGGAAAACCATTATCGCCTAAAGACCACTTGTACCATTAATGGTACGATTGGGACCGATTTGATCCACTAGTACCATTGATAGGTAGTACAATCGGCACTGAAATATGTTTCTTCCGTCCTAATTGTACCATCTATGGTACTAAAAAGTTAAATTGTAAACCATTGAATTGTACCATTAATGGGTGTAGGCGAAATGTGGGTGTAGGTGGTACCTACTATGACACTGTGTAAACTGAGTCTTGGGTAAAGCTCTGCCTACCCCTTCGGGAAAAAGGCGTGATTGTACTGGTCTATTCCATTTTTCCTTTCTCTCCTGCGTACTACAAAATATTTCCAAAAATATGTACTCACATAATAATTGGGGTAGATATAAGCAGAATGCGTGTATCCGTCGAGATGGTCTCCAGGCCGTAGTGTGGAATGTTTCCTCGAGTGTGGGATGGACATGTGACTGCCCGCTTTAGACATGCGGCCTCCCAGGTGGGACGGGGACATTAGATAGCTGGAGGAACGAATTCACATGTTTACAGATCTTTTGAGGTTATCTAAATGTCTGGAAATTTATATTGTAAAATATGGATCTAGCTATACGGACGTCTTAAATGTGGTTAGTTTCAGTCTGGGCTAGATGAAGCTAAGATAATATTATACCTAGTAAGTACCTATGTGAGTGTTACATTATCTTTCAGTCAGCTTTGACCCTGCCTATAACTTATATTTTGTAGTGGTAGGCCTCTTTTGCAGGGGGCCTCCTGGGGAAGTACCACACCTTTGACCGTTATTCATCCGCCAAGCAGTATAATAATATAATGTGCAAACAATACTGTGTTCCGGTATGAAGGGCAATGTTACCAGCGAAATTACTGGGCATGACGAGTTTCAACAACTAATATCTCAGGGTAACAGGCGCAGTGCAGTGGCGCGCAGAATTTTGAATATTAAAACACTGGGTGGCACTCTGTCTGATATGGGCAATCATGGTACTTACCATCCACCTGATTTGTTCGTCTGGTAACTTACTATCATAAAAAAAATACACTAATAGTGACTTTTCCTTACACCTCCGCCACAACTGAGCCAAGTCGGGCATTAAAACATAAAGTACTTTTCAGCATGTAGATGTTGTAAATGAATGCAAAGGCATATAGAATTTGCAAAGGATTCATAAAAATCCACGCTTAGATACTTTTATATATCATATTGTATAATTGATATAGAATCAATCGCCTCGGCATACCGACTTCCCAAACCTGCGAGCCTTTTAGTAAATGATCCCACCTCTGATGTTCATCAGGAACATATTCAGCGACGCTATTCCGTCTGTTCCCGTATTGTCTCGGTGGCCTTGCTTCTATGCCCAGCAGGTTAGCTTCACTGACAGACTTGTGTCGTGAGTTGGTCCAGTGCGGCTCGCCTCGAATGCCTGCTTGATGCATCGCTACTAATGGCACTCCTGTTGGCTGAAGAGAAAAGGAAGTGATAAAAGACTATATTAATTCAGCTCAGCGACTGATTTCGCTCAGCCCCGAAACACGCAGCGTAGTGCGGGAGTGCGGTATTTACCTACTTAACGTTGCTTGTAAGAACTTACTGCTGATTATATTGAGGTGGCGTGTTCAACACACCCATCACCAAACGCATCTAACCTACTTTTTGTACGTTTTGCACTACGCCGCGGTGTTGCGGGGGTGTTGCGGGGCAGTGTCAGAATCGCCTAAAACAATTGATTTGATGCAATTCGAAGCTGATTTCGAACTGACAAAAAAAAATCTTAACACTTGCTGAACTTCTTTCTGCTTTTAGATGATTCGCGCAAAATAAGTACGAAAGGTAATTGAATAAAAATCAGAAAATCAAGAGATCTACCTATCTTTTTCGATATTCTGGATTTTTTATTCTGAACGATAGGAATGAGGTCTTATAAGTACCTTCCTATTCTTGCCTTCAGTCTTGACTGAAGGCTGGTGTATAGATACGTAGACCCCCATGTTGGTGATGATGATGGGATATTACTTAGGGGCACAGTCCTAACATTCCTACGTGTCATTAATCATGTTCTTTTGACCAGCTTTTGACCAACCTGGTAAGTTGTAACATTCTGCATCCTAAAATCCGGATCAGACCTATACTTCCGACTGTACTTATTGTAGTTGGTGGTAGTTTCGTTGTCGGAACTGTCGTAGCCTGATGATGTCTCCCTGACGCCTCTGCTTTGACGGTGAATTCTGCAAAATTAATTTCTACTTGTGGAAAGCCGTTGGATGCAAACAGAAACCGCGCGCTTTGGCGATTTAGCTTCCAAATCTAAAGAGAAAACCGACATTTTGTCATGGATGTCTTTCGTATCTACTTATTAGGAATTGCCACATACCTAGTCTACGTTGGCTTTTTTATTCTAGAGGTAATTGACAGGTTTACAAAGTAATAGAAGAAAATAAATAGGACTTTATAAAACGAAATATTTATTATATAAGTATATTATTATACTTATATAGGTATTATTAGAATAACTACGGTCATAAAACTCATTAAAACTGGCATAGTGGAATAATATAGACGTTCTTAACACAATTTTATATAACACTGAGGTTATGTAAAATATATGGATTATAATATAAATGGTGAAAATGATACAATCAGGGTGTGACTTACGACTGTTGCATATTCATATTGGCAGCTATTCGGAGGATTATAGAATTAATTAGCGGGTCAGAGAAATTGAGACATTTGATGTAACTTCTTCCATCTGCCTACATAATATTATTATGACATAGAAATACAATCAGAGTAAAACAATACTCGATATAATATTATACCATGTCGTTATAACGGAAAGGTTTTCCCCAATTACACTGCGCGAGTCTAACCATTTTGGGTGGCCACGATTCCTTAAGAAGGCGACAACCTGTTATTATAATATCTATAATATAGGTAATATAGGGTGCATGTGGGTACTATCTTTGAGTAAGTAATTAAGTGTTAATACATTAAATGTAAGTATAGCCCCGAAACACGGCAAAGCCTAGATTATGGGACACATTCAAGTAAAGACGACCCCTGGTAGAAAACAGCTGATTTAAAACGCCCCCTATAAAGTATCATAAGGTTTTATCAATTATATGATACCTTGGCGGAGGCTTCATAGCGCTTCCAATAGAAGTCTTCGGTTTGGGAGTGCCTGATCTTTGTGAGCCGTTGTGGTTCGGTGGGAACACACGAGGTAAACCGAACTTGAGGTATGTGTACATATTGGATCCGAGGGCTGACCTGCAAAAACAACGCACACAATAATTATAACTTGGAAAATCAGGAGGTATATAATTGAATCAACGCTTACAATTATGTTAGTATCAATGTTTTAAGAGTCGCACGAAATAAAATGGGGCGAGCCTTTTCCATTAACCGAGTACAAATGAAAACAACAGGAAATTACTGAGAAAAATTCTAATAGAAAAATCTTATACTTTGCTCGACCTAAGAATTAAACTCTCATGCCGCATTGACTTCATGCTCAGCAGTCGCGACTTCCAATAGACCAAGAACGCAGTCACCAAGAAGAGAAGTTTTCTTACTTAGGTCCATATCTTGGGTGGGAGAGGATAGACTGCACGGTGGTATCTCGGAGCTGGAAGTTTCCATATGGCAGAGGACTCTTGTCGGTGCTTCCTAACGCGCTGTCTGTGAAGTCGGAGTTAAGATTTTGCCTGCAAAAGGTTCTAAGGTTATCTTTGAATATTTTTAATCACTATATAGTCATTAATCACTAATATAGTAAGAGACATAGGCCTCCCTCGTAAGGGCAAAACTCGCCACACTTAGCGGGCGCGTTGGCGAGTGCAGTTCGATGGTTTTACAAAGAGGACGCTGCTGCCCGTCTTCTGGATCCGGTAACCCATACACCGGCTCGTACGGCAACTATAGTAGGGTGGGCTACTATTGTAAAGCCGGCAACCCCATGGCAACAACGTTTTAAAAAATTTTGAAAATAATATGGAACAACTACTTGAACCGTCTGGTCCAGCAAAAATGAGCAGAGTCTATACCTAATATGCTATTGTTACCAGAAGACCGGTTATTATATATACCTACGCAGTTTACATCCAGATCAAATTAAATGACTGACCTACAAGGAGATTGAATCAGGGACCAGCAGCTCTGAAAGCAGGGTCACTTCCAAACTATCAACTGAGCTAGTCGGTTATCGGTGGTATATAACTTTCTCTAGAATGAGGCCACAGAACCCGTTGTGATATCTTAATAATCTATAGTTCTTGTAGACACAGTAGAGATATGTTAGGTAGGTACATAATCTGTCACAAGTCACGACAAGACAAAGGATAGAAAACAAACAACAAAGTACTATTTGGTTCCGCTTTTTGTTATTTGAAATTGATCGTTGGAACTCAACAATAAGCCTGAGATGCATCAGCAAATTCACATTAACTAAAGCTTACCCGACCCACTTATCTCTAGGTAGACCAATATTACGCGTAGTAGTACTATGTAAGCAACTGTTAAAACGACGTCAATAATAACGATAAGATTAACGTCCCTCACGTGATTCTCGTTTAACCAGAGATATGAGTCGGTTCAACTATGGTCAATGTTGAATTTAGCTGGCGCAACTCAACCTAATTCAAATTTAAAAAGATTTATTCAATTAAGTCACAATCTGACACTTTGGCACGTCAATGAAGTTATACAGTAATGAGTCTACCGAGCGTTCGGAAAGAAAATCTACAAGAAGAATGCACAAGAAACTTGTGCATTCTAACTAAGTGAGTATAAGCTTACTTTATACCCCGCAGGGTGTCAACGGATCCTATTAGATGGGATTAGATAACACTATAATGATAGCACCATACAAGAAATATAAACTAGAAATAGTGTAACAATTGGCGGCCTCATCGCTCAGAGCGATCTCTTCCAGACAACCATGCAGAGAGAGAGATGCTTATGATGACAGGTGGTACCTAACCGATGATTCGAAATACATTTTCGGGCTGTTTTATTTTAGCGCCGAGAAGACAAATTTCCCCAATTTCAAAGAAGGTTCCACAATAAAAGTTCAAATAATGAGGTACCTATAACGACCCTTCAAAGGGTCACTGATTACCAGTACTTAACTGTTATAATAAGTAGGGTAAAACTATTAGTTACCTGTATATAGACCAAGCGTGTAGATCTTCAGAATGCATGCCTCTCGGGTCGTGCAGCATCGGATTGGAAGGCACGGAGTACCGCCGCTCCCCTCCCAAGCCTAGCGCTGATTGAGACATGGTCAAGCCAACGTCATCCCTCGATGCCGCGAGGCCAGCCTCTCATCCTTATTTAGTGGGCTTTCGAGTACATCTGTAACAACAAAATGTCTTAATTCCTTTAGGTGGGTATATTTAGAAGTTGAACTGTGAAGGGATAACAAACATATTAAAGCATATTAATTGGATCAAGTTATATTTTCGATAAATGGCTAAAAACCTACTTAAGAACAAATAAATTTAAACAAGTGAGTATGAAAGAAATGCTTTCTTGATGGACGCTTTTTTGCAACAAGCATTCTCATAAAATTTCATAGCAAATTTAACAATAAATAGCACTAACAACTAAGTTCAACCTACGAGTGAATCAAGCTTCCCAAAAACTTAGCAACTAGGAACAAAGTAGGCCCTAGAATACTCCCCTGCGGAAATTCACTACAAACTGTCCAAGTAATATTCGCATTCATACATACATTCACGCCTTTTTCCCGAAGGGGTAGGCAGAGGTGTACCCAGGACTCAGTCCCATAGTAGATACACCCACCTTTCGCCAGTATGTTATTGGTCCCATGTAATAGGGGGCGAGCCTATTGCCATTTACCGGGCACAGTTCCAGACTCCAGGCAGTTATTGAGATAATTCCTCATGGAAAAATCCAATATTTAACACTATGCCTGACCTGGGGATCGAACCCGGGACCTCTTGATTGGCAGTCGAGCATGCGCCCACTACGCCACCGAGGCAGTCTCAATAACATTCAAATCTGACATTAAAAAAACTAAGTAGACTAAACCTGGCATTGGCCATATCCTATCCAAAATCATGTAGGTACTATGTATCTACAGTAGATAGGTGCGTAAATAAAGGTTTTATTGCAACAGGACCGGACGCTACCGCGACGCCGCACCCAATCTCACCATCGCTTTGTATTACGCAAAACGACCGTGTGCTGTACTGACATGCTCGCCTAAATGAATTATGAGCTTGATCTTTTGATAGCATTTAGAACAATCACGTTGCATCGTAAAACCAGTTCATTTAATTTTGACATACAAATAAGTAAAACTTTATTTACGGCGCATTGACGGCTGTTTCAAATTAGTGGGTGATAATTTGAGTTAAATGAGGAGTAAAATTTGAATAAATTTCTTTGTCGATTCAATTAATCATATCCGTTTTGGAAAAGTCGATTGATTAATTTTCTATTATTCTTTGTATCTGTAAAGCGTTTTTTAATGTAAATAGGTGAAAGAAACTAGCACGACGTTCGCCTGATGGTTAATACGATGATACACTAGTTCGTAACCTAGGTCTTTGATGCGAAATCCTACGCAAGTTCACAGCGCTCGTGAATCCTCGTGAACCTCGAGAAACGAGTTGTGAAGTATCGTATGTCCAGGAATTTCTCTGATCATATAGGTAAGATATATACTGATACTGCCCTTCCAATTAGCGCTAATATTGGCTGAAAGTGGAAATTAATTTACGGTAGGCATAAGTAATTCATCCTTAGTTAAAGTATGTCAATCGTAATTACTCTCACATTGATATCGTCACATAACATTTTTACCTTGAACTAGACTTTCCGAGAAACGTGGTAAAGAGTCGGCATCCGTGGGATACAAATGCCGTGCATTGTTATGCCAAACACTTGGGAAGCTGTCACATAAGAATTTATATGAGACTGCAGATTTACGAGAAGCTTTTTGCTTTTTACCGGGCTCTGGTGTAACGACAAAGTTTAATGATAAATAATTGCCCGCGTAATTGGTGGTGACACGCGGCACGCAAACACTTTTAATGTTTGACTGTTAACTCGATTAACGCTGGTTGGGTTTGTTTAACAATAGTAGGAAGCGTTTATCATTTTATCGTCATCGTCATTTCAGGCGTAGGACGTCCATTAGCTGGAGATGGGCCTCTCCCATATATTTTCATCAAGTTCAGTAGTAATCTTGCATTCAGCTTGTTCCTGCGGTCTTTGTTTGGTCGTCTGTCAATCTTGTCCCAATGGGGTCACATTTCGCCAGTACGTTATTGGTCCCATGTTATAGGAGGCTAGCTTATTGCCACCTACCGGGCCCAGGTACTGACTCCAGGCTGTCACTGAGATAATTCCTAATGAAAAAATCCATAACACTTTACCTGACCTAGTAGGGATACATAATCGTAATATGTTTTAATGTCTTAAGTAACTTGGTAAGTGAATAGGTAAATCAATGAAGTGAACACTATTTGCATTTGATATTATCAACACGTTGTCTTACTGGATTTTTAATGAAATACGTACAGTACACTCACGTCTTGGCAATAGGTCATGAGGCAGTCAAACTGGTAACGTTGTCCTCAATACTTATCTAACGAGTACCTATGTGTATTTCAGAAGCGACTTGAAGACCCTCACCTAGATAGATAGCTTAATGCTCTGACAGTATGCTTTCGCCGAACCAGTAATTCTACGTATACTGGTTTTGAGTAGTCCTTATTACAAAACAGACAAAATTTCTAAAACCATGGTAAAAAATAAATCATATGGTCAATGAGCACCTATCTTATTCTTAAGCGTCGCGTGGTCTTTTGGACCATCAGGAGACTGTCATTAGTCATCAGTTTGATTGTTGAGGGTCTAACGATAATCACGGAGAAAGTAATACTATACTTAAATGGAAAGAAAAACTGGCATCCGAATATATTGTTACCGTTACTTTCGTACGTTTGATCCTCCAGAAAATATCTTAAAGGAAGGTGTAATAAATACTGCTTCTGATTTAAAATGGAATACTTAGAGATGCTTCTCCAGAAGAGCTTTTCTTTTGATTCTGACGCTGTGTTGTAAGTAAATTTACCAAAAAAACACTAGAACCAATACATAACTTTTCGAGACAAAACTTTCCATTGTCCTGCTTTCAAAAGTCATGCTGCACACTCGAGAAAACATTTAAGTAAATCTCAAATGCAAACCGTAAAGTGATTCATTTCAGAAAAATGTTGCTTTGAATTTTGGACATCTTTTAAAGCCCTTACCAAACCAGTAAGACTCTTGGAACATTAGCAGTTATCACATTTCTTGGACAAAAGACGAACAACCTCATCGCAATATTTTTGTATTAAATCTTTATTTCAACTTTTAAAAAAACGAATGTTACAAAACTAATTATTGCAAAGTAAAACTTTCAGTTGAAAAAATTAAGCCCTACAAGTTGCTGGTGCGTTATTCATGTGGAGGTACCATTTTGAACGCACGGTAGATTTTATTCCTTAGCTTGACTTGCAAGTGTCACATTGTGACCCATTTGAATAAAGCGATTTGACTTCGAGTTGTTTGCATTAAAACTGATAAAATTCTTCTCAATAAGCAAAACTTTTCCTTTCAAAACATTATTATACGACGAAATACTATGCCTTACACGCAAGATAAAGGTTTCACGTAACTAATGATTAAACCATAACTCGATGAGGAGGGTGCGATATAGCCTTTGTATTATAATTGGCTAATTTGTACTTCACTCACGCAAGGGCTTTGGATCTTACCGATGAATTCTTTAGGAAATATAGGTGTAGTGTGGGTTGTAGATCTTACGAAGAGAGCTACTACTGATGCAAAGAAATTAAAAGTACAAATTCTAAAAACTAATATTTTAAGAAAAAGGAAATTACTGTTAAAGTGTTAATTGTATATTGGTCAAAATATTCCTTATCTTTATCAAAGACATAAATACGAGTCGATTTGTAGTATCTAATAGGTAGATATTTACTAAGTATTATTGTAATTCTTAAAAATAGGTATTTAGATTTCGATAATTGCTTTAGATTGAAATTTTTTATTATTAGCAAGTCCCTTTTTTAATGATTGGTTTTTCACATTAGATAGTAGTGACTTTGCTATGTTATGTAAAATGTCCTCTAAAAATCATAGTTAGCACTTATCGTGTGTGCATAGCCAATTTGAATCATATTTGGCAGCATATTGTTAGATTTACTACGGTCTAGGGCAGACATATCTACAAGTTTCTTGTGCGTTCTTCTTGTAGAGGTATCTTTCCGAACGCACGGTAGACTCAGTACTGTTTATACTTATTGACGTGCAAAAGTGTCAGATTATGACCTATTTGAATAAATCTGTTTGAGTTTGAGTTTGAACGACTGAATACCTACGTATTCTTGGAAATGTCAAGTGATAAAAAAGAAAATCTCATTCTGACTATACTATACCAAAACTTTTCAACAAATTAAGTAGGTATATAGGTATATACCTTACTATGTATCTTTATAATTATATCTAATTAGAGATATCAGATTTAGACATTTTGATATGCAAAAGCTTCAGTCTTTTGCAGCAGTTTAAGATTAACCATGCGGTTACAACGGAAAACTCGCGCTGATTCTTCAGTCATGCTGATTTGGACCCTTGTTGCATTATCTTTAAGTACCTACCTTATACCTACTTGCTATAACTGTGTGACCTCTTAGAAAATGTGGCTCGATAAATGTATTTTCTTTTTTCTTTCATATGTTTTTAAAGTTTGCTGGTTCATTCCACGTTCCTAGCTAAATGCATGGCCACCATAGAAGGAAGGTCGTGTCGAAGCAGGCACGCTCGCTATTTATACCCAGGGGCATGGCGGCGCCACGGCACGGTCGCCGACCGGTCGACGAACGTTCATAATTTATCCTGTCTCACTTCTGACTGCCTCTTTGTTGGGGTACTGATAGGTTTTTGAAAAAGGTTTCCTCATTTTCTGATCAAGGCAGTCTTCCATCATTCACGGTGCCGATGAATATAGCTGATATTAACACAAGTGCAATTTGGTGCGAGCAATGAAAAGAGAATTTTCTTGGATTTCCCTAAGAGGTATATTTATAAGTTACCTACTAAGTACAGGTAGCGTCACGGTTTAATAGCGCTGAAATTGAATGCGCAGAAATCGATTTTTATATCTGTTAGGACTGTTTAGACCAAGCCAAGCGCAATTGAACCGCGACGCGACCTATACCTAAGTATATCATAATATTTATTCCGCTCTGAGCACCCGTCAAAAATAGGTCGAGTGCTCAAAGTGGAATAGGTAGCTCAAGTGCTCAGCGGGCAAGTGCTCTAGAGCTGGGTGCTCAGAGTGGAATACCTCATTAAATTTCATTAAAATCACCCTTTCAAATATAAAAACAAACTTTAATCGGCCTTAATAGACAAATTATAATAAGTAACAAATAATACAACCCTCACACTGGCCCTGTGTCTAAATAGCGACAAACGCCGCTATTTCCCTATTAACTAACTATCCTACCCATATTTTGAAGTCGTTTTAAATGTACCTACCTACTTATTTAGTAAGGATTTGAAACTTATCCATCATACCTTCACACCTACGTAGGTCAGGGCTAATCAAAATAGTTTCAAAAGCTTTCCGAACTATAAAAATATTTAGTCAAAGTCATAGAAGACATTAATAAAGTAAACAAAGGCCAAATTAAAACTGCAAAAGGCATAAACTATCCACGGTGTGTGAGAGAATACCTACAACAATATACCTAATACCTACTTAACTTACCTACTTGACCTACATAAAATGCTTGAATTATGCATTCCGTAGATTTTCTGCAGTTCCGCATAGCTGGCCATGCAGGTAAAATGCCAGTGAAGCCTTCATCAATGGTATTGCATGTTGTGTCATTGCAAATTTACTGATTCAGTCATGCGGGAAAAATGACGGTGCGGTAATAAGGTAAAGTTTTTTCGCGTGCAAAATGAACTTAGGTGAATGTCTAGGAACAGTATCAAACTAATAACTATTAGATAAGTACATACCTATTACAATGAGCTTCATGTTTTGGATACGCATTATAATGATTTAATTTTTTTTGTTGTTGTAGGCCTCTTTAGCAGGGGGCCGCCTGAGGAAGTACCACACCTTTGCCAGTTATTCATCCGCCAAGCAGTAATGTGCAAACATAACTGTGTTCCGGTATGAAGGGCAATGTTATCAACGTAATTACTGGGCATGATATTAATTAGCAGCTGAGGGGTATACCTCTACATGTTAAAAGCAGCTTCAAATTTTATTAAAAAAATGTTTGGTCTAAATTCTAATGCCGTTATCTAATGAATACGTTTGTATGGAATAACGCCACTCAGTTGTCTCTTTAGGTCAACTTTATTTACTTATTTAGTTGTTTTTTATTCTTTATTTCTACTTCTTTGTACACGTTTGCATATTCCTGCTCAAACTCAAACTCAAACTCAAACAGATTTATTCAAATAGGTCATAATCTGACACTTTTGTACGTCAATGAAGATACAGTACTGAGTCTACCGTGCGTTCGGAAAGATACCTCTACAAGAAGAACGCACAAGAAACTTGTAGGGCTTAATTTTTTCAACAGATAGTTTCACAATATTTGGTTTGCTTACATTCATTTTCTTTGAAGGTGCCGCGAGGCGACTATGCAGAAGTTTCCAGGCATCTTTGTCCTCTATGTACTGGTTGACTTTATAGTATGCCTTCTTTAGTAAAGTAGATTTTATATAGGTTTTGAATTTACCCTCTGAGAGCCCAGTTATCTCTTTTGGGATTTTATTATAAAAACGTACACTATTTCCTAAGAATGTCTTTTTATTTGTTTTAGATAATCTAAAGCTAGGTACAGCTATTTTGTCTTTATTCCTAGTATTAAAATTATGAAGGTCACTATTTAATTTTAATTTATGTAAATTTTTACGCACATACATGATGTTCTCATAAATGTATAAGGATGGTAGGGTCAGTATGTTTATTTCTTTAAATAATTCCCTCAGGGATT
Organism: Hemistola chrysoprasaria; assembly: GCA_947063395.1. Classification (NCBI taxonomy): domain Eukaryota; kingdom Metazoa; phylum Arthropoda; class Insecta; order Lepidoptera; family Geometridae; genus Hemistola; species Hemistola chrysoprasaria. The sequence continues at coordinate 14,014,441 of OX346714.1, forward strand.
CGCGTGGACGCATCTCATAGATGGCACGAATCGCACGTTTTTGTAGTATAAAGATAGTTTCTATATCTGCAGCTGACCCCCACAACAGAATCCCATAAGACATCAAGCTATGGAAATATGCAAAGTACACTAATCTCGCCGTGGCTACATCTGTTAGTTGCCTAATTTTATAAACCGCGTAAGCTGCAGAGCTTCAGTAAAGAGTAATATATCATCCAAACACTTCCCTATATGACGTGATCACTCCATGAAGAGCCGCCAAGCGTGGCCACCATCCACGTAACGCGTGCAAAGGTTGTGTGAACCGTTACAATAGTTTCATTCTTACGGTTTAGAAATTACGTTTTGACACCGGCTTTTTACTACGAGACGCTTGCCAGCTGCTGTATCTATGCTCTATGTCTGTCTGTGTGCACTAGGCACACGTATAGTTAATAAATATTTCCGTAAATCATTGGCCGTATTTACCAAAATTTTTAATGTTAGATAGGTACATAGGGCTCTATTTCCGGGAAAGGGAGGTAGTTTTTAGACCTTTGGAGAAATTGAGTGAAGAATATAGGCAGATCAATTAAATCAATGCTTTTGTCTAAAGCCACACATTCACTTCAGATCAAACGGCTGTCTCTACCTTTTTTCATGGATCCAAAAAGCGCTATAAAATATATAGAGAGCACAGTCAAAGACATATACTTATGTTTTCGACTTTAAAGGAAGAAAACCAACATAATTAAGACACGAGTAATAAAAAACTACTTTGCGGCCAATTTCTCTAACGATGGGAAAATCATAGTTATCAAAACACACAATACGACAAAAAGTAATTTGACCCAGCTTATGTAGGTATATCGCAGAAATTCACGAAATGATAAGTCATTGTCAGCTGTTCCCACGGCAGAAAAGTGTGTTTATAAAATACTTAGATACTTTATAACCTAATCGTCGAGTTACCGTAATTCGAGGCACAGTTTTCCGGTGAAATTATATTTTTGTGTCGAATTACTTTGCTTCTCTTTGACCTGGTTCTAGCTAATATAATTTTAATTTTTATCGTGGTCTTACTTCAATTTAAGTTGAGGGGCTTGATTCTACAATTAACCAGTTCAATGCAGTTTCAGTTGAGTGTCGATAGGATTTCTGTCGTGCAATTTAGCCCTTTTTAAAAAAAACGCTCCGTCTATGGTCACAAGGGCTACTGCTGAAGGTCCTGGATTCAATTCCCAAGTCTGCCAAAGCGATAATGGTCTTTTCCGTTAAGTAGAATTCCTCAATAGCAAACTGTACCTATCTGCGTCTAAATTAGGAACTGGTTTATGGCAATAGGCTCGCCCCCTATTATGCTCGCCCTGGGGATGGGACTTAAAAACATAGAACCGACGAATTTAGGTACCTTCTTAGTATGAGACTGAACTACACTTCTACCTACCGCTTCGGGAATAAGTACATATTTAAAAAATGATTTAACGAAATTGAGACCCACGAGTCTAGAAATGAGAAATAATATAATCCCGGCGGTTTTTATGGGGTTTTCAAAAAACATCATAACAGATCTTATCCCTCATCCATAAAATCCTATCCTCTTATCCTTCCCATTATAATGTTACCTACTTAATATCCAAGTCACAGTCGATGAGTGAAGTGCGAAAGTCCCACGGGAGCTTCGAGTGAAACCGCAGTGAAACCTGACCTGCATGTTATGGGCATCCAATGTCAATGCCTTCTTACTACTTCAGCTTTGAGAATGTTCTCTATTATATCTATAGATATAACATCTGGAAGTTTTTAACTGGGTATTACGGGTTTTATAGCAGGATTATTAGAGAGTAGTTGGGGTGACACATTTATAAAGTTAAGATAATATCCTCCTAGAACAAGAATATTTAGTTCCGAAAAGTAACGCCAAATTCAATCAATTATCTTAAGATAATATGTAAATATACATAACATAAATTTACGACTTAACCTGAACTATTAGGCAGAAGTGTACCTAGGACTCAGTCCCATAGTAGGTACACCAACATTTCGCCAGTATGTTATTGGTCCCATGTGATGGGGGAAGAGCCTATTACCATCCTTACCGGGCATAGTTCCAGACTCCAGACAGTCATTAAGATAATTCCTGATGGAAAATCTAACACTTAGCCTGACTCGGGGATATAACCCAGAACCTTATGATCGGCAGTCGAGCTTGCGACCACTACGCCGCCGAGCCACCTATATTATTTACTGGCTCACAATAATAATAGATCTTCTCTAAGGTATCTCAAATAAAGGATTAGTCATAGAGTCATAGCGGTTGCAGTCTTATTCACGTTGTAAGAATGTTGTGCCGCAGCCGGATGTACAGATTTGAAAGGAAACTTGTAAATAAATCTCTATTCTGCTCAGTTTTGTCCAATTCAACTACATAATAACTTCCCTTGGCAATCTTTAGGTAATTTATCTCAGCGCTAGACGTCGAATCATAGGTAGATAGTAAGGTAATAGTCATGTCCTGTGCATAAAATTAGTCATTTCACTTAATAACTATGTAATATAACTTCATAAAAAAGGATATTAGGCGTGTTTCGATTGAAACTGAACTGTAAAAGCCTCAGTTGTCAAAGATTAATATGTCGGAGGCCTTGGGGAACTAAAACTGAGATCTCATGATTGGCAATAGAGCTCACGACTCTTGAACGAATTAACCACCAACCCCACTACGCCATCGAGGCGCTGAGGCAAATTATTTACTTATCCTTATACTTCCTCCTACGATATAATACTTATTATAAATGTGAAAGATTGTGAGGATCGGTAGATGGATGGATGTTTGTTACTGTTTCACGCCAAAACTTCTGAACCGATTGAGCTGAAATTTCGTATGTAGGTATAGCTCAGACCCTGGAATAACACATAGGGTACTTTATTCCTGATATTTTTACGCGAACGATATCCACGCGGGTGAAACCGCGGGGCACACTAGTAATTACCTATATATTTAAACCGTTTTTTGCATCACATGTACTCTTTGGGTATATTGCCACCTACAACTATTTTATTCTTTCTGAAAATAGTCCGGTCAAGGCACTATCAGTTTTTTTGGCAAAAGGTGAATGTAGATTTTAATATATTATTTATTTTTTGCACCTAAACTTGTTTTATGATTTACGTCTCAATAAGGCTTTTATTGATAAATAAACTATGATTCACCAATTGGTTAATAGCACTTGGTTGAACTATTCTCGTGTTTAAACAATTATTGCAATATCTACAATCTACTAGAATTCATTAACAGATTAGGTAATTGTTTCTCACATGTATAAGGTCTTATGTTGACAGAGTAAATCGTTACTAAATATCTAAGTTTTAGTGCCTATCTTACTAGGTAATTTATATGTAGATCTATTCTAAAATAACCTCAAAATGTAGGGACCGATTCAAATAAGCCTTTTAGTAACCTCATTATGTGTTGTCACTGAAGCTAACAACTTTAATTAGGTATTCAATTTAGGGTCGATACATATCTGCCGGAAAATTCATCGCGTATTATATATACATCAGAACAGATAAATATAGATATAAAGGCTCGCGCGCATTATAATGTGCGATAGTTCATATAAAAAGTACGAAATTCATGTAGGCGGGTTTTTGTTATGCGATGCGGTGTAGTCTGCGCGAGCTGTAATAAAACAATCAGCCTTGCACACTCACCCGATGACGCGTTAGATCGCTCGAGGCATCTTCCGTCAGATGTGACCCGACCCTTATCGTGCGTTTGTAAAGATACCATTGAAAAAAAAACCTTCCTATAGGTACGTCTGTTCTGTGATATAGGGGTCTACGCAAATAAAAAACAGTTACGTACTGGTAGAGTTTTCCAATGTAATAGTCCTCCACAAAGCCGAATATCGAGGCCACTGGAAGAAGACAGTTTCGGACAAGCATAGGGGAAGGATTCACAAACCTCTATAAACTAAGTAAATAAGGACGCAAATTTATATAAGAAAAATAAATCACTTTCGATCAAAAAATTTAGCAATAGGTACTTGTGTACATTTCAGGTCTTAAATAATTCGTTGTCAACAGCGCATTCAAGTTTGATTCGGTAATTTCGAGATGCCTTTTGAGGCACTCCGGTTCGGAGTGGGTCAGCCACTTTTTGTTACACCAGATGGAGCCGTGGTACAAGACATGTCATACTACCTATATGTATAACATGTATATCTAATATCTAGTAAAGGTTGATACATACAATATCTTTTATTGTCTTGTAGCAAGCCTAAATCAAAAAAATTATTAAGGCATAGGTACGTATGTAGGCATAGAGTAGGGTTCCATAGCTACTGAGATACCTGAACAAAATGCTTCCAATCCCTAAAAACAATCCGCCTACAGAACTTACAGCCCCTATTAGTTCCTTGCGCAAAGTATGAAAATATGCAGTAAATGGCTATAACTTTTGATTGCGTTAACATAGAAGTATGATTTTTATACATCCACAGGAGACCGCAGATGTGAGTAGTTGTTATTAATTCCAACTTCTTGTCTTAATTCTCGTAACCGAGATTCTTGTTCGCATCTTTAAGTTTCATAGAAAGAAATACTTGGAAAGACTTTCCAAGTTCCATTGGCGATTCAATGGAAAAATAGCTAACAATTTTAAAAGTTATCTTTGGACCCATAACATTACGATGATTCAACCAATTGGCCGAACGATCTAGTATAAAATTAGAGACGTGAACAGAGCATCGGTATAATATTACCATTATCCGTACAAAACACGAGTTCTCAATGTATCGATACTCAGTAATCAGTACAATTTCTTCGAATGAAGTCACGCGTAACTTATATCGATTTATTAAATGAGATTATTCGATTAATACGAGTATAATCGTATTCTCTAGATATCGGTCCATTGCTCGTCCTAATAGCACACATCTGCCAATAAATACTGGTTATAAGGTGCTCTTTTATAGTTTTCATGGTTTGATACCTTATAAGTGGTTTCTTTTGGAATCGATTTTACTTTCAATCGTTAAGTCTAAGGAAAAGGAAATGGTGTATCTGGCTGAGTAACGATATGATCTCACATTGGATTTATAGAGTTGACTTGTAATAGGTTATGGGCCCAAGAGATGAAAGATGGACTCGAGTCAGATGTCTATGACCTTCATCTAAATAAGCATCGCAATAACGAAAGTATGGAACATTATTCTAAAATGTGTTAAATAAATGTGTAGTCATACTTAAAGGGGTGCACTACCCGTCACACTGAACAACTTTCAAATGAAAGAATTGCGAAAATTGCATAATTTTTTTTCAATTTAGATTTTGAAAAGGAATTTATGTGACAGACAGACATATTTGACCTGATATACTTATAAGTGTGTTTACTTATCCACCTCCACCTCCAAGAGATTCTCTATAATAATTCAATTCAAATTTTAGAAAAATATTATTTTAGAACAAATAAAATTGAAAAATTAAATTAAAAATCATAATAATAAAATCAAATCTATTACAAAAATCAAAATAATATCAATAATCAAAACAAATCAACTAAAAATCGATAATAATATAAATATTCCAAATAAAATCAAATAAATCCATTAAAATAAAAATAATTTAACTATCAAATGCATTAAAAATTCGCCTGCCTCAGAGTCATTTGTTTGTTTGTCAGTGCATTAACCATGTATTTGTACAATGATGAAATGTAATGATTAATGTACTTTTCCTAAGTTTAGTGAGTGCTTACCGGATCAAATATCCGTCATTCGTCGCCAATCTGATCTGTAACAAAAAGGCAAAAACTCAGAAGTTTCTCAGTTTGTGAAAGTAAACTTCGGTGAACATTGTTCATTCTCCACGTACATGGCAATTCTACGCATGTCCTAACATAAATTAGGAGCATGCAAAGGAAATTGGCATTAGGTCTATTGAGTTAGAGTTGCAATTGCCTTGTTTATAGTGGCAGTGATTTGTGGACAATGGTACTGTCGCGTTGCAGGCATAGATGTAAGTGAAATTCTTGTACCAGCTTCTAACTCCAGACACTAAATCTTATATATACGTGTAGATATGGGTTTGCCACTGCCACCATTCTAAAGACCCGAGCAGCCGTGTATGCCGAAAAACGCAATCTCCAGAATTATTGAGCATATAAGAATTATAAAAAAATCATAAAAGAAGAGGTAACGACCGTACATACCAGAGGACCAAAGCAGAGGCTCTATTGAGAACAATCCTGGTATATTACTTCTACAAGATAACTTCATTTTTGTTGTAACATGGGATACCTAATAATGTTTGTTTGTAAAATTATCATTTCATTTGGTAAAGTAAAATATGTGATAAAATCCTTAAGCACGGCTAAATTATTTTTTTTCAGTTCAAGCTATGCTGTAGGTATTAAACTTAAGGAGACAATACGGTCACTAACGGTTTATAAGTCCGAAAAGAATAAAATTTAGTTACCTTAAGTTTATTGATTTCTTAGATTTTTGTCATCGTTACTTATTGGGTGTATTACCATTAATCTAAAGTTCATTGTTTTCGTAAATTCCCACAACATCCAAAATTTATTTATATAGATATTTTGTTCTATGTTAGGAAATCCAAAATCAAATTGTGGTGAAAAGACAAGAAAAGTCTAGCTCATACCTTATTGATTAAACAAGTTTTGAAACTTCGGGAATAAAATAATAATTAGGGTTAGCTCATGTCGAAGGCCTTATAGGAATCTTGGCGACCTGAAACTCTGACAATATGGGTTGTCCACATAACCCATATGAATTGACTCGAGCAGTGTAATTGGGGTAACCCGTTCTGTTAGAGTATAAATTTTAATTATTATAATAATAATTAATATTATTATTTAGGTGTAAATATTATGCGCGTTAAAAGTTGTTAAATTCAATGACATTAGTTTGCTTAATTTGAGCTTAGCAAATGAACCTAATTTAATTTTGCTCTGGTCTTTAAGCTAAATGTAGGTCACCTACCTATACTTATTTAGAAAGACCTGTATTCTAATAAAGTGATCAGAATTTCGACACTATTAATCATTTCGCCGAAAATTAATGTGCAAATTAATGTGCTCGCCGAATTAAACATTTGCCATTTGTCAATATTTCGAAACGACATATCAGTAACGGTTTTATATTAGAAAGGGAATGAACTTGGCACATGAGGGCCTTTCAAAAGCGACGCTTTTTATCAATAAATCGCTATCATAAAATACATAAAATCGCTTTTATTTAATTGCCAAGAAAACAGATGGTTATTTTGATTTTTAATAAACTTTGTTACGAAATTTCTTTTCTGTTTTTTTAAACTTTTCCATAATATTATAAGTATAGGTAATTATCATGAATCACACTTGGAACGCGTCCTTATAAATTTGAAATAATTGTCCTTAAATTAAACAAATGCAGAACGAGTATATAACTACTCCGTAAGATAAATATACAAACTAAATAAAAACAGAAACCGATCTAAAAATAACCTTGCAATCAAAGAGTTTAAACCTACTTGTACTTTTTACATGAAATAAACACATTCACACATCAACAAATACGCAAGAGCTAATAAGAAATACTGAAACCGTAATTCAGAAGCATGGATCAAATTAATTTGTTGGTTTTCAGAGCGTTAAAATTGCAAGATGTACACGACAAACGTATCGTTTACCGCTTGGACGTTGAGTAAATTGGTTACAAGTTAATTATGTGGTTATAATGGATGGACGGCTTAATGTGTAAGCCGTGCGTTGCGTTGCAAAAAAAAACAAATCGTATTTTTTTTGTTAGGCTTAGCAAATGAGCGTGCTCGCCAGTGTCAAGAGTCAAGAGTCAAAGAAAATGGAACGAGAACACCGTGAAAATTATTTTTTTAAGAAAGCGCTCCATTGGATATAACGTCCGATTATAATAAAATGTAAGTATCTACATAAAAGTTGACACCTAATCGAGGTGCTTATTAGAGATAGATTATTTGCAATAAATGTGGTTAAGTACTAAGTATTTTTTGAGTGACGACGCACGTTCTAATTTTAGTAGAACATCTGCTTAATTTATTATAATAAATGGCGATGCTAAAAAATATTATTTATGCACAATCGATAATCTTATTATTAGGCCTATCCAATTAAACCAAACTTATAATCTAAAGTCTACGTGGCCCTGAAATCAACAGCTCCGTTTAAAGTTATTCCAAATCAAGAGTACAAACTTCTTCCGTCTTTCTACTGTTTCGCAAGTTCTGTCTGTAAGTTCCATGGATATAATATTTATAACAGTTACTAGTGCTCAGTTCGTTAAGCATTAATTTTCACGTAGTTTGTTAATTAAAATAATACACCTGTTAATTTGGGTCAAGATTAGATACAACGATAGCGAGTTTGTGCAACTCTTTTGCGGTCCGCACTGCACTCGAGAACAGGCGAGTTTTCATGAATCATGTTTATGTTAATAAAATCTGTTATTTTTGGTCTAGATCTAGGTAAGTAAGGAATAATAAAACTATACTTAAAAGGTACTTACGTACTTACCTACCTCACTTACCTATATTATATCTACAAAAACTATGCAGATCAAACTCAAGTAAGTTCCATTTATTAGTAGTGGCAGAACTCTTTTGCAGGAGGCCGCCTGAGGAAGAACCACACCTTTGCCAGTTATTTATCCGCCCGGCAGTAATGTGCAAACATTACTGTGTTCCGATATGAAGGGCATTGTTACCAGCGAAATTACTGGGCATGATGAGATTCAACAACTCATATCTCAGGGTGACAGGCGCAGTGCAGTGCCGTGCAGAATTTTGAATTTTAAAACTCTGGGTGGCACTGTGTCTGATATGGGCAATCATGATGCTTACCATCAGGCACCTGATTTGCTCGTCTTGTCACTAACTATCATAAAAAAAAAATTACAAAATTCTGACAACTTAATAATAACAATTTCAATTTATTCTCTCAGGTTCCCCAGTTACACTGCTCGCGTCAATTTATACGGGTTATAGTAGACCACCTGCATTCCTAGCGTGGCGAGTAGGTACTGGCAAAACCCCCGTTATGAGGACCGCCTATGTCCATATCAGTGTACTCCCAACGGCTAGAATGATGACAGATGATGTAATGTTAATGATGTGGACAACTCATATTGTCAGAGCTTCTGGTCGCCAAGATTCCTACAATACCTCCGAGATGTTCAAGCTGCCCCTACATCCTATACTTATCCTATCCTATCTAATTTATAAAAATGTGAAAGTTTGAGGATGGATGGATGGATGTTTGATACTCTTTCACACAAAAATTAATTATTACGTAGATAGTTTAGACCCTGGAATAACAGATAGGGTACTTTTTATCCCGATATTCCCACGGGAACGAAGACTACGCGAGTGACACCGCGGGGCCCAGATACTATATTATAGGAAACAGCTGGGCCACGGACGTAAATGTTTCCTTGTTAGACTTTCAGATTTACAGCGACGTGCCACACTGAAATTCATGGTCAAGTGGAAGGTTTTACGCAGAACTATACGTTGTTTCTATTCTGTGACGTAATGCAGCTTTGACAAAACATTAAACTTGTATGTATATGTGTAGTGGTAGGCCTCTTTTGCAGGGGGCCGACTGGGGAAGTACAACACCTTTACCAGTTACCTATTCATCCGCCAAGCAGTAATGTGCAAACATTACTGATTTCCGGTCTGAACGGCAATGTTACCAGCGAAATTACTGGGCATGACGAGTTTCAACAACTAATATCTCGGGGTGACAGGCGCAATGCAGTGCCACGTAGAATTTTGAATATTAAAACACTGGATGGAACTGTGTCTGATATGGGCAATCATGATGCTTACCATCAGGCACCTGATTTGGTCGTCTTTTCACTCACTATCATAAAAAAAAACATAGCGGGCCAGACCTATAAGTTTCCGGCGCCCCTTCGTACGTGTGAAAGCGTTCTGCAGCTGCGTGTTACAGTTCTTACACCTGCGAGACGTGTGAACGATGACTATCTGTGATGATTGTGACTTGATTTGTTCTCAGGAGGTTACAATGCACGGTCAAGGTAAATGTGCCACCAGAACAATCTTCGGTAAATTAGGCTTCGAACGGTTTTGCCAATGTAAAAATTTGAAAATACAAGTCGCGAGAAACAGAAATATGTTTGGAGGTGTTTAGAGGACTTATTGAAGATTTAGCAAGTTGCAAAGGGATGCCGACCGTTTGGTGATTTTTTCATACTGTTTTCTTATCTTACTTTCTTCTAAAAGTAGGTATTGTGTTTCGTGCAACCCAAAACGAATGCAAGCGAAGTCGTGGGTAGAAGTCTTAACATATACAATTGATTGTAATATGTAGATAAGTGCACGTTTTATAATTATGATCATATTCCTAGAACATTCATATTCTTTAGATTTTTAATAAGTCCAACCAGATATCGCAACTACCTAAAAACAATAGTAGTGTATATACGTAATACAATGCTAATGTGCGTAAAAAAATGTGTTGGACTTGCTCGGGTACGCAAATTTCGGCATAGTTTTAGTTTTTTTTTATGATAGTGAATGACAAGACGAGCAAATCAGGTTGCTGATGATAAGCATCATGATTGCCCATATCAGACACAATGACACCCAGTGTTTTAAAATTCAAAATTCTGCGCGGCACTGCACTGCGCCTGTCACCCTGAGTATTAGTTGTGCCCATGAAACTCATGCCCAGTAATTTCGCTGGTAACATTGCCCTTCAGACCGGAATACAGTTATGTTTACACATTACAGCTTGGCGGATGAATAACTGGCAAAGGTGTGGTACTTCCCCAGGCGACCCCATACAAAAGAGGCCTAAACCAAAGTTGCCGCTTTTAAAAAATCCAGTCGGAGCGCTCACGGACGCTTGTCAATAAATAATCAAAAATAATATTATACAGAAGTCAGAAGCCTTCATTAATAATTTATTATATTCGTTATTCATGTTGCTTTCTAAGACCGACAATACCAATAAATGTTACTGATATTACTACCTATCTCTAAATTGAATCTTTCACTTGATTTCTCTTCTGCGTGTAAACTGTTGAATAGAAATCTTTTAAGTCGCAATGTGTTGTAATAATTTATGTTAAAGTTATGTTTTCCACGTGTTTTATGGCTGTGCATCTACTCCTATGGTGTTGTATCTTGTTTTTATATATGGTAATACTACCACCTACTTACAATTTATTATTTTGACAATCTTTATTTGAAACGCGGCAGCCGATATTTATTTTTCTGATTTTTTTTTTCAATATAGCCGCTCACTAGTTGTGCTACTCTGTGCTTTTTGCATTTTGGATGTCCTGAGAATTGAAATGTGTTAACCTAATTAAAGCTTTGGATGTTATGGGAACACATTTTTGGATGTATTGGAATAAGCCGTATGTTTTTCTAGTAAGTTTGGTACATACCAAAATATTTGTAGCTCTTTAGAAAATACTTAGAGTTGAGTCTTTATTAAGCTTGATGTTATCTTACTGAGTTTATCACATTTTCAAAACTCAGGTATAAAGCCTCATTTGCTGCAAGATGCGCAAGGAAAAGGGGAGATAGGGTACGTTCTCCTAGCGCTTACTTAACTGGCGCGTGCAATTTGAAACAACAAAGATAGAAAGACGTATACGTCTTAGGTATACCTAAGACCGAAGTGCAACCGAGACAACAATTAACTTAACCGACGTACATGGACCTAATGGAACCTAATTTGAGCTTTCCATTTTCGAGAAGTCAGAACCTCATCTCCCCTTTTCTTTAAATCAATGGGTGAGTGAGGAAAAATAACTGAATGAGATGTGACGTAATAAGATACATAAATACGACATCTTTACCTTATCTACCTATAGGTACCTACTTTTATATATTGAAACATGTTTCTCGGAAAGCTTGTAAAATGGCTCCAATAAAATCAAGACAAATTGGTACACTCGACGACAAAACCTTAACAACGTGGGACCATTGCCTATTGCATAAATTCGTTATTGTGATAGCGTGATAATTACTGTTATTCTGTTATTGCTCGGTGCCATACCGATGGGAAATGAATGACTTTTAGGAAACGTTTCGTAATTTTATAAAACACGGAAACTAGTGTTGTAACTCGGTAACTTATTGCGTGAATTATTTGTTATCGAAACGCACAGATAATTACAGTTACAGATCGTTTGGAATTTGCATGAAATGCCCGTTCATTTTATATTCGACTTTCGCCGATGAGATCTCGATTGCGTTTTATCGATGATTTTTAATGAACTTTTTATTTTTATTGGCATTTTATTCGTATTAATTATAATTAACATTGAGCACAAGATTGAAAATCATAGTATTCCGGTAGAAGGAAGGTGATTTTAAATTACGTCGTAGTTAAGTAAAATAAATAGGTAAACTACTTGCCACCTGCATTATATTATAGGTATGACAAAATTTTGACTGCCTCGGTGGCGTAGAGGGCGCATGCTCGACTGCCAATCAAGAGGTCCCGGGTTCGATGCCCAGGTCAGGCAAAGTGTTAAATATTGGATTTTTCTGCCTGGAGTCTGGAACTGTGCCCGGTAGATGGCAATAGGCTCGCCCCCTATTACCTATTACATGGGACCAATAACATACTGCGGCGAAATGTGGGTGTATCTTCTATAGGACTGAGTCCTGGGTACACCTCTGCCTGCGAAGGGATCTTCGGGAGAAAAGGCGTGAATGTATGTGTTTATGAGAAAATTTTCAATAATTTTAATTCTTATAGATAACTTATTAAGTTTTCAGTCTAAGTTCCGAAGGTTCTGTGTCTAATCGTTCGTGTAAACAGCCTTTACGGTTGACCGCTTCCAGTCACAGACAGATCCATTGTCCAGGCTTTAACTATCAATTTATTATTACTAAGATTGTACTGGCAGGTGAAAAAGCAACTTGAAAACTTTTAAAACTTTAAATTGCTGAGGCAAATTGAGTTTCAAAGATGACGATTTTTAGAGTGACTGTTTAGTTTTTTTTTTTTACGGGTTTTTGTTACGGGTAACACTGAAACGTTTTAGAATAGGCCAGTTAGAAAAGCAGCCGATGATAAATGTTTAATTTTCGAATTACCTATTTCGGATCTCTTTGGGAATCTGTAATGTGTATTAAATTCATATTACTAAGTTATTTGTTATTACAAATTGGCAAAAATTTAAAAAGTATCTTTCGAGCGTCAAAATGCATTTTACTGGAGAAAATGATCAATTTTGACGCTCAACAAACACTATTAAATTGCTGCCAATTTATACAAATGACATATGACTTTTTCTTACTGGCCTATTCTAAAAACTTCCAATGTGCCTCTTGTATGCAGCTGACTGTACCAATTAGTCACCAATTTGGCCCGGTCTAGATATAATTTGTTTGTCATTATTTTCTCGATTCCTCCAATGCAATTTAAACTAAATGTAGCCGTACAACTGTAGATAATAGGTATAAGTTCAGGTCGTGTTATTAGCGATCTCGGTGATCGACACTTATTAACAGAACAGTAACCTTTCTATCACTCAAATAAACCCACTTTCAAAATAACGTACTTATGTCCACTGATTAAAAAAAATTCGTCGGAATGTATGAAAAAAAGACAAACATATGGAAACAAGCAACCATTTTATAACCATTTTTATATTAAGTAGTATAGTAGGTATCAGTTATTTTTCAGAGACGTCTGAATAATTCAACGAAAACGATTGTAAGCTGTGAAAAGGTTGGGGAAAAAGTTAATATATTAGATTATTACGAAGAAGTGAAAAGTCTTCAATTGTTCACTTATTCAATGATTAATTTAGTGAATAATTATTTTTCACATAATTATATCGATTTGAAAAAACGTGAGCCTTATTCGGGCCAAGTATCTTATTACTTCACTCTGGCACAAGCCATGCGATGACCTGCACTTGAAAAACCACTTAGGTAGCGTTACACTAGCAAACGAACAAACCGTTCGTCGCATTCCATGCACTTACGGCGTTGAAAAGGTACCAATCGCCAATCAGCATGTCCACAATACCAATTTTCCTATCAACGACAATAACTGGTCACACAGCAGGCAAGTAACAGTCGCTAACTGTTCCAGCGACTCGACCGTTCACTTGCAAAGGTACTAAGAGTATAATGGTCATTGAGTAGCTTGTTATGGAGCAAACGGTATTTTTTGATGATAGATGAGTACTTTAAGCGGTAACAACAGTAGGTAAGTGTGATACAAGGGAATTATACAAAGAATAATTTTACATTAGATAGATATTATATTAGATAGATAAAGAATGTATTTAAATGAGCGTCAAAATGGATCATTATCTCTAGCCAAATGCATAATCAATCACCCTCGACTGCCACGTTTTAAATTGCTAACAATTTGTAAAACAAATGACATAGGAATTCATACACATTACAGATTCCCAAAGAGTTCGTAATTCGAAATTTAAATACATTCTTCATCGGCTGCTTTTCTTGCTGGCCTATTCTAAAAACTTTCAGTGTTACTATATTATATTATGTCTCATACGAGTAGGTTCCAAATGCAATATTGATTCTCGAAATTGCAAAGCGCTTTTAGATCTAGATCCCGATAGCAACAATATACTTACTTAGTTCTAATAGACACTATTGCACTCTCTCCACTTCATCAAGCGCATAAAGCGACGTGCAAGTTCATTCAGTAAACGCTGGCAGGTGAGAGCATAATTTGTAACCTTGATATGACTGTGACTGAAGAAAGCGTCGCGCGGAACGATCGACGCTTATTATAACCGGAATACGAAGGCAGAGGTGAAATCACAACCTCTTTGCTATTATGTGACACTTTTTTTTTTTTTTCAAACAAAGAAGTTGTTGGTTTATTAAGGCTTGGTCGTTTCGTTATAAGCAGTTCTTGTAAAACTATTATATAACAGAAAAGTCACAGAGAAAAGTAATGAACAGTGAATAAATTTTTCACCTTACGCCCATCGAAATGGTCAAGCCACTTATTTTGACTAACATGTATAAGAGTTTGTGAAGTTAGGGCTTGTAGAGTTAGGGCGTGTAGAGCTAGAAGCTTGGCTCTACATGAGATCTGATAACTTTTTGACGGTGCGAGCCATAAGCGGTCTCGTCTTGGCAACATTTCACATGAAATGATTTTGCTGGGATCAATCTTATGAAAAATCGCATATTTTTCCCCACTCTAAAGCCTCCATTACACGACACGCCTAACCTGTCGTGTCTTAATAAGATTGTCGTGAATAAGATTGATCCCAGCAAAATCATTTCATGTGAAATGTTGCCAAGAATCAATCAATATCATCAATCATGAATCATGACTGAGTGACGAACGACTAATTTTCTTCTTGATGTTAAAACTTAAAAATCATGTCAAACATCATTAAAGAAGAAAACATTAGACGATAGCTTAGCCATCAATCATAGCTGTTATGTCGCAAAACTGACAGAAAAACTTATCGTGTAATGGAAGCCTAAGAATAAGAACCCCAGAGGTGCGGCGTCCCATCCTCAGATTTTTTAAAATAATAATAATAAAACGTTTATTGCAGAACTAACTAAAATTGTACTTGTACTTATACACTAATTTGTTAGCAAAACCACAGAATACTAAAGAGACAGAAGAGACACTCTGCAAAATCATTTACATAAATAGCGACTCTAGGACCGACGCAATAAAGTGCAATTCAGGTCGCACAGCGCCTAACTAATTATCGTTAAATTAACCTACAAGCTGCCTCCCTTTCTATCGCGTATCTCTCTATCCGTTCTCTCTGTCAAGCCTAGTGATGGATTAATTAGCATTCGCATTCATTGATAGCATGCGATTGCTTTAATAGCATTTAGCAAATTAAATGAAGTTGCGATTTTCTGTGATTGCGATTTTAGCGAATTCATCGCTTCATACGATCATGGCGGCAGCGTGCGCCGTGTGCTGTCCCTCGTAACCACGGGAGACGCTGAGACGGGAATACTGAAAACTATATCTGTTTCACATGACCCTGATTGACCTCGTTGCTTTCGAGGGTCACGAGTGAAATTATTAGCAATTTGGTAAGCGCGATTAAGCGCATTATTATCTTTATTTGCTTGTACTTAGGGTCGTATATTGAATGAACGTGTATGATTATTTAATTCGTTAAAATTAATAGCAGGGCGGTGTGAAGTACGAAGTGCGAATTATCGTCATAGCAAATAGCATAGCAATAGCAAATAGCATGCTATGACTAATTAATTCGCATGCTTATGATATTATTGTGAAATCGCAATAATTACCATCACTAGGTCAAGCCCATAGATTTTTCCGTCAAAACGGGCGCCAGCTACTTGAAGACTTGTAGCTTCATACCTTTATTGCGGAGTGTCCCAGGCCTGGTAAAACTAGCCTATGGTTGTGGTTTGGGGAAACTGGGAGTCCGGCGGTTTAGAGGGCTCGCTGATTGGACGTCCACCCAATGTTCAAAAAATAGATTTTCCATTTCCTGAGACCATACTTTCCACACCGACGCCAATGTAACTAATGCTCCAGTATTTTGGGTATAAAGTAAGTTTAGTAGTCTGTAAAGATCTGCTTTTCATTACGATTTCAGTACAAACTGAAGGTCCCTTGGCCAAAGGTCCTGCCGACACATTGTGTGTACGAAATATTTCGTAACATGACCTATCTCAATGTCGAGCGAGACACATCAAGAATAAGGAAGGTCCGGCGAATTGATATTCAACTTGAGTGCGGGGTTACCATTTTAGAATGCTGATGTGACCGTTAAAATAAAAGTTATTATTAATGTTCTGAGAATGAAAATAAAGAAAATTAGTTAGTTTTCACGCCCGCATATAGGAGCCACCTTTCAAAATCATGATCAAAAATAGGTACTTAACTTGTTCCCTAATACGTATTCATAATAAATAAATAAATAATATGGGATAACTTCCCCACACAAGTCAATTGGTCCCAAACTAGGCTAGAAACATGTACCTAACACCTTAATTTAAGTAAGTAACTAGTAAGTATTTAATTCATTTTATGGAAATCAACTCTACCACTAGTACAAGTTAGGTCTTTATATTTCCTTTTCATGATTCAATACGAAATTACATTAAAAAAACAAAACAAATCCAAACTAAATTAAATACTCGTATGTGGTTTAACTCAAAGTTAGCCAGATACATATGAGTAGATACCTATATATAAGTAAGTATGGCCCTATAAGTACACCGCCGACCAGAAATACTCATAATAAGTAGGATTCCTTTCCTTCTGGTTGTCGGGAAGAAATCGCTTTAAGCGATAATACCGCCACTTGTACTAGCTTAAGATTCTTTTAATTGTTATTACTGTATTGTTATGTCCATGTTTTGGTGTACAATAAAGTGTTTATCTATCTATCTATGGCGGTGCTTCAAAGTAATTGTAAGTGTAAAGTAAAGCAATTTCCTTCCATAACTAATAATCTGTAAACTAGATCGGCTGGTAGTCTGTAAGTATTGTAACGGTCTCAGCGGACGCCGAGTAGCCTTGGCTTATATTATATGAACGTATGATAGCATGAGTCATTTACCTACATATTCCAATTATCTACTTCCATGTGAAAGGTATGTGGGGTTTCCCTGATTCTCTATAGTTCATGTCGTAAATATTGTTTTTCTTAATATAATTTTTTTATTCTAATTACAGTTTGAATTATATGTAAACTATTCTCTACCAGGGATTTTATAAGTAAGTATACCTATGTACATATTTTATCCTCAAATAACTGGCTAGTGCAATAATATAATATTGTAGTGGTAGGCCTCTTTTGCAGGGGGCCGCCTGGGGAAGTACCACACCTTTGCCAGTTATTCATCCGCCAAGCAGTACTGTGCAAACATTACTGTGTTCCGGTCTGAAGGGCAATGTTACCAGCGAAATTACTGGGCATGACGAGTTGGTACAACTAATATCTCAGGGTGACAGGCGCAGTGCAGTGCCGCGCAGAATTTTAAGTTTTAAAACACTGGATGGCACTGTGTCTGTTATGGGCAATCATGATGCTGCCATCAGGCACCTGATTTGCTCGTCATGTCATTCGCTATCATAAAAAAAAAAATCTAAATATTTAGGAAATGCCAAGTCAAAAGTACCTAGACGAGCATGTATGTATAAGGACGAAGCGAAAGCTGTATGTCAGGATCGTAGCAAGTGGAGGGAAATAGTCTCTATTCGATTTCGCATAAAAACCAGCGCCACATCTAAATGTAGGTAGAGGCGGACTCTATATCCCTGTAATTACAATTGAACTTAAAAATGATCTCTACACCCAGTTGATAGTTTTAACTGGGATATGGTAAGAAATAGATAATTTTGTTCCCAAGCTCCTAAAAACAGCGTCAAATTGAATTCCATCGAAATCCCAAACAATGCAGTGGCACTAATTGCGGGCCGTCTCATTGGTTAGACAAATTATACCGTACATTTTACAGTTACCCGCATTTTTTGTGAAACACTTGCCATATTAAATCGTGGCGTGAGATTAAATCGCTTGACAAAGTAACTCTCAATTCTCGTATGATACTATTTTTAGCTGAATTTTAATGAAATTACGAGAAATTGTGCTACTTTTTATCCACACTCCATACTTAATATGATAAATGCGAAAATGTGTATGTCTGTTACCTCTTCACGCTTAAACCGCTGAACCTATTTAGATGAAATTTGGTATATACTACATAGCTTGAATCCCGGGAAAGTACATAGGATTTTCATCCCAGAAATTAAGTGGGTAAAAACGGGGGGTGGAAGTTTGTATGGTGAATCAATAATCGCTGAATTGATTGAGCTGAAAAATTAGGTATGTACACTTATAGGCTTTTTATCCCGATATTCCGGGAACGAAGACGAGGCGGGTGAAACCGCGGGGCACAGCTAGTAAATAATAATTCTGAGTAGCACTAATTAACTTTAACAAAAACTAATAATTTACCGGCGGTCAAATCTGGTAATAACACACGTTGCACAAATTAATCAACTGATAAAAATTACGCTATAAATAATGTTAAGGCGCGTCCCAGTGCAAAATATTTAACAAAAAATATGTGTTAACTTTGTGATAAGAATGAGCTTACAAACATTTAAAGTGAGATACGGCTTAATCTTAACCCTAAATCAGGATGATAACCCTGTTTTCTTACAAGTAATCTTAAACTAACATGAATAAATCTCTGACTCAATGCTAGAGAGATTAAATTCTTAATTCATGAACCAACGGATGACGAAGTTTTGGAAATATAAGTATGTAAACATAACATTAAAGGCACGACTTGCTTAAGGTGCGGTTATACAGGCTATAAAAATGTTCTTTGCTACGATTCTGACACAGACGACATTTGCATCTCCCTTATTTACATTCTTCATGCAAGCTCCTGTATTCAAGAATACAAACTCGTTTAAAAAGGGATAAATGAATCACTAAGTAGGATACTGTTAGCCTAATTCAGACCGAATTCATTAAAAAACGAGAGTAAACTAGAATGGGTTAGGCAGGTGGCTTCGACACTAATCCACATACGATCGTAGATAAACTTGAAACAATAGAGCTCGTTCCGAATCGACGACGTTCTTGCGCAGACCACTTGCAAAACTGATCACTTTTGATTAATCGCATATGTGTGCAAAGCTTTATTTACTAGTTATCAGTACTAAGAGACTGATAGTTTAAATCCATAGAATTCATTCTCATCCACGTTTGGTGAGAACTGTTCCTGCGGTCTTTATTAAGTCATCAGTTATCTGTCCGTCTTGTGGGCAGACGTACGTGCTTGACGCACAGTAAAATATTATGATTATTTTTTAAAGCATGAGGTCCCGGGTTTGATCGCCAGGTCAGACAAAGTTTTATTGGATTTATCCATTAGGGATTATCTCTATGACAGCCTGGAGTCTGGAACTGTGGTGATGGCAATAGGCTCGCCCCATGTTACCAATAACATATTGGCGAAATGTGGATGTACGTGCTTTAGAACTGAGTTTTGGGTACACATCTGCCTACACCCTTCAGGAAAAAAGGTGATTGTATGTTACGTTTACGTTATGTCAGTTCAAGACTGATTTTATAGGTTGTTAGTATATTTAAATACCATTTCATTCAAATTAATAGCAGTATTCATGAATCAATTACAAAGTGAATATAAATGCTGACAAATGTATGGGAAACAAACTCACAATAACAAATAGATCAGCTGTCTAATAGTCCATAATAGTCCAACATGAATTAATCAAACGTCTCAAGTATAAGCCATTGTTTTGAGTTTACAAACGATGTGAGAAGCCGCAATCAGATGGGCCTTGCAAATTGTGGGAATTTGTGTGATATATTATTTGTCATATTCCTCTGTTGAGTGATGAATTTTAAGTACACTATGTACATCATCGTAATTTCACTTCTGAATGAACCAAAATTATCAGTGTTTATAGTATGACCTTCAGATCAGATCTACCCTGCAAGAGATGGACCGACAAAGTCGCGGGCTCGCGGATCATGCAAACGGCATCGCGGCTGTGGCGTTTTAAGGATAAGTCATAATAATATTTGTCTATGAGATGAACATACCTATCGCTATGGCAGCCCCTATGACAGTAAAAATTCTCGCGAAATCAGTTGATCATATGGATTTAAAAACAAATATCGACTTTCCATTCTACTTGAATGGAAAGTCGATTGCCTTTTGGTAGATTCTTATAATATACATATCGCTCATTTGTATTTATATTTCCTCGACGACGTAATTACACTTTTTCAAAATACATGATAAATATGTCAAAATATGTGAAAAGACTATTTACGTCTGGAGAAACATTGTCAAAATTATATGTAAGCTTATATAAGTATCTAAATCAGTCATCTGGTTACCATAGTACAGGCTTCTAGCCTAGTTTAGGACCCGATGATCGCGTGTGGAAGTTGTCCCATCTTATTATTTATTGTCAAAATTATACGGCGCGAGTGGCGTAAACTGAATACAAAATGACATAACTATAGGTACCTATATTTTAAGCCTTTACCTAATTGAATTAAAGCATAATATACGGAGTAGACTTTAATAAAACAACATGAATCCTACATATTTTTAAAAACAAACATGACTGTTATACTTCATTCATTCATTTCATTCATTCCAATCCAATTACCCGTATCTTTCAGCGCAACCTTCATTTGCTTCTCCTGAAAAGTTCCAAACCATGTAATTACATCGTTGTAACTCTTATTAAGCGATATTATTATTTAAAGAAATTAGTCAACATTACTAACTTGGTACGATATTTAAGTAACAAACCTTGTGTAAAAAAGTGTAAAAAAACACTATGTATTTAAAATTATTGAAACCAGTCAGAGTCGTGATTCCTCTTAGCTTATTAATATCAAAATTAAAATTCCAGCATTCTGTTTACGTTTTTATAATCAACAAATCGAGCGTAAAACTAGTTCCGTTGTAACAATATGTTTTTACAAATCACTAATTTTTTTTGATGGACGGATATCGGTGTTTGGGTCCCCCTTTCCGTTTTTTATAGCGTTGACTAGAAAGCATAATATTGTAATGAGCTGTTTCAAAACGATACGTATTATTTTGCCTCAAAAAATCAAGTCTCTTTACTTTATACTTAAATATACTATATGTAGGTGTAATATATGGTGTAATTTAGGCAAAAATTATCTCTGTTTTGGCAAACAGAGGTTTTCTCACAGTCACTTTAAAAGAGAAAAATTACCCATAAGTAGGTACATCCAAGTATTTGATAACTACATGATAACAAATACTTGGATTTTACATAGGTAAGAGCATCTTCGACCTTATTTTCTTGGATGCATGGGCTCGTGTCGAGGCACGATCTCCACTTAAGCAGCAACATGAAATAGGGCCCTAATGTCACTCGATCTGAGGCTGCCTCTAGTGCATACGAGACCTAGATATGTTACGAGGCCTAGATGTGTTGTTACATTTGAGTGCAGTTTTCTGCGCATATCGCCTGGTGCTTCCATTAGAAACAATAGGTAATTTCGCAATCGTTAAGCAATTACACAGGTATTTATTAATATGATAAATAATGAATCATAAAAGCGTAGGTAGATAATAATGAGCAATGAACTTGGCGTCTAACGTCGTGGGATGATCGCATTATTGCGTCATTTGAAGAACTACCGCATACTTGCAGAATGTATACATGCTGATGATTATATGGAAAAAATAAATAAATAAAATAAAAATTGCTTATTTCCAGAAAACGAATGAACTATAAGGTTATAATAGATAATATAGGTTTTTTTTTATGATAGAGAGTGACAAGACGAGCAAATCAGGTGCCTGATGGTAAGCATCATGATTGCCCATATCAGACACAGTGCCACCTAGTGTTTTAAAATTCAAAATTCTGCGCAGCACTTCACTGCGCCTGTCACCCTAAGATATTAGTTGTTGAAACTCGTCATACCCAGTAATTTCGCTGGTAACATTGCCCTTCATACCGGAACACAGTAATGTTTGCATATTGCTTGGCGGTTGAATAACTGGCAAAGGTGTGGTACTTCCCTAGGCGGCCCACACCCAAAAGAGGCTTACCACTACAAAAAAAATGATTAAATAATATTTTATTACTCAGATAACAAAAAAATTATCCACATTTCAAAATAACTACGCAATTTCCAGCAATGGGATATGTATGCTGTATGCTGCACCACATAATTTTGCGCAGCGCTGAAAAAAATCCCTATACTATATACCTGTAGTAATACAGGAATAAAATCTGCAGTTGTCATAAGTGAGGGTAGAATTTATAGAACGCTTTACAATTCATAAAACAGACAGCCGAACCTGAACGTATAATAGATGCATACTCATATTTTTCTAAATGGTAGGTACCTCCTGCTTATTAAGCCACCAAGTCCTCACTTCCCTAGCCCTTGTGACGGCCATGAGACATGCAACCTCCGACAAAATATAATAAAACTGAACAATGCATTGCACAACCTGCATATTGGATGGACCATTGGCGGTCGGTCGCCTTCACGGGTATTGACGATTTATCCGGTAGATAATGTACATGGACGTTTTCCTTGTGCCATTGTCAAAGCATTATCGTTGGTGTTAGAGGGTTATTAGTTATTATACATAACAAAGTAGACACCTATTGCAAATTTCTTTATTTGCATTATGAGGTGTAGAGGTGAGGATAGAACCGCATTATAAGGTGAACGTACAGTTATCCGAGCCAAACGCGTCGAAGGAAACAAATTTTAGAATTCTTCATATTGAATCATTCCCGCTGGTTCCCACTCCTTCGTCACACAACACTGGGATTTTTAAAAAGTTGTCCCTTTTGTCACCACTGGGGACGATTCTCAGTTGTCGGTTTATTGGTAGGTATATACCTTGAACGAATTGTATATACCTAAGTAGTTTTCCTCTACTTTTTGTCGCCGAGTGGAGCGTGTTTACCCACGGTAACAACAATTGGGAATTTTTCAAATAGTTATTAAAAAAATCCCACTTGTCCTCAGGAGTGGGGACCAGCGGGAATGATCCATGAATCCCATGAAACCTCGCAGACCACCAATTCAGACGATTCGACGCGGGCAGGTGTGCGAGGTTTCATAGGATTACATATAAAGAGTTCTAAAATTCGTTTCGCTCGGCTCGTTTGACTCGGATAATTGTGCATTCACCTTAGGGGACAAGTTGAAATGGGGTCCAGCAATAAGCAGTTCAAAAACCCTTCACAACGGCACTAGAAAAGGCATAAAGGATATAACGGATTAAAATGTGCCGAGTTAGAAAATTTCATAGATATTATCCAATTCTAATAACTTTTGGTGCTATCTACAATGAAGTTGAATAGCTTTGCTATCTTTGAAACTTAGCCTATTGCTACTATAGCGCCACCCTAATTTAATGCATTTTGAGAGATACTTAGTCATATATAGAGACGGTTCTCATTACCTCTACACTCCATGATAAGTTGTATAAAAATCAATTAAATACCTATATTAGACGACCGTATAGTGTCAAATTATATTATTACTGTATTTACATGCATACATACTGTATATACAGTGCAGCTGCCTTATATATACTTAAACCACCCATATAGGTAACTTACACCTCTTTTTCTGACTATTTTGAAAATGGTAACAGCTCAGAAGTAACAAATTTCGCTACTCTGCCGATCATGAGATCCTGGGGTCGAACCCGATGTCAGGCAAACTGTTATTGGATTTTTCTATTAGGAATTTGAAATGATAGCCTGGAATCTTGAACGGTGCCTGGTAGACGGCAAAGGGCTCGCCCCCAATTACATGTGACCAAAACTTCACTGGCAAGGTACCTATCTACTATGAGACTTGGCCTAAACCTCTGTCTACCCCTCCGGGAAAAGGCGTGATATTATGTAATGTTCAAAACACCAATTAATCGAGCCATACGTTATTTATTACCTACCTACCTAATAATTTAAGAATATGTTGAAGAGTATGCCAAGGCAATAAAGGCATAGTGGGATTTTCAATTATTATGCCCACAACAATGATGCGATCGTGCATGGTAAACAGAGTCAAACTGCTCGTAAAGATAAAGGCTGCACCTATATTACTTACTATATTATAACATTGTACTACTCAGAAACAAGTTACAAACTTCAAACCAGGTCATGTGGCGGCTTTATGACAATATACCGTGCGTGAAACAATCCATAGCGATTAGCGATCGAGCTGTCTTGCACGGCTAAAATTGCAAGTCTGTTCCGAATGTACGGAGATAGACGGTCATTGATCCCAGTATAATGTCAGCACTAAAACTAAGCGATAGTACCGCTTCTGGTACTTTTACTTATCGCTTTCTTGTCGCTTACCAGTTAACTGTTTGGTGTTACAGAATAAACAGAGAGGCGCATCAAGACTTAGTGGATTTCGCAGTGAAGTGAAATGAGCGAGAATGAGAGAGCTGATGCAATTTGTTCAGATGCGAAAGAGAAACAAAACAGAGGAATAAAATACATGCCCGGTTTGTTCTCCCTTGTACCTGAGCTTGTACTTACCTTGTACTTGAGCTGCGAGTCGCGTAAAATAAGTCGCGGAATTCAGGGTGGTAGGTTTGATACTAAAGTCCTGTTTGATACACGGCGACATAAAATCTGACAAACTCATTCTGCGAATCAATCTGAACAAAGTCAAACTATTACATCATGCCTTTTTCCCAATAATACCCTTTGCCTGACTTGGGTATCGATTCCAGGACCTCATCGGCAGTTACGCTGGCGACCACTAAACCACGAGGCAAATTGATAAACTTGGAATATGATTTTAAATAAAATCTACCTACTCTACTTTTTAATAAAATGTTTTGCAATATAAAGACCTTGGTTTACCTTTCTTATTAATTATATCGTCTATTTCATGATTTATTACAACAGTGTGTTTTTTTACAACACATTATGTACTAAGAGCGGTTGCGAAGATACTTGGCAAATCGGAAAACACTGCGTATCGCCAATTGACATAATGTAATAACGTGGATTGGTATAGGGTTGTCACTTGTCACTAAATAATTTATGTCGCAAGAGACACTAGGGTATAAATTGTAAATTAAATAGTGAACTCTTCGAGTGACTGCCTCGGTGGCGTAGAGGGCGCATGCTCGACTGCCAATCAAGAGGTCCCGGGTTCGATCCCCAGGTCAGACAAGTGTTAAATATTGGATTTTTCCATTAGGAATTATCTCAATAACTGGCTCGAGTCTGGAACTGTGCCCGGTTGATGGCAATAGGCTCGCCCCCTATTACATGGGACCAATAACATACTGGCGAAATGAGGGTGTATCTACTATGGGACTGAGTCCTGGGTACACCTCTGCCTACCCCTTCGGGAAAAAGGCGTGAATGTATGTTATGTTATGTTATGTTAAATAGTGAAAAAACTTTGTGCCCTTGGCCATTTCAGGTTATTAACTCTTGAATAATGACGATTAGCACGAAACTTTTAAAAAGTAAACTGATGCGTGTTTAGTTGGATATAAGAAAGTGAAATGAAATTAATTGATAATTAACTAGCATTAATTTAAACTATTAATTTAATTACTAAGTTTAATAAGTGACCAAAACCTAAATTTAGCTACCTAAACTTAATTTGAAAAGCAATAAACTATTTTATAGTCTACTAGCTATTTTATAGTACACCGCCGACCAGAAATACTCATGAGTGTAGTTTTCCTTTCCTTCCGGTTGTCTCGAAGAAATCGCTTTAAGCGATAAGACCGCCACTTGTACTAGCATAAGATTAATATAATTATTATTCCTTTATGTTTGTGTCCTATGTATGGTGTACAATAAAGTGTTTATCTATCTATCTATCTATCTAGCTGTTCACCGCGGTTTCACCCGCGTAGTCATCGTTCCCATGGGAGTATCCCGCGGGATAAATAGTACCCCATGTGCTATTCCAGGGTGTAAGCTACCTGCACACCATATTTCAGCCTTATCGGTTTAGTAGTTTTTACGTGAAAGAGTAACAAACATCCATCCATTCATCCATCCTCACAAACTTTCGCATTTATAAAATTAGTAGGATTCTATTTTTACAATATAACTGGAAGATATCATAGAAAATTCTATCCACGATATCTATATGTCATAATATCAATATTCAAACATACAAAAGGACTACTCACAAAATGGACTAGACCTACCTAATTATACATTATATAGGTATTTTACTCGTATCACTTCCTGATCTATCAAATTCTTGAATAAATTTAATTTGTACTTAAAGGACTTTGAACTTGTATTTCAAGTTGCTACAAAACATAGGTCATCTATTTTTACTAATCATTATAATTGTAAAATTATTACTTTTATTTAAAGGGCAAACAACCATTTATGAGAACTATAGGTACATACGTGTTGGTTGATTATATAGCTACGTACATGACTTCTGATTATGATAATAATAGGTAGATAAGCAACATTCTTGTACGGCATTAAATATTTAAATCGGAGAGTGATTGAGGCGATGCAGAGGTACATCAATATTTATAAGTACGAGTACATAATCAGAGGTTTTACTTAACTTGTGCTATAAAATGTATGAAGGGGCATATATATTTTGATTTTTAATTGTAAATAGGGTAACAAAGTGCAAAACAAAACACAAACTTTCAATAAAATATTCAATTTAAATTAATAGCATTTTTAGATGATATTCAAGAAACGCTTACTCAGCTTATTTTAAAGTCGAAAATTGTTAAATTTTTCGTCAATATAACGTAATCAAATAAAATAATATTATGGAAATGATGTAAGAGTTAGGATTATGTCATAAAGTTTTCAGATCAATTCATAAAGTTATCATACGAGTAGTTTTCCAGTCAAAAAATTAATGAAATTCAAGTTTTTGTAAAATTAAAGCCACCGCGGCGTGCGAAATTTTTCCACCATGTGGCCAAATTCTGTGTGTCTCTGTAGACAGTTAAAAAAGTCTTTCTATTTCTAAATTGTCGTATTAGAGCAAAATGAGATGGCATCCATAAGTAATCACATTAGAGGTTGGCAGAACCCCATAATGATGGAGCACCGAATAGCGGGACTGAAGAAAATTGCTACGACCGTGTAGTGTCATTATTTATTCAAAGTACTTTGTCATACGAGTAATACGATGAAGATGGTCTGTGAAAAATGAGCTTCATGATTCGATTAAATCCGCAAAACTTTCAAAGTTCTTTAGCCAGTCATTTTTTGAAGAAAAGTGAATGACAATATCGTCTTCATTACTTTTATACAACTTTCACGAGAGTTAAGGCGATATTAAGAACGTGTTTTGGCGATTTTGTTGCAGTTTTTTTGCTTAATTTACCTGTTATCATCAAAAGTTTTAATATTTTTTTGGTAACTTTATACCTTGTATAGGTACTTTAATAACCTAAGTATCTTGATACCCTATTATTTAAATTATAGATGATTATTGATGAATTTCAGAGAGACGAGTAATCATTGTAACTGGTTATCCCAAAATTGATTATTTTACGTACCTACATTTCGGTTCAGTTTATAAAAACACAGATTGCCAATCATTTCGGATTTTTTATATAATATATTATAGGGTAATATGTACCTCTACCATTTAGTTTTATTTCTACGAGCTAATTTGCTAAATTAGATTTTTTAAATTTTTAATATTTACTTTTTTAGAGTATTTTTAAAACTGCAAAATGGCAAAATGGTTGTAGTGGTAGGCCACTTTTGCAGGAGGCCGCCTGGGGAAGTACCACACCTTTGCCAGTTATTCATCCGCCAAGCAGTAACATTACTGTGTTCCGGTATGAAGGGCAATGTTACCAGCGAAATTACTGGGCATGATGAGATTCAACAACTCATATCTCAGGGTGACAGGCGCAGTGCAGTGCCGTGCAGAATTTTGAATTTTAAAACACTGGGTGGCACTGCGTCTGATATGGGCAATCATGATGCTTACCATCAGGCACCTGATTAGCTCGTCTTGTCACTCATTATCATAAAAAAAAAATATTAAAAAAAAATGGCAACTCAGTGCATTAGTCGTTACGCTACGTAGCCAACCATCTTAGATTATAACCATCTTAGACAACCAATTAGGTATTTCTCATATTAATTAATTAGATTGTACAAAACTTACGATATTATGGTGTAAACAGACCGCAATTAATTAACATCTGTAAAATTAAAAGTAATTTCAATTCGTTTCAAGGCCAACGGAATGATTTATTTTTAAGTAGTTATACTGTTAAGATACTGTATATCTGTTAAGATATTGAGGTGAAATGACGACTTTTATGATAGATATTATTTTTTTTCTTATAAACCTTTTACATAAAATTAGTAAACAGTGTCATGTTACGAGTTTTATTTATTTGACCGTCTTTCGCCACATATTATTCTACATCTGTGTTCCACATTATGTAATTTTAGTACCTAATATTAATATTTCCACATGCTATGTACCTTTTTTTTTTGTTGACGCTGGGACAAAATGGATTACGCATACCCATCGGGGGATGGAAGGGTTATGTGGGACTCCCCGGATACTACCGGTATACCCACTAAAAAGACCCAGCGACACTCCCGCATCGTCTGATTGGAGGGGGACTGGGAAACCGGCAGAGCCTTTACATTCAGTCCAGCACCCTATGTACCTAAATTTACCTATGTATATTCCCTACCAGGTGCAGAATGGCTGCCTCAGTGACGTTGTGGTTTGCATCCCTTCCGCCGTTTATGATGAGGTGCTGGGTTTGATTCTCAGGTCAGACAAAGTGTTATTGGATTTTTTCATTAAAAATCTCCTTAACACCTTGGAGTGTGGAACTGTGACCGGTTAATTGAAATAGGCTCGCCAGCTCGCCTCCTATTACGTTGGATGAAGTGTGGTTTTTGTTCTATGGAATTGTGGGTGTCTGGTCAGCATCAAAAGTCAATGACCACAATTTTTTCAAAATGGCTTAACACCATATTATATCACTAGCTGGGCCCCGCGGTTTTACCAGCGTAGTTTTTGTTCCCGTGGGAATATCGGGATAAAAAGTACCCTATGTTATTACCTACCTACCCTATATACCCTATGTTATTACCTACCTACCCTATATACCCTATGTTATTCCAAGGTCTGAACTATCTACATACCTACCGAATATCAACCGCATCGGTTCTGTAGTTTTGGTGTGAAAGAGTTACAAACATCCATCCATCCATCCTCACAAACTGTCGCATTTTAAAATATTATTACACGGATATTATATTAATGTGCTTAGCATGTAACAATATTCTAAGTGTTCAGTTAAATTTGAATGAACATCATTAAGTTTTAAAATTTATTGACTGCTACATTAATATAATATATAGTATATTTATGGTATTCAGCTATTTTGAAAAACTGAACGTGCTCATCGACTTTTGATGCTGAATTTACCTACTATGGCACTCAGTCCTGGGTACACCTCTGCATACACCGTGATGTTGCGTGATGTTATGTTATGAATCCGGTAAATTACTTATGTTTATTAACATAGCTAGGTGTCCATGTCTTAATTTAGATTTACACTACCACCGACGCGGACGTAGGTGTTCAAGTGATCAACGGTGGAACTACAGCCTGTCAGCAGACATATTGAGGAACATCTTTACCAAATTCTCTCAACTAGCGACGTTGTTAACTAAACAGGTACGACGTTGGATCTATAAGACAGCTGAATGCGTCAGCTCACGTGTTATGCCATTTTAAGGAAAAGATCTACTTTTCGCATCGTTATGATCGTTTCCAAATAAATTATTCAGTTCAAGGCAAAAATTAAGTTAATTTAGGAAAGAGAGCGGGTTGAAAACGATTATCTGTTTGAGTCATAAAATCGTACTTTTAAGAATTAAGGCCCATTGTGACGAAAAATGTAAGTAGGTCATTGATTTAAAGAAAAGGGGAGATGAGGATCAAATAAGGTCACATTAGGTCCACGTACGTCACTAAAGTGAGGTCGTACTAGCGACTAATATTATTGTCCATTGGCCAGGTCGCACTTCTGTCTTAGGCAAGTCTTTCTATCTTTGTTGTTCATTATTTTGCACTGTGCAAACTGCACACTGAGCAAATTGCACGTGTCAATTGTTGAGTAAGCGCTGGGAGAACGTACCCTATCTCCCATTTTCTTTAAATCATTGAAGTAGGTATACCAATATTTGTAACCACTAAAAAATAAATATAATATAATAATATGCGACAACTTCCACACACAGTCATCTAGTCCCAAACTAGGCTAGAAGCCTGTACTATGGTATCCAGATGACTGATATACATACTTATATAAGCTTGTAATACCCAGACACAGACATGTTCATGCACACAAATGTTTGACTTGGCCGGAGATCGAACCCGGGCCCTACGGCACAGAAAGCAGAGTTACTACCATCTGAGCCAAAGAGGCTGTCAAATGATGTCTTATTAATGTTATAATTTTCTATAAAAAAACTATTAGTTTGGCACGGTAGGGTAAAATGAAC
Organism: Hemistola chrysoprasaria; assembly: GCA_947063395.1. Lineage (NCBI taxonomy): Eukaryota > Metazoa > Arthropoda > Insecta > Lepidoptera > Geometridae > Hemistola > Hemistola chrysoprasaria. The sequence continues at coordinate 14,045,501 of OX346714.1, forward strand.
AGAGTATCAAAACTACGTCTATTATAAATTTTCGAGTGTAAAAATAATGAGTTTCAAAACTCTTTTTTTACCTAATTATAGTTTCAGTATTTGCAGCCTCATATGAGTCACAAAGTCAGATGTATTAACTTAGCAAATCTTACTTCAAGGCATTGACTCACGTCCAGGGTTCAACAACCATTGGCCATTGTTTTAACCTTTTTGTAGTGTTTAATAAATTGTTAAGGAAATTAGAGCTATTGTAAAAACCTAGCTTTACGCCTGAGTCGGCCTGAGTCATCTTCTGAACTTACAATTCGTGATCACTAACGTGGTTTCTCAAAAACAAACATGTTTTTGAGAAAAACAGACACCCGTATTCAAATGGCCCGAACGCATAGGGCCGGTAAATCTAATTGAAAACATTGCCTGGCTTGACGAACGCGGTGAGAAATTCCTAACTTAGCACAGTACCTAACATAAGTATTGTTCTTGAATAGGAGTGGCTACTACGTCTAAAAGGACCAAATTGTGAGAGTTTCTTAGTGTCAAAAAAACGTCTGGATAAAGCCGAATATGCCATTTTCACATTTTTATGTTAAGGTTATTTTTAAGCATCATTATATAAACTCCTCGACTATCTAGCTGGCATAGTGGTAGTGAGCTTGACTGCCGATCATGAGGTCCCGGATTCGATCCCACAGACAGAAAAAGTTTTATTGGATTTTTCCGTCAAGAAATATATCAATGACAGCCTGTGTGCAATAGGTTCGTCCCCATTACATGGGACGAATAACATTTCTGCTGGGGAAATGTGGGTGTACCTAATATGGGACTGAGTCCTGGGTACACGTCTTCCTACCGCTTCGGGAAAAAGGCGTGAGGGTATGTATATGGCATAATCCTTCTAGTCCTAAATACTATCCTTCTAATCCTACTAATATAATATACTAATTTATAAAATGCGAAACTTTGTGAGGATAGGTGGATGGATGGATGTTTGTTACTCTTTCACGCAAAAACTACTGCATGAAATTTGGTATGTAGGTAGCTTGGACCCTGGAATAACATATAGGGCATTTTTTATCCCGATATTCCGTCGGGAACGATGTCTACTCACAATATGACCTAAAACTTTTCGTGTAGTGAAGTGAGTGCTTATATTATCACAGCTAACTTTTGATAATTTCCTGGGTGGGAAAGATTGCACTTTTTCTTATGGTTTCTATTCATTCTACTTCATGATTCATAAAACAAGTTGAGGTATTTTCCTCGTAATAAAAATTAAATGCATAACTTAACGCTTCGCTTGGGATTCTTACTGGTTTATTTCTAGGTCTCTGTATTTCTTCACCTTGGTGTTTGACATTGACTTAATGGTACATAGATTAATCAACTTCTATCGTTAATTTGCCACAACTCGCAACCAACCTTGTGGGGTACCTACTTTCCAATTGGTCTCATATTTTGGTGATTATGGGTAGTTGCAAAAGTGGATGTCATTTTAGAGCAGACATAATATTTTTTTATTCGCTATTCTAGATGCGGCTCTAGAATATCGAATAAAAAAAAAATTATTATGATAGGTACAGGAGACGCTCGACCCAAAGTTAAGGGCAACTATCACAAGGGCACCTAGACGGTACGAACCTCGGCTTGGGCCGTCGCCAGAATACCTGGGGTCAGACATGCCCTGGCACCCCAGAAGAGGAGTATTTTAAGGGCCCTATCGATGGTTTGATCTGTTGGATATGTTATGATGAATCAATTATTTTTTGAAATATTTAAAAATATGTGGAAATTCAAAATACTTTGGTACTATGTATTTTATACAATTATACTTAAGTCTTCGGTTTTATTCACAAAGCCGCTTACCTAAATGTGTATAATGAGTTTACCTACCTATATAGATTATATTATATAGGTAGGAATACCTATATCAGTTAAAATTGGAGTTTATTTAAGTTATTATTTATAGGATAGTTAGCGCTTTTAGACTAATCAGATTGCCTGAATTTGCTAGGTGAAACAGTATTAATTTTGAACCGTTTGAAATAAATACCGATATGTTCAGCAAAATATACTGAACAAATGGAAAACTTTTGCTTTCCTTTTTATTACCCCATAACGATTGATAATAATTAAAAACAAGAAAATAATTAAATTTATTTATTTTGGCTTGTCAAAACTCTAAGGAATATAGCTCGACAGAAAAGAGTAGAAACGGAACTAATTTAAAGTGTATGTGTTGATTAAATTGTTTTTACTCTTGTGAAAGACAGTGGCGCCCCCATTATTTTCTACTCTTTTCTCTACCTCAATCAACATTCAATATTGTCAATGTCACGTAAGAAAACAGATCAAACGACGGAAATTGAAAAAAACAACGCTTTTGAATTGTAATCCCAGAAACATGGTTATAGCTAAAATACGACTTCCATAATTATAGTATAACGATTAATATTAATACTACTATGTATTTAACTTATCGTAAAAAGCAATAGATATTTCATAACGATTTCTCTAATAATAGTAGCTATGAAAATGGGATAAATAGGGATGACATGAGTGCCAATGAACTCTCCGTAGAGGATGCACAAGACCGAGCGAAATGGAGGAGAAATAGCCGGAAAGCAGACCCTGGCTATAGCCAGGATAATTGCTAGGAAGAAGAAGAAGAAGAAATAACTATGAAAATAAGTACAATAAATTATAATAAATAAAAAAATAATTTGAATTTATACTCTAAACTCTAACAGATCGGGTTTCCCCAATTACACTATCTTTAAATCGGGAAGTAAGACAGATCCCTCAAACTATAGGCCAATCTCTGTTTTGACAGTATTAAGTAAAATCTTTGAGAAATTGATGCTAAACCAACTGCTGTCACATTTCAATAGAAACAGAATACTGCATTCAAATCAGTATGGTTTTACCAAATGCAGCAGATCAACAACCGATGCGGGCTGTCATCTCATGACTCTTGTCTTGGAGGCTTGGGAGAGTTCACAGGATGCCATTGGAGTGTTTTGTGATCTTTCCAAAGCATTCGACTGTGCAGAACACTGCACGTTACTGCGCAAGTTAGAAGTATATGGAATTCATGGGAATGCCCTGAACCTGGTGCAATCATACTTGTCTAGTAGGCAGCAGAAGGTTAGCGTCAATAGTATCACATCTGCTAGTTCTCCTGTCAAGATGGGAGTCCCACAGGGATCAATTTTGGGTCCTTTCCTGTTTTTGGCATATATTAACGATTTGCCTTACATGGTCCACGGTATAGCAGATATAGTTCTGTTTGCCGATGATACGTCATTGATTTTTAAAGTTGATAGGAAGGATACTTCTCTAGTACATGTTAATAATACTTTAGCAAGTATATCCAGATGGTTCACAGCAAACAATCTGTTATTAAAAACAACATAACATGCATTCACGCCTTTTTTTCCCGAAGAGGTAGGCAGAGGTGTACCCAGGACTCAGTCCCATAGTAGATACACCCACATTTCGCCAGCCCGACTGATGACTGATGACTGTGCCCGGTAGATGGCAATAGGCTCGCCCCCTATTACATGGGATCTATAACATACTGGCAATCTGTTATTGAATGCGAAAAAGACTAAATGTTTGAAATTTTCGTTGCCGTTGCCTAACGTCAGAAGTATAGAACCAATCATAGTTCTTGACGGTGAAAGACTCAATATTGACAATGCAACTTTGTTCCTTGGCATAAATATAGACTCTAAACTGCAATGGAGCACTCATATCACCGAGCTCTCAGGGAAACTAAGCTCTGCTTACGCGGTTTATGAAATTAGGCAACTAACAGATATAGCCACGGCGAGATTAGTGTACTTTGCATATTTCCATAGCTTGATGTCTTATGGGATTCTGTTGTGGGGGTCAGCCGCATATATAGAAAATATCTTTATACTACAAAAACGTGCGATTCGTGCCATCTATGAGATGCGTCCACGCGAATCCCTGAAGGAATTATTTAAAGAAATAAACATACTGACCCTACCATCCTTATACATTTATGTGCAAGAACATCATGTACGTGCGTAAAAATTTACATAAATTAAAATTAAATAGTGACCTTCATAATTTTAATACTAGGAATAAAGACAAAATAGCTGTACCTAGCTTTAGATTATCTAAAACAAATAAAAAGGTAACAGGTTTTATTGTTTTTAATTAAGATGTCATCAATATCGGAACCAGTATTTATTTTTATTTCATCCATTACGTGTGACATCGCAACGTGCTGCGCGACGACCAATGACGGCGAGCGACTGAACTCAGAACCAGTACGGTGCGCCGTGCAGACAACCGAACCTGTCCGGTACCGTACCAAGTTTGATATGCAAGCTCCCGTACCACCGTACCGACATACGGTACCGAGTAATACTAATAATAATGTTCGCCGTACAGTGTGCCACACGATCGAATATTACTTGGCTCGCTATCAAACCAGATAGCGAACCAAGTTCGTAGTACAGCCGTACCATGTCGGATCGTCTACTTGCTGTTTAATTTGCATAATTATTTTTTATTCATATTATTAGCAAACAAAATATTATGTACAGTGAAGTAAATCATAATACACATATGAAATTAAGAACAATGAATCTTTATTATGATTTAACATAAAATACTTGACAGTGGCAAATACACGAACGTATGGTCCATTTTCTCCTTCGTGAATAAAAAAAAATAAAGTAAGATTCTTTGTGTTCTGTGGAAGGATTTTTGGTTTATCTTACTTGTGTTTATTTCGTAATAGTAAAATTATTTGTTTAGCTTTAGATTTATATAATGCGAAAACGAAAACAATTTGCACATAATGCTCGTAATGAAAGTTGGAGAGAATTTTCTTGTCTACAAATGTAATGTGTTCTTTCAACTCAACGTTAAATCAAAACGGTGAGAGTTTATGTAAGTTACATCGGAATAATATTCTTGTTTTTAATTAATTTCAGTTGTTATGGGGTATTTTACAAGAAAGCAAAAATTTTCCCATTGATCAGTATATTTTTCTAAACATATCAGTATTAATTTCAAACGGTACGCAATTAATTCTATTTGAATATTCACTTTTCTTACACTATTTGGTATTTATACTGTAAGCTTTCTTTATTATGTTGTATTATGTTAATTAATAAATATACTTACCTATTATATTACAGATGAGTTTAATATTAGTAAAAAATAATATTTAGTTATAAAAATAATAAATAATGCAACAAAAGTTATGACTAGCTCTATATAATAGTCATAGTAAAGTGCCAACATGGTACTACATACCTGATAAAAACCGGCCAACGGGACCCGTAACGTTAGACCAGAACTATCAGAATCACTTCCAAAACACACCACTTTCACAAAAAATCACTAGAATTCAACAATTCAACAACAGTTTCAGTTTTGTTTTCGTTTATTTTTCGTTCGATAACGATTTTCGCTGGAAAATCTATTGTTTATTTAGTCCGATCGGCGAAACTACAGCCTTACGTCCGTGCGAAGTTGTACTGAGTCAGTGACACTGCGCACGTACTCCCTTCTCTTTCTAGTTCTGTTTAATTATGTATGAGAGAGCGAGATGAACGATGATTGGAATGCATGGACATAATTCAGGTAGTATGTGTGTGGGCGTCTCATTTTCATATCAGGTTTTGTGAAGAGCGCGAAAGAGATGCAAGATATGTAAGCCTTTTTGAGGTTCACGGTGAATGTATGAGGCAACTGCGCGTAGAAAATATTTGTGGAAAAATAAGGCTTTCCTTATTAAGGCGAAGTAGTATTTCTTTATATGTACTGTGAAGATATCGTAAATTGTGTAAGTACTTTTTCGTTTTCGTTTTGAAAATTGGTCCTCCGAAATATTTTTTTACTTACCTTATTAAAAACATCCAACATAAATGCCAGTATTAATCTCTTTGTAGGTATATTAAATTTTAGATCGAATCGCTTAGATTGTAAAATTAAAGTCATTAAAGGTACCACTTATTTTAACATATATATATTATGGGTAAAGTAAAACAAATTCTTGTTAATCAAAATAATTTAATTAGCTATTATTGGCTTTATTTTCACGTTCTAAAATATTAATCACCAAAGATTTATAAACGAGAAAAAGCTAACTTCGCCTTAACTAAGAGCCTTACACTCCGTCAATACAAAAAAGAGACTTATTCATCGAACAATATGACTGAAAATTCACTGTCGCAAGCATAAGCTTAGAGATCAAAAACAGTTAACAAGTGAAGTTAGGTATAAGTAAAGCTGACAACGTCGCATTTTTGACGTAAGCATGAAGTTATCCGCAAACCAGCCAGTTTGCGAAAAACCTCCAGTGAGAAGGCTGCGCGCGATTACAATGAAATTTTATTAGTATTTTTGGAGATTATCGCGAATATATTGAAGAAAAACGTTAACAAAATGATTGGAAGCGATTATACTTTGGAACTGTGCAATGTTATTCATGCAGGACAGGTATTTTCACATTTTTGTACCTACCTTAATATATAAAATATTGCGATATTATGTTAGTTTGTGTTTGACATAAAGCTTTTCTAACAACACTGTTTTGTAGGTTTTACCAAATAGGCAATTCAAAGATTTTTTTCTACTATATATATTAAAAAAAAACATAATAAAATATAAACATCCTACTAATATTATAAATGCGATAGTTTGTGAGGATGGATGTATGGATGTTTGTTACTCTTTCACGCCAAAACTACTAAACCGATTGGGTTGGAATTTGGTATGTTGGAAGCTTAGATCCCGGAATAACACATAGAGTAATTTTTCCTGATATTCCCACGAGAACGAAGACTACGCGGGTAAAACCGCGGGACATAGCTAGTTAAATCATAAAATATTTTAATCTCAAAGTTACTAACTAAATTTTTAATACCTCTGCATGTAATAAGAGCGTATCATAGCTTCGAGAAATTTGACACAATCCTATGAAAAATCCACTAAATCGATGTTTTGTACTCCACTAATTACTCCGAATATAATTAACTTATTCTATAAATTTATGTCCTGATATTTTGATAGTGAAATAAACTATGTCCCTGTTTAGTTTCTCTTATGAGCTCGCTGTTTTTTCATAGTGACTTCTAAAAATCCCAGATAGAACGTCTAATCAGCTCGCGTGATTAGACGTTCACTACAAAAAAATGAAGAGCCTATAAACAAAAACAAAATTATAGGGACACAGTTAACTTCACTTTCAAAACATCAGGATATAAAAATATCAAATAGGTTTATTTATTATATTCAAAGGCAACAGGGGAATACAAAACATCGATTTGGTAAATTTTCCATAGAATTGTGTCAAACTGCTAAGAGGTCACTTTTCCTGTTAATAATCAATTTAGAAGGTATCTAAAAGTTGCAAATTCAATTTGAAAGGTACCTAGAAATGTAGAAATGTAGGTTATTTAGAGCACAGAATAATAAATACTTTCCAGCGAGTATAGCAGAGAGGTACAACTAGTTTTTAATATCGACTACTGAACATTTTGTCGAGAAAATGGACTCTCACGTTGATGTCTTTTGTATTGGAACATCTTAGGAACGCGTAAAGTCTTTTATCTTTAATTTTTTTATACGTGATTTTAACCATGATACTCAGAGTAAGCAATTCAACGTCATTGCCATGATAGCATAAATTGGTTTTAATAACAAAACAATTACATATGTATTAATTCTGATTAAATCAATAATGCCTCGGTAGATTGCGCTATAGTTCGACACAAACACAGATCAGGATGAAAGAGGTTAGATTGGAAATAGTTCCTGATTTGTATCAGAACGCTCGTCGCCGCTTGTCTCCCACTCCTCAACTCCACTACAAGCAAGAGACCAATACGCGCACGCATTACGCACACAAATTAACCATACACACATCGATCGCGAGTTTGCTATTGATTATCATCTAGCGCAAACACTGCGTTTGACATGCACTCACACACGCGCAAAAGCTCATCTAGACACGCGGCAGCGTGTCAAGCCAAGTTAAGGAACTGGCTAGCCAGCGCCGAGTGCCACTTTTGACTCTTCTATAACTAAAAATCTCTTTAACGTTCACACATAAAACTACGTGTGTTTAATTATATCCATAAGGACATCTAGTAGCCCAAATTTCATGGGGCTAGCTCAAACGGTTATAAAGATATTATGAACATAATATAGTATTTAAATCTAACCTACTTCCAGATGACCTAGAAGGATGAAATTTGGAATCCAGCTCGGTAATTGTGTTCAAGTGTAGGAAAAAATCTAAAAATTAAAAAAAAGGGGGGGTCCCCAAACGACATTTTTTTTAAATGTAGCGTTGGAACTGTTACAACGTTACAAGCAAATATTTGAAATTATCCCAATATATTTGCTATATAACAGAAATATAAAAATAAAGTTAAGTCAAAAAATAAGTGGTGTCCTGGCCAAGTCAAATCTAACCTAATTTAAATCTCAATTTTTTTTTAATAACAGCAATTGTTATAGGCAATACCTAAAGCAAAGAAATAGAGTTTGATACTTGTTCATAATGTTATTTTGTTCCTATATATAAATATTTGGATTTTGCATAGAACTTGGCACTCATTTAGATCTCCAATCTTTTTGCGGCGAAGCCCACAGCCCAAACATTAAAAGTATTGAACTTGGCTCTCCTTTTTTACATGTATGTTTTTGGTGGGATACATGTTACGGTCACCTAAAGGTTGATTATCGATATCGATAAAATTACTGTATCATTATTACTTTAATTTTTTGCTATATTTATTTATTTGTTATGAACTAATATGGCTTCATAGCCAATTATACTAATTAATTAATTAACTATAATACAATGTCCTTACAATGTAATGTTGTTACTATATAATTTCTGTGTCTGGGTGTATAAATAAGCTTATATAAGGAGGTATGTATATCAGTCATCTGGTTACCATAGTACATGCTTCTAGCCTAGTTTGGAACCAGATGACCTTGCGTGGAAGTTGTGTTGTTGATACAAGCGTACCTATTTATTAAATGATCATTTCCCTTAACTCACACTAGGTGGGGACGCGGGGAAAGAACCGCGGGGCACAGCTAGTAGGATATAAATCATATTATGCTACCTACTTACTGAAAAAGTCATAACGATATATTTGAGCGGCGTAGGTCCTGGTTTTAAGTATCTTTTTCCTGACTCTTTTGTTATGTCATAATCATTTTCTGCAAAATGTTGAAAATTTTGCAAAAAGAACAAATTGTGCTACATTTAGTAGGAATCCATTTATTTCTACCGGTTGCCTCAATCCACAATTTTCTCATATCTGGATTTTTTGGCAACCTAAAAATAAAATTTTAATTTCATTATAAACGGAACAATCAAACAAAATTTTAGACAAAAACCCACACTCTACAACTAAATTGATAATCACAATTAACATGGTGACCACAGTAGATGCCACGTATTTACTTCGCGTGACAAAGAGAAGAACAACTTTTTTTTTAGACGCTGTTTCACAGACAGACAGACAGAAAGAAACACACACTCACTTGATCATATCCTGACACACGGCTTTCGCTTCTTCCACTTTCATGAAATTCTTCATACTACATGCACGTCGGTTGTATAGGTACTATTGATTTATTGATCTTTCCTTAGGACAACATCAACTTGTTCCTAAAAAGTACGCCTACAAAGAGGTATTTTAATTACAAAATATTACTCATAATAATCATTTGCATACGACACTTAATATCGACAATGTTTACAACATGGTACAACACTATCGATGCGCGGGGATTTCCCGGAATTCAAGCTTCGCCTTGGCGCACGCGACCCCTCGCAAAGAACGCAGTTCATTGCGCGGTCACCTACGAGTACAAGGTGGAACCTATGTATTGTAGTAAGCAATGTATAATTTCCAATATGTTTCGCAAGTGTGTCGTTTTTGTCTAACAATTACATAATACTTTTGTAATAATTACAAATATCACTTGAATTTAAAGGTTTTAGGACTTACCGGTGAAAAGAAATCCCTTGTCGGGCTACACTACACACCTGACTTCTTTTTCGACAAGTTATAATAGCGCAGGACGGCATTATACACTATCTTCGCGGAGCTACGTACGTTGTGACCACATGAGCGCGACTATTAGCCGGTAAAGCTAATTTCGGCGGGATTACGAGCGTCTGCTCAAGAGGGCAGCAAAGCCGGCCCCGCCCACAAGGCCCCTCTAATCTCTTTCATCTCCTCTGTGGACACAAAAGAGTAGAAAATAATGGGGGCGCCACTGCCTTTTACAAGAGTAAAAACAATTTCATCAACACATACACTTTAAATTAGTTCCGTTTCTACTCTTTTGTGTCGAACTATACCCACCGACAAGTCTAATGTCACAATTAGAATTCATATCGAAATTGATAAACACAACCTTTTTTTATTCCATCTTATATATATAAAAATCTTGTGTCACGATGTTTGTCCCGAATAAACTCCAAAACTACTGAACCGATTTCAATCAAATTTCACATGTACCCGTATTTTGGTCTAACTTACTGGATAGGATAGTTATCATCTCAATTATTCGCTTATGTCGTGAATGTAAACGAATAAAATGTATCAATTAATTGTTTCTTAAGCAAGTGTTTATTTACTGTTTAGTTTTATGAAGTTCTCATAGATGGCGGTGTACGTTGATTCATCGATAAAATTCTTCAATATTGTTTGACATCTAGGTTGCAAATACACCCAATCTATTGATGGCGCTGTGTTCTGTTTCTTAGAATATAAATTCTATTAGGTACTTTATTTCACGTTATATTTATTTATGCTCACGATATAACCGTATTATTTTAATGGTTTGTGACTGATATTTTTAAAATTATACTGCGTATGTTACAATATTATTACCATTAATAACATATGGCGGTACGAAGTTCGCCGGGTCAGCTAGTTTTTTATATTTTTATAAACAAAGCGGTCTCATCATCATACATATAGACCTCCCCCATAGAACGCCATAAACTAATCAACTAAACGGTCTATCCTAATTTAAAAGTTACGTTTCTAATCATAGGTGGAGCCAGGCAGCTTCTTCCAAAAACTGACGGGAGGAGTGAAGACCGGAGTGATCCTTAAGAATGTCTCATTCGCCACGCAAAGCGGCGAGGTCACCGCTATCCTGGGTTCTAAAGGTACACACGAGAAGATCCATAAATTAATTGGAAAATTATTTACATAAAAGACACAAAGGAAAGACGAATTTCCCTAAGATTTCATTATTATATATATCTATATAGATAGATATAAACTCTTTATTGCTACATCAGAAACAAGAGTTAGCCTTAAAAATAAAAAATATACTAGTATAACACATAGTGTAACAATTGGCGGTCTTATCGCTAAAAGCGATCTCTTCCAGACAACCGTGCAGGGAGAGGAGAGTACCGTAAATCACATTTTTTATACCTATTGTGTTTACCTGTCACGTATCAATCTTTATTGTAACTTGATGCGTGACAGATGAAAACAATCAGTTTCTTGGTCAAATTTCCTTAAATTAGGTACATAAAAATGGTATCATATCAGGTAATATATAATTCAAACCTCATAAAAGCCTAAAATTTATTTTATCTTCATCTCCGTCACGTATCAAGCTATATTTTACAAGGTAAGTATAGTCTTAGATCCCACAGATTCTGACTGAAATTGACCATCTGACGATGACTACAAAAAAAGTATTAAATTAGTTTACAATTAACGAAGACATCGATGAAATTATAAAAAAAATATTTAGGGACAGCTGGGGTGATGGAAAGTTAGAGGTTGTAGATAGGTCCACTCTTATTGCGGATGAGTGCTTCGGCGTGCCCGCAGCCCCGACACATGGCGTCCCAGCACCGGCAAGGCAGCTCTCAAGTTTTTAGTGGATATTCCACCGAACTTACTTCCCGGCGGCGAGTCCCACATATCCCCCGGGTAAGACTCAATGCATTTTTACTGAGTCAAAAAAAAAAAAAGGTAAGTCCCCTCGGGTAATGAAAACAGTTTATGGGGATTTATGGGTAAGAAATCAATGATAACACACAGTAAGCATTCCTAGTATAAGAAATAGGAGTAGATCCTTCTATCTATCTATGACCACCTCATACATTTACCTCCATCCTCTAAACCCTTCTTACATAAAGGACGTGTTATGTGTTTACATATTTAGAAAGCTAATGTTTTCAGGTAGCGGCAAACGCGCTCTCCTCGATGTGACCGCTCGCCGCGTGCCTTCACAAGGGCACATCCTTCTAGAAGGAGTTCCCCTTGAATGGTCACAATTTAACAGCACGTGTGCGCTAGTGCGGCACTCCACCCGGCTGCTGGCGGGCCTCACTGTTCAACAGACGCTGGCTCTCTCTCTTACTGACGTAAGTAGATCCTGCTAGAAGATGTTCCATTGGTAACAGTTGCTGGTTCAAAGTATCTAGATCCTTCTAGAACATGTTGTACAGCTCAAATCCAAAATTATTATAAGACATTGAAGCTTAATCACTAATGAATATACGAGTACGATGCGTTTGATAAGGAACCTCTTATAGAAGAACGTACAAGAAACTTGAAGGGTTTAATTTTTCTATTACCCGTTACAATAATAGAAGTGGTTACATTCGTTAGCTTGGAAGGTGCTGTAGGGTGGCAATTCAGAAGTTTCTAGGCTTTAATACTCATAAGAAGTTTATAATCTCTATTTTCCAGGTCTCAGGCTACCTCAAGCAGTCGAAAGTAAAGCAAGTAATGGCAGATCTGGCGTTGTCCCAGGTTGCTCACAAATGTGTCACAAGCCTAACTAAAAGCGAATACAGGAGACTGGTTATTGGAGTTCAGCTCATTCGAGACCCAAGTAAGAAGTTTATCTCAGATAAAAATTAGAAGAACAAATCATTTTCATTTTCTTCAACTATCAAACCCTCAAACCCCAGTTCACCATCAATGTATTCGTATAATAATTTTATATTCGAGATGGAAATATTATTTTTGTAAATTGTCTCACTGAGTTACTAAACAGTTTTAAAGTAAAATAGGTAGAATAATGAGTAGAATGGGTCGCTGGGAGCGGTCGGAGAAGAAGAACATAATATAATTCATAGTTAGTTCCAAGCGGGAAGAAGTCTATAATATAATTCATAGTTAGTTCCAAGCGGGAGAAAGTATCCCATACGTTGGCACCGGCGGCAAATGGAAGAAACACGCAGATGTGAAATGGGCTGCCATCGAAGAAATTATGTCCAGCCGAGCTTACATATGCAGCATTTGTATGATACACTGTTCAGGAACAAAAGAGAAAGATATACGAGAAAAGAAATATATCCCTATGTTCTTATTAATATCCCTAAAGCAATGGACAAACGTAGGTCGATGATGGTAAGAGAGAATTAGAAAACTGTGTTGAAGGAGTAAGCAAAGCACTCCGTTTAACTTTACCGTACGTTTTTAGTGATATTACTACTGGACGAGCCGACCTGGGACCTGGATCCACTGAACACGTACCTGGTCATCTCAATATTGTCAAACGCAGCTAAAACGTACGGGACCTCAATCATTCTCACCATGGAGAAACCTAGGTCTGGTAAGTTACGATGGAAAACGTGGGTCACACAATAGGTTGACTCTAACGGTGTAATTGTAGTGGTAGGCCTCTTTTGCAGGAAGCCGCCTGGGGAAGTACCACAACTTTTCCAGTCATATATCCGCCAAGCAGTAATGTGCACACATTACTGTGTTCCGGTTTGAAGGGCAATGTTACCAGCGAAATTACTGGGCATGACGAGTTTCAACAACTAATATCTCAGAGCGACAAGCGCAATGCAATGCCGCGTAGAATTATGAATTTTAAAACACTTGGTGTCACAGGGCACTGTGTCTGATATGGGCAATCATGATGCTTACTATCAGGCAGCTATTTTGCTCGTCTTGTACACTCACTATCATAAAAATAATAATAATTGGGGAAATAGATATGTTCTGTTGGAGTACAAAGTTGAATAATTTTCAAATAGGTATTTGGTAGGTAGCAATAGAATAGTATCCTACCCTATCTACGCGTGGTTGCCGTAAGAGCCGACTACGGGTTATCAGATCAAAAGGATGAGCAGCAGCGTCCTCTGCGTAAAAACCGTAGGTAGTAAATAGAACTGCGCTCGCCAATCCGCCTGCCAAGCGTGGCGATATTGGCAAAACTCTCCCTTGGAGTAGACCTATGTCGAGCGGACTTCCTACGGCTAACCAATAATGAGAATTTCACACATGATTCCCCAAAACCCCAGACCGGCTTTTGGCTTGTGTGAAGGACTTCCCAATAACTCCACAATCTCTGCTCTGTATAAGGTATAGGCATCCATTCGTCTAATATAATAGCTAAATAGATCTACGTAATGGCAAATAGAAAGCGTTTCAAAATTCTTAGTTATAACAGTATCATTAAATATTAGTCCAAGTGTAACTGCATTATGCATTTCACATAACCCAATTTATGTGTAACAAATTGTGACATGAATTTCTTTCCGAAAATAATTTGATATTGACTCAGTTGTGACATCATTTATTTTATTGTTCTGCCTCACAGTAGGTTAGTGAACCGTAACATTCATTAATAAGTAAAGAATAGTTATTTAACTAAGATAACGAAGATTGTGAAAGGCAGTGGCGTGCCTCCGTCCCAATTGTACCCTTCATGGCAACTATAGGGACCGTTTTATCCCACTACTACCATTGATTGGTACAATTGGCATGGCACTGACTTAACTTACCTCGCCCTGTTATACCATTGATGCTACAATTGGGGCGGCACAGAAAGCAGAGTTACTACCATCTGAGCCATCGAGGCTTTGGAAGGTCCAATGACCAAAAAATGACCTTTCCGCCCCTATGCTACAAGGTAGGGCCGGCACACCACGTTTTTTCCGTCATTCCAGTCTATCTATCATCCGTCATCTCTGCACTCACTTCTTTTTCGCATAGTTCATCCAGGTCTTTTTAGGACGTCCGCATATAGAGTCCGTCCCCATATAATCACTTAAATCCACTTATTCCTTTTAGCCACATGACTTTCATCCTAAGGTAAAGAAAGGTAAGGTAATGCTAAAGGAAGAGTAGTGGAGTTTTGTCCAGATGAAAATAGTCGTTAATATCTTATTATTAGAGTTGTATTTCCCCAGATGTGTTCCCATTCTTGGACCGTGTGGTCTACCTTTGCTTGGGTGACGTGGTGTACGCTGGACCGACGAGGAACTTGTTGGATTACTTCGGAAGCATCGGCTTTCCTTGCCCACAGTTGGAGAATCCATTGATGTATTATCGTGAGTACCTATTACTTATTAATTGGAATTTTTCTCAATAACAGCCTGCTGCACCACCTCGACTGCCTAGGTGGTGTAAAGGGCGCATGCTCGACTGCCGATCAATAGGTCCCGGGTTCGATCCCCAGGTCAGGCAGTGTTAAATATTGGATTTTTCAATTAGGAATTATCTCAATAACTGCCTGGAGTCTGGAACTGTGCCCGATAGATGGCAATAGGCTCGCCCCCTATTACATGGGACCAATCACATACTGGCGAAATGTATCTACTATGGAACTGAGTCCTGGGTACCTCTGCCTACCCCTACCCCTTCGGGAAAAAGGCGTGAATGTATGTCTGCCTGGTGTCTGGATTTGTGCCCGGTTGATGGTAATAGGCTCGCCCCTGATAATATGAGTCTTACTTAACCTCTGTAATGACAGGATTCCAGATACAATAATTTACATTGTGTCTCGCTTGGATCCGCGATCACCATAGGAAAGGTAACATTATTGGCGACATTAAGGTTTACCTACTATGAGAATAGGTGCACCTCTGTCTAAACTTTCGGGGAATCAAGGCGCAATATCTATTATGTTATTCTCGCCTTAAAGCCAAGGTGGGGATATTTCAAAAAATATATCCCTACTGATATCCAAGTGTGGATTCCAGTAAATTCTATGAAAAGTTTCCGAACATTCTCACTGCATTTTAATGTATACCTAAACTGAAATCAAAGGGATTTTCTTTCAGTATGCCTATCGACTGTAGATCGTAGATCTCGCGAGCGTTTCATAGAGTCCAACCAGCAGATAGCTGCGTTGGTTGAGAAGTTCAAACTAGAAGGGCACGCCATCATGCAAGGGCAACATGAGAATCGCATCATGAGCCCCAACAAGATGCAGATTAACTATGGGAAACCTAGCGGGATTAGTATCATTTGGATGCTTTATGTGTAAGTATTTAAGTATGTCTTATTATGTACCTAGGGGTTTGTATCCACGGATAACGCGATCAATATTTTATTGCTTTTTTTTATTAGGTCTCTAGTACATTTTTTGTACAGGTTTTTAAAAAACTAGCTCAAAGTTCTATCTTAGTTGATCCCTGTTATAGGCATTAGAAATAAAAAGGTAACAAGAGCGAGGGGTTGATAGTTGATAGAGGTGAGGATAAAAAATGGTCTAGTAGTTGCAATCGCTAAGGTCCTGGGTTCTGCTCGATTACCAGATCAGACAAAAAGTTATTGGATATTTCCATTAAAAATTTTCCCAATGACAGCGTGGAGTCTGGATCATGGAATCTAAAAACATAACTAGCGAGGTGTGGGTGTACCTTTTATGGGACTATGTCCTGTACGGGTTAGACAGATGACAGAGGTGTACCCCCTCTGTCATCTGTCTAACCCGTCGGAGAATTAAGGCGTTATTTTATGTGAGACTAAACAGGCGTTTGACTGCAATCTCACCTGCTGGTAAGTGACGATGCGGTTGAAGTTGAATAACGCTTGTTCAGTAAAAACCTATTCACTCTTAACTTGAACAAACCGACGTTATAGTTTTCGGGGAAATCGCACGACGGCAGCGAGTTCCGTTGCTTCGCCATTCTCATGATGAGGCAAATCGCTTTGTGCAAGCTGTTGATAAATCCACCAAATAGTTGTGAGAGCTTTGCCGTGTGATGATGATTGACTAGAGGTTAATTTCACCGCAATCGCCTAAAATGAAGAAACCTTTGCAGAAGAATGCTGGCTTCAATATTCAACGTGACCAAACACGGCATCAAACAGATGTTCATGAGGCTATTCACTCTTCCCTTATATTGCTTAATACTTTGGATATTCTACAACGAAGCTAAGGTAATTATGATTAAGGCGCGGTGCTAAGCAAAGTCGCCCTCTCGCTAACACCTACCCACATTTTTGAAGATATAAAAAATACTACATGCAATAACGTTAAACAACAACTAGGATCTAGAAAATAACAATACAAATCCAATTTAATACAAACAAGTTTTCAGTGCCTTTTTATTTTTCTAAGATTTTTTTTCTTTGTGCAGGTTTTTATACATGAAAACTCATCATCATCATCATCATCATCATCTCAGTTGGTAATCCACTACTGAACATAGGCCTCCCCCATAAAGGGGGGTTTTGCCAATACTCGACACGCTTGTTGTGCGGGTTGTCGAGCGCAGTTTGATGGTTACTTGCAGAGGACGCTGCTGCCCGTGAAAACACATGTGTACTTGAAAACTAGTTTGGATTAAATTGGATTTTTTACTGAAAAAAAAACCATCATCTAATAATATTTTACTTTTGGTATACAACGTGTTAAAAAAGGGTGTAATAATACTTAAGGAGTTGTATCTACCCATCAAACTAAATGTTCATAATTAGTGAAAAAAAAATTTCAACTCACAGAATTAATCAGCTTATCGGAGAATTTGTATAGAAAGTCAAAATTTTTTTTGGATGTTTTGGAAGCTGTTTAATTTGACGGATAGTTCTTTCTCCGTAAGTATTACTACACCCTTTTTTAACACGTTGTGTAGATTAAAGACCCCATTGCCTCGTCTTAATAGTTATAACGCGATCAAAGCAAGTTCACGCTACTTAGACACTATTATTTTACAGGACTATCAAAGAGCATTCATAACTAAAAGCGGCTTATTATTCAATGCAATGGTGGGAACCTACTTCATCAGCATTTTAAATACTATTTGTTTATGTAAGTATCTAATTTTGTCTTAATCGGGTTGAATGGGTCACTTTAGCTATTAACTTATTCCCGAGATGATGTTATTAAAATACTTGGTATACCTCACTGCTTAGTTGTATAGGTCCCAATTCGTATTACAATTGAAAGAACGAAAAAAATATTTATTCGCCACACACAAATTAAATAAAAGACTAAATAACATCGAGTATGCTCATGCAAAACCAAAAAACTGCCTCGGTGGCGTAATGGGTGAATGCTCGACTGCCAATCAAGAGGTCCCGGGTTCGATCCCCAGGTCAGGCAGTGTTAATATTGGATTTTTCCATTAGGAATTATCTCAATGCCTGGAGTCTGGAACTGTGCCCGGTAGATGGCAATAGGCTCGCCACCTATTACATGGGACCAATAACATACTGGCGAAATGTGGGTGTATCTACTATGGGACTGAGTCCTGGGTACACCTCTGCCTACCCCTTCGGGAAAAAAGGCGTGAATGTATGTTATGTTATGTTAAAACCAAAAAACTCAGCATAATGCAACTGGGACGGAGGCGATTAAGTATGTCCCACTAGTATTGTCAATGGTACAATAAGTATAATAAGTAATGGTACAGTAAGTACTCCGTCCTGACTTAGTGACAGATTTAAAAAAAAAACAATTTTATGCTCATATTTCTTAAAATCAAGTTCTTGTGTGAAAAGTGGAATCATTTACCTTAATGAAAAATCCAATAATATAACTACTTATATGTTACTTATATTGTTGTTACATAGATATCTATTTAACATAAAGTACCTACGTACTTTATGTTACATAGATATCTACCTATGTAGATAGGTAGGTAGATATATTATCGAAATATGAGTAAAAAAATTGATGTTTTCCAATTGTCACAGGTATAAGGGCATATTTTACAAACTGTTATACATTTTAGATGGACCATACCGGACGCGATATTACCAGGAGTCTCAGGAAGGGCTGTACAGTGGCGCCAGCTTTTTACTATCTTGGAACCTAGTCTCATTACCATTCTCTTTTATAACTTGCTTCGGTTCTGCTGCTATCATTTATCCGTAAGTAGTTTATTTATGCAAATAGGTACCTATTCGCTACCTAGTCGCTCCCGGTACGAATTTTGTGGTAAGCACAGATCACAGACACATTTATATCTATATCTGTGGAGTAGTGAGAGGCGGATCAAGCTCTCTCGCTCTAACCTGTACGAAATAACTGTTTTACTCTCTGCATTTTGAACAGAATAGAGATAATAAAAATTAAAATATTTTGGTGTGTTCACACCAATAGAGCCTCAGTCACTGGTTGGGAATTTAGGTTCTCTCCGTTCTCTTCAAATCCGTTCAAATCCTTTATCTTGAGCCCCGGATTGGTATCGATCCCAGGAGGGAACGATCTTAGCTTACTACAAAGCCGCCCAATACAAATGTTATTTTTTAACAGGATAATCTCCGACATAACAGAGACGTTAGATTTCATATATTTCTCGCTAATACTCTGGTCGTGTTACATCTACGCCGAGCAACAATCTCTAGCGATCATGATGTTCGTCAAGAGCGGTCTTATCGCTGCGATGGTCAACATTTACATCACCTGCGTTTATGTTATGCTCGCTAGCGGTGTACTTAGGTAAATATTATTTTTTTAATTAATAAATTTTTTAATCATTTTATTTACATATTACTATTGATGTAATGTACCCTATATGTTATTCCAGGGTTTAAGCTATCTACCATACTAAATTTAAGCCCAATTGGTTTAGTAGTTTTGGCGTGAAGAGGCCATAAACATAAACACTCGCACCCTTCTGGCTATTTAAGCAAACCTTATTCAGGTAATCTTAATGCGAAGAATGACCTTGAAAGCAAAATAAAAATTGCTCTAGGAGGTTTTAAATGGGTTATCATTAAAAAAAGACATGATCTTGATATTTTGCCTCTTAATCCCCACTTGATTCTTAGCAAGGATTTCAGGGATTTTTAACTTTTTTAAATATTCTGGTTTTTTTTTTCAGGTCCTACAAAGGCTACGAAGAATGGCTGTTCTACTTAACCTACATCACACAAACGCGCTACGCATCAATATACCTACACAGAAGTGTTTTCAAACAGCCTACTTTCAACATTTTACCTTACAACGATCAAGAAAACTGCACATCTATCACCAATCTCATTCAAACGTCCTCATCTCTCAATACTAATTCAAATAGTAACTGTAGGTACGCGAGCGGCAAAGCATTTTTGACCGAAAGATTCGCCCCAAAGTCTTTCAGCGGGGATTTGTATCAATCCGGGGATTTCGACATGGATTTCAATTTGGGGATTTCCTTCGCGTTTTCATTGGGTATAATGGTGTTTAATAAATTCTTGTATTTGATGCCTTTGCCTGGTTATATTACCGATAAGTTTATTGAGTGATTTTTTAATTTTAGACCCAAAATAAGTGCTAGCTATGAAATTATAATTAGACTTGATTCTGTACCTATATGCAACACCGTAGATCCATTGTGAAATTGTATTAAGATATTATTATTATTATTAGTCGCTGGAACTATGCTCGCTGTACTATGGGACTGAGTCCAGGGTACCTACATCTCTGCCTATCCCTTTGGGGAAAAGACGTGATTGTATTTTATGTTATAATATTATTAATTATTATGTCAAAAATGTTTTGAAAAAGACTAACTACAGCTTTTTTGACATAATATTTTATTTAATGATTAGTCTTGATCTACAACGGTAAATATATTCATATTTATTATACTAACTATATAAATACAAGTCGATTTTTTTTTCCCGTTTTACCAACCCTAGAGCCAATTTCAACTGGAATGGTTGAAATAAGCCAACTGGCCAATCCATGAACAATTAACATAATATACAACTGATCATATCGACACTCTATATACCATTGACTGCCTCCGTGGCGTAGAGGGCGCATGCTCGACTGCCAATCAAGAGGTCCCGGGTTCGATCCCCAGGTCAGGCAGTGTTAAATATTGGGTTTTTCCCTTAGGAATTATCTCAATAACTGCCTGGAGTCTGGAACTGTGCCCGGTAGATGGCAATAGGCTCGCCCCCTATTACATGGGACCAATAACATACTGGCGAAATGTGGGTGTATGTACATGGGACTGAGTCCTGGGTAACATCTCTGCCTACCCCTTCGGGAAAAAGGCGTGAACGTATGTTATGTTATGTTTTATATACCATTGACCTTAAAAAGTTACTTTTCATCGACGTATTTTTGTTTTCACGTTTAAAAAGCCTCGATAAAACAGTAATTTACAAATCGAAGCATTCTTACTAGAATCCCCAACAAATCCCCACAATGGGGATTATTGCAAAATCAATAGTAAAGCTAAGCTATATTTTAGTAATACCTTTTAGAATAATTTTATGTAAGGAGCTAAATATGATTGTGAATTTGTCCAGTGATTTAAAAATGCATTAAAATTATATTTACACTTTATTTTGGTTTTATTAAATACCATGGCCTTAATAAATTATCTTATTACATCTAAAGACACATTACATTACATCTAATATTACATCTAAAGACAGGATATTTATCAATTAGGTTAATTATATACATAATTATCAAGAAAATTAATAAACATTATGGTGATTAGCAAATTACTTTGAATTTTAATTATTATATGAAGGTAAGTAAATTTTATTTATTTCTTAAAAGGCATTTAATTATTGGAATACTACCTTAGCAACTATGTACTGTATTTAAACTAATTATGAACTAAGTTAAAAAAATATTTCAAGGTATCTTCTAATTTCGACTCTTAATCGTCGTTATCATTTCACTTAAAGCGTATTAAGAATTTCATTCAATCCTAAAAAAACTCTAATCAATGTTTCTTATTCCGCTGTTTCCTCCGAATATTATTGACCCATACGATAAATTTGTATGCCAAGATTTTTAAGATGGAGTAAGTTATATCCCTATTTTATATTAACTTTCTTTATTAAACTCTCAATTATTTTCCGGTTAATGTGTAGGCCAACAGAGGAAGCCGAGTGCAGATTTTACCATGAAGAATAGGAAACGGCTATACACGTCCTCTGTGAATGCGAGCCACTCATGTTCAATAGAAGTATCCAGTATCCACCTGGGACGAGAAATAATTCGCCCATATGAGATACAACACATCAATCATCCTCGGAAAATTGGAAATGTCTAGATTCAGCGGGCTTAAACCGTTATGGATGGCTGCCACTATAGATCAGCAATGGTCGAGGAGGCTTATTAAAATTAAATAAATAATAATAATAAAAGTAAAACTGGGGCTTTTAGACGCTACTAGAATATCACAAGAATATAGTTATTAGAGTTCATAAAAGAAAATAAAATGATAGGGACAATATGAATTAAAATGAAACGAGGGATTAAAATGAAGGCGCAAGCTTAGATCATAGAAAAATATACATATAAGCATATTTTATCGAATGTATTAATTATTATATTTTGAGGGAACAGGGGAAATACAAAATATTGATGTGGTAAGTTTTTTTAGGGTGGTGTCAAATTGTTTAAAGGCGTAACCTCAACACTGTTGTATTTGCTTTAAAGATCTTCGATAAAATATACCCAAGATTTTGCGTTAGCGCTCCAAAAATATTCGAACAAAATTGAGCTTATATCAAGTCTAAGCACTATTTTATCGCCAGTCGGCAGTCGCACGCCAACCATAACGTGAAACGATACAGAAGTTCTCAGAGATGTTGCAAATACGAAAAATACATGGGATTTCGTCCGTAACTAACAGCCCGTTCACACTAGTCGTAAGTCGCATATGACTAAAAGTCGAAAGCTCTGGTCACCATACACTTTAGACTAAAAATCGCATCTCATCCAATGTGAACAGCTCCATATAAAGTGTATGGTGACCAGAGCATTCGACTTTTAGTCATATGCGACTTACGACTAGTGTGAACGGGCTGTAAGTGTTATAATTTTGGCGTTTTTTTTTTATGATAGTGAGTGACAAGACGAGCAAATCAGGTGCATGATGGTAAGCATCAATGATTGCCCATATCAGATACAGTGCCACCCAGTGTTTTAAAATTAAAAATTCTGCGCGGCACTGCACTGCGCCTGTCACCCTGAGATATTAGTTGTTGAATTTCGTCATGCCCAGTAATTTCGCTGGTAACATTGCCCTTCAGACCGGAACACAGTAATGTTTGCACATTACTGCTTGGCGGATGAATAACTGGCAAAGGTGTGGTACTTCCCCAGGCGGCCCCCTGCAAAAGAGGCCTACCACTACAAAAACTACTAGTTTTTACAGTAATATATGTTTGAAATAATTGAGTTAACATCTCTCAATTATTATTTAAATAAATATCATCGTTTCTTTCTCGCAGTTGTCTCTTTCGTTCGTATGATTTAGATAACGAGAGCAGAGCTCAAATTGGGAGAGCTCTAATTTTAAGCCTTAGCGCTATGAACATTATAGTAGGTAGTATAGTTACACACCGATAGATCCATTGTATACGAGGTAAATTTCCTAGAAAGTAGTTTATTTACATTCTATAATGGGAACGAATTATAATGGGGTTTAGCGCCGACTTCACTACGATTGTGAGCAAATTATTAATTTCATCAAAACATTTTGGCTAATATCCTATAGGTATACGTGCGACACCAAAAAAAATCTCGTTGCTTACAACAGACCAAAATTATGAAGAAATTTACTTTACTTTTAGCCCCGCTCTTGTACGTCACAAAGATGGACTTTTTGAACTTTGAAGAGGAGTGAAGAGGTTAATTTTACTTGTCGTAGTGGTCATAAAATTTTAGGAGTTCTCGTCAAAGCAGCGGGGGAATAATGCCCTATGTTCATTACGCGACCGTCGAAAACTAAACCTTAAACCACTGCAATAAGGTTTTTGTTGAAATTAAAGGTGCATCATTCTTACTGATTTGTGTGAATATTGTAATATAGAACATTTTAATGAACTCAAGCAATTTTCGTCTGTTGCGCTTAGATGCAAAGTTGCATCTACGGTTGGTATGTTTTATCGAAGTTCAAGACACATAATAATATGTAACTATAAAATATATAGCTACACTACCTGTGCCCCGCGGTTTTACCCGCATAGTCATCGTTCCCGTGGGAATTTGCGGTGTAAAGTATTCCACGTGTTACTCCAGGGTCACTGACATATCAAATTTCGACTCAGTTCAGTAGTTTTGGCGTGAGGAAGTAACAAACACAGAAGACTATCGTCACTATGACCATCTTAGGTCTAACAAGACATGGTGATCGACTTTACAGGTTTTTTTCTCTTTCACTCTTGAACAGAATCAATCTGCTGTCTCTTTCACACGTATTCTCCACTGGATACTACCGCTCATGTAGATTATTTTCATCGAGTGATGGGAGAATGTTTAGTTCTATGAAATGGTGAATGCCTCCATGACCTTAGGATATGCGTAGAGGACGGCGGAGTCCGACGGTGCTTCCCCATCGCTCTCTGTGGGAACACACGCCGTGCCATCATCTAAAACAATAATATATAAAAATTAAGAATTTTCCAACAGAAATAAATTAACATAACATCACGTTTTTTTCGCGAAGGGGTAGACAAAGGAGGACAGTTAAGTAGTTGTACACCCACAATTTGCCAATAATTTTTTAAGTCTACTTTTTTTATATAAAAAATGACAGATAATATTTTTAAGCTAAACTATAACTTGTCTAATATTAACTAATTTACAGCTGAACAAAAATCTATTTTATGGTCATATTTCCATAAATTAGGTACAAAAAGGGCATCTTATCAGGTAATTTAATATTCAATTGATATGAACCCTCTTAGAATTTAATTTACGGAAATATGGCCAAAAATTTGATTTTTGTGCAGCTGTCATTGATCAAGCTATATTTGACAAAGCTTAAATTAGTTAAAATGTATTCTCAATTCTCACCATTGTAGATTAATATTGTTTTGTTCATTTTGTTGATGGTTACCTGCAATATAAATAACATTGATTATATTATCAAAAAAATACACAGTCACACCTTGTTCCCGTGTTATATGCAGTTTATTTTACAACACTTGCTACAATCCTGACATACGACTTACGCATCTTCCACTTTCATCACATTCTTCACACATGCTTCATACACGCTTTTTGGTTGTGGGTGTCGTTGTGGGCAGCCTGAGTCAGACAGTAAGAGGAAGTCATTCTGTCTAAAAGTTAGACATAATCATTTTGTAGGACGTTACTTTAACATCAATAAATAAAACCATGCATCTATGATCATCATCATCATCATAGCCATAGGACGTCCACTGCTGAACATAGGCCTCCCCCATAGATTTCCTGGGTGTGCACTGCTTACGACTAGATTAGATGGTCCAGTGTGATCCTGCTGTCTTTTTCAGATTGTCTGTCCACCTTGTGGGTGGATGTCCTACACTATGCTTGTGGGTCTATGGGTTCCATTTGAGATTTACTATGTACCCTGCCCATTGTCACTACAACTTGTCATCTAAATGGATTAAATCCTAATAAAACGACAAATCTTTTAAAGGCCCAAATTCTTTTTTAAATTAGTAATTGCAGTTTATGTTACTTTTAGGTCAACTGATACCAATATTCTAAAAAATATTTCAAAAAAGTTTTAGTCATATCTGGGTTAAAAATATTGAAAATAATTAAAAAGCATTTAACAGCTAACCTTCTATACTTACAGGAGATGTAAGAACTATTTCTCTATATTTTTTGAGGTACACCTTCATGGGTTCCACATAATTATCAAAACCGAGGGTGTTCATAGCAAAGAGTATGTCTTCACCGTTTATTGTTTTTCTTTTTTCTATTTGGCAACGGTCACTTGCTTCACTGGTTATAAAGGATATGAACTCTGATATGCACTCTTGTACACATTCTCTGGCATCTTTCGCTATCTGTGGTAATAAAAAACATTTTTGATATAAATGGCCCGTTTCACAGACTGTACCTAAATAGGATAATATGAATGTGCGTGTGTGCCTGCATACAGTCGTCCAACGAACAGAGTATTTTACATAATAATAATATATTAAGGAAGTAACATACAGTCAAACCTCACATCAATGATAAGTCTTTGCTCTCGCTCTAACAAGATACCGCTGTCATACTTATCAAATGCAGCAACTAAATACTACGAAATCAGCGTTCTCGAGCCTGTCAGACACAACTTTTTGTGCCATTTGGCACTTGTTGCAACCTGCTTTCTTATGCACACCAGCATTGTTTCACACATACAATTTGAAAATTTCTGCATTTTGAAGCTGTTGTTTTAGGTAGGGTGCCATCTGGTCAGAGAGCGAGCAAAATTAATCATGATGTATGATAAGTTTTCAAGGTTTATGAGAGTCGAAAATTTTGTTAGCATAAAAAAAAACCATCCATACACAATTTCAAGCTCCTTGTTTCACTATTTAAAGCTGCATATCTACTTGAGGCAGCCTCGAGACAGTTGAACAATGGATACACATCACTATTCTTTATAGCTAATAAATTTTAATGGAACATACCTTTCCATTCTCCGGTATAGCCCTCTTCATAATTTTAGCAATATTAGCAATAGGAAGAAACCTGTCCTGTTCTCTGAGCGGCACGTTCTTTAATCCAGAGTCAGAGTTATTCTCATCTTCTGCAAAAATACAAAACGCATAATCTAGTTTGATTATGACTAAGTTAACTAAAACCCTAATTGGGATTTAACCGACCGAGTTACTGTATACGAAATGATGAAGGGCGAAGCAAAAAACACTCAATAGTAATGTTTGTCTTTTGAAGAGCAACAACTTGTTCTAGAAATATTAAAATATAACCTCTCAAAGTAGGAAGTCATACAGCAAAATACAAGGAAATTTAAACTTTTCTAGGTGTTTCAACTTACCCAGTATATCATCAGAGTTTACCACGTATGTATCTTCATCAACGAGTGTATACCCGTTGTCGATTCTCACCAAATCATTGCCCAGTTCGTCGCCTTCCATGTTTTAGGAAACCTTACGGGAAATTCGGAATTTCAGTGTTTGTGATACACTGTATTTACTTTAGAGCGTTAAGGCTATAGCACGATAATGAGTCAGATGCAATTGATATTATTTCAAGCAATTTCTATTATTGTACAAGAAAATTATTTACGAAGGAACAATATTTTCCATTTCATCAGTCGTCAACACAGATCACTATCAACAGCGAGTGTTAAATTCATTTTCCATTTTTTATCTGTGACTGTCAACGTAACTGTCAGGAGTCAGGGTAAAGCCAATGTCAATAGTTGTCAATTTATTTATTCTTTTGTTTAGCTGAAACACCGCAATTTCTTCATTTGCCAATGTATAAGAAAAATCCTGATATTATAATAATCTGCTTTATTTAAACAAATAATTAAATTCAAACTGAACAAAGCGACCTGCCCCGGATTCCCACGGGCGCAAATTAATCATACAAAGGTACATTTTTGCCTT
This sequence comes from Hemistola chrysoprasaria, assembly GCA_947063395.1. NCBI lineage: Eukaryota > Metazoa > Arthropoda > Insecta > Lepidoptera > Geometridae > Hemistola > Hemistola chrysoprasaria. Next base: position 14,073,040 of record OX346714.1, read on the forward strand.
AAAATCTAGTTATTATAGGTGACACTATAATCGGTCACAAGAGTCCTTTGAGCAGTTTTTTTTATTACGATAGTTCCGTAGATGGGCCTGCAGGCCTAGCATGACTTTGACTCCAATTCACTATTGTTTATACACTCTATTGCACTTGAATACCTAATGCATATCTGCTGTCTCATTCTAACCACCTAGGTTTACTTAGTTTTCCTTGATCTTGGCCTGTGCTAACAGGACTGAAGACCCTTTTAGATGATCACCATATCATTTATTCTAATTAAGTGTCTTCTGTAGCAGATATAACTGTCTTTTCATGATTTCTTTTCTTAGATTTAATATATCAATCTCTAACTGATGCTTCTCTTGTCTATGTTCTTTTTCAATCTTAAATAGTTCTTTCTGCTTCTGCAACTGGAATTCAAAGAACTCTCTCTTAATATCTTCTATATCCTTATGTTTCTCAGATTTTATTTTTTCATGTAGATTCTCCTGTAGAATAATTTCTTCTGTAGGCATGTTAACATCATGTATTTCATCTATTACAGGTTCATTATTATATTCATGGTCATTATGTTCTACGGAACTGTCGCCATAGGATCCAGAATTATTGACATTTTCTTGTAGGTTTTCCTCTAGAGCAATAATTTCTTCTGTAGACATTAGGTGTTCTTCTTCATTGATTGCAGGTTCATTGGTTTCTTCATCATCATTATTTATTAATGCGGAATTATCGTTGTCATTGGACTCTTGCTGAAATACACAAAATAAAAAATATGTATAACTGCCTGAGCTTTTTTTTTATATCCGAATTACTGCTATGACAGTCCGGAGTCTGTAAATGTGCTCGGTAGATGGAAATAGACTCCCCCCTATTACATGGAACTTGAAACATAACTGCCTCGGTGGCGTAGTGGGCGCAAGCTCATCTACCGATCATGAGGTCCCGGGTTCGATCTCCAGGTCAGGCAAAGTGTTAGATATAGGTTTTTTTATTAGGAATTATCTCTATGACAGCCTGGAGTCTGGAACTATGCCCCGTAGATGGCAATTGGCTCGCCCCCTATTAGACTCAACACAACTAGAGAAATGTAGATATATCTAAAATAGGACTAGATGCACTTCTAGCAAACACTTCTGGGTAACAAGGTGCGATCAGACCTCCGTCACTCCATACAATCAGCCGCGCGCAATAGCCTACGTAGAAAACATAATGTGTGTACACGCGTTAATGTGTGCGTATGCCCATAGCATTACTGGCTGGACTGACTGCCTGGTCACAGGCAGGTGGTTCAAGTGTTGTTTCTTTATGTAGTGATAGTTAGTATTCTTTGGTGCTATGCATTGTTAAAATCCTACTATCCTACTTCCTACTAAATTTTAGAGGCGAAAGTTTGTATGAATTACTGAACCGATTGGGCTGAAATGTGTACATATAACTCGACATAAGAAGAAATAAAAGAGTGGAAAATAATGGGGGCGCCACTGTATTTATCAATTAGAAAAACATTTCTTTTCTGTCAAGCTGTACCTATTACCTATAGATAGTTAACCCTGGAAAAACACATGGTACTTTTTATTCCGAGTCCCGATATTCCCACAGGAACAAAATCTGCACAGGTGAAAATGCAGAGCAAAGTTAAGTATTATAATAAAAAAACAGATGACCTACACAATACTCAAAATTCTTCAAAGGTCTTTGCCTGGGAGGTTCATAATGGCTGATAGTAGTATTAATCAATCTGCCCTGCTCATCAGTCAATATCTTCAAAAATCTCTGCTCAAGTGCTGAAAATTGGCTCCAAATTTCTCCTTCTTTTTGTGTTTGTTGCATCATCGAATACCTCCTGCGCAGCTTGAACTTAATGTCGCTCCAGTACTGAAAGAGGTCTCATTCATAAGACAACATACATACTGCCTTTGTGACAGTGGTTTGCTAGTGCTATTGCTGATAATGAGGTCAAGGGTTTGAGGCCAATAAGTGATACTTATTGAATTTTTGGATTTATTCATTTTTTTCTTTTTTCTCCATAACTGGCTGGAGTCTGCAATTATGTCCAGTCAATGGCAATAGGCTTACCTCTTATTACATGGAACTTGAAAAACATAACTGGGTGTTCCTAGGCTTATATTCCTACTTCAATGTTCTATTAGCCCAAACTACAAAGGTAATAATAATAATAATATGAGACAACTTCCACACATGGTCATCTGGTCCCAAATTAGGCTAGAAGCCTGTTATACTATGGTAACCAGATGACTGATATACATACTTTATATACGCTTATAACACCCAGACACAGATTAGACATGTTCATGCACACAAATGTTATTACCTGGCCGGGGATCGAACCCGGGGCCTGCGGTACAGAAAGCAGAGTCACTACCATCTGAGCCAACGAGGCTGTCAAGGTAGCAACAATATTACTAAAAGTAGTGTCCAGCGTTAAGCTTTGCATTCAGACTTTCTCCTAGCATTCATACAAAAGTTGCCACAATTCTTACAATATTAGTTAAATCTTAGTCACATGTAGCTATTTATAGCAGGTATTTTCCATAAACTAAAAGGAGAAGTTAACAATCAACAACAACAATCAATTACTAACTACTGCTTTATAATTCAACATGATCAATTTCATAGCAACAATTTTTGCTCTGCGATTTTTTACATGTTAATAGCTGTTTTACTAGTGAATGGTGTGCTTACTTTCATGCCTGCAATGTAATAGAACATTCGCAAAGAAGATCGGCTACATTTATGCGAGCACACCAGAGAACATACGGAACAACAGACAACTACAGAGAAGCTGTCGCCATGGTCGAAATCCGCCGGATCGCATCATCATCATCATGTACCAAAATAGCTACATGTGACTGAAGCTTTAGATACTGCTAGAGTAGCGCTCAACACATATAATGCGTGTATGTGGAATGTGGACGAAATGGTTGCAAACAACACATATAATAATAAAGATGTTTATTATTAAATCGACTAAAAAATATAACACAGATTTTTTCTCTTTCTTTCAACTTGACACTCAATTTGCGGAAAAACAAAAGATAGATTGACATCATCGAATTCAAATTACTTGTATAGAAAAACTCTATGCCTAATAAACCTAGCAGTCTTATTTGACAAACCAAAGAGGTTTTCTAACACTCCTCCTTAATTTGAATTCCCTTGTATCCATCTGTCTAGCAAACCACTTCACTCACATGCATCTACCTAGTGCACCACATCTATCACTCCCATCTGTTTTGTACACCATACAAACTTGCCTTTTGCCAACGGTTTTGTCAGTCCATCCGCAATCATATGTGAGGTATCCTGATAACTCAAATTGATGGTACTGCTCTCAACCGCCTGTCTTATGAAGTGATAGCGCACATCAATATGCTTTGTGCGCTGGTGATGGGCAGGGTTCTCAGCAATATGTATTGCTGATTGACTATCACTGCGTATAGTGATAGAGCTCTCTTCTTTCTGTGTTATTTCAGAAATAAATCTTCTCAGAAAGATAGCTTCCCTTGCAGCTTCAGATATTGATACGTATTCTGCCTCTGCTGTTGAGAGGGCAACAGTTTTCTGCTTCTTGCTCTCCCAGCTCACTGCTCCTCCTTGAGATAAGAACACATATCCCGTGTATGACTTTCTGTCATAAGTACTAGCATGACTTGCATCGGCATGACCTTGTATAAAAAGTTGTTGTGTGTCCCTGGAATACATAAGTCCATAACTCCTTGTACCCTTCAGGTATCTCAACACACGTTTTGCCATGCTCCAGTGCACCTCAGTGTAACAAGTGTTAAACTGGCTGAGATAGCTCACCGCATTTGCTATGTCCGGTCGTGTACACACAGCAAGGTACATCAACGATCCTATTAAATTCTGGTATGGTATCCTAGGATCAGGTTGATGCTCCGCATTAGGTCTCTCCAGTTTATGCCATTCACCAGGAACAGAGGGTGTTGCAGCTATTTTACAATCCTCCATTCCAAAGGTCTTGAGAATTTTCTCAACATATTTTTCTTGATCCACCTTGATTCCATCACTATTCTGTGTGATTCTCATTCCCAGAATGAGCTCTGCTTTACCAAGGTCTTTCATCTCAAACTTTGAAGTGAGTTCTTTCTTCACTCTTCTAAGTTCAGTGACATCGTTCCAAAAAATTAGCATGTCGTCTACGTATATGGCCAAGATAATAATCTTTCCATCTGTAATTCTCGTGTAGACACAAGGTTCGTTTTTGGACTGTGTAAAGTTCAGTTGCTTTAGAACTTGATCCAGTTTTTGGTTCCAGGCTCGAGCAGTTTGCTTAAGGCCGTAAAGAGACTTATTCATGAGACAGACATAGGTCTCTTTTCCGCGTTCTACAAATCCGTCTGGCTGTTTCATATAGACAGTCTCTGATATCTCTCCATTCAGAAACGCTGTCTTCACGTCCATTTGATCAACTTTAAGACCAGTTCGGGCAGCTAAAGCGAGTAACACTCGTAACGAACTGTGACGAACAACCGGTGAGAACGTCTCGTTATAGTCAATACCGCATCTTTGGCTAAAACCACGAGCGACCAACCGAGCTTTGTATCGTTTTCTATTTCCCGCCTCTTCTTTGATTTTAAATAACCATTTAGAATCAACGACGTTACACTTAGCTGGTGGTTTTACCAATGTCCAGGTATTGTTTTTCTTTAATGCATCCAGCTCCTCCTGAATTGCATTTTTCCATTTCACTCTATCATCCCTCGACAAAGCTTCGTTAACAGTTTTAGGATCCTGCTCTGATTCTGTTGTTTGATATAGAACATAGTCCTGAAAATTCTTTGGTTTACGGTTGCGTGATGGATACCTTCTCTCACTTTCTTGATCATCGTCTTCCTCTGCAGACATGTAGTCATCAGTCTCATGATTATTATCCACTGGCACCTCCAAACTATCATTTTCATTTTCTCCGTCAGTATCCAACCGAGGTTGTTGAGCTTGTATAGGGATATCAAGTGTTTCAGTACCCACACAAGGATGCTGAACTTCTTCGTTTTGAAGAATATTATTCTGAATATCTTCAGAATCTTGAATATGCTCCTCCAAGGGCATAATATCCTCAGATTGTCTTGAAACGGGTACCACCATGGTTTCATTTGAAGGTTTCGCCAAATTCGCGTTTAACTTTTGATTTTCAAGAAATACCACGTCTCTGGCTTTAAAACATTCTCCTGTTTTAGGATCTACAAGCCGATAAGCCTTAGAATTGTCGCAGTATCCAGTGTGCAGCAATTCTTTACTCTTGGCGTCCCATTTCGTTCTTTTCTGATCTGGTACGTGCATAAACGCTTTACATCCAAATGTTTTAATCATGCTTAGATCACTTTTTATGCTAGTCCAGGCTTCTTCTGGTGTCATGTTTTTGACAGCTACCGTTGGTGATCGATTTTTCAAGAAGACTGCATGTTGGACAGCCTCTGCCCAGAACTTCTTTTGAAGTCCCGCTTCTTGAAGCATGCATCTCGCCTTTTCGCAAATTGTTCGATTTGCACGTTCTGCAACTCCATTCTGTTCGGGTGTATACTCTACCGAAAGTTGGTGTTTAATTCCTTTTTGTTTCAAATATTCATCCATAGCGTTGTTGACGAACTCCCTACCATTATCCGTTCGAATGGCTTTTATTTGTTTCCCTGTTTGGGTTTCCGCTAATGCCGTAAACTCTTTAAATTTTCCTAAAACTTCACTCTTCTGTTTTAGAAAATATATAAAAGTTTTCCGCGTAAAATCGTCAATAAACGTCAAAAAATATTTCAAACCTCCAAAAGAATCTTCACTCATAGGACCGCATACGTCTGAGTGAATCAAGCCTAAAGGTTCTTTAGCTCTCGTACCACCTTTTTTCGTAAAAGGTTGTTTGGTTTGTTTTCCCATCAAACAAGCTACGCAGTTGAGTTTCGCAGAAGAGTTAGGAAAACTTACCCCAGTCGCAAGTTTATCTCTAAGGAGGAGGAGGTTGCGCATACCCAGATGTCCCATCCGCTGATGCCACAGAATCATCTCCTGACTGACAGTTGTGTTGAGAGCAGTATCCTGTAAACACTTTTTAAGTTTATATACGCCTCTCTCTTTTATTCCTTTCACAACAGCCTTACCTTTCACCTCACATTCTCCTTTCTTATAAACCTCGAATCCATTCTCTGTAAATACTGCAATGTGACCTTTCTTCACTACAGCACTCACACTCATTAAGTTCGCTTGTAATCCCGGAACATACATAACATCACTTACAGTCAACCCTAATGATTTACACTCTACCGTACCTTTTCCCTCACCATACACCTTTTTTCCATCAGCACATGTTACAGTCACTCGAGCATCCACACTAAACTTCTGGAAGTCATTAAACCAATCTCTTTGCTTTGTCATATGCGTAGAGGCGCCTGAGTCGAAGACCCATTCTTCGTCATATGCATCTCCCGCAGTACTAAGAGCATATGTATGTAAAGCTTCCTTTTTGTTTCTGGGATTCTCTGGACATGTATTGGCTTTGTGAGGTCCGTCACATATAAAGCATCTGATTGTTCTTCCGTTCTTAGTCTTCGATTTCGTAGACTGCTTCTTGGATAATAACGCAGACGCTTTCTCACTAGAGCTCGATGTATAGGTGTCCTCCATTTGGAAAAGTTTTGTTTTTACGTAATCGGTAGTCAGTGATATATTACTGTTTTCTACAGCTAATCTCATGGGTTGGAATTCTTTAGTAAGTCCTTGGAGAATCAATGCAGCTAACAGTTCATCGTTGATCTCCTTTCCAAGGTCAGTTAATTCTTGAGTAACCGCCATCATAGTTGTTACATATTCTCGAACTGTTCCGAATTGTTCCAATTTCAAATTGACAAGTCTTGACAGCAGCCTGCATCTATTGTTCAATCCTTTATCTTCAAAAGCTGTTTTTAAAGATTCCCATGCATCCTTTGCTGTCTTAGTATGCCTTACATGCACCAAGCAATGCGGTTTTATCATCAAGCAAATCTTTGCTCTTGCCTTCTGATCTTTTCTTGTTCCGACTGCATCTGACGTTGGAGGGGTGACACTCGTGTACTCCCACAGGTCATCATGTATAAGGCACAGCTCCATAAGGAACTTCCATCTTGCATAATTTGAATTTCCATCAAGCTTCTCGAAAGTAGGTAAATTCAAAGTCGAACCATTATGTGTGCTACTATTACCACCACCGTCCATGGTTGCAGCGGGCCATAACCTGCTAGAGTAGCGCTCAACACATATAATGCGTGTATGTGGAATGTGGACGAAATGGTTGCAAACAACACATATAATAATAAAGATGTTTATTATTAAATCGACTAAAAAATATAACACAGATTTTTTCTCTTTCTTTCAACTTGACACTCAATTTGCGGAAAAACAAAAGATAGATTGACATCATCGAATTCAAATTACTTGTATAGAAAAACTCTATGCCTAATAAACCTAGCAGTCTTATTTGACAAACCAAAGAGGTTTTCTAACAGATACTAACCCTACACCAACTTTTACCACTCCTACTGACACTTCCATCAATTTCGTTCAAATGTTTGGCAATCTTGTCCCAAATAGCATTCGCCTTAATGTAATCTCTACTCCTGTATTTAGACAGTGCAAGGGGAGGCAATCGCTCCAAAAACTGGAGTAGCATCTCCCTGTGTTTATCACTCACACGATTCGTCATTTTTAGGGTTTCTAAATAAAGAAAAGTTCAGGTTGTATTTTTAGTTCTGAAGACGCCCGGTAGATTTTCTGTCATAACTCATAAAACATCTCCACACTTCAGGTAAAATATATTAGTTATTTATTTATTAGTTCACAATCACAAATATTCATTAAGTTATTCATTTAGAAATTCCTAATTCCTATTACTAGTTTAGAGCGTTGCTCATTGCTCAATGCCACAGAACAAAATTTCCTCTCTGTTCTGTGAACAAAAGCTCAGTGCTCAGTAGAGGTGTTCGTTAAATCATTAAACTATTTTTATGAACAGCTTTATGTTCGTCAATGAATTAACTGTTTATCTTCAACGTAAAAACCTGTTGAAAATATAAACCTGTTGAAAATAAATTCCGTTAACGTAACTTTCAATGCAACGAAAAATAAACCTGTTTAAAATATAAAGCTAATATATTCCGTCAACGTTAACGTAACTTTCAATGCAACGAAATATAAACCTGTTGAAAATATAAACCTAATAAATTCCGTCAACGTTAACGCAACTTGTAATGCATCGAAACCCGCCCCCTTATTACTTATTATTATATTATTATTAAGCAATTAAACGCTTTCCACACTTTTGTTGCGTCCGTAATAAGGGGGCCGTTGACGAATTAACAGCTTTTTTAACCTATTGACCATTGACAAAAAACAGCTACATTAAATTAATTAAAAAACCGTCAATAACACACCTCTCTAGTGCTCAGTGCCAGTTTCGCCAGATAATATGTATTATCTATGGCTCAATGATCCTACCACAGAATATGTCCTAATTTGTGACTTGTGAAGAAGAAGAAATACAATTCAACGTCATTTGTGACTTGTGACTGAGTCAGTGTAGCCAGGTCTTATTTTTGTTTTACCCCCAGTCTGATAATGGCTAATTTTATTAATAAATTTGACACTTATTCAAGACTAAAATGTTTAGATGAATATTTATTAGACTGCCTCGGTGGCGTAGAGGGCGCATGCTGGACTGCCAATCAAGAGGTCCCGGGTTCGATCCCCAGGTCAAGCAGTGTTAAATATTGGATTTTTCCATTAGGAATTATCTCAATAACTGCCTGGAGTCTGGAACTGTGCCCGTTAGATGGCAATAGGCTCGCCCCCTATTCATCATCATCACATCATCTCAGCCACAGAACGTCCACTGCTGAACATAGGCCTCCCCCATAGATTTCCACTCAGTCCGGTTGCAAGCGGCCTGCCTCCATCGTGTTCCTGCCGTCTTTATCAGATCGTCTGTCCACCTTGTGGGTGGACGTCCTACGCTGCGCTTGCCGGTCCGTGGTCTCCATTCGAGAACTTTGCAGCCCCATCGGCCATCAGTTCTACGTGCTATGTGCCCTGCCCATTGCCACTTCAACTTACTAATCCGCTGGGCTATGTCGATAACTTTCGTTCGTCTACGGATCTCCTCATTTCTGATTCGATCTCGCAGAGAAATTCCGAGCATAGTGTAACTGTACAACTCAGTATGAGACTGAGTTCTGGGTACACCTCGGCCAACCCCTTCTAGAAAGATGTTGTGTATTTACCCATATTTTCATCTGAATAAAGACTACTTCTAATACCTGCCCTTATTTTTTACCCTTTGCGTATGGCATGAATAGATATAGAAGTATATAATATAGAAATATAATATTGGTAGGTACTTTAGTGCCCGACTGGCTCAGTTGTGGTGGAGGCGTAAGGAAAAGTCACTATTGTGTAAAAATAAAACAATATTATACAATAAAATGCGCAAAAACTCAATAAAAACTAATAACAAAACAAAACACCGGCCGTTAGTCGCGGTAGCGGGCGGGGCGACTGCGCGGGCGCGGGAGGCGAGGTATCACGCCCGCGTTAGTTCACACACGCTTGTACTAGGTGGCGTGCGTTATCGCCACTCAGGTAATGTTTCCTATCGTCCAAAGGCGGGAATGTTTAAATACGCCTCAGGCGAGTGCTCAGAATGAGTGCGGTTATGACGTCGCGCTATAGTACGTATAGCTAATGTTAGAAAAATTAAATCTCCCGCGCTACTGAATAGTTCCAGTGCGAAGCGTTGGTAGCGCTAGCGTCACTTCATGTACGCAAATCTGAAGTACGTAGTGGGACTTCTTCTTGTATATTTGTTGTATAATATGTGTTCTGGATACACGCGTGACGTGTATCACCTGCTTTAACACACATTAACACATGCAAATAACACTTGTTTATGACTTATATAATACTAACTTATACATGAAAGTTGAAATTAACCAAGAAATTGCACTTCTTGCACTGTGGAGTTTGCACACATGAAATTCACAATAGATATTATATAACGGAGATACATATACATATACTGTTCGCCATTATCAATCCGATTGACTGATTTGTTTTGTAGAAGTTTTATAATACAGCAACACTGTTGATGTTGATTTTCATTGATAGCTGACAAAACAACCTGAGCCTAGGGCTGCACTGCTGATGCTCTATACGATACCAAGAATTATGTATTTCCGATATTTGAAATATCATAGTATTATTTTGATATATATATATATAATACTATGATATTTCAATATCGGAAATATATAAATATATATAATGCATCATGCAAATTATAAAAAATATGTACGCTTAAATCGTGGTAGAACGCTAGGAAAAAATAAAAATCTAAGAAAAATAATGACTACATTCGTCTTGTCGCTAATAATCATACAACAGAAACACTATGTTTTGAATTTTCTGATATCATTGCTTATTTTATGGTGACAAATCATATTATGTTGCTATCACATTATCTATTTTATTATATATTAAAAATTAATAATTACAAATGTCGATATTTCCCTTGGTCACAGCATCACGCGTGAATGTCTAGCGCGATTTCGCTGATTCTTGTTCTGTTGTGTTAGTTACTGTCAGGAGGAATATCGTATGAATGAAAATATACGAAATTTATGTAGAAAATTTAAAAAATATCAGGAAACATAACAGTGAAGTGGAGGAGAATTAGTCGGAAAGCTGACAATAGCTGGGAAAATTGCTAGGGAGAAGAAGAAGAACAAAAAGCAAACCTAACAGCGTGTGTATATGTGTTTGTGTAATGTATATTTGTTTTTCTTCTTCAAGCTCAAACGGTAACACCACAAGGCCTCGACGAAGTGGCAACAGACAACGGAGATTTAATAGTACCAGGATCACATAAACATAACGAGATTATTCCCACATGGTAATAGAGCAAGGAACTATATATCGTACCAGGCTCACATAAAAATGAGATATTCCCGCATGGTGATATAGCAAGGAGCTTTATATTAGTACCAGGCTACGCTATAAACGTGAGGAGATACTCCCACATGGTCATAGAATAAGGAGATTATTTATATAGTTCCAAGCTTACATAAACAAGAGGAGATATTCCCACATAGTGATAGAGCAAGGAGTTTTTTATAGTACCAGTCTGTACCAGGCTCACCTAAACATGATTATGATTATAGTATACCCAATAGGCCTTGTTGATACGAAGTTCACCAGAGTTATTTATATTTAGTTATGAAAATCCGTTTTGGCCGTATTTTTAAGTAAATATGTGGAACATTATTATTGAAGGGCTGTGAATTTTGGAAATAAATAGTCACGAATGTCCACAGATCACTATAATTAGTACCGAATGTCACAATCAAGAAGCTTATAGGTTGGTCACAATACTTGATTTTATTTCCTCTCTGTTCTGTGGATTTTATCTGTGATTTTATCACTATCACTTGTCCGACTTGACTGCTGACACTTGACACTTGCATGAAGTCACATCCCTATAATTCTCCGCTCTGTTTCGCGATGTAGGTTGTTGAGAAAAATTATTCTACCAAAAATAGTAATTTCACCCTATTTCTGCAGAATACAGAAACTGCTCTCAAAAACATCTGAAACTGCAGATTCAGTTGAAATCATATCTTGAATAATCTTGTCCCATTGTATTGTGAAAACATAGGTTACTTGGTTTGGGGTCACTGAACAAGAGATTGGAAAGATTTTTTTGCAATTTAGCAGAATAAATAAGCAACATGGGAGTGCCGAAGTTCTTCAGGTACACCAGCGAGAGGTATCCTTGCTTGAACGAGCTCGTGAAACAATATCAGGTGAGTTTTATATGATAATCTGATTGCGCCACAGATGTCAACAAATAGGTATTAATATCAATTTTAAAATTGCAAAATTAAAGATGCCAAATTATTGGCATCTTTAATATGAAAACAATTACAATGTACATATAGCCCATCAAATCTAAGAAGTACTATTTGACAGCTCTTATTCATATATTGCCTTGTTTGAAGGATTTATATTTAAATTTAGTAACTATGGATACATCTTGTGATAAAATTCATGATTTTATGGCAAATGTTACTGAAATAGAGTGAGTTACGCTTATGTAAAGTTATTACGGCATATAGGTAGACCACTTAATTGCGTCCTCGCCTGCGGGGGTAAAGGGGCGCGGAGATAGGACGTGAACAGGGGCCGGGAGTGGTACGGGTGGTAGGCGCGGAGGTGCACCTCTCCCGGCCCCTGTTCACGTCCTACCTCCGCGCCCCCCGACGCCGCCTCTGTACCCCACAGGCGAGGACTCAAACGGTCTAGTTATACTGGACTTGATGGGCCTGTACTCTGTACCTTACATTCATTATTGTTTTTTAAAGATGTGCTAATGAAAGATAAATCCTACCTATCATGCTAATAGGTATTATAAATGAAAAAGTTTATTTTGGTGGGTGGATGGAAGGATGGATGGATGTGTGTTAATCTTTCATGCCAAAACTACTGAACTAATGGCTGAAATTCTATATGTAGATAGTTTAAGAGTTTAGACCCTGGAATAACACATAGGGTACTTTTTATTTCCGATATTCCCACGGGAACGAAGACTATGCGGGTGAAACCAAAGGCTAGTATTAATTAAATTTAGGTATTTTCTTCTTTTTCATAAGATCTGAATGTTTTCCAAGCAGCATTATCAAGCAATTGCTTAGAAAAAAACAGGAATGCACCACATAATACACCATTACATCTTATTTTCTTGAAGGCTAAGGCCCTGTGCCTTAGCCTTCAAGAAAATAAGTACACGTACACCCAGTCCCATAGTACATTCCACCAGTTAACTATTTAAGGTCCAAGTAAAAGAGGGTGAACCTATTGCCATCAACTGGGCACAAATCCAAACTCCAAGCTCCAGATTTTATTCAGAAATAACAGTAAAATTTATGCTAATGGAAATATCTAATATCACTTTGCCTGAATAATATAACATGAAACCTTTTACAGAGAAAAATTAATGTTTTATTATTATGTATTTGTTACATAATTTTTTTTGATTAGGCAATGGGGTAAACCTAATGGGAATTACCCCATTTCCATAGTAGGTACACCCACACTCTTCACTAGTTATCTATGTGTTAGAAGTTCCATATATAGGCTGTTATTGAGGAAATTACATACATACATACAGTCACGCCATGTTCCCGTTGGGGTAGGCAAAGACTATTTCTTTCCACTTGCTACGATCCTGACATAAAATTTTGGCTTCTTCCAATTTCATCACATTCTTCATGCATGCTTGTCGGTTGTTGGTACTTTTACCTGGCCTTTCCTTAAGATAACATCAACTTGTTCATGAAAGGTGCGCCTAGGTCGACCCCCTACCGACTTGACCATTCACACTAGCCTTATAAATCTCTTGAGGAAATTCCACATGGAAAAATCCAATATCATTATCCTCACCTGGTAATCAAACCCAGGACCTCATGAGACCACTACACCGAAGTGGCAAGCTGTAGTACATTGTTTTATTTTTCAATGAAGGGACTTACTTGCCCATCGGTTTTCAGATACCAGAGTTTGACAACATGTATCTGGACATGAATGGTATAATCCACAACTGCTCCCACCCTGACGACTCGAACCCTCACTTCAGGATCACAGAAGAGAAGATATTTGAGGATATATTCCATTATCTTAGCATTCTCTTCCAAATTATCAAGCCTAGGAAGCTGTTCTTCATGGCTATTGATGGAGTGGCTCCGAGGGCTAAAATGAACCAGCAGAGGGGAAGGAGGTAACCTTACAGTAGCAACCTAGCTTTAGTGAATATGGTTCTTATCAATTAAGCCTTTTTTCAAAGGTACGACAATAGAATAGAAACTAACCTTCTCTACCCATGAATGCCATAAGAGGCGGATGAGGGTTATTAGACCTAGTGGACGGGTAGCAGCATTCTCAGAATAGAAACCATGAAACTATGCTCGCCAACCCACCCATATATATGGCAAGTTTTTTATGTCATAGATGGCAAAAAAGCACATGGGCCGCCTGATGGTGAGCGGTTACCGCCGCCTATATATACATACCTGCAACACCAAGGGTATGTTGGCGACCCTTCAAGACTCTATTCACTCTCCTTTTGAAGTGTTGGCAAAACCCCCATTATGGATGAGTCCTATGTTCATCACGGCTGAGATGATGATGATGTCAATGGTATAATGACTAAATTTATTTCTTAAGATACAATAACGCCTTTTTCTATAAGGGTTAGGCAGAGGTGTACCAAGGACTCATTACCATAGTAGGTACACACACATTTCGCCAGTAAGTTATTGGTCCCATGTAATAGGGGGCGACGAGCCTATTGGCATTTAATTAAAAATTAATTTCAGTGGTCTTTAACCAAATATGTCAGGATTCCAGAATTTGTGTTGTCTTATGTGGATCGGCATTCTGGCATGTAACAAGTTAAAAAGGGTGTTGGGTCTGATGAGGCTATTAATAAAATTATCTTTGGAAATAATATTATCAGTAATATGGTATAGTTCTATCTTGCCTGGTTTGTAATGAATTTGCACATGAATGGCTTGTGGCATAACAATATAGTGCTAAAAACTTTACAGATTTAGATCAGCCAGGGAGGCTGAAAACCTAGAAGCAGAAGCTAAAGCTAAAGGTAACATAATATTATAATTTATCTGTTCTTTAAAAAAAAAAGTATGGAATATAATTGGGCTACTTGTAGCAGCAAGTATGCAGTGTCTGAATTACAGTTCTGAACAGTAGGTTATAGCATTGTGTGTGTTTAATTGTACTTTACTGTGTGTCTCCCCTCTGTATTTTTAGGTCTGTATTCTATGGTAGAACATAGAAGTTTCTTATTTTCACAGCAGCAAGGGACCTTGGTATTCAATATTAATTTCAAGTTTATACCTCTGCGCGTTCTTGCAAAAAAAAAAGACAGATAGACAGAACATACATTCACGCCTTTTTCCCGAAGGGGTAGGAAGAGGTGTACCCAGGACTCAGTCCCACAGTAGATACACCCACATTTCGCCAGTATGTTATTGGTCCCATGTAATAGGGGGCGAGCCTATTGCCATCTACCGGGCTCAGGTTCCAGACTCCAGGCAGTTATTGACATAATTCCTAATGGAAAAATCCAATATTTAACATTGCCTGACCTGGGGATCCAACCCGGGACCTCTCGATTGGCAGTCGAGCATGCGCCCTCTACACCATCGAGGCAGCCTTGACAGAAGAACAGACAAATGGACTGTTGGACAAGGAAGTGACCCTACGATAGTTCCTTTGTACCTTTTGAGATACGGAACCCTATGAAATTAACCAGTATAAAAATTCTAGGTGAAACTCTTCCAAGTGAAAAGCGTTTCGATAGCAACTGCATCACGCCCGGAACAGTGTTCATGGCACGGCTGCACGAACAGCTCAGGTTCTTTGTTAAAGAGAAGATGACCAATGATCCTCTCTGGGCTAAGGTTAAAGTTGTGTTGTCGGGACATGAGGTAAGAAATTTTTTTACTAGAATAGTAAAAGAAGAGTTGGTCTAATTTTTGTCTGTGATTTAATAAAAGATGTGTTTTCTACATATCTTATTTTACAAGTTTAATGGTACATACCTGAATATTATTATGATGTTATAAATGTATTACATGCCCATGAGCAATAAAAACAAAATTATATTATATCAAATATTTTTTTCAAAATAAGTTGTTTGATGTTCCCCTAATCAAAAGTGCACAGAATTCCTTCAAATGTCTAATATTATCTTTAGTCCTGAATATGTCTATAAACACTGACAAAAAGTAATCACTTTGTATATTCATACATGAAAATGATTCCTGTAAATCTTTAGTAACGGTCGACTCGTTACTGTTTATTTTCATTGACGTACAAAAGTGTCAGATTGTGACCTATTTGAATAAATCTTTTTGACTTTGACTTTGACTTTACAATTATAATTGTAATTGCATTGCAGTGAATTGTAAATCGATCATCTAAAAAAGATTGCAATAAAATATCACAAATTTTATAATCTTATTCCCAGACCCCAGGCGAGGGTGAACATAAAATAATGGACTACATAAGATGGGCTCGGTCACAACCCGACTATGACCCAAATACTAGACATTGTCTCTATGGACTGGATGCAGATCTCATCATGTTGGGCATGTGTACTCATGAACCACACTTTGCTCTGTTGAGAGAAGAGGTATGTTACTAATTAACTTATTGCTAAACGATCTAACGGCATTCCAAGCATTTAGGGCTGAGTTTTCTAATGCTAGTTTCTTATTTTTAAAATGACTAGTTAAATTACTAAATAACGAATTACTTGTGTCGTCAAATTTGGCTAAGTATGAACTAATTTTGTCAAACATTAGTCAACTTTAACAATAATAAAAAAACCCAGCCACAGTAATAGATTAACTTCACTGAAAGAAAAGAATGTAGTCTGCTTGTCAAAGGGCTAAACTGTGTCGCTACACTATCTTAATTAGAAAGTAGATGCTGCCTCAACACCATGTCAGGTATTATTATTATAATATTATAAGGCAGGTATAACAAACAAGTTCGTAAAATAAACAGCCTTGTGCAAACGTATCTTTTTTGACCTAGTTTTTAAGATTTCAGTGAGGTGTAACAAATCTATTAGCGTCAATGTATTTTTGTTTATGTGATTTTGATTTACACTTCTTTTACAGGTAAAATTTGGAAAGAATTCCCAACGAGTCACGAGCCCAGAAGAAACAAACTTCTTCCTCCTACATCTATCCCTACTTAGGGAATATCTTGAACAAGAGTTCATATCTATAAAAGACAAACTTCCATTCCCTTATGATATAGAGAAGATTGTCGATGACTGGGTGCTTATGGGATTCCTAGTTGGAAATGACTTTATACCGAATCTGCCCAATATGCACATCAATAATGATGCTATGCCGATTTTGTATAAAACTTATATGGCTGTGTTGCCTACTTTGAATGGTAAGTTTACCAATATTATGTTCTTACAGATCTTTGTAAAGCATTTGAAGGTATTATTTTATAGACAATAACTTTGATCCTTAAATCTTAAGATGGTTTTTTTAGGCAGATAAGAAAGTTTTGACAGTGTGGACCATAAAGTTTTGTTTAAATCCTGTAAAAATAAAAATCTTTTCTCTGGATTCATGATAATGTTATGGTGTACCTCAAGGTCCTTCTTCCTAGGCCCTCTATTCTATAAGATACATGCAGCTTTTGTTTAAATATATGACAGAATAACGGAAATTAAACTTTAAGGCTATATAAACGAAGCTGGCGAGCTAAATTTGGAAAGATTTGAGATTTTCATGCAAGAATTAGCTAAACTAGATAAGGAAAAGTTTCAAGACACGTATGCTGACTTGAAATACTTTGAAGCGAAGACAGGACGGAGACCTAATGCTCAGGAAAGGAAACAGGTACTTATGATTAATATTACAAATGCATTTTATGTTGTTTGTCATTTTTACCACTAACTAAAAGTTTATAGCATAAACTAGTTAAGTTACTAGAACCTGCAATACCTGTTAAATCTACTACTGTTAAGTTATACTTGTTAAAACAATTTAATATGAGAATCCTGTTGTAATATTCTAGTGGACCGTGTATTAATTAGTACCCTTGAATACGTTTCCATTCAGTTCTGTGCAAGAAGGCTAATGAGGCGGGTGAATAAATGTTATTTATATTAAACAAAAAAATAGATAATGCTTTTTTTTACAGTACAAACCAAACGATGACGACACATTCAACGTGAATGTGGATGATATTAAGGCACAACCTGATGCTGATCTGCAGGCCCTTATTGATGCAACCGATGATATGGTAATATTGCATTGTTTCTATGAAATGTTAAGCATAACTTTTTAAATCTCATCCTTTCATAATATTGTAAATGCGAAAGTTTGTGAGGATGAAAGGATAGATATTTGTTACTATTTCACGCCGAAACTACTGAACCCATTGGGCTGAAATTTGGTATGTAGATAGTTTATATCCTGGAATAACACATAGGGTAATTTTTATCGTGATATTCCCACGGGAACTACGCGGGACACAGCTAGTAATTCATATTATTCATAATTGAAGACAAGAATTTCTTTTACAGTTTCTTGACGATGTCGACGATGAATATGAAGAGACAAGCGATGGTAAATTACTCAATATCTATTAAGTTACATTAATTATTGGACGTAGCTAAGCCAAAAGTTCCCAAACCACAAAACGACTGAAAATTTGTGAATACAAAATATTATATGTAATATTATATTACAAGTAATATTTTGGTATACACCGCCAATTTTCGATGATTTGGATTGTTTTCGCATAACTATTTCCGTCCAATTATTATAAATCCATATTGGCATTTAATATTGAGTGAAATACATAATTTACAATTTGTGTTCACAGAGGAAGCCAACATTGAAATGGAATTCAAACTACATAAGAGGGATTACTACATGTCCAAGCTTGATTATTCCAATGTTACTGAGTAAGTAAAGTACACCTGGGTTTTCTAAACGAATGTAATGTGTTATATTAGTCGCACTTTTCATATAATATTCCAAACCAGCTATGCATTGCAATTCCACTATTGATTTTTCCTTACATATTATGTTGTTACACGCTTTCTAGAGTTTATAACAAGGGGTTCAAAGACTTGCAAATCAAATTAAAAATATCTTATAATATCCAATGCCATTTCAGAATAGAGAAAGACGAGTGCCTTTTTTCAGTTAAAATTATTTATTAAAATAATCTAGGAAGTCTTTTCCCCGGAGTGATTAATGTTATTAAGTAAATAATAATTAATGATGCCTATTTAAAACACAAAATAAAACACTCTGATACGAGTATTAACGACATGTTAAGTGCTGTAGTCAAAAAAGTGTGTGAGACGCTAGATTAATTACTGGTTATTGATTTTTATTTAATGTCGTTTAAATTTGTCTTTTTTAAGACTTATCTAAATGAATTTGCTTTGAGTTTGAGTTTGTGTCCGGCCGACACAGTTTATCAGGACCAACTTTCACAGTGCGTCGCTTGTCTTTATAATCTGAATTGTTATTGACACATCCTTGTTCCTTTAGTGAAGTGTTAGCATGTCAAGCGGAAGGCTACGTGCGAGCGATCCAATGGAACCTGTACTACTATTACCGCGGGTGTCCGTCTTGGTGTTGGTACTACCCACATCATTACGCTCCTTATATCTCAGACATCAAGGGTTTCAAGGACTTGAACATCGACTTCGAACTGGGGGAGCCTTTCAAGCCTTTTGAACAGGTACGGTGCATTTAACTGGTTTACTAATGAAACACATAATATGTATTGTCATAACATAATGATCAATCACTAAGCATTATATTATTAGGCATAAATATTTCGCCATAATGTTTATTGTCATAAATATTATTAGCATAATAGCACTGAAGCATAAATTTAAAAAGCATAGGAATATAAACGCATAATGATATTTACACATCATTTTCTTTGTCATAAAAGCCCATAAATATTGGCTAGCTTTTAAGTTTTTTAAGTTAAGTAAACTTTTAAGTCCTAATTTTACTCACCTAACCTAACCTGATTCGGATTTCGCAATATATCTTTATGCCAAATGCTCATTTTACGAATTATTAGTATGCCTTAACAATTTATGGGACAATCAATTATGCCTAAACATGTTGGACCAATTACTATTTATGACAATATCCAATTTAATTGCCAATTTATTTCTATTATGCTACAGTATTATTATGCCAAAGTATTAATATGCTAATAAAAGTTATGCGAAAACATTATGTATAGGTACAAAAAAATTATGACATATGATAAAGGAAAAATCAAATCTTGCCTGATTCGGGATCGAACCCGGGACCTCATGATAGGCAGTCGAGCTTGCGACCACAACGACACCGAGGCAGTCACATCATAAAAAGGATCACAAAAAGTTGCAAAATTGCTTTCTGATCTTTCACACACCGTTATTCACTTGAGTCAGTATTGTAACGTAATGCCAAACGCAAAACCTTAGGCCTCTTGTACACGCACGGTTTACCGCCGTGAAAATCTACGGTTAATTCGCCGCGTGTAGGCACGGTCGTCAGTGTTGTATGGATTACTATGAAAGCTTGTAGACGCGCACGGTGGAGCCACGGCGCGGCGCCACGGCCGTGTGCGCCGTGACTGCCCCTCGGCGCGCCGCGTCTACGCACGGCGTGATTTTCATCAGTGTTGTATGGCAGTCTATGGGAGTGTGTCGACGGCGCCGGACGTTTGCACGGATTCGTGACGGTTTACATACGCTGTTGTTATAAAATAAGCATAAATCAAGAACTATTAATTACATTAATTCAAGAAAGGCCTATAATATGGGATAAGACCGTCGATGATTATAAAAATAAACGGCTTAAATATGATTCCTGGAAAGATTCAAAGATTCAAAGTTTTTATTTCAATAAACATGTGTAAGTACATTATTCAAATGTGTTGTTAAGTTATAAATTAGTGTCAACATGCTCATGCCTATTGGCGTTTGAAAGATATTTTTATTCATTTACAGCCCACATTTGAAGATTTAAGTGGTGATGAAAAAAAAAACGCTACTAGCCCGTACCTGGCCAATGTCTCGCCCAGTGATTTTACCGTGCCATGTACAAGCTCGCACGTTTTTTCAACCGTACGGCTAACACGCCGTACGGTTGAACAACCGTGCGTGTACAAGAGCCCTAAAAGAGATAATATTATATAGTTTCATAGACAAATTTATAAGAAAGGAATAAGACATACGCGATAGAAAGAGAGACAGCTTGTAGATTAATGTATCAATAGGCCCTGTGCGACCTGAATTGCACTTTATTGCGTCTGAGAAATAGTAGCTAATTATTTCAATGATTTTGTGGAGTGTCTCTTCTAATGCTCAAAATATTTTTGTATATTCTCTCTAGTTACTAGCAGTATTGCCGGCGGCAAGCAAGAACCTTCTACCAGCTCCATTCCACGATCTGATGACTGACGAAGACTCCCCCATAGTACATTACTATCCCGTTTCTTTTGAAACTGATCTCAATGGCAAGATTAATGACTGGGAAGCCGTGGTGCTTATCCCTTTCATCGATGAGGTAGGTAACATAATAATTTATAGCCATATCTATAGTACAAAATAAAAAAAAACATACATACATACATTCACGCCTTTTTCCCCAAGGGGTAGGCAGAGGTGTACCCAGGACTCAGACCCATAGTAGATACACCCACATTTCGCCAGTATGTTATTGGTCCCATGTAATAGGGGGCGAGCCTATGTCCATCTACCGGGCACAGTTCCAGACTCCAGGCAGTTATTGAGATAATTCCTAGTGGAAAAATCCAATATTAACACTATGCCTGACCTGGGGATCAAACCCGGGACCTCTTGATTGGCAGTCGAGCATGCGCCCACTACTCCACCGAGGCAGTCAAAAAAAAAAAAATTGAAATTTTACATACATACATACATACACGCCTTGTTCCCGGTGGGGTAGGCAGAGACTATTTCCCTCCACTTGCTACGATCCTGACATACAACTTTCGCTTCGATCACAAGAAATTTTAATGTTATTTAACGTTTAACGTTGTTCTGCCTTACCAGTAGCGTCCGTGGTCCAACGGGAATACGCCCGGCTTTAAATCCGGAGTCCCTGGATCAAATCTCACCATGTGGAATTTCGGCTGGACGCTACCGTGTTTCGGATGTCACATTAAACTGTAGCTCCCTATAGTTTCCTATAAGATATGTAGGGGGCAGTCGTTAGGTCAAGTTGGAGGTCTTGTAGGAATCTTGGCGACCTGAAACCCATATGAATTGACTCGAGCAGCGTAATTGGGGCAACCCGTTCTGTTAGAGTATAAAATTCAAATTATTATTATTATTATATAATTTTTGACATTTTTTTTTTAAAGAAATGTTATATATGACGTGTAAGTTAAGAAAGCTCTTCCTAATATTAATTTTACGAATATCTTTACTTTTTAGACCAATTTGTTATCGGCGATGGCACCATGCTATCAAAGGCTAACAGAAGAGGAGCTGAAGAGGAACACACACGGACCCATGTTGGTGTTTACTTGGACACCAGAAGACTTAGGTATTTATGGAAAACATTTGGCAATTATTCATTGAAGTTTTGTTGGTTTATAAAAAAATTCGGCAGAATAGATTTGCGGTAACTATGCATGACTAGAACGGTACTAGTTCGGTATTCTGAACATCCAATCCTAAAAGGATTGCAAGTTGGAAAGTTGCTAGATAACGTAATATATCATACAATCACGCCTTTTTCCCGACGGACTAGGCAGAGGTGTACCCAGGACTCAGTCCCATATGTCCCATAGTGGGAAATGTAGGTACACATACATTTCGACCTGACTTCGGGATCGAACCCGGGAACTCATGATCGGCAGTCGAGCTTATGCCCACTACGCCACCGCGGCGTTCCAAAATGAACGCATTTGCAGGAGTAGTAACAGCGCCGGATTATTATTACAACAGTAGCGGCGCCGGATTATTAATTTTATTGCATGAGTGGTAATAGCGCCGGATAATTATTGCAGGAGTAGTAACAGCGCCGTATTATTATTGCAGGAGTAGTAACAGCGCCGGATTTTTATTGCAGGAGTAGTAACAGCGCCGGATTTTTATTGCAAAAGCAGCGGTGCCGGATTATTAATTTATTTCATGAGTGGTAATAGCGCCGGATAATTATTGCAGGAGTAGTAACAGCGCCGTATTATTATTGCAGGAGTAGTAACGGCGCCGGATTATTTCCGTCCGATTCCGTCAAGTCACGCGGTAGAAAGACAAGTGTGGAGGAAACAGTTGGAGGTCCCCTTAAGTCAGTTAAAACGAGGCATGTTGCCTAATGCGAGGAGAGATATGCTCTTCCCTGGCTTCCCCACCATGAGACATTTGAAATATAATGTAAGTATGATCATCATCATTATTATTTACTAGCTGTGCCCCGCGGTTTGAATTTGAATTCGAAATCGCGATGCAAAATTCGGAAAAATGTTATTTTTAAAATTCTTGTACACAGCCTTTCATCACATTCTTCACACATACTCATCGGTTTTAGGCACTTTTTACCGTTCCTTCCCCACAGCTCAACCAGATTGCTCAACTTTATTCAGTTGAGCAGTGGGTAATACCCGTTACTTCCCTACAGCCCAACAAGATTGCTCAACTTTATTCATTTGAGCAGTGGGTAATACCCGTTACTTCCCTACAGCCCAACAAGATTGCTCAACTTTATTCAGTTGAGCAGTGGGTAATACCCGTTACTTCCCTACAGCCCAACAAGATTGCTCAACTTTATTCAGTTGAGCAGTGGGTAATACCCGTTACTTCCCTACAGCCCAACAAGATTGCTCAACTTTATTCAGTTGAGCAGTGGGTAATTAATACCCGTTACTTCCCTACAGCCCAACAAGATTGCTCAACTTTATTCAGTTGAGCAGTGGGTAATACCCGTTACTTCCCTACAGCCCAACAAGATTGTCAACTTTATTCAGTTGAGCAGTGGGTAATACCCGTTACTTCCCTACAGCCCAACAAGATTGCTCAACTTTATTCAGTTGAGCAGTGGGTAATACCCGTTACTTCCCTACAGCCCAACAAGATTGCTCAACTTTATTCAGTTGAGCAGTGGGTAATACCCGTTACTTCCCTACAGCCCAACAAGATTGCTCAACTTTATTCAGTTGAGCAGTGGGTAATACCCGTTACTTCCCTACAGCCCAACAAGATTGCTCAACTTTATTCAGTTGAGCAGTGGGTAATACCCGTTACTTCCCTACAGCCCAACAAGATTGCTCAACTTTATTCAGTTGAGCAGTGGGTAATACCCGTTACTTCCCTACAGCCCAACAAGATTGCTCAACTTTATTCATTTGAGCAGTGGGTAATACCCGTTACTTCCCTACAGCCCAACAAGATTGCTCTACTTTATTCAGTTGAGCAGTGGGTAATACCCGTTACTTCCCTACAGCCCAACAAGATTGCTCAACTTTATTCAGTTGAGCAGTGGGTAATACCCGTTACTTCCCTACAGCCCAACAAGATTGCTCAACTTTATTCAGTTGAGCAGTGGGTAATACCCGTTACTTCCCTACAGCCCAACAAGATTGCTCAACTTTATTCAGTTGAGCAGTGGGTAATACCCGTTACTTCCCCAGCTCAACTAGTGACCTGGCCTTTCCATTGACCTGTATAATTGTCCTGTCATTTCCAGACATGTCTAAAACCCGCTCGCGTCCGTGTCTTCGACCATCCATCCAGAAGTGAGAATATGATAGTGAAAATAATACACGATGAAGATAAAATCATTGAACTAGAGAAAGTTGGTGAAGAGCTATTGGGAAAGGTCATATGGGTCGGGTGGCCGCATCTTACTAAGGCTAAGTGAGTATTGACCATCATTAAATAAATCAACAAGACGAGCAAATCAGGTGCCTGATGGTAAGCATCATGATTGCCCATATCAGACACAGTGCCACCCAGTGTTTTAAAATTCAAACCCTGAGATATGAGTTGTTGAATCTCATCATGCCCAGTAATTTCGCTGGTAACATTGCCTTTCATACCGGAACACGGTAATGTTTGCACATTACTGCTTGGCGGATGAATAACTAGCAAAGGTGTGGTACTTCCCCAGGCGGCCTCCGGCGAAAGAGGCCTTCCACTACAATTCTTCTCAGACATCTTGACAGACGGACAGACACACATACAGACAGACAACAAAGTCATCCTATAAGCGTTCCTTATTTCCTATTGATGTACAGAATCCTAAAAAGGAAGGGTTTATAAATCATTTACTAGTAACAAAAGGTGATTTTCTAAGAACCTTTCGTGATATTAAGTTTTCTAGTCAAAGTGTATAATATACGTTACGTTTCAGGGTAGTATCAGTATCGAACGAAAAGATGCGTCTACATTACATAGACAAACAGAACAACAATATTAACGGCCCGGAGTACACCACGGAACGGAACGAAGGCAATTTACATAAACAATGGATAGCTGAAAGAAGCACTATTATTGAACAGTAAGTACTATAGTATAGTACAAGATTTCACGTTCCAACGCTCCCTTTGTTCGACTGAAGTGTACTGAAATCTGTACACCTAACTTTAGTGTAGCTTCGACATCCATGCTGTGTGGACGCGTACGGAGCCGTGTTAATATTTCGGGAAAACAAATAGAGTATTTATTTTTCGTTTGATTGATTATTACAAACTATTGTTAACGTATTTGACTTTAATAAATAAAAGCAATTAAGTAACAGAATTTGAGCAAATATTTTTAAGACCTTTTTTTTCTATCGTAGAATATACATCATTGACTATAGTAGTTGGCGGCTATAGTAATGGATGACTTATTGCTCTGAAACGTGATCTCTGACTGTGGGCCTTTATCTATTCGCACCAATCCGCGTTGCGGCATTCTGCCAATTGAATTTTTTCTTCACATATTCATAATATTGTATTGCAAGAGAATAGACCGCTTATAAAAATATAAAATACTATTTAAGTAGGTAGGTACTTTATTTTATCGAATGAGTTAATAATATTCGGAGGAAGCAGAGGAATACAAAACATCGATTTGATAAATTCATAACAGCATCTGTTGTCATACGGAAAGGTTATGAAATTTTTGTTATTTGCAATCTGTACAATTTTTGAAAACTTAAATTTATTCCAGCCACAGCAATCGACTTGGTATTGATCTAGGCGATGTCAATATTATTGTACACGCCGTAAATCACAAAGGTAAGTTCCACACCTAATATAATTAAAAAAATATATATTGTCGATTTATTATAGAACAACTATAACTATAACCACAGAACAGATAATAATACTACGTGTAGAATGGACACTGTCATCCGTCCACCAATCGGGCCTTCCTCACCCCGCGAGCGAGATTGAGCTCTCCACGAGCCCCGCTTCGCTGGGAAATTACCTCACGCACACTTGCGCGTGTAAAAAACTCCATGTGTCTCCAGTGTCTGTGTAGTTCTAAATTGCCTGACCGCTTAGATCCTTAGGTTTACAAATGGGATTACATGGTTTCCATAAAAAATTACATACAAAAATTCTTACAAAAAATTGTTTATCTACCCACAAAAACCACCATACTTTCTTTCCAGGCTACAAATACATAATCCAAGACAACATAACCATGGTGGAAGAGCCAGAATGGTGCACGGTCCCATGTGGCTACCCGTTACACGCCATAGTGACAGATGTATCGGCACATATCATACAAGAAACTGGCAGGTTTGCCACGCCACAGGAGGCTTTTCCACATGGGTCCGTGGTATTTCTAACTACAAGTGGGCAGTATTATGGATGTCAAGCTACGGTGAGCGATACTTGTCACATATTATAATTATTGGTCCGATCCCATGTAGCAGGGGGCGAGCCTATTGCCATCGACCGGGCTCAGTTCCAAATTCCAGGCTGTCATGACTAATGGAAAAATCCAATAACAGTTAGCCAGACCTGGGGATCAGATAAATGTTTCAAATGTTCAAATGTGTATTTTTTAATTTTTAATTTAACAACAACCCTATTTGGCTTGCCATGGTAGCTTACTTAGCTAAGCTTAGAATGAACAAAATATCAAAACTACGTATGCTACTTTCCCGATTGTCAAAATAAAACTCAATAATCTTTTTTGTACACAATTGAGTATTTGAAAAAAAAATGTCGTATTTTTAAATTTATTATGAAAATTTATTGAAAATAATGTATCATCCGATTCAAAAATCACAAAAATATATTTTTAAATTAATTATAAGCAATTCAAAATCTATAAAATTCCAATAAGAGTCACTTGATCACGAACGCGTTACGAGTGGTCGTCATGATTGTGACGTCATCATGTTATAGTTATGTATGGTACTTTAAAACATTGTGACGTCACTACAGGTCACGAGCTCGTTCGGGTACTATCGAAGTGTCTTCGGTACTGGATTAAAATGTTTTTTAAATTTGATATAACTTTGTAATTATAGCGAATAAAAAAACGTAATAATAGTATTGGTACGAATCTTATATGAGATCTTTACATTTATGCCAAAGAAAAATACTCAAATACACAATAAGTGCTCGACCAATAGTAATATTTGATTTGATGGTCCTTAGGTGGTAGACTCGGAGTCCATCCGTAGCGGGCGTATTAAGGTGTCGGTGAAGGAAGGTCCGCAGCCGAGCCCCGCGCCGCCGCGCTCCGTGCGCCCCTACCTTAACGCCAACCATGCCGCCGCCGTCTGTGGTATCAAACTTTGTTTAATATTGTGTTATTCCACTACCTATGTGTTATTCCAGGATCTAAATTATCTATATACCGAATTTGAGCCCTATCGATTCAGTAGTCTTGGCGTTAAAGAGTAACAAACATCCATCCATCCATCCATCCATCCATCCATCCATCCATCGTCACAAACTTTCGCAGTTATAGGAGGATCAAGTAGGATTAGTAGGATTCACTCCTATTGCTCAAAGATTTCCTCATTGTAACGTACCAGACTTAAAATTAATGCCATTGGAGTGTTTTGTGATCTCTCCAAAGCATTTGACTGTGTAGAACACTGCACGTTGCTGTGCTAGTTAGAAGTCTATGAAGTTCATAGGAATGCGCTGAACCTAGTGGAATCATATTTATCTAGTATGCAGCAGAAGGTCAGCATCAATGGTATCACATCTGCTGGTTCTCCTGTCAAGATGGGAGTTCCACAGGGATCGATCTTAGGTCCTTTTTTGTATTTGCCGTTCATATTCATCATCATTGATTTTTAAAGTTGATAGGAAGGATAGGGCACTCGTACATATTAGCAATGTTTAAGCAAATGTATATCCACCATGTGAAGAACCATCTGGGTCCAAGCGAACAATCTATTATTGAATGCGTAAAAGACTATTAATACACAATAGTTTCTTATAAAACACATTATAACTAGGACCGAGTTTAATATCACATTTAATTATGTAATTAATACTTACAACCTATTTAATAATATTAAAATGTTTAAAATAATAATAACTCAAGCGGGCGGCTCTGGTGTCTGTAGCTCAGTTTAAATACTATTACAGATATTAACGGTCCTGCCTACCTACTCTGTTACATTTGTTTATATACATATTATTTGTAAGTACCTAAAGACATGTACTCATAATGGTCAATAAAGATTTTTAATTTGATTTTAATTTTTAATATAATTTAATTAACATTAAAATGAATGCCAGGTATATCAACACAAATGCTATCCCGTATAACGGGCTGCGTGTTCGTGGTGGCGGGTGAAAGGACTCATCTTCCTACTGAAGCTCTCAACAAAGTCAATATTGGACTCAACTTGAAGTTCAACAAAAAGGTACGATTTTAGATCCTAGTAATAGTGCGCATTTGACACAAACTCACAGCTCATAATAGTTTGACTAGAGAGTTATTGAATAAATCCAGTATAGCTGTCTAGTCAACTGCTGTGACATTTTTTTTTTGTTTTTTTTGGAAAGTATCCCCAGGCGGCTTCCAGCAGAAGAGGCCACACCTTTGTCAGTTATTCATCCGCCAAGCAGTAATGTGCAAACATTACTGGGCATGACTAGTTTCAACAACTAATATCTCAGGGTGACAGGCGCAGTGCAGTGCCGCGCAGAATTTTGAATTGTAAAACACTGGGTGGCACTGTGTCTGATAAGGGCAATCATGATGCTTACCATCAGCCACGTGATTTGCTCGTCTTGTCACTCAGATCATAAAAAAATAAAAAAATATATATTTTTTTAAAATGACTTGAATCAGACGAGACAATACATAATTTATAATATTCATTAAACTTTCAAAATGAATAAAAAAATTCAATTATTTTTTTTCAAATACTCAATTGTATGATTATAAATATGTATTCCAGAACCAAGAAGTATCAGGCTACACCCGGCGGTGTCCAGTTAGTAACGCGTGGCTCTACTCGTCTCGTTGCACCACATTAGTGTCTACATATATCAATACATATCCACAAGTGTTCGACAAACTGGCGCATTGTATCAACAGCGACGTGTTCTTTGAAGGCGATATATGGCCGGATCAGATTGGGTGTGTATTACACTTTTTGTTATGGGACAACTTCCATACACTTTTATTTTGAAAAGGGTTCTGTGTAAAAAAATACCTATTGATTTGGACTCAATTTCGAAACGGCTAGACCTATTTTAACGGGACCTTCACTGACAGATAGCGGATATTATAATAAAATCCCAAAAGAGATAACGGGGCTCTCAGACGGTAAATTCAAAACCTATACAAAATCTACTTTACTAAGGAAAATATTATAAATTCAATCAGTACATAGAAGACAAAGATGCCTAGAAACTTCTTCATAGCCACCACGCGGCACCGACACAAACAAACGAATGTAACCAAACCAAATATGTGAAACAATCAGTTGAAAAAATCAAGTCCTACAAGTTTCTGTTGTAGAGGTATCTTTCCGAACGCACGGTAGACTCATTACAGTTTATCTTCATTGACAAGCAAGATTGTGACATATTATAGAAAAAATATTTTTGAGTTTTTTTTTTTATGATGATGATGAATGACAAGACGAGCAAATCAGGTGCCTGATGGTAAGCATCATGATTTCCCATATCAGACACAGTGCCACCCAGTGTTTTAAAATTCAACATTCTGCGCAGCACTGCACTGCGCCTGTCACACTGTCACCATGCCCAGTAATTTCGCTGGTAACATTGCCCTTCAGACCGGAACACAGTAATGTTTGCACATTACTGCTTGGCGGATGAATAACTGGCAAAGGTGTGGTACTTCCCCAGGCGGCCCCCTGCTAGAGAGGCCTACCACTACAAAAATTTGGGTGATTTATCACTCAAACTCAAAAATATGATGATGGAATGATGGGTTCCAGTCTCGCCTCTCTAAAGCGCCGACTATTTGAAACTGTAGTACATTTAAATGTATCGATAAATAATAATACATAATCATATAATATTAACTATATAATATATGCTTTAGGGATGATGGGTTCCGGGACCGTAATATCCCTAAAGCAGCTTGGTATTATTATGATTAAACTGAACGGAACATTACAAGAACAATATACATTTGTTCGTATATTTGTCTATCTGGCAATAACAGTTTTGTTCACGAGTTTACAAACGCTAATGTTCAGAGAGTGTATGTTCAGACTCACCAAGATAAAACGACCGTATTTATTATATAACTTATTGTAATGTGTCATTGCCTGAAATTAATGAATTTTATTTATTTAATATATTGTGACATTGTATTCCAGTGAAAAGAAGCACGTGGAAGTGCATAACTGGTTGAAAACTCAGCCACACTCTAAAGCTCTGCGCCGAGAATGTGGCGCCGAAGCGTTGGAGCCGGAGGAAATGAAAGCGCTGTCCGAAGACTTGGATGAACAGATCAAACTGTTGAGTGATAAGGAGAAGAAGGTCACCTTGCAGGTCAAATGGAGCTTGCTTTATAGGGTGAGACTTATATACAGTACTAGCTGTGCCCTGCGGTTTAACCCGCTTAGTCATCGGTCCCGTGGGAATATCAGAATAAAAAGTACTTTAGTTATTCCAGAGTTTTAGACATCTATATCAAACATAACATAACATACATTCACGCCTTTTTCCCGAAGGGGTAGGCAGAGGTGTACCCAGGACTCAGTCCCACAGTAGATACACCCACATTTCGCCAGTATGTTATTGGTCCCATGTAATAGGGGGCGAGCCTATTGCCATCTACCGGGCACAGTTCCAGACTCCAGGCAGTTATTGAGATAATTCCTAGTGGAAAAATCCAATATTTAACACTGCCTGACCGGATCTGCCTGACTGAGGGGACTGAGGGGATCGAACCCGGGACCTCTTGATTGAAATTACTATTATAATTTAAACTAATAAATCATGTATATATTAAAAGACATCAAAATAATTCACTAAAAAATAATTGAAAAAAATAGTCGCAACATAATATACATACATAATTAATTCCATTAATATTCATAATTCATTATACAGACATCCATCCATCCAATTCTACCAGTGCAAGTTTTTTATTAATGACAAATTCTATTTGTTTTTTTTTTAATATTTCTTTTTATGTTCACAGCCAGAACTAAGTACCGGCAACGTCCATCCGGATCCGAAAGCTGACTTCAAATTATACGACCGCGTCGTTTGTTGCGCTCGGCAAATATCCGTCCCGTGCGGCGCCGTAGGAACTATAACCTCGGTGATACCATGCGCCGCGTCCAATACTGTGCGACTGTCGGATAAACTGAACAGTGAAGCGAGTTACCAAGTTATGTTCGACGAACCTTTCCCGGGCGCTATGAGTGAAGAACTCTTTGATATACCTAGGTTCTATAGGTAAGGATTTCACTGGTTTGTTGCCCTAAATATGAAAATGATTTTGGGTCTATTTATGCACACAATTCATGAAACTATCAATGATTTTGTAAGATCTGCTCTGATTAAAAAAAAATCTTTATTTTCATTCTACAAAATTCTACAAAAACATACATTCTACAAAAATCAAAAAACGATAAACAAAATAACAGATGTATTTATAATTTCAGTTATGTTTTGAGAAATTAGGATACATCGAAGTAAATAAAGAGGAAAATGTCGAAAATATATTTTATGTTTCCATAAAACGCCTTTTATGAGCTTTAGGTGTTTCCAGTATTTTAAATTTTCAATATAGGTTACATAGTCAATACTAAGTTTGTAAACAAACAGTCACACAGGTTCTTTATGAAACAGCAGATTTTTTTTTTCTTCAGAATATGGGGACTGAATAAAAATAAATAAATAAATAAAATATAAATAGTTTATTTCAGACTCTTAGCCCATATGTGTGACGACAAAAATTTACATAAGAACATGAAAATTATAAAATTAGAAGTAGAATTGAATTGAATTACATTAAAAATTTAACATAACACTTACATTAAAAATTTCCAAAATAAAATAGTCACATTAATAAAAATAAAAATCATCATGATCATGATTCATCTTTACAAGCCGAAATAATTTTCACACAATTTCAACCTCCGCCGTGAAACCATGGAATTATGCATTTTATCACAAAATGTTCAAATCATTAATACAAATATACTTAAAATAATTAATATAAATACAAATCCTTGAAACGAGGCAAAATAAGAACTATCAAACGGTCAAACGGTTTTTGTAGTGGTAGGCCTCTTTTGCAGGGGGCCGCCTGGGGAAGTACCACACCTTTGCCAGTTATTCATCCGCCAAGCAGTAATGTGCAAACATTACTGTGTTCCGGTATGAAGGGCAATGTTACCAGCGAAATTACTGGGCATGACGAGATTCAACAACTCATATCTCAGGGTGACAGGCGCAGTGCAGTGCCGCGCAGAATTTTGAATTTTAAAACACTGGGTGGCACTGTGTCTGATATGGGCAATCATAATGCTTACCATCAGGCACCTGATTTGCTCGTCTTGTCACTCACTATCATAAAAAAAAAAACGGTACTTGTTAGGTTTGATGTGCTGTAGTAAGAAAGAAAAGAATAGAAAAAAACGTATTTTTCAACAATAGAAATAATTGAACAGACTCTTAAGAACACCTTAAATTAGTTTTGTATCTACTCTTTTCTATCAAGTTATATATAACTTTACATATATTACGGCAAAAACAATATTTAAACAAGCTCATAATACCTCGTCTTTGTTTTTAACGCGTTTACAGGAAAGAGGACCTCTTAGCAGTTTGACACAATCCTATGGAAAATTTACTAAATTGATGTTTTGTATTCCCCTGTTTTCTCCGAATACAGTAAACCTATTTGATATATTTATATCCTGATATCTTAAAGTTGAAGTAAAGTAGCTATTTGATATATTTATATCCTGATATTTTAAAGTTGAAGTAAAGTAGTATGTCCCTATCATTTTATTTTTGTTTATAAACTTTACATTTTTTTGTAGTGAATGTCTGAATGTGTGAAAAACTGTGATTTTTGGAAGCTCACTACGAAAATACCCAAGGGTTTATAAGAAAAATTAAAATGACAGGGACATAGGTTACTTCACTATAAAAATATCAGGATATAAATTTATAGAATGGGTTATTATATTCGGAGGAAATACGGGAATTCAAAACATCGATTTGGTAAATTTTTCATAGGATTGTGTCACATTCCTAGAAGGCCATGTACGCTCTTAAGTACCGTTTTTGCCAAAAAATATGAACTTTTTTTCCTCCATAAATAATGCATACGTTCAGTTTTTTTTTTTAAATATTTCGGCTACAGTTTTTAATATTGTTCAATAGAATGCAGCCCCATCACATGTTGAATATATCGTACGGTCGTAAACTGCGAACCGCGCGGGATAACCGACCTTCTCATGCGGGGAATACGGACGAGTTTGGCTTCACATACCCCGCGCTACGACGAGACGGGAAACACTCTGCTTTCGCTAACTATAGGTAACTATTGAACTTATTATTGACTGGATTATTTGAGTTCGCAAGAGTGTGCGTGAGATGATTTCTCAGCGAAGCGGGGCTCGTGGAGAGCTCAATCTCGCTCGCGGGGTGAGGAAGGCCCGTTTGGTGGACGGATGACAGTGTCCATTCTACACGTAGTATTATTATCTGTTCTGTGCTTTATAGATTCGATGTGGTGTAAGTCTCATGTAATGTAGTAAAAAAGTAGTGTAATATTTGGTAATGTTTCTAGCCCACCAGTGGACAAGAAGCCATCTCCAATAGAACCTCGCATCAGCGTGATGACCAACGTCAATAAAACTTCGCCGCCAGTAAGTTCACTGTGATAAGAACGAGAAAATATAATTAAACCAATCAATTAAACATGACTTTTAATCGATTTATTTGAATTTACTTTGATTTTAAAGGTGAACGCACATCTATCCGAGCAGAACGCGTCGAACGAAACGATTATTATAACCCTTTGTACATACTCTATACACCACTGATGCGGATGATTCGACGCGGCTAGGTGTGCGAGTTTTCATTCATTTTATATAAAGAATTCAAAAATTCGTTTTTTCAGCGCGATCGTCTCGGATAGATGTGCGTTCACCTTGAATATTGCTTTCTTAAAAATAATAAATGTCACTATGATCTATGGAAGTTTGGAATAACATAGCCCTTCACGCATTTTTCAGGACGCCACGAACCTGTTGAAAAGTTTATTGAAAATAAGCGAAAATGAAAATGACGCTAAGAAAAATAAGGTAATAAATAATAATAAGTAGTTCAAAACTACTCTTTATTTATGAAACATTTGCAAGATAAATACAATGGTGTTTTTATTTATAGGAACAAAATCAAAATTGGCGTGTGAAAAACGACAACGGATACAAACCGCCTCCTCAGAATCAAACAAGGTAACTTTGACAGTCTAAATAGATATATATTATTTTGTTACATTGTGTCGTGTCCAAGGGGCCAAAAATAAACCTTAAATAATTACTAAAAAACTATGAAATTTATTAAAAAGAAGTTATAGATTACCATCATCATTTTGACAATAATTTTCATTGATATATTGCAAGCAGCCAGGCATTCCCTACGTGGATGTTATTTAACGGGTAAGATATTAAAAAAACAGAAATAATTAAAATACTTTATATCAACTGGCGCAGTCGTAAAGGATAGCTATATCGATTTTTTTGCAAACATTTTTGGCTTAACGTAATATACATAATTGCGACCCGCCCTCCGTGTAATATCACACATATAAATCTTCCTCTTAAATCTTTTGTATATTGATGAAAACCGCATTGAAATCCGTACCGTAATTTAAAAGATCTAAGCGTACAG
This sequence comes from Hemistola chrysoprasaria, assembly GCA_947063395.1. Lineage (NCBI taxonomy): Eukaryota > Metazoa > Arthropoda > Insecta > Lepidoptera > Geometridae > Hemistola > Hemistola chrysoprasaria. The sequence continues at coordinate 14,108,012 of OX346714.1, forward strand.
ACGGCGGGAAGCGACTTTGTTTTATACTCTGTAAGGATACAAATAAATATTTCCATTTATAATAATCATAAATCTGCATTTTCAAAAAATCTGAGTACTTGGTTATTTTGACGCGTGAACAAAATGCTGTCGTTTAGTAAATTGTAGGAAGTGTTAGTTTATGATTAATCTAGAGAAATTATAAACTGTCGATCGATTGTAAACGGACCCTAAAATTTACAATTTAACTCTTACATTATCGTTAGTTTATAAACTGTCCATGTCCAGCCGTCGAATTGTGATTTTGTGTGTGACGAAACTCGAGGCGCGCGCTGATTGTTCGAACGAATCATCTGTCTTGCACATTGTTCTCTTGACAGTTGGATTCTTTCGACCAATCAGCGCGTGGCTCGCGTTTCGTCACAAGCAAAATCACAATTTGAGGACTGGAAATAGTTCGTTTATAACGCCATCTGGCAATGGTTTAGAGCAATTTGAGTTTCTACATATTATGCTGGCATTTTTAGTGTTCTAGTGTGAAAGTAAAATCCTTTTATTCAAATCGGTCACAATATGGCACTTGCTAGTCAATGAAGCTAAGTAATGAATGTACCTTGCGTTCGGAAAGATACCTCTACAAGAAGAACGCACAAGAAACTTGTAGGGCTTAATTATTCACCTGATATTTTTACAATATTAGGTTTGGCTACTTTCGTTTGCTTGTAAGGTGCCACGTGGTGGCTATGAAGATTTTTTGTCCTCTAGTATATTAAGTTAAGGCAGGTAGTAAGTAGATGTGTAACATTCTCTTTTCTCTTATTTCAATAAATGCACTCATAATATCTAGACACTTTTTTCAGAATTCCCCAACAACCTCAAAATTGGCGCAAAGAAAACTTGCAAAACAATACACAACCACCCGTGCCTAACGAATGGACCAATACTAACTTTAAGGTATGTCATGAATTAATTAAAATATATATAACTAGTGGCCCGGCCCGGCTTCGCGCGGGATAAGTAGGTATAGTGAACGCTTTAACAGGAGTAAATTCGTGATACATTGTATTTTTATAGGTATAACCCTAATGGTTTACGCAGCGCACGCAAATTAATGACTATTTCTGTTACAGTAACCAAACCTTAACGGATGGAAACATTTTCCAAGGCTTATTTTGATGATATATAAGTACTACAAACCCCTAGTACATTATTTCTACCACCATTAATTTTCATACCGCATAAAAATAATGACTTCTTCGATTATTGTGACTAAACCAAAAGAGACGGATATAATGTCCGTGGACTATTTTTTGTAGATAGTGATAATTTCTATAAACCCCTAGCCCTAGAACATTACTTTATTCTACCATGAATAGTTTTCACCGCATGCATATAATGACTGTTCAATAATTGTGACTAAACCAAAATAGATGAATATAATGTCCGTTCACTATTTTGTAGATATTGGTGAATTTACTACAATCCCCTAGTACATTACTTTATTCTACCACCAATAGATTTCCCAGCCCATGAAAGTTAATGACTGCTTCGATTATTGTGACTAAACCAAAATAGATGGATATAATTTCCGTAGACTATTTAGTAGATATTGATAAGTCCTACAAACCCCTTATAGTACATTACTTTAATCTACCACCAATAGTTTTAACACTGCATGATAAATAATGACTGCTTCGATTATTGTGACTAAACCAAAATAGATGGATATAATATCCGCTCACTATTTTGTAAATATTAGTAAGTACTGTAAACCCCTAGTACATTATTTTATTCTACCATCTATAGATTTCACAGCGCACGCAAGTTAATGAATATATTTGGTAATTATGAATTTTGTGACACCTTAGTTCACAATATTGCAGTTTTCTTGCGGATCCCTAATATTTATCAAAACCTCGTAATATGATAGCCTATGTTCACACTGAATTAAGCTCTCCATAAGCAAAAGATTTTTTAAATCTTTGCAGTGGTTTCGGAGCCTATTCGTTGCAAATAAAAAAACAAAGTTTCTCAATTCCTTTGACAGCCTCGTTGGCTCAGATGGTAGTAACTCTGCTTTCTGTGTCGCAGGCCCCGGGTTCGATCCCCGGTCAGGTCAAACATTTGTGTGCATGAACATGTCTGTTTGATCTGTGTCTGGGTGTTATAAGCTTATATAAGTATGTATATCAGTCATCTGGTTACCATAGCACAGGCTCCTAGCCTAGTTTGGGACCAGATGACCGTGTGTGGAAGTTGTCCCATATTATTATTATTATTTATACTTTATGATATTGGTATTGGTAATAGATTGAAAAATCTGGAGACTTATACGGATTACGGAAACAGTGAAAACAGTAAGAAGAGCATTGATAACTCGATGTTGCAACCCAGTTTAATAGAGCTATAATAGAGAGAAGCGAAGTCATAAGCGCGTTTTAATTATTTACAGAACGCCATCTATTATGCAATGTTGGAACTAAATTACCTAAAAATGTTGCTTTAGGGTAGTTATGTCTTGCAAGAAAATATTGAAATTTTTCTGTAGTGCCATCTAGTAAGCATTGTTGGAACTAAAATTTTCATAACAAACTTTAAAACTGTATTTTTCCACAAAAGGGCTGAAATTTTTGAAAACGCTGAAACACGTGTTTAATTATTTTCATTTAAGAATGTTTCTACAAAATTTGAAATTAATCGGCTGAAAAATGAAGTCTACTCCATACAAACTTTCAACCCCTATTTAATACACTTAGGGGTAAAATTTTTAAAAATCCTTTCTTATTACTTGTCTAGACTGTAAAAATAATCTATTGTCAAAATTTCATCGTCATCGGTCCAGTAGTTTTGGCTCTGGGTTGATGAGTCAGTCAGTCAGTGAATCACTTTCTCTCTTTATATAATAGTATAGATAAATGTGCATCCTAGTTACGAGAAATTTGAAACAAACCCCATGAAAAAATTACCAAATCGATGTTTTGTATCAGCTGTGCCCTAGCGTGGACTAATTTAGGCGTGGGCGAAGTCGCTTCAAGTCACTACTGCGAGGCCCTTTTCTTCAATGAGTGCACGACCAGCTTGCTGCGAGAGCGGCGAAAATTTTTAGAATATGAACACTGTTCTTCGCATTGCCCTTAAAAAGAAAGGCAGAGGCCGAGGGGCCGCTTTTCTACGCCAGGTTAAGCCGCTGATTACCTTTGTATAAATCTATACTCGTATAAACAGGGTTGCAATAAATTTGGCGAAATTATTAACAGGAATTCCTAACCAGAAAATGTTAAGTGGCTGTTTTGTAATGCCAGGCTTGGCACACTCCACATTACAACTAAGCCGGGTTTAACTTAGCCGGAGCTTGCGACAATACGTTACAAGTTCAATGCGTTAGAAAGAGAAAAAAGCTAGAGAGATACGCGACAGAAAGAGGGGCAATTTGTAGGGAATATAACTGTAGGTTATTAGCGAGCTGAATTGCACTTGATTGCGTCTCAGCCAGAGTAGCTTTTTATATACATGAATTCGAGGAGTGTCATTTCTGTACCTTTAAACGTGTGTTTTATAGTAATGCATAGTATTTTCTATTATTTCCTATGATCAAGCTATTTTTTTTATTTTTCCATATCTTATAATTTATTGAAAACAGTTTCAGATGTACCGTTTCTTTAGTTATGTCGGACGTCGTGTAATACGATATTTTTTCAAATGACATTTACAGGTACAATAAATGTTTTTAATTATGTGTCATATTCAGAAAACATTATTAGATACACATTTATTACACACTAGGCATAATATTAAAACGATAAGTTCGCATATTTTTTTGTATTATAGAATCGTTTACGATTCTTATTATAATTATGGTTGATTTTCATGTGATCATGCACTGTATTTTTTAGTAAAATGTACCTCTTTAAGAGCGTACGCGGCCTTCTAGGAATTTGACACAATCCTATGAAAAAATTACCAAATCGATGTTTTGTATTCCCGTGTTTCCTCCGAATATAATAAACCCATTCTATAAATTTATATCCTGATATTTCTCTAGTGAAGTAACATATGTCCCTCTTTTAATATTTCTTATAAACCCCCAAGTGTTTATAAGAAAAAACCAATTTTTTCATAGTGAACTTCAAAAATCCCGGCTTTACTCGCGTGATTGGACGTTCACTACAAAAAAATGGAGAGCTTATAAACAAAAATAAAATGATAGGGACATACTTTACTTCATCTTTAAAATTTCAGGATATAAATGTATCAAATAGGTTTACTGTATTCGGAGGAAACAGGGGAATACAAAACATCGATTTAGTAAATTTTCTATAGGATTGTGTCAAACTGCTAAGAGGTCCGTAAACATTATTTTCGTATTACTAATGTTAACGCGCCACATACCAATAATTAAGCTCTGGCATGATATTTTCCGACATCTTCCGAAATTCAGTGTCATAATAGCCGATTTACACAAATATTTCATTAAATATACGCCTCTTGATGGCTATGTAGTTCCCGGCTATATAATAGGGCCACCCCCTTGCCATCTGGTAGGAGCCGTGAGACCCTAGAGAGACACACATTCTGCGAGTGGGCAGCAGCGCTCTCTGGCACAAAGTATTCCAACTACTGCGATCACCGAGCCGTACAACAAGCGTCTTGATACGGAAAATCCCCCATATGAATAGTTTATGGCGTTCTATGGGGGAGGCCTATGTTCAGCAGAGGACGTCTGAATGACGTCTGACTGTCGGGATGACTTTTTTTATTTTACAAAATAAGTGGGTGGTGACAAAAAATTTTCTTATTTTTTTACTCGATTGTACTACATTAGAAAATATTTGTATTAATTAAGACCGTAAAGAAGATTTTTATGTTATGTACATATGTACAAACATAATTTCTTATAACAAAATCGGTCATAATTAAAGACTTCAAAGAAAACTTTCTTAAAGTACTATCGAATAAGAAAATAAGAACGTCTGTTTTTGCAAACATTATTTGCATTCAGAAAAATATACAGTAAATCATCAACATTAAACCATTGCATGGTTTTAACTAAAACAATTTGTGTTCTTAAAAGACAAAAAAGTCTGCTCAGAAAAAAACACAACTTTGCCCCATCCAACAAAAAGTTTAAAGGTCAATGCAAACAGAACACGGCCGTGTGGATGTAGTGTAGTAGTCGTAAGTACATTGAGATAAGCCCGATCCGCTCACGCAGTCCCATGTGTTGTCGTCCGTATAACAAGTTATTGGACACGCCCTACTCCCGACAGCCTCTTTAGTCTAATGCTCGCAAGCGCTACCGCTGGCTTCAATTCCTAGATCGGCCAGTGTTATTGGATTTTTCCATTGGGAATTTCCCAATATCAGCTTGAAGCCGGTATTTGTGCCTGATTGATCGCAATAGACTCGCCCTCTATTACATATGACTTAAACATAACTGTATCTACTTTGGGACTGAGTACACCTCTGCCTAACCCTACAAGCAAACAAATGTCTTATAATATTATGTACTCCCAACCTGACATGCGGCCCGCCCCGCACCCGCGTTCTATCCGCTTTGTCTTTTTAAAAACCTCGTTACAGAAGCGATGTAGCTTTGTAGCGTCCGTGACTCTCACATTAATCTCACATAATGTGGACTTTTCACAAGGACAGCTACCGTGTTTCGGATGGCACGATAAACTGTTGGTCCCGGCTGTTCCCTATAAGATAGGAATCTTGGCGACCTAAAACTGACAATATAGTTTGTCCACATAACCCATAGAATTGGGGAACCGCGTTCTGTTAGATTATAAATTAAAATTATTTCAAATTTTACAGAACCAGCCCAAGCCAGCGTTCCAACAATTTGTACAGCCTCATGGACAACAGCCACTATTGTCAACGCCACATATGCAACAGCCACATATGTCCCAGCCACATATGCCACAGCTACATATGTCCCAGCCACATATGTCCCAGCCACATATGCCTCAGCCAAATATGCCCCAACCACCACATTTCGGACGAAATGTGTTCCCTCAACATTTGCCCACAAACGACGTCACTTTGGGACCTAGCTGGCTGGTTGCACAGGTAATAAACATTAAACATATTGTCTATTTTAGTGGTAGGAAAATATCTTTTTATTTTGGACTAGCTGTTTATATATTTTTAGTTTAGCCTCTAGCAGGGGTGACACTCCACAGTTTAGATATGAACGGCCAACGATCCTCTGGCAGAGGGTCGGACAAATCTCTCCTCTCCGAAGATTCATTGACCGTTCATACTTAAACTGTGGTGTGACACCCTCTTGGTTGGGTTTCTGAGGAATTTCTCTTTCTTAATCCTTTAATATGTTTTGAGGGGCTCTTCTCCTAATTCTTTTTTTTTTTCTTTTATGGATCCACACGAATGTATTGCCAGTGTCAAGTTTTGTATTTATAGCCTGCACACGGGACATTCATGGACTCACACGTTAGTGTATTTGCCAGTGTCAAGTTATATAAATTTTCAAGTTAATATGGTCAATTAGTCAAGTCAGAGTCAGGGCAAGCCCAGTCCAGTCACAGCTCTAGTAAAGTGGTGGTCTTTACAAGAAGCTACCGGAATTTTGGTGGGAACACGAAAAATCACATTTCAACTCTCGCATCACTTGCCAAGAAACTTGTGTATCTGTGAAAACACTCAACACGTAATATTCCACCATTATTACACATTAAACACTCGAAAATGCACCGATAATTGATAAAGATACGGGAGCCAAACTGTATTCTTCGGTTTCCCGCCAAAACTCCATCTCCTAATTCTTGAAGTGACTTTTAAACGTACATAATTTGAATATAGAACCACGCACCGAAACCAAGCTCGGCTCCGGTGAACAAACAGGACAACGCTCCGGGAGCCAATAATGCGGACAAACTGAACAATCCCTTCGTGCCGTTACAAGTGCAGACTAGCAGGAGGTAAGGGACACTTTGTTTACTAATCACAGAAACTAAATTACGAGGGGAGGTCAAAAAGTTCGCGGAATGGAGGGTTTAGAGAGGCAAGGGGGTAGTTATTTTTACCTGTCGCTACTTGTTGACTCAATACAATTATAAATACTAAGTTTCAGCCCAATCGGTTCATAAACCTTTGAGATATCGCTGGATAAACAAGTCAATCGGGTAGAAAATATCAACTATGGAGTAACTTGAGTATCGTGCCGTGATTAAGTTTCTCACTAAGCAAGGAAAAACGCCTCAGAACATTATGGAAGAAATGTCATCAGTTTACGGGGACTCCTGCCCTGGAAAAACAATGATTTACAAGTGGCATAGTCTTTTCAAGCAAGGCAGAGACTCAATTGAAGACGATCAGCGCTCAGGTCGGCCAATTGAAGCAACGTCCTCAGACATTGTTGAAAAAGTTGAAAAACTTGTTCTAGAAGATGCACGCCTAAAGAAGAAACAAATCGCAGAGATGACTGGAGTATCATCTAAGACCATTTTGAATATTCTCCATGACCATCTTGGCATGTCTAAGGTCAGTGCAAGATGGGTACCGAGAATGCTCACAGCGCTTCAAAAACAGCAGCGCGTCGAGTGTTCGCGCGAGTTTTTGGAGCTGTGTAGTGAAAACAGGGATGAATTTCTGAACCGAATTGTGACTGGAGATGAAACTTGGGTTCAAAGATTATGGCTACAGTTTTTTGGGATTCCAAGGGCATTTTATTGATCGATTATAAAGATAAAGGTGTCAATATCACGGGGAAGTACTATAATTAAAAGTAGCAATTAAAGAAAAGAGAAGGGGAAAATGATCTCGAGGTGTGCTCCTTTTGCACGACAACGCACCCGTTCACAAGAGTCATGTTGCGATGGCTGCCTTACACAAGTGCGGCTTCGAAACTTTAAACCACCCTCCCTATAGTCCAGATTTGGCCCCTTGTGATTATTATTTGTTCCCAAACATGAAAAAAGAGCTTCGTGGAAAGAAATTTACGGATGACGATGAAGTGAAGTCGGCAATACCTGTTTTTTTTGAAGGCCTTGACGAATCATTGTTTTTCGAAGGTATAAACAAGTTATTTGAAAGGTCTGAAAAGTGTATTAGGGTTAATGGAGAATATATTGAAAAGGAATAATAATTTCATGTTTAAATTCACCCCCCTTCCCTTTCATTCCGCGAACTTTTTGACCTCCCCTCGTAGTACTAACATTGTACAAAATGAATGATTGTCTACAACGAGTTACAAAAAGTGTAGTATTACTTAAGGAGGTGCATCAGCCATCAAACTGTACAACTTTCAAAAGAAATAAGGTTAATTCCAAATTGTTTCTTTCGAATGTGGTTCATTTTGACGATGCACGCAGTGGCGTAACTATACCACGCGAGGCCCGTGGCAAAATCATATTATGATTGGGCCCCAGTAAAATAATTTTCATTTAATCTTTCCATGCTCCATGCTTTTCTTGATCTCTAGAAATAGCAATAAAGAGGTGAGCAGCTTGCTGCGAGCGCGACGAAAAATTTTATAGTCAAAACGACATATAACAATGAGGACGCGAGTGCGACGAAAAGTTTTATAGTCAAAACGACATATAACAATGAAGGCGCGAGCAGCTTTCTGCGAGCGCGAAAAGATTATAGTTTTAACTACCTACTTATAACTTATAACAATGAAGGCGCGAGCAGTTCAATTATTTTATAAATAAGAAGAATATAATTTATATAGGTCCTTATTGGAGGCTTATTGTAATTGATTTTAAGTACTTACATTATAAACTTATAATTTTTACTATATTTTGTTAAAAATGTTACGTTATTATGAGTACGCGGTCTTTCGGGCCGGGGGCCCAGTCAGCCCGGGGGCCCGTGGCATTTTGCCAGCCCTACCACCCTATAGTTACGCCACTGGATGCACCGAACCCCCTTAAGTATTACTTCACCTTTTTAGGGTTCCGTACCTCAATAGGACCATTATAGGAACCGTTATAGGATCACTTTGTTGTCTGTCTGTCTGTCTGAGTGTCTGTCCGTCTGTCAAGACACTTTTTAACGGGAACGCGTGGAGGTATCAAGTTGAAATTGATATCAACTACTCAGATCTGCGGTCTCTTGCGGCTGTAAAAAAATCTACCTCTAAGTTAACGCTATCAAAAGTTATGGCCATTTTACTGCATATTTCCTTACTATCCGCAAGGAACTAATAGATGGCGCTGTATGTTCTTGGTATCTTGGTATGGAACCTTACACTATAGTTTAATTTTTATTATGATTTGTGCAAATCTTGCTTTGTCTGTTTGGTTTTTGTGTAACTATGTGAGCGTGTGAGAGAGAGCGTGCATACATGTATGCGTGAGTGGGTACAAATTATGGGTACCGGCGCCAGTAATTCATATCAAAAGAATTTTACTCGATGAGATTAGCTACTTGAGGTAGTAGTAGTAAATACTTGAAATAACAGTAAACACTTGAATAAAATTAACTCTCCATCGGAGGTAAATTACCTCAAGTGGGTTTCCCATTATTAAGTCTTTAAGAGGGTTTCTCGTCTATAATATCCAAAGGATATGAAGGTCATAGATAACCCTCACATGTTTAAATGTAGGCTATCGGGAATGTTGTTGAAGGGGTGTTTTTATTCAGTTGAGGAATTCATAAAATGTAATTTTAATGAGTTATGATTTTAATTATTTGCTTATGGACATTTGGTTGATTTTATTTTTGACATTGATTTATTTTTAGTATTATTTAACCTTGACTGCCTCGGTGGCGCAGAGGGCGCATGCTCGACTGCCAATCAAGAGGTCCCGGGTTCGAAACCCAGGTCAGGCAAAGTGTTAAATATTGGATTTTTCCGTTAGGAATTATCTCAATAACTGCCTGGAGTCTGGAACTGTGTCCGGTAGATGGCAATAGCCTCGCCCCCTATTACATGGGACCAATAACATACTGGCGAAATGTGGGCGTATCTACTATGGGACTGAGTCCTGGGTACACCTCTGCCTACCCCTTCGGGAAAAAGGCGTGAATGTATGTTATGTTAGTGGTTGGCTCTTAATCTGGCCATTATTTGTAAATGGTAAACTCATAAAAGTGAACAAATTGTAAGACAATTTAATCCAAAACCGACCTGTAACTGATCTGTTATCAATATGTATGAGTATTTTATAACCGGCGCTCACTAAAAGACCGGACCAAATGTATGTTATCTTATTTACAGGAGAATTTCACAAAACTCGGGAGGATCTTCATCCAAAAAGGATACGGAAGATTTAAATACGCCAAAATGTGTTCTGCCTAAACCACAACCTATTGTTGTCCAGGTGAGTTGTTATTAATGTTGCCATTTAAGAAAAATTACTTATTTTGTGGGAAAAAATTAAACATCGGAAATAAATGCATCATTCATCAATATCAGTTCGGGAACATATTATATGCTCTACGATGGTTACTTTATAAAGTATCATTTTTCTGTTAAAAATCAACCATTCCCCATTCGATTTCGGGTTTGCTGTAGTCGGCTAAAAATGTGGTAGATTTTTATAAAATGTAAAAAGAAAAACAGGTGAAAAAAAAGTTACTCATATCCGTTCAGCCGCTAGAAAAGAGATGATAATCTCCAAACTGCTGAACCGACTTCTGAGACATAGCTGAGAAGACTCGATCAGGTCAAATTTCAAACAAACAAAAATAGCATCAATATCGGTCCACCCGCTTAGGAGCTCCACAGACAGATACTGTACGGTAGACTCAGTACTGTTTATCTTCATTGACGTGCAAAAGTGTCAGATTATGACCTATTTGAATCTTTTTGAGTTTGAGTTTGATACACAGACACGTCAAACTTATAAACATCCCTTCATCTAACTTTTTCGGTCGTGGGTTTAAAATGAAATTATTAAGTTCAATTTAATTTCTAGGAATCCCAACAACCTCCACTTTTGATATCAAAACCAATGAAAAAGAAAAAGCCAAGAATAGCAGCTAATCTACCTTTTCAAATGGACTAAAATATAGTGTCAGTCGAAATAAATTCAGTGTTGCAAGACAAAAAAAAAGAAAAAATATTAAATAAATTGACATCTCAATAAATAGATTAAAAATGTATATTTGTAAATAATATGAATTGAAATGAATGTATAATTGAATGCGGCGCACACAATTATTAGAAATAAAATATCTGTATCTAATTCTGAAATAAGTCGGTGATTTTTCATTTATACAGGGTAACCCGTAAAACGGTTACAAACTACTTCCGAAACCAATCCGTTCCGAATTCGTTATTCGAGAGACTGACCTAATTCGGATATTGCACTTCGCACTAAATAAATCGTGACCACGGACTTAGATCGGATTCGATCCGGACGCAGTGCGCGAGTGTTCATACAAATAAAACTATGGCTGCTTCGCTCAGTCAATATCGTCTCCGAAATGGAGATTCACGAATGACGGCAATCGTATCTAATTGTTCTACGCTTACTTCGGACTGTATTTCACTGATTCGGAACGGATTCGTTTCGGGCGTAGTGTGTGACCACTCTTACTACGAAGCCAATTCTAAAATGAAAACTTCAGCTGGTTCATAGAAAAGGTCTTTTGACCCTTAGCTGAGATATCTGACTAGCTATGTATGGAACTGTAATTTTTATTTGCGATTTCAGAGTTTTGTGTAAAAGTTGTTCAAAATTATGGGTACAATAGCTCTTTTTTATGGGTAATTGTAGGTACTCATCATCTGGTAACCCTGATGGTAAAAGGGTAACCCTGCATAAACGATTAAAAAATACCAAAAGTGGACCTTTGTTTTGTTCTAAAAGTTTTGTGATCGCCGAGTATTATTTTTTTATGTGCGCAAGTTGAGGTCAGATCGTAGTTCCTCCATATATTTTTAGCATTTTTCTTAATTAATAATAAATAGTAGTTTCCAATTTATTTAAATTTAAGTAACTCTGTTGTTCACTTCGCAAATGACAGGTAGCTAATTGAGTCTTGAATATTATAGCTCGACAGAAAAGAGTAGAAAATAATGGGGGCGCCACTGTATTTATCGATTAGAAAAACTTTTCAGTCAACACGTACACTTTAAATTAGTTCCGTTTCTACTCTTTTCCGTCGAGCTATAACACTCACTTTTTTTTTTAATTTTCTCGTTGTACTTATTTTGTCGGTAGTTACAATAAATATGTTTGACATGCACCTCTGCACTATTTGCGAAGTAAACCGAAGCGAAATTCATTAACTAATCGGCACTTCGTCCAACATTAACGAATAAACTTCGGCTTACTTCGCCAATATAGAGGAGTTAAATACATAATGTCAATGGTTGTAGAATATAGTTCCTGTGAAAATATCTTGAAATTGGTTTATATTTGCTACTCATAAGTTTTTTTGTCTTAAGAGGAAAAAGACATTGCAACGTGTAAAAAAAGCTGTAGGAAAATCTGATAAAAATCAATCATTTTTCCGAATTGTAGGTATTGGATGTTAATTAAAAAACTAAACATTGTCATTGTCTAATTCAATCTTTATATCATTTTTTTTTTTTTCAGAATAATGATAATTACTTTAATGTACTAGCAATAGTTGTATCTCTTTTTATTACATACAGATTATGGCAAATCCACACTAGTTATTTAGTGCGAAATTATTTTAATAAAAAGTACAAATATTATGTAAAGATAATATTTTTCACTGTTGTCTGTTACATAATTATTATGAAAAAAAAATTGTGAACTGTCTTCACTAAAGATATTGTAGTAATTCTTAAGTATAAAGAAGCGTTTACATGCGGCGACATGTGGCGTGTCCAGAACGTTCTGGAAACGTAACGGTGAACGTACTGCTAGGATCGTCTAATGTGAACGCTCCTTTACTGACTATTTTCTCGAGTATTAAATCATTTTTGTTTATAAAATCTTAAAAATATGACAAAAACATACAATAGAAATATCAATGTAAAATAAATGTGTTTGCAATCTAAATAATGTGAAATAAAATGTTTCACTCTGGAATTTGTTTTTTTTTTTATATTATGCTGTAAAGCATTACTTGCACCAACCTTTCGAACAAACAGGTACCTACTTGAAACTTGACCGTGTATACTCCGTTCGCTGTAGGGTGATGCCTGTGAATTGCTAGGTAATATTACGCAAGACTTATTACATTTGACTCCATATACATATGTGACGTAGCAGATTATAAGCTCCAGGAGAGTAGCTTGACATGGTAAAGCCATGTCTTGCGTAGACCAGCCGAGTATGTAAGAAACAGGTGCCTAGACATTATCACAGGAGCAAGACCTCGCGGTAGGTCAAAGCGACGGTGTCTTGACGTCGTGGGGGCCAATGAACTCTCCGAAGAGGATGCCAATACCAAGACCAAGCGAAGTGCAGCTGGACTGGCTATATACCCAGGAAAATTGCTGAAGAGAAGAAGCCTTATTACAGTTACCCATAATTTATTACACTCTTCGACCTAGGCGTACTTTTCATGAACAAGTTGACGTTGTTCTTAGAAAAGGCCAAGTGAAAAGTACCTACAACCGACGAGCATGTATGAAAAATATCTTATACAACGCTCGACCCGCACCCGCCGTAGGGTGTTGTCTTCCATACAAATAGAAGAAAACACCAGATCCGCCGCGGCGCCATGATGTGTGTGCCATCCTTTTAAAAAAATAATTGCTATTTTCTAAAGCTGTATCTTAGCGCATGTTTATTATTATAGCAATAAAACGCTATAGAGCGATAAACCGAAGATGATAGCTAAAGTATTAAATAAACATAACACTTCCTATATTGTTATCATCATCTCAGTCACAGGACGTCCACTGCTGAACATAGGCCTCCCCCCATAGATTTCCATTCAGTCCGGTTGTAAGCGGCCCGCCTCCATCGTGTTCCTGCCGTCTTTATTAGATCGTCTGTCCACCTTGTGGGTGGACGTCCTACGCTGCGCTTGCCGGTCCGTGGTCTCCATTCGAGAACTTTGCAGCCCCATCGGCCATCAGTTCTACGTGCTATGTGCCCTGCCCATTGCCACTTCAACTTACTAATCCGCTGGGCTATGTCGATAACTTTCGTTCGTCTACGGATCTCCTCATTTCTGATTCGATCTCGCAGAGAAATTCCGAGCATAGCCCTCTCCATAGCTCGTTGCGCTATTTTGAGCCTGCTGATAAGTCAGAGACCACGTTTCATAATTCACGTTTCATATTGTTATAATTAAAGTTAATTTAATGATTTAATGATTTGACTGCCTCTGTGGCGTAGAGGGCGTATGCTCGACTGCCAATCAAGAGGTCCCGGGTTCGATCCCCAGGTCAGGCAGTGTTAAATATTGGATTTTTTCATTAGGAATTATCTCAATAACTGCCTGGAGTCTGGAACTGTGCCCGGTAGATGGCAATAGGCTCGCCCCCTATTACATGGGACCAATAACCCCTTCGGGAAAAAGGCGTGAATGTATGTTATGTTATGTTTAATTTAATAATGTGCTTCACCTTAAGTTAAAGAGTGAGTTTTACCTGTAACCTTAAATCATTGAAGTACTTGTGTATGGACTATTAAAGGAACACGTTCGGGCTAACGATGCATTGTGTGACACTCGACGACGACTCGGACAGGTCAGTATATAATTATTTATTACCTGCTGTGCCCCGCAATTTCATCCGCGTAGTCTTCGTTTCCCTTGGGAATAAAAGATAAAAGTACCCTATGTGTTATTCCAGGGTCTAAACTCCAATTGGTCAGGCGCTTAATCCAGGCCCGATCGGTTCAGTAGTTTTTGGGTGAAACAGTTACATCCATCCATCCTCACAAACTTTGACATTTATAATATAAGTAGGGTAAAGGATACCATTACAATAATATAAACCTACTTTTAGAATAAGTATTTTGTCTATTGATGAACACCGCATTAAAATCCTTTGCGTACCTAGTGTAAGGTAGTTGGGCCGACATCATGTCCCATACAAACTTTGAGGAACCAATGACGATGATAGAAGAGATATCATTTCTTCATTAATGTTTTATTCTGAGTAACAATTAATTAATAATAATAATAATAATATCTTTATTTCAGGCATTAAAAGTCACCCATATCACAATAATACTTAGAATCTAAATTAATACTAATACTACACAACATAATATATAAAAAAAATAAAAAATACAATGGGTAGGTAAGTACATTACACCCCTCAGTCATACTATATTTATTTACGGTTGCTAGCGTGGTGCACGTGTGTCCAGTGCCTGAAGAAGAAGCAGTCCACGCAATTAAAAACATTGACGTTTTTTTAACTATTTTAAAAGTTTAATATATATTAGTATGTATCCTTTGTATCAAATCTGCCTCGGTGGCGTAGAGGGCGCATGCTCGACTGCCATTCAAGAGGTCCCGGGTTCGATCCCCAGGTCAGGCAAGTGTTAAATATTGGATTTTTCCATTAGGAATTATCTCAATAACTGCCTGGAGTCTGGAACTGTGCCCGGTAGATGGCAATAGGCTAGCCCCCTATTACATGGGACCAATAACATACTGGCGAAATGTGGGTGTATCTACTATGGGACTGAGTCCTGGGTACACCTCTGCCTACCCCTTCGGGAAAAAAGGCGTGAATGTATGGATATGTTTATGTTATGAATCAAAATCAGTTGAAATTTTTTTTGATCAATTATAATAAGTAATTCAAACTTGATAAAATTTCAATATGAGTCACTTGATTACAAACGCGCCACGATTGGGAGTTAACACTGTGACGTCATTATGCCAAAAGAATTTCACGTTAGTACTCTGTTTGGCTGTGGGTACACTGTACATATTCGAAATTTAGTGCAAAAAAATATATTTATTACTGCCTTAATTTTGTTTAGTTATGTGTTTTAGCTTTGGCCGTGGGGTTACCGGCTTTAGAATAGTACCTCACCCTCTCTCCCCGTGGTTGCCGTAAGAGCCGGCTAAGGGCTATAGGATCCAGAGGACGGGCAGCAGCGTCCTCTGCGTAAAACCATCAAACTGCGCTCGCCAACCCGCCTGCCAAGCGTGGCGAGTATTGGCAACAACCCCCCTTATGGGGGAGGCTTATGTTCAGCAGTGGACTTTCAACGGCTGCATGATGATGATGATGTGTTTTAGGCCCACTTTCACGCTAATTGGGGCTATTTGAAAAATGTTTAGTAGTTGTTAAACATTGTGACGTCACAAGTGGTCTCGGGTTCGTTCGGGAACTGTTGACGCGTTTTCGATACTAAGTTCACATTTGAATTTTAATTTGATATAACTTTGTAATTATAGTTATTAAAAATATATATAAATAGTTTTGTAAGGAAACTTATAAATAAATGATCTTTCTATTTATGCCAAAAAAAAATTATTAAAAAAAATTATATAATCATCATCATTGGTTCCTCAAATTTTGTATGAAAAATGATGTCGGCCCAACCACCTTAAAAAATCTAAGCGTGCAGAAGACAGGAAGCGTTTTTGTTTTATAAAAGAAAGGATAGATATTAATTCAGCACAACGCTAGAACTTACTTTAGGTTGACGAGATACAAACGCGGGTGCGGGACGGGTTGACTTGTCTTCCTTTTATTTGTATAGAAGACAACACAGTGACAGCGTGCGCGGGTCGGACGCTTTATTTGTCCAACAACCGACCTGTCGCGCGCCCGTGTGGTATCTGAATAAACCTTTAATACTAAAAAGTTGCAGAAAATGGTAAGTACAGGAATTTGTTAGTGTGCAGACAAAATCATTTATTTCTGCATAGTCATTACAATATTTTGTACAGATCAAAGTTCTGTCTGAACAATAAATGATGACTATGCTTAAGAATTACCGTGAGTTCATGAGTGACTTACACACTCACTCATGAACTCACGGTAACCACACACTAACCCAATCTAACCCTCTTGGAG
Organism: Hemistola chrysoprasaria; assembly: GCA_947063395.1. NCBI lineage: Eukaryota > Metazoa > Arthropoda > Insecta > Lepidoptera > Geometridae > Hemistola > Hemistola chrysoprasaria. The sequence continues at coordinate 14,124,879 of OX346714.1, forward strand.
CTTATAGAAAGCTGAAGTTTTTACACGTTCAAGTTATTGCTTAAATATATGGGCTATTTTATATTACATACAAGTTTAATATATAGTTAAGTTTTTACTTACAGAAAATGCTAATTTCTTAATGTAAAGATAAGTGTTTTCTCAAGTGTTAAATTGCTAAGGTGCCTACCAATTTTTCTGATAACAATAAAATGTGGAAAATTACAAAATTGTGTAATCAGTTGTTTTGCACTTCATATGCACATTAAACACTTAGGTAGGTACTTAAAATATAATTAAGGCTTTTGTTACTATCTGCAGTTGTCTAGATAAAAATCTCAAAGCGCTGATGCTTTGAGATATAAGAAACTTTTTTTTTTTTGTGTACCTAATGCACCATTAGGTACACAGGGTTACTGATATCAACCAGCATCCTCTTAAGGTGGACTGCCTCGGTGGCGTTGAGGGCGCATGCTCGACTGCCAATCAAGAGGTCCCGGGTTCAATCCCCAGGTCAGGCAAAGTGATAAATATTGGATTTTTCCATTAGGAATTATCTCAATAACTGCCTGGAGTCTGGAACTGTGCCCGGTAGATGGCAATAGGCTCGCCCCCTATTACATGGGACCAATAACATACTGGCGAAATGTGGGTGTATCTACTATGGGACTGAGTCCTGGGTACACCTGTGCCTACCCCTTCGGGAAAAAGGCGTGAATGTATGATTTTTTTTTATATAACAAAATATACGTACAAATTTAATATATTTACTAACAGAAAATGCTAATTACATACATTAGAGATAAGTCTATCTTCTCAAGTGTTAAATTACTTAAGTACCAATACCAGTTTTTCTGATAAAAATAAAACTCGGAAAATTACAAAATTGTGTAATTGTTGTTTTGCACTTTATATGCACATTAAAACACTTAGGTATAATGATTTTTGTTACTATCTGCAGTTGTCTAGATAAAAATCTCAAAGCGCTGATGCTTTGAGATTTAAGAAACTTTTTTTTTTCTGGTGCATTAGGTACACAGGGTTACTGATTATCAACCAGCATCCTCTTAAAGGGTATCTACATAATTGTAATTATATTATACTAACCGTGCCCCGCGGTTTCATGTGGTGAAAAGATAGGGAATAAAGTACCCTAAGTATATGTTGTTCCAAGTTTTCAGCTACTTTCATACCAAATTTCATTTCAGTTCAGTAAGTTGTTTTTTTAAGTAAAAGAGTAACATACGTCCATCCATCCTCACAAACTGTCGCATTTATAATATTAGTAGGAAATAGGATAGTAGGATTTTTACTATGTAGTAAACTCTAAAAAAGCGAAAACAAAATCAGCCGTTGCTTATACAATTTGGTCCTATCTATTAAAAAGCAATTTTATTTTTCGCCTTTTTTGGCTCACCAGTAAAATGTGTTCATAATGATGAGTGCGTGCCTTATATACAATAACCCTTTATGACGATGCAAACAGATTAATTCCCTGTATTTATTGGTTAAAATTATAAAAAAAAAATTCCATAAAATATATTTTTAATATTCATAAATCTTGGCTCTTAGAACGGTTGTTTTACTCTGTTACTGAATTTTTAGATACAAAAAATCCTCGGCCTAAAAAATTGTAATTGACATGAATGTTATGATTATTTCACTACACAATTTTCAATTTAATGTATTAATTTTTAATCCTAAACTAATTATGATATTATTTATTTATAAGTTACTTAAGAAATTTTTGCATGCTAGAGAACATACTGGCAAAGTGTGTTGAACTAAGTATTAAATAACACAACAACTGTACATCTACCACATTTATAGCAAATAAATTATTTCATTTCATTTCATATTATACCTAGGTAACAAAACAATCAACATGAGAGCAATCGTGGCGGCGATAGTGGCGGCAACTATTGCCAGTGGCTATGCAGTCGACTTTTGGTGGAAGAACGCGGTTATTTATCAAATCTATCCGCGATCCTTCAAAGACAGCAATAGTGATGGAATTGGAGATTTGAATGGTAAGTGATAATAGAATAAAAAAATAGTAAATGTAATATTTTCTATTAATTATATTTGCCGTGTGGTTCCCGGCTATATAATAGGGCCACCCCTTTCTCATCCCGTGGGAGCCGTGAGACCCGACAGAGGGACATATTCGGAGAGTGGGCAGCCGCTCTTTCCGGCACCAAGTATTCCAACTACTGCGATCACCAAGCTAACAACAAGCGTGCTGATTACGGCAAAATCCCCACATATGAATAGTTTAGGGCGTTCTATGGGGGAGGTCTATGTTCAGCAGTGGACGTCTTCCGACTGATGAAAAATTACAACCACCGCGTGGCGGTGCTCTCCCAAATAAGTCATTAAGCTATTTCAGACAGCAGTAACAAGACGAGCAAATCAGGTGCCTGATGGTAAGCATCATGATCGCCCATATCAGACGCAGTGCCACCCAGTGTTTTAATATTCAAAATTCTGCGTGGCACTGCAATGCGCCTGTCACCCCGAGATATTAGTTGTTGAAACTCGTCATGCCCAGTAATTTCGCTGGTAACATTGCCCTTCAGACCGGAACACAGTAATGTTTGCACATTACTGTTTGGCGGATGAATAACTGGCAAAGGTATGATACTTCCCCAAGCGGCCCCCTGCAAAAGAGGCCTACCACTACAACAACATATAATAATAATTATTCTCCTCACAGGTATCACATCAAAACTCCCATACCTCCGCGAAACAGGCATAGACGCGATTTGGCTGTCCCCCATCTACCTCTCCCCTATGTACGACTTCGGCTACGACATCACGGATTATAGGGAAATTGCTCCGGAGTACGGCACTATGGAGGATTTTGATAACCTTATGAAGGAGGCTAAGCGACTTGGTAAGTTCTTGATACTTCCTCGAGTTTTATGCTCGCCTGGTACCTACCTACCAACGTGTTACAAAGTAATTAGGGTCGTATCTTCCCTTCAAAATGAACAACCAAGGGGTAGTTTAGATACATCCATGAAAAACTTCCATAACAACTTGGTAACAAGTAACAAAACGGTTTCTCATTATAAACCATTTGCATGTTTTCCACAAGTGTTATCATAGCAATCATACATTGTTTATAATGACAAAATCGTAACGTCTTCCGGCCGAAGTGGCACGTGAGGTTATTATCAATGATTATAGTTCAATTGGAGACATTTCGCACGGTTTACGTGTTGAGAATTATGAAGAATGATTTCTTATCTCATTGTGGCCAATGGTCATCGGCCAAATAAAGTTTCCTATGATTCTAATGATTGGCTTTTGACCTTGGAGAAAATTGCTGAATGCCAATTATGCGTAGGTAAGTATAAAATATTATAATGCTTTTCCTTGAAGTAATGCTAGGTAAATGTGCCTACGTAGTGGCGTGGACATTTTCTACATCAATTCCCAAATCTGTTACGCGACCAAAGGGAAAATCCGCGAGAAGTTTGGCTTTTGTGTCCTTCCGAATTTTATGGGGAAGGGTCAGTATTGAATATCAACCATTATTTCATAGGTATCCGAGTAGTTTTGGACTACGTGCCCAACCACACGAGCAATGAAAGCGATTGGTTCGTAAAGTCCGCGGGACGCGAGCCTGGATATGAAGACTATTACATATGGGCTGACGGCGTGCAAGACGATGCTGGGACCATGAAGCCACCTAGTAATTGGGTAACTTATCTTCTTTCTCGACTGCCTCATTGGTCGCAGTGGTCGCAGGCGTAACTGCTAAGCATCCTAATTTTTTTTTAAGATAGTGAGTGACAAGACGAGCAAATCAAGTGCCTGATGGTAAGCATCATGATTGCCCATATCAGACAGTGCCACCCAGTGTTTTAAAATTCAAAATTCTGCGCGGCACTGCACTGCGACTGTCACCCTGAGATATGAGTTGTTGAATCTCATCATGTCCAGTAATTTCGCTGGTAATATTGCCCTTCATACCGGAACACAGTAGATAATGTTTGCACATTACTGCTTGGCGGATGAATAACTGGCAAAGGTGGTACTTCTCCAGGCGGGCCCCTGCAAAAGAGGCCTACCACTACAAAACATGCACAGCACACATGCTCAGCAGTTACGTTTACTTACCACGATATTTATTAACAATACCATCAAAAAGTGCAATAAATCTGTATTTTTTACCCAAAATTCACTCGTTCTATTCCGGGCGAAGTTTTTTCCCTTTCCTGATCCTTTTAAAAAATTCACTCCGCATAATATCAAACTTTGGGTTGTCTCCTTTTTCCCTGGCGCAATAACTCACTCGCGACATATTTAAAACATGCAAAATGATAGATCAGATATAAAGATCAGTTTGAGTCGTATCCTTCTACTTCTTGTTTTCTTTAATTTTTAAGATTTATTGTTTTGTGGTGTACCAATAGTGTTTATCTATCTATCTACCTAAAAGTAAACATTTGTGTGTTAAGGTGAGCTTATTCCGCAAGAGTGCATGGGAGTACAACGAGGTCCGAGGGCAGTACTACTTGCACCAGTTCGTCATCGGACAACCAGACCTTAACTACCGCAGCGCAACCGTGCAGCAGGAAATGAAGGTTAACTATTATGAAATTTGGCTAGGCACAGTAATGAAAAATGTTTATTTAGGCGCGGTGCTAAGCTATTCGCCCTCTCGATCACACGTACCCACATTTTTGAAGATATAAAAAATACTACGTGTAATTACGTAAAATAAAGACAACTAACACAACATAACATAACATAACTATGTTTTAGAAAATAACAATACCTACAAAGATTTAGTAAAAAAATCCCAATTTAATCCAAACAAGTTTTCAGTACCTTTATATGTTTCTGAGATTTATTTTCTTTGTGCAGGTTTATACATGAAAACTCGTTTGGATTAAGTTAGATTTTTTTCAGAATCTTTGTATAGTTATTTTATAGCTCCATTATGTCTTTATTTTTGTTGTGTTGTCTTTATTTTACGTAATTACATGTAGTATTATTTATATCTTCAAAAATGTGGGTACGTGTGAGTCGGTGTGAGCGAGAGGGCGCCATAAGCTTACATAATAATAATATGGGAAAGGACATAGCTGGATTCAAAGAGTATTTAGGGGCAAAAAAGATGAACCAACCACAAAGTAAAAATCCTACCAATATTATAAATGTCAAAGTTGGTGAGGATGGGTGGATGGATGGATATTTGTTACTCTTTTACGCCAAAATTACTGAACCGATTGGGCTGAAATTCGGTATGTAGATAGGTTAGACCCTGGAATAACACATGGGGTGCTTTAATTCCCGATATTCCTACGGGAACAATGACTAAGCGGGTGAAACCGCGAGGCACAGCTAGTGAATAATATATTAAACAAAATAATGTAGTACAGAAGAAGACAGAAACAAAGTCACAGCACGGCTCCAACTCAGCATGATGCTGAATGCTAACAGTCAGCGCTGGTCTTCCGAAAGTCTACGGAAGTCGTTGTTTCAGATGGCACGTTAACTGTAGATCCCTATAGCTTCCTATAAGCTATGTAGGGGGCAGTCGTTAGCTCATGTCGAAGGCCGTGTAGGAATCTTGGCGACATGAAACTCTGACAATATGGGTTGTCCATATAACCCATATGAATTGACTCGAGCAGTGTAATTGGAATTATCCGTTCTGTTAGAGTATTCTTCTCAGCCGTAGCAAGTCCACTGCTGAACATAGGCCTCCCCTATAAAGGGGGGGTTTGCCAATACTCGCCACGCTTGGCAGGCGGGTTGGCGAGCGCAGTTTGGTGAATTTTATGCAGAGGACGCTGCTGCCCGTCCTCTGGATCTGACAACCCTTAGCCGACTTTTACGGCAACCACGGGTAGAGAGGGCGAGGCACTCCACGGCGTAGAATATTATTATTATTATTATAATTGAATGTTTCCAGGATGTGCTATCGTTCTGGTTGGAGAAGGGCGTGTCAGGGTTCCGCGTGGACGCTATCAACATGATGTATGAAGTTAACGCTGAAGATTATGGCGGAGTCTACCCAGATGAACCTTTATCCGGTAAGACTATAAGAAAATATATCATTAGCCTTTGATTATTGACAGTTCTTCCCGAGCGCTCCGACTAGACATCGCTGTCATACCTACTTGTCAATCGTGACATCTAAATCTACGCCGAAATCGGCGTACGCGAGCCTGTCCAACACAATTTCCATCTAGTCCGGTTGTAAGCGCCTTGCATTCAGCGTGTTCCTGCTCTATATAATAAATAACATAAAACATAGCACCATGGTTTTTCCCGAAGGGGTAAGCAGAGGTGTACCCAGTACTCATGCCCATAGTAGGTACACCTACATTTCGCCAGTATGTCCCATGTAATAGGAGGCGAGCCTATTGCTATCTACCGGGCACAATTTCAGACTCCAGGATCATAGCTATAATACTTATGGAAAAATCCAATAACACTTTCCTGACCTGAGGATCGAACACGGGACCTCACGATCGGCAATCGCGCTTACGCCCTCTACGCCACCGAGGTAGTCTTTATTAAGTATATACTTAGATAAAATCCTTCCTACATATAATATAATAATCTATTATAATATTATATATGTGAAAGTTTGTGGGGATGGATGGATGGATGTTTGTTACTCTTTCACACCATAAATACTGAACCTTTTCTCTTTTTTACTTTTTATCCTGAAATTCCCACGGGAACGAAGACTACGTGGGTGAAACCGCGAGGCACAGTTAGTATATATATATATATATATGTTCAATTTTTTTTAATAACCCGGGGAGGCTATGGCCAAGGCTTATGTCCAGCAGTGGACTTCCTACGGCTGCGATGAGAAATCGAGGGTATAGCGGCATAACCCAATAAGTGAAAAATTCTGAAATAAATTGTTAAGGGCATACGTATGTATGCATAGTGTAGGGTTCCATACCTAGTATCCTAATCAAAACGCTATCGCTTCATTCGCTAATAACATACAGCGCCATCTAGTTAGCAAACTACAGCAAACAACTAGAGGTTTATAGTCCCGTGTGCAATTTTTTTTTTATGATAGTGTGTGACAAGACGAGCAAATCTGGTGCCTGAAAGCATCATGATTGCCCATATCAGACACAGTGCCAGCCAGTGTTTTAAAATTCTAAATACTGCGCGGCACTGCACTGCACCTGTCACCCTGAGATATTAGTTGTTGAAACTCGTCATGCCCAGTAATTTCACTGGTAGCATTGCCCAGCATTGCAACTGCAGAAAAAAGCAGTAAAATGGCCATAACTTTTGATTGCATTAACATTTTGATTGCGTAGACCTGCGTATTTGATATCAATTTCAACTTCCTCTCGACCCGACTAACTCTAACCTCCACCCGACGGACATACACAGACAGACGGACAACAAAGTGATCATATAAGTTTTCCTTTTTCCTTTTTAGGCACGGGACCCTAAAAATCGGTTTTAACATAGAATATTATTTCAGGTGACTCATCTTCAAATTCAGACGACTATGGCTATTTAGACCACATTTATACGAGAGATCAACCAGAGACCTACGATGTAGTGTATGATTGGAGAGACTTACTCGACACTTATACGGCTTTCGATGGAGAGAGTAAAGTTTTGATGACTGAAGCTTATACCAGTCTGCCGCTTATGATCAGGTAACTGAAAGGTTTAGTTACTTAATTTACTTATCTAAAGAGGACTTGAGTTAAGAGGGTCAATCTATCCATCATTATAGGAATAGATAGTAAGTATAAGTACAGGTCGCGCCACAGTTTAATAGCGCTGACATTGAATACGCAGAAATCGATTTTTAGATCTGTTTGGTAACAGGAATGAGGTGCGACGGGAGAGGCGCTACATTGGTCGCGCGGTCGTCTTCACCCCGTCTTACCCTGTTCACGCGTGTCAAGTTGCCTGCGTACAGTCGCGCGCATATTTCGTTACTACGAAATATGCGCGCTCACACTACTGTGTGAGCGATAACAGCTCGGATAATGTAGAGTCTAGATGAGGCTGAAGACTCCGAAATTTTATTATTTAATTTTAAATAATAATTTAAGCAAATGTTCTACTAAAATTGGTCGGCATTAAAAATACTTAATACTAAACCTCACTTTATTCTAAACAAATTAATAAATTAATCGGCGATAGTAAGAGGGCTACTATATGTTTGGGAGTATTATTAATTATTGCAAATAACATTATCTACCCGGAAATATAGGTTAAACAGTAAGGTAAGGTAAGTTTAAGGTAAGGTTTTCTGGACGCAGCTTCTTTGGATTTCGAGTCCGTTTCATTTGTATTGGCGATTGATAAACTGACCGTAACGTTATTCAAAGCATGCGAACAACAGTTTCCGACGGCATAGTTAAGTTTGTCCCTAATCCAGTTTAATATTTCTTAGGTAGGGTAGTTACCCTTCCAAGTAATAATGTAATAATAGTAATAGTGCTAAGTTCAGCTGAACTTATTTACATAACATTACCAACATACAATCACGCCTTTCCAAAGGAGTAGGCAGAGATGTACCCAGGACCGTCATTATTTACTTACCTTCCAATTATATCAGCTAATCTATACCCTTGACAGTTAATTTATGAGGTCACTGATATTTTCTAGATATTATGGCAATGAAGAGCGAAATGGTTCAATGCCTTTCAACTTCCTGTACCTAGAGCAGCTAAACAACAAGTCGACAGCGCAAGATATGAAACAAGTCATCGATAAATGGATGACCTACATGCCTGACGGAAAAACTGCCAACTGGGTGGTAAGATATTAAAAAAACTTTTAATTATCACACGTATACATTATATGAGGAATCTGCTCGGCTTGCCAGTATTGGCGTGGAAAACCGACCAGATATTTCGCTATGTTATGAATGAGCGTTTTGCCTGTTCATGCATGCCTGTCATGCATAACCTAGCATGTGTGGCTGGCTTTGTATCTCTGGCCCAGAGCAAACATATGCAGACATGTTCAAATGAGAACACGTACCTAATTGCCTAAATGAAATCACGAAACTACGCCAAAAATGTGCGTTTGAGCACCACCGTGGATTAATCTAGCGCGTCGCCGTACGTGTAGAATAGGCTTAAAGGTCCAAATCCTTTTCCTACTAATATTATGAATGCGAAAGTTTCTGAGGATGGATGGATGGATGTTAGATGTTTGATATTCTTTCACGCCAAAACTACTGAACCGATCGGGCTGGAATTCGGTAAATGGTTGTTTCTCTGGAATAACACATAGAATAGTATTTATCCCGATATTTCCACGGGAACGAAGACTACGCAGGTAAAACCGCGGGGCACAGCAAGTATTTGATATTTGGAAAAATGGTATGGATACCCTTTATCTTAATCTCAAAAGAAATAATGAATAATTATCGGTTGCGTGGTTCCCGGTATATAATAGGATGGCCCTATTTTATTCTCATTCCGTGGGATCCATGAAACCCTATAGACACATATTCAGAGAGTGGGCAGCAGCACTCTCCGGCACCAAGTATTCCAACTACTGCGATCACCAAGCAGCACAACAAGTGTGGTGGTTACGGCAAAATCCCCCCATATGAATAGTTTATGGCGTTCTATGGAGGATGCCTATGTTCAGTAGTAGTTTCATACTAAAAACTTCATTATGAAATGTACCCATCAATCAAGCTAATAAGACTAGATTAGATATTATAATCTCATTATGTTCTTATGAGAAATAAAGTTCTTTAAACGTAAATGTAATTTCAGAACGGTAACCACGACCAGAGTCGGCTCGCCAGTAGACTCGGCGAGGACAGAGTCGATGCTATGAACATGCTGGCGCTCCTACTGCCCGGACTTACTATCACTTATCAGGTATATAAAATCCAATCTATAAAATTTAAAAATAATATGACCCACCATCACAAAACACAGATAATAATACTCCCCGATACAAAAATAGAGATTGCGATCCATTCCATTTTTTCTGAAAAAAACCACTTCTAATTCAAATCGGTAAAATCAGGTGTTCCCAAGAAATGGTGTACAATACACATTTTAAATAGGTAATCTTTTTGACCCCCGACAGGAAAAATGAGAGATGTTACACATAGATGATGACCAGGGCTTGATGATGGAGCAGGAAGAAGAGTAGGAGGGGGTTTTTCGGGGGAAAGTTCTATACTTACTAACTCTTAATTATTACTTCTTGCTTTTTTGACTGGCCGGTTGACTCAGCCGGTATTACCCGCGTGCCTTTTGATCCACAGGTCCCGAATTCTATCCCCGGCCAGGTCAAACAATTTGTGCGGATAAGCATGTCTGTTTGATCTGTGTCTGGGTGTTAGCGTATATAAGTATGTATATCAGTCATCTGGTTACCATAATACAGGCTTCTAGCGTAGTTTGGGACCAGATGACCGTGTGTGGAAGTTGTCCGAATTTACTTGTTTACTTTTACACTTCTTTTTCTATCTTCAGGGTGAAGAAATAGGCATGACCGATGGGTACTTAACATGGGAACAAACCCGGGACCCGCAAGCGTGCAACACAGATGACCCCATAAACTACTGGCGTTCGTCCCGCGACCCCGCACGGACCCCCTACCATTGGGACAATACCAAACATGCTGGCTTCAGCGATACTATGGGTGACACTTGGCTACCAGTCGCTAGTAATTATGAAGAGATTAATTTGGCTGCGCAGATAAATGTTGTGAAGAGTCATTATAGGGTAAGGTTAAACTTCTAAACTAAAGTTTGTATGGATGGATGGATGTTTGTAACTCTTTCACACCTAAACTGCAGGACCAAAGTCAAAGTCAAAGTCAATAATGGAATAGCTGTGCCTTGCGGTGTACCCTATGTATTATTTCAGGGTCTAAGCTACCTAAATACTAAATTTCAACCCTATTATTCAGTAGTTTATGAAAGAGTAAAATGCCATGGTGCAGTTCCAGACTAAATTCCTAATGTAAAAATCCAATAACACTTGCCTGACCTGGGAATCAAACCCGGGACTTCATGATCGGCACCAGCGCGACCACTACGTCACCGAGGCAGTCTATAATAGGAAGGAAGTTTAAAGCATTCCGTAGTCACTATACATAGCATAATTATACATTTTCAGTTCTACAAGGATGTTGTTGCAATCAAGAAGGCACCAGCTGTTCGTTACGGCGACTTGGACACCAGGGCCCTGTCTGAATACGTACTGGTTGTCACCAGGTAAAGACGAAATAACATAATAAACATCATTTGGATTTGAGATCTCTTGCTATTACATACATACATACATACAGTCACGCCTTGTTCCCGTTGGGGTAGGCAGAGACTATTTCTTTCCACTTGCTACTGATCCTGACATACAACTTTGGCTTCTTCCACTTTCATCACTTTCTTCATGCATGCTCGTCGGTTGTTGGTATGTTTGACCTGGCCTTTCCTTAATATAACATCAACTTGTTCATGAAAGGTACACGCCTAGGTCGACCCCTACCGACTTTACCATTCACACTAGCCTTATAAATCTCCTTTCATCCATCCTCTTGCTTACTTAGTTCAAATCAGTGTAAGTTAAATTCATTCACTCAATTCATAAAAGACGAGCAAATCAGGTGCCTGATGGCAAGCATCATGATTGCCCATATCATGATTGACAGCCTCGTTGGCCCAGATGGTAGTAACTCTGCTTTCTGTGCCGCAGGGCCCGGGTTCGATCCCCGGCCAGGTCAAACATTTGTGTGCATGAACATGTCTGTTCTGATCTGTGTCTGGGTGTTATAAGCGTATATAAGTATGTATATCAGTTATCTAGTTACCATTGTACAGGCTTCTAGCCTAGTTTGGGACCAGATGACCGTGTGTGGAAGTTGTCCATTATTATTATTACGTGACAGGATACCAAACTCCTAGAACAATGGAATAGAATCTAGGACGATTTAACCACTGGACGCGAAATGTACATAATGAAGTATGAAAACACGTTCAACCGATTTTTGCGGGGGGAGGAGGATTTCACACATTGCTGACTTTTACGAAGATATACACCCACTACTGTAATATTCGTATCCATGATTGCGCGCACACAAAGATTTACCTTTGTGTATTATATTGTTGCACTATTCTCGCATGTAGCATTGTCACTGTCTAAGAGCAAAACAACTGACAATTGCGATTAAAATGACAGAGAGAAAAATTGGGTACTTCCCACTTGATCCCCATCTCCTTGCCCACCACTAGTGACAACTGCAATTTTTATTTCAGAATATGTATTCCACTCGTGACATGTGGGAATTGCCTATCATACTCGTACATATATTGATTTGTACATCCTCAATTCAACCCTCACCTTATATAAATGTTGAACTTCCAGCTACCGTTAGAATAATTATAAGTAATTTACGCTAGCCATAGAAAAGAATACTAGACGGGGCCTGCTGGTGCATCCATTCATTCTGATTACGATTATGATTATAATAATAGGTATGTGTAATGTACATATTACGGTAGATGTGATTAATTGAAAATTATCAATAACTATCGATCAATAATTATTTTCAATAAAACACATTTACCGTAGCATATTACATATATATACGTACTTGACAAAATATTATAATGATGCAATTAATGACGTTATAATAATATTATGAATTTATAACGTATAATATTATGTGATTTATGAAACATATTCTAAAAATATTTTTTTATTTTGTCCTACTTGCCACCATTAGTGACCTAGAAAAAAGTCCCAGTGTTGACCAAAAAGGTGTGGACAGCGAGAAGTACCCGTAAAATTATGTCACCTACACTAGTGCTTGACATAGTCGATAAATTGCTATCGAGGACGAATGAAAGAACAACGAGTTTATGATAGTCTGACAATAAATATTCAAATACGATTTTGAAAATACGGTTTTTTTTATATGGGTTGGCCGAGCTGTTAATGAAACCAGATGATAGCTTGTCAGACGCGGATATTATTACTATTTAGTGCTACTATTAAGTTGCTGATAAGCTTATACCCGCCATTCAGTAGGCTTGATTTTGCCTTTTAGTTAATATTAGGTCCTTACATAGGAAATTGGCATTTTGTACGGGAGGAATATATTATAGTAATTTTTTTTTTTTGTAAAATATATTTAATTAATCAAAGTATGCACCGTTGTTATCAATGCATTTTGGCCATTTCCTGGGTATTTCATGAATCCCTTTACTAAAAAAACCATGGGGGCGAGTATCAATAAACTCTTTGAAGGCGGTTTGGACTGCCACATCGGAGTTGAATTTTTTTCCTTGTAAGGAGTTGTACAAATACCGGAAAAAATGGTAATCTGTTGTAGCGAGGTCCGGAGAGTACAGTGGATGTCGCAGACATTCCAATTGTAGCTCATCGTCGCAGTGGTCGCAGGCGTAACTGCTAAGCATCCTAATTTTTTTTTAAGATAGTGAGTGACAAGACGAGCAAATCAAGTGCCTGATGGTAAGCATTATGATTGCCCATATCAGACACAGTGCCACCCAGTGTTTTAAAATTCAAAATTCTGCGCGGCACTGCTCTGCGACTGTCACCCTGAGATATGAGTTGTTGAATCTCATCATGTCCAGTAATTTCGCTGGTAATATTGCCCTTCATACCGGAACACAGTAGATATAATGTTTGCACATTACTGCTTGGCGGATGAATAACTGGCAAAGGTGGTACTTCTCCAGGCGGGCCCCTGCAAAAGAGGCCTACCACTACAAAACATGCACAGCACACATGCTCAGCAGTTACGTTTACTTACCACGATATTTATTAACAATACCATCAAAAAGTGCAATAAATCTGTATTTTTTACCCAAAATTCACTCGTTCTATTCCGGGCGAAGTTTTTTCCCTTTCCTGATCCTTTTAAAAAATTCACTCCGCATAATATCAAACTTTGGGTTGTCTCCTTTTTCCCTGGCGCAATAACTCACTCGCGACATATTTAAAACATGCAAAATGATAGATCAGATATAAAGATCAGTTTGAGTCGTATCCTTCTACTTCTTGTTTTCTTTAATTTTTAAGATTTATTGTTTTGTGGTGTACCAATAGTGTTTATCTATCTATCTACCTAAAAGTAAACATTTGTGTGTTAAGGTGAGCTTATTCCGCAAGAGTGCATGGGAGTACAACGAGGTCCGAGGGCAGTACTACTTGCACCAGTTCGTCATCGGACAACCAGACCTTAACTACCGCAGCGCAACCGTGCAGCAGGAAATGAAGGTTAACTATTATGAAATTTGGCTAGCCACAGTAATGAAAAATGTTTATTTAGGCGCGGTGCTAAGCTATTCGCCCTCTCGCTCACACGTACCCACATTTTTGAAGATATAAAAAATACTACGTGTAATTACGTAAAATAAAAGACAACTAACACAACATAACATAACATAACATAACTATGTTTTAGAAAATAACAATACCTACAAAGATTTAGTAAAAAAATCCCAATTTAATCCAAACAAGTTTTCAGTACCTTTTTATGTTTCTGAGATTTATTTTCTTTGTGCAGGTTTATACATAAAAACTCGTTTGGATTAAGTTAGATTTTTTTCAGAATCTTTGTATAGTTATTTTATACCTCCATTATGTCTTTATTTTTGTTGTGTTGTCTTTATTTTACGTAATTACATGTAGTATTATTTATATCTTCAAAAATGTGGGTACGTGTGAGTCGGTGTGAGCGAGAGGGCGCCATAAGCTTACATAATAATAATATGGGAAAGGACATAGCTGGATTCAAAGAGTATTTAGGGGCAAAAAAGATGAACCAACCACAAAGTAAAAATCCTACCAATATTATAAATGTCAAAGTTGGTGAGGATGGGTGGATGGATGGATATTTGTTACTCTTTTTCGCCAAAATTACTGAACCGATTGGGCTGAAATTCGGTATGTAGATAGGCTAGACCCTGGAATAACACATGGGGTGCTTTAATTCCCGATATTCCTGCGGGAACAATGACTAAGCGGGTGAAACCGCGAGGAACAGCTAGTGAATAATATATTAAACAAAATAATGTAGTACAGAAGAAGACAGAAACAAAGTCACAGCACGGCTCCAACTCAGCATGATGCTGAATGCTAACAGTCAGCGCTGGTCTTCCGAAAGTCTACGGAAGTCGTTGTTTCAGATGGCACGTTAACTGTAGATCCCTATAGCTTCCTATAAGCTATGTAGGGGGCAGTCGTTAGCTCATGTCGAAGGCCGTGTAGGAATCTTTGCGACATGAAACTCTGACAATATGGGTTGTCCATATAACCCATATGAATTGACTCGAGCAGTGTAATTGGAATAATCCGTTCTGTTAGAGTATTCTTCTCAGCCGTAGCAAGTCCACTGCTGAACATAGGCCTCCCCTGTAAAGGGGGGGTTTGCCAATACTCGCCACGCTTGGCAGGCGGGTTGGCGAGCGCAGTTTGGTGAATTTTATGCAGAGGACGCTGCTGCCCGTCCTCTGGATCTGACAACCCTTAGCCGACTTTTACGGCAACCACGGGTAGAGAGGGCGAGGCACTCCACGGCGTAGAATATTATTTTTATTATTATAATTGAATGTTTCCAGGATGTGCTATCGTTCTGGTTGGAGAAGGGCGTGTCAGGGTTCCGCGTGGACGCTATCAACATGATGTATGAAGTTAACGCTGAAGATTATGGCGGAGTCTACCCAGATGAACCTTTATCCGGTAAGACTATAAGAAAATATATCATTAGCCTTTGATTATTGACAGTTCTTCCCGAGCGCTCCGACTAGACATCGCTGTCATACCTACTTGTCAATCGTGACATCTAAATCTACGCCGAAATCGGCGTACGCGAGCCTGTCCAACACAATTTCCATCTAGTCCGGTTGTAAGCGCCTTGCATTCAGCGTGTTCCTGCTCTATATAATAAATAACATAAAACATAGCACCATGGTTTTTCCCGAAGGGGTAAGCAGAGGTGTACCCAGTACTCATGCCCATAGTAGGTACACCTAAATTTCGCCAGTATGTCCCATGTAATAGGAGGCGAGCCTATTGCTATCTACCGGGCACAATTTCAGACTCCAGGATCATAGCTATAATACTTATGGAAAAATCCAATAACACTTTCCTGACCTGAGGATCGAACACGGGACCTTACGATCGGCAATCGCGCTTACGCCCTCTACGCCACCGAGGTAGTCTTTATTAAGTATATACTTAGATAAAATCCTTCCTACATATAATATAATAATCTATTATAATATTATATATGTGAAAGTTTGTGGGGATGGATGGATGGATGTTTGTTACTCTTTCACACCATAAATACTGAACCTTTTCTCTTTTTTACTTTTTATCCTGAAATTCCCACGGGAACGAAGACTACGTGGGTGAAACCGCGAGGCACAGTTAGTATATATATATATATGTTCAATTTTTTTTAATAACCCGGGGAGGGGCTATGGCCAAGGCTTATGTCCAGCAGTGGACTTCCTACGGCTGCGATGAGAAATCGAGGGTATAGCGGCAAAACCCAATAAGTGAAAAATTCTGAAATAAATTGTTAAGGGCATACGTATGTATGCATAGTGTAGGGTTCCATACCTAGTATCCTAATCAAAACGCTATCGCTTCATTCGCTAATAACATACAGCGCCATCTAGTTAGCAAACTACAGCAAACAACTAGAGGTTTATAGTCCCGTGTGCAATTTTTTTTTTATGATAGTGTGTGACAAGACGAGCAAATCTGGTGCCTGAAAGCATCATGATTGCCCATATCAGACACAGTGCCAGCCAGTGTTTTAAAATTCTAAATTCTGCGCGGCACTGCACTGCGCCTGTCACCCTGAGATATTAGTTGTTGAAACTCGTCATGCCCAGTAATTTCACTGGTAGCATTGCCCAGCATTGCAACTGCAGAAAAAAGCAGTAAAATGGCCATAACTTTTGATTGCGTAGACCTGCGTATTTGATATCAATTTCAACTTCCTCTCGACCCGACTAACTCTAACCTCCACCCGACGGACATACACAGACAGACGGACAACAAAGTGATCATATAAGTGTTCCTTTTTCCTTTTTAGGCACGGGACCCTAAAAATCGGTTTTAACATAGAATATTATTTCAGGTGACTCATCTTCAAATTCAGACGACTATGGCTATTTAGACCACATTTATACGAGAGATCAACCAGAGACCTACGATGTAGTGTATGATTGGAGAGACTTACTCGACACTTATACGGCTTTCGATGGAGAGAGTAAAGTTTTGATGACTGAAGCTTATACCAGTCTGCCGCTTATGATCAGGTAACTGAAAGGTTTAGTTACTTAATTTACTTATCTAAAGAGGACTTGAGTTAAGAGGGTCAATCTATCCATCATTATAGGAATAGATAGTAAGTGTAAGTATAAGTACAGGTCGCGCCACAGTTTAATAGCGCTGACATTGAATACGCAGAAATCGATTTTTAGATCTGTTTGGTAACAGGAATGAGGTGCGACGGGAGAGGCGCTACATTGGTCGCGCGGTCGTCTTCACCCCGTCTTACCCTGTTCACGCGTCTCAAGTTGCCTGCGTACAGTCGCGCGCATATTTCGTTACTACGAAATATGCGCGCTCACACTACTGTGTGAGCGATAACAGCTCGGATAATGTAGAGTCTAGATGAGGCTGAAGACTCCGAAATTTTATTATTTAATTTTAAATAATAATTTAAGCAAATGTTCTACTAAAATTGGTCGGCATTAAAAATACTTAATACTAAACCTCACTTTATTCTAAACAAATTAATAAATTAATCGGCGATAGTAAGAGGGCTACTATATGTTTGGGAGTATTATTAATTATTGCAAATAACATTATCTACCCGGAAATATAGGTTAAACAGTAAGGTAAGGTAAGTTTAAGGTAAGGTTTTCTGGACGCAGCTTCTTTGGATTTCGAGTCCGTTTCATTTGTATTGGCGATTGATAAACTGACCGTAACGTTATTCAAAGCATGCGAACAACAGTTTCCGACGGCATAGTTAAGTTTGTCCCTAATCCAGTTTAATATTTCTTAGGTAGGGTAGTTACCCTTCCAAGTAATAATGTAATAATAGTAATAGTGCTAAGTTCAGCTGAACTTATTTACATAACATTACCAACATACAATCACGCCTTTCCAAAGGAGTAGGCAGAGATGTACCCAGGACCGTCATTATTTACTTACCTTCCAATTATATCAGCTAATCTATACCCTTGACAGTTAATTTATGAGGTCACTGATATTTTCTAGATATTATGGCAATGAAGAGCGAAATGGTTCAATGCCTTTCAACTTCCTGTACCTAGAGCAGCTAAACAACAAGTCGACAGCGCAAGATATGAAACAAGTCATCGATAAATGGATGACCTACATGCCTGACGGAAAAACTGCCAACTGGGTGGTAAGATATTAAAAAAACTTTTAATTATCACACGTATACATTATATGAGGAATCTGCTCGGCTTGCCAGTATTGGCGTGGAAAACCGACCAGATATTTCGCTATGTTATGAATGAGCGTTTTGCCTGTTCATGCATGCCTGTCATGCATAACCTAGCATGTGTGGCTGGCTTTGTATCTCTGGCCCAGAGCAAACATATGCAGACATGTTCAAATGAGAACACGTACCTAATTGCCTAAATGAAATCACGAAACTACGCCAAAAATGTGCGTTTGAGCACCACCGTGGATTAATCTAGCGCGTCGCCGTACGTGTAGAATAGGCTTAAAGGTCCAAATCCTTTTCCTACTAATATTATGAATGCGAAAGTTTCTGAGGATGGATGGATGGATGTTAGATGTTTGATATTCTTTCACGCCAAAACTACTGAACCGATCGGGCTGGAATTCGGTAAATGGTTGTTTCTCTGGAATAACACATAGAATAGTATTTATCCCGATATTTCCACGGGAACGAAGACTACGCAGGTAAAACCGCGGGGCACAGCAAGTATTTGATATTTGGAAAAATGGTATGGATACCCTTTATCTTAATCTCAAAAGAAATAATGAATAATTATCGGTTGCGTGGTTCCCGGTATATAATAGGATGGCCCTATTTTATTCTCATTCCGTGGGATCCATGAAACCCTATAGACACATATTCAGAGAGTGGGCAGCAGCACTCTCCGGCACCAAGTATTCCAACTACTGCGATCACCAAGCAGCACAACAAGTGTGGTGGTTACGGCAAAATCCGCCCATATGAATAGTTTATGGCGTTCTATGGAGGATGCCTATGTTCAGTAGTAGTTTCATACTAAAAACTTCATTATGAAATGTACCCATCAATCAAGCTAATAAGACTAGATTAGATATTATAATCTCATTATGTTCTTATGAGAAATAAAGTTCTTTAAACGTAAATGTAATTTCAGAACGGTAACCACGACCAGAGTCGGCTCGCCAGTAGACTCGGCGAGGACAGAGTCGATGCTATGAACATGCTGGCGCTCCTACTGCCCGGACTTACTATCACTTATCAGGTATATAAAATCCAATCTATAAAATTTAAAAATAATATGACCCACCATCACAAAACACAGATAATAATACTCCCCGATACAAAAATAGAGATTGCGATCCATTCCATTTTTTCTGAAAAAAACCACTTCTAATTCAAATCGGTAAAATCAGGTGTTCCCAAGAAATGGTGTACAATACACATTTTAAATAGGTAATCTTTTTGACCCCCGACAGGAAAAATGAGAGATGTTACACATAGATGATGACCAGGGCTTGATGATGGAGCAGGAAGAAGAGTAGGAGGGGGTTTTTCGGGGGAAAGTTCTATACTTACTAACTCTTAATTATTACTTCTTGCTTTTTTGACTGGCCGGTTGACTCAGCCGGTATTACCCGCGTGCCTTTTGATCCACAGGTCCCGAATTCTATCCCCGGCCAGGTCAAACAATTTGTGCGGATAAGCATGTCTGTTTGATCTGTGTCTGGGTGTTAGCGTATATAAGTATGTATATCAGTCATCTGGTTACCATAATACAGGCTTCTAGCGTAGTTTGGGACCAGATGACCGTGTGTGGAAGTTGTCCGAATTTACTTGTTTACTTTTACACTTCTTTTTCTATCTTCAGGGTGAAGAAATAGGCATGACCGATGGGTACTTAACATGGGAACAAACCCGGGACCCGCAAGCGTGCAACACAGATGACCCCATAAACTACTGGCGTTCGTCCCGCGACCCCGCACGGACCCCCTACCATTGGGACAATACCAAACATGCTGGCTTCAGCGATACTATGGGTGACACTTGGCTACCAGTCGCTAGTAATTATGAAGAGATTAATTTGGCTGCGCAGATAAATGTTGTGAAGAGTCATTATAGGGTAAGGTTAAACTTCTAAACTAAAGTTTGTATGGATGGATGGATGTTTGTAACTCTTTCACACCTAAACTGCAGGACCAAAGTCAAAGTCAAAGTCAATAATGGAATAGCTGTGCCTTGCGGTGTACCCTATGTATTATTTCAGGGTCTAAGCTACCTAAATACTAAATTTCAACCCTATTATTCAGTAGTTTATGAAAGAGTAAAATGCCATGGTGCAGTTCCAGACTAAATTCCTAATGTAAAAATCCAATAACACTTGCCTGACCTGGGAATCAAACCCGGGACTTCATGATCGGCACCAGCGCGACCACTACGTCACCGAGGCAGTCTATAATAGGAAGGAAGTTTAAAGCATTCCGTAGTCACTATACATAGCATAATTATACATTTTCAGTTCTACAAGGATGTTGTTGCAATCAAGAAGGCACCAGCTGTTCGTTACGGCGACTTGGACACCAGGGCCCTGTCTGAATACGTACTGGTTGTCACCAGGTAAAGACGAAATAACATAATAAACATCATTTGGATTTGAGATCTCTTGCTATTACATACATACATACATACAGTCACGCCTTGTTCCCGTTGGGGTAGGCAGAGACTATTTCTTTCCACTTGCTACTGATCCTGACATACAACTTTGGCTTCTTCCACTTTCATCACTTTCTTCATGCATGCTCGTCGGTTGTTGGTATGTTTGACCTGGCCTTTCCTTAATATAACATCAACTTGTTCATGAAAGGTACACGCCTAGGTCGACCCCTACCGACTTTACCATTCACACTAGCCTTATAAATCTCCTTTCATCCATCCTCTTGCTTACTTAGTTCAAATCAGTGTAAGTTAAATTCATTCACTCAATTCATAAAAGACGAGCAAATCAGGTGCCTGATGGCAAGCATCATGATTGCCCATATCATGATTGACAGCCTCGTTGGCCCAGATGGTAGTAACTCTGCTTTCTGTGCCGCAGGGCCCGGGTTCGATCCCCGGCCAGGTCAAACATTTGTGTGCATGAACATGTCTGTTCTGATCTGTGTCTGGGTGTTATAAGCGTATATAAGTATGTATATCAGTTATCTAGTTACCATTGTACAGGCTTCTAGCCTAGTTTGGGACCAGATGACCGTGTGTGGAAGTTGTCCATTATTATTATTACGTGACAGGATACCAAACTCCTAGAACAATGGAATAGAATCTAGGACGATTTAACCACTGGACGCGAAATGTACATAATGAAGTATGAAAACACGTTCAACCGATTTTTGCGGGGGGAGGAGGATTTCACACATTGCTGACTTTTACGAAGATATACACCCACTACTGTAATATTCGTATCCATGATTGCGCGCACACAAAGATTTACCTTTGTGTATTATATTGTTGCACTATTCTCGCATGTAGCATTGTCACTGTCTAAGAGCAAAACAACTGACAATTGCGATTAAAATGACAGAGAGAAAAATTGGGTACTTCCCACTTGATCCCCATCTCCTTGCCCACCACTAGTGACAACTGCAATTTTTATTTCAGAATATGTATTCCACTCGTGACATGTGGGAATTGCCTATCATACTCGTACATATATTGATTTGTACATCCTCAATTCAACCCTCACCTTATATAAATGTTGAACTTCCAGCTACCGTTAGAATAATTATAAGTAATTTACGCTAGCCATAGAAAAGAATACTAGACGGGGCCTGCTGGTGCATCCATTCATTCTGATTACGATTATGATTATAATAATAGGTATGTGTAATGTACATATTACGGTAGATGTGATTAATTGAAAATTATCAATAACTATCGATCAATAATTATTTTCAATAAAACACATTTACCGTAGCATATTACATATATATACGTACTTGACAAAATATTATAATGATGCAATTAATGACGTTATAATAATATTATGAATTTATAACGTATAATATTATGTGATTTATGAAACATATTCTAAAAATATTTTTTTATTTTGTCCTACTTGCCACCATTAGTGACCTAGAAAAAAGTCCCAGTGTTGACCAAAAAGGTGTGGACAGCGAGAAGTACCCGTAAAATTATGTCACCTACACTAGTGCTTGACATAGTCGATAAATTGCTATCGAGGACGAATGAAAGAACAACGAGTTTATGATAGTCTGACAATAAATATTCAAATACGATTTTGAAAATACGGTTTTTTTTATATGGGTTGGCCGAGCTGTTAATGAAACCAGATGATAGCTTGTCAGACGCGGATATTATTACTATTTAGTGCTACTATTAAGTTGCTGATAAGCTTATACCCGCCATTCAGTAGGCTTGATTTTGCCTTTTAGTTAATATTAGGTCCTTACATAGGAAATTGGCATTTTGTACGGGAGGAATATATTATAGTAATTTTTTTTTTTTGTAAAATATATTTAATTAATCAAAGTATGCACCGTTGTTATCAATGCATTTTGGCCATTTCCTGGGTATTTCATGAATCCCTTTACTAAAAAAACCATGGGGGCGAGTATCAATAAACTCTTTGAAGGCGGTTTGGACTGCCACATCGGAGTTGAATTTTTTTCCTTGTAAGGAGTTGTACAAATACCGGAAAAAATGGTAATCTGTTGTAGCGAGGTCCGGAGAGTACAGTGGATGTCGCAGACATTCCAATTGTAGCTCATCTAACTTAGTGGTTGTTTGTTGTGCAGTGTGTGGTCTTGCGTTGTCGTGAAGCAGCCTAGAGCATTTGACTAATCTCGGTTATTTAACAGCTAGTTCTTCCTTCATGGTTTGCAGCTGCTGATAATAGATATCTGCCGTAATCGTTTGGCCAGATTTTAGAAAGCTGTAGTGAACGACACCGGCGCTAGTCCACCAAACACGCACAAGTATCTTTTTCTGAGTCAATTTTCGTTTAGGGGAAGATTTGGCTGGGACTCCAGGGTTCAGCCATAGCGACAAGCGCTTCTGATTATCGTACAGTATCCACTTTTCATCACAAGTAATGATTCGATTTAAAATCCCTTCATTATTTTGTCGGTTGAGCAAAGTAACACAGCAGTCGACACGTGTTTGCGATTCACTCAATTCATGAGGTACCCATCGTTCAAATTTTTTTACTTTCCCGATTTGCTTCAAGTGTATTAATACAGTTTTATCGATATATGTCATTTATTTTTATCGATATTATTATACCTACCTAAAACATTGTCAAGCCCTAGTAAATTTGACTTTGACGTAAATAATCCAGGTAATTTAGATAGGTGTATTTTGTTCGTGGTGTATATAATACTTCATGACCGTTTATTAAAAATAGTCGGATTAAGTTGGATATATTTTTTCAATTAATATTAATTTTTGGTATAAATAGCTGTATTAATAAAGAAAAATTAAACTTACAAGTGAAAAGAAACATTAGTTGCTCGACCACTATAACTTTTACACCATTTAACTGCACGTTTCGTCATTTTTTTAAATATGTTTTTCTCCCGATGGTGTACGAACGACTGTGACAGTAAAACTACAACGATGTCCGATGTTTCATGGTATTAACCTGCGGGGTATTAGGCGAGAACGGAAAGAAGGCGCGTCCAGTGGTTAATTCGTTCAAGAATAGAATGGAGTTCCGAAAAGTAACGCCAAATTCAATCAATTAGGATACCAAATTTCAAATTGGTCAGACCGCTATGGAATCGCTCAAATCCATATTCAGCCACTAGAAAAGAGCTGCTAATTTTCAAATGGCTGAAACAATTTTCATGAGACATAGAACAGACGATCATGTCAGCTCACAAACCAAAAAGCAGCTACAATGCCATAGACAGTAACAGTAAATATTGTTAATATTATATAAGTAGGTATGTATGTACCTAATACAGATTTTTAATTATGTATTTTATTATGAAAACAGGTTAATGCCAGGCCAGCCCGCAATAATAGCCATAATGAATCTATCGGAATCAGATGAACATGTGGATCTCTCTAACTTGAGGCTGGTCCCCAGGAACTTGTATGTTGTAGCATCAGGAGTCAGCTGTCAGCCACAGAAAGGGTAAGAATGAGAACTCATAAGAGGTAGGACATGTGGTGATCTGAGGCTTTGAAGGACTTTGACTTTGACAATCATCATCTCAGCCGTTAGTCAACCCACTACTGAACATCGGCCTCCCCTTATAAAAGGGGGGTTTTGCCAATACTCGACACGCTTGGCAGGCGGGTTGTCGAGCGCAGTTCGATGGTTTGTTGCAGAGGACGCTGCTGTCCGTCCTCTAGATCTGTTAACCCTTATATTTCTACATCATTTATATTTCTTAAATAAAAGGTTTACTGACTTTTATCAAAATGTATGCCCAGTCCTCTGTAGTCTGTAGTCCTCTGTCTCCCTTTTCTCGTAGTTCCTACAAGTATTTTTAGGACGCCCATAGGCATATGTGTACTCATGATTAACACAACTCGAGTACTCTAGAGCTGAAATCTCTGGACACCCCACCTCTTACGCAAAGCCAACGCAAATCGAACATAGTCTAGACGAAACTACGGTTTTTTGGGAAGCTATGGTGCACAAAACGCAAGTCGTCAGCGTCGTCAATACGCCGTTTTCAAAGGCTTTAGTTGTATATTATATATGAAAATGTTTGTTTCAGAATCCTTACGCAAAAAGACAATATTCTAGTCTCAGGACACTGTGCATTGGTACTTCAATCTATTAAAAGATGCTGTTGATAATTGACTTGAATTTATGACTTATGTACTACAAAAAAGAAAATCTGGCGGGTCCCCATGAATTTTAATTTTCATATAAATGTGTATTTGAGAATTCATATTCAGTTACATAAATTATTTTAATATGAAATTAAAATTGTTCAAATATTGAACAATTAATGAAATTAATTCATCATTAATTAACATTTATATCTATTATATAAAATTCATGGTATCCCATATTATGTTTTATTGAGTAGGCAGTATACAAAACATAAAACTTAAGACTTAAAATTATTGTTGCAGAGATTTTAATTTATTAATGATTGTTTGTTAAAATGAAATTAAAAATGTTACATGCAATATATGTTTTTATTTACGATTTAGTACCTTTAAACTTATATTAGATATAATAGATTAGATTGCATAAAACATATTTTTTGTGATTTTATAATGCTATAATGCTAGTGTTTTACAATATCAGTGAGTTGCAGATATTATATTTTCTTTAGTGAGTTTTGATTACTATTATTGTTATCGAAAGAACTATTTTTTCGTTTTAGTCATTTATTTATGTTTTTGCAACTTTCCTTACATGCAATTCGAAGGGTTCTTGAACTTATTTGTTATATCCAATTCTTATTTATTTATTATACAGGAAAGGTGACCTCTTAGCAGTTTGACACAATCCCATGGAAAATTTACCAAATCAATGTTTTGTATTCCCATTTCCTCAACTATGTCCCTAAAATTTTAATTTCTCTTATAAATTCTTAATTTTTCTGTAGTGAATGTCTAATCATGCAAGTAAATCTGGGATTTTAGACGTTTACTATGAAAAGAAACCGAGAGATACTAAAATGACAGGGACATAGTTAACTTCACTTATTATATGAATGTCAGGATATAAATTTAAGGAATGTGTTAATTATATTCAGAGGAAACAGGGAAATAAAAAACATTGATTTGGTACATTTTGCATAGGAATGTGTCAAATTCCTCATAGCTAGGACACACTCTTAATATATTTGAAGTATATCGCATTTTAAAAGTCCATAGCACCTTCCAAAAAGCATAAACAGTCCACTTTATTGACAACTACATCAAAATCCTTCTTGGCTATAGTCTTCCTTTTGTTGGAGGCTGTGTACTGATAGGTTTCTTTAGCTATTGTTTCTAAGAATAGTTCCTGTAACAACATCATAATACAATCCATATAATATAAGAAACATAAAAATAAATATTTTAGAACTATGGGCCTTCATACAAATAGAGATGTTATATTATTAAAAACAGCCCTAAAACATGGTGAAATTCTGTTGTAAGTAGGGTAAAGTTACCGGTTATCGGCCGTTTAAGCGGCTAGTTGACTTCAGAGTTGATTTCTATCATAATGCTGTACTCAAGATTTTTAATTTTTTTTTCATTTCATCTTACAATAGTCTAGTTTCATAAAACCTTACGTTTAAAGACGTATCATTGCTACATAAATAAATAAAAAATATTATTCGTAAAAATAGCAAATTTTTACGGTTATCGGCCTTTTCGCTCAATTTTCGACCACCAGTGCACTGGTTATCGACCATCTAATTCACGGTAGCAAAATGACTCTTAT
Source organism: Hemistola chrysoprasaria (assembly GCA_947063395.1). Classification (NCBI taxonomy): domain Eukaryota; kingdom Metazoa; phylum Arthropoda; class Insecta; order Lepidoptera; family Geometridae; genus Hemistola; species Hemistola chrysoprasaria. The sequence goes on from OX346714.1 coordinate 14,151,517, forward strand.
TCTATAACGCAGTGAGCTTATAATAGTATGAAAGTAAAACAATTTATAAATTCACAATAGCAGTATATTTTTACTCTCTTCTAAGATAAAAAATACAATTAAATAAAAAAAAAACACAAATAACTACTTTTGGCTTTAGCATCAAGAAAACGGTTTTAACACTATCATAATATACCACCTTTCTGCTGTAAATAAATCCTCTCCATCGGTTGTCTGGAAGAAATCGCTTATTAGCGATAAGACCGTCGCTTGTACATTTAAGTTTAGTTTCTGTGTCCTGTAATGTTAATTCATTGTGTGTGGTGTACAATAAAGTATTATCTATCTATCTAATATAATAACATTATTCCATGTCCTGTAAAAGCGAGACTTAAAAAGGAACTGAAATAGGACCAATAATAAATACCATTAATAAAACTAATAAATGGTTAATAAAAGAATACACAAATTCTTATATAGGTATAATAAAAACATTAGCAAATAAATCAACAAAAAGTTTAACCAGTCTATCAGTATTGTTATGTATTGAAAGTCTTTAAAACTTCTATTCTTGCATTTTCAGCCGTTTCACTCAACATTCATATGGTTCTGTGGCTGCTTGATTCGTACATCTTAGGTGATACCAACGAATGCAATCATCATCTAAGCCATAGGACGTCCACTGCTGAACATAGGTCTCCCCCATAGATTTCCATCCAGTTTGGTTGTAAATTGCCTGCATCCTGCATGATGAACTTGTTAATCCGCTGGGCTATGTTGGTAGCTTAGAGCTTGCTGACAAGGCTCACAGTGAGAGTCATCACTGGTCAAAGACACACTGGTCAAAGACACACTGGTCAAAGACCTTCGACTTAGGCACTGAGGTATTTTGGAGGAAAAAAGATTGCGTAGGTTTCCGAACGCTGCCCAGCCTAGTTGGATTCGACGATTGACCTCTTTCTTAAAGTTGGACCTACCGAGTTGAACTGATTGTCCTATGTAGACGTAAGAGTCAATTACTTCTAGAATCGAGTTCCCAACCGATGCTGGGGTCGGCACAACATGGGCATTCATCAGTGTGGTCGAATATTTATTTGGCAGTCAGTGTCACTTATTAGGTCAAGATTACAAGAACCACATTTAACACAAGATTGAAGCTAAAACTACATCTTCAAACGGCCGGAAGCAGGTCTAATATATACTAATTTTCGGCCGTCCTTTATTTCAAATGGCCGGAGAAAGGGTTTGTTTTTACTGGTTATCGGCCGTTAAATGTTCGGTATTTTCAAAGGTCATATCTTCGAAAATATTAGTTATTCTGGCGGCCGGAATCTAGTTGTAAATTCACAAAATTCTAGCTGTTTACATATAAAATCGATTTTATGTTAATGAATTTAAGTTTTCCGTGATAAATGCAAAGAGAAATGACGTAAACAAACCGGTTTTGCGACCACCCGGTCGGAAAGTAGATTTTGTAATTAATCGTTAACATATTGTCCGACCATCAAAAATATCACAAATTAAAAAAAAATTATGAGTTTAGGCTCTTAAATATTGAAATCAAATATGCTTAATATAGACAAACCCAATCAATCACCAATAAACCAATAGTAACACTTCAAAACTTACCTTTGGAAATCAATCCATGTGCTATTTTTTTCGCTAAATTTGACACGCGTCCACACACCAAATTTTGAAATGGCGACTATGGGCTCAATTCGCAATTTTCAAGGTCATTTTTTTGGATTATGTACCGTGAAGTTTGCCTGGATTGAATGGCGCGAAATTATAAAGGAGCGGTCTTGATCACTGTTTATTAATCAAAATAACGTGCGAAGTGGCCGAAAAGGGGTAGTGGCCGGTAAACCGGTACTTTTACCCTACTTATGTTTCTACATAAGAATATATGCAGCTTTGTTTCCTTCACACATTAAAGTAAAAGATAACAGAGATTATATATGGGACAACCTCCACATACGGTCATCTGGTCCTAAACTAGATAAAGCTATGGTGGCAACCAGAAGACTGATATATATACTTAAAACACCCAGGCACAGATCAAACAAACATGCACATCACAAATGCTTGACCTGACTGGGGATCAAACCTGGAACCTGCGGCTCAGAAGGCAAGGGCACTACCGGCTGAGCCAACCGGCCAGACAAACCCGGTTGTCAGAAAGAGATTAATGCAGGTTCATAACAATTTTTCACATAGCAAACTTTATACATGTAGTATCAGTGCAAAACACAGAACAGAGAGGAAAACAAGATGTCTGACTTGACTCAAGACAATTAGCTTGACTTGACTTCACCATGCAAAGCAAGAGTAAAATGCATCTACTTCAGTTTATATAAAAAGATCATTGGTTTGAAAGTAAATCTTAATCCTATCTTCAGTGACAAAATGTTGGGGTAACCATAAAACTGACACAGCACAAAATTTCAACAAGACAATTTATATCTTATTCAGAAGATAACAAATTAGACTACAATAGGGGCATAGGAGGAGTGTGTATTCAGTTAGGTTGTACCTCTATTACCATTTGGTTTCTGACAAAAAATTAGGCTTCTCAAATCTTTTCCTTAAAGTTGATAGAGTAACATGTATAATATTTAAAAAAAATAGAAATTGTGATTTTAACTGACAATATTAGATAATAATTAACTTACAGTGGCTTTCGTGACTAAAAACACAGCATCACCCGAAATCACATTAACATCAGGATCAGTTCTCATAATACTCTTTATCCGGGCCATAGGTAGCCTAGTGTATCTTATAACTTCAGACTTTTGTACTTGTGGCCTTTTCTCCTCAGGATTTTGTTCCTCCGGCTCAATTTCAGAGTTTTCTATGATGTTTGTGTCGGGAAGTGGTTTAATAATTTGAAGATGGTCGCTGTCCAAATAATGCTCCGTATCGTCTATCATGTCTGATATGTCTACATCTTCGTAATGTTCTTCTTCAGCCATAATTGTTAAAATAATTTGCTTTTAATAAATTCTCTCGATTATGTTTAACAAAAATAGAGAAAGAAACTAACCCAGGTTACGAAGAAATTATGAATCTTGGCGCACAAATTTGACAGTGACAATTGACAGTCTGACTGCCGTAACGTTAACTGCCAAAAGACAAAATTGACAGTGACGGTCAATTTTGAATTGATAGAGCCCGCGCCACAATATAATTTGTGCGGAATTACATGAAACTGATTTTACTCATCAAACAAAATATGCTTATGCATAGAAACTAGCGCTACGTGTTTTAGATTTTAGTGGTCTCTAGTGTCTCATAACATATTTTTGTCACAATAGCGATACACACGATTTGTGTATTTGCTAATATTCTAGTAGACAAAGCAGTAAGTTTTATGTTACATCGATGACATAACTACAGACTAGAATAATACTAATTATGGAATGGACACTGTCATCCGCCCACCAATCGGACCTACCTCACCCCGCCAGCGAGATTAAGCTCTCCATGAGCCCCGCTTCTATGGGAAGTCACCTTACGCACACTCTTGCACGTGTACAAAACTCCATGTGTGCAGTGTCTTTGTAGTAGACTACCTACTACACAGACGCGCGGCTTTTGTATGGGATTGAGTCGAGTGTCCGGGGTGTGACACAACGCCGTTGTTTTAGGGTAACCGCTCACATGTTAGGCTCACCGGCTCACATAGATAGAGTAAGAAATATATAAGTCTAGACTTAATAACTAAGAATAATCTGATGAAAAAACTTATTAAAAGAAAATATTTTTTTATTTATTATTTTATCAGTTCGTGTTGAGTATCAAAACAACTTTTTAAGCATACAACTTATATACATCTACAATTAACAATCGTATCTCTTATAATATTTTATAGTCCTAATGTACACATGACAATAACGAAGCTAGGTGTACCTACCGAATATATAATTATCTAAATCCATAACAATATTCAAATCTCAATTGATTTTCATAAAAGTACGGTGGAAATAATAACAGTGTTGCCATGTATGTACTCTTAGGCTTAGATATATGGACGGCAAGCTACCAACGGCAGCACAGGTATAGCTCGACGGAAAAGAGTAGAAAATAATGGGGCCGCCACTGTATTTATCATTTAGAAAAACTTTTAAGTCAACACGTACACTTTAAATTAGTTCCGTTTCTACTCTTTTCTGTCTAACGCGGCCATCGACGCGCCCCTGCCGTTGGCAGCGTTCCGTCCGTGTACCTGATAAAGGGGCTATTTCGGTATATAAAGAATAATTATATTATTACGGTAGCTGTATGTTTTTTATTTTACATTTAAAGACATGCATGATTTCGTATTTTTAAGGCACATTTTAATGTATAAGCAAAAGTCTAAGGTCCAACAAAAAAAACACTCCAATAACCGTTATACAGTTTTTATGTGATGTTTTTTTATCATAAGGACGTGTGAAATGCGGCCGCTTTAAAATAGGCATAATAATAATTTTTAACAAATTATTATTATCACGAGTAATATAAAAGAACTGTACAATAAGAATTCCAAAATATGATGAATCTAAAAATACTCCGCATTATATAATTAATTAATATAGTTAGGTATACATAAGTTTACCTTAATTTTATTCAGTTATGTTTGTAAATGTATATTATAGTAAGTATATAATGTACTCTTTTATGTGTGCTACTTATTATCAAACATTAGGTAATACATTGGTAAGTAAGTAGTTGTGATATTTAATAAATTTTATTTATTTTATTCTTATAATAGAATAGCGTAATCTTATGTCAATGTCGAACTTAAAATAATTATTGACCTAATATTAATTGAATCCTAATTTAAACATAATAATTTCTTCCAAAATGGTCGTTTGCTATGTATTACTGGCAAACCAGCCAAGATGGCGGCGTCGAATGCGTCTTTCAGTTGTTTTCTCGTTTTCGAAGATGTTTCAACGTAAACCGCGTTGATTTTAGCTGCTAAGGCCTTGGCGTCTGCTTCTGTGACTACACGCTCCCCACGAGCCTAAAAAAGAAAATAAATCATAATCAATACATTATGTACCTACTTACATAATTTAAATGAGGGTATGCAAATAATAATAAAAATTGGCGGGAAGCTGAATACTTTTAAATTCCCAAGGGCCAAATTATGGATTCGCACGATTTATGCATTTGCCAAAGTCTATGAATGTGGGTGAGCATTTTGCTAGCAACTCATTAACCTAGGCTAACCGTAGCCTTAGTACGGCCTCAGTCGACTGAACATTTTTGTTACAGAACGTTATACCTATTTAATGTATGTACTTAGTTCTTAGGTCTATTTTTGGCCATATAATTAGGTACCTAGGTCGTGTTTGCAGCTAAAATGCTCTAGAACATAATAGGATAATAACTTTTAGATAACACTGAGTTAATAGTTATTAGATAACAGTCAACAGTCGTGTGACCATTCTCAGAACATGAAAACGGCAATAATGAAGTTATCGATGTGTCACAATTTGCTAAATACGGAGCCGTGAGTGTTCATTATGTGTCATGCTGCACGACATTTACGAGAACATAACGGCATTTGCACAATATAATAATGATATAGGTCATGTTAAGGTGGTTTGGCCGATATCATTTTCCATACAAACTTTGAGGGATCAATGAAAAAAAAATCAAAATCATTTATTTAGTCTACAAAAGTTTTGCATACATATAATTGGTGCTCTACCTCCTGGAGAAGCTGGAGCTGTGGCCCAGGAGCCAATGACGACGACAGAGGAGATATATAATTTCTCCATTCTTTTATTATAAGTAACAAGTTATAAAGTGGCATTTATCTAGTTATACTTACTTACTACAAAAGCTCAAAGCTTGGGCCTGGAAGAGATCGCTCTGAGCGATAAGGCCGCCAGTTCTTACTTCTTTCTAGTTTTAAGTTTTTCTTCTTTGTTATTTTCTGTTATATTGTGGTAGCAAAAAAGAGTTTTCATTCATTCATTCAATAAGATACGTTTTAAAACGGCAAATATGTAGGTATCAGAATTATGAAATTCCTAAGGAAACACTTATAATGCCTATTTTCACTTTTAAAACGTATCATTTGTGGTAACTAGATAAACGCCACTTTATAATTACTTGTTACTTCAAATGAAACACTAATGAAAAAATGACATCTTCTGCTATCTTTCATTGGTTCCTTAAAGTTTATATTATGGGAATTAATGTCGGCCCAACCACCTTAACTGGATATTCCCGCGATTGTACCACTGAAAGGAAACCCATCCAGCAGGTCTAGAATCTAGAACGACATACTTATAATATATAATAGAATAAGAATATATTTATTGATAAACTGTGTAGGTACATAAACAGATGGTAAACATGTAAAATTAATTAGTCTCAACAGCTTATCCTCTTCGAGCATACAATAATAGTAGATATTTTTACAAATTTATGAGTATTATTACTCACTAAATAGTTAGTACTTAAAAACTTAAAATTAAACACATTTATTATTTTCTAAATCTATATGTACCTGATTCGTCTCGTCTAGTCGTTAAAATATTCTTATAAACTGTAGTAAGCTTTAGGAATTATTTAATTTAGAACGACTTGGTCAGTGTGCTAGGGTCGTTGGGTCATTCCCTTCGGTACCCACCTCCCAGTTCCCAGGTCCAGATGTGTCATAAGGAGTCCATACGTAATTTTTATTCATATCAGTCTCATTCTAACTTCTAACCCCCTGAGACTTAATATGGCTTGGATACTGTGCTAGAGGGAATGCATCTTATGCCTGCTGATTATTATGAGATTATTAGAATACTTATTAGACATTAGCAGATACTCACTCTCAAAGTCTGCTGAACCCTAGTATCGTGCGCTAGGTCACTCTGCGTGCCGACTAATATTAAAGGTGCGTTCACATTAGCGATGGCGCGCGTCCAGCGCTCGGCAACCGAACGGAACGTTTCCGGACGGACGACGGAGAAGCACAGCATCAACACATCTGTGCCGGGGTACGCTAGCTCGCGGAGTTCAGACATCGAATCCTGGAATGGAAACAAATGTTTTTTGGTTTAAAATAAGTGATATTGAGAATAAAATTCTATACAAGTCCTTGCGAAAAGCACATAGGTGCGTACTACTCCAAGTAGTGTGTGCCTAGTGTCTACGGCACGCAGAAAGTGAATGATTGTTGCAAAAAACGGGACTAATAACATTCCCATACAAAATCTAATAATATACCCTAAGTCCTAAGTACACAATTTTATGTATTGTGCTAAATGCTTCTATCTCAGGCGCGGGAGAACAGCTTCCAGACCTATTGCACACGAACTAACCTACAGCGGGGCGCTAGAAAATTCCAAGAAAATTGTTCATTATGTAGATTTTGCTATAGTTCTCGGAAAAACTTGGCAAATATGTGCTATATATCTTCTTATTTTAACATGGCTAAACTTTGCTGCGGACACTAAATAGATAAGTAGGTATAGTACACTGAAACACTAAGCCGCGGCAAGTGGCGTGAATTCATAGCGGGAAAGAGCGTGGATTTTGCGATGTGAAACGCTTTAATATCACCAAAAAGGTACATATTAATAGACAAAGGTACATTATACTTATTGCCGCCGGCATGGCTGAATGCTAAATCGATGAAACCGCGATGGCCAGGGGGCCAGCCTGGGCTTCTATAGGTGAAAGTCAATGCAACCAACAATTGAAGCACCTCAGTTATTAGTTACTCAACAACCACATCGGTTACGCAACTGGTCCGAGTGTTCACACCTTTTATAGCACGGGACTAAATAACACAAATATTTTATAGATTTTAGTGTATGACAACTTAATTTGGTTTTGTTTTGAAGATAGATACACCTACCAGAGTCAGATAAAAGTCAGGGCCAATGCCACCAATGCACTCCTATTTTTAAAACCTAGAGCTAGCAGGCAATTCTATTTAGAACTTTGTCAAGGTGCTCATAATTTCAAAAACGTCCTCATTTTTTGCAGCAAATCAGTTAATGTCAGAAATAAATGCAACACCACAATTTTTTTGCTTTCGAATTACTCTTCATATTATATGTGCGTCGGGAAAACCTATGGTATACCTTGCTTTGTATATAATGCGTTAGGTAGGTACACATAGGCAGAAGATGTCAGTGATTTTTTTCCGTATCGCCGATGGTGTGTATTTATCACGTCTTTGACGTTTCAATAGGTACTCGAAGTTATTGACACATACATTAAAATAATTAATTTCACTTCTAAGTGCATAACTAGGTACCTAAGTCATGAATATTCATGATATTTTATTATTTTACTGAGGTGGGACAGTTTCACTATATCCCTAAAGACTGTATTACTTAAACAAGTTTCTATTGCAAATTTACGAAGCACGTAGCATTAAATAATTTCACTTTCATATCACAGGTTCAAATAATGTGTTAATATTTGTGTTTATTCATAGAATCATGTATGTGTCTATTCAATCAATGTATTAATTGATCTAGACACGCGGCAGCGTGTCAAGCCAAGTTCAAGCAAAGGAACTGAAAAGTCAATAAATCTAACCTACTTTAAGATCTCACATTTTTTTAAATAACAGCAATTGTTATACAGGTAACCAATAAAGCATATTTGGATTTTGCATAGAACTTGTCACTCATTTAGATATTCATTCTTTTTGAGGCGAAGCCCACAGCCAGGTATAATTTTTGTATTGAACTTGGCTCTCCTTTTTTACATTTATGTTTTTGGTTCTTGAATCACTGGCACGTGTATCATAGAGTTTAAGTAGGTATCAAGATTGTAGCCAGAAATGTGGAGAAGAAAATCGTTTTATCACATAGGATCCACCACGAAAAAGTGGTAGCTAGGTACCTTCGCTTTGGTTCGGCCACTTCGGCGTAGTTTTCAGCGCCCAACACGCAGATTTCCAGCATAGCGTAGTGACGAATTAGGTACCCCGAAAATGTATGCGTCGTGCAAACCGTGGCAAAATTTCCAGCGCAAAGCGGATTATTCCGAAAAATCGTTGTACGTGTGAACGCGCCCTAAATCTTTCTCGAAATTTAAACTTTTTAAGAACTACTAAGTAAATTAAACCATTTTGTTTTTTATTTATTTAAAATTCCCACGCGTACCACCTGCCCTGTCACTTCCCAGAGAACTTCTGTAAATCGATTTTATAATCACAAAATACACGAGCACGTGCAATCGGAATGGGAACACTCATCACGCGAGATTTGATGCAATGTACGTTACTCCGACAATGGTGTTCCCACAGTTTCTCTACCTGCGTTTTAGTTTTTTTTTATTGCAAGTTTTATTATTGTGATCGGGCACGGTCACGTCACGCATGATGGCTTATGTTGTGTACTTTTGTTGCGAAATTACTTATGATTTCTGGTATCTATATCTCAGGGTGACAGGCGCAGTGCCCCGAAGCATTTTGAATTTTAAAACACTGGGTGGCACTGTGTCTGATATCACAGATTAACTTTTGATATGGGCAATCATGTTGCTTATATGTCGTATACCTATCAGGCACCTGTTTTACTCGTCTTGTTACTATCATAAAAAAAATCTTTGTCAGGGCTACGCAATCAGAGAGATAATTCTGGAAAATTTCTGGACACTTGATGCGCTGGACATTCTAGTTCGACCTCTCATATCTCAGGACTCAGGTGTTGCGAAGGAATTAGGCTCAAATACCAAGGAAACCTCGCAATACGGCCCTGAAGCCGTTGACGGTTTTTTTCGAACTTTTACTCATAAGTTGCCGTTAGGCGGCCGTGGGGTGCTGGCAATAAAATAGTATCTCACCCCTCTCTACCCATGGTTGCCGTAAGAGCCGGCTAAAGATTATGCTCACCTGTCCAGCAGTATCACAGATTTCCACGCAGACTGGCCTGTCGTCCACGTCTACCACAACTGAAACAATACAAATATCTTATTAGATTAGGTTAGGGCACAGATCAAGGGAGATTTGGCTATTTCCACATTTCTCCCTCCAATCACACTAACACAAAAACAAAAACAATGAGTACGACGCACATGCTCATATTTCTCACGCACACTAAGAAACTTGCAGGCACACCAAAGACCTTGTTGATTGTACACATGCATAAAAGGGTGGTGCATCAACCCAGTAGCTACAGACTCTGCATAAACACACATATGGAACTAGAGATAGAAACTGGCAATCGATATAGGTAAAATCGATACTTTTCAATTTATTTTCAATATTATCTGCTCTTTCCCTTAGGATACATTATTTACAGTGAAATAAAACATTATAATAAGATTTTTAAGTATTTTATTACTGGTCCGTAAAATGTAAATATTTGCCACCATAACGTATTTGCCATACGTATTTTCAATATAGGCACCGACCATTCGAAGAGGCGATGAACTTTCTTCAACGGTTGAAAGCACTTTGTCCCAAAGTGAGAAAAGCATAATGTGCGGTTTTTGGTTGGAAACCTGGTTGTACCTCTTCCTGTTGCATTTATCCACTCTTCTTTTAAGTTTGAATCCTTCGGATAGCTACAATTAAAAAAACTCGCAAGATATTAATGAATAGTACACGACATATCAACATAAATAATTGATAACACAACAGTGGGTTCGTCTCCTCAAAATGTCATAATTTTTAATAGACACGGATTGAGTACATCATACAATGCAGGCTACTTTTTGAAATATTATATATATTTTATTACAAAAGTTATCAGACTCGATACATATAAAAAACACATTTCCCTTTTTCGTGACCACCGCGAGAGAAACCGCGGGGCACAGCTATTATATTACATAACATTATTACAAAGTAATCACACTTTAAGAGACAACCTTATATAACTTTCCTATTTTTAAACGTTTTATGAACTATTTATATCATACAAACATGAAATGGGTACAAATTATTTAAAAAATACTAATATTAGTAACCAAAGTAAAATTACCCATTATAGTAAAATAATCGACAACTAAAAGAAATCACATCTCATTTCTATTTTACGCAAGCCAGTGCAGCGGCCGCACTACGAAATTATTTTGTTAGAGAGAGTAACTATAAAATATATTATCCATTGCGCCATTACAACCGACTGATTTTTTATCGAGTTGTACTAAGCAAGCAATGGTGTCTGACCTATCCTACTAGTTAGATAATGTAATGAACTTGGTACTTCATCTTCAATTTATATATTTTTGGTTAAATTTATTGAAAATACAATATTATTTTAGTACTTACGTATGAAAAGAGATGCCATTATTCACGTAGTTCACTTTGCTGCTGGTATTATTACATACAACTACTGAACAACTCGGTATTTTGTTCAATTCGTTGGAGATGATGCCGCGCGACATAACATTCGACTACTGAGGCGCAATTTTGGCATCAAGCCCGTTTTGTGCCTGATGCGTTCCCAAGGGCCACGCCCCCTCGCCAAATCTCCCTTGTTTGAATGATCTGAGGGTTAGGGCGTGTTTAGATCTGGAGAATGCGCCGCTCGCGCGGCCCGTTCGTGACTATTGGCGACCCATTCCTTCCCATTTTTCCAGTTTTGTCCAAGCTACAAGTCACGTGTAGCCCGGAGTATCCATAGTGACCAGTGGTCTCATCATGCAGTCGTCACTCGACACCATCCTCGGCCCGGATGTGCAAGACCGCACACCCTGCCCTTTGTTATCATTTGGCTTTTATACTAGGTAGAGCCTGCCATTCTAGATCCACATTACCTTAAGCTTTATTTTATAGTTTTGCAGAGTTATTTTTATATTTTTAATCATAATCAAAGTAAGTGGTCTCAAGGACCACTACCTTTCATTATAGGTAATTTGTTACTAATATTAATTATTATTGTGTTACTGGTATTAAGTAACGCCTTTAAAAAATTGTGTACCTATCTAATATTATATAGTATATATTATATTGTTATGTATGTATCTATAATCTTAGTATATTATGTATTGGTTATAGTATGGTATTATTAGTTTGTATTTATATATTATTATGTATATATTATTTCTTTTTTTTTTTTATTTATTTATTTATTATTTATTTATTTATCATTTAAGTATTTGTTTTTGGAACCACCGTCCCGTCATGTTCTGTATATCCTTCCTCTGCATGGTTGTCTGGAAGAGATCGCTCTGAGCGATAAGGCCGCCTGTTGTTACTCTTTCTAGTTATTAAGTTTTCTTTTTGCCTTTTTTGTATAATTGTGGTACCAATAAAGTGTTATCATTCATCATTCATTCATTCATTTATAATAAATAACATGTTGAAGTCTGGACACTAAAGTATCCACGTATTGGCTTCGACAAGAAGAAAAGTGTCAATTAGTTCACGTAACTCAATTTTCACTGTATGGAAATCTTGGGCTGAATCCTAAATCACAGTAGGATATAGTTTTGCATTCTTAATTTTGGCAGAGAAATTGCTAAGTCCAAAAAAAGTTAAGGTGCTGTCCAAAGTCCAAAGCAAATTCGCCCTCTCGCTTACACGTACCGACAATTTTTAAGATATAAAAAATACTACTAGGTTCAAGAAAATAACAATACAAAGATTCAGTAAAAAATCTAATTTAATCCAAACGATTTCATGTATAAAAACCTGCACAAAGAAAAAAATCTTAGAAAAATAAAAAGACATTGAAAACTTGTTTGAATTAAATTGGATTTTTTACAGAATCTTTATATTGTTATTTTCTAGAACCTTATAGTTGTCTTTATTTTACGTAATTACATGTAAGTAGTATTTTTTAGATCTTCCAAATCGTTGGTTCGTGTGAACGAGAGGGCGAATTTGCTTTGGACAGCGTCTTATATAAGGTGGGTTAATAAAGAGACGACATAACGTGAGGAAGAGCTGTAACCGGCGTTCAAGCTGAAATTTATGAAAGCGAAAGTAAGAGCACACGTGACACTTACTTAGATGTTTCGGACGTTCACCAGATGTTATCTTTTTGCGGCTGTTTTATTGTCTCCTTTATTTTTTTTGTCGTTCATTCAGTACCTAGTAACCCTAATTTAGGTCTCGTTAATTTAGTTTTAATGCGAAAGGTGAAAAATAAAACAGTGACCTAAAAGTTTGGTATTTTCACCCGCCCTCGATACTCCGGCTAAGTGGCGCCACGTTGGCCTTAAAGTCCCTCGGGGTGTCTGTTTGACCCGTTTTACTAAACGAGAACAAAAGTTTAGGTACCTAAATAAACAAATCAGGCAGGTACGTAGTCCGTAGGTAGGTAAGTATGTACTTAAATAAATTATGTGACTTTTAGGGTTCCGTCCTTCAAACGGAAAAAAGGAACCCTTATAGGAACACTGTTGTCTGTCTGTCTAACTGTCTGTTCGTCTGTCAAGACACTTTTTAACTGGAACGCGTGGAGATACTTGAAATTGATATCAACTACTTAGACCTGCGGTCCCTTGGGGCTGTAAAAAATAATACTTCTTAATTAACGCAATCAAAAGCTATATGGGCATTTTACTGCATATTTCCACACTTTTGTAGTGGTAGACCTCTTCACTGCAGGGTTGCCAGTTATGCATGCGCCAAAAAGTAACGTGCAAACTGCAAACACTACTGTGCTTCGGTCTGAAGGGCAATATTACCAACGAAATCTGGACTAAATACTGGACATGACGAGTTTCGACAACTCATATCTCAGGGCGAAAGGCGCAGTGCAGTGCCGCGTAGAATATTTAATTTTAAAACACTATGTGGCACTGTGTCTGATATGGGCAATCATGATGCTTAACATCAGGCACCTGATTTGCTCGGCTTGTCACTCTCTATCATAAAAAAAAACGGTGCCTGATATGGGCAATTTATGAAGCTTACTTTTTTTTTTTTATTCTCTGCCTGATGATTTTCTCTATTTATTGATTTTTGTAGAATCAAAGAGATCATTGCTTTCTTTTAGAGATGTATCATAAAAATTATCATAATCACTATCACTCACTATCATAAAAAAACCTTTTTTTTCGGGATTGGTAGCGTTTTGTTCAGGTATCTAGGTATGGAACCCTACACTATGCATACATACTATACCTAAACAATTTATATCATAATAAACTTCAAAAAATATCAATTTTACTCGCGTGACTAGACGCTCACTACAAAAAAATTTAAAAGTTAAACAAATAAACGTTTACATATTATCATCATCAAAATATCAGGATATAAATATATCAAAAAGGTTTACTATATTCGGAGGAAACAGGGGAATACAAAACATCGATTAGGTAAATTTTCATGGAATTGTGTCAAACTGCTAAGAGGTCCCCTTGTACTTATTACCTTGGCGATTGGCGAGTCTCATCGCTCACTCGCGTGAAACGCTTTCTATTAGTACAGAATAATTAATAGTACTAACGTATTTTATGCTTTTAGTACCAAGTCTCAAAACAATTTTTACTACCGACTGGTTTTCTCTTATCAGACCAATAAAAATCACCTTAGTTTATTACCCAACAGTAACAATAACTCTGGATGTAATCTTAAAAAACACCTTGAAACTTACGATAGTTTATGGATTTACGCTTCAGGTCCATTCTACAGCACAATAGTGCTTAAAAACTGATATTTTTAAAGACAATTTGATAAGAAAAGCCATTTTTCATCATTAATTTATTCGCCACAATAAAAGTATCGTAGTTAATTATATCGACAAGACACGCTCATAACACGAGAAATATTATCTTACAACGTGTTTGGGTCATAAAATATACTCGTATCTTGAAGAAAATATATACTAACTTAACTGTACTTACAGGATAATCGAAGGATAACGGGCCGAACGTGAAATTGAGCTCATGCTGATATTATGCGAGACAGATTTAATTTTATGGTTTTATTGATTTACTGATAAAAATAAACTCAAGCTTGGTTTCTGAATGGACTGATAATTTCTTCCTTGGCCCTCAGGAAAAGGAATATCTTTCGTTTTTGTGCGAAATATCTTAATGCTAAAAAAGTGGTTTGTCGACTATATGGACCTTAATTTTGGGAACAAAGTTAGAATGAATGTTTGGTTATTTAATCAAAAAAAGTTTGGTTGTTTAATATGTAAATATAACTAGTACCTACCTATCTAGGTCCTAGTACTTAGTTGTTCGTTAAATCTTAAATTACCCTGCTCTGTGCATTTAAACATAAGTAATACTTAGTTATGCCGCCGTGGAGTTACCGGCTTTAGAATAGTGCTCCACCGTCTCTTCCCGTGGTTGCCGTAAGAGCCGGCTAAGGGATTAACAGAACCAGAGGACCGGCAGCAGCGTCCTCTGCAAAAACAAAAAACCATCGAACTGCGCTTGACAATCCGCCTGCCAAGCGTGTCGAGTATTGGCAAAACCCTCCCTTTATGGGGGAGGCTTATGTTCAGTAGTGGATTACCAACGGCTGAGATGATGAATACTTAGTTACATTTTCCTATAGGTGGGTATACCAAGAAGTAGATTAATAAAGGTAGATACTTATTAATGATAATATTGACATCAACGAAGAAACAAGCGAGTGCAAGAAGTGACCTACTAATGAATAAAGGTCAAAAGTCACATTGTAAAAGAAAATATCAAAATGCCAATAAAATTTTATTGAATGCTGTAGGAAGTGAAAATAATGTCGGTTTAAATAAGCTATTAGCTTGCACATAAATTAACGACCCGTATGCGGATAACCTGCTGTGATAACCACTGGAAAATACTTTTTAAAATATCATAAAAATAATATGAATCTTAATTGATTTCGTGTCATTTTTTTTTGTTAGTGAGTGACAATACGAGCAAATCAGACGCCTGATGGTAAGCATCATGATTGCCCTTATCAGACACAGTGCCATCCAGTGTGTAAAAATTCAAAATTCTGAGCGGCACTGCACTGCGCCTGTCACCCTGAAATATTAGTTGTAGATATTGACAATAAAAATGTGGATGAACTTTGAAAAAATAAACACATTTTATATGCAAAGCTTTGATGCAAAAGGCGGCAGAGCCTGCACCAATCACCAAGGAACACTTATTTCCTATACACGTAATATTATCTACGTACATATCCATTGGAATTCTGAAGTTTTTTGGCCACATCTCCAGAAAATAACATTCTACAGAAAGTTCTGGAGCAGAAGGAAAGAGAGCTTGAGGCCGTTCACCGACACGCTATAACGATCTTATAAAGAAAGTCACGGAGGCATCTATGTATAGTGTATAGTCCAGTGTCCGTAATATCCGGTAATATCGGAGGTCATCAGAGAGATCCAAAGTGAAGAACACGCATTAAGCAACCACGACTACTCTGATGCACGACTTAGAAGGTAGAAGAAAGATCTTCTTCTACTTATTCGCATCGATATTTGAAACAGTTACCTTTGGACACATTAGGATCACTTGTTACGAGATATTTACCATAATTTGACGTTTTGCGAGTTACCCGATATTTCTCCGCTTTTACATGCGCCATGAGTATCGTTCTACCGTTGCCGGTCGATGCAATAGAGAAGATTCTGTTTCAGGCATATTTTAAAGGAACCTCGGCTCGTGGCGTAGTGTGCAGGTGTGCACATTGCTAACAGCAGTGCCTATCAACGATGCCATCGGTGCTTTCAGAAACTGCGTACTTATCTACCTACTTATTATGAAATCATCAGTACCTGATCGTAACAGCGTAATGTTTACAAAACACGTGTCGATTCCCACTCGCAACGTTTGTATACTGAAATATTTCAGTAGGGCTGCTATCTGTCTTTGTTAGGGTTTGGAGCCTTTAGATTGGCCTTGCTTCTAGAAGTTCGTCTCTTATAGCCGATAGCCATAGTCTTGGGTAGCCGTATAGGTAAGTCGCGTGAAATTTCCGAGATGTCGTAAAGTTTTGCGCGGCCTATGCCAGACAGCTATGATTTCGATTAGTTTATGACGAGTAAATGTCAATTTTGCTTAGAGATGGGCCAAATCGGAATAAACGCGGCTCGAGTTCAATTCGAGACATGCTTATTCGATCATTGTCAGTTGCCAAATATTTCTCCGATTTCCTTTAGATTTCCGATCAACCCTGCTTACACCTATACTTAGTATAATTACTAGTACAATTTTATTATACCTAATAGGTACCTACATAAGTATCTACAATTTCGTACTCGGAATTGGAATAACCCTTAACAACTACTTACGTTTATACTTAGACTCACAGAGGATATGAAAGAGGTTAGACTAGTGTCAGAACAGCGGCTTTGCCCAAATATGGGAGTTTATACCAAAACTTTGAGGCCCTTTTGAACCCCTTAGAATGTGAATTTTCCAAAATCCTTTCTAGCACACGTCCAACGAAATCCACTTACATTCCAAGTTTCAAGTCTCTAACTCTCTGTTTAACTAATACTCTACTGGTGTGTCTAATGTCTAATTACCAGATAATATACTTATTAGGTAGGTAGTAGGTACCTACAGAAAGCATCGGTTGTTTATTTTGGTATTTTAAACATTACCTTACACATAATAATATATAAGTAAGTACTTACACATATTATTTTGATAGAACTATTATTTTATTATAATCAGGATCCCAAGCAACACAGTGCTAAATAATTCTTTTAGCAATAGAAGTGTCGACGCTGTTGAATTGATTTTACTTTAGCAGAGTTACCATTAGTACCAAGTTTGGCCGCGAGCCATAACATCTTTGTCTTCCTGTAGCTTAAGTGTAGTATCACTCCGCTTTTATCCCAAACTATTTAATATGCATCTCACAGTTCACCATAAACAATCTATAAATGATACTCATTCCCATCTATATTCTGGATACGTGACCCAAATACTAGTGAGTTCTCTGCCCTTAAGGCTCGATATGCTTTATTAATTGGTCGTTAATAAAAGGCATCTTAAACATAACAATGGTTGCTAAGACGCCGATACCGCAGTTTATTGCTGAGTATATTTAATCACAGATCAGGATGAAAGAGGTATTTAATACCTTATTAATCTTTCAACAGAGTGTAATACTTGAAAATAGGCCCGCAAGATTATGTAGAAATTTACTGTTTTTCTTTTTTTTTCTTTAGTTGGATAAAGAGTATATAGCTCCAAATAACTGTACAAAAAACGGCTAGCGCTGTGCCTTTTAGATCATATGATCTGAGGGGACGCGCCATTAGATTTATAGATAGTCAACTCGACCGCAATTGGCTCGATCACAAGGTCGAGTTGCCACCTACAACATTTTCATATTATTTTATGGGAGTCGAACACTAACGCATATTAGTGCAGTCAGAACAAAAAGGTTTTTATTTTATTATATTATGTTTATGTTTTGGTTATAATTTTACTAAGTTCATCATGCAAGTAAATATTTTATAATATAACGTAGATACCTACAGCTAATCTTGTTGGTCCACCAGAGGCGAATTCATATTTTGCATTAACATCATGTGAAAAATGTGAAAGTAGGTACGGTACTTCATAATTAATTGCGAACCAAAATTTTAGATATGTAGAGCACTTGATTTTATGTAAATCGTCTTTAAAGCGCTCACCAGAGACTAGAATATAATAATATGGGATAAGTGATATTTATGGTGTATAAGGGGACATCAGTCAGATGTAGCTTAAACCACAGGTTAAACTAACAGAGTATAGCAGTAGCACACGCTCTGAATGGTAGAGTTTCATCCATTTTCGTATTTATCATAACATTTCGTATTACGTATATTATAACAACGTTTTCTATAATAGAAGTGGCGAAATATCTATATTTATCTGGTTTCTTTTCTTGTTCTCAGAAGCCCACTTCCCAGTATTTTTTCTGAGAAGCAATTTTAACCTCATTCTTACATACTAAATCATTATATATAAATTATTACGTAGGCACTTAACTTAGTAGGTGCATTGCTGTTTGTTTTATCTAACAGGAAGATTATGAAAAAAGCGATAGGTTGTATTATTTTGTTGAAGACATAAAATATATTTTATTATACTTAATATCTGCTCTTGACTCCTATTCCAGACTCCACGCTGTCTTAGAGATGACTCCTTATGAAAAATTCCATTTTTTTATAATACTTAATATAACATAATTATTTTTTATATAATAACATAATTTTAAACCAAAATTGCATTGTTAGATCATGCTTCTCCTGAAATACTTAGATTTGGCCTTCAATCACGCTTGCTAAGCTGTTCCTACCTTTTAACTCTTATTATCATCCATAATAACAATGACATTTCAAGAACAACTCATTTCCTTCCACGGCGAAATAATGCCTAATCACAGTTTACCTCGTCAACGTTGGGAGGATACTATAGGAGGTAGTTACAAATAGTTTTGTACAGTCACGAGAACGAACATGCAAGCGTTTGTACATTTTGAAGCCAAGCTTGTACATTTTCTATTACAATCAATGACTCTTACAATGCAATGTGTTTATTATCTTATATAATATATAAAAATCTTGTGTCACGATGTATGTCACGAATAAACTCCAAAACTACAGAACCGATTTCAATCAAATTTCACATGTACCCGTATTTTGGTCTAACTTACTGGATAGGATAGTTATCATCTCAATTATTCGCTTATCGTGAATGTAAACGAATAAAATGTATCAATTAATTGTTTCTTAAGCAAGTGTTTATTTACTGTTTAGTTTTATGAAGTTCTCATAGATGGCGGTGTACGTTGATTCATCGATAAAATTCTTCAATATTGTTTGACATCTAGGTTGCAAATACACCCAATAGATGGCGCTGTATTCTGTTTCTTAGAATATAAATTCTATTACTTTATTTCACGTTATATTATGCTCACGATATAACCGTATTATTTTAATGGTTTGTGACTGATATTTTTATAATTATACTGCGTATTATGTTACAATATTATTACCATTAATAACAAAAAAAATTGTACTATTTTTGTTAGAGAATTATTAAAGTCTTGGCGCCAAATTTTAATCAAAGTTTTAGGATCTGGCCATCAAATTCTATCGAGTCGCCATCTCTGGTTTGAATGTCCAAAGCTTTGGTATCTCATTCGTTCTCGAGACCTCCTCTGAGCGTAAACAAAGCTCCCTCTCGAACCATCGAGACCCACTATTTCGAACAATCGATCAATCGATTCTTCTGCGATGCGAATTCTAGAACGTTCGGGAAATTCAAGGTTCAGGTATTAATACTGGCGCCGAGTGTCACCGCAGTTCAGTTCCTTTTTAAACGAGTGAATTAATACTATCTCCCGGAAAGTGATAGTCTCAGTAAAATCTCCACGCATTTAGAACAAGAATACGAATTTTTCAATTGAGTATTCCAGTTTTATTTTAAATTTAGGTAATTCGATTTTACCGGAAGGGTTTTATTTCCTCAGTTGCGATTAGAGAAATGAAATATGGCGGTACGAAGTTCGCCGGGTCAGCTAGTTATAATATAAATAATTAGACTTGAAACTTCAGGAAAATAATGTAACATGTATAGTTACCTAAATATACGCGATTAAACCGTTAAAAGTTGGTTCAATATAAATTTTAAATAAATTTGTTCGCTCGTTACCCATTGTCCTAGGGTTTTACAAGCCCTGTAGTTTGTAAACTAGTGTAAAAATTATAATTTCAATTGAAGGTGGCGACTCAGCCGCGTGGTCGAGTTCTTTGCGCGGTTAAAATTACTACCAACTCTTTATAACTAAGTAAGTAGTAGGTACAATTTATAAAATTGCTCACACAAAGGCAATTGCACAAATCGGTTTGTGTACCAACGTGCCATATATGGTATGATCGTTTATAGTGGACTAGTCACTAGTCATACAATTTGTTAGGATGTGTGGTCCAGATATGGATGCAAATAACAGCTTGAGGGCTTGAAGTTTATCTTTGTATGGTGTGTGAAATAGGGGATTTGTACGCAAGCTTTTACAGGGAATAGGTGCATACCAATGGGAGACAGGGTACGTTCTTATTCTTACTCAACCGGCGCGTGCAATTTGAAACGACAAAAATAGAAAGACGTACCTAAGATTGAAGTGCGACCGAGACAATTAACTTTACTGACGTACGTGAACCTAATGGGAGGTCCCATTAGGTTAGATTATTTTCGAGAAGCCTACCTCATCTCCCCTTTTCCTTAAATCAGTGGAGCATACACAGAAAATAAGGGCCGACTCGAATTCGAATTTGTTCCAATTATAACATTTACATAAGATCCTGATCTTATGTAAATTCTTCGGACGAAAGGCCTGCCTTTCCTCCGAAGGATTACACAGAGGTGACCCATGACCCAGGTTCATAGTACCTAACCACAACAATATACAAATCGGAAACAAATAGGAGTAAAATAGTAAAATGTATGAACACTGAAGTTCCTCTAATTACCTAGGTTGGTATCTATAGTCAAGTAACGTCAAATACCATTGACCATTGTCCATTGTCATAATACTATTATAACAACAAACGACGTTGTAATAAGGTGAGTTAGTAAAGATATATCTTGGTAGAGGATCCCTCCGAGGGGAGCGCAGAGGAGCCTTCGCCCCACATCTCAAAGGTTTATTCCACTTTGTTCACCCAGGTGAATTCACCCAGATGAACAAAGTGGAATAAACCATCTCAAAGGGCGCACTAGCCATCTCGTGGGTTACCTAACCTATACCTACACAACATACATGGCAGGGAATCATCATCAGTCATCCATATCATTACCGTGTCCATTCCCTGCTAGGATGCTATATTTGATATAGATACATAGATAGGTATACGGAATGGCTCTTTAGATAGTAGTAGGACTCCAAATACCCATTCCACTATTTTTCGAGCATGCTGTTTGGTGAAATCAACAATTTCAAACACAAACTCAAACAGATTTATTCAAATAGGTCATAATCTGACACTTTTGCACGTCAATAAATATAAACAGTACTGAGTCTACCGTGCGTTCGGAAAGATACCTCTACAAGAAGAACGCACAAGAAACTTGTAGGGCTTAATTTTTTCAACAGATAGTTTTACAATATTTGGTTTGGTTACATTCGTTTTCTTTGAAGGTGCCGCGAGGCGGCTATGCAGAAGTTTCCAGGCATCTTTGTCCTCTATGTACTGGTTGAATAATAAGCCTTCTTTAGTAAAGTAGATTTTATATAGGTTTTGAATTTACCCTCTGAGAGCCCAGTTATCTTCTTCTAACAATTAGGCTTCTAAATACCCTTCAAATAAGTGCTTATCTGAATTACTAAAACTTTCCCCATAAGAATTCACAACTACATTATAATTACTACATATTACTATATATAATAACTACATTATAAATATACAAAGTAATTAATTCCTTAATGCGACAAAGTTCACGAGAATGCTTTATTATAGTCTAATACAACCGAAGCTAATCTGATGCACGGATGAATCAGCGCGTGGTCCAGTTATTTTAGCGACAGTAATTTATTGCGTTATTTTTAGTTCATTGTCACTGGACAGCAGAATCAATGTGGTGCTGAACCTGTGACGTAATTCAGGAGAGATTTGTACTTACACGCGTATTCAGGAATAATAAGTGCGCACGAAGGCATATTATCATCATCATCATCATCAGCCAGAAGACATCCATTACTGAACATAGGCTTCTCCATCACTGGCCTTTAACATCTAAACAAGATAATTCAAGCAACGTCCATGTTCGAGGATCGGCACTTACGTACATGAAAGAAAGAAAGAAAGAAACGTGTGGTGCCGGGTCGGTTGCAGGTCTAAAAAGTAACTGGACCATTTCCACCTCGATGTTGTATACGGTGGTTTGCCAGAGCCTCGTTTGTATGCTAGCAGGGTGCACCACGTGCAGGTGAGGTTGGCTTTGGGTCCTGAAGATAAAACGCCATATTATACTATTTATATGGGAGCATTTTGCCGTAATCACAACGCTTGGTGGGCGGCTTGGTGATCGCAGTAGTTGGAATACTTGGAAACGGGGAGCGCTGCTGCCACTCTCCGAATATGTCCCTCTGCCGAGTCTCACGACGAAAAATGTAAGTATAGAGTTTTATATTTTGCCACGTTTATAAGGATTCTGGTCGGTCTAAGTTAAAACTTTAAACTCCATTACACTACAATTTTAAAGTATAAGTGTTAAGCGCTAAGGGCCTCCTGAGACTCCTGACTGTACTAATTTGCGCCCGCGATCGAGTCGCCCCCCACAAAATCAAGTCGACCGCGCGGTTGAGTTAATTGCGGTCGAGATGTCGCCCAACTCTTAAGTCTATAGAGGTATTGCGGCGCAGTAACTTGGGCCCACGCCCACCTTACAAGCAAGGTAGGTACTTAATCTGTGTATACTCGTACCTATGAGTAAGAATAATCTGAAAATATATAGTTACTTATTGCAAATGATTTCAAAGATTAGCACTTAGGTAAAATTATCAAGTGGGCCATCGTGTATTTTCCACCCATTTCTATGATAAACGGAGAGATAAGGTGAATAATTAATCAACATTATAAATTGCACATTATGACATGCTGGTGTGCAAACACGTTTCATACAATTTTACGTTGGTTTAACACGCGAGTAGAAACTGCCGTTTCTAGCGGTATATACTGATAATTAATTTTATTTTGATCTACTTATTAGTATACCAATCATTTTTAACCACTTTAAAAAATCATAATAATATTATGTTGAATTGATTTATATAAACAACCCTTTTTGATTTGTAATAAATAAAGTATCAAAACTACGTAAAATAAAAACAACTAGGATCTAGAAAAAAAACAATACAAAAATTCAGTAAAAAATACTATTTAATCCAAACGAATTTTCATGTTAAAAAACCTGCACAAAGAAAAATCTTAGAAAAATAAAAAGGCGTTGAAAACTTGTTTGAATTAAATTGGATTTTTTAATGCATCTTTGTATTGTTACTTTCTAGATCCTAGTTGTCTTTATTTTACGTAATTACATGTAGTATATTTTATATCTTTAAAAATGTGGATACGTGTGAGCGAGAGCGCGAATTTTCTTAGCACCGCGCCTTGATATTTTTTACAATCCACATAACACCAAGCTCTTATCAAATGTCGTCCGATCAGTTCATTTTATCGCGATTTATTAACGAATACGTATCGATAACAAAGAGTTATATTCATAAAAGTGGTGTTTCTCGAAAATGATAAGGCGATGCAATTCTGTCCCTGTAGGGCTGTCATACAGTTATTATTTCGGTGATACGTATTTTTATCGACGTTTTTGTTATATTTATCATGATTCATAAAATGATAAAATCGGATATGATAAACCACAATTATTTCGATTGTCGCGAAGTATGAGTAAGTCAATGTTAAAGTATTTGTCAATGACGACAATATTTGCCAAAACATGGAGCTACAGTGCAATAAGTAGGTAAGTACAGTGTCGCCAATTGTCACACGTTTTCTTTTGTTGTTTCCTGTACTAATTGTGATACCAATAAAGAGTATTCTATTCTATACGATATAAGTAAGGGAGCGTTCAAGTATTACGTAACGCAATTTTTGAAGATTTTTGACCCCCCCTCCCCCCACTGTAACGCACCGTAACGTTTTTCTGTACTCCTCCCCCCCCCTCTCTAAACGTTACGTAACACTCAAGTGATTATTTTTACCCTGGTCGCAAAAAGTTATTTATAGTTTTTATTCTTGGTATAGTTTTAATTGCCTTATAATAAAACAATAGATTTTTAATTCGCAACACCTGCGTATTTTTAGTTTTAATTCCCTAATTTTTTATATAAAAAAAGAAATAATGTTACGTAACGTGTTGTAAGAAAGACCCCCTCCCGCCCCTGTAACGCATCGTAACGTTTTACGAGACCCCCCCGCCCCCCCCAAATTGCGTTACGTAATACTTGAACGCTCCCTAACAAGTACCTACTCTATTCGTGCCGAACGAGCTGAATGAAAAAAATTTTACTGCCCGCGTCGAATCGTCTGAATCGGTGGTGTACAAAGTTTCATACGATTTCTTATAAAGAATTCTAAAATTCGTTTCGTTCGGCGCGTTCGACGCATTCGGCTCTGATAAATATGCCTTTAGTCATAGATAATTAAATAACTTAAAATAAACATCAGAAATTTAATACTAATACTAACAAGAGATAAATGAATAGATTGATTTTAAGTTATGTGGAGGTCAAAAGTACGCTAAAATGGTCGGTCGGTGTTTTACGAACTTGGCTGATACACTGCCGTGTGTCTAGATTCTTTAGATTTTCCTTTAATACAATATTATATAAGCCGTGATGAGAAAACCTGACTTAATTTTTATGCAAAACAATAAAAATATTGTATGGCTTTGTACATAATATTTGCAAGAAATATGCAATGTAATAATTTTACTTTTGTAGAAAATGTTGCATTGAATTGAATATTACCTACCATACCTACATGTGTGGCAAATAATCTATTGCCTACCGAGCCGGGTCTGCCCCGTTGTCACTCGGTCCCGTTTTCACCCGGTCCGTTCTCACCCGATTGTCATGAATAGAATAGAATAGAAATCGTTTATTGATAAACAGTGTACATTGTGGTGGTGTTACATAACATTATGTTTAGTGTGTTCCAACAGTTTGCCCTTTGCGAGCATACAATATTATTTTTAAAACTTAAAAACTATGGTATAGTAAATATCTAATAAGTTTACAATGTTTTTATATTATAATATAGGTATATATACCTACATAATTATTGTTTTAAGAATCTTGTAAAAACATAGTTTTAAGATTGTACATGAATAAAGAGACTAATAAGTAAAAGTAAAATTTAACTATCTATTATTGCTAACATTTTTGGTTTAGTAGTATGATATAATATTATTCTTAATATAATAGTGCTCTTGTTCGTAATTTTATATAACTTATATTTAAATGTCTATGCAAGGTATTTATTTAATCGTTAAAATACTCCTTCATGGTGTAATAAGCTTTAGGGATCAGCCATAATTTTAATTGAGATCTGAATTTTTGATTATTTAACATTTTTAGTTCTAAAGGTAACTTATTATAAATTTTAAGCGCCATAACATAAGGACTATTTTGATACATACTATTGTGGATTTGTGGTATTAAAATATTATATTTATACATATTTCGTAAGATTTCAATGCGATTTGACTGTGATTCAAAAAAGTAACTTTTATTGGATTTCACAAATAGACAGATTTCATATATATAAATACTAGTGAGAGTAAGGATTTTATAGTTTTTAAATACATTACGAAGAGTGTCTGTATTTTTGAGTTTAAAGATTATCCTTAAACATCTCTTTTGTAAAATAAATGTTGATTGAATTTCGACTGAATTTCCCCAAAATATTATCCCATAACTTAACTGAGGGTAAACATAACCGTAATAGGCGTTTAATGCAATTTGTTTTGTTGATATATTTGTAAGTATTGATAGTACATAGCAGTATTGAGACAGTTTATTGTTGATTTTGTTAATGTGGGATTTCCAATTAAGATTTGAATCTATGGAAATGCCTAAAAAGTTAGCTTCTGTTACCGTTTTTACTAGATGGCCTCTATAGGTGATTTCAAGCAGTAGTTGATGTTGTTTATAATTACGAAATTGAATGAGCTTAGTTTTATCTATGTTTAATTTTAAATTTATATTTTCTAGCCAATTACCTACTGTATTTAATGTACTGTTTATTTCTGACTGAAATTCTAGGTTAGTAAGATTTTGTTTAGGTATATATATAGTAGCATCATCTGCGAACATTATGCACAAGTGTTTTGTTATTTGTGGCAGTTGATTGATATATATTAAAAATAATATTGGACCTAATATACTCCCTTGAGGTACACCTATAGTTATGCTTTTAGGCTCTGAAAACACTTTTTCAATAGTTTTGGTTGATTTATTATAAACATCTAGTACGACTGATTGAGTTCTGTTTTCTAGGTATGATTTCATGAGCTTTAATGCAGTTCCTCTTACGCCGGCTGCTTCCAGTTTATTTAATAGTGTCATATGTGTAACACAATCAAAAGCTTTTGATAAATCTAAGAATAGAGCAATACCTGGTTTTTTTGAATTGATATCCTCACTCAGTTCTCTTAACATCTTAAAGACTGCAGAAGAGGTATTCTTACCTTTAAGAAAACCATATTGATTACAATTGATTACGTTATTAATGTTAAAAAATGAAATTATCCTATCATAGATGACCTTTTCAAATATTTTTGAAAAACAGGGAAGAAGTGCTATAGGTCTGTTATAGTTATTTGGGTCGTGCTTAGGGCCTTTTTTATGGATAGGTTTGATAAGTGCAATCTTTAGCTTTTCTGGGAATATGCCTGTTTCTAGAATTAGGTTTATAATAAATACTAGTGGTTCAAGGATGAATGATATACTATGTTTAATGACTTGCATGGAAATATTATCGAAGCCAGTCGTTTTTTTGTTTTTAAATCTATTTACAATGTTGACTACTTCTGAGTTATCTACTGGTGCTAAGAAAATTGATTTGCAATTAGTCTGATTAGGGCTATTTATTACATGAGGTATTTTTATATTTCTACATGTATTTGAGAAGTGGTTTACCAATTCGTTAGCTATATTGGTGGGTTCATCGATTATTTTATTATTTATTTTAAGATTGTCAATTGTAGTTTTGATAATATTTGATTGCGATGTATGTTGTTTAATGAGTCCCCAAGTAGCATTTGTTTTATTTGTACTTCTGTTTATATATCTTATGTTTGCAATCTTTTTAGAATACTTAATTACCTTTTTTAGTTTATTAGTAGTTTGTAAGTCATAAAGTTTATATCAGTATTTTATTGCTTTTACGTTAATCTAAACTGCTTTCATCTGTGCGACTATTTTTAAAACAAAATTGTACATAAAGTAAGTAGGTAGGTACTAGGTACTTGGTAATTGTTATGTCTGGCTATTATTGTCCAAAACAAGTTTGTGGTTTAAAAACCATGTTGACTTCATTATAACAAAGAAATGATCGAGTAGGAGAGGAATCTTTGCGGTAAGTTGCGTTAGTCATTGTCGGCAAAAATAATACAATAATTAGATGATTGGGTCATCAGTGACTCGGCGACTCACTCACTGATGGGGAGTTAATTGATTAATGGGCTTTAATTAATTTAAATAGGTCTTAAAATAAACCACAGTTATTGGAGTCAATTTAATTACGAAATAGGTAGGTGGGTTCATATTATGTCAAAAGAGGTGTAGTAGACAGTAAATATGTACTTTATGATTTAAGACTGATAAGGGGTTTTATAACAAAGCTTCATAACAATTAATAATTTTTGTAGTGGTAGGCCTCTTTTGCAGGGGGCCGCCTGGGGAAGTTCCACACCTTTACCAGTTATTCATCCGCCAAGCAGTAATGTGCAAACATTACTGTGTTCCGGTCTGAAGGTCAATGTTACGAGTGAAATTACTGGGCATGAGGAGTTTCAACAACTTTTAATATCTCAGGGTGACAGGCGCAGTGCAGTGCCGCGCAGAATTTTGTTTTTTAAACACTGGGTGGCACTGTCTGATATGGGCAATCATGATGCTTACCATCAGGCACCTGATTTGCTCGTCTTGTTACTCACTATCATAAAAAAGCCACCCATATCATAATATATTACCATGGATATAATGTATTATGTTATATATATGCTTATATATAACGTGTCACAAAAAGGTGTAGTACTTATATACCTTCAAATATTATAGGTATATATATCAATAAATTTTGTCATATTTCCTTAAATTAGGTACTTACGAGTACATAAGTAAGTGGTATCACATCAGATATCTAATTTATAATTCAAATGATATGAAATACCCTCTTAGAACTTAATTTACGGATATATGGTCAAATAAAATATTTTTGCTCAGCACGTCACGTCACGTATCAAGCATATTTTACAAGGCATAATTCTTAAGGCGGTGCCTCATACTGAATATCTTGCAAAAGAACGAATTGCGAATTTAAATTTCGATAATTACCTAAGTAAAATAGTGAAGCAATTTTTTTAAATCTTGTAAAACCTCGTGTACAGTACCTATCAATGACAAATAAATTTAAAGGGCTATTAATGTCGGTGTAGCATATCAGCTTCGACTTTACGTCGAATGTCGACAGTTCACTTCGTGCTAAAACGAGTTGGCGCCAGGACACTTATTTTAGTTAGTTTATTTTTATTCCAAAATTGGTATTAAGATGACTGTTAATATGACTAATGAGACTCGAGACACTCAAATGAATATTAACTGCTCATTTAATGTTTTTTACAGTTTATATGTCATTGATTATATTTACTAAATGTAGGCAGATTCTGTAACCTTGCATATGGCGATAAAAAAGTTGATTCTTTTTTCATGAAGAAAGAGCAAGTAGGTGTACTCTGACGAAATCATCATCATCATAGGCCTCCCCCATAGATTTCCATCTAAGTAGTCCGGTTTTCAGCGGCCTGCATCCAGCTTTTTCCTGCTATCTTTATCAGATCGTCTGTCCACCTTGTGGTTAGTCGTCCTACGCTGTGCTTACCGGTTTGCGGTCTCCATTCGAGAACTTTACACCGCCATCGGCCCATCGGCCATCAGTTCTACGTGCTATGTGCCCTGCCCATTGCCATTTCAACTTGCTAATCCGCTAGGCTGTCGATAACTTTCGTCGTTTACGGATCTCCTCATTTCTGATCTCGCAGAGAAATCCGGAGAACTCTGACGAAATACGAAATGTCTTTTCATATTCTTCTCAGTCGTAGGACGTCCAACGCTGGACATAGGCCTCCCCATAGATTTCCATCTAAGCCAGTTGTGAGCGTCTTGCATCCAGCGCGTTCCTGCGATCAGTGGTCTTTGTTAGGTCGTCTGTTCATCTTCAGGCGTAACGTCGCGTCGCTTATAGAAATAAGCAACGAAACATTTGAAAACTTTATTATTTAATATTGTATGTCGCGCCAACATTTCCGTGTAATCATAAAACTGGTTGCGTCATAAATAAATCAAGTGAGAAAGCGGCTCAATGAAGCACTGAGTTTGCATACAACTTACAAGCTCAGCTTTATATCAGAGTTGTGATTTATTTCAGGATAAAAGTTTTATCTAGTTAATGATTGGATGTAGGCATGTAACTAACGGATTACGAATCCGTTTCCTTTATCGGAGTCGGAATTCGGAACTTTAATTCGAGTCGGAATTCGATTTTATTGATATTATTACTCCCTGTGCGACAAGCAAAACTTTTTCAAAGGCACGCGCTGGTCGAGGGTTAGACTCACACCGATTACACCAAACCTCCGGTTTAAAATTATCGGAATCGAAGTTGAAGTTGGAGGTGTTATATCAATCGGAAGTTCCGACCAATCGGAAGTTCCGACCCTTCGGAACCGAAGCCGGTAACACCCCTTGTTGGAAGAACAGTACTAAGTATATCACATCACACTCACTAGGTACTAATATTACTTGTAATGGTTAAAGTTTATATCGATGGATGTTTGTTTCTTTCACGCCAAAAATACTGAACCGATTAGGCTGAAATTCGGTACATGTAGATCGTTTAAATCTTGGAATAACACATAGGTAGGTGCGATAGGGATTTTATCGCTATATTCCCGCGGTAACCATGACGACGCGGGTGAAACCGCGGGGCACATTTAGTAATCAGAATCAGAATAATTTATTGCAAGAATGTCGTACAAAATGGTGTTATAATATTAAATATGTCCAATACATTCTACCACATAAGTGCGGTGTGCAACACAAAACAAAAAAAATACAATACGTCATAATTAATCAAAACATTTAAAACAAATTCCAATACACAAACCTAGTAGTCACTCAACCTCAATTTATGTCATAGTAGTTAAATAATAATAATATTCAATTACAATGTCATAATAATAATATAAATTCTAATTATAATACCTATTATAAAAAAAAAACAGAATAACACCTTCATACAAAAGGGTGAACGCGCCTTAAACATAGCTTAGAGGGATAAGTAGGTACAATTATTTCGTATGGGGTATAAAAATGCTCAGTAGGTAGGTACTCGAGAAATTACACTGTTTTTATTTTTTCTGTGTTGGAAGTCAAGAATGCATAGCGAAGCGCATGCGCCGCGTCCATAATGAAAATTAGTGCTGTACCCGTAACGCCGCGCCAGCACAAGCGTAACCGTTATCCGAACCAAACTATTGTCAAACAAATATCACCCTTAATCCCAATCAATAAGATACTAATTACTAAACGCACATCTTTGTATCGGGAACGAGTAAACGCCTGCAGCTCTATAAGAAACTTTATTTTCTTGATTGCTAATCGTTAAGTACGTATATGTATTCATCGCATATTATGATTTATTTTTGTCATTGTTCGATTGTAATTTTATAATTTTCTATTTTAATATTCATTACACAAAAACTTACATGATCTTAGTGTGGATGAAAAAAATTAAGCACCTATCTAGGCACTGAGACCAAAGACTGCCTCATCTTTGAATACAATACTTTTTAGGGTTCCGTACCTCAAAAGGAAAAAAGGAACCCTTATAGGGTCAGTTCGTTGTCTGTCTGTCTATCTATCCGTCTGTTAAGACACTTTTTAACAGGAACTCGTGGAGATATCAAGTTGAAATTGATATCAACTACTCAGATCGGCGGTCCTTGTGGCTGTAAAAAAAATCATACCTACATTTAAGATTACGCAATCAAAAGTTATGGCCATTTTACTGCATATTTCCATACTTCGCAAGGAACTAATAGATAGCGCTGTATGTTCCTGGTATGGAACCCTACACATGGCAAACACTCGGACGGGCCTCCTGATGGCTCGCGGTTACCGCCGCATGTGGATACCTGCAACACCAGCGGTATTGCCAGTAGTTGCCGAGCCTTCAACACTATTCAATCTACTTTTGAAGAGCCCCATATTATAGCTCAACAGAAAGACAGCAGCAGGGATATAATTCCACAGTTTGGACGTATGAGGCCTAAAAGAACGGGAGGATCGAGCAGTGTGCGACGGCCACGTCAAGTACTTATGTGCGGAAAAGGCTCTCTTCTTATAGCACTATTGAAATGTCATCGCAAGGATTTCCCTCTGTTGGCATAATATGACCATAATATTATGGTGCGCCAGTGCGTAGTAGCCCAAATGCCCAAACCTACATTATCAAAAACTATTTCTGAAATACTGCATTTATGCATTCATGTAAATGTCAAATGTGTTGTAAAAATGAGACTGAAAGTAGCGTAGGGCCTCAGTGCTGTATTTAGGACTCGTATTGAATATCATTGGAAACTATTCGAAAACATATCTGTGTCACAAATATTTTTCAACTTTTAAAAGTTGTTAAATGCAACTGGCCAGCTGCGTTTATTTTTAACTCATCATCACAGATCATATCGGCGTTCCTTCTGAGGTTGAGGTCTTAATGGTGCAGTCACAACAGTCATTAGGCGTAGCCTGAATGTACAGACCACTAACTAATGGACAATCCTTTGAATGGTAGGCTACAGCTTCAGATGACCATCTGAGCCATAATTCAAAGTCATTCCGTGATACTGCTTGGAATTAACTTAGTGACTAGGCAACTTTACCACTGTTTGTGGTTGTGGTTACAGAATTATTAAAATAAAACTTGGTAGGTGTACGATTGTTTTTGTAAAACCTCTTCTGTTTTCGTAAAGAAGCTAAGGTTAGCCGTTAGCCACGGTAGGCCAGCTATTACTAAGTATAATAGGTATACCTAGATAGCATTCATCACTACATGATTCCTTAGGACTTAGGACGTAGTATTATTATCTGATCTGTGCTTAGGAGTAAAACCTGCAACTTCTCGTTTGTCCCGCATGTATTGGCATCTAAAGGCCTTCCTTTATAAATCCTTCCTTCACAAAAACATTATTAGATTTATGTAAATCTTCAGTCCTCTTTTCGAAGATCCTTACGTCTTAAGTCATATAGCTATATATATAGCTCGAATCAACCTGAATTACCCAATAGCCCTTAGATGAAAGTGATATTTTTTCTAAGCAATAGCCGTAGAAGTACTGTGTGCCTATGGCACGTACGTCCTAGCACATTGCATTCAAGTGACTAGTGATACTATTCACCTAATTAATTGTCATTGATCGCCTTCATTAAATCATACCACCCACATACCTAGATCTACAGAATAGATATCCTGAATCCTGACCTGTCTTGCCTTCTTCCATCACGAATAATACTTACACATATTCGAACTATAGGTAAACATGATCAATTATCGCAAGAACAAAGCAGAATTTCAACACAAAGCATGCCGACAAAATTGGTTGCATTGTATGCAAAGAGACGTCCCGAAATTCAATTGAACATAGATCGAAACTGATTGGACCTTGCTTTTATAAGTCGAACATTGGGATAAAGTTGACATTCCGAGACCTGCATGAGTCCTTCCGAGCACCTTCCAAGCATGCCGTCGGCAGTTGTTACTGTCAGCTACGGGATAACTTTCACTTGGTGTGTTTTCGTTTTAAGACGATCATCATCATATTACCTAGCAGTAGGGAGTTTGCAGATTATAAACACGACATACGTAGAAACTTCGTGCGGCTGCAAACTGCAACCATTGTAAAAAGCTTAATGCAGACGGCGACCGAAAGACCTCAATAATAAAATGATAATGATAAAATTAAACTAAGTAATTAGGGACCCAATTGACAAAAACTGAAGCTTTAATTTAGAAACATAACATATTCCATCGTATTCAACTATGCGTGCAAATTGTCACCAATTTAGCAGATTCATAAGATAAGGCGTGACCCGAAGACCCTAGACAATTAGCAAGTTGACCTATGTAATAGAAGACTGTTGCGAGACAGTCCTCTGTCACAATAACATTTTACTTTGGCTACTGAACATTTTGTTAAGCTTGTCAGACGGTTGACTTCGACAAAGTATATTATATTAGTGACTCAAATTCTCGGTGACAATGATTTATTAACTGTACCTATAGATTCCAAGTTCCGAGCATAAATTCAAAAGGCACAGAAATCCGGCTCTTTCACATTTTCTGTTATAAAAACCTAAGTAAGTAAAGTACGTCTTTGTTTCCGCTACGCAATGTTTGCAATAAGATACGACTTATTATTTGAAACTGTTAAAGTTCGCGCGTGAGGTATCACCAGTATTTTTCTATTTTATTTTATATCTTCTTTAATACGTAATATTTTTAACTGTATACTTGAAATTAAACTTTAGATAGAAAATAATACTTTATTGTATACCGTAAAACCCTACAACTTTGCCCACTTTTTTCAATAAAATTAAGATATCTCATGTTTTTTCTACTGACGCATTGGTATTTTTCGCTATAGTCTGCAACATTGGAATAATGTGCATGGATTAGAATAGTGTTTATATTTTTAGGACGATATTTATTACATGATTTCGATGATTTTGATGGCGGGCGAAGTTACTCGACTTTTAGCCAACATTACCCATGTCGATTTTTTTAAGGAAATTATAACTTTAAGATCAATGTTATAAGAACTAGTATAAACTTCAGGGCAATTTAGACCGTTTTCTTTCAAATTCCTACTAATACAGACAAAACTTTCCTCATAAAATGAGTTGGCAATGTTACCCGGGTATTTCGCAAAAAATTTGCCCGCAAAATTAAGCCCCTCACTCAGCAATTTATGACAGGATACTGAATGAAGTTGGCTGCAGACGCTATAGACAGTGATACCAGAAACATAATTCAACAATAATAACAGTTTCTACCAAAAATATTAATGCTGCCATAATGCAAGAGATTTTTTTCCTAAAAACGATTTTCCTTAAAAAATGCATTTTGGGCAAAGATACCCCTGGAGGCAAAGTTGTAGGGTTTGACGGTACCACACTTATACAAACAGTAAGGACACAGAAAAACTATACTTAAACGTTTGAAAGTAAATAAACAAAGCCAAATTGTATCAAAAATAAAACATAATTAAGAGACATAAAGTAAAATAGCACAATGCCGGTGATGAGTATACTTAAGAACTTCACCAGAAAACTACTCTGGAGCGTGCGTCAGCTTACTATACCACACACAGACGCCTTCTGTTTCTGTATGTGTCAGACACAAAATAGAGATGTGAAAGTGTTCTACGGAGGTGTTAATGAAAGTGACAATAAAAAGTGAATTAAAAGATAAAACAATAAAAAGATAATGAATCAAAATCATTTTAGAAACTGCGGTTTCGCAATGCGTGGGTACTTTTTAGGTTGGAATTTCGCAAGATTTCTAATGATGATTAGAACAATTATTGAGTGCGTAACTTCCTCTCTTGTTTTAGGCGCTTTGAATAAGGACTGTGTTGTAAAATATGTGAAAGACAGAAACATAACTTCACGCCTTTTTCCGAAGGTTACATTCAGACTCCAGGCTGTTATTATAACTAGACTAAGATACATGATGGAAAATAAATTTTTTTGCCTTACCTAGTAATCGAACCGCTCATCTCGTGAAAGTTCCAAATGATGACTCTAAAATGACGCTAAATAATCCTATATATTATATAAGCATCTTCGTACTCTATAAATGAAAACTTGTAATTAATCTTCTGCACTTATGGTTCCTACTATTTGTAATAAGAACTAGCTGTAAGTTTTCCAAAAATAATAAAGCAAGTAAGTACCTAGTTTTGTAGTGGTAGGCCTCTTTTGCAGGGGGCCGCCGGGGGTAGTACCACACCTTTGCCAGTCATTCATCCGCCAAGCAGTAATGTGCAAACATTACTGGGTTCCGGTCTGAAGGGCAATATTACCAGCGCAATTACTGGATATGACGAGGTTCAAAAACTTATATCTCAGGGTAACAGGCGCAGTGCAGTGCGGCCCAGAATTTTGATTTTAAAACACTGGGTGGCACTGTGTCTGATATGGGCAATCATGATGCTTACCATCAGGCACTTGATTTGCTCGTCTTGTTGCTCATTATCATAAAAAAAAAGTAAAATATATTCTATTAAATTTAAAGTTCCAGCTCTAATTTAATTTTCTCAGCGTTTTAACGAAGATAACGTCAAAAGGTTATCAAACCCGAAGATGTAAACCAAACGGTTACACACATAGATGTTCTAAGATTCTAAGGTAACCTATTACCTCACGGCACCAATAACTTGGGAGTCACGATCCGAGAGCACAGAATATATCATAGTATGTTAGTACCAGAGAATATGCAAGGTGTTAGTAATACTTACTTAATCCACTCGACATACTGAACAACTTCACATCACATCATCATCCGGAAGACGTCCACTGCTGAACACAGCCCCCCCCCAGAACGCCCCCATAGAACGCCATAAACTATTCATATGGGGGGATTTTGCCGTAATCACCACGCTAGTTGTACGGCTTGGTGATCGCAGGAGTTGGAATACTTGGTGCCGGAGAGTGCTGCTGTGGGTAGCAGCACTCTCCGGCACCAAGTATATCCCGGCCGTCTCCGAGTATATCTCGGCCGAGTCTCACGGCTCCCACGGGATGAAATAGGGGTGGCCCTAATAAAGTCGGGAACCACACGGCCACTGCACAACTTGCATTAGAAATAAT
The DNA here is from genome assembly GCA_947063395.1 of Hemistola chrysoprasaria. Classification (NCBI taxonomy): domain Eukaryota; kingdom Metazoa; phylum Arthropoda; class Insecta; order Lepidoptera; family Geometridae; genus Hemistola; species Hemistola chrysoprasaria. The sequence continues at coordinate 14,188,025 of OX346714.1, forward strand.
GTCAAGTTTCGCGAACATGCTTTGTATGGGAAGTCAGACAAGCAACCTAAAAAACTCCGCTTTATCAATTTTAGTATGAAAAAAATTTTATTGCTTTGTGTCTTTTCATACAAAACCTACCAATCAGCTGATCCATTTTGGATAAGATCTCCGAAATATTTTTCGCTACTAATACGTACCATGATTTCCTTTGAAACTCGTTCAGTTGGACGGTTAGACATTTGATATTACTACACCTTTTTAAGTACCTATACACCTTGTTTAAAAAGGCTTACCTCCGTAAGTATAACTACACCTTTTTGTACCACATTGTATAAAAGTATAGGTTGTACACGTGTTCACAGAACAGGTTTTAGAGAGAGGGAATGTTGATACGGCTTCAGAGCCTCAACTGGACGTGGAACATGTTACAACTGTTGATTATTCTGTGATATAAATGTTGGAATTATAAGAAACAATATCACACTTGAAAGCAAATGCACTGAAAGTCGCGAGTCAGGAACATGATACAGATAGAGATAAACACTACGAGTGAACTTGAAAAGAAAGAATTAGGAAAATAGCAAAAACCGATCGAATTTTTATACTTACAAATTTACCGATCAGCAGATCCATTTGTATCCAAGAAGAGAACCCATCAAGATCAAAAAGAATCCACCAAGAGAAAAAAGAAAAAAAATCATGACAACGCTAACCTGCTAGACCAATTTAGAAGAACTTATACAAATAAATTACAACAAAACAGTTAACTACTTAACGAAGCAAGCGATAGTTTGGGTGACAGAACTAAACGTATTGAACTGTGTTCACGAATTTATAATTGTAACATTAAATTTCAAGTCTACTTTCACAAAGATTAAGATCCTAATCAAAGATGGAGCTTAAACATGATAAATATGCAAAGATAACGGTCGGCAAGTTACGGCTATGGCCTATGGTATAATGAATGGTGACCGATCAACCAGGGAAGCCATGAGAAAATCGAACCAGTGAAGAATTTTTATTTTAGATTGATATAAACCAAAACTTAAAAATTCTGAGTTGGAGTTATATGGTACTTAATACTTATATACCTAGCGACGTTAATATACTATGAATGAATATTACTATAATGGGTTTTGTATGTGAATTATACTAAATCATGGAATAAAATCCAGTTTTGTTGTAGCAGATACCGTGAGAAACAGCTGGTAGTATATTATAATATTAAAAAAAGCTGAAAACAGTCTTTCAGCGAATTTGAAGTAGAATAGTGATCGTTAGGTAGATATTATTTATGACTTATGACCTATTTCCAATTCATAAGAGTTATTTTTTAAAAATCAGTGTGAAAGGATTGATTGATGGTTTCCTTCGCCTTATTTTTAACATACAAATTAGAAGTCAGTGAACCGTTACTCACAGTTATAGATAGATTATTAGATATTACTATCGTATACTGTCAGAAAATCCATCTTTATTTTTACTTGTTTATTATTGCAGCTGCAGAGTTACGACTGTTTTCAATATGTGATGGATATTTTTATGAATTTGTTGGTAAAACCTCAGAAATAACTATATTTAACAAACCTAATGAATAAAAGAAAGGAACCCATGTCACGTAGAATAGTGTGATAACAGATTTACTCGTAGTTAAAGGCGTAGGTTAAATAGCTAATTATAAATATAAATATTATAAAAGTAGAGTGTAAAAATATTATGAGTTAAAAAGGTGCTTTACCCTATTACCCTATTATCGTTGACACAAAAACTTAGATATGCCCAAGAGACAGTGGCTTGAAGTCATAAACAATGATATGAGCTAATGACCTTATAACTAATGTTGAGATAAAAACCAGGTCAAGTGAGGGTAAGGCAATAGGAATGCATGCTTAAACATAATGAGCGTATCACCAAAGTATCGTCATATAGGAAAAGATGAAATAAATGATACGGTAGAAGGTTAGTCGTTAAGAAATTAATTATTTCAGATACCTAAAGATAACCGAATATTAAAGAATAATATTAAAGAAAACCGAGTCAAGGCACCAAGATAGAAGAAACTGGGAAAGAAGATAAATTAAATGACAGTAATAGGCAGGTATGCCTACTGTAATTAGGATATGTACTTAGGATTGAGGTTAATTAATTTATTACTCGCCTACCATTGAGTCTGTGAATGTTTTGGTGGTTTTATGGAAAATATAAATGGCAAATAATGGTTTAATCGGAATCTATGGCGATATAAGCGAGCGATAGCTACCCCGGGGGGTAGGATGTCAGAGGGATATTCGTTGATGGAGCTGAAAGGAAAGACGGCTGATTGGAATTAAATTATATTGTATTTATTTAAGAATCCTGGTATCATTGTCTAGATAGAAGCGGTTACAGATAAATATAGTATAATATAGATGATAAAGAAATATAGAAACCCTACCGATTTAAAGAGTTCTATCTAGTCTAGTCTAGTTATATCCAAACTATTAGCGTAATGGAAGATCTCTCTTGCATCACAACATTCCGTTCCGTCATATAATTTCAAGCAACGGTGAAGCTTACTAACAAACTATGTAGATAAATAGAAAGGCAGCAGAAATGTAAAGGCAGGTTTGATTGAAATGTGAGCTCTTTGCAGGGTGTAAAATAGCGTGTAAGATGTCATTTGTAAAGTGTATCTAATTTGTAATAGGAGAAAAACTTTAAATAAGTAGAAGTAGAAGTAGATAATAAGCTGTGTCCCGCGGTTTCATCCGCGTAGTCTTCGTTCCCAAGGGAATATCCGGATAAAAGGTGCCTTTTGTGTTATTCCAGGGTTTAAACTATCTACATACCGAATTTCAGCCCAATCGGTTCAAAAGTTTTGGCGTGAAACAGTAACAAACATCTATGCGTCCCCACAAACTTTCACATTTATAATATTAGAAGGAAGGATAGTATATGATATGGTATGGTAATTCAACGTCAACAACAATGTTGATCAACATGGACCTTTATGTTTAGTCTAAACTTTTTTTTTATTTTGTATTGTATTTTTTATGTTGACAATCACAGAAGTAAAAACTGCGATCCACAAAATTACTAGACTCTTATGGTGACCTGAAACTCCGACATTTGGGTTATGGACATAATGGTTTGACTCAAACCGTATAATTAAACCGCGGGTCAGTTAAAGTGACATAACTGAAAATATTTTTTAATTTTATTTATTTTAGATATAATTCAATGACCTCTATCTCCCATGATAAGTACTATAGAATCTGATATGCTAATAATTATAACAGAAAATATAGGTAGGTAGGTTATTTTCAACGATGAACCAGTCTCGTGTAATTTAGAAAAGCGAGGTTGATCCCGGACGTCAACAAAAAACGAAATGAGAAGTACCGAAGGGCAAGCCGAGCCTTTTCTAAAAGGTAATCGCTCGGAGCTTTATTTTTTATTTCTTGGAAGTGCTCACAAAGAGTTGAGGCAGATGTCTTTACAGCTGTACCTACTTAATGCATTTTATTTCACCTGGCTAAGGAATGCGGGTCTTACGATGTATCTACGATATTTATGGATTTTAATGAGGGCGCTAATGTCTGCAATAATGCACTATGGCGTTCTTCTACTTGTCGAGGGTCAGGTCGCCTAATGACCTCTGACATAACCAAACGACTGTCTATGACGACAGCCAGGACTAATGTATTTACGTGCTTTCCGTAGCCTTTTATCTCCTTCGGCCCAAACGAAAGCATTTATGCTGTGTTTCAGACTTATTATTCTCCAAATTCCAACACTTTATTCAAATTGGGCAAAAAGCCACTTTTGGAAGTCAATTAAGCTAATGAATAAGTAATGAATCTACCGTGCGTACGGAAGAAGAATACAATAAGAACGCATAGGGAACTTGTAGGGTTTAATTTTTTCAATTGATAGATTAGCTATATTTGGTTTGATTTGAATTTTCACTGGAGTAGCTGGAAAATGCCCTGGGCTGCAGATGCAGCAGGACATTTAACAGTTACTCATTATGAATTATATATGGAGTATTAGTTCCACATTTAGGCACATCCATTACGATACTAGGCGAAGTGTAATGTTAGTTGTTTAGCGCTATCAAAGTTATCACGATCAGCTGACGGTGACATGCACTGATAAAGGAATGAAAGGCCACACCTAAAACAGGTATTTTAGTAGACAGAAAAGTCAGAAAAGTGTTGGCTCTAGAAGTTGACTTAGAAGAAATGAAGGTTAAGTAAACGATATATAAATCAAGTAATAAAAACGATAGAGAAGTAAACAACAAGACATGAAGCAAAAAAAAATATATCAACAAAAGTTAAAATTTATAATCTTTGGATTCCCGATTCCAAATTGCACTACAATTTTAAATATTAGTTACAAATAGGTTTATCAAAAAAATCCTCGCTATTCATATGGTTACGAAAACGTTAACCCAAAGTGGTTCTGTGGCTAAAAATAATAAAGCAAAACAGTTTTAAAAGTTCAGTTAAACTTAATTTTAGTTTCAGCGTCAGAACAGAACGTCAGAACAAAGGCATTTCGCTGAAACGTGTCTTCGTGGTGTTTGAACGTTATTTATTGTTTTTTTATGCATTCACTCATTTTATAAACACTTGGTTAAAAAGTAAAGCTTAAGGCTGAGTTGCACAAACTTTTACAACAACTAATACTTATCCGAACGTCAAACCTCTGGTGTGTCCTTTTTGGTGTAATTTTTATCAGTTGTTAAATGTTACCAACGTGTTAAATGTGATACAACTCTTTATTGTTACACTTCAAACAAGAAACTTCATAATTCAAATACAATCATAACCAATAATGTAACATTCGACGGTCTTATCGCTAAAAGTGATCTTCCAGACATCCGTGCAGGGAGAGAGAGAGCCTACAAATACTAAAAATACAATAATTCACATTACCAAAATCATAAAAACATAAAAGCAAGCACTAAAAATAGTCAAGCCACGGTTATTGTTAAAGTAAGATGGTGCAACCCAGCCTAAGTTTATTTAGTTAAGTATTTGTTACTAATTTGTTCTTCAAGTGCACATCTTGGTATCTAGAGCACGGTATTGACGATCGATACTCTCGCCTTGACCTACTCAGTGCATTTGCAGGAAATAGAAACTACTTACTATCAACTATGCATCGTACTCGTAGTTGTACAATCTTATAGTACATGGGCATTATCCACTTACTTTACCACTAAGATAGGTAGTAGTAGTTTTACATGAACTGGTAGATCTCCAGCCCCACTTTCCTTTACATAAGTACTTAACTTGTAAACTTGTATGATATTACAAATAATTCTATTATCTCTATTACTTATATATTCTATTTCTTATTTCTTATATAATAATCTACCCAGCCGTTTTTGACTACAGTGATATGGCTTTAAGTTTAAGGGCTAAAGGTGATGGTGTTTTGCGCTTACGTGGCTTATGTATCCAATTTTGGCAGTAAACACTACAAGTTGTAGTGTTGTTGTCTACAACTGCACGTTGCGCCCGTAGGGTAGGTACTGTTGATGTACTCGATACTGGATGTTAAAAACATCTACGGATATATCATCTCCGTATAACTGGTATAACTCTAATTTGTATATATCAAATGTATTTCAGCTCCTAGGATCTGTGCCATCAGCCATCTGGGCCATACCGTGTTAAGAATGGTCCTGGATGCAGCGTATTAGATACAAGTTCCCCACTAGGGGGAAGATTGGTTGTTAGATCCTGTGCACTTCACTTTGACGACCTGACCTCTTTGACATAGGTAAGTATAATAATATGTAATTGGAAACATCGCCATAAAAGAGTACTAACTTTAGCAGTGGCAGTGCCTGAAACCAGTTCTGTTAAAGCATTAACCACGTGCCTATTACTGATCTGTAAACGCTAAGAACGTTTGTATGTGATATATAATAGTAAATCGTTATGACCTACCTATCAACTAGATAAATTAATTTAATGATTACTTCCCGCAAACACTTAAAATTGTCCTTTGATGAGTACCGACTAACGGCCTACACTCATAAAAAAGTCTGATTCATCTACATCTGAGTAATCGTCTTATCTAATGTATAAACTGAAGGTTTTTAAACCTATGTTTAGACCTAGTGTAGGTTTATTTTGTGGTTTTAAATCGACCATAATTAAAATGCCTTGAAGTGTAGCCAAATTTATTTTATTAGACTCTAGGTTGCTTCATACTTCCTACGTCAGAACATCAGCAATGGTTAAGCTTCCTAGTGTAATTGAATTAGAATCTAGCTAGTTTTATGCTTCATTCATTAATAAATAAGGATCGATTAATTTCATAAAATTCTTCAAATTAATTGTATTGAAAACTTTGAAGCCTAAACATAAAACACAACAACACAACATAAAATTAATTGAAATGTTGAAGAAATGGAATGACAAATTAGTAAATTTGAAACGGTTGATTTCATTAAATTCTTCAAAATGTGTTGAAAACTTTGAAGCCTAAACAGCACAACACGAAAATTTTTTGAACTTTTGAAAAAAAAAAAAGGGAAACAGACAAGACAAGAAATAACAATACCGAGGGCCAAATCACATAACAACCAAACGGGTAAGTTTAAGATATATATTATAAACACAGTTCTATCTTCCAAACAAAAGGCCCTCTTCCAAAATGGTCCGTCCATAGCCCGTCATAAACGTAAGTGCTTCACTTATCCCAAATCGCCGTGAAAACTGGATCAGCGGAACGAAAGCCGACCCAAATAACAGATATAGTGCTGTTTGTTAATTTGTGACCCGAATTGATTGCAACATCCCTTCCTCTTCGTACGAGTAGGTAAGAAAGTTTATCGTCGGAATATAGGACGTCTTGTGAAACATACTCGTACAGCAATATACTGCTGTGAGTACAATATGTATGTACATCGAAGACAATTTCATGTATATTTTTACTGGCGTCAATATTCAATATTGGCTCATAAGGACAATAAAAGGAACATTCTCTTTTGTGAAACATTATGTAGCTAATTTATGCTTGCTTTAAAGCACAGGTAGGTACTTTATAGGATCAAGGAAGCCATCTCAGAAGTCTTCGGGCCACATGAACCTTGTGAGGTCCACAGGTAACAAATTTTGTAGTGGTAGGCATCTTTTGCAGGGGGCCGCCTGAAGTACATGTTCGCCGCAGTTATTCATCCGCTAAGCAGTAATGTGCAAGCCTTCTGTGTTCCGGTCTGAAGGGCAATGTTACCAGCGAAATTACTTTAGGGTGACTTACTTTAGGTATTACTTACAGGGTGACAGGCGCAGTGCAGTGCCGCGCAGAATTTTAATTTTAAAACACTGGGTGGCACTGTGTCTGCTATGGGCAATCATGATGCTTACCATCAGGCACCTGGTTTGCTCGTCTTGTTACTTGTTACTCACTATCATAAAAAATATACATACATACATACATACATACAGTCACGCCTTGTTCCCGTTGGGGTAGGCAGAGACTATTTCTTTCCACTTGCTACTGATCCTGACATACAACTTTCGCTTCTTCCACTTTCATCACATTCTTCATGCATGCTCGTCGGTTGTTGGTACTTTTGACCTGGCCTTTCCTTAATAATTATTATATATAAAAAATATACTTGCTAATAAAAAAGATAAATGTGAGAGACTGTGTGTGTATGCCTGAATAAGAATTAGATATATTATAGTCCTATTATAATATATATTGATAAGTGATATATTGATAAGAACCGTGTGATAAGTGATAACACTAAAATGAATGGTCCATAGTCTATTCGAATTCGATTTGACTTTTTCTGGCATATAATGAAACAATGTATGAGAGTAAGATAACTACGAGTAGGTACTCGCCCTCAACAAGAGCTTTGACATAGTATCTAGTTGTCATCACTGTTAATGGGCCCAAAATAACCATATTCATTTAAAACTTTCAAAAATATCGATATTGTTAACAGCTATCTAAAATACAACATCATGATAGTTTTCTGTTCTTAAACCATTCACTTCCTATTACATTATGTGCAGTTTAATCAAAATGCTTTAGGTTTTGCAACATGTTGCAATTCGACTAAACGTCTGTGAGCACGTAATCTTCAATATAGATGCTGTTTATGATAATGTTTATTATTTATTGCGAGGCTTGCAACATACCCCATCTTCATTACTGTGATGCTCACTGTTTTATATTTAAGAGGCAATTTTACGGAAACCACATTAAATCGCACTTCTTCTTTTAGAGTTATTTTCAAGCTGACCGTGGTGTTAGCAGTTTTTAAGTTGTCTGCAGCAACCACCATCGTTTATTTGAACATGATCTCTAATTGTGAGTAGGTACATATTGTTAAAATTTTTAATGAATCTCGTTTTTATACTCGGAGAATTCTATGCTCATTTTCAGCCAATTCAGCCCTTATGTCCATGTATAATAACAGTTCAACCGTTCTTAAACAATTCTCCTAAAATTGCTCGTAATTATTACAGAACTTTTTATTCTGAAAGCAACTGATCTCAAAGTGATCGTTGTTTAATTGTCAGTGAAATTGTGTCTCGGTCCTCGGTCATTGTACTAAGGTAATTTATCAGACAAGGTCCATCGTTAAGCTAAGACCTTAAGCCCTTTTGTTGGTGCTAAAGGAAGTATTAAGTCGATGTTTTCGCATGCAAGACGAAAGTACCATTGTCTCGACTTTCATATTAGCATGCACACGTAATAACCTTCCAGGAAACACTTAGGTAACAAAGTTATAACTTTGACTTAAGTCATACATGCAATGTTTTATGTATGCTTGATGTTATCGTAGAAAGCAGCATAGTTTTGTCACATTATGGCTAGGTTCTTAGCAAATAAACACTTGAGCACATAAAAGTTTATGGGACAAATTAACAATAGTCGAAACTTTCTTCAGTAATTGAAAGTAAATGCATCACAAATTAGTCGTTACTTATTACTTCAGACCACAAAGTAATTTCGTGGACCAACAACTCAAAATTAAATAAACATCACATTACCTTGACGAAACATTCAAGGTAAGCTCATAAAATCATAAGCTTTCACCCGACAAATGAGGTTTAAACCGAGCTAAAGGGATTTGCGTCTTTTGTAGGATTTCTTTAACAAAACAAAGAAATTACCCTTTACGGTAGAGAAGTACAAAAGAAAGCGGCAACGATTGAAGCCAAATTGGAAACAGCTAAATGAATTAAATGACGAAAATTATAATTATATCGAAAGCAACAAATGATTGCTTAAATTGCGTAAACTTCTATCCATTAAATTAAAATCCAGTTTGGTGTAATGTCATAAGTACTGATTCATAAATAGTTAGAGGTAATAGGTACAGGTTAGAACAGTAGGTATAATATATCCGATTAACCTTCCGATTAAAGTAAAGGAAGTTATTAATTAGCAGGAAGGAAGTTACTTCGGATGACAATGGACTCAAATTATGGTTCTGTAATTAAATGTGCTTAGATTGGAATAAATGATTGTATAGCCTATAATGTTATGCCTATATCTTGAATCTTGATTTACGTGTATTTTTCTTATATTTATGAAATTCACAATTCCTTTCATAATATAATTGTTTTGTTTAAGTTAAACTAAAAAATGTTCATATTATTATAATATAAATTCACGTTTAATTTCCAATGCCCAAATTGTTCCCATTCAAAGGTTTCCCACAGGGGTACGCTTTGGGACTTGGGACAATCTTTTAAAACGATTGTAAATACAATCTCAAATCTTGATCATCCCGTGATGTAAATGTATCGTTATTTTTTATTTGAGAGCGTTAAGAACATTTCAAATTCTTATTCGTTTTGTCCATTTATATTCCCGCCGGTCCATCTTGACTAATGTAAAATATTGTCTAGTCTAGTAGTTTGTATTCAAATCTCAAAGCAGTGTAACATTAATTGGTCTCGGGAACAGTAACAACATATTAAAGAGGGTCTTTGACCCTAAGTTCCGAGATACGTGAAGGTATTGTGAGAATTTTGTTTTTTGGCTTGTTTTAATATTATTCTATTGTGCTATATCCAAATGCATGCCCAGAATTTATAATAGATACTTACAAATTATTATCAATCTATTCTTGTGTTATTTTAGTGAAATCGTTGAATTGTTTCGTAGAATTTAACTTGTGGTCTCGTGGTTTAACTTGTTTTAATGTAAATTTATAGGTATACTGTTACCATTAATGATTTATGTTTTCCTGTGATTCTTTGAATAGCTTTTAATAAATACAATTTTAATTGCGTATTTTGCTTCTGTATTGAGGTATGTTTATGAATTTATACAGGAACGTGCAGTATATTTTATTCCTAATATTATCATGATTCGTTTTTATAAATAAATTTGTATATTCTAGTACAACGCACACAACTAATCACCTTTTATTAAGTACTAATTCCTTATCAAATTTAACAACATCGATAATTATTTTGCATCGTTATCAATCATATAATTTCTGTAGAAGAATGTGTCACGAATATTTATATAAGTCTTGTCTTGATGGCTCTATCACGTTGTGACACAACTTGATGAATGGAAAACTATAAAGATTCTGATGTTTATTTTGTTTTGTTATCGTAAGAAGTGATAAAATGAAAAGTGGAAAATTGCACAACTTGCTAGAGTCGTATTGTGATTCAGTTTTGCTAAACTTGAAATCCAATAAAATGCTCTATAAAGGCACTTCGATAAATTCTTGGAAAAGTAGGTATATACTGCTGTGTACTATATGCCCAGAAAAAGTATAAGGTTGCATAGAAACAAGTACTCATCTAAATTACCGAATATGGATTCGTTCGAACTTATGCAATGATATAATTTATTAAACGACACAATAACCGTTCCGTCCACGTTATGAATCGAAAATAAGAAAGCGTAACAAGAATTTAAATAAGAAATTCGAAATACTAAGAACGTTATTATTATTGGTATACCTATATTATACTACAAGTACTTAGTAGGATGTATGCAAGAAAACGAGTTCTTTTTGATAAGGCCACAGAATGTCTGCTCTGGGGCGTGTCGTTGACTCCATTATTATTTATTCAATATTATTGTATAACAACTTATTACATTGTATAATCATTGAGAGCATTACTGTGAGTTGAACTGGGCACAAATAAAGTTAACAGTTAATTTGTTTGGAACGATTGTGACTAATGTTGAAATGAACATATCATTGCGTAATAAAGGATAGTGTTTTTATACTTCTACAATATCTGTTCCATGTCTGTTTTAACTGTTTTCTTTGAATAATAATAATAATAATATGGGATAACTTCATCACACGGTCATCTGGTCCTCATACTAGGCAGAGCCTGTTACCTATGGTCACCAGAAGACTGATATAACTACATACTTAATACGGTTATAACACCCAGACAAACATCAAACAGACATGCTCAATGCTCATGCGCACAAAATGTTTGACCTAGCCGAAGATCGAACCTTGAATAGTTTTTTATAATTGAACATAATTCATTATCTTCTACTGAAGAATTTTCCATTTTGTTTGTTCATGTATGGAAAATAACTCTTATCCACATAATGATGCATAACAAACTAGAGATATCGGCTGTTGTCGTAAATTCTTATGTATTTAGTCAAGTTAAACAATAGCTACAGAAACTACGTCAGCGGCATTTTTTGTTTACAGAAACCAAGTATTGTGTGGCTCCGGTTACCTGCCAGTTTTATCTCTTGTGGCGCCAGTAATAACAAAAATCATTATTGTACCGTTGCGTCATTAATCGGTTCAAAACGATAATTGTTTGCTAATCTATAATTATCTTACAAATCAGGGCCGTTTGCTGATAACACACGTAAGTGGGTGATGAGTACAGCCGGACTTTGTCTTCATTGTCTACAGATTTCTGATATGCTGCATCATATACTCAAGTTTATTTTTAAATTCCTATTTCCTGTCTTCTTGTGTTACTGGTATTACCTAAGTTGTGTGCTAGAAAGTACAAATTATATGGAGAATGATGATTCTTAGGTAGGTACTTACCGTTGAATGTATCGTGTGCAGTCGGCTGGTATTCCTCTCGGAACGTATCCTGAGCATACGCAGCTATCAGAGAACTCTTGCCCACAGCACCGTCACCAACCAACACACACTTTATCTTCTCCTTCTTTCCACCTTTCACATTCCTTCTATCCCTTATTTGAAACATCCGATTCAAAGTCCGTCTGGTCTTCTTGTCGCGCACGGCCCATTCGTTCACTCTATCACAGCAGTTGGTGTCACCGGAGACGTCGTCCCTTAGGTGATTGTTCTCGTCCGCCACCTCGGAGTAGTCATAATCTTCGTCGTCCCGCCGCGGTAACGGGAACTGGCTGGGAGTGTGTACGCCGAACACGAAGGGGCCGTCTCGCTCGGGCCGCACCGCGCGCCCGTTGCACGGCGTCGCAGGCTTCGCATATTGAACCCCCGGGGTCCGATACTGACTCGAGTAATCCACCGGCGCGGTGTTATCGAACCTGAACACCAGCTCGGCCTCTCTCCGATCCAGGGTCAGCTCGGGCGTCGTCACTTTGTCCTGAAAGTATCCGACTTTCTCGCGCGCGCGGCTCTCCCGCAGTCGTCTCTCGAGTTCGACGTTCGAAGGCTTCCAGTAATCCGGTCGGAGGTCTGTAGGCGGCGGGGCGGTGTCGCGGGGCGGCACCAGGGGCTTGTGCGGGTCGAGTAGCGGCCGCCGCGCGGACAGGTTCGCGTTCCTGTTGAACATGATGCCCTCGAGGCTAGGAGACATCACGGCTGTAGTTATCTCGTGCGTGCGCGCACATAACTCGCGCGGTGTCCGACGTGCGGCCTCCGCGTGATACGGAGCGCGACTGAATGCCGCGGCGCCCCTCGACTCGCCAGAGAAATGACCTGTTGCTTGTGTTACCTGTTCAGGTAGACGGCGGCCGTTTGCCGTCGCAGCAGCTGCGTGCGAACAAAGCGTGTCATGTGGCGTGCCGGACCCGGTTCACGGCTCAAAGCCCGGTACCTACCTAAGTATACTTACTTGGCACAAGGAAGCTCATTCACATATCCTACGATGAATGGGTGACGACGTGTTTTGTTTGCCAATTTAAAATATATAGGTACCTATGTGAGTAGGTATAGTTTGTACTTACCCCAACGCTTACCTCTACTGTGGACTGTGGACTGTGATTACCTCTATACCTATGTTATAAATATAGGTTGGTACCTGTTGCCTACTATTTACTATGTAGCTACAATATCTTTAATAAATAGTTAAGAGCACAGGATATAGATATACTGCATACTTATAAGTAGGTAGGTATGTATGCAGTCAGCAGGAGTTAACCATCTTTAACTTTTTTAGTGGTTTTTAGTGGTCTTTTGTAGTGGTAGGCCTCTTTTGCAGGGGGCCGCCTGGGGAAGTACCACACCTTTGCCAGTTATTCATCCGCCAAGCAGTAATGTGCAAACATAACTGTGTTCCGGTATGAAGGGCAATGTTACCAGCGAAATTACTGGGCATGATGAGATTCAACAACTCATATCTCAGGGTGACAGGCGCATTGCAGTGCCGCGCAGAATTTTGAATTTTAAAACACTGGGTGTCACTGTGTCTGATATGGGCAATCATGATGCTTACCATCAGGCACCTGATTAGCTCGTCTTGATACTCACTACCATAAAAAAAAAAAAAAAAAAACTTCTAGGGGACCCATTAGCAGTCTGCAGCGTTTTGTTCTGTGGATTGCGGTCTTAGATATTATAATATAGGTAGGTATCTAAGGTGGCGTCTATTCTTGGTATGAGAAATACTGTTATATATTGTGCCCTCGGAACAATAACTAAAGAGCGAGGTCTTGCCGAACGTTGGGGACTGCCTCGGTGGCGTAGAGGGCGCATGCTCGACTGCCAATCAAGAGGTCCCGGGTTCGATCCCCAGGTCAGGCAGTGTTAAATATTGGATTTTTCCATAGGAATTATCTCAATAACTGCCTGGAGGCTGAAACTGTGCCCGGTAGATAGCATAGGCTCGCCCCCTATTACATGGGACCAATTACATACTGGCGAAATGTGGGTGTATCTACTATGGGACTGAGTCCTGGGTACACCTCTGCCTACCCCTTCGGGAAAAAGGCGTGAATGTATGTTATGTTATGTCTTGCCGAACTTATAAAAAAATATTGAAAGGCTTTGATCTGTAAATAGAAACCTTTAAAACTAAAGAGATTTAAATTTATGAACTATTTAGAAGAGCTATAACCTTATGCCGGGCACTCACATGCGTACGAATACGCGAACCCACAAGTGTGGGACGACATTCGCAAATAACTATGCAAAGTTTTCGCTGCATTCGTGGTTTTCCAAGTTGTGTCGGTTTTTTGACGCACATCAAAGGGCGCGAACCTCGAACCTTCGCGTAGTCTCCTACACATTCGTGCAACCAGTTGTGCTCACAGAGTACTTTATATATCTTAGCGATAAGACCGCCCATTGTTGCACTAGTTATTAGTTTTTAGATCTTCTTGTTTGTGGTGTACCAATAAAGTGTTTATCTATCTATGAAATGCAAACGGGTTTCCATAAAAGTTTGCGAACCCATTCGCATATCCGCTGAGTTTGCGAATAGTATATCTGACGGCCCTCACATGCGTGCAAACATTCGTACAATGTACGAATATTTTTACGCATGTGAGTGACCGGGGTTAGAATAAATAGGCATTCAATGGAAATTATTCTTTTTATCATCATCAATACAGCAGCCGTAGGCAGTCCATTGCTGCTAATGGACATATTTTTCATATACCTACAGAGAAATTCCTCCTATTTACGTTGTTACCATGGTGGAGATATGTCCCCATATCATGCTAGTTCTGCTCATGTCGCTTTCACTCTTGAATCGTCCTAGCTTTCACTCCATTCTTCACTGGGAAATACTGCCCAACCCACTGAGCACGTAAAGCCCAACCCTTGATAGCAAAGAAAATATTTTTATTCGCAACACGTGCTTTTGACTTTTGACATTGCATAAATTGACAGTGACATTGTTATTTATTTTCTACAAATGTTCTACCTTTTGATTTTTGTAGACGAATGAAGAATTAGCATGAAAAGTAAAAGCAAGATAGAAAGTTTATACGAGAGAGAATGAGATCAAAGATTTTTAACTATCACCTTTTTGCCTTTATGTTACACAGTTTTGACAGTTTTATGTAAGCTAATCAGCTGGTTGACTGGCTACTGGCTGTCATTCTGTCATTCATTACAGCCGTGGTTCACTCCCATACAAACACATGTAGTCTTAGTGGCAGTCTGTGGCAGCTATATATGTCTATGAATTTATACTTATATATATAGTGTTGCTAACAAGCGAACCTGAACTTTTGAATATTTGATTTAAGACCCATTTTCAAATACAAATTCAGTCACTGTGGGATATGACATTACTGACGTTCCTGAGGGAATTCCTTGTAAGTCTGTAGTCGTTTAATCATTCTCTTTGTTAAGTCTATGGCTCAAACATTTCTCATATTAATTATCTATGATATGTATATTTTATGTAAAGTAGCAACACTAATGACCGCCATCTTACATCTAAGTAGTGATGCCCTCCGATAGCCCACTATCGATTATCGCCATATTAAATAATGTTATGATACAACATAAAGCCGCGGCACCGTTCGGTCGACTGCAACATTAACATCCACATCGTTCAAAAACATGCCGCGATCCATACGCCAACAATTTGAAGTAAAGTATTAGGGGACTGAGTCCTGGGTACACCTTTGCCTATCCCTTTTGTTTATGTATTGGGGTATTCATTATTCGTTTATGGGGAACTGGACAGCCCATTCCCTCAGGGTATCTGGGCATTAGTATGCCAAGCTTCGGCCGAGGAAAACCTAGTTAACAACATAATATAAAATAATATACGATTAATTTTGTAAATATGAATTTTATTTATTGGTTTTAATAAATAGGTATAATAAATAGAATGGTAATATATATATATATATATATAATATATATATATACATATACGATGTATATACATATACGATAAAATTATGTGTATGCTCATATTAATCAAAACTTCACAGTTTCACTCATATAGCTCATAATATAAGCTAAGCTGCATTATTATGAGAATATCCCGATTTTTCTTTACTGAATAATAGTAATGATAACTATAGTTTTCGGGTACGACAATTATATCGTCGTTGCGTAACATAACATACATTCACGCCTTTTTCCCGAAGGGGTAGGCAGAGGTGTACCCAGGACTCAGTCCCATAGTAGATACACCCACATTTCGCCAGTATAATGTTATAGGGGGTGTAATAGGGGGTGAGCCTATTGCCATGTACCTATGGTCACAGTTCCAGACTCCAGGCAGTTATTGAGATAATTCCTAATGGAAAAATCCAATATTTAACACTGCCTGACCTGAGGATCGAACCCGGGACCTCTTGATTGGCACTCGATGCGCCCTCTACGCCACCGAGGCAGTCACCGAGTTGCGTAAATGGAATTTATACTATTTAAAAGTCATCTACAATAACATCTGCCACATATTGTGGTTAATATCTATAAATATCATAAATATAATTCTCATAAAATATAATTTTGATTCATAACTAAATTTTTTACACAATTACTTATTAATATCACCCATATCAAAAATTGTTGATCTTCAAGAAACTATCATAATTGTGGATAAGCCGATCGATACCTTAAAATAATTTTGAGGTCAACCATCGACAGTTAGACATCACTAGTTTTGTTGTTTTGATCGCTTGGCTTATTACGTGTTTAAGAATTTTGAATAATTATTTGAAGTATTTATCCATAATACCGCAAGGAAAAGGTGTACTAATCATTTATATCTCTAATAGATGTAAATCATACGTGGATATATATCAACAATGTTTAAAAGATCGAAACCATGCCGTGTTGTTTTGTGCTATTTGGAAGTATGAAGAACAATTATATTCATATACAATATCATCACATTGTAAGTAATAACATTGATTTCGGACAAACGTACATAACAAAATACATAAAAATGCATTATTAAATTAATAATTTTATAATGTCATATAACCTCTAATTTTCATCGAATAATTATATTTGATTAGTTTATAAAAGATTTTTTTATTTGACACGGAATGATATACATTCTAGGTCACTACAGAGGATGAAAGCTCGTAGCAAGCTTTCAATTATATAGAACTTGGCAAAGTGCAGCAGCCGATCAGAGAGTGAAAGTACTTGGTATAGTAAGAACTTCAGCTTCAGTCCACCTAAGTCTTGTTCACACCCCACATAATATTATATTATACGAAGTCGAGAAGCACTTAGGGTAAGTGGATCATAAATTAAATTAAAGTCAGCAATGTCAGTAATGAATGAAAAATTATATAAGTAACATACTCCTATAGTCACTGATAATAATAACTTACACTAGTTTATTTTGTCTAGGATGTTGTCATTTTCTAATCACCACATAGGCTTATAAAATCATTGCCAAGTTATCATTGATGCAAATATTATCTAGTACATAGATTTGACGTTTGGTTCCCGGCTTTAAATAGTTCCCAAGTATTCCAGCTACTGCGATCATCGAGCCGCCTGCCAAGCATGGTGATGTTGGCAATATTTCTCCATATTATGAATAGTTTATGGGCGTTATATAGGGGAGGCCTATGTTCAGCAGTGGACATCTTCTGGCTGATGATGTGATGTGACATAGAATGCCAATTTCTCGGAGTTTTAACTGTAAAGGGCACCATTATGTTCTATTCAGCTTATATTTCGACTTGGAGCTCTGGTTTAGTATTGCATTGACATAATGTGGACTTTTTGTCTTGAGGCTATCATATTTCAGATGGCATGTTTACCTGAAGGTCCCGGATATAGACAATATAGTAATAATGTTATGTAGAGAAAGCCGGAGAGTCCAGAGGGTTTGTATGAATCTTGGTGACCCAAACATTTTTTGACCACATACCCCACAATGGTCGGACTCAAGCAGTTTAATTGGGGAAACCCATTCTGTTAGAGTATAAATATACACACAATTATTTAAAATTATACTCAAACAGAACGGGTTACCCCAAGTACACTCCTTGATTAATTCACATGAGTTATGTGGACAACCCGTTTTGTCCGAGTTACGGGTCGCCAAGATTCTTACATGGCCTCAGACATGACCTTATCACTGCCTCCTACATAATATCTTATATGAAACTATAGGGACGTACAGTTTAACGTGTCATCTGAAACATGGTACCGCTCAGGTGAAAAGTCCACATGGTAAGATTTGCTCCAGGGACTCCCGATTTAAAGCCGGACATATTTCCACTGGGCTACAGACTCAATGGCTTGAGGTCTGAGGGCTGAGAATGTCACACTGTCGGATAGGGAATTCTATGAATATGTGATAAAACCTACAGGGGGGAGGTCTTCTGGGTGGAACCCTGGTAGAACAGGTCGATGGATCTTGGAAACGTTAGGGCTTGTGAGTGGGTGGCGGAAAATAAAAATGCATAAACCCTGAAGATTTTAGATGGGCGAAAAAAAAGATGGCCACTGATTCAATATTAAATTAAATTTTCAAATTCTTTCAGGTATGGTTCCTTAGACTAAAATGATTAAAACCTTGGGACGCTTTTGGGTGCAAAAATTATTTGGAACTGGTCAACGGATCTCGGAAACTAAAAGACTTAAGAGGTATGGTTCTTAGACATCCAAAACACGGCCTTATCACTTGTTTGCCACCAGAGAGCGACTTTTCGTTCCTGCATGAATAGTTTTCGGAATGATTTATGATGAGATCAAATACGCCACAATATTGAACTAGGTATTTAGCTATATAGTAAAGCTATGAATTGATATTTTATTATGTATGTGATGAGTTTAAGTTCATCTGATCTGGTCAATACAATGTGTTGTGTATAAAATCAGATAGCAAATCCAAAAATATAAATTAATTAGCAAACTATTAATATCAAATTACAAGAAGAGAAGGAACCTATAAAACACATTATGTGGTATGCATGATAATTGAAAATACCTAATTACCTTTGCCCTACATATTTATCACTAAGTATTTACGTTATATGCCAATTCTTAAATGGAATCCGTACATTATCATTGATAATATTATGTATTAGTATATGTTATATAATTAATATTGTGATTAATATACAACTTGATAAAATATGCTCTAGTAAAACTTACAAGTACCCGTCAAGCTGAACAAATAACTTCAAACAAATAAACACTTGAAATTCACAACAAAAATTTGGCAATTCTTTCTTTTGTTACTTATTTACTTTAATTCACCTCCTTATGTATTACTACACCCATTTATAACACGATGTGTGTATGTTTTGTTGTAGCAATCCAATCAAGTCGAAAGCCCTTCAACGAGACTACGTCAGATGCAGTGCTGTTCTTCAACAAGCTCTTCGACAGTGTTAACGACTCACGGTGAGGATCTGCACCAGGAAAGAATAGGGGACCAGTCAACATCATGTTACATTTTGGCAAGAAGCCATCAAAACATTGGAAAGTATTTCATTTATCATCAGTAAAAGTAAAGCCATCTGCAGGGCACAGTTTCAGATTTCAGGCTGTCACTTAGAAAATTCCTAATAGAAAAATTCAATAACACTGCCTGACCTAGCTGGGGATCGAACCCGGAACCTCATGATCGGCAGATAGAGCTTGCACCCACTACGCCACCCATGCAGTCCGCAATAATTCATTTTTACAATAATGTCTATTAATTAATTGTTATTTTTAATAATACATTCATAATTATCGTAACATTAGTATAACTTGAATATATTTAATAATCCTTTCAAATGAAAAATATATGTCGTATGTGTTAATATTGTGGTGAACCACAATATTAATTTTATCATAGTAGTAGTTTAAGGTTACATAATATTATATTAGTTTTTATAATGTTCATTATATAATATTGTTATTATAAGTTATTGTAATCATTGCATAATATTATTAAGTGATTTATTTGGTATTTGCATTACATTTACATTTTTTTGGTATTGACATTAGGTTTTAAAGAGAGTGTTTTGTGATTGCATTATTATTAAGTATATAAGCGGTTTTTAATATTGTTATTGTAGTAATATAGTTAAATATTATTAAGTCATACATAGTTGAGCTATAATATTGTCATTATTTTAGTTTAGTTATTTATATAATGTTACAATCAGTAAAATATTATATCATCGTTAACTATTCGTTGGCGGCTAGTATGCATGAAAAGACACAAATGTTAATAGGAAGAAATAAATGGACTTGTTCATGGCATTATTAGATACTATTGAAAGTCATTAATTTGTAATATGAACTATAGTGAATTTTGTATGTTGATAGTTACTGTATGTATGAGCACTTCTATTACGATTTATTTTATTAATAATTACTGTTTAAGCACTGTAATTACAAGTCATGACACAGAAAAAGTTAGTTTAGTTATGGTGCTACATCTTTGTTTAATAGTTATTTATATTGTTATAATATATGTAACACATAATTTGTTAATCAGTTATTTGTGAAATATATTTAAATATCTTTAAAAATGAATGGACTTTCATTTAAAAATAAATGGACCTTAATTTAAAAATCCTGGTGTACATTATTAGGTTTATAAAGAGACCGTGTAGCGCCAAAATAATAAACAGTGAAAAAAAATCTTCTGTCAAATTTCAGGCTTATGTCAAACTCCACAGTGACTCCAAATCTACCAAGGTCTGTAGCGCCCCACAGGTTATATGGAGAGCTTTTCTTCTAATTCATTAATCCGATTTATTCCTCAGTGCACTATTCTTTTACGTTTTGAGGTTATGTTTTGTTGTGGTTTGTAATTTTGGGAAAAGGTTATATATAAAAACAATATATTAATTTACATTCTAGCTATATAATTTATATTGTGATCTCACATACTAGTAATGGCAAAATTCAAATTGAGTAAGTATAGCGTCTAAATAAGTAATATT
Organism: Hemistola chrysoprasaria; assembly: GCA_947063395.1. NCBI lineage: Eukaryota > Metazoa > Arthropoda > Insecta > Lepidoptera > Geometridae > Hemistola > Hemistola chrysoprasaria. The sequence continues at coordinate 14,209,028 of OX346714.1, forward strand.
CGAAGTTGGAGTGTGCATTGTGAATTGTGCATGCTCGTTTTTATAGATATTGTGGAGACTTTTCAACTGTTTCTTATTAATATTACATAATATATTTAAACTTGTGTTAAGATAGAAATCTTAATCCTAGCCCTTTTGCCGGCTGATTAATACTTTAATAGTCATTATCAAAATCAAATCAAATTCAACAAGTTTATCATATCAGTGCATGGTGAAATTGTCATACAAGTTATTAAAGTCTACCTAATATCCTACAAATTACAAAAAATATATGCAAAACTTTGTTTCTCTTTCACGCCAAAACTATTGAACTGATCAAGCTGAAATTCGGTAATGTACCTACCTAGATATTTTAGACTTTTTATCCCGATATTATCATGGGAACGAAGCGCAAGCCTAAGGCGGGCGCGACTGTGGAAGCGGGAGATGGTAGCACTACGCGCGACCGGCCGACTAGTGTTCAGGCCTAATTTAGGTGTTGAAAACTATGAAAGAAGTTAATAATCCTTTAAATTTTAAAACAAAAGCAAGTGACAAGACTGAAAATGTTTGTGATCCCCGCTACCCACGCGTTAGGCTAAGCCCCGTAGTGTGGCCACATACCGGCTGATACATACATACATAAATAAAAAATATATTTATTGACAGAAAACATATCAAGTAACAAGAATAAAATATGAGGCATTAGTGTAAATAGTCCTGTTACATTGGCAAATTGTTTCACCGCATGGGTAGAGCGAAAACAAGATTGGTACTACCTACATGGCTCAATAATGTCTTATAGTATAGGTTAAAGGTAAATTTGATATATGCACTTGCACATTTTACTGAAGGGTTCATAGCCAAATTTTAGAACAGCTTGGTCTAACTGTTTACCCGTGAAGCGTTTCTGACCTCCATAGTAGTATATACTGTCATATTTTTCTGGCAATAGGGATATACTCAGCTTTGTGCTGCGCAAGATAATCCTGCGCAGCGTTGGTTTTCAGCATATCCCTTGCTTGAACATGGGTGTTATGTGACTACAGAAACATGTGTTGGGCTCGCACGCTGGGTAGCTAACTAGTGTGGACATGTACATTGTACAGGCAGTTTTATACATTTTATGTGACCATTGAAATAACGCGCCTGGCGCCGCCACCCCGCTAGGGCTTGTAGTCTGGCCACGCACTATGAGTTGCCCATTCAGTTTATTTTAATTTACCTTCATGGACCTCGTCAAGTATTATAATAATGCATTTACTCTGCAGTATAACATTATTTTCTGACTTAAATAGAAAAGCCATCAAAGAGGCAGCCGGCCCGCCTTCGATACAAAATCGAGAAGAAAGTAAAAGATCACAATCGCAAACTCAAAAAAGAAGCCAAGAAAAACCCAAAATCAAAGAAATCTAAACCTGTACAAATACCTAATGTCTGTCCATTTAAAGAAGATATTCTTAAAGAAGTAGAGGCAGTCAAGAAACAGAAAGAAGAAGAGAAACAGAAAAAGAGAGAACAAGCGAAGTTGGAGAAACAGAAGAAAATGGAACAAAAGAAGAGTGCTGGCAGCGTTAGCATGGATACCTTTGTAAGTTTTCTATTAGTTCTCATATTACATCTTTGCAATGTTCTATTCAAAATAATTATTTACACACTAATAAATGGATTTTAGGAGATAATAATCAATCTCTCGAAGCACATTCAAAATTGTTCAGTTAATTTAATTTTATCATTTATTTTTCTCTCAAACCATACACATGTTATTGTTTGAACTTTAACAGTTAATGGTAAATTACACTGGTTTTAAATGTATAGTGTATAATAATTCACTTTTACCTACCCTTCGGAATAAAGGTGTGATGTTATGTTAGGCCATTTTTTAAAAATAGATTATTCTATGCTTACTATACTATTTTTTGCTATAGTAGCTGCATACAACAGTCTTTCTTACAAAAGTACCTTTATAAAATATTTTTTAAAACAGCTAAAAATTTAAAAAAAAGAAAAAACATTTAATCCAACGGTTTTATAAAGGTTCTCATAGCATATAAAATCTTTAATTAATAAATAATAAGATAGTTATACGGGCACAGAATACTACGGGCCAGAAGGGACACTCCACAAAATCATTTAAATATATAGCAACTAGCTCAGACGCAATAAAGTGCTATTCAGGTCGCACAGCGTCGTAACTAATAATCGTTATATTAACATAGAAGCTGACTCTCTTTCTATCCCGCATCTCTCTATCAGTTCTCTCTGTCTAGCCCATAGAAATTGTAACGTCAGACGGACGCCCTGGTTAATTGTAGCTTCAGCGGAGTGTCCCAGGCATGGCTATACTTAGTTTTTAAGCGCTAAATGGATAAATATTCAATGCATGTTAATGTCAATAAAGAACTTGAAAATTCAAATAAAATCAATATTTTTTCAGGTAGCCAAAGCAGAAGCAAAAGGCAAAGTCCACGACGCGTTCAAAACCAACGCCACAACAGATGAGATCCAATATGGCGCAGACAGGAAACAAGAGAACTCTTTAAAGACATACTATAGAGAATTCAAGAAGGTTATCTCTGAGGCTGAGGTCATTCTGGAGGTTGTTGATGCTAGGGATCCTTTGGGTATGTTTATGATTTTTTTTTTAATTTACATAGTTAAGAGAAAATAATCCAACCCACTGTAATATTCTTGGACAGGGGCAGGGAATGATATATTATGCGTATTGTCTGACCCCATAAAAATTTACGGAAGGCATTAAAGAATCCGGAAATAAGGAAGCCTGTAACTCGCCGTGGAGTTACCATCCACCGTCTCTTCCCGTGGTTGCCGTAAGAGACAGCTAAGGGTTACCAGATCCAGAGGACGGGCAGAAGCGTCCTCTGCAAAAAACCATCAAACTGGGCTCGACAACCCGCCTGCCAAGCGTGTCGAGTATTGGCAAAATCCCCCTTTATGGGGAGGCCTATGTTCAGTAGTGGATTACCAACGGCTGAGATGATGATGATGATGATGATGATGATGATGATGATGATGATGATGATGATGATGATGATGATGATGATGATTAAGAAATAAAAGCGACACGCTACCCTCGAGCACGAGGCCCTTGTGAGTGTTAAATGAAAAATCCAATTACACTTTGCCTGACCACGGGATCGAACTTGGGACCTCATGATCGGCCGTCGAGCTAGCGCCCACTACACCACCGAGCCAGTCAAAAAGTCTAGCTGTACAAATTGTAATATGTTTTTATTTTGTTTTCCTCTCTAGGCACCCGTTGTGAGCAAGTGGAACAAGCAGTGCGAGAGTCGGGCAAGCGTCTAGTTCTAGTACTAAACAAGGCAGATCTAATCCCACGTACCAACCTAACATCCTGGCTCAAGTATCTACGGAGGACTGCACCGGCCGTGCCTTTCAAGGCCTCCACCCAAGACCAACAGCATAACCTCGGCAGAAAGAAGATGAAGCATATTGTTAAGGAGAAAGAGATGAAAGGTAATATTACAATTAATAATAAATAAGTAGTATTCAATCAAAAGTCGCTGTACTATTTTACTATGTAGTGTAGTCTTTGTAGTGGTAGGCCTCTTTTGCAGGAGGCCGCCTGGGGAAGTACCACACCTTTGCCAGTTATTCATCCGCCAAGCAGTAATGTGCAAACATTACTGTATTCCGGTCTGAAGTTCAATGTTACCAGCGAAATTACTGGGCATGACGAGTTTCAACAACTCATATCTCAGGGTGACAGGCGCAGTGCAGTGCCGCGCAGAATTTAGAATTTTAAAACACTGGGTGGCACTGTGTCTGATATGGGCAATCATGATGCTTACCATCAGGCACCTGATTTGCTCGTATTGTCACTCACTCTCATAAAAAAAAAAATTAATTGCTAAAGACAAGTAAGTTACCTTGGATATAGGTATTTTTATTTAATTATAATATTAACTTCAAGTAATCAACTAAACAGATGTTTTTATTCATTTATTAAGAGGAACAAATTTTAATATTCTCAATATTAGCGCGCGACTAAAGTTGCAGTCTTAAAAAAACAAAATGGCGACTACCTTTCTTAAAAAAATATACTATAGTCTCTTTTCCACCCAGGTTCAGCATGCGTAGGCGCAGAGCTGTTAATGGGTCTTCTGGGCAACTATTGCCGGAATCGTGGGATCAAGACCTCCATCACTGTGGGCGTGGTCGGGCTGCCCAACGTTGGGAAAAGCTCCATTATCAACAGCTTGAATAGATCCAAAGCTTGCAATGTTGGTAGCACGCCGGGAGTTACTAAGTAAGTATGAAATAATTGTGGTACGCAATTTTAGTTGCTGTTAACAGGAAAGGGGACCTTTTAGCAGTCCTATGGAAAATTTACCAAATCGATATTTTGCAATCCCATGTTTCCTCCGAATATAATTTACCTATTTGATATATTTATCTGATATTTTGAAGTTGATATAAACTATGGCCCTATTCATTTTATTTTTATTTATAAACTCTTTCTTTTTTTGTAGTGAAGGCAAATCATGCTAAGTGATTTGCTCGTCTTGTCACGCACTATCATAAAAAAAACTGGGATATTTTAGAAGTTCACTATCATATGAAAAAATCTAGAGTTTATAAGAGAAACTAAAATTATAGGGAAATAGTGTACTTAGCTATAAAAATATCAGAATATTTTACAGAATGGGTTAATTATTAAGAGGAAACAGGGGAATATAAAATATCGATTTGCTAAATTTTTCATAGGATTATGTCAGATTTCTTGAAGCCTACACTCTAAAGGACTGGTCCGATTTTGATAAGGTTTTAATCTGTCATAAAATGAAAGTTAGAAACAACTCTTACTGGGCCCGGTAGATGGCAATAGGCTCGCCCACAGATTAGATTAGATAGGACTCGAGGAAGAGGATTACTATGGGTGTGAGTCCTGCACCCCTACCCCCCTGCCGACCCCTTCGGGAAAATGGCGTAATTGTATTTCATGTAATGTGACAATGGGCGGCCTTATCGCTTTAAGCGATCTCTTCAGGGCATGTATGTATAATTAGTTATTTTGTGTATTGTTTACAGACAAATGCAAACAGTCCAACTGGACTCCAAGATCAAGATCCTGGACAGCCCCGGCATAGTGTTCCAGTCAGGGTCAGCGGGGGACTCATCCGTGGCCTTGAAGAATGCTCTCCGAGTGGCCAGCCTCAAGGACCCTTTGACCCCAGCTGTGGCCATACTTCAGAGGGCTAACAAACATACTCTACTTGATTTGTATAGTGTACCGGAGTTTACTAAGCCGCAGGTTAGTATCACTACTGCTTAAGAGCTTATCCTAGCCACTAGAAATTTGAGGCAAGCCCATGAAAAAATTAATAAATCGATGTTTTGTATCCCCTGTTTCCTCCGAATATACTCGTAATTAACCCATTCTATAAATTTATATCCTGATATTTTTATAGTGAAGTAACCTATGTCACTGTCGTTTTAATTGTTGTTATAAACCCTTGGTTTTTTCATAGTGCACTTCTAAAAAATCCCAGTTTTACTCGCATGATTAGACTATAAAAAAATAGAGTTTATAAACAAAAATTAAATGATGGCAACATAGTTTACTTCATCAGGAAAATATCAGGATATAAATATATCAAATAGGTTAATTATACTCGGAGGAAACATGGGATTGCAAAATATCGATTTGGTAAATTTTCCATAGGACTGCTAAAAGGTCCCCTTTCCTGTTAACAGGGAGTGAAATCGCGTACCACAATTATTTCATACTTTCATACTTAGTAACTCCAGGCGTGCTACCAACATTGCAAGCTTTGGATCTATTCAAGCTGTTGATAATGGAGCTTTTCCCAACGTTGGGCAGCCCGACCGCACCCACCCACGATTCCGGCAATAGTTGCCCAGAAGACCCATTAACAGCTCTGCGCCTTTCTTTCGCTTATAATCTCTTCTCACTGTGAGGTTTAAAAACCCAGTTTTACTCGCCTGATTAGATGTTCACTACAAAAAAATCAAGAGTTTATAAGAGATAATAAAATCATTGGGATCGATGAAATTGGGGAATTTTTGATCCTATAGACCTATACCTATAGACCGCTTTAATCTATAAAAATATAAAGTTTTATTTATTATGTATGTATGTGGACTGCCTCGGTGGCGTAGAGGGCGTATGCTCGACTGCCAATCAAGAGGTCTTGGGTTCGATCCCCAGGTCAGGCAGTATTAAATATTGGATTTTTCCATTAGGAATTATCTCAATAACTGCCTGGAGTCTGGAACTGTGCCCGGTAGATGGCAATAGGCTCGCCCCCTATTACATGAGACCAATAACATACTGGCGAAATGTGGGTGTATCTACTATGGGTCTGAGTCCTGGGTACACCTCTGCCTACCCCTTCGGGAAAAAGGCGTGAATGTATGTGTGTGTTTATTTATTATGTTGTTTATAGGAATTCTTCGCGCACTTAGCGTCACGCACAGGAAGGTTCAAGAAGGGCGGGATCCCTGACCAAGAGGCCGCTGCAAGGATACTACTCAACGATTGGAATACTGGCAAGGTACAAGTTACATCTTCATTTTGACTCTGTTTTTAGGGTTCCATACCTCAAAAGGAAAAAGGAACCCTTATAATATAAGATCACTTAACGCGTGGAGGTATCAAGTTGAAATTGATATCAACTAACTGCTTAAGCAGTAATGTGCAAACATTACTGTGTTCCGGTCTGAAGGGCATTGTTACCAGCGAAATTACTGGGCATGACGAGTTTCAACAACTAATAACTCGGTGACAGGCGCAGTGCAGTGCCGCGCAGAATTTTCAATATTAAAACACTGTGTCTGATATGGGCAATCATGATGCTTACCATCAGGCACCTGATTTGCTCGTCTTGTCACTCACTATCATATAAAAAAATATATATTTCCTTTCTTTGCGCAAGGGACTAAAAGCTCTAGGGTAAAGTCCTCCATATTTGCTGTAGTTTGCAACTAGATGGCGCTGTATGTTCTGTAGGCGGATTGTTATTCGGGTTTGAAAGCGTTTCGTTCAGGTATCTAGGTATGGAACCCTAAACACTATGCATACATACGTATGCCTTAACAATTTATTGTATAATACATAATTATGTGATGTTGTGGTCACAGGCAATTGAACCTAAAAGACAACACTTCAAGATTTTACATAATAGTATGTCCTTTGTTTAACTAATAAATATAGTTTCGATTGCATTCCACCTTCTGTAGGTTACATAAATTAGAACTGTGACGACTCGAACCAAGCGACCGCGTCACCGACAGGCGAAGCGCCAGAGATGTCTCGTATTATCCTCTATAACAAAAGAAAAAAGGATTACTTTTTTTTATTGTTAGGGTTCCGTACCTCAGAAGGATAAAAGGAACCCTTATAGGATCACTTCGTTGTCCGTCTGTCTGTCTGCCTGACGGTCTCTCTGTCTGCTGCAAAAAATTGTGATTACTAACATGTTTGCAGTATCTAAATACTGCCTCGGTGGCGTAGTGGGCGCATGCTCGACTGCCAATCAAGAGGTCCCGGGTTCGATCCCCAGGTCAGGCATAGTGTTAAATATTGGATTTTTCCATTAGGAATTATCTCAATAGCTGCCTGGAGTCTGGAACTGTGCCCGGTATATGGCAATAGGCTCGCCCCCTATTACATGGGAGCAATAACATACTGGCGAAATGTGGGTGTATCTACTATGGGACTGAGTCCTGGGTACACCTCTGCCTACCCCTTCGGGAAAAAGGCGTGAATGTATGTTATGTAAATATGGAACCCTATACTAAGCGTACTTAGCAATGTATGCTCTAATATTTTTTTTTAAATTCCAGGTTCGGTACTACACGGAGCCACCGGAAGTAGATGCAGATGTTCATGTCGATGCGCAAATAGTGACGTCACTAGCCAAAGAGTTTGATATAAACTCCTTCGAGGCGATGGAAACGGAAGCCATGGACGAACTGGCCGCACATAATAACGGGGTTGAAGGTGTTAAGGTAATATAATATTATACCTTATATCTTAAGAATAACGTTGAAACTTACATAAACTGCGCATTATTGAAGTACTGCATTGTTCATTCTTGAATATTGTTTACCTTTTTTAAACTCTGGCTGAAAAAGGGGAGAAAGGAGGCTGGTATACAAGTTTGAGCTGGAAGTTTGCCCTGGCAAATGCATATATCATGCGGTACTTAGAGAAAAAGAGTTGTAAATCTATAAAAATCTTTTTTTTTTTTTACAGATTTCAAGCACAGGACCAGTAAAAGCGCTAAACGCAGATGAAATGCAAGTAGACGAAGACGAATCAAGTATACTACCTAAGACCTTAAGCATAAGGTCCAAATTACAAAAAACCAACAAAACAGAAAAAAGCAAATCTGACCCCGAAATGGAGCTAGTTGGCAACACTAAAGAGAACAAATTAAAAAAGATGCAGTTCAAAAAAGAAAAAAAGAAAAGGGCGCGAAATGAAAAGGTTGCCGTTAACTTGGCGGGAGTTTTGGAAAACGTTACTTTGACAACCTTCAAGAAAGATGATTATGATTTTAAAGAGGATTTCTCATTGTAATAAAGAGTTTTCTTGTAAATGAGACATGTTTTTTAATTTAAACCATTTAATTATTCGTTATTAAAATGGTGCAAAAAGCTCAAAACAGTGTCTACCTTTTGGTAATATCTTTGGTAGCTTTTGGCGTTACAGGGTTTGTTCATTTCGTCGTGTGTTCCGCGGTTTTATGTATTCTTGTAATCTGTAAATAATAATTAAATATATCTAAATAGGTACCTAAGGTTTTATTCAATATGAGATTATTTCTATAACAATAAATTTGTGTTTAAAGCAGTATAATATAGTTAATATATCGATAAGTACCTACGATAAAAAGTGATACCGTTTTACAACAAACAACAATTACCTGATAATTATAAAAAACCGGTTTTGATAACAGTTAACGTTAACAGGCACATTAAAAGTTAAAATTATTCAAACGTGTTCGTTTTTCATTTGCTAAAAGTTAATTACATATAAGTACTGGTATGACTACTATAATATTATTATAGTACTTAAAATTGTTATTGTCACTAGGTACCAGACCAGAGGTAGACTATGTAGACTGATTAGTAGGAATAAAACAAGTAGATAAATAATACTTTTACCTATAAGTCATCATCATCAGCTACCTATGGTCCCCTGTTCGACATAGTCCTCTCCTACAGCATGCAACTCGATCCTGTGTTCTTTATTTCCAACCACTCCCAGCGACCTTGCGTATATCGTCGCTCCATCAGCCCAGGAACGTCCTACACTACGCTTGTCAAGACGCGGTCTCCACTCTAGAACACGTTTACCCCACCGATTGTCGTCCCTGCAAATATGTCCATATATGACCGGTCTATTGCCACGCACGCTTGCTAATCCTCTCGGCTATTTCAGTGGCTTTAATTCTCTGTCGGATCACCTTATTTCTGATACGATCCTTCAGGGAAACTCCGAGCATAGCACGCACTATATCCCTCTGAACAACTATTTAATATTAATTAAATTTTAATACTGGGAATAAGGACAAAATAGCTGTACCTATAGCTTTAGATCTAAAACAAATAAAAAGACATCCTTAGGAAATAGTGTAGGTACGTTTCTAAAATAAAATCCCAAAAGAGATAACTGGGCTCTCAGAGGGTAAATTCAAAACCTATATAAAATCTACTTTACTAAAGAAGGCTTATTATAAAGTCAACCAGTACTTAGAGAACAAAGATGCCTGGAAACTTCTGCATAGCCGCCTCGCGGCACCTTCAAAGAAAACGAATGTAAGCAAACCAAATATTATGATCTGTTAAAAAACTTAAGCTCTACAAGTTTCTTTTGCGCTCTTCTTGAAGAGGTATCTCTCCGAACGCACGGTACCTACCTACCTATTTTAAATCCGCTCTCTTCATAACGCCTCCTTTTTACTAAAGGGCTGTTTTGCACATAGTTTATCATTATGATGTAGGCAAGGAATTCCAGAAATTCCCACGGGAAGCCAGTTGGAAATGAGTATTGTACAAACTTATACACCTATACTTATGTATCTTTTTAAATATTAACTATACCTACCTAGTAACAAATATGCGAACTGCTGATATCTCTCAAATAGTCGATAAGCCGACGCAAGGACGCGACTTGGCTTTCCATTACCTAGGTACAATTACAATACATAAACTCACAATAGGAAGAATAATATACACCGGTACAGCATGCAGTTTATATACATACTTGAATTTGCTAACCTTAATGGAGACAGAAGATTATAAGGAAAATGAAAAAGTACCTAAGTACGAGTAGGTATTTAATTATGTAAGTTATTAGTACTATATTATTATTTGTTCTGTAGGTACAATGTACGTTAGTAGTTAAAGTATTTCGTCTTTAAAATTTGTTCGTTACCTTTCTTAATAACTATTACCTACCATGTAATCTGTCAATAATAGTGTATCTGTTGATGTAATCTTCAAGTAATTTTTCACCTAAATTGGTACCAGATAAGATTGGACTACAGGGTTTATTACATAACAATCAATGATTAGATAGGTAGGGGCCAACCGCCGAGGCGCGCGAATGCTAGCGCGACCCTGTCCCGCCTCACATGGCTAGGGACTAGGGACTGCTCACATACTGCTCACCGTATGGTTTTAGTCGGTATGGGCCACAGAACACATATACAAGGTATGGGCGCTTCTCGTCGAGCCCGACATAACTCGGGAGGCGAGTATGCGTAAACGCATTTCCACCCGTTAAAAAAAATTAAAAAAAAGGTATTATTTGGTAGGGTCAGGTCACGCGCGCCCCTTGAGATGTAGGGTTCCATACCTACCTTTATCGCAAACATGTTGGTAATCACTTCTTATTTAATTTGACGGTTTTGGAATCTTTTTCTTTACTTGTGATATAGGATCTGTCTTCTTGCTAAATTTAACGTTGATGATCCAACAGGAAGTAGGTAGGTGCCCTAAAAGTTTTCAGCCCGATGCGCAAAGTATGGAAAAGTGCGGTAAAATGGCCGTGTAATTAGATTGCGTTCACTTACAAGTTTGATTTTTTTACGCCAGCAAAGGGCTGTGGACCTGAGTTGTTGATATGAGTTTCAACTTGATACCTCAATGCGTTCTCGAGAAATAGGGTCTTGACAGACGGACAACGAAGTTACCCTTTATGGGTTCCTTTTTTCAGTTTGAGGTAAACCTTAACAAAAGAGGTGGGGCAATTATAAGGATGGTGGTAAATGTAATGATTGAAAGAAAAGGGAAGATAGTTCTCTCAGCGCCGCAGCGCTTACTCAACAACTGGCATGTGCAATTTGAAACAAAGACAGAATTAAAGACGTTACCTAAGACCGAAGTGCGAACGAGACAATAATTAACTTTACAGACGTACGTGGACCTAATGAGACCCAATTTGAGCTTTCCGTTTTCGAGAAGCCATTACCTCGTCTCCTCTTGTCTTTATATCAATGAGGTGGCCACAATTTTTTATTCCTTAAATCCATACTTACTGGTGACTGTACGGAGTTATTTAATTTTTTTTTATAGATCCCATAAGTCGATGAACCATTACGAGAGGGTACTCCCGAAATAATAAATTACGACCACCATAATTTTCCACCATCCTATATTATAATATTACCTAAAATAGCTACAAGTCAGTAAATAATGTTTCAAAAATACAAATATCGGAAAATATCGAATCGAATGAAAAATGACTCGAAAGTACACTTTAATCTGACGTTATCAGTAATCAATAAATGTACGTTGAATTAAAATTACCTTTAGTAACATTTAGTTTACATAAAACACGCATTCCGAAACAAATGAAACGATAATTACAGTTTTATTTCAGCTAATGTAAAGACTCCACGATAATGTTTAAAACACGTAATTATCTATTTTATCTCTTTCATTCATATTAAATATTGTAGCGCCATCTCGTTCTAATGTCATGTGAATCCCTGATTGGTCTACTGGAAATCGAGATATAATGGAATTAAGTTTCTTGAATATCGAAAATATTATTTTTCTCGAAAATGTTGTCTTATTAACTAAAGAATGCAAATTATTTTTGAAGAAGTAAGATAAATCTATATTACTGTGTAAAAATTATATCAGCCAATCGAGTAAAAGTTATATTAAAAAGAAAATCGTTAAAATCGATATTATAATATTTGTATTTTCGCGCCGCCGTGTCATTGCCACTTATATGCAGTGTGTTCAATCCCTATTCGTTGCCAACAACCAATGACAGGCTTCCATCTGTCTAGCGTAATTTTACAAATTACCATGATTTTTCTTCTCACTCGCCCATGTTAGTTTAATATGTAGACAAAAGTATTGCTCTTTCAGTTACGCAATCGTCACTTCGATTACGTATTTCTTTCTATCGCATTCACGCTACATGATTTACCGATAGTGCGAGTGAATAAGAAAACTGAACCATACAATCTAATATTAGCGAATACGCCAAAATTCGAATTTATTCGTGGCCCGTCTTTTGCGTGTGAAGGTGGTTATTGTGAATCAAAAATGAAAGGTTTTGTGCTGGCGATTGTCAGTTTACTGGCAATTTCAACGATACATTGTGAAGTATATTTTGAGGAAAAATTCCTTGATGGTAAGTTACGTGTTTATTATAGAATAATAGAATAAAGTAGGACCGGTCACCGGTGTGCCGCGTGTACGGTTGGCGATCGATCGCCGTAGCGTCGCGTCGCGGAAGCCGGTTATTTCGGTGATATTTCCTAACTAAATAATATAATTTGGTTCCAGACTCATGGGAATCTAACTGGATATACAGCGAACACCCTGGCAAAGAGTTCGGCAAATTCAAGCTGACTGCTGGAAAGTTCTACAATGACGCCGAGGAAGATAAAGGTAGGTGCCGGCCGACACCTTTCTAATTTGTCAATGCACCCCACGTAGAGTTCTAAACTATTCATAAAAACACATTTTTTTCATGCAGTGCTGTAACTCAGAACCTACTTACTGTCTGTAGTCTGTAATCGGTTACGCCCCAATCTAATATTCAAATTAAACAGAGCATTCACTGGAACGCCAAAACATACCTACGTGTCTATTTTGCATCTCCTATACTCATATGAGCGCCTGGTACTTCAGGTTTACAAACATCCGAAGACGCGAGGTTCTACGCCCTATCCCGCAAGTTCAAGCCCTTCAGCAATGTTGGCAAGGACCTGGTCATCCAGTTCACAGTCAAGCACGAGCAGGACATTGACTGCGGAGGTGGTTACCTGAAGATCTTCGACTGCAAGTTGGATCAGAAGGACATGCATGGAGAGTCTCCTTATGAAATTATGTTTGGACCTGATATCTGCGGCCCTGGTACCAAGAAGGTATGATTTTTTTTTCATAGATTACTCTTATATTGTTGTTTTTCAGGGGTTTAAAATAAAACAGCTTGGATTTGTTTTATTATACTTATAAAAACAATGCACATAGGTATATGTTTGATACCTGGAAGACATACTTCCTTACCACGTTGTAATCTTTCTATAATTGTTGTCAACTTAATAAATAGGTACACATTCATCACAGAAATATCACAAGGCTCTTATTTGTTAATTTCTACATAATATATAAACAATTTGAGAAGCAAGCTAAACTTATTTAGTAGGAAATTATTATCACATAAAAAACATGCACTTGAATGTAAAATTATTAATATTACACAATTTACATAAAAAGTTAATAAAATTAAATAAGTAAACCTTGAATATTTTTAAAGTTACGCAACTTTAACAATATTGGGATTTTTTTAAAGGGATGTGAAAAAATAAAACAATGAAAAACAATCTTAAGTACCTGCGTAAACTACTAAAGGTCAACCAGACTGAATAGGCTAAAACGTAAAGTACATTAATATTTTTTCCTGCCTATTTTAAATTCAAGGTAAATCATAAACAGTACAAAAAATACACAACAATATGTATATGAAAAATATTTTAAATCCTCGCGTGACTTCAACAATACCTCTTACATTATAGATAGCTATTGCTATCATGCAGGAAATACCTAATATATCTATAGAACAGAGAAATTTAACATACCACAATCCATAAAAAAATATACCAAATCGAAGTTTCGTATATCCTCCGAATATAAATAAATAAATAATCTATATTGCAAAATTTCATAAAACATTCTGATATTTAACTTTGTCGCTGACAATTTATTTGCTTTTATAAACTGTTTTTAGTAAGTACCTATATTTATTCCGAAAGATCACAATAAAATAGATAAAAAAAACATTAAAATTAAATTATTAATCAAATCAATAAAACCATAAAAAAAATAAAAACTATTCAAATGAATAAAAAATAACAACATTAAAACAAACTGATTAAAATTAAAGTAATGAATAACGACATAGGTACTTAAATATTATTCACGTGAAGTATAACATATTGAATAATTAGAATAAACCAATATAATGAATAAACCAATAGAAAAAAACACTTGTTTAAATGTTTAGTCAGTTGTAGTTAAAATAACCTATTTGTTGTTAAATTTAAAATAGATTTTTAATTAATAATTTATCTATTATTATTTTAATACCAGATTTTAATTATTTAGCTCATTGGAAAATAAATAAATTAAAATTAACCATACTTATCAAAGCGATAAACAAACATAACTAATGCAAATAAAGTAATCAATTTTTTAAAGTAACTACGTGGCCAACGTAAAAAAAACCTGAACGAAATATCGAGGGAAAACATGAAATTTATCGATTGTTATCGATTATGCAATATCCTACGTCAGTTAAGTTTCAAACCGGGTCAAAGCCTGCCAAGCTATAATAAACACTAATGACCTTATAACAGATTGCATTATACCATTTTAAAATTGTAGATAAGGCCAAAATTTATGTAAGTCTGAAAACAACAATATCTCATTAATCACCTACTCTTTTATTTATAAAATAAGTAAGTAATAATAGAATTATAATTACTATACCTAAGACTAAAAAGAATACATTACAAACATTATATATAATAAACATAACATAAATAGAACATAAACATTATGCTAAAAATATTTTGTTTTTTTAATATTTACATGTTATAAAATTTAATTACGGCTATAGATATAATAATAATGGCAATTTCGTGGAAACTAGGTACAAAAACCTACTTAAAACGGCGCGAATATATTATAGGTATTAAAACAGTGAATTGCTAATTTTCTCTGTATGACGCAGGACACATAATATTATTAAAATAATTTACATAAACACCCAACCATAAAATACCATGTTTGGTCACCTCTGACACCATTTTTAAGCACATAAGATTTTGTAAATATACATACATTCTGTAGTACTGTGGAATGATCTACCTGCTGCGGTCTTCCCGTAGAGCTACAATATGGGCTCTGCAAAAGGAGAGTTAATAGTCTTGAAGGGTCTGCAACATACTGGCGATACACCCCTGGTGTTGTAGGTATCAGGCGACATGTCTTCTTGTTTGCCACCTATGGCATAAAAAAACAAATCTACCATGGGATATGGCTTATGGTTGACAAAAAATATCCAGCAAGATATACGTATATTATCTTGACAGAAAACTGTGGAAAATAATGAGGACGCCACCATACTTACAGTTTGCGCATTTACTACATTCATTAACTAAATAATCTAAAAGTCGCGTCCGTCAGCCGTGTCCAATAGTTTATTTCCAGCCTGAAACGCAACTCCTAATCCACAGGTGCATGTAATCTTCAGCTACAAGGGCAAGAACCTGCTCATCAAGAAGGACATCCGTTGCAAGGACGACGTCTACTCACATGTTTACACTCTGATCGTGAAACCTGACAACACATACGAGGTCCTCATTGATAATGAGAAGGTGGAGAGCGGAGACCTCGAGGCTGACTGGGACTTCCTCCCGCCTAAGAAGATTAAGGTATGTGATCTCTTGCCGCTTCTGATCTCCTAGTACTTCGTAGAGTCATTAGCCCTTGTTCACACTGCGACTTTCAGCTGCGGCAGCTAGCTGCTTAGCTGCTTTTCAGCTGCTAGATGCCGCGACAAACGCTGCACCCCGCACACTGCACCGCGACTTTTAGCAGCGGCAGCTAGCTGCTTATCTGCAAAAACGCCGATCGCCGCAGGCTTCCAAACGCAAGGAAGTCGCCAAAACGCACAGCTGCGGCGCAGCAGACTCCAAAACGCCGATCGCCGCTACAGGCTTCCGAACGCAGGGAGTCGCCAAAACGCGCAGCTGCGGCGCTGCAAACGCAAAAACGCCTGTCGCGGCAGCTCAAAGTCGCAGTGTGAACAGTGTCTAAAGTCATTAAAAGCCTATAATGTATTATTTATTCTTGCAGCGTCAGAATAGGTAATCTGAGGCTGATGATGTTCAACGTTTTTAAATCGTATTTCTTCCCTGTTTTCCTTTTTATTTTTTCACTTGTATTTAATAATAAATTGGACTTTTCTTAAGATTCTGATCTCCTGGTAGAAAAGTAAAATAAAATTATTAGTACTCTTCTATTTTATTTTATTGAATGTCTTTTATTTGCATTCGGTAAAAAATAAAAACCTCTTGCCAGTTGCTGATACCCTAGTGTTCTGAATACTTTTTAACCGACTTCAAAAGGAGCAAGTTCCTCGAATTGATCTGGGTAGATCATTAAACATTATTTTAATGTTAACTATTTGCCTGCAGGACCCAGAAGCGAAGAAACCCGAAGACTGGGACGACCGCCCCACCATCCCCGACCCGGAAGACAAGAAACCAGAAGACTGGGAAAAACCCGAACACATTCCCGACCCGGACGCTTCCAAACCCGACGATTGGGACGAAGATATGGACGGCGAGTGGGAACCACCCATGATTGACAACCCGGACTATAAGGGCGTTTGGGCGCCCAAGCAGGTGAGACTGGCATTTTACTTGTACAATAAAACTAATTAAGGGATTGCTTGTCCATACAAAATGAAAATGTACAAATATGAAACAGGAAATAATTTTCCACTCAATTGTGGTCTGGATTCGGCCCCCATTTGCATTAAAACATATTCAAAAGAACAATTTTAATTCATAGAAAATTTCTTTAATAAAATGTATAATAATTTGTTAAATTTTCATAATAAAACTTCTGAAACGAAACCAAATATGTACCTCTGGTATTTTACGGTATTTGAACTTTATTCCTCGAGTAACGTAAGCTAGTTGTAAACTGAAATCGGCTCTTATTTTTCTCAAAAAAAAAAAAATTGTAAGTACGAATTGCGTCCATCCTACTAATATAAATGCCAAAGTTTGTAAGGATGGATGAACGTTTGTCACTCTTTCATGCCAAAACTACTGAACCGATTGGGTTGAAATTTGGTATGCAGGTAGCTTAGACCCAGGAATAACACATAGAGCACTTATTATCCCATTAGTGCTACGGGATCGAAGACTACGCGGGTGAAACCGCGTCGCAAGGCTAGTAAGTGCTATAAGTCAATGTATTATGGCGTCCACAGTACGAACAACGGTTATGTCTGAGGTCAATACACTTTTAATATCTAGTTAGAGACGGTGCGTCAAGTCTGAGCTTGTGAAAATGATGACAAAGTGACAATAGCTTATACTATGTTTATTCTTTTGAATAAAAGCAAATTTTGACACAACATAAGAAATAAAGTTATAATTATATGAAAATGTTGCGCCGTTGAGACTTGAGACCTATTTGCTTGTATTATTATTATTAATTGCCGCTTAAAATCAAGAATAGATTAAATCCAACATGAGTTTATGAAGATTTTTTTTACTTGTAATAAAAAGAAAATTACTTATAATTTTATTAACATTGAAAATTGCAACACTGAATAATTGTAAACCTTAAAATGTTACCAGAGTCGATAAACTCGATTGAGGAAACGTTATCGCGTCGATAACGGCGTGGAACGTGTTAATTTATTATACACATTCGAAATATTAGAATCTACGGTTTTTCACCTTCGGAGGTTACTCAACTTAGAACTTGTTATTTGCATCTCAACGAAATTTGTAAATTAAATTTCATATTTAAAGGAGCATTTTTAGTATAAGCTTATTTGTACGTACTTTTTATGAAATTCCCTGTTTTTATCGGAGACGGCTCGTCCGATTTGGATGAAGTTTTGCTTTGAAAAGTTATATAATTAGGAACCTAGGTAATTAGTGTCTCAATGCGAATAATATAATTGAATGTTGGAAATATGCTCTGATTGTAAATGATTTGGTATTACGTTTGTATGGGGAATTCGTGCGTCGCCTAAAAACATATATTTGCCAGTTATCCATCCGCCAAGCAGTAATGTGCAATCATTACTGTGTTACGGTCTGAAGGGCAATGTTACCAGCGAAATTACTGGGCATGACGAGTATCAACAACTTATGTCTCGGGGTGACAGGCGCAGTGCAGTGTCGCGCAGAATTTTGAATATTAAATCACTGGGCGGCATTGTGTTTGATATGGGCAATCATGTTGCTTACCATCAGGCACCTGATTTGCTCGTCTTGTTACTCACTATCATAAAAAAATTATATATTTTGTCCATCAGATCGACAACCCAGCATACAAAGGCGCCTGGGTGCACCCAGAGATCGACAACCCAGAATACACGCCCGACACGAGCCTCTACGAGAGGAAAGAGATCTGCTCGGTCGGTCTAGACTTATGGCAGGTCAAGTCTGGCACTATCTTCGATAATATCCTGTTCACTGATGATGTTGCTGTTGCTAGGGTGAGTTGGGCTTTATTTGTATCGGATTTAAAAGTTAATATTTTATAGTTAGTACTTTTTTATTTATTTAATTATGCCTAATATTGTACGCGCGAAGCAAGTTAAACATAAACATACATTCACGCCTTTTTCCCGAAGGGGTAGGCAGAGGTGTGCCCAGGACTCAGTCCCATAGTAGATACACCCACATTTCGCCAGTATGTTATTGCTCCCATGTAATAGGGGGCGAGCCTATTGCTATCTACCGGGCACAGTTGTAGACTCCAGGCAGTTATTGAGATAATTCCCAATGGAAAAATCCAATATTAACACTGCCTGACCTGGGGATCGAACCCCTCTTGATTGGCAGTCGAGCATGCGCCCTCTACGCCACCGAGGCAGTGAAGCAAGTTGTTGAGATAAATTTACCATTTTGGTCCATCTGTATAAGAACACAGTTTTTAAATAAAAACATTCTTATTTTTATAAATTAATTAATTCAATTGACTTGAATTGTGAAATATTCAAACTCAAACTCAAACAGATTTATTCAAATAGGTCATAATCTGACACTTTTGCACGTCAATAAAGATAAACAGTACTGAGTCTACCGTGCGTTCGGAAAGATACCTCTACAGGATGAACGCACAAGAAACTTGTAGGGCTTAATTTTTTCAACAGATAGTTTTACAATATTTGGTTTGGTTACATTCGTTTTCTTTGAAGGTGCCGCGAGGCGGCTATGCAGAAGTTTCCAGACTTTATTGCTTTAGTTCGGATTTCGGATAATATATTTTAATATTTCAATTATTATTATTAAGACTAAAAGATATGAAAATTTGACAGAATCCTATGAAAGATCATCAAAGATGTTTCCTATTCCCCTGTTTTTTAACCAATTCAATAAAAAATGCTGATTTAAAAAAAAATTAAGACCATATCATTTTATTTTCTCTTATAAACTCTTAATATTTTTTTCTAGTGAGTGTCTTAATCACGCGGCGTAATAATAGATTTATTTAATGTTCTCAAAAAAAAAAAAATTGAATGAATTGGTCAATAATATGCGAAGGAAAAAGTGAAATACAAAACACTGATTTTGTGAATTTTTCATAAGATTGTGTCAAATTGCACGTATTCGTCAAAAATAACAAAAACAAATAAATGTAAATATTAAATGACCAAAATTATGGAAATTAATTTTTACATGGTAACATTTCAGGAGCGCGCAGAAGCGATAAAGAAGACAGTAGAAGGAGAGAAGAAGATGAAGAACGAACAGGACGAGGTCGAGCGGGAGAAGGAGAAAGCGGAGAAACTAGAGGATGATGATGATGAGGACTTGGATGACGAGGCCGGTGATGCCGCGCCTTTGGTGAGTTCAGCATTTATTGTATTCTAATTAATGCTATAGACTTGACATATTTGTCAGAAGAGATTGCGTCAATAATAATTATGGTAGGTATTTCAATTGTTAAAAATACATTTTACATCTCTCATATTCGGTAAGTAGGTCCTTATTACCCCCAAATGGGGCTTGTAAGTGACCAATTAGCGCTCTAGGGTAATAATTAATAATGTAGCTAGAAAAGCCCTAGGGCGGTAAGTAATTAAAAAAAAACTTCACTCTTTCAAAAAGTTTGCGTACATCTAACCATCATACTGGCAATAGACATCATGCATTCAGGCCAATGACAAAAGAGGTCGCTTCGCTATTCCTTGTCTTCGTATGAGTATAATAGTCATCAATTTTAAATATCGAACTACGAAGCTCAATTTCGTTCTTGAAAAAAATAATTTAAAAAAGAGATGAAAAAAGGCGGGAATAGAAAACTTTTACTTTAAAATGTTTTATTCTTGTAATGCCGGTGTTTTTCTACTTACCTCACAATCGAGATGTAAAGCAGAGTAGTTAGCTCGGGTGTAAGCATCAATTGCAGCCCGAGATATTTAGGGCTAGATTTATTATAATATCTCGGGCTGCAATTGATGCCTTACAGCCCTTGGCTACTAATCTACTATTTCAATTTACTAGGGTATCATAAATATTATGAATAGGTATATTTGTACTGCTTGCAAAATTATATGTTAACTATTCTGTAAGAATTAGGAACATTAGTGCCTCCTTTAGACTTCTAAACTCCTAGTACTTTTTTTCAATTAATCAAACCTTGATATATTATCATTTTCTAATATAAATGCTAAGGGTTGTCGATAACTGTGTTTATTACCTCTCTTACGTCAAAACTACTATAACCGATTGTGCTGTAATTTGATATGTAGAATGAAGCCGCGTGGCACATGTAGTTTCACATATCATTTTCGTTTAATGAGGAACAGTGGGTCGCAATATTTTTTGTATATAAAGTTAAAAAAAAATTTACGCCTTTGGCCAATGACCGACTTTTAATTTTATATAAATAACACTGGTTGTAATATTTTTTTAAATATGATCTTGAATTTGTAACAAGATTAGTTCTTTAGAACCTACCTAGTTGTATTTTGAAAATGTTATCATTAACCAAAAGTTATTGTCCTAATTTCTTCCTTTGGGATGAATGCCAAATATCCAAAAATAACTTAATGTAAAATAAACTAATGACAATAAATTCTCTTTGTTTCAGGAGGAACACGACGAGTTGTAAATGTGCCAGAGACAATAGACTGGAGTGAATGTGCGCGTGAATTTATATTTAATTGAGGTGGCCTCACCTCGCAAATAGGGACAACATACTGTGTCATCGTCTGGCAAATGCACAACCGTGCGGCGCCTGAAAAGTCATCTAAGGAAGTTCAAGTAAAAATAGCTGTTTCAATGTGCACGTGTGCTCGAAATATTCCAAGTTCCGACGTTTGTGTGCAATTTATTTATTTAAATCGTCGGCGACTGATTTGTATGTATTTTGTACTATCGCGAAAAAAGCCTTAGAAAGGCATTAGGTGATATAAAATAGCTTGAATTTCCATCAAGGTTTAATTTTTTTTGACTTTTTTTCGCGATAGTATTTGTTTTGTTTTTTTTAAATTCCCGCACTGTGTGTGGGAGGAGGTTGGTTGTACAATGTTAGTTGTCGTTAGTTTTTGTAAGAAATCAACTAATGGTGTATAATGAATCGGTGTGATTCTCATTTAATTAATGAGTCATTAAAATAATATATTAAATTATTTTTGGAATTTTATTTTTGCCTTTGAAGATGGTGACTTTAATTAATAGGTGTTGAATAAATAGGGTGAAGTGTATTTAAAATATAGTAAAATAGAAGACGATAAGGAAGAGATTCATTAAATTACCGGAAGCCATACTAGTTTAGTAGTAAGGTTTAGTTTTGGTACACAAAGTAACGTCAATGACCATTTTTCTCACTACTTTGGATCTGAAAAAAGGAAATAAGATTAGAATTTTTAGAAGGTTAAAAGTATAATTATTAATCATTTCAACGCACTCAAAAACAATATGCACACAACTGTGACCAGCGCGCCGTCGTTAACCTACGAATATTATTATTATTCGTAGATTATAACTATACAATATTTTAAAGCAACCAGTATCAAATTCAAATGTTTTATATTACAATTTGTCTAAAAAGAAACTCAGGTCTATATTTTATGATACAAATGAATCTACCGTGTGTTCGGAAAGATACCTCCACAAGAAACTTTTTTTTTATTACTGCCAATTTTACAAAATGGAACGCTTTTCGTGCTACAGTGCGAGATATTATAAAGATCGATATTACCTTTACACAATACTATTAATTGCAAAAATAATTTGCTAGGTTACACAATACAAAATCACTAAAACAAAGCGAGCTCGCCTAGCTCCCTGAATATTAAATAATGTAATGGGCACTTTAAAATGCTTTAAATATAATAACACCAACATGCAATAATAGAACGTCACAAACCTTAAATTATCATTTAATAATATAAATGCTAAGGTTTGGCAATAACTGTGTTTATTACCTCTTACGTCAAAACTACTATAACCGATTGTGCTGTAATTTGATATGTAGAATCTAGAATGAAGCCGCGTGGCACATCTAGTTTCACATATGATAATGCTATAAATAAAATAACACCAACATGCAATAATAAAACATCACAAAATTAAATATATTTTAATAATTTTATAGAACCTCACACAGTAACGACATCTATGAATTACTTTTAAAAACTTCTAACGACAATAATATCAAAATGTTGAACACATCTGACACAATAAATTGATAATTTGCTTCTTGATCTCTACTCGTTTAAAAAAAACAAATTACATATAATAAAAAAAAAAAGTTGATTACATAATAATAATAATAATAATAATAATAATATAGGACAACTTCCACACACGGTCATCTGGTCCCAAACTAGGCTAGAAACCTGTACTATGGTAACCAGATGACTGATATACATACTTAAATACGCTTATAACACCCAGACACAGATCAAACAGTCATGTTCATGCACACAAATGTTTGACCTGGCCGGGGATCGAACCCGGGGCCTGCGGCACAGAAAGCAGAGTTACTACCGTCTGCGCCAACGAGGCTGTCATAATTTACCTTTACCATAAATTATTATAAATCATTCGTAACAACTTCCAGTAATCATTCCAGAAATCAGTTTCAAAAGTTTTTGGTTCATCTTTCTTCTTTTCTTCTGTTTTTTTATTATTTTCAGCCTTTTCTGCTTCAACTGTGGAAACATAAAAAGTAATTTATTTATAGGTACGTACCTACACTAACTTACAAAAGAAGTTTTTGAGGCGTACCTATACCTACTTTTTACAATTCAAATAAAGAATGTAATGAAAGTGGAAGAAGCGAAAGTCGTATGTCAGGATCGTAGCAAATGGAGGGAAATAGTCTTTGCCTACCCCAACCCAACAGGAACAAGCCGTGACTATGTGTATACACTTATGTATTAAATTTGTTTATTTTTACTTCATAGATCTAAATAGGTACCTATACAGTATTTACCTACATAAGAGAACGGAAAAGAATATTAATAGTAAGTAAGTACTTAAAGATACTGTACTTATATAAAAAGTACTTAAAATATAAACTTAAAAATGATAAAAATACAAATTTACTTACTGAATTCCTTAAAAACTGTAAAATAAATGAAAAATCATTAATATTTGTAGAATTTTTAAAGACTTAAGTTACCTAAATAGTATCGTGGCTAGAATAATATATTATACCTACATGTTTTCAAAATAAAGTTCATAGATAAATGACAAAATCACTCGAAGAAAAAACTTGCTGGACCACTTTATGAAACACGTGTGTCACGAGTCCACGAGTATGAACATTACGAATTCTCATCTCGTTTTTCGCGCGAGTCATGTTCAACTTAGCACACTTGATGATGAGAGATGTCATATATCAGCAATAGATGGCGCTAAACTCAATTCTATAAAAGCCCAAGTTATAGTTCGACACAAAAGAGTAGAAACGGAACTAAATTAAAGTGTATGTGTTGATGAAATAGTTTTTACTCTTGTAAAAGACAGTGGCGCCCCCATTATTTTCTACTCTTTTGTGTCGAACTATACTAGTTACACTAGCTAATTATAATTATATTAATGGAGTGATTACATTTCTCAAAGCGTTCAATCTTGCTTTCTTCAGTAGGTTTAGGCGCAGTTGGTTTATGTTTCCGATTACGATTGTAGAAGCAAATGTCTGGAACCGGCGCCGGGGCGGCATTTACTGAAAAATATTATGGTAAAATAAATACGCTCATTCATTATCATCATCATTATCTCAGCCATAGGACGTCCACTGCTGAACATAGGCCTCCCCATAGATTTTCATCTAGACCGGTTGTAAGCGGCCTGCATCCAGCGTGATCTTGCTATGTCTTTATCGTTGGGATGGGTAGCCGGGCCGGAGATTCTTAGCACCCCCGGCTCCACCGTTACCGTGACCGCTACCGGAGTCAGGAATAATGGAGCTGCCGATGAGGGGGGTTTGCCAATACTCGCCACGTTTAGCATGCGGCCTGGCGAGAACAGTTTGATGGATTTTACTCAGAGGACGCTGCTAACCGTCCCCTGGATTCCGGGGCCGGTTCTTACGGCAACCCCTACCACTACTACTACTAAATATAATAATTGATTTTAATATGTTTATGTGGTAGTTGATTATTAATTCAACTCACCTTCATTTTCTGTTCCCAAAAATATCATCTGTAAAATAGAAAGGGCGTTTTACATTGACGTTTTATTAATATTACAGACAACACACTGATTACGTGCAGGTTATAGGATGTTTTGTACTAGCCAAACTCCCAGTAATGCCAAACGTCCCTTTTGAAAATCGGTTTTTTTTAAATGGTGCGGTGTCAGTTCGGACACTGTGTCCGAATGTTTTGTGTCCGGATTGTCAGCAAGTCGGTATAAAAATGGGATATCGGTTTCGGTTTAAAGATCTTTATTATCAACAAAGGCAATTTGCCACTTACGTGATAACATCATTATTTGAAGTACAATAGTTATTGTTCGTCGTCGCAATATTACAAAAGTTCAATATAAATAGTAATTAGTAACTAAGTTGTAGGGTCAGTAGGGTAGTTGTAAATAAATATCAGGATAGATAAAATGTTTACATTAGAATAGAATACTGGCTCGTTCTGCGCATTTTTAGATTCGAATTAGAGAAGTTAATAAAGTTAATAGCATAAGTAAGCACTTAATAATGGCATGGTATTATTAACCTTATTACAATAATTATACGATCTATTATTTTATTCGATAATGTGTTGAGCCAATCGGTTTTTAAATGCGAAAAATGAGTCTGCACGCTTTATATGTGAAGGTAATTGGTTATAAAGTTTAAGTTGTAAAGGATATATGACACTAATCTTTTAAAATGGTAACTAGTAACTGGGATGAGATCCAAGGAAGTCGTTAACGTGCGCGGTTTAGAAGCTTTTTCTTGTCTGACACCCGACTCCCGACCTACTCCGCGTCCGTTCTTCACCTGAGCTGCGCCTTCGCTAGAGATACTCAGAAAGAGCTTATGTCTGAAGTCTGAATTAATCTTTAAGGTTTGTTGACGAGAGACTATTAATCAAATTAATATATTTTATTGATAGAAGTTCTCACCAAAACGACAAATCCATATAACACCATACGGCCACCCATCTTCACAAGTAAAACACACACAAATGAGGCGATACGTACAGTGTAAGGTTAAATATACGTGGACTACAATAGTGACATCTTTTACGGACATTTCACGGAGATTATGAATGAATTAGTTTGGGCTCTCTTCCTTTTGTATTGTATTTTGGGTCTATAAGATTAACATATTCGTAGGTAAGTTAGTAATTAAAAAATGTGAATAGATATATAGATAATACTTAATTGTACACCATACACAATGAAATAACATTACAGGACACAGAAACTATACTTAAATGTACAAGCGGCGGTCTTATCGCTAATAAGCTTCCAGACAACCGGTGGAGAGGATTTATTTACAGCAGAAAGACCGATGAAATGTATTCTCGTTGATTTAAAAGAAAAGAAGAGATAGGGTACGTTCTCTCAGCGCTTACTCAACAACTGGCATGTGCAATCTTAAACGACAGAGATAGAAGAAAGACGCACAACTTTACTGACGTACGTGAGGTTAATGGGACCTAATTTGAGCTTTCCATTTTCGAGAAGCCATATACCTAACTAAAAACCGACATATATATTACGACTTATGAAAAAACTACCCTCCAAGCAAATACACATTTATCAAACTCCTCAGCTTATTCAAACCGCAGTTTATTTTAATACAACACTGCTTTGTTTTATCAGGCACCCTTAAGTAAACTTAACCAAAATGCATCCTTGCTCTACCATATCGAACTTTATTTACCTTAAATAAAGACTAAGGCAGTGAAAAAGGTTTTTGTACAGTTAAAATAGGGCGATAAAGTAAAAACCCCAGTTTGTCTTGGATATCCTGTGACGAAAGAATAGGGATAATTCAGGGGATGTCGCGGTGAAATGGAGAGAGGTTGATAGATGGTTCCGTTTTTGTTCTCGGATAGGTGCTAATTAGGGTAGAAATGATGAATTTATTATGTCATCAGAAGTTATATCGTCAAACTTATAGCGTTTCTAAATCGGGTCACAAAGAGGAAAAGGGGCGTACCTACCTAAGTAAACCAATAATTTTGTAACCACTTTAAAAAATATAAAAGAAATTTTCAAATGTTTTTATAATTTACTTATAACAACCCTATTGAGTTTACCATGGTTGGGTGAATTGAACATAATCAACACTATGTCCTTTTTTTTATTAGTGGGCTCCTGTCCCCCAACAGAATCAGGGATCGTTTCTTCATTCATCCTTTCACTCACACTCCTTCATCCATCATCTTAGCGCTGTCGCGCATTCGTCCATATCTTATCTTTCACAATCCTCATCGTTTCTCATACACTCCTTCATTCATCATCTTGCGCTAGGTACTTATTATACTACTTTTCCAAATTAAAAAAAAAATAGTTTCATAACAATTTTTTCACACTACTACCAGACCGAATTCACCGACAGGGTGAATTTTTGGGTAATCTCTAAAACTACAGCAAATTTCAAAAAATGCTGCTTTCAGCATTTTTCGCACACACAGCTTTGTACACCTTTTGACACTTTTGTGTGTCCGATTTTGTTGTGGTGTTCGCGAGTTCTCAGTTCGAGGCGAACTGCTTGGATTACTAGTTATAAGTACATAAAATTTCCTTTTTCCCGAAAAGGTTCCCAGAAGTCATACCCAGCACTCACGCTCATAACTACATAGGTACACCCATACTTCGCCTTTGGTCATGTGCCTAGGCATATTGCTATCTACCGGGCACAGTTTCAGACTCCATACTGTCGTTACGATAATAAGAGTGGCTTTGGTGGATTCGGATTTAAGAGCGTTCCAAGAAGTTCATGCAAAATGAACATAGATTGCAATGCCCGCTCATGTATTTTTAAAGGTTTAATCACAGGTATAATAAACACAAAAAAGTCTTAAATGAAAAATCCTATAACACTTTGCCTGACCTGGGGATCGAATCCGATACCTCATGATCGGCAGGAGAGTTTGCGACTACTACGCCACTGAGGCAGTCAACTACCACTAGTTAAAAGAACGATAAAATAACAATAAACGTCAACTCCGCTCCGTAAGGAGAGAATTGTCCATAAGCTGCACTTTCTTGCCCTCCCATGATATCCTCCCCCTAATAAAATAACAATAGGTACATCGTATTTCCAATACACTGAGTTTCAAAACACCCTCGTACATGATAAATAGCTATGACCGTCTCCTATCGATTCTCAATTGCAAGTTAATGCTGCGTTTGTACTGGATTCTTAACTGGATTAAATCTAACAAAAATCTTATCACGACTCATTAAAAATGCGATAGGTAGTTTAGATGGATGGTTAGTTGTGTGTGTAATGTGTTTGTTAGCTCAACACTACATTGGTTGTTGAGGTAAGTAGTATGAAGACCTACCTGTAAAGAGTTTTAGCCCTGGAAAAACATAATATAATATTATATACTTACTTATGGTAGATAATGGACATGATGTTGATGCCTAAATAATAAATGGTTTTAAGATAAACTCGACTGCCTCGGTGGCGTAGAGGGCGCATGCTTGACTCTCAATCAAGAGGTCCCGGGTTCGATCCCCAGGTCAGGCAGTGTTAAACATTGAATTTTTCCATTAGGAATTATATCAATAACTGCCTGGAGTCTGAAACTGTGCCCGGTAGATGGCAATAGGCTCGCCCCCTATTACATGGGACCAATAACATACTGGCGAAATGTGGGTGTATCTACTATGGGACTGAGTCCTGGGTACACCTCTGCCTACCCCTTCGGGAAAAAGGCGTGAATGTAACATACATGTTATGTTTAAGATAAACTTATGCTGTAAGGTTTCAAATACTACTATATACTATATACCCAGTTATAATATTAACGTTAAGATATTTAATAAAATAATAGTAATATATAATTCTGATATCAAAATTTTCTTGTTGGCTGTTCTCAATAACCAATGAAAATTAGGCGGGAGGGCTATGTATGTTATTTTTGACACTACGAGTAAAAATCGGAACTAAAAACTAAAGATTATTGTTCCAGAAGTTTATATAATAATGTTTAAAATATCCACTATTACTGGTAATCTACTAATAACAGGTAAGGCATTAATGGTCAGTTAGCTTTCTATTTAAGGGTCATCTACTGAGAGAAAAAGAAACACTGCTTTAGGTATTTTTTGGATGGGCTTTCATCAAGGGTTCCAGAGATATTGAAAGTTCACATAAAAGAAGATTATTAGTTATTAGTTCAGTTACTGGACCGTTTCAACACGCGATATGAAGTCCGCACCCTAATCGAGTTAACATCGATTTAGAGTTCCCTTGCCCTTATAAAAACGTCATAACGTCCCCCCTCGGTCTTAAAACTTACGTTCGCTTTTATTTACGCAGCATCGGCTGTAATAGGTATATTTTGTAATACAATCTTCACATTAAAGCTGGAATTAAACGAAGGGACGCGGCTGACGGACGAGGCTGAAGGACGCGAGTGATCAGTGTGCATCATTCCTGATAAATATGGATATATCATTGCTGTCTGACGTCTGACCGGCTTGACCGCGCCTTGTGTCCGATAGTTTGCACTGTTTTGCTTATAACACGTTTATTTCTCATATTATAGCAGGTATTCATTTACATTATAGTACCAAACCGTAGTTTCATAAATCTACTCTTTTTAATGTTACATGTCTCGATACGTATTTTCCTATGTGTTATATAATTTATCATAGTGAAGTGGTTGGAAGTAAACCTACAAGCGATGAGACGAAAGCATTCGTCGCAGATTTGGTCACGGCAGCCAACCAAGGTCAGGAGTGACTAACTTAACTGTGGCAGAATGATCTCATTGAGGCATGGTGGATTTTGCTATAATACTATAACACTACTCAAAAGAATTACGGGCAAGTTTGGGCGTAAATAATAGATCAAATTATAAAACGAACCGGTTAATTTCTAATGTCGTGGTTTATTTAAAACTATTTCATCATCGTCAGCCGGAAGACGTCCATTGCTGAACATAGGCCTCCCCCATAGAACGCCACTCACGGTGGCTGCTCGCCATCCGCATTCACCGCGAGCCTGCGATCCTGACCAGGTCGTCGGTCATCGCGTGACCGGTACGCTTCGTCTTCCGGTCCGTGGTCTCCACTCGAGAGCCTTTCTTCCCCAACGGCTATCGGTTCTGCGAGCGATGTGGTCTGCCCAATGATTAATTTAATTTCATCAGTAAATTTCAACTTCCAAACCAATATTACAAAACTTAACATGGGTCTACGCTGTTACGCTACTACGCCACGCGCTACGCATTGCGTAGCTGACTGCTACGTTTTATGCTACGTGGATTATAATTATTTATAATATTATCTGTCTTACTATGTAACAGAGTTAATCTTAAGTAAGTACAAGTGCTTAGCAAAAATAGATTACTTGCTACGAGAAATTAAAATAACAGTAAGTTTATACTAACAATGTAGCATAATTAATTAATGTAAACATACTTATATGTATTTATTGTAATCTTTAGTTATGATAGTAAGTAGTACCTTCCGTTCCGTTACTATAGTTAATAATAATATTTCTCAAGTAAGTGAATATTTTATTCTGTTTGGGAAATAAATGTCTTAAACCATTATCAATATGGCCGCCGTACCTTGACGAGTCTGAACATAGGCTCTGCTAACTTAAGCGCATGTAAGCTCGTGAAGAAAATTGATATTGCCAGATAAACAAATATACGAACATACATAACATAACATACATTCACGCCTTTTTCCCGAAGGGGTAGGCAGAGGTGTACCCAGGACACAGTCCCATAGTAGATACACCCACATTTCGCCAGTATGTTATTGGTCCCATGTAGTAATAGGGGGCCTAGCCGAGTCTATTGCCATCTACCGGGCACAGTTCCAGACTTCCAGGCAGTTATTGAGATATTTCCTAATGGAAAAATCCAATATTTAACACTATGCCTGACCTTGGGATCGAACCCGGGACCTCTTGATTGGCAGTCGAGCATGCGCCCACTACGCCACCCAGGCAGAAAATATACGATCAAATGTACAATATTGTTAATGTAATATTCAATTCAGTTCAATCATAATAATAGCAGTTATCTTCGTGAGTTTACATGCATAAAGTTCGCAGAGCCTATGTTCATTAATCAAATTACCGGCCTTATTGTAAACTTACTGTTTTTTGTACATAGGTACTGTTATATTTGTAATTTATTATCATTGTAGTGGTCATAATATTATACACAGTAGTAATCCATAGATTATTTATAAAATTTAAGTGTCTACAACTTTATAGATACTACGTAGATAATTTAATAATGTTTATTGGATAAATAATTAATTTAATACCTATTAGGCATCAGGTGCCATTTTAAAATTTCCAATTACATTAGCTCCAATACGAGTAGGTGTTAGATGTATTTCACAGACAATCCAACAAGACGACGCTTTAGAGGGTTAAGCTTTCACCAAGGTTATGCAGTGATACTGCATAACAGCGTCGAGAGCTCAATCTCACTCGTGAGGTGAGGAAGGCCCGATTGGTGGGCGGATGATAGTGTCCATTCTATACGTAGTATTATTATTACCTGTTCTCGTTGGCCAAGATAGGAGCCAACTTTTTGGTCACCTGTTTATTGCATAAGTCTTATTTTAATTATTATACTTAGGTACTAACATAGATTGTAAGTTACAAACTACTAACACCGTTATGGATCTTGTGGCCTCAAATAAAAACCATGTTTTTTAATTCATACTAAATTAATATTAATTAATTACATAAGCATATTGAATTGTCTGTGGTTTAAGTACCATAAAATAGGTAGGTACTACACTGGTTTCGAAAAAACCAGATGTCACAAAATTAGATAACCAAATAGGAACATTATAATGAATTATTACAACTACCGGTTTCGCCGGGTCACTGATGGCGAAGTCCATTTTAAAGTTGCCACTTCGTAGCTTTAGAATTTTAAAGTTCAGAACTTTTATTACTTTATTTAAGCAAAGGTTTATATAAAAAATCATTTGTGAAATCAAGACATTTTCTTAGTAATTTAGAGCGTAAGCGGTCTTCTAGGAATTTGACACAATCCTATGAAAAATTTACCGAATCGATGTTTTATATTCCCCTGTTTCCTCCGAATGTTATAAACCCATTCTAAAATTTATATCCTGATATTTTTATAGTGAAGTAATAACCTATGTCCCTGTCATTTAAATTTTTATTATAAACTCTTGGTTTTTTTCATAGCGAACTACCAAAAATCCAAGTTTTATTCGCGTGATCGGACGTTCACTACAAAAATATGTAGTTTGTAAAAATAAAGTAAGTTGTAGAAATAAAATGATAAAGACATACTTTACTACATCTTTAAAATATCAGGATATAAATATATCAAATAGATTTACCGTATTCGGAGGAAACAGGGAAATACAAAACATCGATTTAGTAAATTTTCCATAGGATTGTGTCAAACTGCTGAGAGGTTTTCTTTCCTGTTATTTATGGCTATATCTATTCGAAAGTTCTTTTGGTCTCATTTTGGTGAAAGGGTTTCCAGGCTGGTAACTACGCAATTATAGAATAAAATATAGGTGGTGATCTTTTTATTAATTTTTTACCACATATTCATTTAAAACCCCCTATTTATAACCTCTGTATTATTGTTAGGAACGGAATGAAGAATGCGCGACAGCACACAAATAGATATCAGAACATCTGCGCAAATATTCTTATCTTCCATCAAATAAACCTTCGTTATATTGTTCTGTTTATGACAGACTTATCGAAAGAATGGTAAATAGTTACTAATCTAGATCATAATTCTATTAAACGTTAGAAAGATATACCTATTTTATATATATTTTAGTGGCATTTGTGATTTTGACTATCAATGAGGACCATTAAAATTCGAAATGTTATCATAAGTACCTAGTCTCAGAGATAATAATAGGTTTATCTAACTACAATAAATTATTACCATTACATATCTATACTTAGTCATAGAATTATAATGGTTTATGAACAGAGTAGATAAATGTTAAATAGAATAAAAGAACATAGCATACGTTTCCATCACATGCTTTGTGCTCCCCAATAACTGGGGGATCGTGACCCCTTCCAGGCAGGATTTTGCTGGTGGTCCTGGTCACTGTTTATAGATGTACCTAATAGGTACTTATTACATTATAAAAATTACATTTGGAAAAGTTTAACGAGTCATGAGATGATTTAATGTCATTATAGATACAGTCGAAATAGTCGTGTTCAGTGTTTACGAAATTAATTGTACCGACGCGACGATGATAAACCATTGTAAAACGGCTTGATGTAATTCAATAAACAGTAAATTATCATGAAAAGTGGCGTAAGAGAAATAGTTTCAAGATTGCCTATTTCTTTGTAAACAGAAATGTTGTAACTAGATCAACGAATAAGAGATTTTTATTGGTCGATAACTCAGTCGTTTCTCCGCATACGGGCTATAGACTAATGAAAATAGCTTGGTCGATATACGACATGCCGGTATTCCCCAAATACGGGCTACCGGCCATTGAAAGTAGGCTTTCTATAGCTTAAACAGAAATCTACAGCACCTCGCATGCGGACCCTATCGACTCATGAAAACGACTACATGCGGTCCCTATGGCATGCATGAACCGAAATCCCCCACACCCTGAATGCGGGCTCTAACGACCAATGAAAATAAGCCTTTACTCGTGCAGAATAGACCGCAGACTTACAAAAAGACAAGACCTCTAATTCTGCTGGAGTTATAGTTAAATTTACATACTCAGTCCTTAACACATATTAAGTTAGTACGCCTTTAGGCCATATAGCTGATTTCCTATGTTCTACAAATCAGCTCTTTCTCATTGCATTTGCTTTATCATCTGCTGATAAAAAGTTATTATTTCTTAACTATTATTATTTCTAAACTAGATACACTTACTCTTATCCGAGAATTCTTTCCTTATAAGTGTATCTTAATAACTAAATGAACTAGGTTTACGTGTCTTCTTGTTTCTAGATTGCAAGTTTTTGATGATTGGAGTAGATGGGTAAGTCAGTCAGTCTTAGATTTCAATCTACCTATAGGAAATATATACTCGTAGATAGAGATTCTTGCAAAAACTTTTCAAAACTAGGAACCTTTTTTTTTTTTTTTTTTTTTTTTTTTTTTTGTTGCCCGGGGAAAAATGCGTGACGCATACCACCCGCACCCGGGGGAGCGCAGGATGGTTATGTGGGACTCCCCGCCGGCACAGCACCATATGGTCGATAAGTTGCTGTGCCGGCGGGTATACCCACTAAAAAACCCCGGGGTGTTCCTTCGCGCCGCCATGTGTCGGGGCTGCGGGCACGCCGAAGCACTCATCCGCGGCCCCGACGGCGTTTGGTCCTCCATGGAGGACCCCGCCACGGTGGGGTGAGGTCCTTCACCCCAACCCTCCCAAGGGGCGCGCGGAAACACGCGCGCGCCTCCTCGCAGGCCCTTAAGGTGGGCAACGGATACCCCCGCATCCGTTGCCCGAGCCCCACATCTTGGGCTTGGAAGGGTGTTCCGTGCCCTCTCGAACGCCTACCGAACGTGCGAGAGGACAAGGAAGGCCCATCCCAGCCCACCACCACGCGCAAATAGCGCAGGGGGGTTCTCTGGTTGCCCCAGTGCAGAGGTCGACTTCTGCACAGGGGAAAGCCGAGAACCCTCCCTCAGCATTAAGGGCCTGAAGGGGTGTTTCCCGCCCTCCCGAACGCTGTCATAGACGTGCGGGAGGACGCGAAAGACCCTCCCCCGCCCACCACCACGCGCACCAAGCGCAGGTATTCTCTAGTTGCCCCTGTGCAGGGGTCCAGACCCGCACAGGGGAAAGTAGAGATACCCTCTTCAACTTAAGGGCATGGAGGGGTGTTTCCCGCCTTCCCGAACGCCGTGGCAAACGTGCGGGAAGACGCGAAAGACCCGCCGCCGCCCCCCACCTCGCGCAACAAGCGCAGGGATTCTCTAGTTGCCCCCGTGCAGGGGTAGATCTGCCCAGGGGAAAGTAGAGAATCCATCTCACGGCGGGGCTCAATTGAGCCCGCCCGCGCCGTCCGCTGTGCCCCATGCTAACTTCATGGGGACACGCGGAGACGCTCCTCCCGGGCGTGGCGGTCTACTCACTGAAGAGCCCACCACAGCCCATTTAGCAGGATATCGGCCGGCGTCTGGCAACAGTTACCCACCTTGGTTTACCGCAGAAATCATATATAAACTTAAAATTAAACATTTTCATCTGTGTAAATACAGGGAACTTAGATTAGAATTTAATTATGAAGTTTTCAAATACTATAGATGTCACACAAAAATGTTGATTGATATATCGTATAAGAAACATATTGAAACCATAGAGACTAATATTTGTAACGACCCTAAACAATTCTGGCGGCATGTTAAAGATAGGCGCACAGTGAGAGCCCAACAAATCAATATACGCATGATGGTAAAGCGCTGGTTGGGCAGGAGGCGGCCAATGCATTCGCTGAATATTTTAGTTCCGTATTCCTTCCTGATGTTCCGCTCTTAGATGCTAATGCAGCTAGCAGCTGTGATGTTAGTGACTCTCGCCTAATATGTGTGAACGCCGTTTCAGTAGCCGATATCCGTAGAGCTGTTCGTCGCTTGAAACCGTCTTCGGCGGCTGGCCCGGATGCTATACCGCCATTTCTTGTAAAGGATTGTCAGTCTGCGTTGGAGACACCGCTTTTACATATTTATAATACTTCCCTTCGTACGGGTCGCTATCCTCATAAGTGGAAGATTTCCAAAGTAACGCCCGTTCCAAAAGTTACCTCATCCACGGAAGTTAATACTTTTAGGCCGATAGCAGTATTAGGTGTTTTTAATAAAATATTTGAGTCCGTTATAAACTGGTATCTATCACGGCAGATTGACATTTATTTGTGTGATTCGCAACATGGGTTCCGGACCAAACGTTCGACAGTCACGAACCACAGTGTACTTGTCGAGTATGTCTCTACACATATGGATGCCGGTAGGCAAGTAGACACTGTCTTCCTAGATGCCAGGCGTGCATTCGATGTAGTAGACAACGATATTCTGCTGATGAAGCTGTCGTTAATGGGAGCGTCTCCAGGGCTGCTGAGATTTTTTGCTAGCTATCTAAAAGACCGCCGTCAATATGTACAGCTGCAATCGCACAGATCCGGAGAGTTCTATACTAGGTCGGGTGTCAGCCAAGGGAGCACTCTGGGGCCGACTTTGTTCTTGATCATGATAAATGATCTCCCGAAGGTGTTGAGAACAGCCCATTGTTTAATGTTTGCCGATGACCTGAAAATATATCTATCGATAGATAATTTATCGGACTGCGTAGCCTTGCAGAATGATGTAGAGTCGGTGGAAAGGTGGAGTCGTCTAAATAAGCTCTGTTTTAACGTAAATAAATGTAAAACTATTACTTTCTCAAGATTACAAGCGCCTTTATCGTTGACGTACATTTTGGAAGGTTCTGCATTGGAGAAGGTAAATTCTATCCGTGACCTAGGTTTAACATTGGACTCCCGCCTTGACTTCCGGGAGCACGTTATCTCGACATGCAAGGCGGCTAATAAGACGCTGGGATTCATAATGCGTACAGCCTCCCAGTTTTCGGATATCAGAGTGGCGGTATTGCTGTACAACGCCTTCGTTCGCAGCAAATTAGAGTTTGGCGCTACAGTGTGGGACCCGCGGGAAGCCAAATACACTCTCATGGTGGAACGGCTCCAGCGTAAATTTGCTCGCTATGCGTATAAACGTAGCTATGGGTACTATCCATTCTTGTACCCATCACTATTTGTCTCCGGGATGGTAGGGCTCGACACACTGGAACTGAGGCGGAAACTGCTGCTCATTGTGCATTACTGCAAGATATTGCGCGGTGAGTTGCACAATCCGCATAATTTCCTGTCTAGTGTTGGGTTGTATGTGCCAGATAACTATTTACGTTCCGTACGTAGGCATCACCGGTTGCTGGTGGGTCCACCGCCACCTAGGACGCGTCATGCCAGCAATACGCCGACACGCCGAGCCGTATCTCTCTTGACCGCGTTTCTGAGCGAGAACCAACATGTCGACATATTTCACGATAGTATAAGCATTCTAATAACTAACTTAAGGTTATTTCTAAGCCGTTCCTAACATAGTTTGCGTTTGGTGTATACTGTAAGCATTCTATGTCTTATTAATGAATAAATAAATAAATAAATAAACAGACGAGCAGATGGACGTCTGTTGCCAGACGCCGTTGCCCAGGGTGCACCACGGGGAGGTTTCCTGCACGCACCCCAAAAAAAAAAAAAAAAAAAAAAACTAGGAACCTTGAGTTAAGATACACCAACTCGATTAGCACCAACAAATATTTGAAGAACTATATGGATTTTTTTAATACTCAAAGAAATTTGAACGTCAAGTAGTTGCGGTGGTCGACGATAAGAAGACAGTGGGTTAACAAACGATATCGTATTAGGTAATTGTTGGATGCGGAT
This sequence comes from Hemistola chrysoprasaria, assembly GCA_947063395.1. NCBI lineage: Eukaryota > Metazoa > Arthropoda > Insecta > Lepidoptera > Geometridae > Hemistola > Hemistola chrysoprasaria. The sequence goes on from OX346714.1 coordinate 14,246,423, forward strand.
CTCATGCGCCGCGCCGTGGCCGGTTCCCAGTTCCCGCCGGCCGACTCCGAACCGTGTCGCCGACCTCGACATAGCGTAGATAGGTATTAACAGTAGGATACGTACTTTAAAACTTTCTTCCGAGGTAGACCTGGTAGGCTGTGATCATAAAATCCTCTGCACACGAGCTACGATTCATCTAATCATCATTCTTCAAGCCACTGACTTGGAAAGTATTATTCGTCACCGGTCAGATCAACACATTTCTTTTTTTTCAAGGTACACGTAGTGTATTTTTAATATGAATATGGGAAGAAAAATTTTCACACGCAAGCGGGACTTCAACCCGCACCTTCCGCATCAATCCGCGTGGTGGACACTACCAATTGAGCTACCGTGGCCTACTGGCCATCGGCGAAATTTTTATTTCCATATCCAAATTGGATTTCAAGCGATAAGGCCGCTCTAGTCTTTAAAAATATAAAATATCATGATGTATTATATCATCGCTGTGGAAATGTCTCAGCAAAATCCAATAATTTCACTCAAGAACTGCATAAAAGTAAATAGAAAAAGTGTTGGATATAACATGCTCTATCGCCGTGGCGGGACTCTACAGAATAAGTATTCTACCCTCCCGACTCCCTACTCCCTACCCATGGTTGCCGTAAGAATAAATACATAAAATAAATAAATCGTTTATTGACCATGTAAAACGGCACATATTACAATGTTATTTACATGCAATAACATAATATAAAGCTACCATGCAAAAATTGAAAGGTACAAGTTTTAAATAGGCTTAAAACTAGACAAAATTATATGCGATATTATCCGCCTTTATGGTTATCATATCCAGAGGACGGGCAGTAGCGTCTTCTGTGTGAAAACATCGAACTGGGCTCACCAACCCACCTGCGTTTTTACTAAACACAGTACACAGACACACACTTCCTACTTAACCACTAAAAATATATTATACCTATTAAAAAGCCATGAGTTGTTATTCTGTAAAGTAGCTACCAGTATGAGCCCTCACTGTGCCACTGCAGCCTCCATGCTTCACGATCGCTAACTGACGTGTGAATAGACTTGCATGATGTACATTGCTGGTTTACTTTTGCTTAAAATACATTCTTCGATTTGGAAGGGGAGAGTGGGTCAATTAGATTCCACGTAATTTTCAGAAGCATATTTTTAACTAAAATGGCTACTTATTTCATAAGAACGTTTATTTATTGTCAACAAATTTTACTCGTAAAAATAATATTTTACTAGCTGTGACCCGCGGTTTCACCCGCGTAGTCTTCGTTCCCGTGGGAATATCGGGATAAAAAGTACCCTATGTGTTATTCCAGGGTCTAAGTTACTTACGTACCAAATTTCAGCCCAATCGGTTCAGTAGTTTTGGCGTGAAAGAGTAACAAACATCCATACATACATCCATACTTACAAACTTTCGCCTTTATAATAGTATATTAGGATTAGGATTAGGATTAGTAATGAGTGTGATTATGAACTAAATTAATAGTCGATACGAGTATAAGTACCTAAATTATTTTGAATTTCTGTGCAGGTGGAACGAGGGTGGAGTTAGGAACGAAAAGACCGTTTGCAAACTGGATAATCATAGTTATAAGTCAAGAAGTGTGTGTAAAGTCACATCTCGAAACGAGTAAAGCCGCTTATCCACTAGGCTACAATAATTGGATACGTGGATAAGAGCTATAAAGTTCATGGTTTTTATGATTTTTCATCGTTGCTTTTTACTAATACACAAAACTATTTAATTAGTATGTATTGTGTATTAGTATTAATGTTATTACAGACGAGATATTATGACACCACAAAACAGAAAAAAAGTTATAAATCGTGTAGCAACTGGTGGTAGAAGTGATTTGCTCCAAAACTTTTACATTAGACACGTAAAGTAAGACAAAAATCTATCACGCAATGTAAAACAAACACTAAGTAACGACCACTAGCTTGTATTACCGCAATACAAGCCTCACCGCGGCCCCTCTGGCCTCCGCAAGCGAGCGGCGGCCAGTCCTCCCCCAACCTCCTCTAACACCGCGTCTCGCGCGACCATACCCAGTGCCGAACAATAAAACAGTTTCAATCACACAAAAAACCGTGCTGTGTTTCACATTTCACAACTACACTTTGGATTTTTGTCACTGTAAGTACTGACTACACTTTTTGTGTCAAAGTGAAAGCTTTAAAATTGATCTACAATTTAGCTTAGCCAGCTCCCGGCCTATTTAAGATAGGTACATATTTGAAAAGATCGAACCTACTTGGCCGATTAATAAATGCAGAAATGCGAAATCATTGAAAAGTAATGACAGAGACAGTAAAGTGGGTTAATTTATTGCTGAATAGAGGTATTATTTTTTGTTATACTCGTGCATTTGACGCTGATTATGTTATTATAATTCATGACGACTTTTAATTGTACAAGTTTAACTAGATAAATGTAGACTGCAGGTAGGTTGTAACTTGTAACACAGATTGGGTAAAGTCTTAAAATACCATTATATTATATATTAATACTTTATATATTATACTATTATATGATAGTATATATATACAATTTTTTTTTATGATAGTGAGTAAGAAGCCGAGCAAATCAGTGCCCGATGGTATAAGCACCATGATTGCCCATATCAGACGCAGTGCCACACAATGTTTTAAAATTCAAAATTCTGCGCGGCACTGCACTGCGCCTGTCACCCTGAGACATGAGTTGTTGAATCTCATCAATATGCTATTACTATTACGACTTTATTATACTTATATTACTGCAAATATAGTAAAGGAGTAGGTAGAGCTTACATTAGGTATCAACAGGAATCAGGAAATAAGAATATAGAAATAAATGTTTTAATTGTAATTTACAGGATTTCATTGATTTTATTATTTTCCGGAAGTGGCGCATCTTAAAAATCATATCCTACTAACATTATAAAGGGTTATTATACCTAGTTCCATGTATGAGTATGTGTGTCTTTGTTTGTTTCTTCTTCACGCATAAACCACTGAACCGATTAGACTGAAATTTGGTATGTAGATAGTTTAGACCCTAGAATAAAACATAGGGTAATTAATATCCGGATATTCCAACGGGAATAATGACTACGCGGCTAAAACCGCGGGGCACAGCTAGTGTTACCATAATATTTAAATGTATGGATTTGATACACACGGAATTAATAATTTAGCGGAAAAACTTATATCAGTTTTCCCTCATGAATATTATCTCTATATTCATACGCTTTATATAACTCTATAAAACGCTCTATAGGAACTTGTTACGTCATAAAATTATAATAAAACTCCAAAAATAAGTTAACATTTGCGTTAAAACCAGTGACAGACAACTTTTTAACAATAATTTATTGGCTTGCTCTTTATAAGACAGAATCGTAGCGATTCAGGTAATTAAACAAGTTCATTCTAGGTATTAATATGAATTTGTCTTGTAGATAAGCATTTTTATTTAGGTCTTCGAAAATCCGTGTGAAAAACATAAAACTAAAATAAAAAGTTACCTTAGATGTTTTTATATATTAGTACCATGATTATGCTAAGTGCTAAGTTGAGCATTATGCAAGAGGTGGTGTTGTTCCAAAGAAAAGAGTCAAAGGCGAGCGTGGATAAGAGATACCGAGTAGCGGAATATTCATAGGACACGTGTTTCATACGACGTTTTTCAACACCCTAATTTTTTTTTTCACGTGTCGCGCTCATACCTGCGCAAATGCACTGACAAATACATATTAAAATGGAATATACACAAAATAATGTTTTCAATACACAAATTAAGGATAATTTGTTGTTAAAATATATAATTTGATGATAAAAAATATTGTTAATGAGTTAATATATTTATAATTAATTAAAAAATATTTATAGTTTTTTGGCATATAAATTCTTTGTGGCGATTAAAAAAACGTAAAGCAAAAAGCAACCTAAATACGCTCAGATGACGGTCACGTTACAAGTAAGGGTGTAAAAACTTATTATTGCTTCCTCAATAAATGACCTCTAAATTAGACGGCGGTTCTTTTAATAAAATTATACTCTCTTACAGAGTTTAAAGTACAATATAAATTGGTCAAGTGCAATTTGTACTCGAACTCAAAGGGTTTACATATCTAAACATCATATTTATTAATTTTTTTAACTCCGATCACCCTTAGGTTTACCAAGGAATAAAAAAAAGATAAAAAAAAATCACCTCCTTTTTAAAATGTAACGAAGTAATCCAAGAGATTCCAAAAATCTCCATTAATCTTAATGAATGTCATCCGAGACCTAATGAATGAAATTGCGGCTTAGTGTAATGCAGGGCGCAGATGTTGAACACTTTCATCAGTTTGTATGAGCTTCTATGAAGTTGTATGGCTCCATTTGGGCAGATTGCTCGGCTTAAGTATGCCATTTGTTTCTAGCTAATGATACCTATTCTTCAACGCTACGCAAAAATATACTCGGATAACCCGAGTATTTTCTTGGATATCTTCTGAAGAATTATATGAAGTTATACTTTCATAGGATAAAAACCTTGTAAAATATAGCTTGATAAGTAACAGTTGAACAAAAATAAAGTTTTGGTCATATTTTCTTATATTATGTAAATATCAGGAAATTTATAATTCAAATGATTAATCTAATACCTACCCTCTTAGAACTCAATTTACGAAAATATGGCTGCATTAGACTGCATTAACAATGCATTAGAACCCCTCAGTCCTGCACTTACACTCTTAGGACCTATTAGCATTTAAGTTTTTCAACGGGTGAAACTAGTTTTCCTCAAATTATTTTGAATCTTACTTAAGTCCTAGATTCCTTGTTATATAAAAGAAAATACGTTAGTTTAGCCTGTTATGTGAGGACATTGATAAGGTCGGGTTTACTAATGAAACGCATAATATTTATTGTCATAGTATACTTTGGCATAACTACATTCAGCATAATGATCACTTTGCATTAAATTATTAGGCACAATTATTTTGCCATAATGTTTCTTGTCATAAATACTATTAGCATGACAATGAAGCATAATTTATAAAGCATAAATTATAAACGTAATTAATGATATTTACACTAAATCTTTTTTGTCATAAATGCCCTAATAAATAATAACTTTAGTAAGAAATTTATAAAACAATGCCAAGGTAGTAGCCAACCTTTGAGATAATGATAATAATAAAACTAACCTAACCAATTAATTCGGATTTCGAAATATTTTATACGTATGCCATAAATATTTAGAGGATAATCAATTATGCCTAAATATGTTAGACCAATTACTACTTATGCTACAGTATTATTATGCCAAAGTATTATAATGCTTACAAAAGTATGCGAAAACTTTATGACATACAATTTTATGCCTAAAAATGTATGCCCTTAAAAAAGTCGTAATTTATATGGGCGGTAATCTCATTTGAGACTAAGCACTAAGGAAGTTTTCGGGCTTCGTTACCACTTTCGATAGACTACTTCTTTATGATAATTAATTTAGGATAGCCGACACTGCAAACGGTTTTTTGATTAGTTGTGCCTTATTTTTTTTGATTTGATTGTTTGGGCCTAGGTATTAACCTATAACCACTTAATAAATAATAGTACTTTCGTGCTATAACTCTATTCACTATCCTTTTGAAGAGCCTCATGTTGTAATTATCGAATCCGTATCGCTGTTATGTCAAATCCCATAAATATTGGACTTATCATTCATTGGAGTGAATGATCGCATTGGGTGATAGGGGTACAGAAGACCGTGTCTGGAAATTGTCCCATATTACTTATAAACAAAAAGTTGGCGGCACTGCACCCCATCGTAAGGACTCAAATCACCGTCACACGATGACGCACTCGGTACTTCCTCACGATTGTTATTCTCGACATGTGCTGCCATCATTACCATGGAGTAGAGTCAACGAACTAATTGGCAAACAAAGGACAAACCAGACCGCACAATGTCTTTGGTAATCGGCTTAATGCCATCATGCTGCAATAATTTTATTAAAGTGGTTTTTTAACATAACATAACATACATTCACGCCTTTTTCCCGAAGGGGTAGGCAGAGGTGTACCCAGGACTCAGTCCCACAGTAGATACACCCACATTTCGCCAGTATGTTATTGGTCCCATGTAATAGGGGGCGAGCCTATTGCCATCTACCGGGCACAGTTCCAGACTCCAGGCAGTTATTGAGATAATTCCTAATGGAAAAATCCAATATTTAGCAATGCCTGACCTGGGGATCGAACCCGGGACCTCTCGATTGGCAGTCGAGCATGCGCCCTCTACGCCACCGAGGCAGTCGTTTTTAAACTGTTCGGTTATTTAATGCTCATTTACAGAGACCATTAGGAAAAGTTTGTCAATGGCTTTAATTGCTACCCAATTAAAGCCAGCCAGGTATAAGCCAGCCAGGTATAATAGATTTTTCAGTTGGTTGTCTGACAGTTATTTAGTTTTCCAAAAACCTAGACTTAAATAAAAATACATATTTTAGATTCTTAGCAACATATAAACACACACGTACTCACACATATCCAAAGTTATGCATTTATATTAGTGGGTTGAGAGTTGAGAGATAACGGAATAGACGTTAAGTGGGATTTACACAAAACTCTATATCTGTGTGTATCTACTATGGGACTGAGTCCTGGGTACACCTTTGCCTACCCCTTCGGGAAAACGGCGTGAATATATGTTATGTTTTATAACATTGTTTCTTTTATTGGTAAAGTATTATTCTCTTCTATTGTATTCTTCTATTCCATCCCCACAAAGTGTTATTAAAATTATGTATCTATACCTTAGAGGTAGCCCTCTTGCCATCTACCGGGCACAGTTTCAGACTTGACAAAATTCCCAGTGAAAGAATCCAATAACGCTTTTTGCCACATTTGAATTTGAATTATTATTTTAATGTCGAATGGCCCGCGGTCAATTTAATTTGGTCCTTTCAGACGTAGAGTACATTACACAGTAGAATCATTACCGTGCCTATTATCTGTTATGTGGCATAGATTGCTAACCACTATTCCACTGATACAGTTTGTTAATAAAACTATCGAATCAAGAAAGGTGTCAAATTAATTATAGTGTAATAAACTTTATTACCCACGTTTTTAAACCACTAACTAATTAATTATGAAAGTGCGTTTATAAAACCAGGTCAATATCACATGGTTTCACGTAGGTATTTGTATAAACATTATTTATACTAAGTAACTAGCAACGATGATATTGTGTTGTGTTGGCTAGTTGATGATCCCGGGTTCGATCCCCAGGTCCGGAAAAATGTGTTATTGCATTTTTTCATCAGGAATTTTAATTGACCTGGGTTTTGGAACAGTGCCCGGTAGATGGCAAATGGCAAAGCCAACGCAAACTGGCGAACCGTGGATATACTCGTACTTAGCTATACTATGATGGGACTGAGTCCACACCTCAGCCTGCCCCTTCGTGAAAAAGGCGTGATGTTATGTGTTGGTAGCCCTTCCCCTATTGACCTAAAAATTATAATGGCAGGACGTCGCGTGTGTTTTCCATTTACCATCTGATTAATAATGAAAATAATAATTAGTTATTCGATAAGGGTGATGGGACCCGCTGGGGATGCATGACACGCAATGCCATGACCTAGCATTCAATTAGTTTTTATTACTTTTGGAAAATAATTAATGAAAGTTTCGTGTGTTTTGATCATTTACTTGTATGTCTACTATTACTAACTAGACTATTACTAATATAAGTAACGAGTCACAAGCTGTGAGCTAAGGTTCAAAGTGATCATCCTCTGAGTATCTTAATATAACATATCATCACGCTTTTTCTCGAAGGGGTAGGCAAAGGTGTACCTAGGAGTATAAAACATAGTAAGTGCACCCACATTTCACCAGTTTGTTAATAATTAATTAAATTAATTGAAATCGTGGCTTTCCGGTACGTATCTCCTTCCAGTCCTTATCCGACACTAGCTTGTGTCGGATAAGGTGCGTCTTTTCTTGTCTTTTATCCGGAAACTCTGCACTGACTACTTTAAGGTATGGACACAGAATACAGACTTAAAACGGTTTGTTCCCGTTTGTTCACCTGGGTGAATTCACCTGGGTGAACAAGTGGGAAAATAATTTCCTATCAATTCACCTATGCATCAATTCACCTGGGTGAATTGACCTAGGTGAATTGATGGGAATAAAGTATGGGTTGATATTATAAAGTCTGATTTTAAGAGCTGAACAATTTTATTGAGTAAAACAAAAGACAGTCTTATTGAGTGGAAACCAAGTGACTATAGCAGATGTAAGCCATGTTAGGCTAGCTGAGTACCATCGGTTAAGTGGTTAAGTGTGAAACGATAGGTAACAAACATACGCACGCACACATGCGCATCCTTCCAACTTCCAACTAAACCTTCCAATATACAACATAAAGTAAGAGATGATAAGGTTACCAAGTGGTTGCAATATTAATGAAGTGACAGGATACCGAATTTCGAGCCGATCGGACTACAAGAAGTTACTTATATCTCTTCAGCCGTTAGAAAAGAGCTGATAATCTTCAAACGGCTGAACCGGTTTTCATGAGAAATAGCTAAGAACACTCTTGAACAGCTTTAAAACAATAAGTTATTAAGGCATACATATATAATATGTATGCATAGTATGTACATTAGTACATACAAACAGCCACGCCTTGTTCCTTGTGGGGTAGGCAGGGACTATTTCCCTCCACTTGCTACGATCCTGACATACAACTTCCGCTTCGTTCACTTTCATGACATTTTTCATACTTGCTCGTCGGTTGTAGGTACTTTTGAGTTGGTCTTTCCTAAGAAAAACATCAATTTGTTCATGAAAAGTACGCTTATGACGACCCCTACCGACTTGACCATACACACTAGCCTTATAAATCTCTTTTGTTAATCTCCTTTCATCCATTCTCTCCACATGTCCGAACCACCTCAGCTTTCTCTATCTTTGTCACTACATCTGTATACATAGTGTAGGGTTCTATACCTATTTACCAGAACAAAACGCTTCCAATCCCAAAGACAATCCGCCTAAATTCTAGGCGGATTGTTTTTGGGCTGTATGTCTGACAGTTAGATAGATAGATACACAGACAGATACACAGATACGTTAAACTTATACACCTCTTCCTTTTTCGGTCAGGGGTTAAAATCGTGAAACAATTGGCGGGATAAGTAAGGACTATACTTAGTAGAATTGTTGGCAAAAGGCGAGACGAAGCTATTCGCAAATAGGAAAAACAGCAGACATTCCCAAGCACAGCGAGTCTGCGGTCCTGATTCACGGATGACTCATGCAGCTATATCTATAATCTATAGTGCAGTTCTATCTATAACCGGTGAGTCACCGGCGCGGGCGCACCGTTCAACTTATAACTTGTTTTAAGTAAACAATGACAGCTGAACTTGGATTGTCACACGTAAGAACACCTGCGGGGAAAAAATAGAACTATCATTGTCTGTCTGGCTGGTTAGCACAGTGGTATACTGACCCTGCCTTCAAAACAGTAAGGACCGGGACACAAACTTGGGAGTTTGATTCCCGGGTAGGTCAAACATTTGTGCGCATGCGCATGTCGATTTTTTCTAGCCTAGTTTGGGAAATTCCTACTTCCTACTAATAATATAAATGCGAAAGTTTGTGAGGACGGATGGATGGATGTTTGTTACTCTTTCACGCCAAAACTACTGAACCCATTGGGCTGTTTGGTATGCAGGATTGCTTAGACCCTGGAATAACATAGGGTACTTTTTTCCTGATATTTCCACGGGAACGATGACTTCGCGGGTGAAACCGCAGGGAAAAACTAGTAGTTAATAAGGCCGTGTGCTGTAAAAAAAAGAGCCTTTTTTGATTAGGGGTTAAAAAGTAAAGGCCCTTACACAAGAAAGGTCCGTTTTTACTAGAAATGTGCGAGGTAGCTGAACGGCGAGGATGATATAGTGATGTGCAGGTAAGCACTTCGAGGATATCACTCATCCTCGCCCTGTTGAGCCATTTCCACTAGGTAAATATAAATAATTATGAAATATAATATAATAATACTAGCAATGCCCCGCCGTTTCACCCGCATAGTCTTCGTTCCCGTGGGAATATCGCGATAAAAAGTACTTTTTATGTTATTCCAGGGTCTAAACTATCTATACACCGAATTTCAGCCCAATCGGTTCAGTAGTTTTAGCGTGAAAACGTAACAAACATACACACACAAAAATAGTGCTAGCGCTGTTTTTTGTGTTATCTAGATGGCGCTGGAGTTGAGTTAGAACTCGGTAGCGTTTTTTCACCTTATAAAAACGTTACTTCTTTACACATTTTTTTACGTTACTTTATTACTTTTTTGACAGCCTCGTTGGCTCAGATGGTAGTAACTCTGTTTTCTGTGCCGCAGGCCCCGGGTTCGATCCCCGGCCAGGTCAAACATTTGTGTGCATGAACATGTCTGTTCGAACTGTGTCTGGGTGTTATAAGCATATGTAAGTATATATATCAGCACAGAATACTAAATATCAGTCAACTGGTTACCATAGTACAGGCTTTTGGCCCAGTTTGGGACCAGATGACCGTGTGTGGAAGTTGTCCCATATTATTAATATATTATTATTATTATATTACATTGTACTGAGATTTCAGATGTATAATATTAGTAAGATTAGATATCGTATAATATCCCATTTTATCCGTTAACTACTAAAAACCGGAATTTACTATACCTCCAATATTACGCAAATTACACACAGCGGACCAAATAAAAGTCCGAATGCGGAAAAGGAGTCCTGTCTCCACCTTACGCCTTACATTACATATTGAGGTTACGAGACAAAACTGTGTTTGGCACTTTTTCATAACTTCTGCATAAGTAATATAAACTAGCGCCATTCAGAGTCTTCACTCTTGACACTGCGTGGTGAGGGCCTAATAAAATATCGACGTTTATAACTCGGTAGACCGGTTTCGCGCAGTTGCAATTCCATGTGCTTTGGACTCGTAAGTTTTAAGTCCTTAGTCTTACGTATTTGAATATTCAAAAGGGAGAAAGAGCTCACGGCCATATTGGTATTACTAAATATTAATATGCGCCGTGTGCCAAAGGCCTACGCATTTTATAATCACATAAAAATAACCACCTAAAGCTGCTTTTGGTACCTTGAAACTTATTCGGGGAGAAGACTTATAAAGCACTTAAGTACATAAATATTTATACATTCACTAAATGAGTTCCGCGGTTTTTTATCAGTATAGCCATCGTTCCCGTGGGAATATCGGGAATTCCTTTATTTACTTACGCACACATTTGACGCGTTATGTTTTCTACGTAGTAAGGCTTTTTGACGTGACAACGTCTTATAATTCGATAGAGCCGGCTGCACGCACGAAAAAACATGACTCATGCGGCGTTACCTCGCTCTGAGGCGCTCCATGTAAGGCTTGAAGTGCAAGCGAGAGCGCGGAACGAGCGACAAAGAAGCACAATCGGCCTTTGCGTTCGGCAGCGTTCGACATCCGTCTCTCTCCTACTTCAGTGAGCGATGCGTCTGCGTGGACAACTGCTATACTATAGTACATTTAGGTACATGTTTTGATCGAGTATCAAGTGCAGTGAAAAGTGAAACAAATGAAATTAAAATTTTCTTTTGAAAAATGCTACCATTTCATCAGTATTTTCTTAAGACGTTGTCACGTTCAACTATCGTCAGTAAACCGACTTTACAGACAACCAATTTTTTTATGATAGTGAGTGACAAGACGAGCTAATGAGGTGAGTGGTGGTAAGCATCATAATTGACCATATCAGACACAGTGCCACCCAGTGATTTGAAATTCAAAATTCTGCGCGGCACTGCACTGCGCCTGTCACCCTGAGATATGAGTTGATGACTCTCATCATGCCCAGTAATTTCGCTGGTAACATTGCCCTTCATACCGAAACACAGTAATGTTTGCACATTACTGCAGGCTATTGCGAGCCCACGATTGTATGGAGTGATAGGAGTCTGCCTGAATGAAAACCATATAAGGCTACGATTAGTTACCTTGCCCTTCACAGAAGCTTCCTTGTTAATACGCCATAACAACATGATTGCCCCCTACATAGGGTTGTTCAGAATTGGCAGGTAAGCGGTAAGGGGACCACCCCTCTTTACTCTTGACCCATTTTTCATGCGTTTAGGTTATGCACAATGATATAAAATATCTGGAAGTAACATTCAGAATGACTGACCTGTTATGTTGGCTCAGTATTTTTGATTCGCGGGTTTAATATAAGGATAAGTCGAACATTGAGTAAAAAATAAATTTTGTTCAAAAAACTATGTTGACGTTCTTTATTATACACATTTTGGGCTGTGTTTCCCCCCTTTTCTCTAAGTTCTGTAAGTGTTTTCTCTAAGTAGTGTTCTGCGTTCTCTCGCAGAAATAAATTTAATTAAATCGATATGTTAGCATATGCTTTTTATTATAATTATTATTTACTCACTATATAAGATAACTAGCTGACCCGGCGAACTTCGTACCGCCATATTTTATTTCTCTAATCGCAACTGAGGAAATTCAGGTAAAATCGAATTACCTAAATTTAAAATAAAACTGGAGTACTCAATTGAAAAATTCATATTCTTGTTCAAAATGCGTGGAGATTTTACTGAGACTATCACTTTCCGGGAGATACCTAGTATTAATTCACTCGTTTAAAAAGGAACTGAACTGCGGTGACACTCGGCGCCAGTATTTATACCTGAACCTTGAATTTCCCGAACGTTCTAGTTCGCATGCTTCGAGAAGAATCGATTGATCGATTGTTCGAAATAGTGGATCTCGATGGTTCGAGAGGGAGCTTTGTTTACGCTCAGAGGAGGTCTCGAGAACGAATGAGATACCAAAGCTTTGGACATTCAAACCAGAGATGGCGACTCGATAAAATTTGATGCCCAGATCTTGAAACTTTGATTAAAATTTGGCGCCAAGACTTTAATAATTCTCTAACAAAAATAGTAAAATTTTTTTTGTTATTAATGGTAATAATATTGTAACATACGCAGTATAATTATAAAAATATCAGTCACAAACCATTAAAATAATACGGTTATATCGTGAGCATAAATAAATATAACGTGAAATAAAGTAATAGAATTTATATTCTAAGAAACAGAACACTGCGCCATCTATTGGGTGTATTTGCAACCTAGATGTCAAACAATATTGAAGAATTTTATCGATGAATCAACGTACACCGCCATCTATGAGAACTTCATAAAAATAAACAGTAAATAAACACTTGCATAAGAAACAATTAATTGATACATTTTATTCGTTTACATTCTCGACATAAGCGAATAATTGAGATGATAACTATCCTATCCAGTAAGTTAGACCAAAATACGGGTACATGTGAAATTTGATTGAAATCGGTTCAGTAGTTTTGGAGTTTATTCGGGACAAACATCGTGACACAAGATTTTTATATATATAAGATAATTACTTATTGAATGGTATAGAAACAGATTAAGAAAAAACTAGCGTGGAAAAAGTTCGTAAAGATCGGATAAAAAATTGTAAGTAATTTTCAAGGAATCTGCAGAATGTGTGTCATTAAAGACATTGGTGTACATGTGCTAGTCTAGCTGACTAACATAATAGGAGGATTCATATATAATTAAACATTATTATTGAAGGAATTATATAAATACATTATGTACCTTTCCTATTATCTTCTTATTTTACGTATAAATTATAAATAATCACAACCATACTAAGGCCTTTTAAGTACAATCATTATAGTTATTTTTTAATGTTTGCTGAGAAAAAAGTAACAACAATGTCAGTATCATCAGGTAGATAATAGTTATGTTCTAAAGTTTAAAAAAATAAAAAGCCTAATCTAAAATCTCAGCCTAAATCTCGTAATACCAAATCTAAAGTAAGGTAGGTACATTTGCTAATTCTTCCTGGGCCACTTCCATAAACCGAAGATCCTAACACCCAGGTCACATGTTATTGATGGCACGTGGTGCCGGAGGGTGCCCCAGAATAAATGGACTTAACCCATCGTATTCCTACCCTTGATATCTTGATAATAAATATTCTGCATTTATATATGTGGAGCCAAAGTTTGTGAACAGCCCAGCGCTTGAGACAACATGGGTTTAGTACCTCGTAGATTTAGGTACCTCTACCTACCTCGGTGAGACTACCTCGGTGGCGTAACGGGCGCATGCTCGACTGCCAATCAAGAGGTCCCGGGTTCGATCCCCAGGTCAGGCAAAGTGTTAAATATTGGATTTTTCCATTAGGAATTATCTCAATATCTGCCTGGAGTCTGGAACTGTGCCCGGTAGATGGCAATAGGCTCGCCCCCTATTACATGGGACCAATAACATACAGGCGAAATGTGGGTGTATGGGACTGAGTCCTGGATACACCTCTGCCTACCCCTTCGGGAAAAAGGCGTGAATGTATGTTTATGTTTATGTTTAGATTTAGGTATGACGGATGATCACAATTAAAAAGATATTTATGTATTATATAAGTATATACAACAACGTGAAGCCTGAGAAGTATGAATAGAGTTACCTTGATGGACAAAATGAGAAATAGTGCGATAAGGGAACGCTGTGGCGTGTTAGAAGATGTAGTGACAAAGATAGAGAAAGGAATGCTGAGGTAGTTCGGACATGTGGAGAGGATGGATGAAAGGAGGTTAACAAAAGAGATTTATAAGGCCAAGTCGGTAGAGGTCGACCTAGGCGTACTTATGAACAAATTGATATTGTTCTAAAGAAAGGTCAAGTCAAAAATACCTACAATCGACGACCAAGTATAAAGAATGACCTAACGACTGCATCCTACATATAGGAAACAGCCGGGACCTACAGTTTAACGTGCCATCCGAAACACGGTAGCGCCCAGGCAGGCGAAAAGTTCATATGGTGAAATTCGATCCAGGTACTCCGGCCCCCTTATTACGGACGCAACAGAAGTGTGGAAAACGTTTAAATACTGTCAAAAAATTGCCATTTGACAGCAAAATTTACTGCTGTTGTTACGCGATTGCATGTTCGTAATACCACTCCCGATTTAAAGCCGGGCACATTTCCGCTGGGCCACAGACGCTACAAGATTAAGTTTTTACAAACAAGTATCATGATAATATCATACAGACAATAGTAAACCTGTATCTTGGGGGCCTTCTTTAGAATCGATCAACAATCGAATTATGGAGGAAGAGTATATATATACACTTCAAGTAATATATAAAATCTATTCAATGAACAAATCGAAGTAAAATGATGCGCAATAGGTAACTCAACTCGCATACGTGAGCTAGCTCCTATTTCTCTGACTCTCGACACTCAAATTACTGAAATTTCCATTTATAATCATTTTTGTTAGACATTCTCAGAATATGTACTGGATACTCGTACATTTGACAACTCTACACTTTGCAGGATGGCGCTTGCAGATTAGACAAAAATTTTTGTTCTTTTTCTGTTATTAATTTTTAATTAAGGAAAAATTGATATTTCCTTCATAAGCAACTGATAACTATCAGTCTCATCATGCACAACATAGAAAAAAGAGTATTCAATATAAAAAACAATGTCCCTTTCACCACATCAGTTAGAAAAAGCGTTATCTAGAGCCTTTAGTAGCCTATCCAAAATAGAAAGCTAGACCGCGCCTAGGTTCAGCATAATGGGATGCATTGATCTATACTTCGAAACTTAGGACTTTGGTAACGTTGGTTAATAGTATATCCATAGTATATATATAGTATATATCCATCCATAGTATATATATATACTCCGCGTGCGAGTAATGTATCACTGTCATTCTGCTATTTATTTACTTTATATCTCCTAATAGTGTTTCATTATTTTTACAATTTGGTTTTGTTTATCTAATTAAAAAAGTTTAATTTCAGTATACAGTTAAATTGATTATGAATATTACGTATTAAAGAAGTTATAAAGTAAAATAGCACAATGTTAGTGATACATAAGCTCACGCGCGGACTATAGGAATACGATATTATATCTAAGTATCGTTACGCCATGGTACCTATTATAGCGAGAGAACAGTTGATTTCCCTTTTAGAAAAAGAGGAGGATACATCAGTTTACAAGAATAAATTTCTGTTAGTGTAACTTAGGAGTAACTACAAGAACGTAGTGACTCAAGAGAACAGGTATAGACACAGCTGAATAATTTTAAGAGATTTAAAAATTTTGAAAACCGTTAAATTAAAATAATAATATATAGATACTATTTTATATTTTATCAAATGAGTTCTTCTGTTAATGAAACTTTGTTTCTAAACATTGCATGAGAAAAGTAAAGTAAATGTAACCTAATTAATAATATCTCGAAATCTAGCTTTACCAAAGTAGAACAACATAATCGAAAACTATCGTCAGAAACTTTTACAAACCTAGTTAAAAAGTTTGAAATCTTGACTATTACTACCTAGTAGATAAATTACTGGTCCGTAACTAAAGACGGCAATCATTTTAAGATTAGTCATTCGAGCAGTGAACCAAATCGTTGGATATTAACAATAGTTTGTTACAAATTGGATCTTTTTCCACCTGCCACAAACCCACTGCCACTCAAATAAATACTGTTGTAAAGAAAACTATCTGCCTAACATAATATTTATTGTTAAAGCAGGAAAGAATTATAGTCTGGAGTCGTAGATACATCATGATGATTCAGAACTCAGACTTTATTCTGATCTAATAATATTATGGTTAATATCGTGAGATAATATCAATTTAATTTATAGTGCTAATTAGTTATTTAATACATGAACTATGATAATTTAAATTAAATTATGACCGTTGTATATTAATACATACTAACGAAAAATAGATACTTAATAAATTAAAACAAAATGTATAAAACTAACGAATAAATATAAATTTATTGTTACATGTAATAAGTAATAAGTATGTATAACAAGTATTAAAATGATATTATTTAACTGGCGAAAATACTCGTATTAAAAACCTTGCGTAGGCTTCTTTAATATATAAACCTATATCTATAAAAGTATAGACCTTTACGAACTGCGTCTTATCTAATTTTATAATGAGCCAATAAAATAGAAAATCACCTTGAATTCTAAGCATGTTTCCTTCACCTCTTTAGAATGAAATATCAGAAAACTGAATATAATATCATTATCAGAACAACTTGCCTCGAGAAGTGGCCATATAATATAACCGGTTGCGAAAACAATAGACTTGGCAAGGCTTCACAATAACGTAATAGTTATGATGTGAAACACCTAATGAATTTAAATTGATACTCACAATTTCAGACATTTTCACGTGGTTTTTTTTTAAATTAATTAATTATGCAGTTTTAATTGCATTTTAATTTATACTTTTAGACAAGGTTTCCTGTGGTTTCGGTTTCAACGTTGACGCAATTTTTAAACTGAGCTATAGCTGTATGCACAATTGCCAATAAAAAGGAGAAATCATTTACTAAACTGACTTCACAAACCCAATCCACAAAATACTAATGTATATTTTATTTCCATACATTGCTAGCAAACAAGCTTCTAAGTCGCGTGACTAACTATGAACTTTTCCCTAATCATTTACACATTCTCCCACTTTCTAAACAATCCTGCGTTCAGGAAACAATGTAAATTATGTAACCTCTCAGATCAGGTGAACCTTTAGTCTAAAACAGTTATCAAACAAATATCAACCTTATACCTGCGGCCCTAGTACGAATCCCTGGTGAACTCCCTTCCAAAACTTTATTGTAGTCAAATTATTTGTAGTGGAAACGATTTTAGGCAAACTTTGGACCCTAAACTGTTAGATTTAAGATCGAAAAAGTTTGTTTTAAAGTCTGAGGCCAAAGGAAAAAGTAGGCCGTCGCGGTCACGAGCTTCGAACGCTTTATTCTGTTCGAGTCGTGACGGTAGGGCGAAGGTAGGAGTTCAGACCACCGTAATTATTACTATTAGACAAAATTATTAGGTGCTCTGAACGATTCCAGCTGAGAGCACCTGCGATAGAGTTGTATCTAGCAGTTTTAAAAATTTTGTAATTGATTGGATTTCCTCTCCAAGTAACACACAAAACAAATTAATTTCTTTTTAATAATTAGTTCTGATTTCTTATTAAGTGGACCGTCTTTCTGGCAGTCAATTGTTTATTATGAACTTCAGGTCTTCATATTATAAGACAGTCTCTAAGTAGACTAGAGTAGTCCCTGACAATATAATCTAGATAATATGTATTTGTTACAATATAGTAAACAATTTCTTGACCTCCAACTAAAGGTGATTCAGCTTCTGGCTTATTCAATATTCCTATTAGTCAAAATTAAATCCTGTTACGATGTAAAGAAAAGGATGAAAGGTTACTTAAATTAACAATTCTTCAAGCGACGGTGATGATTTTGTCAAAAACCTCCGTATAATAGTTATATCTGCATTGTTTTTACTAAAACAAATTAAAGTATTTAGCGTGGCGTCAAAGTGGCGGATTCTATAAATACCAATTTAAATAATTGCATCGATACCTGATCGCAAACCATTCGCTAATGGGTCTATAATACTCGTAATTATCGGCCACATATCACGGTGGCCAATAATTACGATACTATTTCATGTTTTACACATAATTTGGATAATTCTATATCATTAGAACTGAGGGCTATACTTTCCCTGTAAGGGTTGTGCTATTAACGAGTTGATTTGTAAATTATAGCTTTCGATATATGAGTTGCGACTGGCTATGTTCCTAAGTTTCGCGATAAAGTGAAAATCAAGCAAACATTGAAACTTATGGTTATCTACGTATAACATAAAGTTATCTACGATCTGTCGATATTATCTCGATAAAAATTATCGCCGTGGCGGTACCGGCTATAGAATAGTACCTACCTACCTACCTACCCTACACTCTTTTCGTGGTTGCTGTAAGAGTTGGCTCAGGGTCGTCAGATCCACGGCACGGTGCGGGCATCTGCGTCCTCTGAGCAAACCCCATCGAACTGCGCTCGCCGCCAATCCGCCTGCCAATCGTGGTGAGTGTTGACAAAACCCCCCGTTATGAGGGAGGCCTACTCGTATGTCCAGCAGTGGACTTCCAACGGCAGAGATGAAGAAAAATTATAAAGTTGATAATACAATTTCAGATTTTTTCATACTTATTTCTTATTTTTAATCAAAACCCCTTCATGAATTTATAGTTTTGTCTACTCTGATATCGTCTTGTATAGCACACTTATATTTTTTTGTATTATGTTATGTATGGATCTGACTTGAATTTTTAATTTGTACCCAAATATTCTATAGCGATCATTACTTATTTTTTATGATCTATCAAGTCAATTTCTATTCGAGTAGGATCTGGCAAACAAAGCGTTCGTTATGAATAGCTGCTTCTTCCGGTGGTTCGTATCTGAGGATCGGAGTTATCCAGACCATTGTCTGCCGGCCTTGTGCCTTTCACTCACTCGCTTCAAGTATTACCTAGTATATTTGTTGTTTGGAAGCAAGATCACAGCTGTCGAAATTGTTTAATGAACTTTATTTAGCTCGTGTTTATTTTCTTGATTTAGGTTAATTTCTGTACTTTTGGTGTATTTATTATCTACATATTTGCGATAGATAATATCGTTTTATGATATTTTGATATCTATATTTAATAATTCGTTACCACGGCAACATTTGATTTTTTTGACCGGATCCAGTACCCATACGCCACTAATTACCATATCACATGGACTAATTTACTAACTACTTGTTGAGTTCGCTGGATTCAGTTTGCTGGATGCTTTTGTGACTTAAATGCTACAAAATGGATTCGGTAAAAAAACAGTGTTTTGCCGTGAGATAGGGATGTAAGTAGAGTACAGCGAGTCTATATTGTTGTCGAAATATAAATATTAAAACTATATTCGCGAGCAGGGTCACGATTCATATTAAGTATTCATTTATAGCGGTTCGATAGCACAATAGACGTGGGCGTTAATATTCGGACAAACAAGGTTTTCTCAATCTATAGGTTAATATACATAATATATCTCTTTACGTATATTGTGTGACAAGTTAACACATAAGTTTGTATAATTGTATAATTAAAAACGTACTTTATTTTTTCTCTCTATAGGAGAATATGTGGTAAAAAGTTAAGATTATTGCAGTCTTCATAAATTGGAACTTTCACTGTGAAACCAATACAGGAATCGCGAAAAATAATCATATAAAGAGTGCCTTGAACTATAAATTGCATGGAACAACTGAGCTGAATTTCAGTCTTATAGATCGACCTGTAATTGTATAAAAAAAGGTTTTGAAACTCATTATTTTTACACTCGGAAAAGTAGTATAGATACGTAGTTTTGATACTTTGTTCATTTAACCAATTTGTTCCGAGTTCCGGTCCAGTACCAAAATTCTAATACCAACGGTAATAGTTTTAAGCGCTCTTTTGTTTATATTCCTAACGAGTAACTCACACAGCCTCGATGGCTCAGATAGTAGTAACTCTGCTTTCTGTGCCGCAGGGCCCGGGTTCGATCCCCGGTCAGGTCAAACATTTGTGTGCATGAACATGTCTGTTTGATCTGTGTCTGGGTGTTATAAGCTTATATAAGTATGTATATCAGTCATCTGGTTACCATAGTACAGGCTTCTAGCCTAGTTTGGGACCAGATGACCGTATGTGGAAGTTGTCCCATATTATTATTATTATTACCTGTACCTACCATGGCAAACCAAATCAGGTTATTTTTGTAAAATTATAACATGTTAACTATTTCCAATAACCCTGTATATTGTGTTACAGAGGTATTATATTATCATAATAAAGAAGTAATGATTTTTATCTTAATAGCTAAATCATGTTTATTTTTTTGCAGGTCCATGTATTGGCGCGGCCGTCGAAGATCCAACGCGTATTAACGCGCACGACAGTTCCTTCTTCTTCCTTGGTATGTTTAATTTTGCTGGTTAATAGGATAACAACAGTAAGAAAGAATAATTATTTATTCATAGCACACGTACACAAATATTAGTCTAGTATATAAAGCGTGTATGGCAGTGTGGTTCCCGGCTATGTAATAAGGCCACCCCCTTCTCATCTGTCGGTGGGAGCCGTGAGAACCTTTCAAAGTATTCCAACAACTGCGATCACCCAGCCGCCTGCCAAGCGTGGTGACTAAAAAAACTTTTAAAATTTGAAAAATTTTTGTGGGTAGAGTAGAGACTCCACCAAAGAAAATCTCTCCAATTCTCAAGTCCCTACGATTTGTGAAAATAATATTCTTCTTCCTCTTCTCCCTAGCGATTTTCCCAGTTATAGCCAGGGTCTGCTTTCCGGCTATTTCTCCTCCACTTCGCTCGGTCTTGTGCATCCTCTACGGAGAGTTCATTGGCACTCATGTCCCTTATTAATGTTAAGCCAGCGTCGCTTTGGCCTACAAATAATATTAACAAATATTTATGTAGCACTAAGCATGTTTTGAAAGACTTTGAAATAGGCTTCCTCAATTAATAATATCAGGATACTTGTGTGTAATTATAGTTATAACAATAACAAAGGGGTTTTTCATAATTTATAACATTATATTAAAATATTCATGACCATGCATGCGGCCAACAGCGTAACTGAGCACATAATGTACCTCTTAATCAAGGAAGTTAAAAACTTGATAAAAAACTAGCTTCACACCTCACGATTGCATTCAATGATTATTTTGAGATATTTTCAAAACAATGTTAGAATAATAGGCGTTAAATTGTAATAATTAAGGCTTATAATTGAGCAGCAAGCGTGTGTATGACTTTACTCGAATGAAGACAATGGTTTCCATTTATTGCGGGACAATTTGTATTTAATTTGATAAAAAGTGGATAATTAATAAACTTTATGGATAATTTGACATTGAACCTAAATTATACCTAATATATAATAATATGACGAAACCAGATCCTAGAATTGGTTACTTCATTTTAATGTTTGGCTTTTCATGGCACAGTGCCTTAATAAGTAGTAGTGTAGTTTACGCAAATTTAAAATAAAAGTTGAGACCACTCTAACATCTAACAAATAACAACTTTGTCAAGACAATATGTAGTGCTTTGTATTAAAAAAAATACTCGGAAGTTAGCCTGAAAAATCAAGCTTGATTTTCAGACTAAGCTAAGTAGTCTTTGCGTGAAGAGTTACTTTCGAGTAGACTTTCGCGTTTATAATTAGTTTATATTATATTATAAAGACAAAGTCTGCAAAAAACGATTTTTATTTATTTATTATAAGAATGTAAAGTGTAATGTAAGTGTAAAATGTCATCATGTGATAGTGTGATGTGATTTGGCGCTTATGTTTTAACTGAGCCCCGCTCCAATGGATCCGCCCCGTTGTCACCCGGTCCGTTCTCACCGGTTTCGAATAAAGTCTAATACTTCTATATTTTAAATAATACTTCTATATTTTAGTAATGGGTTTCAGTTTTTTTCGGAAAACTACGTCCTACTACTTTTTTCCATCGACAAAATCAATAAGATATCAATAATCAGATCCCCTACTTAATACATAACTAAGTTTAGTTGTAATCTAAAGTCGAAGGCCATATTATGTCAGACATGTCCTAGAGGAGACTGGTTCTCAACACAGCTGCCGTGTTATGATCCAGTTGCTTACTTTATTTATATTTTATATGCTGACACGCGTGAAGTGCACAGATTTGAAAGATTTGTGTTGTTAGCCAAAATATGAATAAGACGAGCAGGATACATAAGAATGATGTATTCTTTTATCTGGAGCCAACACTGTTCACCATTTATGTATATGAACGAAAAATAATTATTATTCTTGAATTTTATGTATAAGATTGTAAAAAATATAAGAAACTCTGAAACAACTCTACCTGTTTGAATCTAATTTTGTATTTAGATAAGGTTTTGCCTCGTACAATTTCTTGATCTATAATATTATGATTATATTTAGAAGTAATTCTGCACAACGCTATAACTAACTTAAGGTGGATGATAGGCCTACATAATGTCCCATACAAACTTTGTGGGACCAATGACGATGATAGAAGATATATAATTTCTTTATTTACTATAAAGTAATACGTTATTATTAAGTGGCGTTTATCTAGTTATACTAAAACACATACATTTTAAAACTGCAAATGGGTATTTAAAGTCGTTCCTTAGGAATTCCAAAATACTGATAAGGTATTTGCCATTTTAAAACGTATTTATTTTAGTATAACTGGATAAACGCAACTTTATAATTAGCTGTTATTTATAAAATAATACGCTAATGTAGAAATTATATCTGTTATATATCATCGTCATTAATTCCTCAAAGTTTGTATGGAAAATTGATGATGGTTGGGCCAACATATTTTTTTTTTATTCTGGAAACTAGCGAAAGAGCTAAGTATTATCTTTCCTGAAAAACGCATTCTTTCGCAAAGAAAAGCTCATTCGCTTAGTTACTATATTATGGTACAAATTAGGTATGTATTATGTATTGTATTTGCCACCCAAAACCTATTAGTTCTGAGGAACGAAATAATTATTTTACCAATTCTTTTCGCTATTGCCAATCAATATTCTTGAATATATGTAAGTATATTCTATATGTAAGTATAATATTATAAGATGAAACCTGAAGTAATGAAACGTGTCCAATCATAAACGAGCTAGTCATTAAATCTGCGCAAGCGCACTCGACAGACTTAAATCAACTTTTAAAAATAAACATACATTTTGCACCAGTTTTTAATACCGTTCGGAGCGAAAAAATTTCATATTCGTTTTGCTTTGCCTTAATTGGAGACTTGAAACTTAAAATTTAATATTGCATATATTACAGATAAGAAAAACGTTGACTTTATGAAAAATAAAATGATTCATTTGATAAAAAGCATAATACATAATTTACCAAGTAAACTTTATAATAAATTAAAAAGATACATTTAATGTGAATATCAATTGACTTATTTTTATATTTAAGTAGATAGGTTCTTCTTATATTATGTTTACTTGTCGTATTTTTTTGTGTGATATATTGGTCTTATACAAAGTTAGGTACGTAGAATCGTTTTTCCTCTATTTCGTATATAATAAATTATAATCATCATTGACCCAACCGCAAATGCGTTTTTGTGAATACATACTCGTATATCTAACGTCTACTTTTTATTATTTGATAACCTATTAAATACCTACAATGTTTGTTCTCACTGACCCACTCCCCAGCCCTTGAATCATTATAAACATAACATAACATACATTCACCTCCCGAAGGGGTAGGCAGAGGTGTACCCAGGACTCAGTCCCATAGTAGATACACCCACATTTCGCCAGTATGTTATTGGTCCCATGTAATAGGGGGCGACCCTATTGCCATCTACCGGGCACAGTTCCAGACTCCAGGCAGTTATTGAGATAATTTCTAATGGAAAAATCCAATATTTAACACTGCCTGACCTGGGGATCGAACCCGGGACCTCTTGACTGGCAGTCGAGCATGCGCCCTCTACGCCACCGAGGCAGTGAATCATTATTTTGGTCATATTTCCCTAAATTAGGTTCATAAATCTTATGGGTACCTTATGGGCTAATTTAAATTCAATTGATAAATTTATAACCCTCTTAGAACTTAATTTAAGAAAATATGGCAAAAAAAAAATTTTTGTGCACTGATCAAGTTATATTTGAGAAAGCGTAGAGTTGAAATTTAATGCACGTAGTTTTTTATTATCTAACATTTCCACAGTACAAACGAAGTCAGGGGATTACTCTAGTGTTCTCTGTATCTCTATACTTCTGTTGTCCGGCGCCGGCGCACACAGCAGAAGCCTTCAACTTTCAACGATATACAAGGTTAATGTTTATAATGTCTATTTTTGTATCCATATACGCATTGCATAAAAGTTTTAAGTTAATTATATTAGTTTTTTTGCAACATGATAACATCTCTAATACTTGACACTTTTACTCGATAATTTAACAATGTGTATGAAATTTTATTAGAAAAGCCCAAGCACTTTTTTTGACAATCGCTTCTAATTTCACCCTAACGACAAATGTAAGCTTTTTTACTGACTGTACCTAAAATATGCTTGGTATTTGTTTTAAAAATCGGTACTCGTTAGGAATATGAACAAAAGAAAGGCAACAACTATTACCATTGGTATTAGAACTTTAGTACTGGACCGGAACAAATCAACTGTTCCATTCATTTTTTTAAGTACGATGCCGTTTTTGACTTTAAGAGGATACTTACTCATTACCAGTAACCATGTATACATAATTCGTCCTTTTTCAAAAAGGGTCCATTGTCTAGAAAGACAACCTTCGCGGCACGTGAATGTCTCGGCATGTATCTGGCGCTGCACTCAATGTCATTTGCCATTTCATCTCACTGCACTCCGCCGCCCAGAGACAATAGTTTGCTTTTATAAGATCAAGGTTGGGGCAAAATTGAGAAATGATACTGGCCACTGTCAATAAAAAGACCAAAAACATTTAAAAATCGATGAATATTACGGAAGTTCTTTTAGTTCCTCGCGAAAAAACATGGGACTGTAGTGACTGGGAGTATTTGCAAAACTTGTTCTGACTTTGACCTGATTATTCCAATGGAAATTTCTAAATTATTCATATTATGATTTTGACATGGGCTACTAAGTACCTGAATTCACTGACTGTGGCGCCATCTTAGGTAGGTTTATCTTTATAATATCTCCTGCGGCAAAAATCGCTCTAAAGGTACCAAGCTCTACTTCATTTCTAAATAAGTCAGAGTCGGATCTTTGGTCAATCGTGGTGTTAAAAGTTACAGTATCAGGCTTTAAGACATCTGTCATGACCTAACAACTAGCAACTAGCAGTGCCCCCGTTTTCACTCGTGTAGTCTTCAATCTCGTAGGAATATCGACGTATGTGTTATTCCAGAGACTAATAAGCTATCTAAGTACATACAAAATTTTGAGGACTCAAGCCCCGGTAGCACAGTGACCAGTGGATTAGAACGTGACAGCAGATATGCAATGTTCGGGCGCGAAAGAGACAAAAGACGAGGAAAATGAGTTATCACCGTGCCATGCTAAGCGGGCCGGACCAACGGCATTGCGTACCTATTTTCCGACACTAACGTCCAGATATAAACCGGAACCAGACATATTCGTAATGGGCCAGCGATGCTACTACCTAGGTACTTATATTCAACCTGTTACACAAATATATAGTAATACTTAACGGGGTGTATCTAGCCTTGTAAGACAACAGTTGTACGAAAAATAATTGCAAAATTTAAAAAAAATTGACTTCTCATATAAATTTATCGATTAGCTGATTCATTCATCATCATCTCAGGCATAGGACGTCCCCTGCTGAATATAGGCCTCCCCCGAAGATTTCCATCCAGTCCGGTTGTATGCGGCCTGCATCCAGCGTGCTCCTGCCGTACTTATCAGATCGTTTGTCCACCTTGTGGTAGGACGTCGTACGCTGCGCTTACCGGTCCGTGGTCTCCATTCGAGAACTTTACGGCCCGATCGGCCAACAGTTCTACGTGCTATGTGCCGCCCATTACCACTTCAACTTGCTAATCCTCTAGGTTAGATTATGTTTCATTAACAAAATATGTTTTCGCGCAAATAAAGGTCAATTGTTTGTTGGCTCCAAACAATTCTTCATATCTGTGTATTTTTATTTACAGATCTAAGTATTTCTTTCTAATACCAAGAAGAAGTATTTGTTGAATTCATAATTAATATTCTATTCCTAACGAATACCACTTATAAACGAATCAAAAACGAGTAAAATTACATGAGGTACAGTCAGTAATAAAAACACCTTGTGACATACACACCTATTTTTCATACCGACTTACGTGTGTAATAAATATCATTTTAAATTACTTACATAAATTTAAATTCGACACTGCAACATGCAGTCAATTAAACAATATATTACGTGAATACATCGCGTAAGCATAGATAAAGGCAAGATTAAAAGCATAATCAACAGCTTGGTGAGACCGGTCTATAAATTATAAGGCTGTAGTTTTCAATTCTGTACTTGTTTGTATCTATAAAATGATTATATTTAGTATAGGTATATTCAATGTACTTTTTATGATATTTATTTTCCTTGTAGAGGCACTGGGATTTACCAGCAAATAGTAGTTTTTATATTTTCGATACATTTAATCTTCAAATAATACTTTTTTATATAGAGGAATTCTTGAATGATCTGAGAATTCTGCATACTGCATAGGTACGAGTAGTAAATATTGTGATTTTACTTAGATTTTTTTTTCATACCAAATATGATATTTTCCTTTCGAAATCGCACCTACATCCAATTAAATATTAAATTACTTCTTTCAATAACTAGTTATCTTACTAATATCAACTCCAGCGCGGTTTTGGTTAGACGATGGATGGATGGATGTTTGTTACTCTTTCACGCCAAAACTACTGAACCGATTGAGCTGAAATTCGGTATATAGATAGTTTAAACCCTGGAATAACATAAAAAAATATATTTTTATCCCGATATCCCTACGGGAACGAAGACTATAATACTATGAAATACTATAACATGAAAAATTACTTTAAAAAATTTTCTACTCAAAACGTAGGTAAACTTAGTTGTATTAATAAATTATACATATAATTTAAATATACCTATTGTAAATGTCAAATATCCTAATACTAACGATAACAAACCTAAAACGAAATTGGTTTTTAATAAATTCTAGATTAAGTAAATTAATAAAGTCTAGATTAGATAATATATTATACCTATTAGCATATTGTTGGCAATAGTTATTAGGTATTTATAGTTTATTGAGTATAAATTATATTGTTTTATATTATTATTGTTCAGCCTGTACTGTCCCACTGCAGGGCAAAGGCCTAGGGAGGCCTCAAAAGAGAGAAAGGCTCTCTTTCCATTCCTTTCTCTGGGCAGCTGTTTGGGGCCAATCCTTCAGGTATAATCAGGTGTCCAGCTCGTCTCTCCATCGCATTCTAGGCCAGCCGCGACGTCGTTTTCGGTCTGGCGGAGTCCACTGAGTTGTATTCGGTGCCCACATTTCCTCCGACATGCGGCTTACATGTCCGGCCCGCCCCCTTATTGCGAACAGCAGTAGAAGTGTGGAAAGCGTTTAATTGCTTAATGTCTGCTGTCAAACGGCATACAAAAATGATGTTTGACAGCAGACATTTAGCTATTTAAACGCTTTCCACACTTCTGTTGCGTCCGTAACAAGGGGGCCGGTCCCACTTAAATGTCACAACATGATTCGCGCGCGGACTATATTAAATTTTAATAGATTAAACCCTGAAATAAAATAGCATTATCAGCGGGTGAAGCCGCGTGACATAGCTAGTAATTATATATTATACAAACAACTAGTACCTATGTAGGATGAATGTATTTATATTTAGTCGTAATTTATCGCTCTAATTCCGGCAAACTATACGTAACGTTTCGATTCATAATATGGTTCCGTACAATATTCAATGTCAACAAAAATTAGATATTGTTATTTACTTAAACCGGTGGAAAAGCCGATATGTTATTATGTCACTTGAGTGCTAACTTTGTTAGAGCATTCAGAACGAGAGTTGTCGATAAGCCTCCCCTATGCCGGGATTCATGAACAATTTGTTAATGTCTCTCTATAGATTCAGATTCAGATTATTTCTTGACCATAATAATAAAGGAGTTGTTTCTTTTAGGGCCCCGTTGACCTTACAATTATAATTCTGCTTTTATTTGATTGACATAATAATAAGATTTTAAAATCTGCATAATTTTTTTAGCATCGCCATTAATATATATAATAAACTTATATTATACGTAATTTATATAATAACGTATATTATATAATAAACTTAGCAAATGTTGTACTGAAATAAGAACGCGCGTCGCTATTAAAAAAATACTTAATACTTAACCTCACTTTATTCAAATCAAATTATTAATTAAGCAGCGATAATAAGAGGGCTACTGTTTGGGAATATAATTGCGAATTTTCATTCAAACATTCTCTCCCCGGCAATATAGGTATAGGTACAGTGTAATTTTCTTTCTTTTCTGGGCCCAGCTTCCTTGGATTACGAATCTATTTCCTTTCTGTTATGATAGCATGTCAAATCGCTACAAATAATATGAAAGATCGCAATACAAAGCTTAAATAATAATTTAATACTTATGTCTTAATCGAATATAACTATTTGTGTGCTGGTTTAGTATTTTTCTGCAGATTTTATTAGCTATGTTGACGCTTTATAGATTTTCTGCATTCCTTTCGTGATTCTGTACTGTAATAGGTTATACCTTAAGTGGCAGTCTCCTGCAACTAAACTCCGCACGTATCGACGCATTGTTGTTCCTGCAGATTAAGCCAATGATGTCTAGGGGACGGTGTAGGCTCTGGGCAAACCTACGTTTCCTTAATTCGTCCCAGGTGACACATTTTTTGTGGAGTGTTTTAAACGCTCTAAAGACTTTATGTTTAAATCGTCTGCCAAAGACGCCAAGGCCAATATATACAATAGCTTTAAATGAATCCTTGTTCGTGAAATCGCACACCCCATAAACGGTGTCAGAAAAAAATGTAATGAATAAGTACGTTTCATACTTCCACGGTTCCATTTTCTATGGCTTAATATTATTGTCCTTGACTTGTGAACAGTGCAGTGCGCATTATTATGACTCTGAAACCAAAATATTTCAAGTGAATCTTAATAAGTCTTTGATCGTGTATACTGGTATCATATTTGGTGCGTCTCAAAACTCCGGTAACCCACGCTTGGAATATATATGTATATGATATTTTAGGAAAACAGGTTATTTTGATATTATCTTTCTACTTTTTACATTTTGGTTACGGTGTTTTATAATAAAATAAATACTATTCGGTCAGATTAATTGAAGAAAATAGAATTAAGAATTTTGGCTTTATGACCTTCCAAAATTGCAAAGGTTGGATTATTCCATTAGGAATTTTCTCAATAACAGCCTGGAGTCTGGATTTGTGCCCGGTCGATGGCAATAGGCTCGCCCCCATTACATGGGACATAACTGGGTAAAAACAAAGAAAACGGCGTGACGTTATGTTTATTTCATCATACATTCACGCCTTTTTTCCCGAAGGGGTAGGCAGAGGTGTATCCAGGATTCAGTCCCATAGTAGGTACACCCACATTTCGCCAGTATGTTATAGGTCCCATGTAATAGGGGGCGACCCTATTGCCATCTACCGGGCACAGTTCCAGACTCCAGGCAGTAATTGAGATAATTCCTAATGGAAAAATCCAATATTTATCACTTTGCCGGGATTCGAACCCGGGACCTCTTGATTGGTAGTCGAGCATGCGCCCTCTGCGCCACCGAGGCAGTCAAAGTTTATTTAATCAAAAAGAACAATTTAAAACATACACTATAAGCGCCGTGTATTATAGGGATAGAAATATTTCGCCGATGACTAGTACCTACACGATAGCTCAATTGGCAGAGTGCCCACTCCGCGGATTGTTGCGGAAGGTGTAGGTTCAGGTCCCGCTCGTGGGTGAATTTTTTCTTCCCTTATCCGTGTTGTATTTAATAGATTTTTTTTTTTATGATAGTGAGTGACAAGACGAGCTAATCAGGTGCCTGATGGTAAGCATCATGATTGCCCATATCAGACACAGTGACACTCAGTGTTTTAAAATTCAAAATTCTGCGCGTCACTGCACTGTGCCTGTCACCGTGAGATATGAGTTGTTGAATCTCGTCATGCCCAGTAATTTCGCTGGTAACATTGCCCTTCAGACCGGAAAACAGTAATGTTTGCACATTACTGCTTGGCGGATGAATAACTGGCAAAGTTGTGGTACTTCCCCAGGCGGCCCCCAGACTACTTAGTCTATAAAATATATAATGTCATATATCTACCCACCTAGCATTGGAGAAAAGTAGTTTGTTATTAAATCTCAGCATGACATCTCAATGGTCAGTCATTTGTGGTCACAGAGAAAGTAAATATTCTATGTAATATAAGCAACTACCACTATCATCATTAAGATAGGTATCACTTGAGCAAACCGCAGATTGAAAAGTTTATATTGAAGGGAAACTTCGAAAAGTCAAGCAAAAAAGCTTTGAAAAATAATTAGGTACTTATACATACATACAGTCACGCCTTGTTCCCGGTGGGGTAGGCAGAGACTATTTCCCTCCACTTGCTACGATACTGAGATACAACTTTCGCTTCGTTCACTTTCATGACCTTTTTCATACATACTCGTCGGTTGTAGGTACTTTTGACTTGGCCTTTCCTAAGAACAACGTCAACTTCATGAAAAGTACGCCCGCGGTCGACCGCTACCGACTTGACCATTCACACTAGCATTATAAATCTCTTTTGTTAATCTCCTTTCATCCATCCTCTCCACCTCAGCATTCCTTTCTCTATCTTTGTCACTACATGTTCTTCCACGCCACAGCGTGCACTATTCCTCATTTTGTCCATCAAGGTCACTCCAGTCATGCTTCGCAGGCTTCTCATCTCCACAGCATTAATTTTACTTTCATGCTTCTTCTGCCAGACCCAACATTCACTACCATACGTAAGTGTAGGAATCAGTACCCCTCTATGGATAGCCAGTCGTGCCTTTTTAGACACTTTCTGACTGTTTAGGTACTAATGTAAATGCTTATTAAATATATACTAATATTATGCTTGCCAGGATGAGATCGTTTAGCGCGATAAGGCCGCCCATTGTCGGCCAATAAGTATACGTTTCATAGTATCTTTGGAAGGCACCCTTTTGGTAGACTCACGGAATTACGGAACCATTAAATATATTTAATAGCAATCTGATGAAATCTCGGTTAAAACGAGGAAAATTCTGAGGATTTTTGAGTCATCTTAATTTAAAAAATACGCGTACCTATGGAGTACATTTAAAGTGAATAGTTATTTGTCATTGCATTTTCCCTAATAGGCCAAGGTATTGTCTCCGTTGACCTTTCTCTGCGCTTCCTTAATTTAGTTTAGTGTTTCGACCGTGGCATTCGGATAATAACAACAATTGTTACTTGTTATACATTCACGCTTATCCCTGAATTACTTTAGTTATAGATTACTAGCTGTGCCCCGCGGTTTCACCCGCGTAGTCTTCGTTCCCGTGGGCATATCGGGAAACAAATTCACCTCTGCCTACCCGTTCGGAAAAAAGCGTGGTGTTATGTTATCACTATATATCAAATCCTAAATAATTCACTGACTGACATACAACGCAGAGTCCAAACCACTGATCCTAGAGACTTGAAACTTGGATAGTCGGGTCTTTTCGTTCCCTGGACGTGTGCTATGAATTTTTGAAAATTCACATTCTAAGGGGTCCAAAAAGGCCGTTAAAGTTTTTGTATAAAATTCCCATAATTTTTGATAATTGCGAGCAGGCAAAGCCGCTAAGCTTACACTTGTTGTTACATATTTTTGCAATGGGTAAACTTTCTTAAATCCATACCCAACAAAATCGATTAAAACTTGTCCGATGAAGTGTCAGTTTTGTAACCTTATTTCGCAGAAAGTCATTTGAAAGTGATTACCAAGTTTCTACAATATTTGTTCACAGCGAGAGTACGAGACTTAGGGAAAGTATCTATAGATATTATGTAGATACATTATTAAGGTGTCGTTCTGTATACAGCGACTGCTAATTACTGAAGGTTGGGAGGCGGTAGGGATAATGACAGAAATTATTCCGTAGTCGACTCGAACTACATGTCCCCGATTTTTGCTGATTACTGCATAAACCTATTTTGCAGACGCTGCTTGCAGTCTACAACCCTATTCGACAAAAAAACTTATTAAATGTATTTCATACCTATTCATGCAGAAAATAAGTTTAAAAATTTTGTTCACGAAGAAATTTACCTCTTTTAATGCATATTAAGCAGTTGGATCTTACACATTTGCTGATTCGACTAATGACCTTTTTTATAATTTTAGCACTGAGCAGATGTGAAATTAATTATACCTACTTCATTTAATTTAATTTTAATGAACAAAATAAGGAATCGAATAAATGGAAAACATAAATGAGTTAAATAAATTATTTTTTGATTTATTTTTATTCTTTATGCATAAGTTATTCTTGGATCAACATTTAAATATTAAAAACGCAGTTTATGTATCTATGAGTAATTCTTCAATCTCAACTTATCTAAATATAGTTATACAACAATTTATTGTGTAGGTAGGTATATAATATATTTTGGTAACGAACAAATTAATCGAAATCTTAGCTCTCCGGCACTGTGGCTCTAAGAAATGAACCCAATGGGATGAGCGAGGAAAACAATCTAAATGGGATGTCTCGACCAAATGCAATAATAATAATAAAAAAAAATGTACTTAGATGGTTTCAGAGATGGACCCCGATAGGTGCTATACATTACCTTTGCATTAAAAGCTCAAAGGGGCCTCTGCACGTTGGACTTAAAAAAATGGTATCTGTGCACGCCTATCAAAAGACCGGGTATATCCCGTGTTTTCGAGCGACATAATAATAATATGGGACAATTTCCATACACGGTCATCTGGTCCCAAATTAGGCTAGAAGCCTGTACTATGGTAACCAAAATGACTGATTTACATACTTATATAAGCTTATAACACCTGGGCACAGATCAAACAGACATGTTCATGCACACAATGTTTGACCTGGCCGGGGATCGAATCCAAGGCCTGCAGTACAGAAAGCAGAGTTACTACCGTCTGAGCCAACGAGGCTGTCACTATAGTGGGAATATAGGATGACTTGCAAAAGACTTTTTGGTGACCATGTGCGAATGGGACGTTTTGCAACCATACTGCGGTTACAGTTAAAATTTATTTTTAATCATATAGGATTGGACGTTTAGGTACTATACCTACCTAAATACCTTGTCTAATTTAGCTTGAGCAATGACAGTTGAACCAAAAAAAATATTTTAGTCATATTTCGTTCAATTAGATACTACATAAATGGTATCTTATCGGGTAATTTGATATTCAATTAATAAATTAATAACCCCCTTAAAACTGAAACGGAAATATGGCCAAAAAATAGATGCTGATTTTTGTTCAGCCGTCATTGATCAAGCATTGATCATATCTGACAATGCATAGTAATTAAGTTCTTTCTAGAAGTCTAAAAAACATTTAATTACCTTATCCTATGAATGGATAATTATTAATTATTATATAAGATATTTATTAATCCATTGATATAGGTAGAATCTGTAGCTGTATGTGCTTATCTGTAGGTACTTAGCTCTACGATTATTGCGAATGAATACATATTTTTCTCTGAAGT
Source organism: Hemistola chrysoprasaria (assembly GCA_947063395.1). Classification (NCBI taxonomy): domain Eukaryota; kingdom Metazoa; phylum Arthropoda; class Insecta; order Lepidoptera; family Geometridae; genus Hemistola; species Hemistola chrysoprasaria. The sequence goes on from OX346714.1 coordinate 14,280,827, forward strand.
TGGCTAATTAGATCGAAATCTATTGAAACTTATCCAGTAACACGATCTAAACGGCAGCATCTCTTGTAACATTCTCTAAGACTACATATGTATTATAGACCTTATTACCACTGCTCAATGTTTAAAATTGAACGAAATATTAAGTCTAAATAGAGTTATTCAACAAAATAAAAGGATTGACAGTAAGTACCTAATTATGGTTATGCTCTTTGCTTCGTTGAAATGTTATGCAACTGTCGATCTTCTGTTATGATGTTTTCTCAACTTGTAATAGGTGCTTAGGAGTCTACTTATGGCAAAAGCTTAAAAGGTTTAGATAATATGCACATATAAATCTTTGACAACGTGTCTAGGTACTGAAAGACCTCAAAAGCGACACTGGTGGAGTCGCCTTGATGAAGCAATGTCGAAGTAGCTTACTAAGTATAAACATTACGTTTTGGATACACATTTTTTTTTTAATTTTTAGGTTTTTATGATAATAATAATATGGGACAACTTCCACACACGGTCATCTGGTCCCAAACTAGGCAAAGCCTGTACTTTGGTAACCAGAGGACTGGATACTGGATGATATATACTTATATACGCTTATAACACCCAGACACAGATCAAACAGGCATGCTCATGCGCAGTAATGTTTGACCTGGCCGCGGATCGAACCAGGGACATGCGGCTCTGAAGGCAACTACCATCTGAGTTTAAAAATGATTATTAGTTCAACCCGACAAGGAAATATATGAACATAAATTAGAAGCAGACATTTTTTCTCTCACTGTACCTACTTAGTAAAAAAGTGGACATAAAATCATATCTTTATTAAAATCCTGTATTAATGGTAAGGGAGCGTTCAAGTATTACGTAACGCAATTTGGGGGGGCGGGGGGGTCTCGTAAAACGTTACGATGCGTTACAGGGGCGGGAGGGGGTCTTTCTTACAACACGTTACGTAACATTATTTCTTTTTTTATATAAAAATTAGGGAATTAAAACTAAAAATACGCAGGTGTTGCGAATTAAAAATGTATTGTTTTATTATAAGGCAATTAAAACTATACCAAGAATAAAAACTATAACATAACTTTTTGCGACCAGGGTAAAAATGATCACTTGAGTGTTACGTAACGTTTAGAGAGGGGGGTAGGGGTACAGAAAAACGTTACGGTGCGTTACAGTGGGCGGGAGGGGGGGTCAAAAATCTTCAAAAATTGCGTTACGTAATACTTGAACGCTCCCTAATCTAGGTAAAACTAGGCAGGCGGTTATTGTCATTCTTATTTTGCCACTATGGGGCTGATTCGCAGGGGCAAGTGGCAAGCGGTATAATGACTATTACCTCCCACGTTCATGATATGGTAAGCAACGGTAATTGGTGGCAGAAGGTAATATTATATAATTCGGCTCTAATTTTACTTAAATACTACTTTTTATTACTGAGACTTATTCAAATAAGTTTTATTTAAGTTTGAGTTTGACATCTAGAATTGTATAACAATTTGACAAAACGCTTGCATAAAATATGAAAATAAATATAACCGAGTGTTATAGAGATTTAAAATGACTAAAACCAATGAGTCATTTTAGTACAATCAATCAAACTATCTCCGGAACACTTCAAATCACTTTTAAAGGTCATTATATACTTTAAGAATAAACGCATCGAATAGCAACTTTAGACGATCGCCCACAAAACTATTTACACGTTGGTAAATGGCTTGTCATTGCTATCAGCTTATAAATTATTATTACAACGAAATAAAGTAGAGAATCTAATGATTCAGGTATGCTAAAGCCACATGTTTTTTCTGTGTGGGCAGAAAGTACAGTTAAAGTTAACGTTTAATTGAAATCTCGGTTCTATAATCCATGAATGCGCATCAATTATGATTACATACAATAGAGGAGATAAGAAAAAGAAAGAATATAATAAAATAAATTCATGATAGCAAAATTTCGTGTAGGTGTATGATAAATCGAATTAAATTAAATGCGTGGAGATTTGAACAGGTAGATAGATCTCATTGTATCTGTGATTTCGTTAATGTATTTTCTCATGAATAAAATTGTGGCTGTGCAAAGCATAACATAATGTAGGAATCTTGGCAACCTGAAACTCTGACAATACGGGTTGTCCACATAACTTGTATGAATTGACTCGGGCAGTGTAACTAGGGAAACCATTTCTGTTAGTGTAAATACAAATTATATAAAAATTCAGTTAAAGTACCTACATTGTTAATAAATTGTTAAGGCATACGTATGTATGCATAGTGTAGGGTTCCATACCTAGATACTTGAACATACACCATCTATTAGTTCCTTGCGCAAAGTATGGAAATATGCATTGCGTTAACTTAGAAGTACTTATGATTTTTATACAGCACAAGGGACCGCAGATCTGAGTAGTTGATATCAAATTCAACTTGATACCTCCACTCGTTCAATGTTAATGCCAAGTTAATGCCATTCAACACCTTCAATAGGTAAATCTGTAAAATTCAGATCAATGTTATATATTGACTCATTACTTATAACAGCGTCACGCGGTGAGAAAAACTTTAATCTTACAGCGAAAGTGAACAAAAACGAAATGTTCTCAAGATACTTACTACAAGAATATAGTTGGTACAGTCACGTTCAGAACCATCATTAAAATATGAGAAAAACATGATAAAACTAGTCATGCTGTGAAATCTATAGATATCAGCGCAGTTATCGACGATCAGGGTATATCTATCAATCATTGTGGATTTTATCGATAAAATCAGTGACATTCAAGGAGTATTGTGAAATTCCAGACAAACAATAACATCATACAAGTATTACCTGGTACCTACAGATAGTTCATAGTTTGTTAAGGCTATTTAAAATTATTTACATAATAGTATTCAGATTTAAAAACAAAATAGTTTTATCTTATTCTAGCTACAATGTGGGCTACATTAGGGTAGACACACACACACAGTTATTTGCCCATTAGGACGCATTAGACTGGACACACACTGGCGCGTGATACGCGGCTCTGATCAGAGATGTCATTTGACACTGTTTATTTATGCAAACGATGTCGATCCAATCGTTAGTCAATGCACTACTTTGTTTTTGTTTATATTATGTAGATTTGCTTTGAAATATACATGGCTTATGTTGGGATTAGATTTGCTTCGTATAAGTGGGTTAATTCAATTGCGTAGTTTTATGTAGGTACTTCTATAAGTACCTACATAAAACTAATAATCAATAATTATAGATATATCGATAATATCGATTATTATTGAATTTTTAAATGGGCTGACTTCATAAGCCGGAAGCTGAAAATAGGCCTCCCATAGAATAACACAAACTATTCATATGGGGGGATTTCGCCGTAATCAAATCTTTTGCTGTATTCTAACAACTGCGCTCACCAAGCCGCCTGTCAATACCTATATATTATAAATTAATTAGTTATTAAAAAAATAATGCCTATATCTTAATAAATATAGGTATAAGAGGCGGCCTTTATTAATTATTATATTACTAGTGTAGGGTTATCATATAATGCGTGTATTGGGGGCATACACGTTGTCAGGTTGGCCGAGTGTAGGGTTGATGTTATTTTGTGACGCGCATGCTACGGATTCAGTGAACATTTGGTAGTTTTATGGAAAATATTAATGGCAACATGTGGTTTAAGGAAGATCTATGGCATGTGCGAGGGCGCGATGGCAACACAGGGAGGGGGATGCCAGCGCGACAGATGATTGTAGAGCGAGATTGAAGATGGTGGGCTTGGAATAAATCATTTAAAATATGCTGAAGTGTTCGAGTATTATTTAATGGAAAAGGCACGGCTACACTAGTCTATATATTTAAAATCTTATAGTTCTATAAGGCCGTAGAGTTACCGGCTTTAGAATAGTACCTCACCCTCTCTCCCTGTGGTTGACGTGTCGGCCGGCTAAGGATTATCAGATCCAAAGGACGGGCAGCAGCGTCCTCTGCGTAAAGCCATCAAACTTTTGACAGCCTCGTTGGCTCAGATGATAGTAACTCTGCTCTGTGCCGCAGGCTCCGGGTTCGATCCCTGGTCAGATCAAACATTTGTGTGCATGAACATGTATGTTTGATCTGTGTCTGGGTGTTATAATCTTATATAAGTATGTATATCAGTTATCTGGTTACCATAGTACAGGCTTCTAGCCTAGTTTGGGACCAGATGACCGTGTGTGGAAGTTGTCCCATATTGTTATTATAAACCTCGCTCGCTAACCCACCTGCCAAGCGTGACAAGTATTGGCAACCATATGGGGAAGGCCTATGTTTAGCAGTGGACTGTTTAGCAGATGTTCTATATGAACGAGAGGTGTAAATCTGACAGCAAACATGCAATCATCATCATCATCATCTCAGCCGTTGGTAATCCACTACTGCCTCCCCCATAAAGGGGGGTTTTGCCAATACTTGACACGCTTGGCAGGCGGGTTGTCGAGCGCAGTTCGATAGTATTTTGCAGAGGACGCTGCTGCCCGTCCTCTGGATCTGTTAACCCTTAACCGGCTCTTACGGTAACCACGGGTAGAGAGGGTGGAGCACTATTCTAAAGACGGTAACTCCACGGCGGACATGCAATAGTATCTATTTATTAGCAAGATCAATATATCCGTCCATACCTGGGCTCAGGCCTACATTTAGCATGATATAAACAAACCTTCAAGATGACCTATCGGTTCCAATTCATGCTAATTATATTGCTTACTTATCTTCGTATCTTATGTACTTTATGATGTCATCATATCATGATCGATAGTTCTAATTCCACATTTAGGTTACTTATTTACTTCCTTTATCTTAAGTATTTTATCATTATCAGGGATAATCTTAAACCTAAATGCTTAGAATTAGGATTAGAAATTAGATTATGATTAGATAAAGCACATTTTTATAATAGTTTTTATGATGGCTTAGTGGGTTGCATGCCCGAGTTCGATCCCCAGGTCAGGCAAAGTGTTAAATAATGGATTTTTCTATTAGGAATTATCTCAATAACTGCCTGGAGTCTGGAACTGTGCCCGGTAGATGGCAATAGGCTCGCCCCCTATTACATGGGACCAATAACATACTGGCGAAATGTGGGTGTGCCTACTAAGAGACTGAGTCCTGGGCACACCTCTGCCTACCCCTTCGGGAAAAAGGCGTGAATGTATGTTATGTTGTTTATAATAGTGTTATTATCACGTTTGGGTAAACCTAGAATAGGTCGCGCCCGTTGAAGTCTTTTTCATTGACACAAAATTAAGATAGATATTATGGTAATCATATACGTACCTATAAAAAAGACGGACAGAGTCTTCTAAAACAAAACAGTGAAGCTCAATAGTAAGCCAGCTTGCTAATACAAACATGGCACGCACACATTCACACCAATGAATCTAGAAAAGGTGTGGAAAAAAGGTGTGAATAGAGCGTGCCGTCATGTTTGTTAGGGGGTCAGCTTAAGTGGTTACTGATCGAGATTTTAGTACAAAAATCATTTGTGTCCGGCACTCAAGGCAGACCTTCCCAAACAGGTGTGCAAGCTGGCTTACTATGGTTCTACTACTACTTTTTGTTTTAAAAGATTCCGTTCACCTTTTTTCTTGATTCATGATGGAATATTACTTTTTAATTATAGAAGATGTTGATTTTAATAGGTGTTAAAATTATCTGGATTTTTATTTATTTAATTTAATAATTCTTAATTACATCCATCCACAAATTAGTTGATAAATAGGTAAATTACGAAATTTCATTTTTACACTGAACAAGCGTCCTGACAAAGCCAACCAAATATATGAGCCAGTTTCCCACGCACATAGACTACAATCTTGGTCACATCGTAGGAATTCGGGCTAGAGATGTCTTGACGAGATACGACGAGACCACCGCTTCCTATTCAAGTTACTTTGTTTACTACACTTGTTACGTGTGAATAGACCATTAAGTATATTTTTCGAGACGTGATCTTGTAATTTCCTACATACATACATACATACAGTCACTAGTCACGCACAATTCCTGTTGGAATAGGTAGAGCCACCTCTCCACTTGCTATGATCCTGACATAAAGTCAAAGTCAAAACGATTGTATTCAAATAGGTCACAATCTGATTGATACTTTTGCACGTCAATGAAAATAAACAGTAATGAGTCTACCGTGCGTTCGGAAAGATACCTTTACAAGAAGAACGTACAAGAAACTTGTAGGGCTTAATTTTTTCAACTGATTGTTTTACAATATTTGGGTTACATTCGTTTGCTTTGAAGTTGCCGCGTGGTGGCTATGCGGAAGTTTCCAGGCATCTTTGTCCTCTATGTACTGATTTACATTATAATAAGCCTTCCTTAGTGAAGTAGATTTTATATAGGTTTTTTAATTTACCCTATCTCCCCGTTATCTCTTTTTGTATTTTAAATACGACTTTCGCTTCCTTCAGTCTTGTCGACTTCTACTGACTTAACCATTCACACTCGCCTTATAAATCTCTAAAGTCAATCGCCTTTCGGGGTAGGCACGATTCACACTATTTCCGATTCACACTGCTCGAAAAATATTTACGAAAAGATCCCGCTATGCACGGATTCCTAAAATTTTATGAAATCAATGAAAGGTACAGTTGAAGAGAAATTTGTTTTAGTATAAAGTTATTTGACCAATAATTAATTATCCTTTCATCCATCCTCTCCACGGTCCATCCTCTCCATCCTCTCGGTTGTCTGGAAGAGATCGCTTTTAGCGATAAGACCGCCAATTGTTACACTAGACATATTCCTATTGTTCTATTTTAGTTTTAAGTTTTTTAAGATGTGGGGTGATAATAAAGAATTTATCTATCTATCTATCTATCATGTCCAGGCCATCTACATAAAAATATTAATTAATTCATATTAATGAACTAGCTAATAATTTCACTTAAGGAAGCGGCGACCGAAGAATTCGCCATACAAACGTAACAGTTAAATCATTTGAAATCAGAGCATATTTCCGACATTTAATGACGTTATTCGAAATGAGTCATGAGTGAAATAGAAGTACTTTGGACTAAAATATGATAAAAATCCATTTTTTCAAATATAACTCTAAATTATAAGTATTTTAGACTAAAATATATTTAGGAACTACTACTACTACTAAATAACTAGTGTCTCATTCCGAATAACGTCATTTAATGTTAAAAATATGATCTGATTTCAAATGATTTAACGTTTACTTTTTTTTAAGTTTGTATGGGGAATTCTTCGGTCGCCGCTCCTTTAAGGCAATATTTTTATTTTATACAAAAAAAATTCTGAGCTAATTTTCTAAGGATTTGGAGATCTCAGTTCGGTCTTCAACAATAAAACATTTAATTGAATCTAAGGTTTCAGGCGATAATAACGGATGTTTAGCAATCGATGATACCCGAACTGGGTCAATGTTCAAAGGATGTACTATGGAGGGTAATTTGTTTATTATCTTTTACATTCTAATCACTATCGTATACGATTATCAAGGAAATTGTGGCGCAAAATGTATGTTTATTAAAAATTATTGTTCTAAAAATCACTTTCAGAACGTAAACTATGCTACTACTTTTTGTATTGGTAGGCCTCTTTTGCAGGGGGCCGCCTGGGGAAGTACCACACCTTTGCCAGTTATTCATCCGCCAAGCAGTAATATGCTAACATTAATGTGTTCCGGTATGAAGGGCAATGTTACCAGCGAAATTACTGGGCATGATGAGATTCAACAACTCATATCTCTGGGTGACAGGCGCAGTGCAGTGCCGCGCAGAATTTTGAATTTTAAAGCACTGGGTGGCACTGTGTCTGATATGGTCAATCATGATGCTTACAATCAGGCACCTGATTTGCTCGTCTTGTCACTCACCATCATTAAAAAAAGGTAGTTTATCGCCAAACAAGGTGTGCTTCGCTATTTTACTCGCTTCTTATATCTCAGTACAATGTAAAAAAGTTACGTTTTTATAATGTGAACAAAGCTACTACGAGTTCTAACTGAACTCCAGCGCCATCTAGATAACACAAAAAGAAACAGCTCTAGCACTGTTTGTTTGTGTTTACTTATGTTTATTCCGTTTTCACGCTAAAACTACTGAACCTATTGGGCTGAAAATCGGTATATATATAGTTTAGAACCTGGAATAATATAAAAAGTACTTTTTATCCCGATATTCCCGCGGGAATAAATAATACGCGGGTGCTAATATATTTTTTTAACTAATTTTTAACTAATATATTTTTTTATTAAATAAATTTAACAAATACATACCAAATAGCCTTTCATGTTTGTAATACCTACCTAGGTATTATTAGTAAGAAGTAAATATTATGTAGATTCCGTAGAAAACGAAAACATAGACATAACTGGAGCAGTGAGTAAGCTAAATATGATGAACATTTTGGTCATTAATTTCATCAACTCCACAGTGGAAGACCTCTAAAAATAAAGGAGGTAAGATAATCCTAATCCTAATATCCTAATACTATTATAAAGGCGAAAGTTTGTAAGTATGGATGTATGTATGGATGTTTGTTACTCTTTCACGCCAAAACTACTGAACCGATTGGGCTGAAATTTGGTACGTAAGTAGCTTAGACCCTGGAATAACACATAGGGTACTTTTTATCCCGATATTCCCACGGGAACGAAGACTACGCGGGTGAAACCGCGGGTCACAGCTAGTTTATAATATGAACAAGTAGCTTTATAGCCTCCATAATTATATCAATCTAATGTCAAAAATGTAGAAATTCATCCATCATCAGCATGTGGTTTGGCCTAGTGAACTCACACACACATACACAGACTCACACTTGCACCACTTGCGCATAATGGGTTCAAGCAGTCAAGGCAAAATGGTCTAAATAATGATCATTGTAATTATTGTTGTACAAATTATGTGCCGGTATGTGTTGACCCTAAAAATGTTTTTGAAACTTCTGGTGTTTGGGTTATGGGTCATGCAGGCGAGTTTACTACTTTGCATTGAATAAACTAAGAAATAGCTTGCTTCAGGCGTCATGTCACCCTTGTCATAAAAACGAATAGATTGACTTTTCGCTTATGAGGTCCCGGGTTCGATCCGCAGGTCAGGCAAAGTGTTATTGGATTCCATTAGGAATCATCTCTATGACAGCCTTATGTCTGGAACTGTGCCCGGTAGGTGGCAATAGGCTCACCCTCAATTACATGGGACTAATAACATACTGGGGAAATGTGGGTGTATCTTCTACGGGACTGAGTCCTGGGTACACCTCTGCCTACCCCTTCAGAAAAAAGGCGTATCGTATGTTATGTTGAAACCCTTCGTTGCTATAGGGTCGTAAATCATATTTACTAAAGAATGCTACAACGCAGTAAATCAATATTACCATAAATCACGTGTATAGTAATAATATTATGAGTTTTTTTATTATATCTATGACATCACAATAAAACATTTGCCCACATTCCATATTACGCACAGGACGTTGCGTGTGTGCAGTTTATACCTCTTTTATTATCCGTTTTGTTCGCGTAATGGATGCCATCAGATAATTCCGATTGTGTACAGTTTTCACTAGATCTGTACGTAACAATTAAATCATTGAGGTTTGCAGGGAATTGGAACGATGTAGTAAATGTATGCTAATTTTAGGAAGGAATGACCATTGAAAGTAACATTTTTATGACCTATTTTTTAAATATAGATTCTTATTTTTTGAACTTGGTACGATGGTAAGATTTTGTTTTTTTTTTAATTTATATAAGTATTTAAGTTTTAGTAAAGTTCCCCACTCTCTTTACCACGGTTGCCGTAAGAGACGGCAAAGGGTTATGCGGGAGGCCTGTGTCCAGCAGTGGACTTCGAACGGCTGATATAATGATCATGATGAAGTTTTTTTGTAACAATCATATCAATAACCATAATTTTTTTGTACCTGCTAGTACCTACATATAATTTATTATTAAAAAATTAGATATTTGATTTTTTCTGTAACATCATAATTTTCCAAATACTTCTATATTTCGATTATATCTTATCGATTATATTATCGATATATCGATTATTTATATAATATATAACAGTGTCATGTTTTTAAAATTATTTAATTTACGTTATTAACAATATATATCATAATAAACTTCGACATAACAGAACTCCCAGTAACAGCGTCTCAATAATTTATAATTAGTAGGTTAATGAAACAAACGCACGAGCTGACTACACTCCACTACATTGATTCCCACGGCTCCACTCGTTGGATAATAACATTACTTAACTATTGCGCAAACACTCAAGGTTCGCTCGATCATTGTCAGATTGTCACAATGCTTCTTGTCTATTTTTAGATCTGGAAACTTCTAGTTTATAAAAAAAACAACTCTGGTTTGTTAATAAAATGTCAAATTGAATTTGGAAAGTGATATCTGAACCGTTAGAATGCTTTTATTAGAAAAAATTGCCCCTATTTTATCGACTTACTTCAAAACGGTATTGCGTATAAGAACATATTTTTTTTCAATTTGCGTTGACATACTATATATTTTATTGTATTAGGAACATAAACTAATTACTTATGTTAACTATTATTCATTGTTTAAAATATAACGTTCATAATTATGTTTTATTTACACGGTATGTTATTTCATAAAATACCTACCATAAACAATTTAACATAACCACATTTTTTTAACTCTTTCCACCTTCATTTCAACTAAGTATATATAAAATATATAATTCCGTTTTTAAAATTGAATTATTAATTTAAAACTGCATCGTTATCGTAAATTAATTATTTTAATAACGAGATAGATAAACATGAATATTAAAGTGAACAATGAGTGAGGGAAACAAATTAACATCAGAAACTAATTTTATTTTTGTACAATTCCTATCACCTTGAGTGTGTTGCTTCATGCAATATTATGGAATGATATCTGATAAAATACGTCTGACTTACTAATTAGGTAGTGGAATTATGAACAACAATTTGAACGAAAAAAGGTAATTTTCAAGAATACGCAGTTTGTGCACTCTCAAAGTGCACGGTTTTTAAGCTCTGTACTTATTTAATATAAATAATAACAATAATAATAAAATGTTTTATTCTCAGACATCCATAGTCAACATAATTATACTTACTAAATAAAATTATATAAATAAAATTAAAATAAAAATTAAATTAATTAAATTAAAAATTAAATATATAGGTACAAAAAATGTATGTTAAACTGTTTTAGTTTTAAAAAAATAATAATGCTTTATGAAATTACTATGGGTATATTTTCAAATCGATACATTTATACATTGTTTATTTATTGTAGCGATATATTTATTTCCTTCAAACGAAAACCTTCTGAATGGTCTTTGAATTGACTCATAATATACCTACAATAAAAAAATATAAAAATCTCTAAATTAGATATTGTTTGCGTTAGGTACACTTACCTACGGCATAGAAGTAGAACGTATATTATAAAAAGAAAACCTCATTAGTACATGAATGTAGAAAATAAAAGCATATTTTCACAACAGCGCGTGTCTTCTCGATGCCGACATGCTTGCGTATGCGCATGCATGCAGCAATTAGGGCGAAACGCCTCTCGCCAATTCATTATTTTACACGTCGTGTGAATAGCTCAATATCATTTTTATATCTCCACATTATTTAGGACAAATTCTATTTCATCAACGAATAAGCATTGCTATTCAACGTGGCAATGCCGCCAGCATCTTGGATACGCTGCCATCTGACAGTGGTTTCGAGCACTTGGATTATAGGCTGACATGTCGGAGTGTGGATTTTCGAAGTGTTCTATGACATAGTGTATCTATTAGTAAGGGTAGATAGATAGTAAGTACAATATGAATTTGGGAAGACAAATTATGTAGGTAGCTGGGATAGAAAAATTTAACGCAGAGTACTATGCCGCCCGTCTCCGTCTATTTGATATGGCTATTTTTATTAAACTCGTTTACCTATATTTAACTTGACTTGTTTGTTGATTAGGATTGTTTATTTAGATTACAGATATTAGATACGTAGGGTCATAATGTATCGTTCCTTGGAAGCTGGGACGGCCGCTGGTGTGGGACGCTACTTGCGTTGACACACTAACTCCGTCACATGTACCAGAGACCCAAGGTACGGCTGGTGCGGCGGCGGGTTCTGCCGAACAACGCAAGCGGAGAAAATATGCAAACCTCGGTAGCGGTTGCATATTTGAACCGTTTGGAGTCGAGACTCTGGGACCGTGGGGTCCGGGAGCTCACCGCATTTTCAAAAATCTATCTGAGCGCTTGGTCGAGGCGACGCGTGATCAAAATGCTGGCGTTTATCTGGCTCAACGTATAAGCTTTGCTATTCAACGTGGCAATGCCGCCAGTATCTTGGGTACGCTGCCATCTGACAGTGGCTTAGATTGGATTTTCTATAGGCTGACATGTCGGCTTGTGGATTTTCGAAGTGTTGTATGGTATGACTGCCTTGGTGGCGTAGTGGGCGCATGCTCGACTGCCAATCAAGAGGTCCCGGGTTCGATCCCCAGGTCAGGCATAGTGCTAAATATTGGATTTTTCCATTAGGAATTATCTCAATAGCTGCCTGGAGTCTGGAACTGTGCCCGGTATATGGCAATAGGCTCGCCCCCTATTACATGGGACCAATAACATACTGGCGAAATGTGGGTGTATCTACTATGGGACTGAGTCCTGGGTACACCTCTGCCTACCCCTTCGGGAAAAAGGCGTGAATGTATGTTATGTATGGTATAGTGTATTTAGTTAGGGTAGGTAGTAAGTAGGTATAGCTCTATTGTTTAGTCTTTTATCAATATAGGCACTATGCCCTTACAGTAGCTTACAACTAATAATAATGTAGCAATTATTGACATTTGTCCTTTTTCTGTTGACAAATTGATCTGATATTTGGTACCTACGCTAAAGCGTAGAACAAGTAATAAAATCATCTTTATCAACAATTGATCTTTAGATCAACAATTAAAAATATTGTATTCCTACTATAGCTGGATACTGCTGTCTCAATTATAGATAAATATTAAGAATGTATTATTTCGAAAATGAATATTCATAAAAAAGGGGTTTTTCCTTATAACAACAATATACCCACATTTCAAAGGTCATTTAAAATTGTACGAGTATAATAATAAAGAAAGAAACACAGTAGCATGTACCTACTGTGTTTCTTTCTTTATTATTAGTTTCGTAAACATCGTCACACTTGCGTCAAAATTAATATTATTCTGAGATATCAAACAGTCTGGGGAAATAACTATTGTTATTAAAACACTTGAATAAATATTATTTACAAGTTGAAAACAAAACAGTTCTTTATCTAGGTAGATCTAGGTCTTCTTTTATTCGAACTGGTAGGTAAATAAAATATAAAAAAAAGTTATTTTTCCTTTTTTAATAGATTTTCCAGAGGAAAAATTACCGGCGAACAACAGACTTGTCTAATTTCTATATGAGATATAACCCAAAGAGATTTGGACTCAATAAGTACCTTGATACGAGTATATCTTCGCGCAATCCTGTTCCTGTATTTTTTTTATGCGTGAACTCTTTCTGTACGTACTACTTCTACGTACTTCCGTACGTACCTACTTCTGTATGTACTCTACCTATTACTAAGTATAATGAAGCTTTAGTATAGTTTTTTAAATTTTATTTTACATCATAATATCATATATGTCCTACTACTCAAAACTCATACCTTTTATTCCCTTTTTCAATGAAAAATAAAATAAAAATATATAATATAATTACTATCTATGCCCCGCGGTTTTACTCGCGTACTCTTTGTTCCTGCGGGAATATAAGAATAAAAGGTATTCCAGGTAAAGTATTTGGTATCTACATACCAAATTTCAGCTCAATTGGTTCCCTAGTTTTAGCGCAAAAACAAAACAAACATACACACAAAAAACTGTGCTAGCGCTGTTTTTTGTGCTATCTAGATGGCGCTGGAGTTGAGTTAGAACTCGCTAGTGTTTTATTAACCTAATAGGATAGAATAGGACAGTACGGAGGAAATATGTAGTCGTACAAAGGGGCATGAGAGAGTGCGAGGTCTCCCAAAACGTTTTGGAAGTGGAGAAGAAAGGTGTAAGGAAGGCTAATGCTAGCCCTACCACGTGGAATTAATAGCCAGGAAGAGAGAGGTAAACAGTAAATAGATCGACTCTCACAGTCTGACCTAGTTGACAATAGCTCATTAACCTTCGATGGCCTACAAAACTGTCACTCTTTACTGTGAATACTATTTGATACACTGTTACCAATGCTGCCATCACTGAATGCTCACTGTACACCGCCATAATATAGTTACGGGCACGAGTCTTCAGCACAAGGCTTGTAACTACTTATTAAACTAGATACCTTCTGGAACAAGAATCTTTAGTATATAGTTCCGATTTTTAGCATCAAAAACAACATGCATAGTGCAACGCCCTCCCGCCCGCAAAATTGCATGCAAAGAGGAAATGCTATTAGGTAATATTTTTGTTAGTGACACCATTCATATATCGACACGTGTTTCGCGTCTACACGACGCATCATCAGGAAATAGACTCTGACCCCGCTGTAAGGGCGACAAATGTTAGTACGACGCCGCTCCTCGAGATGCTACCTCGCTGAACGCTGGAACAAGACTCTTATTCCATTCCAAGAGACCCTTGTTCTCTTGTCAGATACCTTGTCTAAAGACTGCCTCAGTGGCGTAGTGGGTGCAACCTCGATTGTCGATCATGAGGTTCCCAGGTCAGGCAAAGTGTTATTTGTATTATTCCATTAGGAATTATCTCAGTGACAGCCTGGAGGTTAGAACTGTGCCCGGTAGATGGCAATATGCTCGCCCCCTATTACATGGCACCAATAACATAATGGAGAAATATGGGTGTCTACCATGGGACTGAGTCCTGGGTACACCTCAGCCAATGCAACCTCTTCGGGTTTTTTGTTCATTATAAGATGACCCGAGAAGTCAATAGTTAATACGCCCGCCCCCTTTTGAATGAGACCAAAAAACATAACTGGCGAATTGTGGATGTACCTACTATGGGACTGAGTCTTGAGTACAAATCTGCCTACGACTACCCCTTAGTGAAAAAAGTGTGACGTCAACTAAAATACCTGTCTTCCTTCAGTTTTAGTTCCATAAAGTGCAGTTTTCTGTTTTTTTTTCTGTTTTTTTCGCCAAGATCATTTAAAAGTGTGCTCATCACAAATGCCGGCAATTGTTCAAGTAACACGGTTGTTATAAACGCACAGTAACTGGGCTATAGAGGTGTTTCGCTCCAAGAACTGACGAAATTGTTCTCTGTTCTTATTTGAACAGGCGGTAAATGAAGGTTATTGGAGGGAAACGGCACTGGGAACGCGGTTTTATAAAATATGGTATACTAACAATATATACTATTGTCTATAAACATATTTTAAAGACGGGATTTCTCTGCGAGATCGAATCAGAATATCGAAAGCTATCGACATAGCCCAGCGGATTAGCAAGTTGAAGTGGCAATGGGCGACACATAGCACGTATAACTGATGGCCGATGGGGCTGTAAAGTTCTCGAATGGAGACCACGGACCGGCAAGCGCAGCGTAGGACGTCGACCCACAAGGTGGACAGACGATCTGATAAGGACGGCTGGAAGACGCTGGATGTAACCGGACTGGATGGACATCTATGGGGGAGGCCTATGTTCAGCAGTGGACGTGCTATGGCTGAGATGATGATGATGATATATTTTTTATGGTATAAATAGCCGCTCGTAGCGCGTCAGTCTGAGTGATAAGGCCGCCAATTGTTACACGCTCTCTAGTTTCTGATATTATTTTCCGTGTTGTGGGTATCAAAAAAGAGTTAGGTACCTATCTTATAATAAGTAAGCATATAATTCTCAAAAAGACAGAACTCACTTAACTATTGATGTACTAAATATATATATTTTTTGATATGAATATAGGCTTCAATTATTGGTAAAGTGCCCACCATGCGGATTGGTGCGGAAGGTGTGGGTTCAAATCCCGCTCGTGGGTGAATGAATGAATGGGTGAAGATTTTCTTTCCATATTCATATTGTATTTCAAGCGAATAGACCAGACCACTTAGTCTAAAAAATATATAAAATATGAAGTTATGACTTAAGGCTGTTATGACTTAAAAAGCTGTTATTCCTGATAAAAACGCCGAGCTGAGATATACCTATAACTATTACTATTATAGATACTTAAACCTAACACAGACCACACACACACATAGATTTCCCAACTATCAGGTAGGTACCTAATATTATGTATATATATTATGTAGGTAGGTAGCAGGTACGTACTTAAGTGCAAGCTTGTTTTTATGAATATTCGTCAAGTCAAGCTAAATGTGACGTCATCAGAACAAGATGGCCGATCATGTGTGAGTTAGGTCACAGATGAGGATGAAAGAGGTTAGATTGGAAATAGTTCCTGATTTGTATCAGAACGCTTGTCACCGCTTGTCTCCCACTCCTCAACTCCACTACAAGCAAGAGACCAATACGCGCACGCATTACGCACACAAATTGACCATACACACATCGATCGCGAGTTTGCTATTGATTATCATCTAGCGCAAACACTGCGTTTGACATGCACTCACACACGCGCAAAAGCTCATCTAGACACACGGCAGCGTGTCAAGCCAAGTTCAACCAACTGGCTAGCCAGCGCCGAGTGTAATATTAACACGAACCACTTGGTGCCACTTTTGACCCTTCTATAACTGAAAACTTCTTTAACGTAAACACATAAAACTACGTGTGTCTAATTATATTCATAAGGACATCTAGAAGCTCAATTTTCATGAAGCTAGCTCAAACAGTTATAGAGATATGAAGGTCAAAAGGTAGTAAATTTTAGCACTGACTGACTGACATATAGTACCTAAATCTAACCTACGTCCAGATGACCTAGAAGGATGAAATTTGGAATCCAACTCGGTAATTGTGCGTAGGCGTAGGAAAAAATCTAAAAAAAAAGTTTAAAAATAGAGGGGGTCCCCATACAATTTTTTTTTTAAATTGTAGCTTTGGAACCGTTACAACGTTACAAGAAGATATTTGAAACTATCCCAGTATATGTATTATTATTATTTGCTATTTATCAGAAATATAAAAATAAAGTTAAGTCAAAAAATAAGTGGTGTCCCCATACAAAAAAATTGTAATACGCGTTAAACAACCGGACAACTGTGTGTCTTCGGCGACGCGCGGCACCACATATTTATACACAGAACAGAAGTAAATTTTCAAAATTATAAGCTTACCGCTTATAATTGGTTAAAATTTAGCGGGTCGGTTGGTTTATACCTGCATGGTAGTGATTTTAGTCCACGGCTCACTAAAATATCAAAGATCAGTGCCCAAGGTTCGTTTAACTGATTTCTTTTGAAAATAGGAAATAATATTTTAAGGTATTAATTTGTTTGTTAGAACTCTTTGTACCTTAAAGAAAGTCCAAAGTGTATGACATACACATAATTGGTATACATTGTATACCAAGTTCAAAACAATAGCGCTGTCTTATTGTTACCGATATATGTATGTATTGACTAATTTAAGAATGCAGGTTGAACTCGCTCGCGCCTTGATCTTGTATTGGATACCTATAACAATTGCTATTATTTAAAAAAAATGTAGCAAAGAAATAGAGTTTAATACTTGTTCATAATGTTATTTTGTTCCTATAAATACATATTTGGATTTTGCATAGAACTTGGATCACTCATTTAGATGTCCATTCTTTTTGGGGCGAAGCCCACAGCCAAGAATAATTTTTGTATTGAACTTGGCTCTCCTTTTTTACATGTATGTTTTTGGTGGGTACATTACGGTCACCTAAAGGTGGATTATCGATATCGATAAAATTACTGTAATATTATTACTTTAACTTTTCGCTATATTTACTTATTTGTTATTAACTAATACGGCTTCATAGCCAATTAAACTTATTAATTAATTAACTAATATACAATGTCCTTACAATGTAATGTTGTTACTATATAATTTCTGTGTATGGGTGTTATAAGCATATATAAGTAGGTATGAATATTAGTCATCTGGTTACCATAGTACATACTTATAGCCTAGTTTGGAACCAGATGACCGTGCGTGGAAGTTGTCCCATATTATTATTATTATTTTGTGACATATTATAATTTAATTAATTCTATGTTTTATAGGTCTGTGAGTTACCGCGAAATACGTCGTTCATGCATAGAAAGACATGGGCTAAAACTATTAGTAAGTAAATAAATGACACAAGCTAAAAATACAAGCGTATTTATTAAGTTATCATTTCCCTTAACCTGTGGGTTAGTGTGCTAGGTGGGGACGCACAGCACAGCATCTTCTTCCGTTAATACAGTCTATCATCCGTCATCTCTGCACTCACTCCTTTTTCTCGCATATCCTCATTTATACTTATTTAATATTGAACACAACACATTGATTACAACGTCAGATCACTAGTACGCTGCTATTAGCAGCGTACCCAAGATGGTGGAAACATTGCCACGTTGAATAGCAACTTTTGGACAAGACAACGTATTTTTTGAAACCTAAAAATAAACCTATTACACCATAATAAACCCTATTACATGGGACCAATAACATACTGGCGGAATGTGGGTGTCTCTACTATGGGACTGAGTCCTGGGTACACCTCTGCCTACCCCTTCGGGAAAAAAGGCGTAAATGTATGTTTATGTAAAATTAAAATTTTAATTTCATTATTAACGGAACAATCAAACAAAATTTTAGACGAAAGACGAAAACCCACACTCGACAACTTAATTGATAATCACAAATAACATGGTGACAGACCACAGTAGATGCCTCGTATTTATTTCGCGTGATAAAGAGGACAACAACTTTATTCTTTTGACGCTGTTTCACAGACAGACAAACAGAAAGAGACACACACACACACATTTGATACTATCCTGACACACGCCTTTCGCTTCTTCCACTATCATGAAATCCTTCATACTACATGCACGTCGGTTGTAGGTACTTTTGATTTATTGATCATTTCTTAGGACAACATCAACTTGTTCCTAAAAAGTACGCCTACAAAGAGGTATTTTAATTACAAAATATTACTCATAATAATCATTTGCATACGACACTTAATATCGACAATGTTTACAACATGGTACAACACTATCGATGCGCGGGGATTTTCCGGAATTCAAGCTTCGCCTTGACGTGACTCTCGCAAAGGACGCAGTTCATTGCGCGATCGCCTACGAGTACAAGGTCCAGGAACCTATGTATTGTAAGCAATGTATAATTTCAAATATGTTTCGCGAGAGTGTCGTTTTTGTCTAACAATTACATAATACTTTTGTAATAATTACAAATATCACTTAAATTTAAAGGTTTTAGGACTTACCGGTAAAAAGAAATCCCTTCTCGGGCTACACTAGACACCTGGCTTCTTTTTCGACAAGTTATAATAGCGCAGGACCGCATTATACACTATTTTCGCGGAGCTACGTACGTTGTCACCGCATGAGCGCGACTGTTAGCCGGTAAAGCTAGTTTCGGCGGGCATACGAGCGTCTGCTCATAAGGGCAGCAACGCCGGCCCCGCCCACAAGGCCCCTCTAACGTCTTTCATCTCCTCTGTGAGTTAGGTAAAGTGCGCTGACCCCACCCAATGTTAATGTCAGCTGTTTATTGCTTCTACTTACAGCCAGAATGCTTAGCGTTTCAAATGCTGCGATTTTCATTAGGCTTAAGATGAATAGATATCGTATTTGTAGGAATACTCGTATCTTTAAGTTTCAAGTCTGTGGTTAGCAATTACCTATACTAATCGATTTTTTATACTAATTTTATTAAATAACATAACTTATGCTTTGTTTCCCGAAAGGGCAAGACAGAGGTATACTATACGGTCCTACCCACACTTTTAGTCTCATACTATATATAGGCGAGTCTATTACCATCAGCCGGCCATATAATTAAAAAATACAGACTCCAGGCTGTGCTCTTGGCAAATTCGTAATAAAAATCTAATCTCAGTTTGCCTAACTTGGAAATCGAATCCAGGGCCTTATGCTCAGCAGCAGCACTTGCGACTAGATTAAGACATCATTTCCACTAAGCGGCTAGTCGCGGGCGACCGCAGCTGCTTAGTAGTGATCGGCAGACTAGCTTGCGGCCACGTTGCCAGACTCGATGGCTCAGATGGTAGTAACTCTGCTTTCTGTGCCGCAGGCCCCGGTTCGATCCCCGGTCAAACATATTTGTGCATGAACATGTCTGTTTGATCTGTATCTTATAAGCTTATAATATAAGTATGTACTATATCAGTCATCTGGTTACCATAGTACAGGCTTCTAGCTTAGTTTGGGACCAGGTGACCGTGTGTGGAAGTTGTCCCGTATTATTATTATTATGTCGCTCGAAAACACGGGATATACCCGGTCTTTTGATAGGCGTGCACGGAGACCTTTTTTTTATTATTATTATTATTACTATACCACCGAGGCAGTCATTTGCCAGATTATCAATATAAAACCACATTCTCCAATATATTTAAGAGCGTACCTACGCGGCCTTTTAGGTATTTGACACAATCCTATGAAAAATCTACCAAATCGATGTTTTGTATTCCTCTGTTTTCACCGATTATAATAAACCCATTCCATAAATTTATATCCTGATATTTTTATAGCGAAGTAACCTATGTCCCTGTCATTTAATTTTTTTATAAACCCTTGGTTTTTTCATAGTGAACTTCGAATAATCCTAGTTTTACTCGCGTGATTGGACGTTCATTACAAAAAAATGTAGAATTTATAAACAAAAATGAAATGATAGGGATATACTTTACTTCATCTTTAGAATATCAGGATATAAATATATCAAATAGGTTTACTTACTGTATTCGGAGGAAACAGGGGAATACAAAACATCGATTTAGTAAATTATACATAGGATTGTGTCAAACTGCTAAGAGGTCCTCATTCCTATTAATTAAATGAAACTAGGAAAACATAGACTGAATTTAGCTTTACGACACGCGTTTTATGTGTTATGGGACGTTTGGTTCACAACGATACGCGTTTATTTCTCACGATACGTCATTTCTTCCACTAAGCTCGCATACACGACCGTTTACGAACTACTGGACGATTTACGACGTTACAGAGGGATCTCGTTACGTTGGTTTATGATTTACTTCTGTAATCTGTAGAATGGTTTTATATGGGTAATATTCGTCGGTATTTGAGTATGTATTTTTATACATAATCCACATAACAACATACATTCACGCCTTTTTCCCGAAGGGGTAGGCAGAGGTGTACCCAGGACTCAGTCCCATAGTAGATACACCCACATTTCGCCAGTATGTTATTGGTCCCATGTAATAGGGGGTGAGCCTAATGCCATCTACCGGGCACAGTTCCAGACTCCAGGCAGTTATTGAGATAATTCCTAATGGAAAAATCTAATATTTACCACTTTGCCTGACCTGCCTCGGTGGCGTAGTGGGCGGATGCTCGACTGCCAATCAAGAGGTCCCGGGTTCGATCCCCAGGTCAGGCATAGTGCTAAATATTGGATTTTTCCATTAGGAATTATCTCAATAGCTGCCTGGAGTCTGGAACTGTGCCCGGTATATGGCAATAGGCTCGCCCCCTATTACATGGGACCAATAACATACTGGCGAAATGTGGGTGTATCTACTATGGGACTGAGTCCTGGGTACACCTCTGCCTACCCCTTCGGGAAAAAGGCGTGAATGTATGTTGTTGCCTGACCTGGGGATCGAACCCGGGATCTCTTGATTGGCAGCCGAGCAAGCGCCCTCTACGCCACCGAGGTAATTTACATAATCCGTGCCTACAATATCGCCGATCTCATTCTTGGATTCTGGATGTAGTGATAATAATCAACGGATTCGATAAATTGACTTCCTAAAATATAGACGCTGAATTAGGTACAATAAACCTCTTTGTCCCTATCATTTTAATTTTTTTTAACCTCGACTTGATAAATTTATCATATAGGATTGTTCAAACTCCTCGGTTGTAGTCTTCCTTGGAATTTTATGTGGCTACGAGCTAAATATAAAACTATGATATCTCATCATTTTACCCATCTCTACCGTCACATCTGGCAAGGTTATGGCGATCCTTGAACTTGATACGGAAGCGCTGTTCACCTTGATTCTAGATGCAAGATTGACTAACACAAAACCTGAATGCTAATCACAAATCGATAATCCGTAGGAGTTATAAATGATTCCACTCGGTAACCTTTGCCAAAATCCATGTTAATTGAGTGTCAGTTTTTTATTTATTTTACGTATTAACATTAATAAACATCGACCTGTTCGACTAATAATATTAAGTATAACAATATTATTCGATCCTTGTGATGATTTTTTTTTATTTTATTTATTTGTGGTGAGGGCAGTTTTGATATTGGCTTTATTGAAAAAAAACAGTCAATAATTTTACAGCTACCATACTTCATTATGCCATAGAACCATTTGATGATTTTGTTGAACCAAAATGTCAGCTTAAATATGAAATATAAGTAATCAGTAGGTGTCCTAATAAAATTCACAGACTCTAACAGATGTTAAATATAATATAGGTTCGCTATTGAATTTCGTAATTAAGAAATTATGAAGTTCGGAATTGGAAGACTAGCTTTGGGGGAGGCTGTAAGAATCGTTCTGGGGGTGATCCCCAGAACGATTCTTACAGATTTACTATATACATATATATAACAATAACGTAATAAAAAAAAAAGCAACGCGCAGTCCTCAAAAATTAGCTGTTACACAGGGACATTTTCAATTTTACTGGGGATTTATCATATGAGAGAAGAGTGAATAAATATCTTCTAGGAAAGCGTTCTCCAACTTAGGCCTCATCTGCACTTCCCATCAGGTGAGATTGGGGTTAAACACTGACCTATTTAATATATAAAAAATATATATATATGAAATAGTAAATTTTATCACAATTTCAGAGTTGGCTCCATAATGAATTTGTTCTCGAATGTTTTTCGACCAAACGCGAGTAAATGGTAAAAGTTATTCCAAAAGTACAATGTCCCTCTCAGAGGATGCTATATGATAAACCTGCGTCCCTGTTTAGAATTAACTGAAGATTTCGTTATGAATCTGTACGGAAACGACTCGGAAGTTTCTAACATTCATCATTCCAACGAATCGCATTGTCCGCCAAGACTTTCTTTACTTTCGACTGAGCTACGATAAATGCGGTCTCGAATCAAAATCGAATCTAGATTGTCTTAGTTTTAGCACTTTGAGTTGTTATTTTAATCGATGAAAGTTTGTTAGAAGTGTTTTATAGATAACATTTGTCTTATAATTTTGCAGTTCAGTGGTGGAGAAATTAGACTTAGTTTTTAATGTAAAGTACGAGAGCAGTTTTGGTACCTACCACAAAAATAATTTAATTGTGCCGATATTGTATTTCGGTTATGTTTTTTAACATAGCATAGCATACCTACTTCTCTACTACTTCTCTCTGTACAATGTAAAAAAGTTACCTTTTTGTTCTAATTCGACTCAAGCGCCATCTAGCGCTGTTATTTTGTGTGTATGTATGTTCCGTTACCACGCTGAAACTACTGAAGCGATTGAGTCGACATTCGGTATGTAGATAGCTTAGACCCTGAAATAAGACATAGGGTACTTTTTTCACAATATTTCTACGGGAAAAACTATATACGAACATATTATATGAACATTAATATAATATGAACTACATAATCTTATAAAGACGCTGATAGTTGAATTAACTACATTTATATGTAAGAAGTTAATAATATAATAAAATAATGTCAGTTAAACTAAATAATTAAATTTAAGTTACAATCAGTAACATCGTCGTTAATCGGGTCGACCAAGTTGGGAGCTTTTTCTGAGTTATGTAAAGTCTAACTTGCTTTTTAGTTAGGGCTGTTCAAGGTACGTCATTTTTCACGAAAAATCCATTTTGATTTGCTTTGAGCAAGGATATGTTTGATACTAGAAAGTGGACTAAAAAGTGCGATTGCGTTAGAACTACTTAGGTACTTCATATAATGTAGGAAGCCTTCTAAGGAAATACAAGTAACCATAATGACAATGACTTCATATAATCGAATCCCGGCTTTAAACGGGTATTTTATTGTCAAGATTTCTATGTCGATGTTCACTTTATGTTTCAACTGTTATATTAAAGCAGCTATATTTTTTTATCTCGCTGCAATTTGCAGACGTAAAAGTGGGGTAGTTGTTGCAGTCACTGACAGTGTTACTGTTACTAAATGTAAACAGGTACAGAAGTCCGGCTCTGATGAATTACGGTTCTTAAAATACTAGGTACCCTACAAGCTGTTAATTTCTTGTTAAGTTGTTATAAATGTATCAATTATTGGCGATATCTAATATTATATCTGATATCTAATAATTAATAATAATAGTACACATATTTCTTGAATTCATAGACGACCATAGACGACTACGTGACGAAAACTTAAGGTTTGGTATTTGAAGACCCCCCCCCCTCTCCTAAACAGGTCACGTAGTACGGACACGTTCCCCAGTCGGTGCGAGTAGTACGTATGTGTATTCGCTCGCCGTAGTTCAGAGTGTCCTTCTGTATCTATCTATTTATTAGTGCTTACTGTCACGGTCTACGTGGGCCGTCTCACCGGCTTTGTAATGTAACGCTGTTGGCCAACAAGCGTTCTCTAACGAGCGTAATATTATGCTGACGCTATCAATGATTTATCACTCTTCACTAGAAAGGTACATGATTGTTCTAAGAGGTTCGCACGAGTTTCCAATAATCGCAAGTAAAATGCACAATCGATACGTGAAGCATATCATTAGAGGTATAATACGAGTAGCGTCGGTCCCAATTTTTTGCTAGAATCTCAATTTCACTGTTTTCGTTTTCAGATCTCACAATGAGGTGTCTGTGACTGCGTCTGCAAAGGCCCCACACGAGGCCATCATGACTTCAGAGCGCGCCATCCCCCATCTGAGGGACATCTTCGGCCTCAACCAACAATACGAAGCCAAGTCTATCGACGAGACCGATGCTAAAACAAGCAAAAACAAAAAGAAAAAGGACGACTACCGCTATGGAAACGGTGACGTCAAAACTTTAGAGAGACACCTCAGCATGAAGAAGACTATTAGGAAAAAGATAATGCGCGACCTGCAGCAGGCGTTCGTGGAAGACCCTAACGAGTTTAAGGTGGAGAACACGAGCCCCGAGAAGCTGAAGGCGGAGCTGAGCGCGGAAGCTGTTAAAATCGAAAAGAATGTGAAAAAGAATGATCCTACGTTCCTGGATATGTTGCGAGGGGAGACGCGGGGAGAAGAAGCGAGGGAAGAACAACCGCCGGCGGAGAAGACTAGCTTCTGGCGGCGGCTAACTATGAAAAATAAGAATAAGAGATAAGAATGCAGCAGTGCCGAACACCGACTGCGCTCTCGTCGACGTTTGGGGACCTTGTCAATTAAGGGTGTTTATACACGAACCACTTCTTTAACTAAAGGTTAACCCTGGATCTGCAGATTATTAATCGTTTTACCTTTATAAACTAAGCAAACATACGTGACACTATTCTAGTTCCTAATGCCTCATATAGACTCAGCCTAAAAAGGAGTCTAATTATTAATGTCAAGTTCCAACTTTTATTAGGTACAGCTTATCCTGGGGATTGTGAATGTACCTACTATGGGACTGGATCCTGGGTCCTCTGCCTAACCCTTTGCGAAAAAAGGTGTGATGTTATATTTAGAAGATGGACTCTATCTTGACATAATTCTGAAATAAGTGATGGCCACCAAAATTCCCAGTAGGTAGGTAGTTAGTTACTGACGGATTTCAACGTTGTGAGTTGTGATGCGTAATAATTTGTGGTTTTGGTTTTGGCTGCGTCTGATTGTAAAACAGTTTTCCTCCATGTTTTATTTTGGTTTCCTCAAGTTTAGTTTCCAAAAATCAAGGTGAATAGGAACAGTGCAGTGGCGCCACGCCCTCGCCGTAGTAAGAGTTGGCACTAGAGATTCGAAATGGACGACATGTTCTATTTCGAATCTCTAGCTTCAATAATAACGTTGTAAAGAGGAGGTACACCTACGTTCCCATACCTGCGTCAAAGGGCAATGGAAAAGTCATATGATCCTTATCACAGTAGCTAATATGTAAGTGTGGTTCGTTTATAAATTCCCTAGTTTGTATTTATCATTAAAAGATGATGTCTTTTGATAATCATTTTACCTTATTAATATGAGAATTTACATTAAATAGGTAGTAAAAACTATTGATATCAAGAACTAGCCTTGTATTTACCGTTTTTGCATAATATGTCTATTATACTCAATATTATAAAAATATACCAATTTATTATATTATACTAGTAATTATAATCAATATAAAAATGTTATGATGAATCCTAGATAATATTATTAATTACTATGGCATATAAGTTTCCTCAAAACGTAGGGACGTAAATAGGGACGTATAAACGTAGGGATTGTAAATAAACGGAATTAGTAAGTACATAAAGTACCTACTTATGTATAAATAGTGCAATAATTAAGATCGATTCTTTTTATTTCAAAGAAATAGAGTCATAAAATAAGAAGTACCTAAGACCTACATTGTTATGCTCCTTAATTTTTTTATCAATATTCAGGGTCACTGATAATCAGTAAGCATTCTCTTAAGGGTATCTACTCATAATTTGAAACAACTTTCACTGCTGAAAAAAACTACTGTGGGAAAATTTTCACTGTTATTAAAAATAATAATTAATATGCTAATTTTATAATATTTGCTATTCTGGTGTGGCCCTATAGTGATAGTTTTCGCAAATGATATGAGATCTATAATCCTTTAAGAAGATGACAAATGATTATTCTGTAACCCTGTATAGGTAATGTTACTTAAATATTACTGCATTTTAAAGGTTTGAGGTATTTTTCATACTTAGGTACATAATTAGGTACTTGCTACCTGTTTTTTCTGCTGACGGTTATTTAATAAAATGAAATGATATAATGAGTTAAACCAGATATTATACAACATCTATACTTCTACTGCCATTGCATTTAAATAATAATATGGTAGGATTAGCTCTTATATGTTGTATATATATTTAATTTTCATGAAAAATTTAATTATAATAAATTGAAAAATAAAACGGTATCTTTATCTACATAGCTAGAGATGGCAAAAGGCTACATGGGACCAATAACATACTGGCGAAATGAGGGTGCACCTATTATGGGACTGAGTCCTGCACCTCTGCCTACCACTTCGGGAAAAAGGCGTGATTGTATGTTATATCTATCTCCATAATAATAAAATATAGATACTAGTATTAGTATCTATATGAATCAGTGAATAAAAAACATAAAAATAAAGTTAACATTAATATGTTAACTTTCATATAGATACTAATATTAGTATAGTAAGATTTATAATGTGAAATAATTATATTTCACATTATAAATCTTGGACCTCCTATTGCAGCTTCGATATTATGAGAAAAGATTTGTGCGGCGTTTTACATTTGAAATTAATGATCTCAATAAAGTCGATAATTATTGCACTACTATACAGCAAAGTTAGCGGCGAGACGAAAGTCAGGTGAAAATATAATATCGGCCATTGTTACTTACCTATTGTAATAATATCTCGTTGTAAATGTGATGTAACATTAAGTTGTCTAAGTTAAGTTATAATAAGTTAGATTTAGGCTAGATTTATTACGTAAGCGGTCATTGTAAGCTAGACTCGTGGAAATTTCTTGTTGTGACAATTTTATTATGATTAAATAATTTTACACATTTAAATGTTCGGTATATTCATTATTTTATGACACTAATTATTAATTAATAGATATAAATGTGAAAGAAACTTTTCAGATTTCCTTTTATTATAAAAGGTACTTGTGCTCTCGTAGACGCATTGTGACCACTACATGGATTTGTTTAGGCTGAAATACCTACGCATTATATGCATATCTACAAGTATATCATACTGGTATATCACAGGTAAAGTTTTCAGTCTTCAGTGGGTGAAACCCACAAAGCAAAGCTTGTTCAACATAAAAAAATACTAAGACTAATTATGGATGCTTATTTTTCTAAGGTAGTTCTATATTTATATCTATATAAGCTAAGTTATGAATCCTTCAAGATAAGGAAAAACTGACATAATTTAATCAAGACAGTCGCAAGAAAGTTTTCGTATTGTTTCATAACTTTACCTTGGCATTACCTCTTATCTCTCGTTGTTAATGTTTTTTTTGTTCTTGACTTTTAATTATTGTACCTATTTCTACGACATGAAAAACCGGCCATTTGCGAATCCATCTCAAATTTGCAACGTTTTTGCCGGGAGTACCTACATTTTAAATGGAACGATTTCTACCATCCTCGAGAAAGCTATAAGGACAATATGGAATTACGGCCGAGTTGCACCAACTAACTAATAATAAACTAATTCTGTCCGTTGCACCATTTTGACATATGATTATGACGTCAAAAATACAACGCATAATATTTAACCGCGGAGATGAATTTGTTAGTTATTGTTAAAAGTTAGTTGGTGCCACTCAGACTAAAGTAGGTACCTACACAGATGTTAGATCCCGTTCGCTGCACTCGAAGATTAACTTATCTGCTTGCAATAATTCCAAAAGAATCAGGCCGTGACACTGTGAGCAATTTTATTTGATACTCTATAGCTACATTTTGTATTGTATCTAGGCCAATATTGCTATAGACATCTGTATCTATACCAAATTCATCAAAATTGGTCCTGCGGTTTAGGTGTGAAACCAAAAAAAAACAGATGGCGCTTGAGTTAGCACACGAGATTTTTTAGCTAGTTTCATAGTTAGCTTATTCTACAATGTGTTACAAAAAAGTCTACTTAGTACTACTAAAGGAGGTGTATCTCACCAAACTTAACAAGTTCCAAAAGAATACGCTAAAAATATATCGCAACATTTATCCTATAATATCAGCTGATCCATTTTGTATAGAAAGTCGAATAATTTATTGCGTATATCGCAATTTTTTCTTTTGAACGTTGTTCAGTTTGACGAGTAAGTACATGAACCCTCTTAAGTATTACTATACTTTTTTAACAAGTTGCATAGTGCTACTAATAGAGCTTTTCAGGTGGGTAAAACTGCAACTACTGTCAGCCGCCATTTGAAGGAACATCATTACCAACTTCAAGCGTCGCTTCAGAGCGGCGCTAGTCACCATAATATCTGTTTAACAGATTAATGTGGTGGGACCACAGATGGGACTGTAAATCAATGAGTGAATAAATATCTATTATTAGATTTATTATAGATATTTGTATTAATATTCTGTAGCCTCTCGTCTCGTAATCAGTGTTGCCATCTAGCGTATTAACCTTTTATTATGTCTTGGCTAACGTCAGAGTTGTCCATAAAATTATGGAAAGCGACATCTATATTTGATTTCATACAACTTTTATACTGATAATTCCCTGTGCAACTGTGCCCCTGTGGGTTTTGAGCGCGCAACTCGCAACATGTGTTTACAGTTTACATATTTATACCTAGTTCCAATTTTGGCCACGAGTCGAAGCTGGCGCTCAACCCAGGGGTACCTGTAAACTCTAGTGGATACGCGGCTTAGGGATAATTGTAATTTTTGGTTGGATTACTGACCGATGAAGGCAAGCATCAATTATTATGTCTTGGTAAGCCAGAATTGGCCTCGCGAGATAAATAGCTCGCCGATATTGATAAGTTTGCCTTATTCGGTCAGTACCTAAATAGTAAGTAGCCATTTCATAAAATTCTGTATAATAATCGATAATTTATTTTAATGCACATTGAACAATTATTAGGGAAGACAGGTAGGTACTATTTTTATATATATTATTGTAAATTACTCTACAATAAGTACCTAAAAAGTCTTACAATGATATTGCTTCAAAATGTGCATGATTATTTTACAAGGAGTTACTTATCATATTTATTATTTAGGGCGTCTTTTACCATCCTCGAGTAAAGTGGCGAGAAAGGCGCAGTGATAATTTCATAATGTCAGAGTAATAATGCTAATCGGCACATATGTAAAGTGGCGTTTTTTGTGAAACTGTCAAAGGTTACTCGGGACTTCTATTTGCCGAGTACAGGTCTCGTCACAGTGAATAGCGTTGACCTTGAATGCACAGAAATCGATTTTTAGATCTGTTGGACTTTTTAGACCAATAGACCTGCGCCTCCACTTTTGCCGAGCCCTATTAAACCGTGACGCGACCTGTAGCACTAATCGGCGAGTAGTTAATCAACACTTTACTCCAGGATGGTGAAAGAGGCCCTTAGAGTTAGGGATAGGAAAGGTAATTAAACAACAGGTAGATTTTAAATTCATTTAATTTTGAAAAACATTCTGTTTTATTTAACACAATATAAAAATATTATTTACCTTTATTAACGTATTCTTTGGTAGGCAGTGGGGGGTTAATCAAGAAAATTAAAAAAATGAAGTGACACAATTTTATTTTTTTATTATTATTATAATTATTTAATTATGATTATTTTTATCTACACTCTAGCGCCGGTTCGTAACCTACAAGCCGTTGAGAAGAGCCAGCAAGAAACTCAACGGGTGTATCTATAATACTTATGTACTGGATATATTATCCATTCCTTAATATATTGATATAATATCATTTGATTGAATTAAAGAAGACCTATCGATTTAATGGGTACTAAACATGAATCGCTTTGAGTTGAGATTTTTTTATGCAAAAAGTCATGATAATTATTATGTTATACATAGTATAATATGTAGGTATATATTTTAAAAATAATAGAAAATGACTGAGTATATTGGTTTTAAAAATATAATATATTTTTATGATAGTTTCATAAAATATCAACTTTACAATAGTTAAAATATTTTTGGCCTTTATTATACCTACGTATATATTTATTTTATATATTATTGATGTTTTGAGTTACTTTTGTTCCACCAACCCCATCTGCCTACATAGGAACTGAATTATTTATGTATATTTATTATTTATATCATTTTCATCCTTATACTGTAATTTGTGCAATTACATTTTTAACGTTTTTTTGACGCTCGTAATGTTTGTTCTAAATTTTATAATAATTTAAAGTTTGATGTGACCTGATATTAGCACATATTATATTTATTAAGTAGTACTTATATATAAGGGATTTCCACTTTGTTCACTAACGTTCACCAAAATGGAAAAAAAGTCGCACAAATTCACCTATTTATGTTTATACTATTTTTTATATGTTTTAGTATGGTATTGAGTACCTAGTCGTTCTTGCTATATTAAAGTAGATATATATTTTTAAATGATTGCATATTATCTACTATGAAAATATTATAATTTATATTATAGTATTATTGTATTACTATAATGCCAAAACAATAATTAGGTATAAGTAATTACTTTATGCTGTTAGCAAACTTTGCTGTTCTAACTGAATAAGCCTTAAATATCAAATTGAAAATGACAGATGAAATAGTGGCAATAAATAACATAACAATTACTTTGCAATTTAATGATTTATTACTAAAAATGTGTTTAATTACAAATAATATGCGAGTAAAATTAAAAATACTGTTTTTATCTATAGACGAAATTATACAGCTGCATTGATGTTAAAATAATTAGTATTAACTAAGGGGACAGATTCGAGATAATGTTTTATTTGTAAAAATATCTCCGTACAAAAATACTTTGGAAGTTTTTAGGTACTCGATTATCATAATCTTGATTTTATGTGAGTAGAGAAATTCATATAATAAATATATATTTATATTTATAAACCCAGGGCCTGACACGGACCGTAGCTAAGCAACGTATTAAGCTACATAATATTTAACCAACTTTAAGCTATATAATATAATAACATACATAAATGTAAACCCTACCTAAATATTAAATAAACTAAGCTTTATCTACTTATTATTGACAAAACAAATAATTTCTTTGTGACAATTTGAGTATTAAGTCAAGATATACACAACATAGCCTAGTAATCAAATTATTTTAAAACGAGGTCCCTAATCAGGATATTAAAACAGTTATCTAATTATAACAAGTTATTCTATGCACTTTTAAGCCACGCCTGTGTCATTTAGTTATCTAATGCCTGCCAATAACTTAGGCTTCTTCCAGATCCATTATAGGATACCTAATACTAGATAACCTGAATCTACGGCTCGATATCTATATTAGCAGGGGCTATTTAGGCTTAACCTTTAGTTATTTTAGATTTAATATTAAAGTAGTCGATGCCTTACTACAGTAGATCTAAATGCTTGTCATTATTCAACATAGATAACTATTCCTTAGTCTTAACTAATTTTCCTTAATAAACATTATATAATATTTATTTTGACACTGAATGTGATAAACATAACCTAAAATAGATTTCAATTAATTTACTTTCTTTATAATAATATTAACCTATCATGTCATCGCCCGGTGAATCATAGGTATATCTTATATATTAAGTCTCTACTCAATTTTAAGAACTTTGTGTATCGCACGAAGTACTTCCTTTATGAAACAAAATTAAAAGGATTGCTACTCTTTGTTATTTTACAAACTAAAATTACCTAAAAAAAATGTTTTTGCTTCTGTTCCCCTTAAAATACCAATACTATTAGCATTAATTGTTTATTTACTTACATAAAATAGATCATTTACAAACAAAAAATGTGTTGTTTTAATTTAATTTATTTTGTAGACATCTAGATACAGACAAATATATAAATATAACATTGAATAAGTAATAATTACTAGAGGGAATAATGCATTGGTATAGCCTCATTGATAACGGGTGGATTAGGTATATTCATGTCTGCATTTTATTCGAGATCTAAACCGCTCTATCTCTGCACTTTAAGCCTGCCTGACCAACTGCCTGCCTCATGACGCCAACATAACAATATAACATCTGAAAATTAATTATTACTGCAATTATTATTTTGCCCTCCTCGCCGAGGGATTTTAGTATTTGATGGTAATTTATGTCTATAATAAACTGCAAATTGATATGAAATCAAATTGTTATTTATATAGGACATTAAAATATGAAGAAATCATTTTTTAAAAGTCGTCTCATCCGAGTGTTGAAGCTAATTATAATTAATTATGACTCTAGTTTTTCGAGATTCGTTGTTTTTTTTTTTTGTATAATCGTTACCTAATTTCTAAAATAGGTACACAACAACAATCTACAACAATCGAAATCCTTGTAGCTGAAGATTGACTGATTAATTATACGTTTAGCTTCATAATTTGACGAGACTTTAACATAATTAAACGTGCCAACTTAAAGAAGGAAATAAGTAGATTTGTTTTGATTTTAAAAATACCTTGCTCGATGATATATTTTGAGTAAACGAGGCATTGAATTCTGTGAGTTTGTTGAAGAGCCTTAGTCTATCCGCTTATTGTAACCGATATATTTGTTGGAAGTAGGTAACCGGCCGTGGTGGTAAACGATGTAACCTTATGTTCTGCAGGACAAGTGATGGCATTATTAGACAACATTGATATAAAAGTTCCTGAAACGTGAGTGGAAAGACCAAATATTACAATTATTATAATAAGGAAATAAATAGGTATGTAATTAGATTACTTATTATATATAGATTAGCATTAGGTTAAAATAGTGAATAATTTATAATACACATTATATACGAAATAATAAAATCATTAATAAATAGGTGAGTTTGTATGTAGAATGTGCGTGTAAATTATTTTAAAATAATATTCATTAGAACCATAATTAGAATTTGAAAATAAACATACATGAACATATATTATAAAATAATAATAAAATCATTAAAATATAATTTATGATTTTATAGCATGTGCCTATAATATTAAACCATTTGTATGTTAGGTACTTATATTATGTAAAGATTATCTTATGTTATAACAGTATTTACATGTGTCTAATACTTTGTATACCTATTATACTTAAAATAACAGTAGTAGGTACGATATTTAAATTAATTGTCAATATTCATTAGATGCATTACCTATAAAAAAATGTATTTTCTGTCATTATCATTATTTGCCTACGATACAAAGCAATAGGTAACTATTGCTTTTGCACTTAGAACATCCGTCCCTAATATTAAGTATATTTACGAAAATCCTAGTTAATAATATAGGACTGTTATACTTAGTTATAATGAAATACATACCTACACCTATACATAATATATGTTACGTATGTCTGTATTAAAATAATATTATCTATCATCAAGTAAGTTCATAAACACCATTATTTTATGACCAACGGCCAATTAATTTCTATTTCTATAGAAGACGTTTTATTAATAAGGAAAAAATAAACCTGCTATTATTATGGTTATTACGTACGTATTATGTATTATAACTAGCTACCTAATAACAATAACAAGGAAACCAAAACATAAAAATATTTTCACTATATATATTTGTATAAATAACGATGTTTTATAGTGCCATATAATGTCGTTCATAGTAAATATTTTCTAATGCGATTATTAAAATAATAGGTGTTATTAAATTTTTGCGCAGCCCATTTGACGGATTATAAACTTTTTAAAAATATTATATAATATGAGATGGTAATAAGTAAATATCTATTTTTCTGAATATCACCAACTATTGAAACGTTATACTTACTAAGTATTAGGATAGTATTTTAAAATAGTTTTTGTCTTATTAATACCTACTTAGTTTATATTTTGTGTCTTCTTATTTTCAATAAATTTACTTGCGTATATGAATGACTTTTACTTATTTTATAATTATTACCTATTTTAATAAAACACTTAATTGAGCTTAGAAATAAACTGTTTCAACTTAATAATCTCTATTTTTCCTTACCTATATATTGTATTTTATAACAAATAATAATAAATACTTATAGTATACCAATATCGAGCTTAGTACCTGACTAGGGTGTGATCATTATTGTAGTATCACATTTATTTAGATCGGTTGAATCTTCAATTATCGCTTCGTATTTTACGATTTTATATCTATATATATATCTATATATAAGTATACTTAATTACTTTCTGTGTTCGAAATTGTGTTCATAACATAAGTATTCAATTGTGGTATAAATCTCTTTTTCAACTCAGTTCTTTTTAATTATACGTCATAAATCTCTAGAACAGGTGTATCTTTACAGATATCTGACTCATTTTATTCTCCGTATATATTTTATATATTTATCTAAAATTTATAGATTAACTTTTTTTAATTCATTTTCTAAATACCTACCTAATTTCAAAGTACCTAACAGTCTTGACTGTAATACTTTGGGAGGTATCCATTATAATGACACATACCTTATACTAATATAATATATTATTAATATATTATATTAATACCTACGTAATTTTACTTATTTCCTCTATAAGTATTCGTTGTTTGTTCGTTTATTACGCTATTTATAATGCGTAGTTTCTTTTTTTTTGTAAAATAAAACAATTTTATTTAAGTAGTAGAGAGTGTGCTATTCTTTAAATTAGATAAACTAAACTAAAATGATACTAAACTGAACTAAACTACATAATGATGAACTAAAATCTATACGACCTAATTAATGGTTAGATTATATTACCTATATTTTGTTTTGGTATGCCCATTTTAATTTTGAAATAAGTAGGTATGTTTAAAAATATGTTATGCACTTAAAATTTTAATAAATATATACGTAATAGATAGATACTGATTTTATATTTTATTTGTACACCGTATTAAGGGAACAGTAATTTATTGCCATTTATAGAAACCGAAACAACTAAAACCCTGCATAATATTATTATAATAAAAATGCCCTATTTTTACGAACCTTCTAAGGCTTACAATCTGGTTAACCTTGATATGTTATGCACTTAAAAATAAAATTATACATACCTATGATTATAATGTTTTTGACCTACATCCTTAAGAAATATTTACTCGCTCCATTCCTTATATTATAACAACTCATATTCATTTATTTGTTACTTATTACCTACACATTAGTGTACATACTGACCTATTTATTTTTATTTAAGTGGGTTTAATTTCTTGCCCATTTAAAAAAGAAGTCTATAAATTTCTACGTTGATATAAGTGTACATGTATATCTAAACAAATATTATATACTGTACCTATGGTAGTGGTTGTACGTTTTTGACCTAACATTATGTAACCATCCTTTTTAATATCAATGTTAATTATTATTTTTTTGGTCCCTTTCCTCATTAATTTATATTTGTAAACGATATATTATTTTTACCTATATTTATTTTCATTTAAGTACTACTAGGTCTAATAGTGAACTATATGGCCTAGAATTGCTATTAATGTTATAACACAATTATATTAAGCAGGAAAATACCTAATTTTGTGCTGCTTTGTATCGTATCGTAAGAATCTTATTAAAATAATTCGTAACTGATATATTGGTTTATATTATGACTGTTATAATGTTTATGAATGTTTCCATTTTCATTATTTTAGTGTCCCAAATGAAGCTTTTATTGTTAAAAACAATATAATGTAAAATATATCCACTTAGATATCCATTATTATTAATAACAATTAAACTCTGATACCTTCAACGTTTTTTATTGACTCCATTTTGTTGAATTATTAGAATGCATTGACTGTCGAAGACCAATTACTATATGAATTCTACCTATATCCATTATTATGTATGATATTCATACTCTATGTAAAATTACTTTTAACGTTTTTTATTGATTCCATTTTGTTTCATTATTATTAATTATTATACTTAGTTAAGTATGCTTTAACTGTCGCAGAGAAACTACAATATAATTTCTACCTATCCATTATTATCTATTATATTCATATTCTACCTTCAACGTTTGTAATTGATTCCATTTTGTTATATTATTATACTAAGATATGCTTTAATTGTCGCAGACAAACTACTATATAACTTCTACCTATCCATTATTATCTATTATATTAATACTCTATGTAAAAGTCCGTTTAACGTTTGTAATTGATTCCATTTTGTTTTATTATTATTAATTATTATACTAAGGTATGTTTTGATTGTCGCAGACAAACTACTATATAAATTCTACCTATTCATTATTATCTATTATATTCATACTCTATGTAAAAGTCCCTTTAACGTTTGTAATTGATTCCATTTTGTTTAATTATTATTAATTATTATACTAAGGTATGTTTTAATTGTCGCAGACAAACTACTATATAAATTCTACCTATTCATTATTATCTATTATATTCATACTCTATGTAAAAGTCCCTTTAACGTTTGTAATTGATTCCATTTTGTTTCATTATTACTAATTATTATACTAAGGTATGTTTTGATTGTCGCAGACAAACTACTTTATAAATTCTACCTATCCATTATTATCTATTATATTCATACTCTATGTAAAAGTCCGTTTAACGTTTGTGATTGATTTCATTTTGTTTCATTATTACTAATTATTATACTAAGATATACTTTAATTGTCGCAGACAAACTACAATATAATTTCTACCTATCCATTATTATCTATTATATTCATAGTCTATTGAAAAGTACCTTCAACGTTTGTAATTGATTCCATTTTGTTTTATTATTATTATACTAAGGTATGTTTTGATTTTCGCAGACAATCTACTATATAAATTCTACCTATTCATTATTATCTATTATATTCATACTCTATGTAAAAGTCCCTTTAACGTTTGTAATTGATTCCATTTTGTTTTATTATTATTAATTATTATACTAAGGTATGTTTTAATTGTCGCAAACAAACTACTATATAAATTCTACCTATTCATTATTATCTATTATATTCATACTCTATGTTAAAGTCCCTTTAACGTTTGTAATTGATTCCATTTTGTTATATTATTATTAATTATTATACTAAGGTATGTTTTAATTATCACAGACAAACTACTATATAAATTCTACCTATTCATTATTATCTATTATATTCATACTCTATGTAAAAGTCCCTTTAACGTTTGTAATTGATTCCATTTTGTTTCATTATTACTAATTATTATACTAAGATATGCTTTAATTCAAACTCAAATTCAAACTCAAACTCAAACAGATTTATTCAAATAGGTCATAATCTGACACTTTTGCACGTCAATAAAGATAAACAGTACTGAGTCTACCGTGCGTTCGGAAAGATACCTCTACAAGAAGAACGCACAAGAAACTTGTAGGGCTTAATTTTTTCAACAGATAGTTTTACAATATTTGGTTTGGTTACATTCGTTTTCTTTAAAGGTGCCGCGAGGCGGCTATGCAGAAGTTTCCAGGCATCTTTGTCCTCTATGTACTGGTTGACTTTATAATAAGCCTTCTTTAGTAAAGTAGATTTTATATAGGTTTTGAATATACCCTCTGAGAGCCCAGTTATCTCTTTTGGGATTTTATTATAGAAACGTACACTATTTCCTAAGAATGTCTTTTTATTTGTTTTAGATAATCTAAAGCTAGGTGCAGCTATTTTGTATTTATTTCAAGTATTAAAATTATGAAGGTCACTATTTAATTTGAATTTATGTAAATTTTTACGCACATACATGATGTTCTCATAAATGTATAAGGATGGTAGGGTCAGTATGTTTATATCTTTAAATAATTCCCTCAGGGATTCGCGTGGACGCATCTCATAGATGGCACGAATCGCACGTTTTTGTATTTTTGCAGACAAATTGTCGCAGACAAACTACTATATAAATCCTACCTATCCATTATTATCTATATTCATACTCTATTTAAAAGTCCGTTTAACGTTTGTAATTGATTCCATTTTGTTTCATTATTACTAATTATTATACTAAGATATGCTTTAATTGTCGCAGACAAACTACTATATAAATTCTACCTATCCATTATTATCTATTATATTCATACTCTATGTAAAAGTCCGTTTAACGTTTGTAATTGATTCCATTTTGTTTTATTATTATTAATTATTATACTAAGGTATGTTTTAACTGTCGCAGACAAACTACTATATAAATTCTACCTATTCATTATTATCTATTATATTCATACTCTATGTAAAAGTCCCTTTAACGTTTGTAATTGATTCCATTTTGTTATATTATTATTAATTATTATACTAAGGTATGTTTTAATTGTCGCAGACAAACTACTATATAAATTCTACCTATTCATTATTATATTCATACTCTATGTAAAAGTCCCTTTAACGTTTGTAATTGATTCCATTTTGTTTCATTATTACTAATTATTATACTAAGATATGCTTAAATTGTCGCAGACAAACTACTATATAAATCCTACCTATCCATTATTATCTATTATATTCATACTCTATTTAAAAGTCCGTTTAACGTTTGTAATTGATTCCATTTTGTTTCATTATTACTAATTATTATACTAAGATATGCTTTAATTGTCGCAGACAAACTACTATATAAATTCTACCCATCCATTATTATCTATTATATTCATACTCTATGTAAAAGTCCGTTTAACGTTTGTAATTGATTCCATTTTGTATTATTATTATTAGTTATTATACTAAGATATGCTTTAATTGTCGCAGACAAACTACTATATAACTTCTACCTATCCATTATTATCTATTATATTCATAATCTATGTAAAAGTCCGTTTAACGTTTGTAATTGATTCCATTTTGTTTTATTATTATTAGTTATTATACTAAGATATGCTTTAATTGTCGCAGACAAACTACTATATAACTTCTACCTATCCATTATTATCTATTATATTCATACTCTATGTAAAAGTCCGTTTAACGTTTGTAATTGATTCCATTTTGTTTTATTATTATTAGTTATTATACTAAGATATGCTTTAATTGTCGCAGACAAACTACTATATTACTTCTACCTATCCATTATTATCTATTATATTCATACTCTATGTAAAAGTCCGTTTAACGTTTGTAATTGATTCCATTTTGTTTTATTATTATTAGTTATTATACTAAGATATGCTTTAATTGTCGCAGACAAACTACTATATAACTTCTACCTATCCATTATTATCTATTATATTCATACTCTATGTAAAAGTCCGTTTAACGTTTGTAATTGATTCCATTTTGTTTTATTATTATTAGTTATTATACTAAGATATGCTTTAATTGTCGCAGACAAACTACTATATAACTTCTACCTATCCATTATTATCTATTATATTCATACTCTATGTAAAAGTCCGTTTAACGTTTGTAATTGATTCCATTTTGTTTTATTATTATTAATTATTATACTAAGGTATGTTTTGATTGTCGCAGACAAACTACTTTATAAATTCTACCTATCCATTATCATCTATTATATTCATACTCTATGTAGAAGTCCGTTTAACGTTTGTGATTGATTTCATTTTGTTTCATCATTATCTATGTAGTAAATGTAATTTCGTCATTGATTAAATGTTTTTTTTGTTCAGTCCATTTTCGTTAATATTATACGTATATGAAACATCTTATAATCTACATAACTATGTATTTAGTTGTTATTGAGTATACGCATAGAATGAATTATAGTACTGTATAAGTTTCTACCTACTTGGTAAATATTATCACAAACCATAATTATTATACCGTTGAGATTTTTTCGTATAATTTTATTATACTTATTTGTCACAGTTATTCATTCTTAAAATAAAATGTTTATTTCTATATACATACATTTATAAACATTTATTTCTAAAGTAAATAACTCTGACTGTATTACCTAGGTACCTAGTATTATGTAATACCTACAGGTATATTATTTTATGGAATTAATATGTAATGTTGTACATTTCCTATTTACTTATTCATTGTTAATTCATGTTCTTATATTTATAAAATATGCTACAATATTTACATAAGATATTAACTGAATGCTGAGTGGTAAAAACTAAAAAAATAAACCCAATTATTGTTACAAGAATTGCATTATATAACACCTAGTACGTACCTAATTTTGATTAGATATGCCTATTTTATTTAAGGTAATAATTTGTTAAATTTATATTTCTTTTCTTAAAACCTTTCAACTTTTCTACCTACAAAAATAATATGTAACATATTCCTTTTGCCCTTGCCTTAAAACTAAAACGTAAAAAAAATATGCCTAAGCTTTTATTTTAAACAATAAGTAAACCTACCCAGGATAACTTAACTGACCTTGATAATAAAGTAAATTATAATAATATAAAATATGTATACCTATATATTATATCATATTGTTATTCGATACAATTACTGATGGGTCGTTCCGTATTCATCCTATGTCATCTCATCCCATTTAGTTTTTTTCCTAACTCATCCTATATTTATTTTTTGTATTTATGGGTAATTATTTATTTTTATAAATTTAGTACTCCTACTGATGTTTTAACTAAAATTTTTGTTACTAAATAATTAAAAAATACTTATTAAGTACTTATGTATGGTAAAAGGCACTTGTGGTTTTAACTTATTTCATCTACATCTATAGTAATATTAACAACATTATTATTTATTTCGTCCATTTACTTATTTATTTGTTTGTTACTTACGACATTCATAAAAATATTATGCCTATTCTTATTAAAGTACAATTTTTACTGAACTTTAGGTCCAAAATTAAATAAGTTTATTGCTCGTATATAAAAACAGATTTAAGAATAAGTATTCCTACATTATTAATATAATTATCTATATAAAACTATGGTAATATTTTAAAAGGCACTCGTGGTTTTAAATGTTTTACCTACATACCTACATTATTAATATGGATTATATTATATATTATTCGATTCATTTTCTCATTTATAAGTATTATATTCTACTGAAAAATTTGTCAACTTTTATTCCTCATATAAGAAAAAATGTCTTTTACAACAGATTCTATATTTTGCGCTGCTTTAGTAAGTAATTCCTAAGTTGTTTGTAAATTGTATAAAAATTATAAGTGAATCTTATAACCGCGATAAGACCGCCAATTGTTACACTATTATAAGTTGATCTTCTATGTATATATCTATATAACAATATTATGAAAAAATTAAATACCACCTTTATCATTATTTCCATTATAATTTCCTTTTTTGTGTTCAATAATCATCATAAAACAATATATTTTGGTGCTTTCATTGTCGCAAACAAACTACATCGGTCTGTTATTATAATCATAATAATATATTACTTATGCAAAAGTAACTACAATGTTATTTTTTCATTGATATTAATTTCATTTCATTCAGTCCATTATCATTCTTATTATACTTATTAAGTAAGTACCTATTGCTTTCATTGCTGCAAAAAAAATATCTATAGGAACATACTAATAATAATAGTTACC
The DNA here is from genome assembly GCA_947063395.1 of Hemistola chrysoprasaria. Classification (NCBI taxonomy): domain Eukaryota; kingdom Metazoa; phylum Arthropoda; class Insecta; order Lepidoptera; family Geometridae; genus Hemistola; species Hemistola chrysoprasaria. The sequence goes on from OX346714.1 coordinate 14,323,288, forward strand.
TACTTGTATAATCACATAATTTTATTTTTATTAATTTTATTTTTATAGTGTATTTAGTTAGGGTAGATAGTAAGTATGTAGCTCTATTGTTTAGTCTTTAACAATAAAGGCACTTTGCCATTGAAAAAAATAATAATAATCATAAGAAAGTAACTGTAAAAATACCTTCAATTCTACATTTTAATTGATTTGATTTCTATTGGTTCAGTCAGATAGTCAGGTCATTATTAATATTAACCTTTATATTACTTCTACTTTGTATTATCTGTTGTAGCTACCTTTACTTTGTTAACCAATCTTTTTATCAATTTTATAATTATTTTACTCTTAGTAAAAATACCTTCAATGCTATTTTTTATGTTTCATTTCGATTCTTTCAGTCAGATAAACAGGTCATTATTAATATTAACCTTTATATTACTTCTACTTTGTATTATCTGTTGTAGCTACCTTTACTTTTTTAACCAATCTTTTTATCAATTTTATAATTATAATACTCTTAGTAAAAATACCTTAAATGCTATTTTTTATGTTTCAGTTCGATTCGTTCAGTCAGATAATCAGGTCATTATTAATATTAACCTTTATTACTTCTACTTTGTATTATCTGCTGTTGTAGCTACCTTTACTTTGTTAACCAATCTTTTTATCAATTTTATAATTATTTTACTCTTATTAAAAATACCTTCAATGCTATTTTTTATGTTTCATTTCGATTCTTTCAGTCAGATAATCACGTCATTATTAATATTAACCTTTATATTACTTCTACTTTGTATTATCTGTTGTAGCTACCTTTACTTTTTTAACCAATCTTTTTATCAATTTTATAATTATAATACTCTTAGTAAAAATACCTAAAAATACCTTCAATGCTATTTTTTATGTTTCATTTCGATTCGTTCAGTCAGATAGTCAGGTCATTATTAATATTAACCTTTATTACTTCTACTTTGTATTATCTGTTGTAGCTACCTTTACTTTTTAACCAATCTTTTTATCAATTTTATAATTATTATACTCTTTGTAAAAATACCTTCAATGCTATTTTTTAAGTTTCATTTCGATGCGTTCAGTCCAACCATTATTAAAATTATAAATTGGTACCTACGTGTTCAATGTCGCAAACAAACTACTTATATTACAAACATCTACCTATGTTTTATTACCACTTTTATCTATGTGAAGTCGCTATGTGAAAAATACCTTCAATTCTACTTTTTCGAAGATTTTATTTTGATTATTAGTCCAATCATAATTAATATTATATTTCAAAGTACCTATGGGTAAAATATAGCAAAAAACCATATAATTATTTTACCTATATTGTATTATTATTATTTAATTTTATAATCATACTCAATGTAAAAATACATTCAGTGCAGAAAAACTTTAACAAATTAGATTCATCCTGAGTACGCGTTTAACCGCAAGATCCGCTAGATGGCGCTAATAAACTGAGGCCATTTTCCTGAAACGCTCTACTGATATTTTTATTTTATTTTTAATCAAATGATGATTTTGTCAAGCAAATCCGATTATTGTCATTGCAAGTACTACCAGTTCTATATTATACCTGACCCTTTTCTTAGAAAGAGAGTGCGCTAGGTACCCGCGCCCTTTGTCCTTTAGGGGAAAATGTCCAATGTCGCAGAAAACTATAGGTATTATAACTATAACATATCCTATATTTTATTATCGCTTTTATAATCATACTCCATGAAAAAAGTCAACTTTTTCATGAATTTCATTTCAGTCCGTTCAGTTCAATCATAAAGTATAAAATTATACTTTGGTCCAATGCTGTCACTGTTGCAAACATACTAACTATATTATATATTATCTACCTATATTTTATAATCATACCTCTTTGTAAAAGTAATTTCAATGTTATTTTTTCAATTGATTTCATCTCGTTTGGTTCGGTCCATTATCATGAATATTATATAACATTATGTTTTCTTTGTACTAATAAGTAAGTTTTATTTGATTTATTGTTGATTTTAGTCGATATTGAGTTAGCTACTTAAAAAATACTATAACTATTATCATTTATTTCTTTAAAATTATATGTGTAAAACCCTCTTATCTTCAGAATTTTACACATGATTATTTTATTTATATTGCCTTCAACAGGTGTTTGGCCAAAACAGTTATTTTACGTTTTCACAATAATTTCTCTCTTGTTTGGTGGGTTGGTATTATTTCCTTATAATAATTTATTGAATAGGCCTACCTCTTCATTAAATTATTAAGGAATTCTTATAATATAACATTTTTGTTTGTACTCATTACAAATACTTAATAAAAAATTGTAACAAACCAATTTATCATAACACATCAATTTATGCTTCAACACCATTGAGAACCATTATGTGTAAGCGTTTGAACGTGAGATCCCTAGATGGCGCTATTAAACGAGGATTCCTGAATCACGCCATTGAGAATTTATTTAAAATAATGATTCAAGCCAACCATTTTGTCATTGAAATTAACCCAGTACAACAGTCATATTTCTGATAGGATATATTTTATTTTGAACCGTTTTTTAATAATTGAAAGCTAGCATCCGAGCCTTTCGTCATTTATGGAATAACCTCTTGAAGTTACCAGGGTTACCCCAATCTGTACCCGTCGGAATCGTTTAATAAACTACACTGCAACTTATCGTTTTTTCCCTGAGTGACATCTCCTCGAACCGCACCTAATTAATTTGTTTGTTACCTACATGATAGAAAACTTGTGTTAATCTTCCTATTTATTTATTTAAGTACCTACTAAGTTCTACTGAACTATGGGCCCAATAAAATTAAACTAATTTAAAAAAAGTATTCCAGTATTATGATACCTACTTTACCTACGTAATTAAATAAAAGGCACTTTTGGTTTTAACGTTTTTCACATACATAGGTTTATTATTAATTGTCAATATAATAATTTTTAGTCCATTTCCTAATTTATTGATTTGTTACCCATATGATATTATTATTCCTTTTTATTTTCTTACATTCCTTTTATTTCTATATTTTATTTTATTTCTATATTGTTATATTCCTATATTTTGTGCTGCTTTGTTATATCGTAATGCCTTTTGACTTATTTTACCTGAGTTGTTTAATAAATGCTATACTTACCTAATTTAACAAAAATTAGATATATTTTGTTTTTATAATCCTAATATATATTGCTCCTAACTCCTATTGACTCCTATATCGGACATCCTTAATACAACATTACAAATAATTATCATTAATTAATATATTTTTTGTGCTTTCACTGTCGTAAAGTCACTAATACGTCATATATCTATAATCTATAAGTATTGACCTATTCATTATTATCAATCTTATTCATAGATTGTCTACGTTATAGTAACTGTACCTTCAATGGTATTTTCTCTTATATGTCATTAAAATTTTGTTTCGTTCAGTCCATTATTATTGAAATTATTTTATACTTAGGTATGTTCATACTCCTCCATTATCGCAACCAAATTATATGCCTATTATCTACATATATGTTATATTAACAATATTAATTATAATATAATCATACGTAATGTATAGTAATTTCAATCATATATTATCGTTTATTTCATTTCGTTTCGTTCAGCCCATTATAATCACTAATATTATTTACCAAGGTAAGCTTTTATTACCGTAAAAAACTATAATATGATATCTACCCATCTATTATTATCAATTATAATATTATGTATAACATAAAACTCTAAAGTAAAAGTAACTTCAATAATTTTTCATTTATGTCATTTCGTTTCGTTTAGTGCATTAGCAATAATATTTTACTAATATTTTACTTAACTTTATATGCTTTCATTCTTTACAATTTTACCTATTTTTCTTGTTTCCTCTCAAGAGGATTTTACTTTTTCATATTTTCTATTTCTCTCTTGTCTGAAGCGTAGGTTCGTATTATTTTCATAATAATTTAAATAGTCCTTTACGAGTTACATTACTGATTTTTGTGTGTTCTATAACTTCCACGATAAATAAATATTGCTAGATGTAGAAGAAGATAATTATATAATCTATTATAAGTATTTTGTATTTCCGAGGTGTATTTTCACCATACCCATACAAAAAAAACTGTATGTTACACTAAAAATATTATATTAATTGTTTCGTACCGAAACAGATTCCTAGCATTTTTCGTAGTTTGTCACGTGACCATACATTGAATTGCATTTTGTTTGTGTTATCTATGGAATTGCATTGGCTCCTACCGAGCGCGTCGTCGACCATCCTCTTGGGTCGACTAAACAAAAATTAGAGTGCATTGAGCTACGAACGCGCACACTTGTTGTTATTTACTCGCGCCGCGCCGGCCTGCAGATTTCACTATTATCTGGGCCCCCTTTTGGAAGAGCGGCATAGACCAGTGTCGTGGGTCTTCGCGCGTGATGTGAAATACCTAGTACCTATGGACAGTCGGATTTTGGAGAACTTGTCTTGAACCATCGCGTCGTTCGCGACCCCTGAACCACCAGCCTGAGAAAGGCCCCTGGAGCTCCTACTGAAGCCGTCGCACTCCCGGATTCAGCCAGGTACGGAGCATAGTGCTCAACATAGTTGTTTTGATCCGTTCGAGCCGGATTTTGCTTTTCTCTGCTGTGGTCACGTCGTATTTTTCCCATCTTGCCACGTTTTGTTTTGTGCCGCATTAAATTTAAACTCATAATTTATTGTGAAATATCACATATTTTCGTTGTAAGTTAGTATATTTCAATGGTTGTTGTAGCGACGTTTCGCGTCCCGACAATATTTTGTGCACATATCGTGCTTTCATCTTGTTTTTTTGCCCATATTTGTGTTGCGTTGTTCCACAACCGGCAAAATGGCGGAACAAGATATTTTCGAGCGAGACATTATTCTTGATGAAATAAAACGTATTTTAGATTATTACGAGATAAATGAACAACAATTTAGAACCCGAGCTAAAGACATTCAATCGATTCAGAGAAATTTTCTTAAGTTGCAAACTAAAATTGAAAAGTCATTGCTAAAATTACAAACTTTTGATCGAGAAGAACAATTGCGTGTTCGACATGATTTCAATGACATTTATTACGCCATTCAAGCTCATGTTGATGATTTTAAGCGAAAGGAAGACGAAGGCAGACGCATGAGCAGGACCTTTAATACTTCCATGCAATCGAATCACGGACATTGTCATATTAATAAACTGCCTGTTCTGCCACTCCCTTCTTTTTCCGGCGAAACTACCGAGTGGAAGTCGTACTACGATCTCTTTTGTTCAGTTGTTCACAGCAATGACAACTACACGAATGCGGAAAAGTTTAGGTATCTACTGTTAACATTGAAAAATGAGCCTCATAATCTCATTAAGTCGATACCCATCACCGATGATAATTATTCTGTCGCTTTAAATATTTTAATTTCTCGTTATGAAAACAAACGAGCCATCGCTTCCAAACACCTTGATCGCATATTTGATATCGAGTCTTGTTCTGAGAAAAATATTGCACAGGGTTTACGCAATATTTTGAACATTTATCATGAAAATATAAAAGCATTAGAGGTCATGAACTTTCCCATTCAACATTGGAGTTTTTTGTTGTTACATATTTTGTTGCGTAAAATACCCACATCTATTCGTAAACGATTTGAATTGTCTTTAAAAAATCCATCCGATATTCCTAATGTCGACTTGCTTATTAATTTTCTAGAAAAAGACATGCTAGCCAATGACATAGTTGAAGGCGCTGGCAAATTAAATAACCAGACCGGCGGTAGTTTGAAAAATAGCCACCCGCCTGTGTCTGCTACCAAAGTACCAACTTACCGTGCGGTAAATGCCCACGTTTCGAGTTCGAGTTCAAACGATTCTCGACCTTCTTATAATGGAAATAAGGACAAATGTGTTTGTTGTGATGGTCAACATGCACTAACAAAGTGTACTAAATTCTTGAGCTTGTCACCTAATGATCGCTATTCAATAATTAAAACAAAAGACGTTTGTTTTAATTGCCTGGGCAAATCGCATAACGTTGCCCAGTGCAAAAGTACATTTTCGTGTCGCTCGTGTGGGAAAAGACATCATTCAAGTCTTCACTTTCCGAGTAAGAACTATGCCGTAGGTAACCTATCGAACGAGAAAAATGTAGCCTTAGTTTCAGAATCAAAAATCGTAGATACAGTAATAGACTGCCCGCTTCCCGATCAAGCTGCCACATCGAGTAATACGACCAAAATACATTGCGCGTCGTCCAATGCTCCCTTTGTTCCAACTAAAACGGTGTTGCTTGCCACCGCACTCGTCGATGTATTTGTAGACACTGAGAAACGGTCGACAGTGCGTTGTATGATTGATACCGGCAGCCAAGCTACATTCATTAGCGAAGCATGCGTTAATCGTTTAGCTTTGTCTAGGCGTCATGTAGATATCCCAGTATTTGGAATCGGTAACAAACCGGTTCGTCCGAAAGGAGTTACGTCGTTTTGTTTGTGTCCTAGGAATGCATTGCAACCTTCTATACCCATTGATGCGTTGATTTTACCTAAACTTATGCATAACATGCCAAGTGTTAAATTGCCAGTGACTGAATGGTCACACATAAACAATTTAAAGCTAGCCGACCCCACTTATCACTTGCCACAACCAGTCGAAATGATTTTAGGTGCTGATGTTTTGCCCTATATACTATTAGGTGGTGTCGTATCGGGCGAAACGGGTTCTCCGACGGCCATAAATAGTGTTTTTGGATTTTTGCTAATGGGGAAAATAGCTTTAGATTCTCCCTTGAAAAATAGTGTCAATGTTTGTTTCAGTTCGTTTTGTGATAACGATCTACGGCGATTTTGGGAGTTAGAATCGGTCTCTTCTGAGGTGAAAGTACTTACCCCACACGAACAATTGTGCGAATCTATTTTTGAAAGTTGTCATAGTCGTGACGTCACAGGGCGGTATACAGTAGCCTTACCCCGTAAGCCTGATATACAGCAGCCTCTTGGCGAGTCGCGTGATATCGCCTTGTCTCGGTTCCACAAACTCGAACAACGTTTGGAGCGCAACCCGAGTCTCAAGGTCGAGTATCACAGATGTTTACAAGAGTATTTGGATTTGAACTACATGGAGCCGGCCCTCGGCCCTCCGACTTTAGGTAGCACCTACTACATACCTCACCATTGCGTTATCAAGGAGTCGTCTACGACTACTCGTACTCGTGTTGTTTTCGATGCAGGGTGTTCCAGCTCGAGTGGGACATCCCTAAATGACATACTTCTGACTGGACCGAAGCTTCATCAGGATATAGTTGACGTGCTTTTGAAATTTCGCGTTCATAGTGTTGCGCTTGTGGCCGATATTCGGCAAATGTATCTTAACATAAAGGTTCGAGAACCAGATCGAGATCTACAATGTATTCTGTGGCGTACCTCGCCCAGTGATCCCATTCGTGACTATCGTTTGTGTACCGTGACTTTTGGAGTTAGTTCGTCACCGTACTTAGCGCTTCGTACGATACGGCAGTTGGCCCACGACGAAGCCAATAACTTTCCACTTGCGTCCAAAGTGTTGTTGGACCAAATGTTTGTCGATGACGTTTGTTGTACTGAAGTTGATGAGGAAAAGGCACTTTTATTGCAGCAGGAGTTGGTAGGTATTTGCAAATCGGCCGGTTTCGAGTTACATAAGTGGCACAGCAACTCACCAGCGTTGCTCGCCGCCATTCAGGCGCCAGTCATTCATGGTGAGCGGCAACAGGAAGTCTCCTTTGCTCCCATGGAAGACGATAATCAAACCAAGGTCCTGGGGCTTCAATGGAACCCTCAGTCTGACCATTTCACATTCAGTGTGCAGTGTACATCGAATGTCGTTACCAAGAGAGCCATTCTTTCACAGATTGCCAAAATCTATGATCCAATGGGTTGGTTGTCACCGGTTACTCTTTTTGCAAAACATCTCATGCAACTATTGTGGATTTCAGGAGTCTCTTGGGATGAGAGGCCTCCTATTGACATTGTTAATGCGTGGACAGCGTTTGTCCAAGAGTTGCCTCTTCTTTCGCGAGTTACTATACCACGACAGATATTCTTCCCTTCGTGCAGTATACAGCTACACGGGTTTTCAGATGGAAGTGAGCGCGGCGTGGCCGCCTGTGTTTATGCTCGTCTGACTGATGACGTCACAAAGGAGGTTCGAACGTTTCTTGTTTTCGCGAAAACGCGCGTTGCATCGATCTCTCCTTGCCTCTCTATACCTCGCCTTGAGTTAATGGGGTTTGTCATTATGTCCAGACTTCTGGAAAAAGCAATAAATATCTATCGTGATCGTATCAAAATTGACGAAGTTTTTGCGTGGTCGGATTCCACGATAGTGTTGGCGTGGCTTCGATCACCACCTTATGAGTGGAAAACCTTTATTTCTAATCGTACGAGTGAGATTCTCACCCGATTACCAAACTGTCGTTTCGGGTATGTTCCTGGTACCCTAAACCCGAGTGATGCGCCCTCTAGGGGCCAATTGCCTTCGACGTTCTTACAGAACGACATGTGGTTTGACGGCCCACAGTGGCTCCGCGAGGAGCCCGCTACGTGGCCCAAACCCAAACACATTCCTAATACGAATGAGGAGAAACGTAACACCACCGTAGCTTCATTATCTGTGTCGGTAATTGAGGATATTGAAATAGTGAATAAATATTCGACTTTGGGTAAATTAGTACGAGTTGCATCCTACGTGTTTCGTTTCTATAACATATTGAAATCTCGAGTTAGAAAAGAAAGAGTTGTATATCCAAATTACATAACAGTCCACGAGTATAATTTTACACTTAATCGATTGATCTATTTAGTTCAACATCATGTCTTTTCCGAAGACTTAAAAAACATTTCACAAGGCAAACAGCCCTCTAATCAATTGAAACGCCTCGATCCTTTTATTGACGAATCGAATTATTTGCGAGTTGGAGGTCGTTTGCATAGGTCATTGTTACCCTACGAATCAAAACATCAATTGATTTTGCCCAAAACACACCGTCTAACGAGTTTGATCATTGACGACGCACATATCGCACATCTTCACGCAGGTACCCAGTCTGTTCAATATATACTTCTACAAAAGTATTGGATCTTGTCTAGTCGAGACATCATACGCCAACAGATCTATCGCTGCGTACGTTGTTTCCGAGTTCGTCCCGCGCGTTCCCGGCCGGCTATGGCGCCGCTTCCTTCAGCCCGTATCCAACCGGAACGTCCATTCTTAAAAACATGTGTTGATTTCGCGGGTCATTTCTATGTGCGTGCTAATAAGGTCCGAAATGCAAAGGTTATCAAGTGCTATGTAGCGGTGTTTGTGTGTTTGAGCGTAAAATGTTGTCATTTGGAACTTGTATCGGAACTTACTAGTCAAGGGATGTTAGCGGCTTTGCGACGTTTTATTTCTCGCAGAGGCCTAATTACTGACCTGTATTCGGACTGTGGTCGAAACTTTGTAGGCTGTAACAATTATTTGAAGGAGCTATACAATTTTTTGAAAAATGACTCTGTTCAAGCTGCTTTGAACTCTCAAACCTTACAACAGGGCATTAATTGGCATTTTCAGCCACCCTACGCACCCCATTTTGGTGGCCTACATGAGGCGTGGGTAGGTGGTTTTAAGAGACATCTCCATCGTGTGGTAGGAAATCGTGTGCAGACCTACGATGAGATGCATACCGTATTGTGTCAAATAGAGGCCGTGATCAACTCGCGGCCCCTTTGTGTGTTGAGTGCGGACGCATCTGATCCGCTCCCCCTCACCCCCGCGCATTTTCTGGTAGGTGGCCCTCTGACGGCCATGCCAGACGTCCCCCTGACTGAATCGAATCCAGGGAGGCTTCTTCGTTGGCAATGGGTTCAACAATGCGTTCAACACTTTTGGAAGCGATGGAGTCGAGAGTATTTACACGAAATCCAACAGCGTAGCAAGTGGTATGGTGATCGCGGCTCACCTATTCGTGTAGGTGACATTGTAGTTGTTTGCGATGACAATCTTCCTCCACTCCAGTGGAAGCTAGCTCGTGTACATGCTCTCCACCCAGGTCAAGTAGATAACAAAGTGCGAGTTGTTACCTTGCAATCGGGCAAGAATTATTTCAAACGCGCAGTTGTTAAAGTTTGTAAACTTCCCGTAGAATAGTTACATGCTACATTTAGTCAATATAATTTAGTTATTTAGTTAGCATTTACTTCGTAGTGAGTACCACCCCTTTGTTTCCTCAAATAATCATAAGAATTAGTATTAGTGTTAATCTTAGAGTTCCTAGTTTCAATATTGAATATAATTCGTTAAAAGAATCTTATTCTTTTAAGGTGAGCGGCATGTTTCGTACCGAAACAGATTCCTAGCATTTTTCGTAGTTTGTCACGTGACCATACATTGAATTGCATTTTGTTTGTGTTATCTATGGAATTGCATTGGCTCCTACCGAGCGCGTCGTCGACCATCCTCTTGGGTCGACTAAACAAAAATTAGAGTGCATTGAGCTACGAACGCGCACACTTGTTGTTATTTACTCGCGCCGCGCCGGCCTGCAGATTTCACTATTATCTGGGCCCCCTTTTGGAAGAGCGGCATAGACCAGTGTCGTGGGTCTTCGCGCGTGATGTGAAATACCTAGTACCTATGGACAGTCGGATTTTGGAGAACTTGTCTTGAACCATCGCGTCGTTCGCGACCCCTGAACCACCAGCCTGAGAAAGGCCCCTGGAGCTCCTACTGAAGCCGTCGCACTCCCGGATTCAGCCAGGTACGGAGCATAGTGCTCAACATTAATATTCAAAAATGTTTCTATATTTCGCTAAGGACAATCCGCACCAAAAACTAAACAAGCATTCGTATCATGTATATTATTCGTATTAAATAATTTAAGTTGATTCTGGTTTTCAAGTTCTTATCCAGTACTTACTGGATGGTGCAGTTTTCTGTAATAATTTATTTCAACTAAAGTGATTGTTGACTTACCTACATTGTGTAAGATTTCGACCAGTTCTGATTTTTGTTATTTTACTCTAAATGAAGGTCGTCCAGCTTGTATTTCAGTGAATTACCTACCCAACATCGACATCGACTTAGTCAACAGTTTCACAGTTGTTTTTTTGTTGTTGTAGATACTACAATATTGTGCAATACTGGTGTAACGTATATTAATCTGTATTCTGTATCTAGGTATGGTTTCTCGACTTCTACTTATAAATAGTTATTTAAGTACCTATAGATTTGGGAAGTCTTTAATTTTTTAATCGTAATTATGTATTTATTGCAATTATTCTTTTTCAAAAGATATATCTGTTCAATAAATCTTTTCAATGTATATTCGGTGTTCATAAACAATTTTGGTTTTAACATAACTATTTTGTAATTATCTTGAGTAACATCGTAATCTTCAGAATATTAATAAATTTATTAAGTACCAATCTTACTTATATTATCTCTGTGCATCTCCATCCAAAATGTCTGGATTCACTATTATACGACTATTTGCAACATTCGTAATTATTAACATACTTATTTCTTATAATACGTATATTGTCCGCATTTCTTTTTTTTCGTATAATATCACAACTTAATTATTAGCACTATGTAGGTAGTAGGTACCAGCGTATGTGTTTACATCACACTAATCTATATACTGTCTATTTATGTATTTCTCATTTCTGAGATTTTGATCTAATGTTTCTAAGTCTTAGCCGCATAATATGCCTTTCGCAAAATACACCCCATACGCAAAATGCACCTTTCTCAAGATCTAATAATAATATAATATATGTTAGTATCTGAGTATACTAATTTATTTCCTTACTGAATTCTAAAGCCTTTTACATCTTAATGATACAATCCTTTGTTCTATTCTACGATAAGTTCGATATATAGGTATTATTGTTAGCTAGGTTAAGTAGTTTTAACGAATACGAGATTAATTAGTAGTCTAGACCGTAATTTACTAGTTTCATGATTACATGAAATCATTGAGCAATAAGCTGAGTCAAAGTTTTCTAATAATTCTAATAATTATCAATAGTGCGTAATCAGAAAATGTTTCATTTGTTTAAATTGTGCAATTGCATTATTTAATATAATTATTGGTAATTTTTATTCATTATTTCACTTGAAATATATACGTATAGGAGTCAAATTTTTATTTCCATATATTCACCATTGTTTTAGTCAATTAGTATTATTCTAAATTAGATGATATAATATTGCGTAACAATCATGCAATTACTGTCCTTTGTTTTACTATAAAAAAAAATATAAATAATTCAAAAATAAGTCTCTTTGGACATTTAAGTTCCTACCTCAGTTCTACCTTATAATATTTTGGCAACCGTGCTTATTTTTCTACTTACTTACTTAATTATAATTTATAATTTTAAATATCTGATTTTAAATGGTTTAAGGTTCCTTCTATATCAACTTCATTCTTAATTTCTTAGATCCTTGTCTTATCTTTACTGTCTAAGTTAATTTTCGTTCTAGTAAATTGAAATCTCTCAATTCTTTAACTTTTATAAGTAGGTACTTAGATAATCAATTTATACCTACCTAATTTTAACTAAAACTCAATCTCCTTTATTGATCAACGCCTTTATTTATTTCAATATCTACACATATAATTCAATTTGCATTATAAACATTCGTTTTCTAGAAAAAGTCGGATTAAATAGTTTCTGTGTTTGTTTCTATTATTCATTTCTCTTTGATATCATTCCTTTCGTTTAGTTCGTTAGGTAGACCTTATTTTTTTGTTGAGTTTTTTGTCATGTTCTTAAATAATAACTTTCATTCAGTCTTTATTGCGTTTCCTACCTACTTGATTATATTATATTATAAAAAAGGGGATCGTTTCTTTATGCCTATTATTATATATTTGATTTCCATAGGATTAAATGAGATTGTACAATTTCACGACTTATGACTTGGCTTAACGACGATTGTGAAGGTCGACTTACATATCCGATTTTTTATGTGTATGACTACCCAAAATTTTAAATAAATTCTTAATAATTTATTAAATATCTATCGGTATAGAAACATAATAATGTAAAATGTAGTAAGCTTATATTATAATCTTATTCTTTTTCATATTAAGAGTTTTCCCAACTTATATGACTAATAAGTATTTTTAATAGATAATGTTTTCAAATAAACGAATATATTTTTAATGTGATCATTAAAATATTAATATAGATAAAAAATATCGCACCCCTCATTGGTGTCATTGCTGCATTGATTGTATATTTTGCCGTATCAGAAGATAGATATGAGTACTTTCTTAGGTCTAATTAGAACTTTCCTAGTTTCATATTTTCCTTTCAATTAAGTATATTATTCCATTTGATTTTTATTATTATTTCATCCAAAATACCTATGATTGATTGATTGATTGAATACTTATTCTACTCTATTAATAATAATATGTATTTTTATAAAGTTATTTTCATTTTCCTCTATTTAAAAACCTAATAGTTAGTACTAAGTATTCTCAACATTGTCCATCCTAGTTTATTGCATATCCTCCTCGTAGTTAACTGAGGTATGAATCCGTATTCGTATTAAATATAAGTAAATTCGTATTAAATACTTAATCTCGTTTCATGCTATAATGCTAACATGCAATCTTGCAATTTGTTTAACAATTTCAGTTGCAATGCGAGGTCATGCTTAATCACCAACTCAACATAGTGTCTGATTGTACCTAATGTTCTTTAGTTATTTATACAAGAACTTGAATACAGTATTTATATTTATTCAAAAGCATTTGAATAGGATTTATTAACTTATACATATATTATTTATCTTTCTTTGTTTATGCAAATTCTTCTCTAATTTAATTTAACAATTCTGAACTCCAATCCACTAAAACATTCTAATCTAAAATCATTACCAACGCAAAGATAAGCACCCAGATAAAGCAAACTTTAGGAAATAGTTTAAAAAAAATACTGCTACAATAAACGGTTTATTTAGGCTTATTAATTTATTTAGGTTAATTGATGGGAGAAACAGATTTTAAAGTGGAAAAAGGTACCTAACCTAGCATTGAGGTAATACTTATATTATATTTACAAAGAATTGCCAATAATAAAAAGTCGTCAAGTATTTTTTTTGTTAAAAGATGATCTTTGAGAGGAAGTATGAATTAGGTATTCAATTAAATTTTAACTTAATTTTAATTAAATTATTAATGTGCAATAAATATGTTTCTATATAATGACCTAATTTTTTACGTGCAATCAAAATATATGACTAGGCAGTTAAAATACATCGGTTAGTGGGCAAGCCATGGCATTAAATTTGCTTAAAAACAAAGGCTGATGGTAGGTTCAGATACAAATTGAATAATGACTAGATTATTCTGTGACATATAGTATTATCCATAATCTATAGGTACAAAATAGGTGTATTATATAGGTGTCAATAATAAATAAAAAAACACAATAAGCTTTCCAAGCAATGAAAAAAAAAACGGAGTTATTAATTATTATTACGTCAAAACACGTGGTTTTCATATAAAAAATAATATTTATATACTTTTATACCCTACTTCATTAGCATTATCATTTAATGTTTTGCTTAAATTAATTTCCGTATGTGTTAGATGTCTTTAATAAAATCAAAAATACTTTAATGTAACCGTGCCTACATAACTATTATTAAAATAATAATATGGGAATTACATATATAATAATAGTAAAGTTAAAGATAATATTAAATAAATATCTCTTTCCTACATCGACTTTGGTTATTATGTTGTTTTACCCACAATACCAGTCTTAATAAATATATTTGTTTTAGGTCATTTTATTTTATTGAAAAATATTTTATATGTTTTTATACCTTATACATAGTGATTTTAATCAATTGTTTTTATTTCGTAATTTACTTTCTGTATGTAGTTATGTTAATTTATTGTAAGATCTGTAGTAAGAATAGGTAGGTACATAATATATTTAATGTTTTATCGTGAAATCCTATCTAAATTGATATATAATCAAAGGTGTTAATTATCTATAATTTATCTAGTAAAAAATCTTTTATAATAATATGTTAACTGTAAACTCCAAGTGTGATTAATATAATCTTAACGTGTAAATTCAGTTAATTACTTTTTTTGTTAGCCTATTTAGCTTACGAATGAAAAATAAATTTAATAACGATAACACACACATTCAACGCCTTAGTGTCGCAGGCGGCATGGACACATACATAAGTACGTACAATAACACATCTCACACATAAATGACCCAAAAAAACACTTAACTCATTGCACAAACACATGCCCCGGCTGGGATTCGAACCCAGGACTCCTTGCTTCGCAGGCAGAGTTACTACCAACTTAGCCACGAAGCCGTCGAAAGTGGTATCTAACTACCAACAAAAAATGTTATTTACGTAGGTACCTATGTTCCGTCATGCACAATAAGTAATATCCATGCAAAGCATTGTTAAACACACCAAGGCTGAAACTCGTGACTCACTTATTCTACAGAATACAGATAAGAGTATAAATTTTATTACCTAGTTGTTATCTACGTACTTATTAATAAGTTATTTTTACTTCAATAAATACAAAAGATATTTTACAGTTATTTAGTAAAGATGATAATTTAAAATAATCTATCGATGTAAGTATGTATACCTACCTCCTATAACCTTTTATGTATATACCTACCCTGTTATAACTTTAAAAAAAGATGATAACTACATACATACTTAGTATGTAATACTAAATACATACTTTGCAATACCAGTTTATTATCTACGGATTAAGGACCACTTTCTACCTTTAATTATTTTAAAACAGATAATTGGTTAATTAACGGTTTGTATAACTTGACTTTGTGCTAAATAAATAACTTTACTATACCTCCCTACTATTTATTTACCTATTATCTATACTTAAGCCGTCTATAAAAATTCTATGATATTATTACAGTCCAACAAATCACCGTTCAAAGTACCGTTTGACAGTTTTATTTCGCCTTATTTTTGAAGGAGTTGAATTTAAATTTAGTGGTTAAGAATTGTATAAGTACATCTTATGATAATAAGTAAGTATTCATAGATAATTGAAATAGTCTGAGAGTTACGCCTATGCAAAGCTATTTCTTGCTTGAAAATATGAAACGTCAAAACGGTCTTATTTCTTTTTGATATACATACTATAGAGGTTCATTTTATTTTTTTCAATTATTTCCAAAATATCTGCCTAAGTCCGAGGACCTACCTACTTGCATACCTACCTACCTGTTACCTATTTAATATTGTTGTTTAAAGTTTTTTTTATTAAGCTGGTCGTAAATTCACTTATAGGTTATAAGTAGGTAGGTAGGTAGGTACATTATGTTTCCTAAACTAGGTCACGGTTTACCGATTCCGCACCGTTTTTTCTCACCCGATCCGTTCTTACCCGATATGTATAAAGGTTGTTTACCGTGGCTAGGTTTCAAGCTATTTAATAGACAGATACTTAAGTCGGTAGGTATTAAGTTATAGTTTTTTTTTCTCTGTCAATAAAGGCTGTATATAAAAAAAATATTTTGTAACTACATAAAAAGTCTTGGAAGATTTCTTTTATACTCAATATGTAGGTACGATCAGTGCATTTTTATTATTAAACAATCCTGATGAACTATGTGTTTACAAAACAATATACATATGTAATACCTAAGATTATAAACATAGAAGACAAACGCCTATAAACAATAAACATGAAAGTGGGTAAAAAGGTAAATATTCTATGAGGAAAATGGAAAATTCCCATTTAAAATTACGATATCGGCTCGTCTTAACCAAATCGTCGTAAGTGAAGAAAATTATATTTTATGGATATTAATAAATAAAAACATATTCCTGCGTACCTAGGCTACAAACCCCTACGTTCTTACCGGATTTTTTATCTATTGGCGGTCAGGTTTTTTTTTTATTACTACAGTTTTTACCAATTTAAACTATTCTCTATATTTTTATTTTTAGGTTAAAAATATGTAAATAGGTAGTAAACTGGTTATCGATTTTTTTTAGGTAAGATAAAGTCAAACTAAGTTTAGGTCCGCATAAGTACACAAGTTTTTGTAGTTTTAGGTAGGTAATTTAATAAAAAAAAAGAAGATCCCTACTTATTTATTATTCATAACAATTTGTGATCATATTTTACATTTTTATAGACTAAGCGGATATTCGCTTGAAATATATTTTTCCCATATTCATATTAAATTTCTGATCAGTTGAGACATACTTAGCAGAATAGGTAGGAATCGTGCCTATCATATTTATTTGTAATTAAAAAAATATAGATTATTACGACTTAATAGGTACGTCTCCGGCTTTCTAATCTCTTTAAATAGTACCTTATAAATAAAATAAACATTATACTTAATATGATTGTTATGAGACATATATATCTGTGTTTACTGTTTATCATTATATACTTATCGATCGATAAGAAAATGGAGAATTATTATACTAATATACTAATTCTGGTTGCATTTGTTAAGTGCAGGCCTATATATCTACCTACCTAACACCTTTAATATATTATCTATTCCCTAATTTCTGATGAATATTATGTGCCTTCGTAGTTTACAGGCGAACACCGCTACGTACCTGCATGGCGGCCATTACAAATAACAAAGCAGCGCAAAATCCTAAAACTACACATTTCCAACGCAATTTTACTATAAAAAATAATAAACTCAAAACAAATTTACGTACCTTGCATAACAAATCCTTAAATCATTTCCCTTGGCTTTCAAAAATGGGATTTTATGGATCTACGTCGTTAACCGGGCGATGATTCCGCCATTTTGATTTTGTAACGGGACCTTTCCTCTTCTACGTATTTTTGTGTTGTTTATTACATTTTCTATTTTATTCCGAATTCCGCTGTATTCTACATTTTGAGAAATAATAATTCCTAAAATAAACTTAAAATACTATTTTTTTTATTTACATGGTTGAGATGACCTCACCACCAGAATGAGAAACGAATCTAAGTGCAATATTATCCGGCGCTTGGCCTTTTATAGACTTGATACAACAATGCGCAAAACATATAAAATATAGGGATATAAAATTATGATGTCATGAACCTGTTAAGAACTGACTAGAATGCTCATGTTTGAGAATTTAGCCGAGTTATATGTTCTAGAATGTTCCTTTGCCGCAAGAGCAGGACGTTGCTACAAGAATGAAAAGGACAGACTACATAATAATGTCATTTTCGAGAAACGTCGATGACCATTCACGTAAGAGTAAACGAGATAACAAAACTTTAGAGTGAGATAAAAGGAGTAATAAAGAAAATTCTAGAGCCATTAAAATGGTACCAGGGATACCATTAGTAGGCTTTAATTACCCACTTTTTATTGTTGGGAGTCTGAAATCTGAAAGTAACATACATTATTTCATTTGAATAAATTACATATCAATTTTATATTTTATTTATAATTCATGGTCAATGCTATTGTAATAATAGTTGCAAACAACATTTAATTATATTTGGCGAGTTTTAATATAGGAATTACAACATAATAAATAATTAAAATTTTCATAAAATTTTTATGTACATTAAATCGAATAGTGGTTCTTTTATAATCATGAAAAATTGTTAAATATTAATAATAAGTTGTAAAGTTATGTGAGTATATAAAAAAATAAAGTTATTAATAAATTAAAAAGATTGGATTATATGAGTTTTGGAATAATTGGAAAAACAATATGTCTTATTACAATACGTTATCAGCAAAGTGAACGATATCATCCAACTTCGCAGCAGTATTATATTTTCTAATGTGGTCTAACTAGGTTATAATATTAAAATATAGCACACATGGCATAATTTTTTAGATTTTTTGTTTATGATAGTTGTGACAAGACGAGCAAATCAGGTGCCTGATGATAAGCATTATGATTGCCCTATCAAACTATCAGAAACAGTGCCACCCAGTGTTTTAAAATTCAAAATTCTGCGCGGCACTGCACTGCGCTTGTCACCCTGAGATATTATTTGTTAAAACTCGTCACTCCCAGTAATTTCGCTGGTAACATTGCCCTTCAGACCGGATCACAGTAATGTTTGGATGAATAATCAGGATTTTCATTCTCCCACAAAACTTGGTAAATTTTCAACGATGGTATTATGTTTGTATAGTTTACTCTTTCTAATAATCTCGTTCTATCTCTGTCTTACACGAATCTTGGCTACTATTGGCCGAGTAATTTTAAATTTCTCGAATATTCCGGTGTAGTATCGTTGCTATTGGTCGCGCCGAGACGTTTCTAGATTGTTCGGAACTGCTATTGGCCACGACCAGAGGGGTATATAAAGACGGCTGGAGAGCGCCAAAGGCATCAGTATTTGAAATACAAGCAAGCGAAGAAGTAAAGAGAAAAGAATACTACGGTTAAATACTAACCAAGAGTTCTATTACAAGTGTTATCGAGTGAAGTCAATTATTTTTATTCAGTGATTCAGTGAAGAAAATTAAGCGAAAATGCCTGCTATCGGAATTGATCTCGGTACCACCTACTCCTGTGTGGGAGTATGGCAACATGGAAATGTGGAAATCATCGCTAACGACCAAGGTAACCGAACAACACCTTCATACGTCGCATTCACGGATTCGGAACGCCTCATTGGAGATGCTGCGAAGAACCAGGTCGCTCTCAACCCCACAAACACAGTGTTCGACGCCAAGCGACTCATCGGCCGCAAATTTGACGATTCCAAAATCCAACAAGATATGCAGCACTGGCCCTTCAAAGTAGTCAACGATTGTGGCAAACCTAAGATTCAAGTAGAATTCAAGGGTGAAAACAAACGGTTTGCGCCTGAGGAAATAAGCAGCATGGTTTTGACGAAGATGAAAGAAACCGCAGAAGCTTACTTAGGAACCTCAGTCAGAGATGCAGTCATCACAGTGCCAGCGTATTTTAACGACTCACAGCGTCAAGCGACTAAGGATGCCGGTGCTATCGCCGGACTTAATGTGCTGCGAATCATCAACGAGCCTACAGCTGCAGCCCTCGCCTACGGTCTCGATAAGAACTTGAAAGGCGAACGTAACGTTTTGATCTTCGATCTCGGCGGTGGAACATTCGACGTCTCAATTCTCACGATCGACGAAGGCTCCCTGTTCGAGGTTCGATCCACTGCGGGCGACACGCACCTCGGTGGTGAAGACTTCGACAACAGACTAGTTAACCATCTCGCGGAAGAATTCAAGCGGAAATACAAGAAGGACATCAAAAATAATCCACGAGCTCTACGAAGACTACGAACGGCAGCGGAGAGAGCCAAACGTACACTATCTTCGAGCACTGAAGCGAACATTGAAATAGACGCCCTATGCGAAGGAATCGATTTTTACACTAGAGTGTCTCGCGCCCGCTTCGAAGAACTGAACTCAGATCTCTTCCGTGGAACGCTCGAACCCGTTGAGAAGGCTCTGAAAGATGCCAAGCTGGACAAAAGCTCTATCCATGACGTCGTACTCGTAGGAGGGTCCACCCGCATCCCTAAAATCCAGAACATGCTACAAAACTTCTTCTGTGGTAAGAGTCTCAATCTGTCCATTAATCCAGACGAAGCAGTCGCTTACGGTGCAGCAGTACAAGCGGCTATACTGAGCGGCGAACAACACAGCAAGATTCAGGATGTCCTGCTCGTTGACGTTGCACCATTGTCGCTTGGCATTGAAACGGCTGGAGGTGTTATGACGAAGATCATTGAAAGAAACGCCAAGATCCCTTGCAAGCAGTCGCAGACATTTACAACCTACGCCGACAACCAGCCTGCTGTAACCATTCAGGTTTACGAGGGTGAACGTGCCATGACTAAGGACAACAATTCACTCGGTCGCTTCGATCTGACCGGAATCCCTCCTGCGCCACGTGGAGTGCCAAAAATCGATGTTACCTTCGACTTGGACGCCAACGGCATCCTAAACGTATCCGCTAAAGAGAACAGCACCGGGCGCAGTAAGAACATTGTCATCAAGAACGACAAAGGTCGCTTATCGCAGGCTGAAATCGATAGAATGGTGTCAGAAGCAGAGAAGTACAAGGAAGAAGACGACCGTCAACGAGAACGCGTCGCGTCGAAGAACCAGCTTGAATCATATGTGTTTGGCGTAAAGCAAGCGCTGGACGAAGCTGGAGACAAGTTGAGCGACCAGGATAAAGAGACCGCTCGACGAGAATGCGACGATGCACTAAAATGGCTCGACAACAACACCCTGGCTGACAAGGAAGAATATGAGCACAAACTCAAAGAATTACAGCAAGTATGTTCGCCAGTAATGAGCAAGATGCATGGAGCAGGAACCGGAGGCAACCCTGGCTTCCAACAATCCCAGTCTAGAAATCAGGGACCCACAGTTGAAGAAGTCGATTAAGGATGGCCTAACAATTAGATTTTTTTCTAGTCCCACTAACTTTAGTATCTACCTATTGTATGTATAATGTTAATTAATTTATTTTGTAAATATATCTAGGTAGTTGAAATTAGTTATTTAATTTCCGACATAAATGAATAAACTCTTTTATTAGTTTAATAATTAAAGTATTTGTTTGTGAGAACCTAAAATGTTAATGCATTTAAATGATTAGGTTTATACTAGTAGTGTAAGTTTAGTTTTGTCATATTAGATTAATGTAATAAAGACTGAAAATATAAAAATAAACATACTGTATTATAAAAAAAAACACGTCTGTTTTTTTTTTCTAAATGAAACTTATGCACCTCTCCCCAAGGTACACAGACAACTCATTAGGTGTTGTGTTGTATAAAGACTGTGCGTGGCCGAAATAAAATAAAAAAATCGCTTCAATTTAAACGTAGTACCTATTTGGTTTAGATCTATAATATCTATGGTACCTATATATACCTTTATATTAGTTACATAAACTAGACCAAGCTTAGCTAAGTGCTAATTAGCAGATTTCCAATCATTGATTTAAAGAAAAGGAGAGATAAGGTACGTGCTCTAAAGCGCTTACTCAACAAAACCTAATTGGACCTGTTTGAGCTTTCAATTTTCGAGAAGCCAGTACCTCATATCCCCTTTTCTTTAGATCAATGTTTCCAATAGATCGAATAGGTGCCATCATTTTGTTTCCTCCTACTTAACATAATCATGATGGATTTTTTTTTTTAATTTGAATTCGTACTATTTTCTACAATTGTTTTGAAATTTTTTACATCTCTAGTTTTGGAGATATAAATGACCCAAAACTTATGAGAAAGCCACCATGGTCATGTTAGGTAGTAGGTAGGAAAACACAAGATTTTGACCATTGAACAGTATTTGCTAAGGTATCTTGGTTCATAGTGGGAGCGTATCGGAATAACATAGTTTTCAATGTGGGTGCATCCCGACCGGGGGCGTACCGGAATGGGACCATAACGGCCGGACCCTTCAGAATTATGCCTTATGTAAAATATAGCTTGATACTTGACACGCAACATACAATCACGCCATATACCTGGAAAGGGAAGGTGTACCCATGGCTTCAGTCCCATAGGTACACCCACATTTAGCCAGTATGTTATTGGTCCCATGTAATAGGGGGCAAGCCTATTGCCATCTACCGGGCACAGTTCCATACTACAAGCAATTATTGATATATAATTCCAAATGGAAATATCCAATATTTAACACTTTACCTGACCTGGGGATTGAACCCGGGACCTCCTGATCGGCAGTCGAACTTGCGCCCACTACGCCACCGAGGTAGTCACTACGCCACAAAAAATATGAGGTCATATTTAAATTAATTAGGGACATATAAATAGTATTACCTACTTAAAACTTAATTTACGGAAATATTGTCAAAAGATTTGTGTTCAGCTGTCAGATATCTAGGTACATAGAAGAAAAACGCATATATTTACAAGATCTTGCGAGTACGCTGTAGTAAAAATAATATCTTTATTTCAGGCATTAAAAGTTACCCACATCACAATAATACTTAGAATCTAAATACAAGTCGCGTTACGGTTTAATATCGCTGACCATGAATGCGCCAGAAATCGATTTTTAGATTTGTAAGGACTTTTGAGACCAATACACCTGCGCAAAGCCCCCGCTCCACTTTTTCCGACCGCTATTAAACCTTGACGAAACCTATAATAGACAATAGGTATAAACATAAAAAAAACAACGGATAGGTATAAGTAGGTACACTCACTGTTCAGTCATACATGACAGCCTCGTTGGCTCAGACGGTAGTAACTCTGCTTTCTGTGCCGCAGGCCCCGGGTTGATCCCCGGCCAGGTCAAACATTTGTGTGCATGAACATGTATGTTTGATCTGTGTCTGGGTGTTATAAGTGTATATAGGTATGAATATCAGTCATCTGGTTACCATAGACTTCTAGCCTAGTTTGGGAAAAAAAAGAACAAAACTATTTATTTACGGTTTCTGGCGTGGTGCAAGTGTGTCCAGTGCCTGAAGATGAAGCTGTCCACTAGCCACGCACCCGGCTAGTGTAGTTTCAACAGGGGCTCGCATCGTTTTGTATAAAATTACATTTATATGCCTAATTTCGCTTGATTGATTGATTGATTGATTGATTGATTGATTGATAAACACTTTATTGTACACCAAAACATGGACATAACAATACAGTAATAGTAATTAAAATAATCTTAGGCTAGTACAAGTGGCGGTCTTATCGCTTAAAGCGATTTCTTCCAGACAACCAGAAGGAAAGGAATACTTATGAGTATTTCTGGTCGGCGGTGTACTTATAAGAGTATACAAATAATTGCACTTACTAAAATATACTTATAAATTACAAACAAATAATTACTCATATACATACATATATATATATATATATATATATATATATATATATATATATATATATATATACATACTTAAACAAATATACTTATATAAATATAATATATATATACATACACACATATATAAAATATAATATACATACTATCAATACATAATAATCATTAAAAATAAAGCTAAATAAAATATAACATAATAACAATGAAATACATATTATCAAAATTCATTTATTTTACATAGCAGAGTGATAAATAATATTTATTTAATTTGGTTTTAAAAACGTGAATTGATTGAGACTGACGAATTTCTGCTGGTAGTTGGTTCCAGAGTCTAGCAGCCTGAACAGTGAATGACTTATCATAGAAGGAAGTGACATGCGAAGGTATTCTCAGCAGCAAAGATTCAGTAGATCTCAGGGAGCGACCATGACCTGAATGAAGAAACTCAAAGCGTTCTTTGAGATAACTCGGAGAAGAAGGATTGTACAGTATAGAGTAAAGAAGAGAAAGAATCCGCGAATTCCGACGGAGGCGAATAGGGAGCCACTTGAGCTGTGCACGGAAAGGAGAGACGTGATCATATTTACGAAGCCCAAATATGAACCGTATACAGAAATTTTGAAGGCGCTCAAGTTTGTTAAGCTGGTCTTCGGTTAAATCTAGGTAACAGGAATCAGCATAGTCAAGATGAGGAAGTAGAAGGGATTGGGCAAGAGAAACTTTAGTAGCAGTAGGAAGAAAGTTACGAAGACGTCTTAGCGAGCCTACAACGAGCTTGATACAACTTTCACTTGGTAAACTGCTCTACAATTTATTGACACAGACGTAATAGGTTAATATTATTATTATATAATTTTATTTTTAATTTGGTACCTATACCTACTTAGTAAATTTTAATTTGGTATTTAGAAAAAATACTTATTTCTGAGTTGGAAACTAGTTAATTGGCCGCGCGGCATAGGTAAGTAGTTTGTAGTCCGCTGTTAAAAATTTATTTGAAAGTAGGTATAAATAAGTACCTATACTACTTATGTACACGAAGACTCAAGAAATTTGCACTGAAAATTTTTAATAGCTATTTTTTATGAGTAGGCTACATTTGTAGCCCGCGTGACTAGGTACGCCAGGGTAAAGTACTTACCAAATTGGACGTCCTTTAAATCCACAGATGTACCTAGGTATTTATTGACCATTTGTGACGTATGGCTTTCGCCCACTCCTTTCTTAAGTACAAGGATACGCTTTAGCGTATCCTTGGGCTTGGCGCCACTGTTGTTCTTTGGGTGGCGGCGTCTGTTTTTATTAATTTATCATAAACATCTAAAATAATAAATCTGCTTCCTGAAATTAGCATTACTTAGGTACTTACCTATACGATAAATCACTAAATATTATATAAACCGTTTTTGAATATACTAATACAGTTGATATATGACACACGTTTTTCCAATGACGTTGAATTGCTTCCTTAATTTATGCGTTTAAACTGTTTCTTTCGTTATTCTTAATTTAAAAATTCATTAAACTTGGCACTGGCCAATACACTAAACGTGTGAGTCATAAAACATAAAAAAAGGCAGGCTTTTGACAGTGGTATCAGATGTCAAGTGCCAAATTAATGTAAATCATTGCCAAATGTCAAACTGACAGCATAATTTTTATTCTTGATTAATCTAATTCTAACCTAAAAAGCTACATATTCGGGTTTTACAATTATTCCTGCTTATTTCTATAATATAAACTGATTATTGCAACCTGTGACAATCATTATTCAACAATGGCTGAAGAAATCCAAAAGAAACTGCAGAAGGAGTTGGAAGTATACAGTAATATGCAAAAAGAGTACCGTAAGGCAGTATCCCAAAAGCAGCAACTCGATGGCCAGTTGAATGAAAATAAAGCCGTCAAGGAAGAATTAGCTTTATTGTCCAAAGACGCTGAAGTTTACAAGTTAATTGGCCCTGTGTTAGTTAAGCAAGAGTTAGAAGAAGCCAAGCAAAATGTTACAAAACGAATGGAGTACATCAGCAAAGAAATCAAAAGAACTGACGATCACATCTGTGCACTAGAAAATAAGCAAGAAGCCCAACAGGAGGGCCTTAATAAACTAAAAAGCGATCTAAACAAATTGAAAATAAAAGCTTGAAAAACTGCATATTAAAATACTATTTTCTAAGATAGGTATGTTACTAAACTATTTAAACAATGTTTTAGTTCTTTTATGGTCATGATTGTTGCTAATTGGCCTGAAATTTAAAAAAAAAAAAAATGTTATTAACATATTATTCTAAGCAGATAGCAGAGACAAGGTAATAGCTGTCACCAATGTTTGTAGGTACTATATATACCACAAAAATAATAATTATTAAAAATTCTCCCAAATCCAACAGCTCATTTGGCATTAGTTATGCTGTACCAAAACTCAATCCACACAAAGAGGTTAAATCATTTATTTATAGAAAAGGGGAGATGAGGTACTGGCTTCTCAAAAATGCAAAGCTGAAATTAGGTTCCATTAGATCCAAGTATGTCTGTAAAGTTAATTGATAACTTGTTCGCACTTCAGTCTTCGGTACGTTGTCTTTCTATCTTTGTTGTTTCAATTTGCACGTGCCAGTTGTTGAGTAAGTGCTGAGAGAACATACCCTATCGCTCCTAACTCCCCAATAAACTCATCTAAAAAGTCCCTGCTTCTGTTATGCAGTGTCACTGCATAATCTTAGTGAAAACAAACCTCTAAAGCATTACCTTTCATGTTGGTTGAACCCAACTGCTTAAATTAATATTTTAATGTGTACCTTAGTCCTTTTAGATATAACCATGAAATGCATTAGGACTAAGGAAGCTTGTTCATATTTCAGATAGTGGTGTGCTCATGTAACCCAGGTCCAGATTAAATTTATTATCTTAGGCCAAATTATTTTATTTGTTTGCTTAATTACAATAACTATTCTTTATCATTTCTGAGTAAAAAAAATAAAATAATTATTGTTGTTTTATTTCTAGTTTTAAAATGAAATCTAGTAAATTATAGGAATTTCAAATTAACATTTGTATCTCTTCGATAGTAGGCCTAGACTCTCAGTTAATGATCTTCTAGCCCTGAGTCATAGTTATGAAGATAAATCAAAAACTACTGGGAATATTATGCAGATTTTGAGAAATAATAACCAATGAATGTTATTAGTTTTATTTATTATTAAGTTATTATTTTTATTCTGATAAAATTGTGTATCCTTGAACAAAATGACCACAGATAGTTATATACTTTTATATTATTATTGCTGTATGTTAAAAACAATGTGAAGTCTGCAGATTAGTAAAAAAAACTTTATTGATGGCAAAAATATAAACTAAGCAGTAGCAGGAACTTAAAGCCCAGGATCGTAAAATGTAATGGCTCTAAGGCACTGAATTTCATGCATGCATTTTAAGTTATATGTGTTGAACTTGTACAATAAGTGTTTACAAGTATTCAAGCCGCATAGGTATGTGCTTGGATCAGGTGACCGTCTTGACGCAGGGCTCTGCGGTTGTAGGCCTTGCATTGAGTGGGGGGCTTGAGGTGAGGTCTCCGCATGCGCAGCTGTATGTCAGGCGGCCAGGACTTCATCAGGTGGATACCTACGGGCGCTTTTACGTAAACCGTTTTATATCTTTTAGTTTAACATGTATTATGTTATTTTGGTGATAATAAAGAGTAAGAGTAGTAAAGAGAACTATTTTGGCGGAAACTCTAACAGGCTTCTAGGAAAATTTCCATCAACTAAATAGACGTTTTAGTTGTTTGATTGCACCGGTTTGGACCACAGTGAACTGGAAGAGTTGTAAAGCTCGCCCCTTTAACTTGACTGACATCTTTAAAAGTCAAGAAACTTGAAATTATTCTTGACGTTAGCAATTCATTCGTGTGGGTCTATATAAGAAGAAAAAAAAGTTAACATTGACAACATTATAAAATTGACATTGATGTTGTGATGATGACATTGATTGACACCGATAACGAACGTCAATGTCAGCTGTTGCTAGTTTGCTAGTGGTGTGAATGTAAATTGCAATCGATAAACTCTTAGATATGCCTAGGTGGCGTAAATATTAATAAAATAAATATTTTCACATATAAGAAGCCGTTGGATCATTTTATTGATGACACCTTCATACAGACACATTAAACTTGCTAAGAGACCATAGAGTGACCTTAACAAAGTAGGTCCTACTCTCTATTCTCGTTTCGATCAACAACAGTCACTCGGGATTCTGACGAAAAAAGAACTCGAATATCGAGCGATATGACATACATGACTCAGTCACAACACTAGTCATTAGATTTTCGTTTTCTCTATTTCTTTTCGTATTCGTCAAAAATCTTTTGTCGGGCTAGGTGCTGCAATTTGCAGACGATTTTGCACGTTAATGGTGATAGTAATTTAGTAGTCAGTGATAATATAGGTAGTAATGAAGTGAGTGGTGTCTGCAGCTTATATTAACTGTGTGTCTGAAGTGTGCGAATGCTTGCAGAATAAATATTTAATTAGAAATGGCGCCGAATTATAGTAAATTAACAGAGCGGACTGATGTGAGATTAGCGATCGCTGCTTCGGCAGCCGCGGCACTAAGTGCCTGGGTGTTGCGGAACTCGAGGAAGTCAAGGTGAGT
Source organism: Hemistola chrysoprasaria (assembly GCA_947063395.1). Lineage (NCBI taxonomy): Eukaryota > Metazoa > Arthropoda > Insecta > Lepidoptera > Geometridae > Hemistola > Hemistola chrysoprasaria. The sequence goes on from OX346714.1 coordinate 14,351,778, forward strand.
GAAAATATTCCATTCAGTTAATGATCTTTAATCTCTAAAGCAATGGGCGTAAGGAAATTACCAGTCCCATTCAAATCCATTTTTAGTTCAACCACATTCTGTGGAAATAATATTATCTTCTGTGATTCTGTGCAAATTATATCACCTATCGATGGTTTATTTAGATGTGTGGTATAGGTTTTGATGTACAAAAGTTCAATGTTCATTGACCAAGACATAACAATAACATCTATCCGTATAAAAAATAACATCTATCCACTTCTTTCTATGAGTTATAATATATCGGTAACAAAGGTCTTAAGTTTGTAAATACTTTTATAATTCCAACCTGTAGACTCATTATATTGGTTATGCATTATTTAATAAAGAGCAGGTGGTACCTGTACAATAATTATTGTTAATGATACCTAACCTGTTTTATTGTTTCTATAGACACTTTGTATAATATCGGTATATAATAATGTTAATGACATCATATTAATCAAGCATGTGAAAGCAGCTGATCCATAAAGAAATAGTTTCATATTTGTGGAATTTATGATCATAGACAGGTTAATAATTATCTAAACAATTATTAATATGATTAATAATTCTTATTATTATTATTAAGACAGCATAGTGGCAAAATGCACATGCTGTGTGTTGCTAAACATACAAAAGAAAAAAAAATAAGGCGGCCAACTTTTATAAACAATCAAGGAATTCATCATGATCAATTGAAACAGTTACCAAATTTATGTTTCCTGTTTAATGTTCATTTAAGGCACTAAATGCAGAATGCTAGATAATTATAATTTAAAATCAGCCTTATTCTCTACCCCAAAATTTTTAGGCGAAAATTTACTATTTTATTTTATCCTTTAAATTAAAAATATTAGGAGTTTATAATTTTATTATAATAACCTTTATAAACTCCTAATATTTTTCTAGTAATAAATGTGTTATTATAGGAGTAAATTAGATATTTTTCCAGTTTTTAAATGGTCATATTTTATTTAGTCTTATTATAATTAGTCGGTTGAAAAAGTTAACAATGAGGACATTAATGCAGACCTAATAATAAATAAATAAAAATTGCTCAAACACCACTATCTAGGAAGGAAACATAGGAATACAACTGATAAGCATGTATGAAGAATGACATAAAAGTTGAAAAAGCGAAAGCTGTATCTCAGGATTGTAGCAAGTGGAGTAAAATAATCTCTGCTTTATAGAATGTAAATCCACATAGACATAAATGCCAATTCTATTGCATCTCAAAGTCAAAGTCAAAGTCAAAAAGATTTATTCAAATAGGTCACAATCTGACACTCTTGTACATCAATGAAATTAAACAGTAACGAGTCTACCATGCGTTCGGAAAGATACCTTTACAAGAAGAACGCACAAGAAACTTGTAGGGCTTAATTTTTTCAACTGATTGTTTTACAATATTTGGTTTGGTTACACTCTTTTGTTTAGAAGGTGCAGCGTGGTGGCTATGCGGAAGTTCCCAGGCATCTTTGTCCTCTATGTACTGATTTACATTATAATAAGCCTTCTTTAGTAAAGGAGATTTTATATAGGTTTTGAATTTACCCTCTGAGGTCTGGATTTAGTATGCCTAGCTGGCATACCAAATGAAATAAATTATATTTTCCACAGTAAAAACACACAAGTAAAAAAACCTGGCCGCCTATCGCCAGAAGAACAAATACAGTATATGATAAAAGAGAGAAACAAGAAAGGTCCAAAGGCACAGGTTGACGCGCGATTTGTGAAGGAATTCAAATCACTATGGAAGATTATGGTGCCTGGTGTGTGGAGCAAAGAGAGTGGGTTCCTTGTATTGATAGCTCTGTCACTTATATCAAGGTCTATGTGTGATCTATGGCTTATTCAGCATACTACTTTGGTTGAAGGGTAAGTGGATGTTCATTTTTTTGGTTACAATGTCTACACATAGTCTTCTTGTTCTAAATAAGGCTAGAAGGCTATAGAACTATAGAAGGCTATGGAAGACTATAGAAGGCTGATGTATGTGTCACTAGCACTAACTAGTAATTGGAAAAACATAATCACTGCAAAAAACTTAAGATGATTGCAAAAATCTGTATAATTGACTAACTAAGAAAGATCTTTTAAAACCTTCCTATTTTTAGGATCTTTGCAAAAAGATAATTGGACAGTTGAATGCCTCGGTGGCGTAGAGGGCGCATGCTCGACTGCCAATCAAGAGGTCCCGGGTTCAATCCCCAGGTCAGGCAAAAGTGTTAAATATTGGATTTTTCCATAAGGAATTATCTCAATAACTGTCTGGAGTCTGGAACTGTGCCCGGTAGATGGGAATAGGCTCGCCCCCTATTACATGGGACCAATAACATACTGGCGAAATGTGATCTACTAAGGGACTCATTCCTGGGTGTACCCAGGAATGAGGAATGATTTTTCCCGAAGGGGTAGGCAGAGGTACACCTCTGCCTACCGAAAAAGGCGTGAATGTATGTTATGAATGCCGTTTGACTTATTAAACCTAACCTAATGAAATAAGTCGGACATAGAATAAAAATTTAAATATTAATTAATTCTATCCTACTACGTAATATTATAAATGCGAAAGTAATAATGGATGGCTGGATGTTTGTTACTCTTTCACGCCAAAACTACTGAACCAATTGGGCTGAAATTCGGTGTATAGATAGTTTAGACCCTGGAATAACATAAAAAGTACTTTTTATCCTGACATTCCCATGGGAACCAAGACTACGCGGGTGATACCGCGGGGCACAGCTAGTAAATATAATTCTGACTGCCTCTTTGGTCAACTTTTGGCAAATACTACTGCTAAGCATAAAGTCCTGGGTTCAATTACCAGGTCAGGCAAAATGCTATTGGATATTTTATGTAAGAATTTATCAGTAGCATTCTAGATTTGTCCCCGGTTGGCGGCAACAGGCTCGCGCCCTATTATATGGGACTTAAAACATAACTGGGGATATGTGAGTGTACCTACTATGGGACTGGGTACACCTCTGCCAAAACCCTTCGGGAAAATAAGGTGCGATGTTAGGTTATGTTATTATTTTTCTACTGTGCAGGTCCATTATCACAATGAACCATGAGGATTTCAAACGACTACTACTCCAATTCTTCACTGCAATGCCATTGGTAAGGATATTACATTATTTTATTATAATTATTTGACTTTGATACATATAGTCACGCCTTGTTCCCGTTGGGGTAGCCAGAGAATATGTATCCCCACCTGTTATGAAACTTTTGTCGCGTATTCCACTTTCATCACATTCTTAATTCAGCGGGTGCTTTTGACCTTAAGTCAAGAAAATTATAGTTATCTTGATCGCTAACAACTTGACTATTCACACTCGCCATTTTCGTGAATCTCCTTTTATCCATGCTCTCCACATGTGAACTATCTAAGCATTACTTTTTCTCTACCACCACATTTTCTTATATGCCACAGGCCACAAGGCTACAATGTCCCTAAAGGTTATTTTTTTAATATTTAAGGGTTTTGTCGCTGAGCTATTCTAAAGGTTTAGTCAGACATAACCCGAGCGCGGGACAGGTTGGGTTTGGTATCAGTGTTCATCGTCATCATTAGCCGAAAGACGTCCACTTATAGAATAGAATAGAATAGAAAACTCTTTATTGTTATCACAACTAGTACAAAAAACAGTAAAATCACATAATATAACTAGAAAAATGTGTAACAATTTGGCAGAGCTTCCCCCAAAGAACACTATAAACTATTCAGTTACGTTTGCGCGTTTGCGTGTGAACAAATATAACCTTTGCGTTTGCAAGATAAAATGAAATATAGTTTAATGTTTATTTCACAGATCTCACTAGTAAATAATGTTCTAAAATGGAGTATAGGAGAGCTGAAGCTAAGAGTAAGGACTAATCTCTCGCTGCATCTTTACAATCAATATCTGAAGTAAGTACATTTTTATTAATATGACACCATTAAAAAAAAAGGGGTCGGGTGGCGAAAACATAGCGAAGATTGCAGAAAAGACTTATGCAATGAGAAGAACATAATATTATTAGAACTGAACATTAGGAATCAGAAAAGGAGTTCTCGGAATTTCCATGGGCACGAAATTACTAGTATAATAAGAAAAATAATAAAATTATTATGTCAACATAAATGTAAAACCACTGTTGTTGCAGTATATATAATTATAATAATAAAATGGGAGAACTTCCACACACGGTCACCTGGTCCCAAACTAGGCTAGCAGCCTGTACTATGGTAACCCGGGGCCTGCGGTACAGAAAGCAGAGTTACTACCGTCTGCGCCAATGACGCTATCAATCAATTTATAGAGATTGTGTATATAAAGGTTGCTATATTTAGAGCAGGAAATGGTATTTTTTAGCCATACCTTTAAAGGCATAATAATATATTATGTCGTGATGGAATATCTATAATCATTCTCACTATGCAAGAATGTCATAAAACAGTTTTCACCAACGGACGGAGTCATTCAAGTGGTTTTGTGTGTGCGAAACCAGGGTGGGTTGCTAGTTATAAATATGGTTTAGTAATACTTCGAGTGTGTTATAAATAATAATTATTCAGTATATATATTCTAATTTCATTAATTTCGATATTAAAATTACCTTTTGTATAGGTTTCTGATAAAATCCATTGTTGGAATTCCTAATTGAAACTTAATTATAGTTCGTCTTGTCCATTAAACATTTTAGCATATTATGATATATTTGAGAAATAACATTTAAAATAATGATTTGGTTTGATAAAAGTCCAAAAGGTGTACTACAAGGTTCTAACCTGTGCCTTGAAATATTCCTAACACACATGTAATTTAAAAGAAATTTGCGATAAATCTATATTATATTCATAGACTTGTATGAGTCACGACACAGAATAAATATATTTATATATAATGGTCAGGTTATCAGTAAAGGAAATGTAGATACAGTCGACTGAAAAATTTAAGGTAAAATTCGGAATAAATATTAAATAAATAAATAATGAAGTCAGATTTACCTTCTGATGTTTGTTGTTTAGCACTGAGGGGCGTTCTCTTCTACGAATTATATATATTATTTATGCCAATAAACGGAACGAAATTTGTATGTTATAGGTGTGACAGTGGAGCTCGGTGCGCGAATAATATTGCTTACTCACAAAAATAACTAGCTATTAATGATGTGACCCGCGACATAATTTTGGAATTTAATGTTGTACACGGAATCCTATTTTTATTTCTATAAGTTAAAGTCCCATCAAAATTGGTCCAGCCGTTTTGAGTTTAAAGGACGAACAGTCAGACAGACAAAAATATTGATTATATCGAACAGGTCATATAAAACATGTTATCTTTAAATAAAAAACATATTCTTTACAAATAAATAAAATTAAAGCGAAATGGTTAAAGATATTGTTATCTTTTGTCTCCAATTAAGAACTCTACTGTACTTAGATACCAGATTATAGTCAAAGTCAAAGTCAAAAAGATTTATTCAAATAGGTCACAATCTGACACTTTTGTACGTCAATGAAAATAAACAGTAACGAATCTACCGTGCGTTCGGAAAGATACCTTTACAAGAAGAACGCACAAGAAACTTGTAGGGCTTAATTTTTTCAACTGATTGTTTTACAATATTTAGTTTGGTTACACTCGTTTGTTTAGAAGGTGCCGCGTGGTGGCTATGCGGAAGTTCCCAAGCATCTTATTATATCTTAAACCGCGTATAAATATTATCGTTAGATAATATTGTGGTATGTATTGTATCTTTTATATAAGTATATCATATCTAGTTACTTATAGAAGAACAAAAAGTACCTATATTATCATAATATAGATTTTGTTATATAAGTAGGTAATTCGGATTTACACAGAATACAGATGTAATTTAAGTGATATCAAAATTTTACTCTCTTTCTGTTCAAATGAGACGATGAATTGAATCATCGATGAAAATCTTTATTGTCCATGTATTATTATTATAATAAATGTCCAAATCTTTAAATTAAAGTCCGGTCCTGTTATCCAGGGAGTCAATCCAGTCCGGTGCTTTACTGGATCATCGTTTATGTTTTCGGTATGATCCATCCATTATCGGTACCAGTCATTTAAAATTATTTCAAGAAATGTGTTCGTAAAATTACCTAGCTGGAATAAAAAGACTGGCAACCTTGTCACTGAACTAGATTGCTTTCATAGGTGCATTCCAGTGCCAATGTAGTTCCGAGTGCCGTTTTACATTAATCCAGTGGGCCACTTTTCATTCCAGCTACTAAACGCTTTTCTTGAAATCATCTTGAAAGACTGCAATAATGTAGATGACATGATCTGTGATCAATTGAGTACTGAACTAGATTGACTCGCTGTATGACAAGACTGGAATAATGTGAACCAGTCTTAATTACATAATTAATACGATATTACGAATGAGCTATATTACATACGAAGCGATGTTATTGGTGTAATATTTTTTTTGTATTATTATCTTAGCAGGTTATCGCGCTTATCTAGGAACACGTGAATCGTGCGATTTTCATAGGTCATAGCACATTCTAGGTAATTCTTTGCGATATATTATTTACTTTGAACAGACTGAAGTCACGGTATAAAGTCCAATGTGCTGACCGACCATGAACGTACAATGAAAAATTAACGCGTTCCCAGTTCCCGTGTAAAAGTGTCTTGACAGACGGAGAGACGGACAAAAAGAGATCGTATATGGGTTCCTTTTTTTCCATTTGAGGTACGGAATCGGTACCCTAAAAAATAAACAATATATAATCAGTAAGGATATGGACATAAATTATTTGGAATGAGTGATCCGTTTGGTAGACGAACTCAGCCATCTGAAGTACAGATCCCGGGTTCGATCCTGGACGGTCGAATATTAGTGCGTATGTGTCGGTATGAGCATGAGAAACAAAGGGCTCCTGTTATTATTGAAATAACCATGTCAAACATGGTGAAGACAGGACCGGCCTACGCCCTATACATGCAGGTGTCCCTCAAGGAAGTGTTATGGGCCCTGTACTGTACCTTATCTACACATACGACCTTCCGACGCTAAATTACATACTAGTGGGAACCTCCGCCGATGATACAGCACTGATAGCTTCCCACCCAAATGCTACAGTTGCATCTAGTATGCTTCAAAACAACCTAGATCTTATACCCAACTGGCTGAAGGACTGGCGTTTAAAAGCAAGTTTCCTTCACACACAAACATGGCTCCTGTTCTCCTATCCAGCTCAATAATTTTAATAATCCTTTAATTGTAATATGTAATCTGTTATTTTTCTACTAAACCAAAATCTACAATGTAATTTTTTAATATGTATGATGTGGAATGCTAAATAAATAAATAGTATACAAACTCCTCATCAAGAAGATGTTCGTTACCTGGGCATAAAATATACCTCGATAGACGTCTCACGTGGAGGAAACATTTTCACGAAGAGGAAAACTCTAAGCGCACAACATCGCAAACTCCAATGGCTTCTAGCTCGCAAATCTAAATTATCCCTCAACTACAAACTTCTGTTGTATAAATCTCTTTTAAAACCCATATGGTTGTATGGCTCTTATAGATAGTGACGCGATCATATAACGGTCCCAAAACGTACCGACACGGCTTGCACAGGCCAGGGTCAAGTGGCATGATATGAAGAAGGCCTATGCCCCGCAGTGGGATGTACCGGGCTGGGGAAGATGATGATGATGACGTACCGGTAAAGTGGGCAAATAGCTTTAGTGGTAAAATCACATTATTCAGTTGGATTTTTATTGTTAGAATGTAATTTTTATTGTTAGTTTGGAATTAACCAGACGCTCGGTGTTGTTATTGTTACGCCATCGCAATAATGTTTTGGGGTCAATTGGTCTGACTCTTGAGTGTTGACCACAATGTTATGATGTATTGATTTTAAACGCCTGTACTCTGTCGAGAGAGAGGGCGCTTATGTCTATTTACTAGCGAGTTTTACAACATCTCAGTATAGCGGAATTTTTAGTACAGTTTTTTGGCCACTTTAATTATGGTCACTTTAATTATGGAGACTGCCTCGGTGGCGTAGTGGGCGGATGCTCGACTGCCAATCAAGAGGTCCCGGGTTCGATCCCCAGGTCAGGCATAGTGCTAAATATTGGATTTTTCCATTAGGAATTATCTCAATAGCTGCCTGGAGTCTGGAACTGTGCCCGGTATATGGCAATAGGCTCGCCCCCTATTACATGGGACCAATAACATACTGGCGAAATGTGGGTGTATCTACTATGGGACTGAGTCCTGGGTACACCTCTGCCTACCCCTTCGGGAAAAAGGCGTGAATGTATGTTATGTTATGTTTTAATTATGGTCGTAGACTTACTACTTACTAAAATGTAATGAGAATAGATACAGAATATTAGTTCTACAGGATCTGTATTAAAAATTTAATTTTCTATGACATTGACCGTGAAGCCCACTAGAACGGAAATAGTAACAGATAAAACAGATAATAGTAGATAGCGGTGAGCGTTGAATGAACGAACTAGTTAAATCAACCGACGTATGCGCGATGCATGACGTAGACGGCTACGGTTCGTAGAATTCTACGGCGAGACGTTCATCGACGATGGACGAACTGTAAACGTGCCTAAACTTAGACGCATAATAACGTTCGTTTCGGTTGTCATCTATTGAATAACATCACAGACGGATCGACGGTCATAAACGAATTTGAACTCTAAATGTCTGTAAGAAAGATGATTTTTGAATGCACATGTCAGAGAATATATTATGCCATGGTAAGCATTCGGATAAACATCAATGTAAAAAAGGGATGCCGATAACATAATTTTCAAAAAAGAAAGAGAGAAACGTGTCGTTCGTTGGACTGTCGCGTCGTTCTTTAGACTGTCCGTCTAGGGGTTTACACGTTAAACTAGAGTCGTGGAGTCGACTCGTCGACAAATTCAACTAGTTGATCGTCTCGTCGATGAACGAAAATGGACGTTCTAGTTTCGTCTACGAGAAATGCGTCGACGACCCATCGCTTATAGTAGAACAGATAATAATTATCTGTTCTGTGACGCAACGGAAATATAACGTTAAGGCTCGTGCAGGCTACAGCCGCAACGGGCCGCACGCTCGCGTACAGTAAGTACGTGCGTTTATCTTGGCGAGTCTGAACATAGGTTCTGCTAACTTTAGCGCATGAAAACTCGTAAACAAAACAGTTATATGATTGAACTAAACTAAACATTACATTTACAATAAACATTTGTTCGTATATTGGTTTTTCGGGGAATAACAGTTTGATTCATGAGTTTACGTGCGCTAAAGTACGCAGAGCCTATGTTCAGATTCGCCAAGATAAAACGCACGTACTGTAACAAAAATCCGCTTATATCACTTTCGTACATTTTATATGAACTGTAGTACACTACATCGGGCCGCACTGTGCGCGAACCTTAATAGGACCGTTTGCGGAAAATATAATATTAAATTTCATTGAAATGTATAAGATTAACGCCCATTAATAGATCAATATACCGATACACTAACGTCGTTTACTTACCGTGCGTTAACGTTCAATTTACAATGTTCTATGGAAACTGTGTTGAAACGGAAAATAGTGGATTGAATAGGGCCGTTTGGTATCCGTATCCGTTCTTATCTCGTTCCGTTCTTCTAGAATCTAGAAGAACTACGCACGGTATCTAGAATATAGATAATCTCTGCTCACCAAATAATAAAAAATCATTCATTGGTCGAAGACCAAGTTTTGAATTTTGCAGTTTGCACTTAATACTATATTACACTAAAACCGGATCCTAAGTGGCGCGGGCGAAGGTAATTAGTACCGACTTTTGCCATATATTGGTGACTAGCTGAGCACCGCGGTTTCACCCTCGTAAACATCGTTCCCGTGGAAATATCTGAAAAAAGAGTACCCTATGTGTTATTCCAGGGCCTAAGCTACCTGCATACCGAATATCAGCCCGACCGGTTCAGTAGTTTTGGCGTGAAAGAGAAACAAACAAGTAAATAATAATAATAATGAACTAGGGTAGTAGGATGCACTCTGCTCGTATAATATAACGTTTTATAAAAAGGTGCTAAAGGTTATTTAAAAGGATATATAAATGGGTAAAAAATAAAAGTTATTATATATGTGAATAATTTTTTGTTGTCGGTACCTAATAGGTATAAAAACATAAACATAACATACATTCACGCCTTTTTTCCCGAAGGGGTAGGTAGAGGTGTACCCAGGACTCAGTCCCATAGTAGATACACCCACATTTCGCCAGTATGTTATTGGTCCCATGTAATAGGGGGCGAGCTTATTGCCATCTACCGGGCACAGTTACAGACTCCAGGCAGTTATTGAGATAGTTCCGATAGATGATTACATGGCTAGCCTAAAAAATTAAGTACTTACTAATGAAAGTTTAGTTTTTTTTCTACGCTGCTGATCATTTTAAATATTTTTATTGTCTTGACTTGGTTTAGTAAAAAAACTGAATATTAAACACTATATTACGAAAGATAAAACGGTTTGTTTAGCCAGAATCGATAACATAAACAAGCCTATAGAATCAGTAGCAACAAAGATTATAGCATAAAGACATAATATATCCATGAGTCGACTAAATAAATAATAAAAATTCTTCCTTCGTTTATAATACCTTGCAAACAAAGATATAAGACACATCTTACGATCAAGTCATACGGCCTTCGATATATTTACGCCTGAACATTATATGAGTGCATATAATATACTATAGGTATTTCTACTTGCTTTAGTTATAATGTCGCTCGATGCTCTTTCTTCATTGGTATACAATAGGTATGACCTGCAACTTGACCTAGCATTTGAATTATTTAATGCGGTATGATACGGCAGCACGCATATCCTACTAATATTATAAATGCGATAGTTTGTAAGGATGGATGGATGGATGTTTGTTACTTTTTCACGTTAAAACTACTCAACCGATTGGGCTAAAATTTAGTATATAATATAGATAGTTTAGACCCTGGAATAATATAAAAATCTTTTATCCGATATTCCCACGGGAACGAAGACTACGCGGGTGAAACCGCGGGGCAAAGCTAGTGTATAATATAATAAAAAACGTCAGAACGTCAATCAGAGCATATTTCCAACATTCAAGAATTTTCTTAATTATATTTCAATAAAAAATTTTAGTCCTACTTTGAACTAAAATATGATCAAAATCCAAAATATGGGTATTTTAACAAAATATAGTTATTTTGATTTCAAATATATCTCCAAAATATAAGTATATTGGACTACAATATAATTAGGAACTTAGATGACTAGCGTCTCGTTGCGAATAACATCATTTTATATTTTGAAAATATGCTCCGATTGTATTACGTGTGTATGGGGAATTCGTTGGTCGCAGGGCTCTTAAATACTAATTTACATCCCAATCGATTTGGTAGTTTCGACCAGACTTATATTTTAGCTCTTCATGACAAATTTATTGAACCAATTCTGCTGAGGTTTGGAATATAAGTACCCTGGAATAAAAACAAAAGGAGCACTTTTAACCCGACGAAATCGCGGGGGACAACTACCTAGTATATATGCTAAGAACCTAAATATAAATCTCAGGGTAAAATAAAAAAATAGTAAGTACTTCAACAGGAAAGAGGACTTCATAGCAGTTTGACACAATCCTATGGAAAATTTACTAAATCGATGTTTTGTATTCACCTGTTTCCTCCGAATACAGTAAACCTATTTGATATATTTATATCCTGATTTAAAGATGAAGTAATGTATGTCCATATCATTTTATTTATGTTTATAAACTCTAAATTTTTTTGTAGTGAACGTCCAATCACGCGAGTAAAACTGGGATTTTTGGAAGTTCACTATGAAAAAACCAAGAGTTTATAAGAAAAATTAGAATGACAGGGACAGTTACTTCATTATAAAAATAACAGGATATAAATTTATAGAAGAGTAAACAGGCGAATACAAAACATCGATTTGGTAATTTTTTAAAGGGTTGTGTCAAATTCCTAAAAGGACGCGTACGCTCTTAAGCACATTGAGATCTCAACTCCCAATGTTGCCTACTTCCCAAAATCCACAGATTAGGTTTCTACGAGTATTCGAGTATGTTTGCTCTGTCGTTAGCTTGTTTTTCTTGAAAAAACATACTTACCGTATTTGTATAATTTACAAACACCTAACATTTTAAACAATCCGATACTTTTCGTTAGTTAAACTGATATTATGGATTTTCCGAATATTCTTCGATTGTTACAGGTTTCAATCAAACACAAAGCAAATTTTGTTATAAAAAACCTAATATTTGAAGCCTTTTTTGCTTATATTGTGATCAATAGGAAACCTTGTTTACTTCTACCAAATACGTAAGAATAGAATAGAATAGATAGGCCAGGTCAAAAGTACCAACAACCGACTAGCATGCATGAGGAATGTGATGAAAGTGGAAGAAGCGAAAGTTGTATGTCAGGATCGTAGCAAGTGGAAAGAAATAGTCTCTGCCTACCCCAACTGGAACAAGGCGTGACTGTATGTATGCATGTATGTAGAATAGAAAAATATTCATTGCCTTAATACACAAACTAACAACATACATACAAATTAAAAAGACGATTAAAATAGTAATTAAACTCCATGTGTGCAGTGTCTGTGTAGGAGATAGTTATATCGCGACTTTTGAGTGGAAATTGAGTCGAGTTTCAGTGTGTGATAAGCGAGTTATACAACAAATATGTAAAAAACATTCCGGCTATTTTCTATTAATCCAGAAACATTTGTAAACAAACTTGTTATTTAAAGTCGCTCTATTAGACGCTCTAACCTTTGATCGCGTGACTATGTACGTTCCTATTCTATATGCATATTTAACAAAGGCTAAATACGAAGGTATACGTAGTAAGGAGTCTTGAACCTAATGACTAGCTTGTTGGCTCAGCCGGTAGTGCCCCTACCTTCTTAGCCGCAGTTCCTGGTTCGATCCCCGGCCAGGTCAAACATTTGTGCGCATGAGCATTTCTGTTTGATCTGTGTCTAAGGGTGTTATAAACATAACATAAATTCACGCCTTTTTCCCGAAGGGGTAGACAGAGGTGTACCCAGGACTCAGTCCAATAGTAGATACACCCACATTTCGCCAGAATGTTATTGGTCCCATGTAATAGGGGGCGAGCCTATTGCCATCTACCGGGCACAGTTCCAGACTCCAGGCAGCTATTGAGATAATTCCTAATGGAAAAATCCAATATTCAACACTTTGCCTGACCTGGGGATCGAACCCGGGACCTCTTGATTGGCAGTCGAGCATGCACCCACTACGCCACCGAGGCAGTCAAGGGTGTTATAAGCGTATATAAGTATGAATATCAGTGTTCTGTTGACCTTAGTACAGTCTTTGCTCAGTTGTTGTAGTATGTCTAAGGTACACCTCTTCTCCCTTCGTTAAATGACGTGATTGTATGCTATAGCGAAAAGTATAATGATTATCTTTCTATTTCAGAGGTTTCACGTACTACAAAGTGACGAACCTCGACAATCGGATATCAAACGCGGACCAACTGCTCACCACAGACATTGACAAGTTCTGCGAAACAGTTGTGGACCTCTACGGGAATATAAGCAAACCTTTGCTCGATATCGGCATTTATTTGTACCGGCTTACTGTCAATTTGGGCGCATCTGTAAGTTTGTTTCTATATTTTAGAAGTTTCTATATTTTATATATTTAAGATTAAATGTAGGATTAGGCATCCTCTTAATTTGTGAGATTTGACTTTTACTAGAAAAAATAAGTCCTAGTTTAGTAGAACATAAAAATATCTGGGTATATATAATACATAGCCATGTTAAGCCTAGCAGATTAGCAAGTTTAAGTGGCAATGCGCAGGGGTTGTAATGTTCTCGAATGGAGACCACAGACCGGCAAGCGCAGCGAAAGCACTCAAAAGGTGGACATGCGATCTAGTAAATACCACACGCTGGATGCAACCCTATGGGGGATAGAAATCTATGGAGTAGGGGGGGGGGGGGTTTGCTTCTATGTCTAGCAGTGAACGACGTACGACTGAGATGATCAAGTGGGTCTAAATATTCAGAGGATGCAGGGGAATACGAAACATCGATTATAAGGTAACTTTTTCACTAGATTGTGAGAAATTTCTAGAAGGTATCCTATCCTATATAGATCAGGCCAAAATTACTCACGAAGGGGATCATAGTCAATGAATGACTGTGGATGGAAAAGTCAAAAACAGGAAATGTTGACTTTGTTTGGGCTAGTTAGGAGATAAACATACTAAGTACTACTACATGCCTCTAAGGTCCGCTCTAGAGGAGGGCTCAAAATATTCAATATTTTTTGGTTTTTGCTTAAATCTCAAAAACTGTGTATATGGAAATTTTGTTCGACAACAACAATAATCATTATGGAAGCGGATAAAATTCTCCACAACTTAAATTCTATACATTATTTTTGTCTAGCTATATAAGCTTCAAAAAACGGTCACTCCATCGACACAAGGGGTGCGAACACTCATGTGCTGGGCTAATCTGCTGATAAGTCAGTTTTTTTATGTCGCACAAGCAGACGGAGTGCCTGATGGCAATTATAATCTATTCTGTGCTTATGGCGAGCGATTACCGCCGCCTAAGTATAGACTTGCAACACCAGGGGTATTGCCAGTATGTTGCCGATGCTACAACTCTCTATTCACTCTCCTTTTATATGAAAACTCGAATCATTATCTATCTCGAATGTTGAAATTATTTTTCCAGTTTGACTTTGTATAAGAGTCAAGTTCATGATCATCGCATAAACTGGCTATTAAAAGCTATACAAATTTACGTTTGCATGAAGACCGAGTAATGATTAATTATTAATATAATCCCCCCCCATATGAATAGTTTATGGCGTTCTATGGGGGAGACCTATGTTCAGCAGTAGACGCCACCCGGCTGATGATGATAATGATATCATAATATTAACAGATCTATCGCAATTTTGTAAGATAATCAAACTTTGAACAGAATGAATACCGAGAGAACACCAATCTCTATATGTATTGATCTATAAATAAAACAGGTTTGCGTTTTAAAAGTTGTATTGAATAAAATACGCATACATTTACATATTTCGCTTCTTATATTTTTATTATAAAACCAGTTGGATCGTATGATCAACAGTGACGCGAGATTGAATATAGGTAATGAGCAACCCTTGAACTTTAAGCCTTTATATTTAGGCAGATTCCAGAAGTCCTATGTTATTGGGGGCGAGCCTATTGCCATCCACCGAGCACAGTTCCAAACTCCAGGGTCTCATTGAGATGATTTCTAATGAAAAAATCAAATAACACTCTTTGCTTGACCTGGGAATCGAACCTGGTGTGATCGGCAGTAGCGGTCGCACCGAGCCAGTAGTTATTTAGTATTACCTACAAACCTTTATTTAAATTCTGATGTCCAGTCTTTCTTTACATACATACAGTCACGCCTGCCATGCTCCCTCTGGGGTAGGCAGAGACTATTTCTTTCCACTTGCCACGATCCTGACATACGAAATTCGGGTCTTCCATTTCCATCACAATCTTCATATTATATGCTCGTCGGTTTTAGGTACTTTTGACTTTATTACTAACAACTCAAAACAATAAAATGATAACTCTCTATAAAATATATTCTAATGCTCATGTTTTATTTTTCAGACACCTGGAATAATGATGGCGTACTTATTAGTATCGGGAGTATTTTTAACCTACCTCAGAAGGCCCACAGGTAAATATATTTATTTTCTTTTAATATAAAATACAAAATTGTGTTTCATAATTATTTTCCTTAAAGTTAATTAACAATAATTCTGTTTTTCAACATGAATTTAATTCTTTATCCTTGAACACATAATTTTTATCTTATGTTGTATATATTGAACTAACAAATTACATACTAATATGCTAATTTATAAATTCCAAACTTTAACCCGATTTAAAAACGCCAAATTTTTAACAGAATACGTGAATGTCTATGCCGGTGAAACCGCAGAAAACAGGTTCTAATTTTGTTCGCAATAACGTACTAGCGTAGTAGACTTCGTTCCCGTTGGAATATCGTGATAAAAAGTACCCTATGTTTTATTCTAAGGTCTAAACAATCTACGTACCGAATTTCAGCCCAATCGGTACAGCAGTTTTTGCGTGAAAGAGTAACAAACATCCATCCATCCATCCTCACAAACCTTCAAATTTATAGTAGGATTAATTCTAATTTGCGTGAAATTTGACCTCAGGTTATTTATTTCAAAAAAAATTTAACTATTTCATGACTAACAGAAGATTTTTATGATACTAAATGAATATTTATATTATAAGCCCGTCACTATTAAATATATTAACATACAATGTTTTCATTCAATGCCGGAATAATTAACGTACAATGACTTTAGTTTTAATAAAATTTTAAAAATGCGCCAGTCTAGCTCCATTTTTACTCGACAAATTTACAATAAGGCATGTATGAAGAATGTGATGAAAGTTAAATAAGCGAAAGTCGTGTGTCAGGATCGTAGCAAGCGGAGAAAAATAATACGTTTAGAATTTCTGGCATAGTTAAAAAAAAATGAACTACGCCATTAAATGATATAATAGTGTTATTCAGTTGACAGCCTCTCAAAGGTTAGGCACGCATCATTATGGTTTCATCATTTGACCGTTTTATTTATATTTTCACTATGGAATTGCAAAAAAGGAACAGCCATTACATAGAAAATAATGTGTGTATGGACCGTCAAGTATGCAGAGTAGCAGCTGATTTTACCACAATTTCAGAGTAGTCCTCATAGTAAAAAATGTTGCAAATAATAAGTAAAATTAAGGTGAACGCACGCTTATCCGAGACGAACTAAACGAATTTTATAATTCTTTATTACATGAAGTCGAATCATCCGAATCGGTGATGTGCGAGGTCTCATAGAATTTCATATAAAGAATTCTTCAAATTCGTTTCGTTTGTTTCGTTCGACGCGTTCGGCTCGGATAAGTGTGCGTTCACTTTTAGAATGATGCTAATGTATATTATCTGATCAGATTAATGATGTATATTTTCATATTGTATGTAAATTCAATTTTATTGATTATTTTTAGCTCGTATGACGGTTCAAGAGCAAAAATTGGAGGGTGAATTCAGATACGTAAACTCTAGGCTCATAACTAATTCTGAGGAAATAGCATTCTACCAAGTAAGTATACTGTAGATTTTTTTTGTGTTTAGTGCAGTTTTGAGTCATCCCATGGACCTTTATCAAAAACTATTTCACGCGCAACCTCGCGCAAACGCGACAGCGGGTTTATTTTATTTGTTTGCGTGATTTTATAAATGTGTGTAAAATTTAATTTACCCCCGGGAAAAAGTTACAGAATAAATGGTTAAGGCATACGTTAGTAAATATGCTTGTAGGGTTCCGTACCTAGATAACTGAACAAAATGCTACTGCATTCTAAGAACATCGTCAACTACTTTAAAACTGCTAACATGTTTATAGTCACATTTTTTTTAATTGTTAAATTTTATTAATTTAGAATTTATTCCTTCATTTGTGATATAAGATCTTCCATTTTGTCTAATTTCATGATGCTAAGCCCACGGGAAGTACCCCAGGGGTTTTCAGTTCGTTGCGTTAAGTATGGAAATGTGCTGCAAAATGGCCGTGTCTTTTGATTACGTTGACTTAGAAGTTTGATGTTTTTACAGCAGCTAAGGACCGTAGACCTGAGTTGTTGATATGAGTTTCAACTTGACACCTCAACTCGTTCCCGAGAAAAAGGTTCATGACAGACGGACAGACAGACAACGAAGTGATCCTACAAGGGTTCCTTTTTTGCTTTTGAGGTACAGAACCCAAAAACTCAAAACTCAAACTCAAAAAGATTTATTCAAATAGGTCATAATCTGACACTTTTACACGTCAATGAAGATAAACAGTACTGAGTCTACCGTGCGTTCGGAAAGATACCTCTACAAGAAGAACACACAAGAAACTTGTAGGGCTTCATATTGTCACAATATTTGGTTTGGTTACATTCGTTTTCTTTGAAGGTGCCGCGAGGCGGCTATGCAGAAGTTTCCATCTTTGTCCTATGTACTGGTTGACTTTATAATAAGCCTTCTTTAGTAAAGTAGATTTTATATAGGTTTTGAATTTACCCTCTGAGAGCCCAGTTATCTCTTTTGGGATTTTATTATAGGACCGTACACTATTTCCTAAACGAAAATTGCATCATGTTACTATAGAAAAATAACTGCTTTATAAAACTCATAATACAATGAATAATTTCCAGGGCAATCACCGTGAACAACTGACAATTCTAGCGAGCTTCTACAAACTGACCCGACACTTGAGGAACTTCCTCAACTTCAGAGTCTGCATGGGGTTCATTGATAACATCATTGCTAAGTGTAAGTAAGATACCTATGTTATCACTTTATAATTTCTGATTCTGTTAGCATCCTTAAGGCGGTCACTATTACATACACGATGAAATTTCTCAAACATGGTGAAACAGAATAAATTTCCACTCAATCGTTAGTTGCTAGTTTTTGAGCTGGCCTTTATATGCGCCAAAATATTAAAGCCAAAATATTTGGTTGAAGATTGTAATTGTAATTTTTTTTTACAATTACAAATTGCTATTTATTTAAATGTTCTTTGTAAATATGAATAGAAGGTTTTCTTCAATCAAATATATTTTGGCGCAAATAAAAGCTAGATTAAGAGCCAAAAACAATTGAGTCGAAAATTTTAAATTATGCTCTCTTTCTCTATATTTAGGAAATTTCATTGTGTATGGAAGCGCAGTCGCTCTTTAAAGTTTAGTTTGACCTTTTAAGGCTTTAAAAGGTCATTTTTGTAAAGCTTAGTTAGATTTTCCATTAATTCTTGCCATAATGTTTTTTTTTTTTTCAGATATTGCAATCACAGTCGGATTCTACGCAGTGTCGAGGCCGTTCTTCGCTAAAAATCACAATTTACTCACAACTGGCACTGAAAATGATAGGTTCAAGGTAACGCACATTATAACACTTTAAATAATACTATATTTAGGTTTTTTGCTCATTATTGCGGCGTCACAGCTCTTCGTAGTTTTGCTTAGACAATATAAAAAAGTGACTGTTACACATAGGTCAAATAACGTAATGTAACGTCAGTTATGTTAAAAAGTTTATTTGAAAATAACTGTGTTGGGTTATTAAAAATTTCAGCTTAATCGGTTGAAGATATCTACGTCAAAATTGAGTTCAAAGATTTCACCCGAACAAACATACTTACATACATTGCAAGTTAAATAAAAGCTTTTAAAATAGGTCATATTTTATTTTTAGCGCACAGACTTGAGTTAAAATTATTTATAACTTTTTCATTAAATATTGTGTTTTATTATTGTTATCCACAATGTTTATTGCTGGTTTTTTCTGGGATGGTCTTTTCTGGGGATGACCGGATTTTTTTAACTAGAAGGCCAAATGTTGGTATGCAGGTCGTATGTTAGTGAAGATGGCGGAAGGTATCGGTCGGCTGGTCCTCTCTGGGAGAGAGCTGAGCAAGTTGGCCGGACTCACGGCTAGAATGACACTTATTATAATATTATTGAATTATTTCGTAGCATTACTACACATACGGTCGTATGTTAGTGAAGATGGCGGAAGGTATCGGTCGGCTGGTCCTCTCTGGGAGAGAGCTGAGCAAGTTGGCCGGACTCACGGCTAGAATGACACTTATTATAATATTATTGAATTATTTCGTAGCATTACTACACATACGGTCGTATGTTAGTGAAGATGGCGGAAGGTATCGGTCGGCTGGTCCTCTCTGGGAGAGAGCTGAGCAAGTTGGCCGGACTCACGGCTAGAATGACACAGCTGAGAGTTGTTCTCGACGATATCAATAAGGGGAACTATTCTAGAACAATGGTCGACAGGCCGATCGCTAATGGAAATGGTAAGAACTTTGAAACTACTTTATATAAATAAGGTTATTCATATATGTTCCGCCATTCCAGCATACTTATACAAAATACTTTTTATTCGTTTGTTATTTTTTTATTGAGTACTGCCTCTTTTGGTCTAGTGGTAGCAGTCGCTACTGCTGAGCATGACGTCTTGGGTTCGATTCCCAGGCCAGGTATCGTTTTCTTGGGTTTTCTCATTAGGCATTAGGCATTTCTCAATATAAAAGTCCGGATTTGTGCGGTTGATTGCAATTAGCTCGCCTCTATTGCATGGAACCTAACATATAACTTGAGAAAACCTTGTGTTACTTTCTATTAATCCTACATGCCAAATTGGAGGCCAGTCAGTGGTATAAACATAAACAAGCAATAAACATCCATTGATCTATACAATATGAATAATATTAGCGTAATTTATGCAATTCGCGTCTTAATATTTCGATGAGAGGGCACGCGAAAAGTGCATATGCTTTAGAACGATCCAACCACACCCATTGAGTTGACCATGGATTTACAACATGTTTAAGAGCACACACGCGGCCGTTTAGGAATTTGACACAATCCTATGAAAAATTTACCAAATCTATGTTTTGTATTCCCCTGTTTCCTCCGAATATTATTAACCCGTGCTATAAATTCATATCCTAATATTTCTATAGTGAAGTAAAGTATGTCGCTGTCATTTTAGTTTCTGTTATTAACTCTCAGTTTTTTCAAAGTGAACTTCCGTTCACTACAAAAAAATTAAGAGTATAATATATACAAAAACATAATTATAGGGACATAGTATACTTCATGTTAATCTCTTCTCAAAATATCAGGATATAAATATACTATATTCGGAGGAAACAGGGGAATACAAAACATCGATTTAGTAAATTTTCCATAGGATTGTGTCAAACTGCTAAGAGGTTTTTGTAGTGGTAGGCCTCTTTTGCAGGGGGCCGCCTGGGGAAGTACCACACCTTTGCCAGTTATTCATCCGCCAAGCAGTAATGTTCAAACATTACTGTGTTCCGGTATGAAGGGCAATGTTACCAGCGAAATTACTGGGCATGATGAGATTCAACCACTCATATCTCAGGGTGACAGGCGCAGTGCAGTGCCGCGCAGAATTTTGAATTTTAAAACACTGGGTGGCACTGTGTCAGATATGGGTAATCATGATGCTTAACATTAGGCACCTGATTTGCTCGTCTTGTCACTAACTATCATAAAAAAAAAAAAAGGTCCTCTTTCCTGATAACAATTAATATTTTGCAGAGATGGATAATATTTGCTTGTATTGCGATATCAGTACTCAATGTTCCTAATAAACCAGTAGGTTAGTGGTCTAAGTTCATAGTAAACAAATAGTTACTATAATTTTAAGGTGGTCCCACAATGGCCCTGACTCCAGGCGCCGGTAGGATAGTATATCAAGATAAAATCATTAAGTTTGACAAAGTTCCACTTGTCACCCCCAATGGAGATGTACTTATTAAGGAGCTTAGCTTTGAAGTCAAGTAAGTAATATATATAATATATATAATATATATATAATATAATATATATATAATATTTCATTAATTTTTTTTTTAGGTATCCTTAGGAGTGATCAAATTGTTTTAAAATATTCGATTTTTGTTTTAATCTGCAGTATATTTAAAAAATATAGAATATATCTAAACGAATGAATTAGAATGCTTATTTAGGTACCATAATACTTAAGGTTTTTTATAAAAGTACACATTTTCTCATTGGTGTAATAGTCGTAAGCCCCGCTGCCGAGGATAAAATCCTGGGTTCGATTCCAAGGCCAGGCAAAAAGTGTTGCTGGATGTTTTCATTCGAAATTTAATAACAGTCTGGAGTCTGGATTAGTGCCCGGCAGATAGCAATACACTCGCCCCTATAACATGGGACTTAAAAAACATAACTGGCGATGTTTGGGTGTACCTACTATGGGACTGGATCCTGGGTACACCTCTGCTTACCCCTTCGGGTAAAAGCCGTGATGTTATGTTATGTATAATGTGAAATCCTACGAAGTATCGTCATCGTGTAAAAATACGAGTACTTTTATTATAATATGTTATTATTTTCATGCTTTCTTTATTACATAGATAATATTACACATTTATTACATTACATAGATATTAGTTAAATTTTGTAATCTTTTGAATGCAACATAAAATTTTTAATTATTTATTTATTACTATTATAAAACCTACAAACTTTGCTATATTTTAATAGAATATATTATAATATAAAGTGATTATTATTATTATTTTTGTGAACTTTCACATTCTAAATACATAGGTAATGAGTAGTTTTATTTGGAGGTAATAAATCCCCACAATATATATCCCCATTCTAATCCCCAGATCGGGTATAAACGTGTTAGTATGCGGCCCCAACGGTTGCGGCAAATCGTCGCTATTCCGTCAGTTGGGCGAGCTGTGGCCTATATTCGGAGGAACTTTGACCAAACCGCCCAAAGGAAAACTATTCTACGTACCGCAGAGGCCTTATATGTCATTGGGAACTTTGAGAGATCAGGTGAGCTTGAAAACATTTTTTTTTTTAATATGGGACAACTTCCACACACGGTCATCTGGTCCCAAACTAGGCTAGAAGCCTGTACTATGGTAACCAGATGACTGATATACATTTTTATATAAGCTTATAACACCCAGACACAGATCATACAGACATGTTCATGCACACAAATGTTTGACCTGGCCGGGGATCGAACCTGAGGTCTGCGGCACTGAAAGCAGAGTTACTGCCGTCTGAGCCAACGAGGGTGTCAATATTATATTTGGCCATAGAATATAATAGAATTCTCTTAATTTCGACCATTTTTTTAAATATTACTGTACATAATAAATTAAAGTTATAAACAAAAAGTGATTGGTCATATATATTTCGTAGATTATAGCTGAGCATTTCCTTTTGCCTTACACAGTTCTGTTAACTTTATTAATAGTTATACCAATATGTAATATATTTGACAATAAATACATTATGATTTGTTTTGGAATAGATCTAAATAAATGGATTTGTATTTCAGTATTTATTTACACAGTTTGGTGTCTATATTTATTTTCTCTCATTTGTCTCTGTATTTAATATTTGGTTTTTTTTTTATAGTACGTATGTGTATATATTTATAATGGTGTCAGTAGGTGGTTATTGAGAGTTCTGGAACACGATTTTAACCGGATCTCGTTCGCTCGATCCGGTTTTAAAACCGTTTTCCAGAAATGCTCAATAACCGAATGAGTCCGTTTATAGCCGTGCACCGGACAGCGGCCCGTTATTAGGTGAATCCGGTGCTAAAAACGGTCCGTTGTCCGGTGCACGGCTATAAACGGACTCATTCGGTTATTGAGCATTTCTGGAAAACGGTTTTAAAACCGGATCGAGCGAACGAGATCCGGTTAAAATCGTGTTCCAGAACTCTCAATAACCACCTACTGGTGTCCTATTGATTCGCATAATTTCTTTTGTCATAAAATTTTTCCGCATACATCATTTGTCATAACCTCCTCTAGTCATAATATTGGAAATACATATTTTTTTGTAGTAATACTGATAAATTGTCCTAAAATTTAATTGCTATAATATTTTTGTGTATAATAGTTTTTATTCCTATTGTTAGTTGTCATAATGGTTGTTATGTATAATTTTATAGTTAATAATGGTGTATGTCCTAATTTTCATTGTTCATAATTGTTATAGTATATAATCGGTAGTGTACGTATTTTTGCAAGTGAGGAATATTGTAGTGTTGTATTGCATTTATGGGTAGGAGTAGGATCTCGCCGTAACTCACATACCCAATAATATTTTTTTTATTTACTCGATTTTTTTCATATGTAAATCCACTGTTATTTAATTTGTGGCTCCTCTTTCTGTTGTAAATATTTTGTACTCGTTTTCCATTGTAATTATAATTTCAAAATTAGTTTAAGCACTTTGTTCCAAATATTAACACTAAAATTTGACTTTGTGTTATTTTTATAATAATAATGAAACTACCTTCTTTTTTATTCATAACCAGTAATAGCGCCTTACTATAATATTTTTTATAGCAATGATATATCAACAGTTTTCTACATAGAAAAGATGTTTACTACGTTAATGAGTTAAGGAACATTCAAAATTCTATTGGTTAGGTTAGGTTTAATTTATATTATGACAAAGTAACATTCGAACAATATATTATGATTATGGCACATAATTTTAGTGATATCAATAGTTAGGACATGTTAGGATTATGGCATAAAATAATATGGTTATCAATGGTTAGGACATATAATATTATAGGTTTCAAATGTTAGGACAATTAAAATTATAACAAGTCATAATAGGAGTATTGACGTTAAGACTGGTGATCATTAGCTATTA
This sequence comes from Hemistola chrysoprasaria, assembly GCA_947063395.1. NCBI lineage: Eukaryota > Metazoa > Arthropoda > Insecta > Lepidoptera > Geometridae > Hemistola > Hemistola chrysoprasaria. Next base: position 14,376,201 of record OX346714.1, read on the forward strand.
CATATATTATGGCTCAAAATTTTATGAGTTTTAAAATTATGGCTAAAAATAGTATGCGAATGAATAGAGAACCATTTATAATACACTAGCAGCGCCCCGCGGTTTTACCCGCGTAGTGTACCCTATGTGTTATTCCAAGGTCTATACTAATATAACTATCTACATATCGAATTTCTGCCCAATCAGTTCAGCAGTTTTGGCGTGAATGAGAAACAGACATCCATCCATCCATACTCACAAACTTTCGCATTTATAATATTGGTACGCAGCACAACGCACTAAACGTTCTCAATATTAAACGTTCGCAATAATATTATTCCAACAGATAATCTACCCTCAAACCCGAGAGGAAATGATCCGACGAGGCCGAACAGACGACCAACTGAACCGATACTTAGATACAGTTCAACTGTCCTATCTCACCGGACGGGACGGAGGCTGGGACGCTACCGAGGACTGGATGGATGTTCTCTCTGGAGGGGAAAAGCAGAGGATCGCTGTGAGTCATTCATACTTTTTTTTTATGACAGTAACAAGACGAGCAAATCAGGTGCCTGATGATAAGCGTCATTGCCCATATAAGACACAGTGCTACCTAGTGTTTTAAAATTCAAAATTCTGCGCGGCACTGCACTGCGACTGTCGCCCTGAGATATGAGTTGTTGAATATCGAAGTACCACACCTTTGCCAGTTATTCATCCGCCAAGCAGTAATGTGCAAACATTACTGTGTTACGGTCTGTAGGGCAATGTTACCAGCGCAATTACTGGGCATGATGAGTTTCACCAACTAATTTCTCATTGTGACAGGAGCAGTGCAGTGCCGCGCAGAATTTTGAATTTTAAAACACTGGGTGGCACTGTGTCTGATATGGGCAATCATGATGTTTACCATCACTATCATAAAAAAAAAGCTACTAATGAGATCCTGGCTTTGACATTCAGTATTTGGCTAATGGATTTCCACAGTATTAGTAATTTCTTAATATCAACCTGGGAGTCTGGCATTCTTATTAAGAGTAATAAGGAGTTTATCCTATGGAAACTCTTTATTACCGATTTAATCCTCGGAGTAATTTTAGTCAACGTTTATTAATAAGTGGGCACAAGGGTGTCGCCAGCCGATTATCAAGGGGGGGGGGGGGGGTGTAGTCAAGGAATTTCTACCCAAATTCCCTATTTGGGTAGACGGTAGATATATAACAGGTATTTGCCTGTATACAATTTACAATTACAAATTTCTATGAAGCAGAAAAGCCCTACAATCCTACAATTTTGTAGATTTTTTAGTTTTGTAGATTATTTTTTTTATGAAATAGGGCCCAGATGGTTCTGTATTTAAAAATACGTGCCTATCGTATGGCGGCACTTGAATGTCAACATTGACAATAAAGGCTTAAATTTATTCGTTTCTCTAGGGGGGGGCAGCACCCCCCCTGCCCCCCGTTGGCGACGCCCTTGAGTGGGCAGGTGTAGATGGTGCCCGGTAGATGGCAACGGGCTCGCCACCTATTACATGAGACAGAGTGTACATGGCCTTCTAGGAATTTTACACAATCCTATGAAAAATTTACCAAATCGATGTTTTGTATTCCCGTGCTTCCTCCGAATATAATTAACCCATTCTATAAAGTTATATCCTGATATTTTTATAGTGAAGTAACCTATGTCGCTGTCAACCCTTGGTTTTTTCATAGTGAACTTCCAAAAATCGCAGTTTTACTCGCGTGATTGGACGTTCACTACAAAAAATGTAGAGATTTTAAACAAAAATAAAATATTAGGGACATACTTTACTTCAACTAAATATCAGGATACAAATTTATAGAATGGGTTAATTATATTCGGCGGAAACGCGGGAATACAAAACATCGATTTGGTAAATTTTCCATAGGATTGTGTCAAACTGCAATGTGATCCTGTATCCTGTTAAAACATAACTGACGAAATGTGGGTGTACCTTATTACCTACAATGGGAATGGGTATCGGAAAAATGAAAAGGGTTCACAATAGAATATTTAATATTATAGATGGCGCGTTTGTTCTACCACGAGCCTCAGTTCGCGATATTGGACGAATGTACGAGCGCGGTGTCTGTAGATGTCGAAGGGCAGATGTACCAATATTGTAGAGAGGTGAGCTTTGATCATTTTGCATATTGGTACTTCACACCTTAATTATAAGTGAAATTTTGAAGTAAGTTTATAGCAGGCATTTTCTAATCTCTAGAATTATGACTACTATATCCTTATTTGAGCTTGAGTTGTCAAATTGTGGAACTGATGATGGGAGGGTTTATTTATTTATTTATTTAGCATTCCACATCATATATATTAAATAATTACGAGTAGATTCTGGTTTTGTAGAAAAGTTTAAGGTTCCTTTGGTATAATTTTTTCTTACTGAAGAGGTTTTCTAACAACGTCAGGTGTTTTATTGTTATGTTGAAATTATAGTCAAAGTACAAATTTACAGTTTTCTGATAACATTTTTTTTGCCTTTCGAAATACGGAACCATGGAACCCATAAAACAAGAACACTATTGAATTTATTTGTTATTTTGTGTTATTCCACAGATGGGTATATCCTTATTCACGGTGTCCCATCGCAAATCTCTCTGGCGACATCACGATCACTATCTACAAATGGACGGCCGAGGGGGCTATGTCTTTGAAGAGATAGACAACGATACACAGGAGTTTGGCTCATGATCGCACCGTGCGACTGCGACGCCTAGGTCTAACTAAACTTCTAAAAAAAAATAGGAAATTCTGCGTGTGTCGAAACGTATCTGCTCGATACACGAAGTTTATAGTGGCTAATAATTATGATTGTCGACGCCACATTGTAGGGTTTCGACACAATCCTATGACAAAATTACCAAATCGATTTTTCTTATATCACCGTCTCCTCCGAATATAATTTCACCTGTTAGATAAATTTATATCCTAGTATTTGATACTATGTCCATATTTATTATCTTAATGTTTTTTGAGTGGACATCAAATCGCGTAAGGGAAACTGCGATTATTATTAGACGTTCACTTGAAAAACGCATTTATAAAAGAAAATAAAATTATAACAGTTTATTTCATCTTTAACATAACATAACATACATTCACGTCTTTTTCCCGAAGGGGTAGGCAGAGGTGTACCCAGGACTCAGTCCCATAGTAGATACACCCACATTTCGCCAGTATGTTATTGGTCCCATGTAATAGGGGGCGAGCCTATTGCCATATACCGGGCACAGTTCCAGACTCCAGGCAGCTATTGAGATAATTCCTTTTGGAAAAATCCAATATTCAGCACTATGCCTGACCTGGGCATCGAACCCGGGACCTCTTGATTGGCAGTCGAGCATACGCCCACTACGCCACGGAGGCAGTCATCACGGAGGGTTTCATCTTTAAGCTATCAGGATATTATAAATTTATCGAATAAGTTGATTATATTCTGACGAAAAGGGAAATACGAGCCATCGATTTAGTAAATATTTCATAGGATTGTGTAAAATTCCTAAAAGTTATAATAATAATAATAATATGGGACAACTTCCACACACGGTCATCTGGTCCCAAACTAGGCTAGAAGCCTGTACTATGGTAACCAGATGACTGATATACATACTTAAATACGATTATAACACCCAGACACAGATCAAACAGACATGTTCATGCACACAAATGTTTGACCTGGCCGGGGATCGAACCCGGGGCCTGCGGCACAGAAAGCAGAGTTACTACCGTCTGCACCAACGAGGCTGTCAATATATTAAAATGCAAGTTATATTAAAATGCAAAACTCACACTTCTGAATACTTGCAGGCCATAGACGTTCAAGTATTGATCACTGATCAAATTGGTTCAACTATCAAATCGACAGCTCAGGTGAGAAAATTTGATCAAATCATGTTTTCAAATGGCATGAAAAAATGTAAATGTTTGTATTCTATTTGATTAAACAGTTTGATCAAATTACTTGAACGTCTATGGCTCGCACTTAAAAGAAGTGCCAACGGCTTGCAGTGCACTTAAATAGTGAACGTCAAAAAGTTTTTTTTTAAACATAGGTAATCTTACTACCTACCTATAGTTTTAATAACGAATTTTTGCATCTATCACTTGGAAATAGATAAATATTTAACGCAACAGAATTACCTGATGTCGTAGTACATATACTATCTTACAAATTATTTATATCTACTTATAAATTAGGAAGTCCCAAGCGAAAAGATTACGGAAAGAACACAATTTTATCTCCAGTGGTTTTTTATTATTTATTATAGTTTTTGTAGGCGTTATCTTTGTTAATCATGTGACGTAGTTTTTATGTAAAGATCTGTGCACACGTCTATAAAAAAAAAAGCTGATCACACGTGCTCTATGCTTTACCTTACACAATTTTTTTAAGTTCTATAATGTTCATGCCACAAAAATTTAAATGATTGCAGACTGCAATAATTCAAGCATTATCAGAGTACTTAATTGTTTTTTGTGCAGTTTTTTGGCGTTTTATGACGTGTTTACAAATTTAAAATCGCTTTAGTTATGAACATTGTAAGCGTATTAGTTAATAAATTACCCATAGATGGCGCTTTTCATCAAAGCACGTCTTGTTCATCTGATTATGTGTGCGTGGATCTTTATTAGTAATTATTTTATAGCGCAGTTATATTATACATAAATAATTTAATGACAATGACGCTAGTGCACTTTTGCACTTAATAAATAAATGTTAATTTATACATATAACTACTTACGTCTGTGATGTAAAACCTTTAAAATGCTTTGCATTGTTTAGTGTGGTCTAACCATAAATCTTCATATTCTGGCTTTTACTTTTTTAATTTTCAGATGTTGCAATATTATATCTCATTGTTGGGGTGTTTTTCCTTGTGATGTCCAATGTGATAATAATTACATTAATCCAATATTACTTATTTTAATATGATTTTTACATTGTGTTATCGGTTAGAATATAAAAATAAAACGTTGGGGGCGTGTTAATTATTAACTGTAAAAAAATATTTTGTACATTACATATTATTTTCACAATAAATGTTATTATAATCGTAGTCCATAATTATATTTTAACTATTGTCTTAAAATAAGTCCTTAGAATATAAAGTTGCATTTTATAGAAAAAATAAAACTCAACTGCCCTTAAATAAAAAAAAGATAAACCATTATTTTTCAAAATTATTGTCAGAAGAAAGGTTTAAGGACACTTTTTTTTTGGAGAAAATGTAAAAAATCTAATTAAAATGTATGATGATACTATTTTATGTGGCTAGTTGAAAGTGACATGCTGTGATACCTTGTGTTATGTGTTGTTCTTACAATTAATGTAAGGTGCTGGGTAAATAAACAGGTTGAGGAATAATTTATAAGTTTTATTTTCCACTAGAAAATTAAGTATTCTCTAACGTCAGAATTTATAACCATCATAGCTATTTTAGAAATGGTATATACATATACATGTATATTTTTAAATTTTCGACATTTGAAACAGTTTCATAATTATTATAATGTTTATAAATTGGACACGTAAGTTAAGGGCAGTTAAACATGCTACATTTTGAGGATGTTACTTATAAACAATACCAACACGATCATCTAGTAAATAAACCGTGGATGTTTTGCTTTAAAATATTTGAGAACGTAACATACATAAAATGCAAACAAGTGCCGTTTTTAAATTTCCCGCATACGCGTGGACGTGTTGGGCGTCCTCTGACGACTTAATGTGACGTTTCGGCTTTTGACATTTGCATTCCAATCATCGCAGAAAATCCAGTGCTGCAACAAAAAAAAAAACTTGAAACAAATAATTTTAGGTTTATTGAATATAATATAATACGAATAGTTAAATGAAAAAGTCATCATTGGTTCTCAAAAAAATAATTTTATATTTGTTACATCACTGAAAGCCCCCAAACAGTTTAGTTTTTCAGTAAAGTGCGTACAAAGGAACGTTAAAAATGTAGAGCTTCGCATCAGCTGTTGTAAAAAAAAATTAACGGGACATTGCGAATGTAACTGGTCACACCAAACGACGGCCACATCAAAAAAACTGGGGGTCTGGCGTGACCCTGTTATTTTTATTCAGCAATAAAATAGGCTGTGTAATCTAAGATATCTCGTTTAAAGTTCCAATAGTGTAGTAAAGAAAAATTACAGTGAATTTTATGTGTAAATCATGGAACGCGCGACAGGGACCGAAGTGTACGGGTGTGGCTCGTCCCAAACCTCGGACATAACGCTGAATATACAAACTACTACGGGTGGTAATTTCTCTATCAGTTTGAATGGCCAAAATACAGTGGATCACCTCAAAAAGTTAGTTTCCAAGAAGTTGAAGGTGTCCAAGGATCGAATATGTCTGCTGCATCGAGAAAGGTAAGTGCATAGATACGAAGCTTCTATTGTCAAACATTACGGAAATATGTCGATACGATGACGCATCAGCGTTAATTCAGGTATTGATGTTAGATTTATCGTTCGCAGACAACTGAGGGAGGGTACTCTAGAAGATAACGGGCTATTGGACGGCGCGCGTGTGATCCTGTTACCGAGCGTGGAGACAGGGCTGCTGGTAAGCGTGCACGATTCTTTCGACATCTGCACACTATAACTTATAATAATCACGTGTTTCACAACAATATGAAACTAATCATTGATCTGTTATCACTATGGTGATGATATTGGCTAATTAGGAGGCGTAACTTAACGCATCATTATCGTTTTCAGAGCCAGAGGCCCGAGAACTCCGTGATGCAGGCGTTAGAGTCGCTCAATGATTCACAAGTTAATGATTTCTTGAGTGGGAAGTCTCCATTGAACCTGACTATGAGGTTGGGAGACCACATGATGTTGATACAACTCCAGTTGTCTACTCTAAATAGTTGTGCATCCAGATCTTTGCGCACCGCAACACCAACCAAAAGCACCTCTACAGCGTCTGTTCAGACTAAATCTGATGGCAGGGATACGCCTACCCCTCAGGAAACCCCACAGAAACAGGAAGACGAAGCCACAGACAAAGATAAAGAATCCCGCTCCATATTACAAAAGAAAGATTTGGAAATGATACAAAATGCTTTTGAATTATATAGGACGTTTGCTGAAGAAAAGTTTGGTAAAATGTCTGATGAGACTGAAAAGGATGATTCAGCCGATACAACACACTGCACACTTTCAGATCTCTCAAACACATCTGAGAACGACCAGTCCCCTATAAAATCCCTTTCCAACTTGGTGTCTAGTCCAATAGATACCTCCACAGAAAACAGGGATGCAGCTTTGATAAACACAGTGAAAAATAACTTAATAGATTTCTTGTCAAAGTCAGATGAACCTATACCATCTACAAGTGCCATGAGTGACAAACCGACCACCTCACATACTCCAGACAGCTCATTAAGTGATGACAGTGGAGACAACTTCACAGACCAAAGCTCATTCCTAGCCGAAAGCACAATAGATGAATACCCCATGGAAAATCTATTCAACAGTGCAGTAGACAAAGGTTTGTTTGAAGACCAAGATGACACAATGATGGATAGAGAAATATCAAACTTAGCTACGACTAGTCATGGTAGTCAAGACTCCAACACGACTCTACCTTCATTCCAGAGCATAAATGAGCCTTTAAAAAATAAACGTTTCCAATACTTACTTCACAAGACATCGAAGTTTAAGCATCCAATTGGACAGAATAAACAAAAGGCGTTTATGCAATCAGTTGTTAATAAACATAAGAAAAGGATGCAGAATCGTCAGGACCTCGCACAGCCGTCTACCTCAAGAACTGAGCCTTATATTACTAATTCTAGGAAGTTGATATTACAACCAAGCAGTTCACAAACTGAAGCGATTCCTTCTACTTCTAAACAAAGTTTCAAGTCGCCAGAAGCTCCTAAGAAGCCAGCGCGAGCATCGCCCACACCTACACCCACTCCCACAGTTGACACAAAAGCACTCATAGAAGCTTCTAAAAACTTAACACAGAAGTTAAAGAAGTTGTCAAAGGAAGTGTTGACGAATAAGATTGAGCTGAGAAGCACAGAAGAAAACACACGCGCCAAGATGGGTTCCGGAGCTGTGATAGAGTCCATGAAACACCATGGCAAAGGAATATATTCTGGGACCTTCTCTGGCACATTGAATCCTGCACTTCAAGACAGGTAAACCAAATTATGATACCTAATAATTTTACGAGGATATTTTTCAGGCCCCACATTTGATTTTCATCTCTTTGCAGTGCCAGAAAGATTAACTTTCGTACTGCTTATATAAGATTGTATTTTCTTACCTAGAAAAGGGTTAACTGTTAACTCTCAGCGCATTTTACCTGCAGAAAAGTATCCTATAATTAATTTTTTATTCCAGGGTATTGCTAGTAACAAACTAAAAATCCCAATTAGTGCACTAGCTTTAGTGTGAAGATTACAAATATAAACAAGCGCGCATCTAAATTTTCTTGTTTATAATATTAGTTGACACAACTGTGTAGGTTCAGGGGTTCAGGGGTTAGCAAGTAATTTCAAAAGGGGGTCTAGATGCTCTTAAAAAATGATATAAAGTTCCAGAAAAAAGGTTGCATAGCATTTACTAGGTAGTTTTGAGTTGGTGAATGTGATGCTAGAGGGAATTATTGTTGAATTGTATGATTATTAGAATTTAATAGATAGCTACCTATTATTTAAATTGGACAATTTTATGCGGTCCAAGGTGCTATTGTCGTTCTTCATAATCACCAGTCGCTATCAGGCTTGAGTCATTATGTTCTGTAGCTCGAGTTATATTACTCTGCAAGTGGTTCTCATTCGGGACCGTTTTTCGATACAGTGCACGGTCTAGTTAGTAGGTATAACATAACGTCTTTGGTTAGTAACCGGACTTTTGACATTTGTAGTAATTGTCAAATCAAGTTAAAGTCACTCAAGTGATAGTCACCGAGTTCCACAATAGCCCCGAGACGTTCTGCGATCCGAATAGAAACACGGATAGAACAAAATTACGTTACATGAAGTCACAAGAATGGCCACCATTCGTTTTCAGGTCGCCTAGGACTTAGTCTCTTACATGACACACGAAAATCTTCTATGGCGATGGTCGGGACCAACGAATAAAGACAGCTCAGAATTAAACGCTTATATTTATAATAATTTTACTGATGAACTTTTCAACCCGACACCGGCGTCGCTGAGAGCTCCTCCGACCATGATTGATATGTGGACATCGCACGCACACTGTGCGAATTTACCGTTCTTGCCTGCCCGCTTACGTGGAAACTGCAATGATCTCCCTGCTGCGGTTATCCCGTTGAGCTACAACATGGGACTCTTCAAAAGGAGAGTGAATATAGAGTCTTGAAGGGTCGGCAACATACTAGCAATAAACTTGGTGTTGCAGGTATCCATAGACGGCCCGTCTGCTGGTTTGCCACCTATGGCATAAAATAAAAAAAATAAAAAAAAGTATATGTGGCACAGGTAGTCAACAATTCTCAACAATTTGATCTAAAGACCAACTAGCATAAACAATTACTAAGAAACATGTTGATAAGAGATTAGAAATGAAAACGTGGTTCATATCAATGCGACGTAAATGCCAAAAGCACACTATGACTAATTATTTACTTGCGTATTATAATTGAGTACAAAAACTTAACGAAACAGTGCAATCGAGTCTTACAATCGTGAGCCATTGGCAATAGGAATCACTTACTGTAAAATGGATACTAACTACCTAACGGATTTTAGTAGTGGTAGGCCTCTTTAGCAGGGGGCCGCCTGGGGAAGTACCACACCTTTGCCAGTTATTCATCCGCCAAGCAGTAATGTACAAACATTACTGTGTTCCGGATCTGAAGGGCAATGTTACAGCGAAATTACTGGGCATGATGAGATTCAACAACTCATATCTCAGGGTGACGGGCGCAGTGCAGTGCCGCGCAGAATTTTGAATTTAAAACACTGGGTGGCACTGTGTCTGATATGGGCAATCATGATGCTTACCATCAGGCACCTGATTTGCTCGTCTAGTTACTCACTATCATAAAAAAAAAAAAAAAAAAAAAAAAAAACTAACATCTGTTAGGGGGTTTACCAATACTCGCCACGCTTGGCAGATGTTTTTGCGAGCGCAGTTTGATGGCTTTTACACAGAGGAGGTTACTGGGTGTTCTCTGAAACACATTAAACTTTATTTATTATGTTATATAATGACTTAACTCACGTTTAAAGTCGAAATCGCTCGACCTAGGTTTCGGAAAACTCCGGTGTCGCGGTGTTACGCCAATGCAAACTTACTTCTTCTACGTCAAAGCTTGAAAAGATGAAACGTCAAACGGTACTTTAAATTTGCTGGGCTGTTATAGTTAAAGTAGATAAGCCCCACTCATGGGAGCAGTATTTTGCGCGGTCAAAGAAAATGACCTGGCTTTTATGAATTTTAATATTAAAACATCGGTCGTCTAGATTTAATTGTATTGTTTGACTTGAAACGTGGACAGCAGGGTTCTCCGTTTCATAGTATTCCAACTACCGCGATCACCAAGCGGCCTGCCAAGCGTGGTGATAACGGCAAACTCCCCCCATAATATGAATAGTTTATGGCGTTCTATTGAGGAGCCCTGTGTTCAGCAGTGGACGTCTTCCGACTGATGATGTGTGTGATGTGATAGTTCATGTGTCTTGTCATACTCAAACATTTAATTCAATTAAAAGTGCCGAGGGGCAGGGCCGGCTGTCATGAAAGGCATCTGCATAACCTTGGCGAAATATACCCCTTAAGTGTCGTCTTTTAGGTTAAGACGTCAATAAATATTGTTTTGTCAGTATATGCACTTACCAATAAAATAACTTATAATTTCAGATACGGGCGACCAAAGAGGGATATATCGACTATTATTCACATATTGAACGACCTGCTATGCGCCGCTCCTCCTTCTATGGCGATCTCATCGGTAATTAAACTTTATTGATTTTTAACGACGACGCGACGATTGTAGACTAGGTTTAATAACATAACGTCACGCTTTTTTCCCAAAGGGGTAGGCAGAGGTGTACGCAGGACTCGGTCCCATAGTAGTTTTTAGGTACCATTTAATAGGGGGCGAGCTTATTTCCACATACCGGGCACAGTTTCAGACTTCAGACTGTCATTGAGAAAGTTCCTAATAGAGAAATCTAACAACACTTCGCCTGCGCCGATATGGAACCCGGGACCTTATGATTGGCAGTATCGCTTGCGACCACTACGCCACCGAGGCAATCTAGATTTAATACATTTATAAGTGTCTTAAACATCATAGACGCAAAGATATAATCAGCTAGAAAAACGTATTGTGCATCTTCAAGGCTGGTTGCCGAGAAGAGATCGCTTAAAGCGATAAAGTGGCCCATTGTCGACATAACTTCAGTAAATGCTTGAAAAATTATCTTGAAATTTATTTGTATACAACGTTTTACAAAAAGGGTGTAGTAATACTTAAGGGGATGATCGACCCGTCAACGTAAACAACATGCAAAAGAAAGAATTGCGAAATTAGCAAGAAAAAATTTCGACTACCCATACAAATTTGGCAGCGTAGGACGTCCACCCACAAGGTGGACAGACGATCTGATAAAGACGGCAGGAACACGATGGAGGCGAGCCGCTTACAACCGGACTGAATGGAAATCTATAGGGGAGGCCTATGTTCAGCAGTGGACGTCCTGTGGTTGAGATGATGATGATGATGATACAAATTTGCCGATCCTGATCTATTTTGTATGGGAAGTCGAATAAAATAAATAAATAAATATTAAACATGTTGCCTGACCTAGGGATCAAACTCGGTACCTCATGATCAGCAGTCGAGCTTACGCCCACTACGCCACCGAGATTGCCGATGATAAAGATAAAAATTGTTAACAAATTATCTCCAATTTCCAGAAGGAATCAAAGCACTTGTGCACGAAAAGCTCATCGGAGGAATCGGCCAAATGTTCAGTTTGCAGCGAAGCATGTTCCAGCGCCCAATGTTCTTCGGACCGACGCTGCAACTGCCCATCGAACACAGACCTCTGCAAGAAATGCGACACAGCCAAGGCACTAGCCCTTGAAAACTCCAAAACTAAATGTAAACTCGACCAGTTAAGGCTTGTTATGCAACAAAAGAAACAGAGACGTGAAGCGAGGAAACTGAAGACGTTACCTTACACCAATGCGCCTCCGAAAACGTTACCGTCGCCCGAACAGAAAACGTTACAGGAAGAAATCGAAACAGTCGCTTAGATACACTAATGTTAGGTTTTCCTGCTAAATTGACAAGTGATATAGTTACCCACGAGTTTTGAGCACTGGACTGGAACTATAGTTTGTAATGTATTGCCTGATGCCTGTGGCAGCTAGAAAATAATCATTTCTTTGTTCGTATTTCTTAAAAAGATATTTATATGTTGGGTTTTGGTGTCAGTTTTGTCAGTCACGGCGATGATTGATGGCTAACATTTTCCTGTAATGTGATTGAAGTCATTTAAGTAGAAATCATTTGTCCGTCACTCAGTATCAATTATAACTAAGCTTAGGAAGTACTGTTTGATGTTTCATCTTTTCAAGAAATAACTTTGAATAGCTGTGAAATTATGAATTTTATCACAAAATGATTCACAAGAGATTCTTAATTACCACTTGATCGACGCCCAAACTATCGTTTTATGGACGCCATGACGTGAAATAACCTCGGTTATTAATTAATCGAAGAAATATGACAAAAAATTGAGATATTTTTTTCAGCTGTCAGATATCAAGCTATATTTTATAAATTATCGAATTGACACAAATTGACTGTTGGCCAATATAAGACACAATTTCCTGTCTTTTCAATGAAGTTACTTGCAAAAAATCAACGCGCGATTGACTTCGGACGATCCAGAAGTGTGCTCACCTCGTGTAGGCAAATGTAACGAGTTTTAATTTAATCTTTCCATAACCGAAATTTAACCTAAAACTTACTATGAGCTGCTATAAAAACAAGCAAATATAGCTTTAAAAAAGCTAAAACACGATTACGATAAATAGCTCTACTTCACCACACAAATAACAAATCTATTGACACATCATTCATCTGAATTGGATGAGTGCAGCGTAGCTAATGTGGTGGCGCTAAAGTGGTTGCATAAACTACTTAAACATAACAGTTTTTCACGTGTCCGGGTAAAAAAGCTCTTGGTATGTCTCAAGCACAGGTGATTATATCCTAAATAGAGTTTTGACTAGGTTTCGGATAGTCTGTTCAAAATGGCAGAGAAACAAACGGGTATTAAGACAGAAAACGAAACTATCGTTTTACGCGATCATAATACCTGGGGTCAATGACCGTTTTTCTCTGTGCATTCGGTACAGACTGCAGTAGTCGTAATTGTTAAGTGCTATTATACATTCGCATGTACAAATGATACAAGATTGATGTAGTTTCACATAGTTTAGGCAACTAATAGGTACGAGGACCGCGCCTCCTGATTTTGTTGTTTTTTTTTGATAATATTTTATTTTTCGGTTTCAGTCGAGTAATCTACATATTAGGGGCTACGCAGACTTGCTACTTTTATAGATTATCTATAATTTACACTGAAATTAACATTTATGTGGTTAAAAATAAACTTTACGTTCCGGCATAAATAGTATCTATCAAAGCGCCTTAATATAGACCATATATATTAGATCCCGCGAGTGTAAATATATATTTCACGTGTCAATTCGCGTTTCAAAGTGAGTGGAATTATCTTACTTCTGTACTGTAATTTATTCCGCGCTCAATTATTCATAAAGACCCAAAATTAATTTAAATAATAAAAATGGACACACTTGTTTTTCGAACAAATTTATAGAGAGTATTTGACAAAGCATTAGTTGACTTCTCTTAAAATGAAATATTACTAATTAACAAACGATTTTAACATGTCATCATCATCATCATCATCTCAGCCGTTGGTAATCCACTACTGAACATAGGCCTTCCCCATAAAGGGGGGTTTTGCCAATACTCGACACGCTTGGCAGGCGGGTTGCCGAGCGCAGTTCGATGGTTTTTTGCAGAGGACGCTGCTGTCCGTCCTCTGGATCTCTGGAACCACGGGTAGAGAGGGTGGAGCACTATTCTAAAGCCGGTAACTCCTCGGCGATTTTAACATGTATTCACATATTATTCATACCTGACGTTAGACGTTTCAAACACTGCACTGTTGAAATCCTAAGAAATCACACGAAACAAATGAACAGAAAAATTCTGGAAGTCGCCAAAGCCACAAATTCGTCGAATCTAAAAGTGGCAAGTCTGCTTTAGCCAATGAATAGTTTAATTTATAAAATAACTGTTGATATTGATATGGGTTAAACATTTAACATTAAGCATCGACGATGCAGTGTGAACGGTTTTTCATAAATTAGGACATGTAACACCAATTTTTTTATTAGTAATAATTGGCACTGTTATTCTTTCTTATAGTTATTTTTCTTGTTTTCTTTTTCTCCTTACACAGATAAGTTGTTGAAATAAAATGTTCTGCATTAATTGATATTTTTTTGTTTAAGTTTTTCTGTTAAGCCATCTGCCAATTACATCGGAACGTATGCGGAAAAATTATTTGTATTGAAATGACTATGCCCACTAACCGTTCGCGGCCGTCGGGTTCATGACGGAGCGTTAGCGTTCTGTCAACAATTTTCTATGGAAACGATGCTGATACGTTAAAGGTTATGCCATGTCATTTCAGTCTTCGTGTCAAATGCGGTCCCAAGTGATACTAACACTGAATAGATTTTGCTCACGAACAGTCAAACGAAAAGCGAGACCGACGAAACGCGAATTATAGAGGTAAATTATGTTCAAGAGCAGTTGAGAAGTAGGTCATATGTTAGATTTTTTTAACTGGATGACCTACTGATCCAACTAAGTTGAGTTATAGGGCATTAAATGTTCAGTAATACAAACCATGTTCTATTGCTCAATTAGTCGAGCAGTGGGGCAGTTACGGTCCTATTACGTTCCGGTCTAGTGGGCAGGCAGCTTTATTTTCGTAGCACAAGACTATACACTACAGTTAAAAATAATAAAAATATGAGTAGCTTTGTACATAAATATTACGCTAAATTCTAGTGATAGACAGCTTTTTCATTATCAATTTTATATCTATAACAACTTTGACAAAATGAATTGCTTAGAAAATTAGGGGTTTCTGTAAATACTTAAGAAGAATAGGCGTTTGAGGCAGTGGTAGGAATTAATTAATAATAAGCAGTGTCCACATCTGGCGACATGTGTCGAGAAAATGTCGACATGGCACTGACAATTCAAATAGCGTTACTGTATGGTTCAGTTGGCAGTTTTCAATTAAAATTAGATTCAATTTTGTTTAGATAAGCATACCTATGACTTTTAATATGCCGTGCAGTGTTGGACACGTCACGTGTCGTGTCTCCAGATGTGCTTTAGTAACAGAAAATGATTTTTTTTATTTTATTAAGCCCAATTCTGAAAACTTTCTCTTTATTTTTCAATGTGGTTAGATTTTAAATGATACTGATTCATTATTCTGTGCAATACATTAAATTAATGCAATTTTATATTGGACATTCTTTTGATATTTGATAGACTGTATACGATTCCAAAAGTAGTTAAGCTATCAATAAATAACATTTAACAATAATGGTCTCTAATTTGTAGATAGATTTTTGCTATTTCGTAACCCTGCCGAGGCAAATTTTCTGTCTTTTTTCATTGCCTATTCATTTCTGTTTCGTGCAATCGCTGCTTTTTTCGCTTTGTAAGCGTAACGTGAGCCATTGTGCCTCTACGCTTCGCTGAAAATGTAGACACGCGATTTTTTACTGTTAATTATTTTGTGAATTTAATACTAATAGGTCTTGCAGATTGTACATAGATATTCAGTTTATTAATTAATATCAAAACATTTGCTAATGATTAAAGATTGATTCAGACAACGGCCAGCGTGGGATGTGTCTTACTTTTATTTACCTACTTATATGTTATTACAATACAACATACTACTGAAAGCATGAACGGGTCGGTCGCTTTTCCTTGTCTGACAACCCCGTCCCGCTTTATGTCTGTATCAACCTTTAAAAAGATTTTTATAACAATAGTTGAAGAATTGGGCTGTACCTGTCTTCCGTTCCATATAGCTTATTCTAAATCCTTTAACAAGGGACCAACATTTTATTTTAATCACAATTGCAATAAGCGATCATTATGTTGAAATGAAGCATTTCAGGTCAGGGGACCTCTTAAATTTTGTGTCATTTTGACACGATCATATGGAAAATTTACCAAATATTATGTTTTGTATTCACCTGCTTCCTCCGAATATAGTAAACCTATAAGGTATATTTATTTCCTGATAATTTGAAGATGAGGTAGGTAGGTCCCTATAATTTTACTTTGTTTATAAACTCATAATTTTTTTGTAGTGAACGTCAATCTGGGTTTTTTAGAAGTTCACTATAAAAAACTAAAATGACAGGGACATAATTTACTTCACTACCTATAAACTCAGGATATAAATTAATAGAATGGGATAATTATATTCGGAGAAAACAGGAAAATACCAAACATCGATTTGGTACATTTTTCATAGGATTGTGTCGAATTTCACGTTCTGAGTTTCTGTTAGCAATAACTTGTGATCTTTGTGCTTATTTAAAACTGTGCCTTTATAAGTTATTTTTACGGTTGTGTTTGAGTTATATGTACCTAGATTATATCAGGCTTTCTAGATCGTATGCCACTGTAGACTATGATACGCTTAGGATCACTTGCGTTACCCAAGTTAAGCTATAATTATAACTAATTCCTACTTAACTGCACTTTAAATTAAACTAACGTACACTTTAATTTAGATTTTAAATTAAAGTGTAATGTAAATTTTAACCATTTGTACGTCGGGATTCCAGACACAATAGAATTTGCGATGTGTCGCGTGGATCCGCGTTCCGGCGTACGAAAGGTTAAATGTTACTGCACCTTTTTATACTTAATAGATTTAATTCTAGAGATTCAACCCTTGCCGATACAAGCAGGCAGATAAGGGAATACGTGTCTACGAAAAACAATAAAATTAAAAAACTTGCTTGACAAAAGTCATACAATAAAAAACAATTAAATCTACATTTACCTACAATTATTAAAATAAGTTTACGTTTTAGTTTTTGCAAAGTTCTACATTTTATAAAATCTGAGTCTGCAGTGGTTCAACTTTTAAGCCTTGCTTACCGCGGTACAAACCCTATTTAAGTGCCTACTATTGCAATAAAGCACATTTTTCTTATTAGTATTGTGCCATATAGCTACCTATTTACTATTTATATGTGTTGTGGCAATGTCGTGGTATCAAAATGTTCATTATTTTACCATGTTTCTACGATCTCAAATTCTGTATATTTTTCTACTATCTACAAAAAGAAAATGATGGGACAATGTGAACGAATCATACAAAAATCCATTAGTCATATTATATTTCTCTGGTTTTTTTTTCATTCTCTTTTTGCACAGAGTAGTTTTTATAATTTATACCTAACCATGTATGTAGTAATAAAATCTGGAACATTTTCGATCAGTTTGTTTTGTAAATAATTTGTTACGAATTTAGTGGTTTTGGTGGTTTGCTGGTGTCACTTATTGTTTTCGTCTTGTATTTGCATGTCTAGTGAGGAGAATAAAGTTACATAATATAATGTACTGTTTTTAATCTGCCCATTGTAAATAATTATACCAGATCCCCGTCACTCCACACAATCGCCCTCGCGCAATAACCTGCTACTGCTACATAAAAAACATAACGTGTGTACACGCGTCAAATGTGTGCGTAAGTACGGGCGTCACTGCTTGGTCGCGGGCGACGTAGATTGGCGGGGGGAGGTGAGTGTCGCTTCTTGACGTAGTAATATAGTTAGTATTCTTTGCATAAACCACAGAACAGATAGTAATAATACGTATAGAATGGACACTGTCATCCGCCTACCAATCGGGCCTTCCTCCAGCGTCTCCGCCACAGACCGCTCTTGTGACGTCATAGTAGGTAGAAAAACGGACACGCTTGGTTTTCTAAGAAATAAAGCTATAGGCGTCATCTATTCAGATCTATATCTGTGGTCTCCGCCTATATTAAAAAAAAAAGAATTATCCACACTCCACCTATATAACATAAAGATAGTAGTGGGAGGTATTTTTGTCAACAAAAAAACAGTAGCTTATAAAGAATAGAGGTAAAATGAAAGCAAAACATGCAAATCTTTAAATGTAGCGTTTACGTACATTTGTTTTTTTATTATGAAATATCAGAATTTAAAAACATTGGTTCAGTTTAGCATGCTGAGTTCCAATCAGCTAATGTGGTATGTTAAACAGGCTTTGAACTATTAAAATACAAGATTATTTTAAAAAGTTTAATTTACCGAATCTGTCATGTGATCAAATGTAAAACCTATATACTATCGCAGTTCTGTTAAACTAGACATTTAAATATTCACAACACAAAACTACAAGTTGATCTTCATTATGATTAGAAATGTTTTACTTTTACACTGATGGGTCTTTTCCTTTCAAATGTGGGTAAAATCAACAGTATATGACGATAAACATTTCTTCAACTAAATATTTAACAATAAGAGTAATTTTATAGTAAACAATCGAAGGAAACGGTGTGAGGTGTAGGTACTATGATTTTTACAATGCTTATGAATTTAAAAACAAACACAGTACTTGTAAATTATTTTATTATAAAGTTCATTATTATAAATAGAGCACATAACCCACTCGCGTCACGCACACTGACACACAAAACCCTATTCTGGAACTCGTATAAACTCCTCGAGAATGTTTTGCTCAAAATCTCGACTTTATTTAGATCTTTAGTTCCAGAATAGACCCCTGTACAATTTACTTAGAAGTTTAGAAGAGAAGCGTACTCATGCCGCCCATTTCTGCCTGTTCTTTGACGAATATCTCGAAGTATTGGTAGATGATGGTGACGGCAAGTAATATGCCTGTGCCAGAACCGATTGCTCCTAAGAAATCGGCGAGGACAGATAGGGCTCCGATACAAAGACCTCCGAAGGCGGCTGCGGTGGGAATGTATCTGTTCAATTCGTGGATCATTGAGTTGTCTCGGTGGCCGCGCATTACCATCTGTTGTTCTTTGAGTTGTTTGGCGACCTGGGAACAAAGGTGCACATTAGCACAGAAGTAACATATATTTCCAAGCAAAATTAAAGCTGCAAATTCAACAGCGAAATAATGCAAACTCTCGATTTTAATTTTATTTTGTATGGAAGAGGGCAACCCCTCTTCCATAAAATTACCAAAATATGGAGAAATAGAGAATAATTTTCCAGTCAATTGTTTCTTTTTGCTTTTTGATCTGGTCTTTATTTGCGCCAAAATATATTTTCGTATGTTTTTTTTTCACATTTTTTTAAATTGAAAAAAATATTTAGAGGTTATAATGTTTTTAGTAAATAGGAAAAATATCGTATGGTTTTTTACACCAAACTTTATCTATACTATCGTATGGTTTTTTTTCCATATTTGGGAAAATTCATTTGACATGTTTTCGCCTGTGTGAACCATTCGATGGAACATTATTCGTTACTGCAAACTTTCGATGCGACATTTTACGGAAATGTAAATATTCTGAAATAAGTAGTTATTCGGAAAATGAAATTCGGAACCGCACGATAACATAATATGCAAGCCTTGTTTCCCCGAAGGTGAAGGTCCCCTCCCTTCAGAGGTGTACTCAATGTAATAGGAGCCGAGACAATTTCTACAAGAAACTTGATAGTAATGTTTCCACTCAAAGATTTCCATCTAAGTCAGTTTGTAAGTGGCTCGCATCCAGCGTCCTGCCGTCCGTTCGTGCCGTCTTTACGAGATCATCACACGTATTTGGGCGTGAATAAATTCCTTAATGACATTTGGAAATAATTTTTTAATAAACGATTTTTCTGGAAAGTTCCACGAGAATGGATAGAGATGACTCGATCGAATGTAATATATAGAAAGGCGTGTCGTCTATGAATTATCGGTGTGATACTTTCACCAGACGTTCGAAATTGAGAGCAATAGTTTGCATAACATTTCAAACTTATAAATTACTAGCTGTGCCCCGCGGTTTCACTCGCGTAGTCTTCGTTCCCGTGGGAATATCTGGATACATACTTTATGTATGTTATTCCAGGGTCTAAACTATCTACATACCGAATTTCAGTCGAATCGGCCGAAATCAGCCGAAGTAGTTTTGGCGTGAAAGAGTAAGAGAACAGATAGAGAGATACGCGATAGAAAGAGATGCAGCGTGTTGAATAACGATAATTAGTTAGGCGCCGTGCGATCTGAATTGCACTTTATTGCGTCGGAGCTAGAGTCCCTATTCGTTTGAATGATTAAGGAATGTCCCTTCTGTCCGATCAGTATTAGTATTCCGTGGTATTGTACACTTACGTCCTTAGCAGAGGATCCGGACACGTCGATCCAAGTCTTGGAGAAGAAGGCGCAGGAGCCCAGCATGAAGAAGATGTAGAGGACGGCGTGCACGGGGTCCTGCGCGATGTGTGAGAGGGACTCCGGCGGAGAGAAGTAGTAGCAGAGGCCCCCCACAGGGTAGGCCCGCGCCGGCCCGCCGCCGCCCACGTCCGCCCACACGCCCAGCAGGTTCACCAGGAAGTTGCCGCTGAACTTCACCGCCAACATCTGTGCAAATTATACGTTTTCATTATTTTCTCTGTGTTTGTATTCTGTTTCCTATAGGCGAATATACAAGCATTTAGTCAATTTGATACCAATTTAAACATTTCTGTGAGTAAAAGAAGTGGGAGAATAAAATGTTTCTTGGGTTTTTTAACTCATACCAATAACGTTATGTACTTTTGTTTATTTTTAAATTTATTTAGCGACTGTAAAAAATTCCACTGAACTAATTATGACTTTCCTGAAACGTTTTTACAAATGCATAATATAATATGGGACAACTTCCACACACGTACATCTGGTCCCAAACTAGGCTAGAAGCCTGTACTATGGTAACCAGATGACTGATATACATACTTAAATACGATTATAACACCCAGACACAGATCAAACAGACATGTTCATGCACACAAATGTTTGACCTGGCCGGGGATCGAACCCGGGGCCTGCGGCACAGAAAGCAAAGTTACTACCATCTGAGCCATCGAGGCTGTCAACATAACATAATATAATCATGTATCTACTTTGGCCGTGTGGTTCTCGGCTATATAATAGGGCCACCCCTTTCTCATCCCGTGGGAGCCGTGAAACCCTATAGAGACACATATTCGGAGAGTATGCAGCAGCGTTCTCCGGCACCAAGTATTCCATCTACTGCAATCACCAAGCTGCACAAGCGTGCTGATTACGGCTAAATGTCCGCATATAAATAGTTAATGGCGTTCTATGGCGGAGACCTATGTTCATAAGTGGATGTCTTCCGACTGATGATAATCTACTTTGATATAGAATACATATTTATGTTGCTATAAAATAAAATTCACTATAAGATCATGATTAAAAATGTTTATTTAGAAAATTCACGGCCTAATCAGGAAAAATAAATGAAATTACAAAAAGGTGTTCCGTCCACCTAAACAACTTGCAAAAGTAATTGAAAAAAAAAATACGACTTTCCATAAAAAATTGCCCATCAGCTTGCTCATCCATCAGAATCAAAATCAGAATAATTTATTGCAAGAATGTCGTATAAAATGGTGTTATAATATTAAATATGTCCAATACATTCTACCACATAAGTGTAGTGTGGAATACAAAACAAAAAAAATACAATACGTCATAATTAATTAAAACATTCAAAACAACTTCCAATACACATTTCTGTAGAATATATATGATTGTTGATTGTGTTCAAAATTCAAAAGCATTTATTGGTTAATTTCCATCGTTTGATGTCCAATCTCCCAACTTGATATTGGCAAAGTTGTGGTGTTAAAAACACTTTCACAAGCCACAAAATAAGAATTGAATTGAATTGAATTATATGGGAAGACGAATTTTACCGAATTTTGCAACTCTTTCTTGTGAAAGTTGTTCAGTTTGTAGTGGTAGGCCTCTTTTGCAAGGGGCCGCCTGGGGAAGTACCACACCTTTGCCAGTTATACATCCGCCAAGCAGTAATGTGCAAACATTACTGTGTTCCAGTATGAAGGGCAATGTTACCAGCAAAATTACTGGGCATGATGAGATTTATCAACTCATATCTCAGGGCGACAGGCACAGTGCAGTGCCGCGCAGAATTTTGAATTTCAAAACACTGGATGGCACTGTGTCTGATATGGGCAATCATGATGCTTACCATCAGGCAACTGATTAGCTCGTCTTGTAAAAAATAAAAAATAAAAAAAGTTTGACCAGTTGATGCACCCCCTTAATTACTACATCTTTTTGTTAACATGTTGCATTAAGAAAAATCTTAAATGAACACATACCTGTGAGATGACATACAGGTTAGAGACGAGCGCAGACTGCAGGATGATAGGAATGTTGGATGTGTAGAACAATTTGATCGGATACGACGAGTACTGGCCGCGGTAACGGGCTGATTTGATCGGCAGATCCACTCTGAAGCCCTGGTAATAACAAATTATGTTACATTATGTTATAGAACACTAGCCTATAGAATACTTCGAAAATCCACTGATTTGTCAGTCTATAGAAAATT
Source organism: Hemistola chrysoprasaria (assembly GCA_947063395.1). Lineage (NCBI taxonomy): Eukaryota > Metazoa > Arthropoda > Insecta > Lepidoptera > Geometridae > Hemistola > Hemistola chrysoprasaria. The sequence continues at coordinate 14,398,964 of OX346714.1, forward strand.
CAGGTGTCAGAAACCACTCCAGCAGCATACCTAAGATGCTGGCAGCATTGCTGCGTTGACTTGCAATGCTTGTACATACGTTGGCCCAGATAAATGACGGCATTTTTAGTGTATTTAGTTAGGGTAGATGGTAAGTAGGCAGCTGTTTTGTTTAGTCTCTTTTAATAAAGGTACTTATTCATGAGGAAGTCACCCAAGAAAACACTTCTTGCCAAACTGTGTACAAAACTTTAGAACGAATTGCTAGAGACTGCTATAAATGCTACTTCAGTAGTCAGCACACATATATGCACACATCAACATAATATGCTGCTAGCACATAATTTAATCTTAATAATAATAATTTCACACAATTTTGTCACACACTAACTTATCAAGCTTTCATGTGTGAGTGACTCGATAGTTTCCTTGGGTTACCGAGTTAATTCTGGCCGAATCGCGTACCAAAGCCATGAAATATATTGCTAGAGAGAGTCTGACGAATTGTTTCATAGTTCTGTGATTCAGCATAACAATGAACAAGATAAACAAATTAGGAAATTACATATTTAGCTTATGCCACTATTGCATTATTAAATATAGAAAAACTGAATCAAAGCATAATGTCGTCTCGGTGATTAAAATTTTGATTAAAATTTAATTATAACATACCTGGAAGTATATAACGATAGCAAAGACGAGAACAGTAGCGAGTAGATTCATCAGATTAGGCAAGTTCTGTCTGTAGAAGGCTTCACGAAGCGCGCGAACTTTGTCGGGTCGAGTGGCTAGCAGGTGGAATAATGCTATCACAGCGCCTTCAAACTCTGTGCCGCGACCTGAGGGTAAAAAGTTAATTATTAATAATAATATCATCAAGTGTTAGAGCATGTCTCTTTGCAACACATTATATAATTCAAAGTTACAATGAAGATACCCACCAGTGTTGACAGTTGCCGGAGAGAATGCCTTCCAAACGATAGTCTCGCAGATGTTAGTGGCAATGAACAGAGAAATACCAGAGCCCAGACCGTATCCTGAAACAAGATGTATGGATAGTGTTACTATCAAGTCGCGTTGAGATATTTTTAGGGTTTCGTATCTCAAAAGGAAAAAAGGAACCGTTATAGGATCACTTTTTTGTCCATCTGTCTGTCCGTCAGTCTGTTAAGACAATTTTTAAAGGGAACAAGCAGAGGTATTGTGACAGAAGAATTGTGAAATTAGCATGAATATAATAAAATTCAACTTCGCATACAAAATGGGTCAGCTGATCGGGAAAATTGTATGGGAAGTCTTGTGAAAGTGCTTTTTTTAGACACCACAACTTTGCCAATGTCGCATAGGGAGATAAACCATCAAATGAAGGAAATTAATTAATTAGGATGCTCTTGAATTTTGAAAAAAACCAGCAAATAGAGATCACATTCCTGACGTAGAATGTTCTCTTGATTCTCCGGAATTTGGATGTTATCATGTTTCAAATGTCATGTTAAACTAGAGGTCACTGGTTGTCTGCGAGTAGAAGGCAGCCATTATGTCAAAGGCCTTGTTAGAAATCATGCCAACCTGAAATTTCGACGTTTGTGGTATAGATTGGCCACACTACTCTTAATGGTTTGACTCAAGCAGTCCTGAAACTTGTTCTGTGACAGTAAAAATTGTAATAATTACTTTTTTATTTGTACAATAATCATCTCCAAATGAGACATTCTTACATTATTATTTATTTTATTTTGTAGGTAAGGATGCCTAAACCCATAAACTTATAATTATTATAGGAACATTATAAGCACAAACTTTAAACAAAATACAAGTACAGTGATATTTACTCAATTTATAGTTTTGGTAATGCTTTCTTTCCACATAGCTATAATAATATTTTATATTTTTTTTTATCTGACTGTACTCAACAGCTTAAATAATTTGCTGGTGTCTTTAATAATTTTCATTACAAAAAAAATTGAATTTAAAATGTCCAAACTCTGTGTACATATTGTCACAGCCAGTCCAATCATCAGCATATTACTTCTAGTGCATTATTAATTAACAAAAATGTATATTTTTCAATAACAAACCTTTCTGCAGCAATTCATCAAGCAGCAGCACAATCAAACCAGCAACGAACAGCTGAATAATGATGAGGAGACACACTCCAGCCCCGATCTCACTTGGCTCTCCGTACATGCCTGTCATTACGTATACTATCGCTTGACCCACTGTTATGACCATGCCGAATACTGAAACAAACGGGAAATGGTTAGAGAAATTAATAAATAATGTTGCTACTGCCTCGGTGGCGTAGTCGTCACCAGCTTATGAGGACCTGGGTTTGATCCCTAGGTCAGGCAAAAATGTTATAAATTTTTTATTTATCATTTTTTTCAATGACAGCCTGGAGTCTGGAACTGTGTCTTGTAGATGGCAATAGGATCGCCCAATATAACTATGGAACTAGGCCCTGGGTACACCTCTTTGGGAAAAAGCGTGATTTATGTTATGTAAAAAAATCATCCTGTATATTATATATTATCCTAATTTCATGCATAGGTCATGGGACCAATAACATACTGGCGAAATGTGGGTGTATCTACTATGGGAATGAGTCCTGGGTACACCTCTGCCTACCCCTTTGGAGAAAGGCGTGAATGTATGTTTATGTCATGCTAAGCCTGCGGCACTAGTTATAACTTAGTCCACTATTGTAGTGGTAGGCCTCTTGTGCAGTGCAGTACCGTGCAGAATTTTGAATTTCAAAACACTGGGTGGCTCTGTGTCTGATATGTGCAATTATGATAGTAACTATCAGGCAACCTGATTTGCTAGTCTTGTCATAATATATACTATCATAAAAAAATCTAAATGTATATTATTTTATTGTATTATATTTTGACAGAATTAATTTAATGAAATCTTAATGTTGTCTAGAAATACCTTCTGGAAAATTGGGAGCTGTTAATTAATTTTAAAAAAATCCCTAAAGTTGCTTTCAGAAAATTTATAACTTGAAGGTACTTGTAAACAAACTAGTATAGAAATTTTAGATTTGCTCAATATGAATTTTAGCACCAAAAACATTTTAATAAAGAAAGAAAATACATTTATTGAGTTACAAAAATTCCTATACTTCACACACTTTATAATAAAGATTTTATGTTTTATATTATTTAATGGAACTTCCACATGCATAGCAACATATTTTAATATTATATCTTGTTAGGTTTGTTTACCTTATAATTTTGCATTCTACTTCTGTATATAATGTAATTTTACTGTATTTTATTCTGCATGTTATGTATTTTTTTGTGGCAAGAAACACTAATTTATATACAATATTTAAAATCTTTTAAAGTGTGCACTTACATTTCTGAGCACCGTTGAACAACGCGCGATCTTTCGGTGTATCACCGACTTCAATGATCTTGGCTCCGGCTAACAGCTGCATGATCAGGCCCGAGGTGACAATGGGAGAGATGCCCAGCTCCATGAGCGTGCCTCGGTTCGACGCGAGGATCACACGGATCCAGTAGAACGGATCCGCACTGTCTGATGACATTATACCGAACAGGGGGATCTGGATGGACAGATACCATACAAATAACATTATTCTCAGATTTTAAAATTCTTTCAAAAATCAATCATTTTTAAGGACAGATGGTCAGCATCAAAAGTCAATGATCACATCCAGATTTTCAACACCATATTGTATTGATCTTGTGACAAACAAGTTCCACTCGGAGACAAAAAATCTAGAAAAAACACATTTATATCAACCTATGAATATATCAAACTACAGAATCAAAGATTCCTAGTTGTCCCCACTGGGGACGAAGACCCCATATATATAATTATAACACTAAGAAAAGGATTTATGACAATTCTACACCTAATTTATAATGATATTAAAAAATATTATTCTTTTAATGTTTGCTTAAATATACCAAAAAGTAGAATTAAGGATGAGCTCAATTCTCATGACTTAGTGGTAAATGGTATGTTCACAGTTATTATAAATATATACTTATATATTAATACTTCTGTGGTCAAGTTCATTGCCTTTCATTGCGTAAATTATATAATTTAAATTTTTATGTGCAAGCCTAACCCTGTTATGGATGACATTCATTTATATTTCAGTGCTATGACAGTGAAGAAAAAAGTTGATAAAATTTTTTAAACACTATAATTATTATGTACATATGGGTAGCTCAAACATGTAATAAGTAACAAATATCAATGAGAAGATAAAACAGATGCTTGCCTGTGTTGACACATCATCTATAATTTCATTATATTATTAATAGTATTTTGATAATTTTTATTAGTTGAATTTTCACAGATATTAATGGTGTGGATTTTAAAATTTGGTTCAAGCTTGTTTTATGTTCGTGAAATACCTAATTGTGTATTAGATATTTACTTATTTCAGTTACAGGAATAAAAATAGGTACATCTGTTATCAAATGATTATCATAGAAATTATGACTTGGAAATACATTTTACAAATTTAAGACTTACAAATTATTCACACGACCTAGATTATATTATTTAATAAGAATTACGTGTTAAAACCTGTTTTATTTCAACTCAGTATTAAACCTTGGAAATATCATGTAAAACAGGGACTAAATACCATAGAAATAGAACATTATTTTGAGACACATATGGGTAGCTTTAATTATAAGGAAAAATGTCTTACCTGGCAACATACTAAGAAAATAAACAGCGTGATTGCTGTCCATAACACTTTCTCACGGAATTGGATCTGAAATATAAAACATTTTTGTTAGAAATCACATACAATTGCTTTACGAAATACCTACCCAATAAGATTTTACAGTTACTCATTCTACTTTGGGGTTAGGTACTTTCACTTATGCATTGACGTGGATTGTTTCCATATATGTTATTATCTTATTTACACATAAAATCGTTGTATTGTATGCTAATCAAGGCGTTTAGTGTGAGCTAACAGGAATATTTAGGAAGACTTTCAGGTTAAAACCCAAGACTTACCTTTCTTTCTGGTTTTGCGATTTCTGGCAATATACTGCAGAACGGCTTTATAACTTCAAGGAATTTGACTGTAAAGACAACGAATACAAGCTTTAGTCAAAGATTTATCACACACAACACGAAATTAATGCAATAATCACGATAAAATCTTGATTATACGAATCCGTATTAAATCACTTTTTATCACAGAAAATATGATGAATACTCACTTCCCATTTTGATTTATTGCAATAGAACTATCCTAACTAAACATTAACTGATTATTTCAACCAAAACCATTAAACTTTTGTTCATTAGTCGCACTCCAATAGGACTTTTTACAAGAAAGAGTCTGCGCAACGCCGCCAACGAGCCGTCCACAAATGACACGTCCACAACGTCATGTCACGTGACCTGTGATGTTGGCGTGTAGAATGTTGCCGTTCGTTGTAAACTTTTTCTTTATTGGTATTTTTTTTTAACCATTTAACATTTCAGATATATTTTATGATAGTACATTTTTTGAAATACTTAAGAGAAATTAGGCATTAAAAAATTATACTAGTTTTTGCACATTTCTAATCTGAAGAAAACGTTTTACATGCACATTATATTAGAAATGTAAGAAAACGCTTTTTGGTAAACTGGTAATACTTAAATCGAATATTAAGATATTATTATGTGAAATTATCGTGTTAGCCCTAAACTGAAAAAAAGTAGCGACAATTATGTCACTGTCAATAATACTAAATAAGTCAATGTCTATTATATAACTATCACTGTCAAAAATGTCAGCCGTCACCGTCAGAAATCAGAAATTGCAAATTCCAATTTTTCAATTCCCGATTTGTGCTTGCCATGTGCTTGTGTTAGTAAATATTTTATGATAGGGTTTTCTTCTATCCTAAAACCTATGAACACTATTCAAAATGCAGCAACCGCATCGTCCTGGAAACCTAAAACAGAGCAACAAGATCCATAAGTCTCGCCATCGATCTAAACGTAGCGTGTCCGCCGCCGTAAAAGGTTAGCGCATTGCCGGCTATTTTTACTTAATAAAACCTAAATTCTGACTTGAGGCTATCGCAACTACTACTTACCTCACTCGTGAGACTATAAGCTTCATTCACTTTATTACCTCCTAACATTCCATGCTATCCTATTTAATGTTATTATTGTACTTAAACTTTGGCCTCACAATTTTTTTGAAATATATTTGTTTTTAGGCAAAGTTAATGTAAAAGAATTTGTCCGTCGAAATCGTCATCAACTCAAGAGGGAGGAGCGTCGCCACCAAGCGCTTCAGATCCGTAAGAACAAGCGCGAAGAAGTGTTATCTAAGAAAAGAGCACTAGGTGGAACAAGAAACCCTCCTTTTCTAGTGTGTGTAGTGCCTTTGAATGCACAACTAGATATTAAGTCAGCTTTGGTGATATTAAAGACTTGTTCTGAGGGAGCTGTCGTCACTGAATCTCCTAATGGCATCTTGCATATTGGGTAAGTTTCTTTGTAGAACAAGGCTAGCATAAAAACAAATACCATACTATGAAATGTCACCAGTACCTACTTAATATAAAAAAATAGAGAATCCTTCCTTATTCACAATTAGGTATGTAGTCTTCGTTACCATAGAAATATCAAATTTAAAAGTACCCTAGTTTTGCTTAGTAGTTTTGTGGTAAAAGTGGAACAAACATTCATCCATCCTTACAAACTTCCAAATTTATAAATTAGTAGGATATTATTACATGGTTACATAAATATAATAGTCTATCGAAATGTTCTATGGCATAGTGTATTTAGTTAGGGTAGAAAGTTGGTAGCTCTATAGTTTAGTCTTTTTTCAATAAAGGCACTCTGCCCTATTTAAACAAATATATATAAATGCAAAATTAACCTTTACACATAAACAATTTTGATGAACTTTGATAAGGAGGCCTTGTAGAAATACATATAGGGTACAGTTAGTAATATAAATAATTATTAATAAATAAAATAAATAGAAATTAATAAATGTAACTAATAATAATTTTTACAAAAACTTATTTCCAGCTTGCCCAACTTCAAGCAAAGATTCTCATTTGTATGCCCAGAAGTGGGCAATGAGTTTGCCCTGCTTGATGCCCTGAAGGTAGCAGATACTGCCCTTTTCATCAGCTCAGCTTTAGGTGATCCAGTAGACGAATGGGGCGAGAAAGTCTTGGCCTTATCAATGGCCCAGGGAATACCTACCCCTGTAGTAGTTGCCATGGACATTGAAGGGGTTCATCCCAAAAAACGTACAACCGAAAAGCAAAATGTACAAAAACTAATATCAAAATGGTTGCCAGAAGAAAAAGTCATGCAGTTTGACAAATCTTCGGATGGATTAAACCTCCTTCGTAGAATCGGCAACCAAAAAATCAATGTTATTCATCATAGAGAAAAGAGGCCGTATATGTTAGCCGAAGAGGTAGAATACGTACCTGATAATGAAGGAGATAATGGAACATTAAAGATTACTGGGTATTTAAGAGGAATGCCGTTAAATGTAAACGGTTTAGTGCATATTACGGGTTTGGGTGACTTTCAAATGTCGCGGATTGATGGACTGGATGACCCACATCCTATCAGTTTAGGTATGTATGGTATAACATAATATCGTCATTTTGATACTTTGTCTCTCTTTGTTAAAACTTGTTTATTTACTGAAATGTTGATATCATACTCATTCAGACTAGGACGGCAGCAGCGCAGCGAGCACTTTCAGTGTCAAATAAGTTTAAACTTTATCCCGCGAGGTCACATGTGTGACGCTTTAGTTCAACTTATCAAGCGATACTGGTCTTTTATTTATGTCGATAACATTTAAAATTATATATAAGTCGGTATGAATCGGCTCTATGTCACGTTGCATGCCTTGTAGGAATCTTTATCAACCATAGTGTAATATCTGACTAAAGCATAATAGTTTAAACTCGAGCAGTATAATTTGAGCAATCCATTCCATGTTGGGTATAAATACCATTTATTATTTTCATAAACTGCCTCGGTGGCGTAGTGGGCGCATGCTCGACTGCCAATCAAGAGGTCCCGGGTTCGATCCCCAGGTCAGGCATAGTGTTAAATATTGGATTTTTCCATTAGGAATTATCTCAATAGCTGCCTGGAGTCTGGAACTGTGCCCGGTATATGGCAATAGGCTCGCCCCCTATTACATGGGACCAATAACATACTGGCGAAATGTGGGTGTATCTACTATGGGACTGAGTCCTGGGTACACCTCTGCCTACCCCTTCGGGAAAAAGGCGTGAATGTATGTTATGTTATTTTCATAAATAAAGTTTGATCTCAACAGGTAAAGAGAACACAAAGCCAGATGGAATGGACGCAGAAGTAACAAAAGTTTCCGTGCTCCAAGTAGCTGATACTTCCAAACAGGAGAGCCTTGTGACGGAGAATGTCCCTGACCCTATGGATGCAGAGCAGACCTGGCCTACTGAAGAAGAGATTGAAGAGGCTAATGCAGAGGTAAAATTATACTATAAATTATTAATTGAGTGAAATAATCTCTTGCTCAAAAAGTCTGTCATTGTTGCATACCAGAGCGGAGCTAAAATAACTTTTCAACCTCTAGAGTCTAGAGGATAAACTGTTCATTTTTGTCTGTTACCAATAAGATTATATTATTTGGTGTTGCGCATATAGGATATTAGCCAATATGTTTTGATAAAATTGATAATTTTATTTTCCCTCAATCATAGTAAAAGTAGAGTGTAACACACGGCGCTAAAACCTCAAATCTATGGGGGAGGCCTATGTTCAGCAGTGGACGTCCTATGGCTGAGATGATGATGATGATAACGATTAATGCACTAGCAGTAAAGCTGAACCATGCACTTGTGTTTGAATAAGTTTAGTTAGTTTCTAAATGTTTATCTCATCTGCTTTTTAAAATTTCACTAAATTAGCACTAAAAACAGACTCAGGCAATTTGTTACACGGTTTTTGTACATGGTTTGGTACAATAAGTGTTTTCTCCAGTGAATTGTTCCGAATGCAGAAAGAAAAAACTAATTGATCTAATATGTTTTTTCACCACGCCATGCCGCTGAGGCAGTCATTCCGTAATAAATGCTTGTTAAAATTTCTAAGATTTATTATATGTTTCGAGATACCACTGATTTTGAGAATGATTTTGCAGTATGTAGTCTCTAGCATTATTTGACACTTTCACATAAAATCTATTTTTACAATATTTAGTCTTTATAAATAGTGTAATAAAATTTCCAGACAAAAAAGAAAAGAGTAAAAAAGGTGCCCAAAGGCTGGTCGGAATACCAAGCAGCTTGGATAGTTGAATCTGATCAAGATGACAACTCAAATGATAGCGGTGATGATGATAATGATGATGATGAATTTATGTCATGTGAAGAAGAGAAGTCCTCAGAAGAACTTGAAGAAGACCAGAAAGTGGTAGATTTTGAATCAGTTACTTCTGAAGTTCCAGTGAACGAGAAATATGATAATGATTTTGATGCTTTCAAAGAACATGAAGATTTAAAGGTAATATTAGTTACCTATTATTAGTAAGAATTATGTTTTTTTAACTTTAATGCTACTACTAAAATGCATAACATATTACATGCATTACATATTGGCTCTGGATCTGGCCTTTATTTGCTCGAGAACGTATTTTGTTAAAGAAAACCATATGGTTTTTTGCTATTTGAAAAAAAAAAACTTTAACATAACCTAAAATCTACTTTTTTACAATTTGCATTAATACAACTAATATAATATTTAAAACTGTAAGGTTTTCTTTGACAAAATATGTTTTGGAGCAAATAAAGGCCAGCTCCTGAGCCAACCAAAAATAATTTAATGGAGAATTATTCCCTATTTCTTCATATATATGAAGCTTTGACAGCCTGGTTAGCACAGATGGTAGTAACTCTGCTTTCTGTGCCTTAGGCTCCGGGTTCGATCCCCACCAGGTCAAACATTTGTGTGTGAACATGTTTGTTTAATCTGTGTCTGGGTGTTATAAGCTTATATAAGTATGTATATCAGTCATCTGGTTACCATAGTACAGGCTTCTAGCCTAGTTTGGGACCAGATGACCGTGTGTGGAAGTTGAAAAAAAAAAATCTGTGTATTTTCATTTTGTGTGGGTGACGTTTAACGTTAATATTTGATTTGTTTTATAGAAAATAGCAGCAGCGCGTGAAGACCAGCTATTCCCCGATGAAGTGGACACGCCCCAGCATATCCCAGCGAGTGAGCGTTTCATGAGGTACCGGGGCCTGGAGTCCTTCAGAACTTCACCGTGGGACCCTAAGGAGAACCTGCCTGGTGATTACGCCAGGATATTCCAGTTTGAGAACTATGATAGGACTCGACGACGCGTATTTAAAGAGCTTGATCATAGTGTTGTTGCAATGGTGAGTTGGTAAAAAGTTATACATAACATAATATAACATACCTTCACACCTTTTTCCCGAAGGGGTAGGCAAAGGTGTACCCAGGACTCAGTCCCATAGCAGATACACCCACATTTCGCCAGTATGTTATTGGTCCCATGTAATAGTAATAGGGGCGAGCCTATTGCCATCTACCGGGCACACTTTCAGACTCCGGGCAGTAATTCCTAATGAAAAATCCAATATTTAACACTTTTGCCTGACCTGGGGATCGAACCCGGGACCTCTTGATTAAAAGTTATACAATTGGGTACAAAAAGGTGTGTTAATATTTAAGCGGGTCCCGTCAACTTTCAAACTGGAACTCAAATAAAATTTATATATCTAAAAGAAGAACGCACATGAAACTTGTAAGGTTTAATTTTTTCAACTGAGAGCTATACAATATTTGGTTTGGTTACATTTGTTGGCTTGTAAGGTGCTGGGTGGTGGCTATGTAGAAGTTTCCAGGCATCTTTGTTCTCTATGTATTAGTTACTACTATTATAATAAGCTTTTCCTAACAAATTCGATTTTATACAGGTTTTGAATTTACCCTCTGAGAGCCCAGTTATCTCTAATGGGATTTTATTATAAAATGTATGCAGTTCCCTAAGAAAGACTATTTGTTTTAGATAATCTAAAGCTAGATATAGCTAATTTATCTTTATTCCTAGTATTAAAATTGTGTTAATAAAAAAAATAAAAATTGTTCAAAAGAAAGAATCGCGAAATTAGCAAAAAAATCCTTTCAGACTTTCCATACAAAAAGGATCAGCTGCTCGACAAATTTAAAGTAAACCTCTTTTTAATTTTTGTCTATTACCAAGGAGATTATGTTTTTGGTGTCGCACATATGAGATATTCCAAAATTTTATGATGAAATCAATAATTTTGTTTTTTCACAATGATAGAGAAAGGTAGAGTTTCTATTTACTCTCTCTCGCTCGCTAAAGCTTGGCAGTAAAACAACCTCGTATACAATGGCTCACTTCTTTCAAAACTAAGATTCTTTCATAACATTTTCTGCATGTCTGGCAGAGATTACTCACAAAGAAAAGGCCGCGAATAGTAAATCATTTTCCAGTTTAAATATCCTTTATTTTATGTATGGTGTGGTATCAATCAAAACTTATAAAAAAATTTATATTTCAGTATGGCTTCTACATAACAATCCACGTGAAAGACGTCCGTAAAGACTTATGGAAGGCATTCGAAGCGTCCAATGGAAACGCACCGTTGTCTGTCTTTGGTCTACTCCCACATGAACAAAAAATGTCCTTAATGAATGTTGTATTGAAAAGGACCGGGGCCAGCGACGAGCCCATTAAGAGTAAAGAGAGATTGATATTCCAAGTTGGGTATAGGAGGTTCATTGTGAATCCTATATTCAGTCAGCATACTAATGGCAGTAAGCATAAGGTGAGAATTTAATATGTATTGTTTTTAAAAAGGAAGAAAAAGAGAAGACAAAGGAATGCTGAGGTGGTTCGGACATGTGGAGAGCATGGATGAAAGGAGATTAACAAAAGAGATTTATAAGGCTAGTGCGAATGGTCAAGTCGGTAGGGGTCGACCTAGGCGTACTTTTCATGAACAAGTTGACGTTCTTAGGAAAGGCCAAGTCAAAAGCATGTATGAAAAATGTCATGAAAGTGAACAAAGGGAAAGTTGTATGTCAGGATCGTAGCAAGTGGAGGGATATAGTCTCTGCCTACCCCACCGGGAACGAGGCGTGACTGTATGTATGTATGTGTCTTGTTTTTGTAGACAGGTGAAAAGTAAAAAAAAGTATTAAATATGAAAAAAGCTTTTCTTAACTTTGAATACTGAACAAACTTATACTAGTACCTATGTATTGGCTTACTAGTTGTGCCCCGCGGTGTCACCCGCGTAGCTCGTAGTCTTCGTTCCCGTGGGAATATCCGGATAAATAGTATGTGTTATTCCAGGGTCTGAACTTTCCGAATTTCAGCCCAATCGGTTCAGTTATTTCGGCTTTAAAAATTAACAAACATCCATCCATCGATCCTCACAAACTCGCATAATTTATAATATTACCTAGTAGGTTAAAATAATAACATACATTCACGCCTTTTCCCCGAAGGGGTAGGCAGAGGTGTGCCCAGGACTCAGTCCCATAGTAGATACACCCACATTTCGCCAGTATGTTATTGGTCACATGTAATAGGGGGCGAGCCTATTGCCATCTACCGGGCACAGTTCCAGACTCCAGGCAGTTATTCAGATAATTCCTTATGGAAAAATCCAATTAACACTTTGCCTGACCTGGGGATCGAACCCGGGACCTCTTGATTGGCAGTCGAGCATGCGCCCTCTACGCCACCGAGGCAGTCGAGGATAAAATAATGACATATAAAAATGTATATTTTTTTTTAAGTGTGTAACTTAAATGTTTGTTTCAGTATGAGAGGTTCTTCCAACCGGCATCTACTTGTGTAGCGACATTCTACGCGCCGATACAATTTAGTCCGTCTTCAGTATTGTGTTTTAAAGTAAGTATATTATCATGTATCACCGAGGCAGTTACGAACATCTAACGATTTAAAAATGTTACTTAAGGTGGTTGGGCCAACATCATTTCTCATACAAACTTTGGAGAACCAATGACAATGATAGAAGATATATAAGTTATTCATTACCTAGTGTTTTATTTTATGTAACATAATATACAATCACGCCTTTTCCCCGAAGGGGTAGGCAGAGATGTACCCACTCAGTCCCATAGCACATTTCGCCAGTATGTTATTTGACCATGTAATAGGGGCGAGCCTATTGCCATATATCTCAGACACCTGATTTGCTCGTCTTGTCACTCACTATCATAAAAAAAAAAACTAAGAACAGGTTTCTCGCACTGAGAATTTTTAGTTTTATCTTTCAATCACTAATCAATAAGAACATACTAAATTTAGACTGAATAATAAAGATTAATATTGGTTTACAGGAGAGAAATAATACCAAATTGCAGTTGGTCGCGTCTGGAGTCCTACTGTCATGCAATCCTGATAGATTGATCATAAAGAGAATTGTACTGTCGGGGCATCCTTTCAAGGTAAGCATAGATTTAGTAGATGCTATCTGAAGAAAATGGCAATCATTTGAAAAAATGCCGTCTTACTGTTGGACGCGGTGGTTTTACTCCTCAGAGAATTAATTAATTAATTAATTTAGAATTTTAAAACACTGGGTGGCACTGTGTCTGATATGGGCAATCGTGATGCTTACCATCAGGCACCTGATTTGCTCGTCTTGTGTGAATTATCAAAAAAAAAAAATTCGCAAACATTAAACTCTAAAGACAAATAAGAAGAGACTGGGCAGGCTGTTATGCAGTTTCTTTTTTTATGATAGTGTGATCAGACACAGTGCAGATCAATAAACGGCCAAGGCAAAATCACCAACAACCGACGAGCATGTCTTATGAAATATATGATGAAATTGGTAGAAACGAAAGCCGTATGTCAGGATCGTAGCAAGTGGAGTGAAATAGTATCTGCCTACTCCATCGGGACAAGGCGGTGACTGTATGTATGTAATATTCATGTTTCAGGTCCACAAAAAGTCAGCAGTGGTTAGATTCATGTTTTTCAACAGAGATGACGTCATTTACTACAAACCTTGCAAGTTACGGACTAAATATGGACGCACTGGACACATTAAGGAACCATTAGGTAATATTATTATGTCGCTCGAAAACACGGGCCACCGGTCTTTTGATAGGCCATTTGGGTTCCGAAACTCAAAAGAAAAAGGTACCCTTATAGGATCCCTTTGTTGTCTGTCTGTCAAGACACTTTTTAACGGGAACGCGTGGAGGTATGAAGTTGAAATTGATATCAACTACTCAGATCTGCGGTCCCTTGTGGCTATAATCATACTTCTAAGTTAACGCAATCAAAAGTTATGGCCATTTTACTGCATATTTCCTGCATACTCTGCGCAAGGAACTTATAGATGGAGCTATATTATATATTTTTTTTTTTTTATTCATTACACACCATGGACACTGCTCCATGCCATTTTTTAAGTTAACAAAATTATGATTATACTTTAGCTTATTGTAACAGTGGGTGCAACAGGATTGCCACACCGCTCTGAGAAAATATTATAATATATAATATTAATATACTATATAATTAAATAACGCTTAAGCAATACTTTACGTACATATTACATAATTTTATATGAGAAGAAAAAATAAATAAAATAATGATAAGCTATATTATATTTAAAGCCATTTAAAGCGTTTTGTTCGGTATCTAGGTATGAAACCCTACACTATGCATACATATGTATGTTTTAACAATTTATTTTTTTAAGTTCAATGTGCAGAGGCCATTTTGAGCTTTTAATCTAAAGATCTTGGATAGCACCTTTCGGAGTCCATCTCTGAAACCATCTATTGAAGATGAGCTTAAAGACAGCCCCCGCTAGGTGAAAGGACTGTTGTGAATGGATGGAAACTACTACATTTGTTTATAGGTGTGATTTCTAGATGGATGCTAACCGGGCTATTGCTAAACTCTGGCACAGAACAGATAATAATACTATGTATAGTATGGACACTGTCATCCGCCCACCAACCAGGCCTTCCTCGTGGCACGCCCCGGACACTCGACTCAATTCCCACACTAAAGTCACAATATAACTACCTATTACACAGACACTGCACAATGGAGTTTTGTACGCGCAAGAGTTGAAAAAATTTCTTGTGCGTTCTTCTTGTAGAGGTATCTTTCTGAACGCACGGTAGACTCAGTACTGTTTATCTTCATTGACGTGCAAAAGTATCAGCTTATGAATATTATACATACATACATTCACGCCTTTTTCCCGAAGGGGTAGGCAGAGGTGTACCCAGGACTCAGTCCCATGGTGTGCCATCCAGGTGTGCCTACTACACCCACATTTCGCCATTATGTTATTGGTCCCATGTAATAGGGGGCGAGCCTATTGCCATCTACCGGGCACAGTTCCAGACTCCTGGCAGTTATTGAGATAATTCCTAACGGAAAAATCCAATATTTAATTATGCCTGACCTGGGGATCGAGCCCAGGACCTCTTGATTGGCAGTCGAGCATGCGCCCTCTACGCCACCTAGGCAGAGGCGAGATCATCCTCTGATTATTATTATTTGAATAAATCTTTTTGAGTTTGAGTTATAGTTCTTACGTTTTGTTTCTTCTTTCAGGCACCCACGGTCATATGAAATGCGTATTCGACGGTCAGTTGAAATCTCAAGACACTGTCTTACTCAGTTTGTACAAACGAATGTTCCCGAAATGGACTTACGAGAACTGTATTGTGACTACAGAAAACGATGCTATGGTGGAATAGATGTAAATAAATATACAATAAATACATAATAATAATTATGTAAACGTTTTGTGTTATTTCGTGAAAACATTTTTGTCAACTTATTTACCTCAGCTCAATAGTTTGGGGTAATTCCCGCTAGTCCTTACTCCTTTGTCCTGTCCCCACTGCTGACACAAAAAAAAAAAATTGTCCCATTTGTTACCATTGGTGTCAAGTGGGACAAGTTTTAAGAAATTCCGTTTTCTCCAGTGAGGACGATTTATGATTAAACAACAGCTGGGCAGATAAGTTTCTCTCGGCGACAGTCTGGGAAAACCACCTATATGATCCAGCCGTTGGAAGTCCACTGCTGAACAGAAGCCTCCCCCATAAAGGGGGTTGTTGCCAATACTCGCCACGCTTGGCAGGCGGGTTGGCGAGCACAATTTGATGGTTTTACGCAGAGAACGCTGCTGCCCCTACTCTGGATCTCATAACCCATAGCCGGCTCTTACGGCAACCACGGGTAGAGAGCACAGATCAGGATGATCTCTTTCATCTCCTCTGTGGTAGAGAGGGTGAGGTACTATTCTAAAGCCGGTAACCACGCGGCCACCTATATACCTTCAACAGAATCGGTCCCACCGGTGACAACTGGGATTTTTTTTGAGTTGTCCCACATGTTCACAAAAAGAAATTCCAAGTTGTCTCCAGTGGTGACCAGCGGAAATGATCCATCATCAGAGTATCCATATCAGCGGGATAGTTCGTATACAGATCACCGACCATTTTCTCCAGGACGTAATCATTTATGACCAAGTATAAAAATGAGTAAAGGAAACCATAGTTATTTCTACTAAGACTCGGGAAATTATGAACAGCACCGCACCTTTAGGTCATAGGTCGCGTCACGGTTTAATAGCGCTGACTCGGAATGCGCAGAAATCGATTTTAGATCTGTTTGAAAACAGGAACAAGGTGCGACGGGAGAGGCGCATTGGTCGCTCGGTGGTCTTCACACGTCTCAAGCACAGAACACGTATACAAGTCTCAAGTCCCCTGCGTACAGTCGCGCGCATATTTCATAGTGGTGTGTGAGCGATGACAGCTCGGATAATTTTAATTTTACATCTCACGAAAAGACGTGTTACTCTGAGTCTATTTACCCACTCGGAATAAAGTACCACATAATTTGACGTGTCCTTTTGATTAAAAATGTAAAACATAAGTTCAATTTATTTAAATTGTGCATGCCCGAACCGCTCATTGCACCTTTTTTTCATACTTTTATACTACTAACTTGACAAATCAGGTAATTACTAAAAAACTCTCTTAACAATTATATGCGCGACTGTACATTTGAGCAAAGCACCCCTCCACTTTTGCCGGGCGCTATAAAACCGTGACGCGACCTATACATAACTACTCTCAAGCCATAGATTACTATAATTACGCCCATTTGATGCAAGAAGACGTTATCCCAGAAAACACTAATTCTCACATTTACACAGGTCTGTAGCACCTATAAGGCAATAAAAATAAAACAAGACATAATTCGACACATTTTATTGACACATGAAGCGCTAAGCAACGTCCGCCTGCTTCGAATCTAACCTAACAATAATAATCTCTGGTATTACAGGCAGTGAAGGAAGTGCATGACTTGAATACATATTAATACTTATTGTATGGATATTGAACAAAAAAAAAATTGGTTGTCTGTAAAGTCGGTTTACTGACGATAGTTGAACGTGACAACGCGCTCACTCAAGTAGGAGAGAGACAGATGTCGAACGCTGCCGAACGCAAAGGCCGATTGTGCTTCTTTGTCGCTCGTTCCGCGCTCTCGCTTGCACTTCAAGCCTTACATGGAGCGCCTCAGAGCGAGGTAACGCCGCATGAGTCATGTTTTTTCGTGCGTGCAGCCGGCTCTATCGAATTATAAGAGGTTGTCACGTCAAAAACTTATGTATCGTTGTTACAAAAAATTACTCCAATCCAGTAATATTATCAAAATCGGTAAAATGTCGTTAAATCGCTTGCTTGAAAGAATAAACTTATTTAAATCAATTCTTATTTTGTGGCAAAAGAGTGCTTTTAGACACCACAATTTTGCCAATGTCGCGTAGGGAGATAATCCATCAAACGAAGGAAATTGACTAATAAGGACGCTTTTGAATTTTGCAAACAGCAATCATATTCTTTCAGTAATTAAAATTCTAGACGCAAGTCAAGACATTTTTTACTTTTTTAAAATTCAGTATTCATAACCATAATTTAAAAAGTTATACCCAAATATTTATTCATTTCTATAAAGTGCGATTGTAAGTATGAATTTATTGTAGATAATAAAATCCATACAATAAGTAATTATTTTCAAAAATATTTTTAAAATATGAGAACATAAAATTTAAAATTATTATTTTTTATCTTGTTTAGAACAAAAATATATACTCATATTTAAAGCCCCTGCACAACTTTTCGTACCTAATTTTTTTTAATTATATTTTATATTGTACTTTTCGGTGAAAAATTACAATAGATAAATGTTAGAAATTACAATATGTCTGTTATTCGAATGTTTTTGTAGATCCTGCTGTACATATTAAATGAGTTCCTATACAGGGTTACCAGTAATCAGTTTGATTTTTAGCTGATTCTTTGGTAGATGAGGAAAGGTGACAGTTATAAATAGGTACGTGTACATGGAGGGTAGGAACCCTTCATATGTGAGTCCCATTCGCATTTGACTAGTTTATTTTCTTTATCGAGATTTCAGAGTTGGCTCCATAGTGAAATATCACTACAGTGGTTATTAAAAGGATGCTAACTGAGTACCAGCAACCCTGTATAATAAGAAAAAAAAAATGTATAAAGGAGAAAAATCTCTAAATCGAGCCCAAAATTATTGCCAACAATTTTTTTTTTATCGAAATAAGCATAAAGACAGAAAATCTGATTTGTTTTCAATAGACAAAAAGTTCGTCTCTATTTAGGGAATTGACAATTAAATATTAATTATAATATAATATTACAGCCGCAGATATTGACAGGTCTCCGCGCGCGCTCAGACAAGATACCGCTGTCAAACTTGTCAAATGCGGCTACATAAATTACGCCGAAATCGGCGTAACCGAGCAGGAATTTTTCACCCACACTGGCACTCCTTGCGAACTGTTAGTGCTAACGCTAGTGTGAGCAAGATTTGCTCATTTTTGAAGCAGTTGTTTTAGGTACTGCGGTATCTGGTCAAAGCGCGAGCGAAGACTTATGAATCGTCTAAGATTGTATCTTTAAAAAAAGTTTTAAGGCATTTCATCCGAAATTGAAATCTTATTTAATGTAGTCAATTTACATATATATATTTTTAATAAATAAATATTATATAATAGGTACCTATGCCAATGAGATAATGTTAGGACGAAAATTATTAAACAAACGAATATTCCAACAAGAAAATCTCATCTGTAAAAAAGCGGCACTTCTGCCTTTGAATTAATTCGAAATATTGCTTTAAGGAGATATTAAGGCCTGTCCACATTTGAACACAAGTTGATTTTACACCTACAAAACGCTCTTATTCATAAAGATTGTTAAAATAGGAAGCAGATTTAGACTAGGAGCTCACGGAGCGATTTTCGTCCGCACCCGCCGCGGTTAGGGCCCGCATACACAAAATATATGGATAGTCTGGCTCATGAAAGTAGACTGAAAAAGCGCGTCAAAATTAAAAACGAACAAACAAATTTGCATTTATGATATTAGTGTGGATTAATTAATCCAATCTTCCAATATCCAAGTATCAAAATAGGTTCTTCCAATTGTCGAAAGGGGCTCGTAAGTATTGAAATAAAAACGCCAAACCGCTTCAGGCGCGGCAGCAAGCCGCTTCGTGAGTTCCTAATATAAGGCTACATTAAATTAAAAAAAAAAAGAAATAGCAAAAAACTTAGAGAATCATTTATTAAATCATAAGATCAACTTTATTTCAAGAGTTCACTATTTTAAAAATCTTTACAAATAAGAGGGTTAAGTCGCATCGTGTGGACAAACCGTTAGATTAAATATCACAAAGTTAAAAATATATTCAAAACTTAATATTACTTTTTTTATCAAATTCACAGATAGCTTTTTATTATTTTTGCCTGAGAATTGTTTTGCGTAGATTTTTATGGTCAATTGTTATTTATTTATTATACGTTTTTTTTATATCTATTTTAATATTGCTATTGAAAGGCATCGTTTTCTTATATAAAGTGGTCTGACGTGAAATTATGTTAATGCATATTTGATTATAATAAACAAAATAAAACTATGTAATTAATTATTAAAGATAAAAAAAAATGGAGAGAAAACGTTCACGCCAGACATTTTAAGCTATGTGTGTTCCAGTGTCAACTTTTGTCAAACGGGTTATTGCATGTTAAAAAAATTAAGAAAAAATTTCTTGTTTTGTTTTAGTGAAAAAGGTACATAATTTTTTTTTGGATTTAATTTATTGTTCATTTGAAATCCTTCGATTCTGTGTGGTAGCAACCTCTTAAGGGCGTTCGATTCCCATACAAAGTGTAATTGCATATATATGAAAAAATAGGCGGCACAGAGTTGCAACCAATCACAGAGCGTTTGCAATTAAAATTAATATAAAAAAAAAGTTTTATTTCGTGAACTTTGCTAAAATCATATGCTAAAATTTACGCTAGTTTATCTGATAGCATATAACCACCATTTGAAGTATATTTTTAATGTTGTCCAGTAGCTTATTGTTAGTGGTTGGCTCTGGACCCGACCTTTATTTGCGGCAAATCATATTTGGTTCAAAAAAGCTTGCGGTTCGATATTTATGAAACAAAAAAATTTTTTTTAAACCAAATGAACCATGCGGGTTTCATAACCAAACATATTTTGGCGCATATAATGGCCAGATTTAGAGCCACCCACAAACTATCGAGTGGAAATTTTTTCTATCTATCTGCATATTTGTAAAATTTCATTTTGTATGTACGAGCTACCGCCTTAAGAGGGAACACTATGTAGTGACAAAAGTGTAGTTGGAACACAAGCGAGCGTCATCATATTATTCATTATAATTTAGATAGGAGCTAAACCTTATGTTTCTTGTATCGCCGCCTCTTTTCGTCTTGGGGCGGCGGAGCGGTGCTGTTGTACAAGTTGTTCAGGAACTCTTCTAGGTTTGGCTCCGGACTGGAATCATTAGTACATATAGGGTAACCGGTAGTATTGTTAGCACCCCCCCAATCATTGGCACTTTCAACTTTTAATCGTAATATTATAACACAACACGACTGTAGCCATTTCTAATATTTTTTCTTAAATAGTATTGTAAATTTAGCGTCTGCCAAAACCAAATTGTAAGTGACATTGACAGTTAAATTGGCGGGATTTATTTTTTTCATAAATTTGCGCGCCATTGCTGCTGATGATTTGAAAAAAGTTAAAGTAGTAGAAAAGAAAACTGCGTTAAATTTATTATATTTATGTAAGTATTGTTTAATGTTTGTAATTTTTACGTAAAAGAAGGTGCATATTTTGGGATATTTGTGTAAGATTTGCAGTTCAGTGATTACTTTGCTAGTTTTTGGTATGCCAATAATTGCACTATGAACTCTATGACGGTGTAGTCATTGGCACCAATGCCAATCATTGTACTTTTTAAATGTTTTTTATAATGCGACTTATTTTGTGTTGAATTTCATTTATATTGTAATGGAATTTATATCGCATGGATTTAAGATATATTATCGATCAAATCCAATCATTGGCAGTGCCAATGATTATACCGTGGCATGTGCCAATGATTGTACCTTTGCATAATATTGGCCATTTTTGTGTCAAACTCAAACTCAAACTCAAACAGATTTATTCAAATAGGTCATAATCTGACACTTTTGTACGTCAATGAAGATACAGTACTGAGTCTACCGTGCGTTCGGAAAGATACCTCTACAAGAAGAACGCACAAGAAACTTGTAGGGCTTAATTTTTTCAACAGATAGTTTCACAATATTTGGTTTGCTTACATTCATTTTCTTTGAAGGTGCCGCGAGGCGACTATGCAGAAGTTTCCAGGCATCTTTGTCCTCTATGTACTGGTTGACTTTATAGTATGCCTTCTTTAGTAAAGTAGATTTTATATAGGTTTTAAATTTACCCTCTGAGAGCCCAGTTATCTCTATTGGGATTTTATTATAGAAACGTACACTATTTCCTAAGAATGTCTTTTTATTTGTTTTAGATAATCTAAAGCTAGGTACAGCTATTTTGTCTTTATTCCTAGTATTAAAATTATGAAGGTCACTATTTAATTTTAATTTATGTAAATTTTTACGCACATACATGTGTATTTCTTTCGTTGGAATAGGATTTACTGATAACCAATGTAAAGTATTTTAGGTAAAAAAAACCGCATATGCATACGTAACTAATAAATTAATAAAATAATAATTATCAGGGTGGCATGCCTACCTATTTCTGATTAATGTAGGGTTCAATACAGAGCTGAAATAATAAGTTATGAGTAAATTTAGCTAAGGATCGAAGAACCCATATACTACTTATATTTAATCGTCGTACCTTTGTTTGCGTACATATCAAAATAAGATTTTTGCTTAGTTCCAAGGCAGACACGGTAGCAATTGCAGACAACCTAGGTATTAGATATTAATTGACACTTCATACCCTTTACCATACCCCATATCCATACCCCTTTTTCCTTTGAGGTATAGAACCTTATATGTAATAAAATGAAACGAGGCCAGGATATAATGTGATTTTTAAAAGGGTCAACACGGCCGAAGCTAAGCGAATTTCGAAAATCGTCATCATACCTATAATAATGTCATGACATAACAATGGTTATACCTAGTTTAGGGTTCCTTGCCTTACGGTCAAATTTTAATTATACCGTTCGAAAACTGTTGACCCTATACAATGAAATAGGTCGTGGTCAGTTTATCAACTGCAAGCTTACCGTAAAAAAAGCTTTTGTTTTGGATACGGATTAGTAAATTATTACGTCTGGGTAGTGTTCCCAATACACTTCTACCTCTAGCCATTAATCATCTATCTACCTAGTAAAAAACAATTTTTTTTTTGTTAAATGATATTATTGAAATCTGCGATGAAGTGTTTATTTTTTTTTCGTAAAGTAACTCAAGTGTTTTTCTAGTCAATGCATTTCATTTAATACCTGTATTTCGGGCACTTTGAAATACGTAAGTAATCCGCCATTTTGTGGCGGCTGCCATCTTGAATATATAATGATACCAAATATATTCAATTGTATTCTAATTAGAACTAAAAATGTGTACTAAATATCAAATAAATCAGTCAACAGTAAAATGAGGTATAATTGAATTATTAAGAAACAAACAAAAAAGCCACAACAAACAGATCAAGTTTAATAAAACTGTTTAAAATTTTGATTATGATGTTTTAGTTACTATTGAAATCGGTCACGTAAGTTGTTTTTTCGAAATTCCCGGTAGTTTCGGAGAACGCCATAAATACCCATTTAAAAAAAATGATCCTGTATACCACAATAATTGACAAATTCTTAAATCTGCAGACATAAATCCAATCAGAGACGAGGAAATAATCAGCATATAGCAAAAAAAAAATTTTTGTAGTGCCAATGATTGTACATTTTTCGAGTGCCAATGATTGTACTTGAGTGCCAATGATTGTACTTTTTGACCACTGCTGCTAAAAATGTCGATTTACATTTTAATAATATTCGAACTGGAATTATTTATTTAATTTATCACCATTAATCAACAAATCAAATGATATGAGTATATTTAACACTATTAACGCATTACTGAAAATATTCCATATTGAATGACATCTGTCACCATTAGGTGCCAATGATTGTATAGATTACCCTATATTGAAACGGAACGTGTTACAAAAAGGTGTGGTAATATTTAGGGTGGTATCTTTCCGTCAAAATAAACTTCCAAGAGAAAGAATTGGGAAATTCGCGAAAAAAAATCGACTGCCCTTTCAAAATGGCATTAAGGTGACTGGGATACAGGTGACCTTGCAAATATATCAAGGCGGGAGGGCACGGGCATGCAACTTCGCCTGACGCTATACTAGTACTATATATTATTCTGTGGCTATACACGCGACCAACGATTAGTGCCTGATCATCATCATCCAGCCTTTGGAAGTCCATTGCTGAACATAAGCCTCCCCCATAAGGGGGGTTATTGCCAATACTCGCCACGCTTGGCAGGCGGGTTGGCGAGCGCAGTTTGGTGGTTTAACACCGAGAACGCTGCTGCCTCCTCTGAATCTGTTAACCCTTAGCCGGCTCTTACGGCAACCACGGGTAGAGAGGGTGAGGGTGAGTACTATTCTTAAGCCGGTAACTCCACGGCTAACGATTAGTGCCTGATCATATTTGCGAGCAACGAGCATACGCGGAAGACACTTGCTTGGTGGATGAATAACTGGCAAAGGTGTGGTACTTCTCCAGGCGGCCCCCTGCGAAAGAGGCCTACCACTACGAAAAAAATCAAGTGAGGCCGGCCATAATGTACAAGTATAAAGTGATATTTACCCAGTAGATGGTCTATGTCCGGTGTCGGCGGCGGCCTTGTTCCCGAGCACGATCCTATATTGTACGGAGTGACAATCTGGCCGCAACTGTTTCAGGTTCTTTTTCTATAACAACATTGTACATTACTAACTGTGCCACGCGGTTTCACATGCGCAGTCTTCGTTCCCGTGGGAATATTGGGATACAAAGTACCTTTTGTGTCATTCCAGGGTCTAAACTGTCTTTGTGGCGTAGTGGGCGCATGCTCGACTGCCAATCAAGAGGTCCCGGGTTCAATCCCCAGGTCAGGCATAGTGTTAAATATTGGATTTTTCCATTAGAAATTATCTCAATAACTGCCTGGAGTCTGGAACTGTGCCCGGCAGATGGCAATAGGCTCGCCCCCAATTACATGGGACCAATAACATACTGGCGAAATGTGGGTGTATCTACTATGGGACTGAGTCCTAAGTACACCTCTGCCTACCCGTTCGTGAAAATGGCGTGAATGTATGTTATGTTATGTTATGTAAACTGTCTTTCTATCTATATACCGAATTTCAGCCCAATCGGTTCAGTAGTTTTGGCGTGAAAGAGTAACAAACATCCATCCATCCTCACAAACTTTCGCATATACAATATTAGTAAGATTGTTATTTATTTATAAAGTGTTATACATATAAAGAGACCCATTGTGTACGAGGTAGTTTTACTGCCGAGCTTTAAAGAGAGTAGTGTGTTACTTACATGATACTTTTCACTACGATTGTGGGAATATAAAATTATTAATTTCAGCAAAACATTTTGGATAATATCTTATGTGCCCTCAACCTGGTGGAATCATACTTGTCTAGTAGGCAGCAGAAGGTTAGCGTCAATGGTATCGCATCTGCTAGTTCTCCTGTCAAGATGGGAGTCCCACAGGGATCAATTTTGGGTCCTTTCCTGTTTTTGGCATATATTAACGATTTGCTTTACATGGTCCACGGTCTAGCAGATATAGTTCTATTTGCCGATGATACGTCATTGATTTTTAAAGTTGATAGGAAGGATACTTCACTAGTACATGTTAATAATACTTTAGCAAGTATATCCAGATGGTTCACAGCAAACAATCTGTTATTGAATGCGAAAAAGACTAAATGTTTGAAATTTTCGTTGCCTAACGTCAGAAGTATAGAACCAATGATAGTTCTTGACGGTGAAAGACTCAATATTGACAATGCAACTTTGTTCCTTGGCATAAATATAGACTCTAAACTGCAATGGAGCACTCATATCACCGAGCTCTCAGGGAAACTAAGCTCTGCAGCTTACGCGGTTTATAAAATTAGGCAACTAACAGATATAGCCACGGCGAGATTAGTGTACTTTGCATATTTCCATAGCTTGATGTCTTATGGGATTCTGTTGTGGGGGTCAGCCGCAGATATAGAAACTATCTTTATACTACAAAAACGTGCGATTCGTGCCATCTATGAGATGCGTCCACGCGAATCCCTGAGGGAATTATTTAAAGATATAAACATACTGACCCTACCATCCTTATACATTTATGAGAACATCATGTATGTGCGTAAAAATTTACATAAATTCAAATTAAATAGTGACTTTCATAATTTTAATACTAGAAATAAATACAAAATAGCTGCACCTAGCTTTAGATTATCTAAAACAAATAAAAAGACATTCTTAGGAAATAGTGTACGTTTCTATAATAAAATCCCAAAAGAGATAACTGGGCTCTCAGAGGGTAAATTCAAAACCTATATAAAATCTACTTTACTAAAGAAGGCTTATTATAAAGTCAACCAGTACATAGAGGACAAAGATGCCTGGAAACTTCTGCATAGCCGCCTCGCGGCACCTTTAAAGAAAACGAATGTAACCAAACCAAATATTGTAAAACTATCTGTTGAAAAAATTAAGCCCTACAAGTTTCTTGTGCGTTCTTCTTGTAGAGGTATCTTTCCGAACGCACGGTAGACTCAGTACTGTTTATCTTTATTGACGTGCAAAAGTGTCAGATTATGACCTATTTGAATAAATCTGTTTGAGTTTGAGTTTGAGTTTATACGTGCGTCACCAAATAATCACTTTGATAACAGACTAAAAATAGAAAGAAATTTAACTTTATACCCTAGAGGATGTAAAGTTATTTTAGCACCGCTCTGGTACGCAACAATGACGGACTTTTTGTGCATGAGTGAAAAATATTTTATATTTTAACAGACTAAGGGGTCTATTCACTTGAAATACAATATGGAAAGAAAATTTACACAAACGGGACTTGAACCCGCACCAATCCGCGTGGTGGCACTCTACCAATAAAGCTATTTTAGACATTAGACTATTGTAGGCAGTCATAAAGATAATTCCTAATTCTTCTATTCAGATAAATCCAATATTGTACACTTTGCCTGACCTCGGGATCGAATCCGGGATCTCATAAGTGGCAGTCGAGCTTGCGCCCACTACACCACCGAGGCATTCAAATAAAAAGTACAACTAAAAATTTTTTTGTCTGTTTTAATTAATGGGAATTCACTGGCAAATAGCTGATGCTTAAGGCCTTATTTAGGTACTATTTCTATTTAAAAAAAATGTAAAAAAGAGGGTACTATGTAAATAAAAACATTTTTATTCGAGCTCATCTCCGAAAAGGCTGAACAGATTTTAACACGAACAGTAGTCGATGTTATAAAAAATTGTTTTTTTTTTTTTTTTTAAAGAAAAGCTATTAGGGTTCAGTCAGCCCTGGGACACTTCGCAATAAAGGTATGAAGCTACAAGTAGCCGGGGCGTCCGTCTGTACGGTACAATTTATATGGGCTAGACAGAGAGAACAGATAGAGAGACATGCGATAGAAAGAGAGGCAGCTTGTACTACAAGTGGTCGTTAAATCAATAAACTGTTTTTTTAAACAGCTTTATGTCCGTCAACGAATTAACTGTTTTTCTTCAACGAAAAAACCTGTTGAAAATATAAACCTAATAAATTCTCTCAACGTTAACGTAACTTGCAATTCAACGAAAAATAAACCTGTTGGAAATATAAACCTAATAAATTCCGTCAACGTTAACGTAACTTGCATCATCATCATCATCATTTCAGCCATAGGACGTCCACTGCTGAACATAGGCCTCCCCCTTAGATTTCCATCCAGTCCGGTTGTAAGCGGCCTGCATCCAGCGTGCTCCTGCCGTACTTATCAGATCATCTGTCCACCTTGTGGGAGGACGTCCTACGCTGCGCTTACCAATCCGTGGTCTCCATTCAAGAACTTTACGGCCCCATCGGCCATCAGTTCTACGTGCTATGTGCCCTGCCCATTGCCACTTCAACTTGCTAATCCGCTGGGCTATGTCGGTAACTTTCGTTCGTCTACGGATCTCCTCATTTCTGACTCGATCTCGCAGAGAAATCCCGAGCATAGCCCTCTCCATAGCTCGTTGCGCTATTTTGAGCTTACTTATAAGGCCCACAGTCAGGGACCACGTTTCAGATCCGTAAGTCATCACTGGTAACACACACTGGTCGAAGACCTTCGACTTGAGGCACTGAGGTATTTTGGACGAGAAGACATAGCGCAGATTTCCAAAAGCTGCCCAGCCTAGTTGGATTCGACGATTGACCTCTTTCTCGAAGCTGGATCTACCGAGTTGGACTACTTGTCCTAGGTAGACGTACGAGTCAACAGCTTCAAGAATCGCGTTTCCAACCGGTACTGGGGTCGGCGCAACATGGGCATTAGACATCACCTTCGTCTTGTCCATGTTCATTTTAAGGCCGACCCGTTGAGAAACTCGATTGGGGTCTTCGAGCATTATGCTGAGATCTTCCATCGATTCTGCCATGACTACAATGTCGTCGGCAAACCGAAGGTGAGTGATGTATTCGCCATTAATATTGATGCCGTGTTTTTGCCATTCCAGAAGCTTGAAGGCGTCCTCCATTGCGGCAGTAAACAGTTTCGGAGATATAACGTCTCCCTGTCTTACGCCTCTATCCAACGGGATCGCCTTCGAACTCTGGTCCTGTACTCGAACCGACATAGTGGCGTTACTATACAAGCACTTCAACACTTCGATATACCGATAGTCAATATGGCATCGCTGGAGAGACTCGAGCACCGCCCATGTTCGATCGAATTAAAGGCCTTTTCGTAGTCCACAAACGCTAAACATAATGGCAAATTATACTCCTCGGTCTTCTGTATAATTTGGCGAAGCGTGTGGATGTGGTCTATGGTGCTGTAGCCCTTTCGGAAACCTGCTTGCTCAGAAGGCTGGAAGTCATCGAACCTGCGACTGAGACGATTCGTAATGACCCTCGAAAACAACTTATAAACATGGCTCAGAAGCGAGATGGGTCTGTAATTCTTCAACAAGGTGTTATCACCTTTTTTGAAGAATAGCACCACCACGCTTCTGTTCCATGCTTCTGGCGTTACACCTTCGAATATGACAGAGTTAAAGAGCCTCTGGAGGACTTTAAGTACCGGTGTTCCACCCGCTCTCAGAAGCTCTGATGTAATTCCGTCATCACCCGGCGCCTTGTTGTTTTTGAGTTGTTTCAGGGCCATTCTAATCTCGTACAGGCTGATGTCCGGGATATCTTCGGTATAGTGTCGGGTCAGCTTGGCTCTTGGGTCTTTGGCCGCGCTGCTAACAGGCTTTGCGACCGAGGCGTATAGCTGTCCATAGAACCTCTCGATCTCCTCTAACACCTCCGCTTTTGTCGACGCCATACTGCCATCTTCTCTCTTCAGCTTTGTCAACCGGCTTTGCCCAATAGACATATCTCTTGCAAACACTTTGGAGCCTTTCTTCCGCTCTATCGTCTCTTTAATATTATTAGTATTAAAGATACGGATGTCATGCCGCAAGGATTTGGAAATTCGTCTATTGAGCTGCCTATAGGACTTAGCATCACTGGAAGACTGCAGTCGTAACGAGCGTCGCTCAGCCATGAGGTTTAGGGTGTGGTCGGATAATTTCTGAGGTCTATTTGTACGGCGGGGCTTATAGAACTTAGAGCCCACCGTTTGGACAGTTTCTACGAGCCTGTTATTAATCTCGTCCACCGATGCATCGATATTCTCCAGGCAAGCGAAGCTATTAGATAGTTCGAGTTGAAAGCTTTCGGGGTTTTGTATATGGGCGCGAGTAGGTCGGAGCGTGGACTTCATCAGGCGTGACCTTTCAAGTTTGACGTCAATATTCAATGTGCCTCTTACAAGTCTGTGATCATTCCCGGTTTTCACCATGTGGATCACGGAAACATCATTGAATATATGTCTCTTGTTGGTCAAGATGAAGTCTATCTCGTTTCTCGTGGAACCATCGGGGCTCAACCAGGTCCATTTCCTATGAGGCGGCTTCTGAAAGAAAGAGTTCATCAAAAAGAGTCCCTCCTTCTCCAGGAAATCGGCCAGCCTCTGTCCCCTAGGGTTCCGTTGCCCATATCCATATTGCCCCACTCTCAGCTCGCCATCGCTTTTCTTGCCTAGCTTTGCATTAAAGTCCCCCATAACAACAGTGAAGTGGGTCTCGGACATATGTATGGCCCTACTGACGTCCTCATACATAGTCTCCACTTCATCATCTGGGTGTGACGAGGTAGGTGCATACACCTGAATGACCTTCAGCGAGTATCGTTTGGATACTCTCAGTATTAGGTATATGACCCTGCTCGAGACACTTTCGATGGTAATAATGTTGTTAGTGAGGGACTTGTGGACGAGAAAGCCGACACCACCTTGGGACTGTTGGTCGCCCTCCCGGTAGTAGAGTAGGTTACCTGATCTTAGGGTTATCGTGTCCTCGCCCTCTCTACGGACTTCAGACAACCCCACGATATCCCAACGTAGCCTACCTAATTCCTCTTCCAGCTCAATGATCTTCTCGTCAGTCCTCAAAGTGCGTATGTTGTGTGTTACCAGGGCCAGTCGTCGTCGTTGGGGTGGGTAGCCGGAAAACTTCCGGGGATTCTTAGCACCCCCTGCTCCGCCGTTACCGTGACCGCTACCGGAGTCAGGAATAACGGAGCTGCCGGGTACTGGGGGCCTGGTCTGTTTGGTTCTTATCATGTGGGGGGGTTTTGCCAATACTCGCCACGCTTGGCAGGCGGGTTGGCGAGAGCAATTTGGTGGTTCTTACACAGAGGACATCGCTACTCGTCCTCTGGATTTTTATACCTATTAGCCGGTTCTTACGGCAACCCAGGTTGAGCGGGTGAGGTACTATTCTGATGCCGGTACCCCACGGCAACTTGCACGTAACTTGCAATGCAACGAAAAATAAACCTGTTGAAAATATAAACCTAATAAATTCTCTCAACGTTAACGTAACTTGCAATGCAACGAAAAATAAACCTGTTGGAAATATAAACCTAATAAATTCCGTCAACGTTAACGCAACTTGCAATGCATCGAAACCAGTTAACGATTTAACAGCTTTTTTAACCTGTTGACCATTAACGAAAAGCAGCTACATTAAATTAATTTAAAAACCGTCAATAACACACCTCCAGCTTGTACATTAAATATAACGATAATTAGTTGGGAGCCGTGCGATCTGAATGGCACTTTATTGCGTCGAAGCTAGAGTCGCTATTTAACACATACATACATTCACGCCTTTTTCCCGAAGGGGTACGCAGAGGTGTACCCAGGACTCAGTCCCATAGTAGGTACACCCACATTTCGCCAGTATGTTATTGGTCCCATGTAATAGGGGGCGAGCCTATTGCCATCTACCGGGCACAGTTCCAGACTCCAGGCAGTTATTGAGATAATTCCTAATGGAAAAATCCAATATTTAACCACATATAAGATATTTATATAAGAATAATTTTTATTGCTATAACTGTGTACAAAGATGGTAGGATACATTAAAGTAGGTATTATGATTGTTTCAACAGTTTGCCCTATTGCGGACGTACAATAATTAGTAGATTATAATAAGCTTAAGCTAATGTTGCAAAACAAGGATTATGTCAAGATAATTCAATTAATACTATCATCAATGCTAGCTTCCTTACGAATTAATAGTAGTCATTAAGTTATATATCATACCTCGACTGCCTCGGTGGCGTAGTGGGCGCAAGCTCGACTGCCAATCAAGAGGTCCCGGGTTCGATCCCCGGGTCAAGCAGTGTTAAATATTGGATTTTTCCATTAGGAATTATCTCAATAACTGCCTGGAGTCTGCAACTGTGCCCGGTAGATGGCAATAGGCTCGCCCCCTATTACATGGGACCAATAACATACTGGCGAAATGTGGGTGTACCTACTATGGGACTGAGTCCTGGGTACACCTCTGCCTACCCCTTCGGGAAAAAGGCGTGAAAGTATGTTATCATAAATAAATATTAATAATAAGTAAAATTTAATTATTTAATCGTTAAAGAACTCCTTTATCTTATAAAATGCCTTAGATATGAGCCATGATTTTAATTTAAAACGAAACTGTCTTTCGTTTAACATATTTATTTGTGTAGGTAGTTTAAGAAGCTAGAGACAATAATAATTACCTGACAACTGGCCCACTGTGTGATCTGGTACACGGCTCCGTCCATACACGCGTAGTACATCACGAGCAGGCCCAGCATACTCGACTCCGACCATATGTCACCCTATGACACAATTATAACTACACATTTACACACACATTACACATTTACACTTGAATAATCACTAAATATATTGGGAAGTACCCGCCTGGGGAAGTACTACACCTTTGCCAGTTATTCATCCACCAAGCAGTAATGTGTAAACATTACTGTGTTCCTGAAGTTCTGAAGGGCAATGTTACCGGCGAAATTACTGGGCATGATGAGATTCAACAACTAAAATCTCAGGGTGACAGGCGCAGTGCAGTGCCGCGCAGAATTTTGAACGTTAAAACACTGGGTGGTACTGTGTTTCATATGGGCAATCATGATGCTTACCATCAGACACCTGATTTGCTCGTCTTGTCACTTCACTATTATAAAAAAAAAACATTTACATTAGAATTATATAAAATCGTAAATGATTCACTAGCATGCAACGCAGAGCCCAAACCACTAATCCTAGAGACTTGAAACTTGGAATGTAGCTTCTTTTCGTTCTGGATGTGTGCTAAGAAAAGATTTATGAAAATTCACATTCTAAGGGGTCCAAAGAAGGCGTCAAAGTTTTGGTATAAAACTCCCATATTATGTCATTATTGCGAGCGGGCAAAGCCGCTGAGCTTAATCTATAGTAAATTAAAATTTATTTCCAAATTGTATGATGAATATTATATACCCGTATCTGAGTCAATGAACATAGAATTTAAAATATAAAAAATTCCTTTCACTTAAAATATAGTCAGTATTAGTATTTTTAAGTAAAGCGGTCTGTTCGTAATTAGTATTAATAGAGTGTTTAGTACCTCTTTAGCGGAGTGTCGTATCTTGCACTGTGCGCAGTATCTGGCGGCGTAACACGGACGTGACGTCATCACGCGCTTGTGACGACGGCCGCAATTCGTGCAACTAACAAAACGATAAATATTCAAAATGCGCACAAAACTTCCCAGCGCCATGTAGCGCCGTTGTTTTTGTGCACATGTTTGTTCCATTTTTACGCTAAAACTACTGAACCGATTGAGCTGAAATTTGGTATGTAGATAGCTCAAACCCTGAAATAGCAAATAGGGTACTTTTAATGCCGATATTCCCACGGGAACGAAGACTACTCGGGTGAAACCGGGGCACAGCTAGTTGTTCCTTAATAAACAGACCTATTCATAGATTCTGCCAATTTGGGACCGTGTGTGGAAGATGTCCCATTTAAAAAAAAAAAACATATCTAGATCGTCTCGGCGAATGCCCAAATAATGAATATGGAAGTTACCGTATAGTGTTGGCAGCGAACTGCATTTTATCATGAAACTGCGCGAGTAGTTCACTCAACTCCCCCCACGCCGCCTCTGCGTGACGAGACTCCGCTGCACGACGACTATATTCTTCACGACGCTCCTACATATTCAAACTCAGACTCAAAAAAATATTTAGACTTGTTTGCGGATGGAAGGTTATAGATATTAAGAGTGTCCAGCCCCGGTAGCACAGTGAACAGGGAAAACGAAGTCACAGGGGGTTAGAACGAGACAGCAGATATCAATTGCTTGGGCGCGAAAGAGAGAACAAACCGGAAAAACTAGTTATCCCCATGCCACGCTAGGCGGGCTGAAGTACTGCGAGCGTGACTTATGCTTTGCATTTATCTTATTAATCTTAGGGCCTCTTTCACCATCTTCGAATAAAGTGTTGATTAACTACTCGTCGATTAGGTTTATTCGGCAAATAAAAGTTCCAAGCAACTTTTGTCCGTTTCACAAAAAGCCGCCGCCGATATGCCGATTAAACTCGGACATGAAATTATCACTGCGCCTTACTCACCACTTGACGAGTAGCTTACTCGGCACTTTACTCGAGGGTTGTGAAAGAGGCCCTTATTAAAACTTTATTATTTATTTTGTTCAGTACAAAGCTTTTTTCGATATTATAAATTTTCGAAATTTTAATTTTTGAATTTTAAATTTTCTAATTTATTAATAATATTATTATACCTAAAAAGGTCTTTTCTTCGAGAGTGATATTTCTGTACGTTACTTTGGACTATTATTTACTCTGTGGTCAAAGTAAGTTTAAGCACAACATAATAACATGAACTACGAAACAAACCAACAAAAACTAGCCGTCCAACTCCCACACATATAGGCGATTTTGAATTCATACTATAAATAAAATAAGTTTAAAGTTTTATTTTTCTCTCACAATATGTTTCGTTCTTAAGCTCTAGGTATGTATATATAATATAATTATAATTCGTCTTTTAGTCTTTTAGGTTAAATTTTGCCTGTACCCAAGGGATAATCAACTCACCGGCTCGCCAATAAGGTCGAAAGCGTGTTGCAGTATTTTGAAGGCCTCCTCAGCACCGGGTTGTTGGTTTTTGTCCGGATGCACGAGAAATGCTTGACGGCGGTAATAACGTTTGATCTCTTCGTCTGTACATGTCACACTGACACCTAAGATACTGAAAGGGCAAATTGCCTAATTTCAGTTTACTGAGGTGGTTTGAACTCTTAATGATAACATAACATACATTCACGCCTTTTTCCCGAAGGGGTAGGCAGAGGTGTACCCAGGACTCAGTCCCATAGTAGATACACCCACATTTCGCCAGTATGTTATTGGTCCCATGTAATGGGGGCGAGCCTATTGCCATCTACCGTGCACAGTTCCAGACTCCAATATTTAACCACTTTGCCTGACCTGGGGATCGAACCCGGGACCTCTTGATTGGCAGTCGAGCATGCGCCCTCTACGCCACCGAGGCAGACTCTTAATGATATTTTAAACAATTACAGGGTGTTAAAAGAGTGCAGTTATAACTAAGTGAGCGTGTTTCCATGATACTGGAGTCTACATAATATGTGAGAGGACAGTCTATATTTGTGAAAAAATAACTCGAGAGTCCAACTATCTCGTATACAATAATAGGTCTCGTTAGCCCCGTGTGTAACAATATATATTAATAACGTCAGCTTTCAAACAAAATAAGCGCATCAAAATCGTCCCATTCTTTTAGGAGATACAATGCAATAGACAAACACACAAAGACGCAGACACGTCAAACTTATTTATTTATTTTAAATTCCATGAAGTGCTCACAGCAATGCCAAAGCGCACAACAAATTAGTTTAATATTCAATTATAACATAACTAATTACTGGATAAGTTAACAATACTACTTACATACAGTCACGCCTTGTTCCCGGTGATCACGATCCTGACATACAACTTTCGCTTCGTTCACTTTCATGACATTTTTCATACATGCTCGTCGGTTGTAGGTACTTTTCACTTGGCCTTTCCTAAGAACAACGTCAACTTGCTCATAAAAAGTACGCCCGCGGTCGACCGCTACCGACTTGACCATTCACACTAGCCTCATAAATCTCTTTTGTTAATCTCCTTTCATCCTCTCCTCTCCACAACAATACTACTTACCTAATAATAACTTATAAACTCAAACTCAAACAGATTCATTCAAATAGGTATATCTGACACTTTTGCACGTCAATAAAGATAAACAGTACTGAGTCTACCGTGCGTTCGGAAAGATACCTCTACAAGAAGAGCGCACAAGAAACTTGTAGGGCTTAATTTTTTCAACAGATAGTTTAAATCGAATACAGTAACTCGAGAATGTATTAAGAGGCATGTGGAATATGTATGTACACTTCTGGCTCTCGAGCAATGAATGTGTTGAGCAGTTCGATAGCTTGTGCTGTGGGGGCGTAGTGTGATGTTATGGTCAACTCGGGCAGTATAACACCCCTTCCTTTAGTTGTTAAGATAACCAACCTATAGGGATCCTTCCCCTTGCAAGCTAGCAGTCTCTTCATGGCTTCCTCTCCGGTGGCCGGCAGCGGTATGTTAGCGTTTAATTTGTCTCCATTACCCCCCGTGTCTAAATCGGATTCTGTAAGACAATATTTTATTTATGGAATCACTTATTGGTTTACCTCAAAATAGGCCTCTTTTGCAGGGGGCCGCCTGGGGAAGTACCACACCTTTGTCAAAATATGTAAAAATAATGTTCTTGATCTCCCTGAACTTAATAGATAAGAATAGAATATATAGTGCGTACCAAAAAAAGAATCAATTTTCTTATTGCGTGAAGCAATTTCTTACAGACAACCTGGGGATAGAACAGTAAACATAATATTTGACTGTTAACTCAAAATACCACCTATGTAGTGGTAGGCCTCTTTAGCAGGGGGCCGCCTGGGGAAGTACCACACCTTTGCCAGTTATTCATCCGCCAAGCAGTAATGTGCAAACATTACTGTGTTCCGGTATGAAGGACAATGTTACCAGTGAAATTACTGGGCATGATGAGTTTCAACAACTAATACTTCGGGTACAGGCACAGTGCAGTGCCGCGCAGAATTTTGAATGTTAAAACACTGGGTGGCACTGTGTTTCATATGGGCAATCATGATGCTTACCATCAGGCACCTGATTTGCTCGTTTTGTTACTCACTATCATAAAAAATAAAAAATGTTTTGGTACATTCCCGGTAGCGGGTTAAATTACATAACATACAATAACGCCTTTTTCCCAAAGGGGTAGGCAGTGAGGCAGATATGTACCCAGGACTCAGTTCCATAGTAAACAAGGAAGACACATATATTATTATATAGGGTTCGCTCCCCAGGTCAGGGAAAGTGTTCAATATTGGATTTTTCAATTGGAAATTATCTTAATAACTGCCTGGAGTCTGGAACTGTGCCCGGTAGATGGCAATAAGCTCGCCCCCTATTACATGGGACTAATAACATACTGGTGAAATATGGGTCCACCCTATATGGGACTGATTCCTTAGATATCATTGGTTGTCTGGATGAAATCCCTTCGCTATTAACTATAAGACCGCCGCTTGTACATTTAAGTTTAATTTTTGTTATTTTATTGTGTGTGGTGGTACAATAAAGTATCTATTATTACCGTGTTCCTGGGTAACCCTTCGGGAAAAGACGTGATTGTATGTGAGTTTTAAATATTCATTGACTTATAAAAGTGTCTGATTGTGAGCTATTTGAATAAATCTTTTTGACTTTAATTTTGAAATAAAAATCTCTCAATCATGGCAAAATAACCATCAATCGGTACTTAGATTTGCTGGGCTTTAATGCACAATTTGAAAATTGTTCCGTATCATAATTATACACCTAGTTTTCTCTTGAATCAATCCGTCAATTGGTGAAAACCGTATTAAAATCCATTCAGAAGTTATTGATAGACTGCCTCGGTGGCGTAGAGGGCGCATGCTCGACTGCCAATCAAGAGGTCTCGGGTTCGATCCCCAGGTCAGGCAGTGTTAAATATTGGATTTTTCCATCAGGAATTATCTCAATAACTGCCTGGAGTCTGGAACTGTGCCGGTAGATGGCAATAGGCTCGCCCCCTATTACATGGGACCAATAACATACTGGCGAAATGTGGGTGTATCTACTATGGGACTGAGTCCTGGGTACACCTCTGCCTACCCCTTCGGGAGGGAGGCGTGAATGTATGTATGCAGAAGTTATTGAGTTTATCGTCAAAAGATGGTAAATAGTGCTAACAGTTAAACGCGACCATGATGAATAATATAGTGTAGGTACTAAAATACTTTATCTGTATATTTATTGATGTCATTAAACAATCGTTACAGGAGACAATTAGATAACATTATTTATTTAATAAACTTCTGAGTGATAGCGACACTTTATTTGTTCTACATTTTAAATGGTTAATGACTTAGTCAACACGTAAATGGGGGAAGTCCCTTTTCAAATGGATCATAAAAATTCAAATAGCGTGAAATTCTTTTCAGTGGTAGGCATTTTCTACAGGGGGCCCGTCTGGGGAAGTACCACACCTTTGCCAGTTATTTATCCGCCAAGCAGTATGCAAACATTACTGTGTTCCGGTCTGAAGGGCAATGCTACCAGCGGAATTACTGGGCATGACGAGTTGCAACAATTAATATCTCACGTTGACAGGCGCAGTGCAGTGTCGCGCAAAATTTTGAATTTATAACACTGGGTGGCACTGTGACTGATATGGGCAGTAATGATGCTTACCATCAGGCACCTGATTTGCTCGTCCTGTCACTCACTATCATAAAAAAAATATTTTATGTTCCATTTTTAGGGCTCCGAGCCTCAAAAAAAAAATAACCCTTATAGGAGCACTTCGTTGTCCGTCTGTCTGTCTGTCCGTCTGTCAAGACCCTTTTCTCGGGTAAGCGTTGAGGTTTCATGTTGAAACTCATATCAAAAACTCTAGTCTGTGGGGTTACTTCTTGAAAAATATAACTTTTAAGTCAATGCAATCACCGTGGAGTTACCGGCTTTAGAATAGTGCTCCACCCTCCCTACCCGTGGTTGCGGGTTAAGGGTTAACACATCCAGAGGATGGGCAGCAGCGTCGTCTGGATATCTTAACCCTTAGCCAAAAAATTTTAGTCGTTCTGTGGACCAAGTCCCAAAAGCATAAAAAATTGGTACATTTGCCAAGAAAATAAGAAATTTTAAAGGTTTTTGAAGTTTTTGGCGCTAACAAACATTGTAGTAAGTGTACAAGTACAGGGTTTCTGTCCGGGTTCATTATCATTTCAGCCATAGGAAGTACACTTGCTAGTTAAAGGCCTTACCCATAGGGGGTTTTGCCAATACTCGCCATGCTTGGCAGGCGGGTTGGCGAGCGCAGTTTGATGGTTTTTATGCAGAGCCCTGCAAATCCCCTAGATCTCATAACCCTTATGGCAAACACTGGTAGAGAGGATGGAGTTTTCTATCGCTGTTTTAATGCAATAATAAAATCCGATACCTTTTTTAAACCACTTGAGTTTCCTCCAGAAGCCTAGTCTAGTGTGGCCTAATTTCCTGTCGATGTACATCAAGTATTTGTTGTCACCAATCTTTGAGATCCATTCCTTGCTGCTTCGCCACACCGCCTGGGAGCTCACGTATGTTTGAGTGAACACTGATGTGCAGCTGAAAAAAATCAATACAATTAAGAGGATTTTAAGTGAAAAAAAAAGACATCCCAGCCGTTGGAAGTCCCCTACTAGACATAGGTCTCCCCCATAGATTTCCATTTAGCCTGGTAGTAAGCGGCTGGCATCCAGCGTGTTCCTGTGGTATTTACTAGGTCATCTTGTCAACTTGTGGGTGGACATCTTACATTGTCATAAAAATTAGGTAAATACTAGGTAAGGGCTCAAGCGATCCAGCGAGTGTATATTTGAAACATTACAATCCGCTCGTTGTGGCCACACTACGGGCAACAGGCGACTTAACGCGCGGCTTGCATGAATTTGAAACCTTTTCAGTCTTGTTGCTTGCCTTGGTCTTAAAATTAAAAGGAAAATGACTGCCTCGGTGGCGTAGTGGGCGCCAGCTCGACTGCCGATCATAAGGTCCCGGGTCCGATCCCCAGGTCATGCAAGGTGGATATTGGAGATTTTCCATTAGGAATTATCTCCATAACTGCCCCTATAACATGGGACCAATAAAATACCGGCGAAATTTGGACCTACTATTGGACTGAGTCTTGGGTACACCTCTGCCTACCCCTTTGGGAAAAAGGCGTATGTTTGTTGTATGTAAAAGAAAAATTGAATTGTCGCGCGTAGTGGGGCCACCGCCCACCTCGCGCCGCCGCCGATTTCCCAGGCGCCCAGTATGGCCATGCACTATGACAAAGCGTTAAAAAACTTACAGATCAAAAGACAAATGCAGACTCATGGCGCAGATATCCGATAGCAGGTAAGCAAACCACACAAATGCCTTCCACGACGCTCCTCCCCAATGTTCTAGATAGTTTTGAGCCTTTCCCAAATATCCTGGCTTGTTCCTTCTCACTTTAGCCTGAAACATCAAGTGTATTTTAAACAACATTTTTTTTGCTAAATCACACAGACTTTCCTTTATTTTTCATCATCAGATCTGAAAGTGACGTTATAAATACCTACAAGGGATTTTCTTAAGATCATTTCTTAAGGTCCTGATTTGGTGTACATTGGATAACATACAATCAAGCCTATTTGCCGAAAGGGTAGGCAGCACAGCCAGGACTCAGTTCCCCTCTGCCTACCCTTTTGACAGCCTGGTTGGCACAGATGGTAGTAACTCTGCTATCTGTGCCGCAGGCCCCGGGTTCGATCCCCGGCCAGGTCAAACATTTGTGTGCATGAACATGTCTGTTTGATCTGTGTCTGGGTGTTATAAGCTTATATTAGTATATATATCAGTCATCTGGTTACCATAGTACAGGCTTCTAGCCTAGTTTGGGACCAAATGACCGTGTGTGGAAGTTGTCCCATATTATTATTATTTTGTGTCTTTTTATTCACGAAAATTTAAGATTTCCGGTTGCTAACTACGAAACTCACGGGCCTAAGCCAAGTGCGATTATTATTATTATTATTATTATAGGA
The DNA here is from genome assembly GCA_947063395.1 of Hemistola chrysoprasaria. NCBI lineage: Eukaryota > Metazoa > Arthropoda > Insecta > Lepidoptera > Geometridae > Hemistola > Hemistola chrysoprasaria. The sequence goes on from OX346714.1 coordinate 14,439,303, forward strand.
CTCAGTTCCCCTCTGCCTACCCCATAGTAGGTAGGTACATCCACATTTCGCCAGTGTGTTATTATAGGTGCAATGTAATAGGGGGCGAGTCTATTGCCATCTACCGAAATTAAATACCTCTTTGAAAACATGCTTTTGTATACTCTTCTAACTAAAGGCCTCAAAATTCAGGTGAAAAATGTAACCTGAGCATACAAACTCACAGACATACATACAAACATCGTAAGTTAATAGAAAGTTCGTAAAAAATCTCTTTATAAAGCATATTTTATATCTATATTTACAATAATTAACTAATGTGCATATGTCACCATAAAATTATATGAATCGTTAGTTTATAAACCATTTTTTGAAGGGGAGAAATGCCTCCGCCGAGAAGCGGGGCTAGATCATGGTTGCATTCAACATCACGCCAGTTTATAAAAAAACCTAACTATTAATTTATAATCTCACTAGATCAATTATATACTAACGGTTCATACAATTTTACAGTGACATCGCACATAAAAATATATGCAGTAACATCTGTTTTTGAGGTCTGTTTAAAAGTAATAACAACAGTCAACTTACAGACATGGTTATTTACTCCTCAAACTTAGCTAGCAGGTACAGTGACTGTGTCACTAATATTATAAAGGCCAAGAGTTTGAAATATAATGAGTGTGTATATTTGTTATCTCTTTACAACAAAACTACTAGGTCATTAGGGCTGAGTTTAAGTATGTAGTTAGGTCCTGGGATAGCACAAAGGCTATTGTATAACCTCAAAGTTGATCATGAGGCTTACAAAGCGTCTGTTAAGTCTAAAGAGAAAAAATAACAACAAGTCACTGTCCCTTGAACAAACACTTATTCACAATAAAAGCCACATACTATGCAAAGGCTGTTTCATGGCTGAAGAAACGGTTGCTCACATAGTCCTTGAATATGAAGCAATAGGGCTTCAACATGAATAAACCCGCAGAACAGTGAGGTCATTCTGCGCCAAAAAAACATCCACACACGGTCATCTGGTCACTGGTCCCTAGGCTAGAAGCCTGTGCTATGGTAACCAGATGACTGATATACAGACTTATATAAGCTTATAACACCCAGACACAGATCAAACAAACATGTTCATGCACATAAATGTTTGACTTGGCCGGAAATTGAACTTGGGGCCAGCGGCACAGAAAGCAGTTATTACCATCTGAGCCATCCAGGCAGATATGGGTGTACAGTCACATGTGATGAAATGTAATCACCAACAGATCTTGGAATTCATGTCAACACTGCACAGCAGAAACTGTACAACCCATGCTTCAAATTTATCTAACCATTCAACTAAGCATTAGATAGTTACTAGATGTGCATTATTATTACAGTTTCACTCACATTGTCATCGTTCCCATGGGAATATTTGGAAAAAAAGTACCGCATGTGTTATTCCAGGGTCTAAGCTACCTACATACCAAATTTCAGCCTAATCGGTTCAGTAGTTTTGGCGTGAAAGAGTAACAAACATCTATCTATCCTCACAAACTTTCACATTTATAATATTAGGATTAGTAGGAAGTAGGATAAGCATTAGTTTTGAAGTATGGGTGATGAATGCTATTTAAGTTATTGTTTTTGTAATGTTTACAAACCTGGTTAGTCTTCTTCTTGTCCTGCACTGGTTTAGCTGCCTTATGGTAGCTACGTGCCTTCTTCTTAGACTTCCCGGCCTCTGCCTGGCCTTCTTGGAACAAAGAATTGTTCTCTTCCTCTTCAAACTTATAATCCTCTTCCAATAATGGTCGGTCTGTACTTTTTCCTTTGTCCTTCTTTTCTTTCTTCGGTTTATCATCGTTTTCAATGAAGACAAATTGACTCTGGTTTTCTTGAGTGTAGGAGTCCTCTTCATTAGTTACATCGTCTAAGGAAGACCATTTTCGAGACATGTTACTCCGTTTGTTCTTAGACTTCTTCCCAGGTTTTTGACGTTTTTCATTATCATCTGTGTTGATGTCACCAGACTCACTACCGGATGAAATAGTATTAGCTTGCTTTCTATCATTTTTAAGCTTACTTTCATCATGTTTCATTGCAGTTTTCTCTAGTTTAGGTTTGTTAATAGGCTTTGTTTCGGTCTGCGGTTTGGTTTTACGGGAAACCTCTGCCTGTTGAGTGTTCTTTGTATTTTTAGCTAACACATCAGAGTAAGAAGGGCGCATTGGTTTCACTTCCGCAACAATCCGCTTTTTGTTGCTCGTATCAGCTAATGGGCTGTTTTCATTGCGTTTCGGAGAGTTCTCTGATTTCATTTTTGTCTCCAAAACGGGATTTTTTGGCAAATGATTAAGGTTTGTAAGATCTGGGTGATTAAGAGGGTAGTTCTGCCCGAATGGTGAGTATGTGCCAGTTGTGGTTGGTTCTAAGTTACCCAGTAAATCATTTAGGAAATTAGATGTTGGCTTCTGAGATTGGTTCACATCAAAACCGTTTTGGGTAGTTGACGGGGGCATGAGATTGTTAGGAGAGTAATCTTGGTTTAAGGTGTAAAGCCGTGACGGCTGTTGTAGCGGCGAGTCGAGCACACCCGGATTGTTAAACAGTTCATACTGACCAGACATCGGGAATATCAGATGCTTATGGTTATCGTCATAAAATACTGGAACCAGCTGACCGTTGCCCAACTTTAGCATGGCGTTTCCGTAGTTTTGATTCGGCCGAACGTTGTTAAAACGACTTTTATCCTCCATGTTCACAGCATCAGCCGTCGGTGGGTTGAAGTGATTCAAATAAGCATCCTCGCTGAAATTACCGTTCACATACATATTTTCCGGTATATTAGCGTTGGACGACATTTGCTGGGTTCTCTCAGCACCAGCACGGTTGTCCTCCGCACGATAATTCCATGCATTGTGTTTCATTTCATTGTATCTCGGATCATCCTTCGGCGACCTTGCCATTTTTGGGTTAGTTTTCGACGAGCACAGTCAACATGAAAATTATGAGTGAGTGTTTTATACCACAGGATTTAACTCAAGGATTTTGCATTTTTATTTTGAGTGATATTTAGAAATTTTATGGGATTTAACGTGTTTATTAATTATTTTTATTGACGATTTGACTGGATTTGACGCTTCAGTATGGCCATTGGCTGCTTTTGACGTTTGAAGTTTTGTCCACAGGTTTTGACTTTTGGTCAGGTTTTTCGCATGTATCCAAAATAAAATACTTGACTTTGACATCTGGCGTTGACATTTAAGTAAAGGTGACATTGAGTTCTTTGTACAACTATTCCGCTTTGCTATCTATCTATCGCACTGAGCACGTTATCTATCGAATAATTATTGTCCACATGTACCTTTATAAAGTCGATAAGCGTTGTAAATTCCTATAAATTTTTAAGTTTTCCTAAATAAATCAATATTTCAGTTACAGTCACAAATGGCGGACTAATAAACGTTCCAGAGCGGTTTCGCACTACGCCACTTTCGAAACGAATATGATCCGAACACAGAGTACTTTATTATATAGATCCGAATTCGTTTTTCGGAAGACTGACCGAATTCGGATATTAATTTTCCCACTGCCTCCGTGATCACATATTTGACTCGATCCGGACGCAGTGTACAGTGTTCATACAAATAAATCTTGAATTTCCATCCGTGAGTGACGGAGAGAAATCGGATGACGGAAAAATCGTATCTAGTGCGTTAGCTACAACTACCACACAATAGTTCTACGACTATTTCGGAAATATTACTACGTTTTCATTTGAATATGTAAAACGTACCTACCTGACGTTTAACGGCTATTTACCGGCCGGCGTAAATTGGAGAGTCCGAACATAAGCCTAAAATTTACCTGTGGTACAACTGGTTGAACCACTGTTACATACGTTAACCGATAGCCCTAAGGTTGTATCATGGGTAGATAAGTTTCACAATAGACCAACTGGTTGTATGCAACCTACACCTTTTTCAAAAATAAAATCTGAAACTTGAGCTATCGTTTGCTACTAAGCGTAAAAAAACCGCCTGCAAAAAAGTCGTAGTTATCAAAACTTTATTTTTCGTAGTCATGTGAAGCCACGTACACCTACGTAATACGGCCAGCGTAACTTGGCGAGTGTGAACAATTTTCTCGTTTATTTCTTATAACTCTCCTTTAAGCCAAGATACCATTACAATCACGACTATTAGATTAGATCTACTCTAAATCTGTGAATATAATTATACAAGTTCGCTTATTAACTTCTACGACGACGTAAAAATAACATTACAGTGACGTAAATATGAAAAAAAAAGAAGGTTCCAACCGTAACTTCAACTCTCCAAAAACCTGGGAGTTTATGTACTGATCAACTGTTACTCCACAGCTGAAGATAAAATTATTAGACTGTTATTGTAAAGCCGGGACTACAGCTACGTGTTAGCGTGTTATATAACAATATTCTGTTAAATAACACCAAAGCCACGCCTACTTTCCATGGTAAGCCGGGTCCGCAGCGGCATGTTTTTGTGTTACCTAACACAATAATATGAAAAGTGGGCGTGGCTTTGGTGTTATATTTAACAGAATATTGTTATATAACACGTAGCTGTAGTCCCGGCTTAAGGTAGGTATTAAACATTATTTAAAAAAAATAACTTGACGGTTCTCAGTTACTTACATTCTACGTCACTTACACAGTAACTGTAGATAAAGTAGTTACATATTTAGCTAGTTAGGCTATCTACCTAGGTTAAAACCAAAATAATTAGATTCAGAGACTCTTTCCAATTTATAGAGAAGGGTGTCAGGCGGCAGGCGGGTGTGCGGCGTAACGGAAAGAGCAGAGGCGTAGCGTCATTGTTGGATAATCTAACGAGAAAAAGAGACACCGTTAGTGACATAGCGTAAATAAGAGCGTGTCGGCAGATTACGATATCGAGTCTACCTAAATATCGAGTCCGTCATGCAGTGTACTAGTTATATTCCTTGGTACAGTCGTCGCGCTAATTCGACACATATTTTAACGTTTGCTAAATTGCCATGTAATACAAAAACATGAGCTCAAATAAAGAAAAAGAAGTTTTATTGACCAGAATAAGCATGTATAAAAATATGACTTACCTTTGGCCTTTGGAAGAAAGACCACAAGGATCACTTGAATAAGTTCGTCAGGGCCCAAGGATTTAAAGTGCTATTAGAAAAGTAGTTAGTTGATGAAGGCGTCACGATTAAGCTGTTAAAGAAAAAAATTGTTATTATGCGTACAAATTATTTTAAAGAATTGAAAAAGGTATGTGATTTAACCTTATAATGGGTACTTATTAATATTTAAAGCTTAGTATAGTCTTATAAGTATAGATTGATATAGATTAGGATTTTTTTTCTTTTGTATGTTTAGCAACACACGGTTTGTGTATTTTGCCACTAGTATGTAGTATAACTAGTGTGTAGTATGTAGTAAAAAGGAGGAAAAGGACAAAAAATATCTAAGATTGAACAAATTTGGAAAGGGATCAAAAGATTACGTACAGGAACTATTATTTGGCACTTAGGTTATTGATAGGTCTCCGCGCGCTCGCATACTTAAGTACCTATGTATAGCTCGACAGAAAAGAGTAGAAACGAAACTAATTTAAAGTGTGTACTTTATATTAGTTCCGTTTCTACTCTTTTCTGTCGAGCTATATCAAAAATCTTAACAGTAGGTAAGCATTCGTATAAAAGGTCTATTACATTACACTAATTTAAGGCCCCTAACCCCTTATTAAATGTGGTGTATTAACAGTAATGCAGAAAAAACCCATATCCGTTAATTAGGGCGCCCTGAATTAGGGTTCCTGATTTAGTGTAGTGTAATATGCCTTTGAGCACAGAAAAACATTGGTGTTGGCTTTTAGTAACACCACAGAATAAAAAATAGTACTAATGTATAACACTATACAGGGTTGCTAAGTAAGGCGTCCACTACACGATACTTTTGGTGTCAGTTTTGCCACAGACATGGTTATGATTGATGGTTAACCTGTCGTGTAAAGTAATGATTGACGTCGCTGTAAGGTGCACAATAAAGTGTATCTATCTATCAATCAAGAAAAAAATTGTCCGTCGCTCATGATATATGAGACTGATTGACGCCTAACCTATCGTGTAGTGGACAATCCTCTTAAAGGGTACTTGGTAAAAACGGAACGGTAGGTGAAAACGGAACAAACATACGCACAAAAAACAGCGCGAGATGGCGTTGTGGTCGAGTATTTTTTTAAATTTTATACTGAGATTTGAGATTTATAAAATGTATTAGTAGGATATAATCCTATTTCCTATTAATATTATGAATGCGAAAGTTTGTGAGGATGGATGGATGGATGTTTGTTATTGTTTCACGCCAAAACTTCTTAACCGATTGAGCTGGAATTCTGTATAGATAGTTTAGACCCTGGAAGTAACACATAGGGTACTTCTTTTCCGCGGGGCATAGCTGGTATTTACTAAAAACTTACTAAAAGTTTTTTGGAGTCGATTTTGGTATCGAGTAACTGCTGCGAGTCACGCTATAGTACTGATACTGTCAGAGACCCTTTAGATAATGAGGTAAGTAAACAAAACGTAACCTTGCCTCACAGACAATTCCAACTACAAGGCCCCGCTTTTAATCACTTTTATAACATAACATATAATCACGCCATTTTCCCGAAGGGTTAGGTAGAGGTGTACCTAGGACGCAGTCCCATAGTAGGTACACACACATTTCGCCAGATGTATGTTATTGGTCCCATGTAATAGGGGGCGATCCTATTGCCGTCTACCGGGCACAGTTCCAGACTCCAGGCAGTGATTGACATATTTAACACTACCTGACCTGGGGATCGAACCCGGGACCTCTTGATCGGCAGTCGAGCCTACTTACGCCACCCACTCCGCCACCAAAGCAGTCACTTTAATACATTATCCTAAATGACTCACTGACTGACATGCAACGCCGAGCCCAAACCGCTGATCCTAGAGCCTTGAATTTTAGAATGTAGATTCTTTTCGTTAGGTATCTGAACGTATACCTAACTATAAAAGGATTTTTGAAAATTCACATTCATAAGGGATCCAAAGAGGGTGGTGTCAAAGTTTTGGTATAAAACTTAATATCTATATATCTCAAAAACTATTACACGTTAGAAATAAAACTAGCATTTCTAAGGTGATAATGTTGGATTGTACAATTCCAACATTTCTTTAGTTATTGTCAAAAACTGTCATTAATATATATGTCAATATTTGCGGAGATGGCCCTGAAGATCCTTGATATTTGAAAAAAATCAATCTGTAAGTTCCAGCTTTTTTACAAGGTTTTAATTAACTTGCAATGTATGTATGTAAGTTAGTATGTGTGTATGTATGTATGTACGTACGGTACAAATATTGCAACTGAATTTTGAAGCACTGCTTAATTTATACATCATATTACCCATTTTCAGGACTCATCATCTGAAGAAGAGCATAACTATGCAAAGAACACTGTCACAACTAGCATCCCGCAGAAAAGAAGAAAAGTGGAAAATATTGAAAAACCAGAGGAAGACAGAAAACCAATACCCAGTAGTAAAACAACAGAAAAAAAATACATAGAGGATGACCGATGGGAGGTGTACGGGAAGTCGATATGCTACCAAATGAAAGACTTGAACGACCATCAGCAAGTGATCTGCCAAAAACTAATATCCGATGCAATATTTTGTGCAAAATTGAATAAGTTAAATGAAAATTCACACATCGTTACACCGTTGGATGAAAATTGCCATAGCTTATATACGCCTTCCCCGTCTGGATATTCGTCGTCTCCGGCGCCCACTGTTTTTGTCTCCCATTTCGCTAAAAATCAAAATGACACTAAAGCACAACCGACCGAATTCCAATTTTATCTGAATTCAGTTAGCAGTGGACACAGATAATTTAACTTTTGGGATTTTGTAGATGTTTTTCAAAATGGCGGCCGACAATGGCGGTCCACGAACAAAATTCAAATTCGTTTTCAACTTTTTGTTAAACAACAAAATGTTGATCTGGAACAGCCGAAGTGGGTGTAGGTACCTACTGTAGTGGGTAAACTTCTTTCTGCCTTACTCTTCGGGAAATGAAAAAGGTGTAATGTTATAACAGTATAGTTGGGTTTTTTAGGTTATTATACATAATTATTTCGCAGCCATTCACTATTGATGCCCTTGGTACTTGGTCACGAGGTCTTAAGGAAGACAGTTATATTTTTAACAGCTGTTCTTTGTTATTTAGTTGATATTTATTTACCATTCGTTTTAAAATATAGAGATGTGAAAAGGCTATTTAAAGATTTTAGATTTATTGTTCCTTTGTTTTCATTTCGTTCATTGTACGGCTAACGATAAATTATAATATCAATGTTTTTAAATAAATACATAAGTAAGTATAATATATTTGTCAACTAAGTTATTTTACAGAAGCTACAGAAAGTTGGAAAAGAGCCTGCCCAACGGAATCTCTGCCCAAAACTCCCATATCCCAAAGACAGTGGGACGAACCGCTCTGTAGATTAGAATTTAACAACCTGATGAATTCATCAAGTTCTTCTACAGAGCGTGCTCGCCTACTTGCTGTTGCCCGATGGGAATCGGGGCATTGGCTGCATGTTTTACCATCCCGTAATATTGGCAACCTATTGGATAACAATACTTTTAGATTGGCGGCATCCTTAAGGATTGGCGCTCCTTGTACAGTTCCTCACCGCTGTGATTGCGGAGAATCCGTAGACCGATTCGGCCACCACGGATTATCCTGCACTAGAAGTGCAGGACGCATCCCACGACACGCCAGCCTGAACGATATCATCCGTCGGGCCTTTGTTAGTGCCGGCGCCCCATCAGTGTTGGAACCCAACGGACTAATGAGGGACGACGGCAGGAGACCCGACGGTATGACCCTTGTTCCCTGAAAGCTGGGAAAACCCCTGGTGTGGGACGCCACATGTGTGGATACTCTGGCTCCTTCCCACCTTCCAGGAACAACTTCACAGGCTGGTGCAGCCGCTTTTAAGGCTGAAAACCTCAAGCGGCACAAGTATGTAAACTTAGACAAGGTTTACATGTTTGTGCCGTTTGGGGTAGAGACTATGGGTCCGTGGGGGCCTTCAGCTCTGGAACTGTACAAGGAGCTAGCTAAACGCTTGGTGGAGGCATCGGGTGACCAGAATGCTGGCCTGTATTTTGCCCAGAGGATAAGCATCTGCATCCAACGGGGCAATGCCGCCAGCATTCTGGCCACCTACCCTTCCTCCAAGGGTTTAATAGATTTAATTTAATGAGTAAGGTTTTGTATATAAAATAGTGTAGGTAGTGAGTTTTGTAAATAGTGTTTTGTGTGTTACTTTTTAATGTTTCTTTGAATAAATTATAATTATTTTTAGTAAGTATAGGTACTTACTTATAAATCTATTGTCTGTATATTGTCTGTGTTTTTTTTTAATAGTAGGCTCCTGTCCCCCGACTGAGTCAGGGATCGTATTCTCATTCATCCTTCCATTCCACACACTCCATCACCCATCATCTTGCGCTACTCGTATCACGCTTTCGTCCTATTTCTATCATCTTCATCTTTCCCACACTCCTTCATTCATCATCTGGCGCTATCACGCATTCGTCCTATTCCTATCTATCACAATCTTCATCACTCGCTCAGCATACTCCAAAAATTCTCCTCTATTACGTCCTTTCATAATATCCCATACACTCTTTCATAACATCCATTAAATAAATAAAAAAAATTTTTTAAATAAAAAATGTTTATTTGCGAAAAGAGTTAACAAACAGATGTTAATAAGCCTTATTTAGGTACAAAACAATATTGGATCCGCACTTTATAATATTTATAAGTAAGCATAGCTCTAACTGGTCTGGTCGTGCCCGCAACCGCGCACATTGATTTACTAGTCCCGAACTAAGAGTTAACTTGTATCTCGGGAACCAGTAAACCAGAGCACGACAACAGGCCGACAAAACCAGTTCAACTTAAGTACTTAGATCATAATAAGGACTTACTTGAAATTGATGCCAAAACCAGGCTGTAACCTGTACTATTGGCACCAACAACTAAAAAGCTAAATAATATATCAGTTTATCGTGTCGCAAAGCAGGAATATTGCTGGGCTATGTTTTTAAAATTGATATTTATAGGTATTTAAGTGCTATGAAGAATAACATAATTAAAGTATTATAAAGTATATTATTATTATACTATTCTATATTTTCATTTCAGTATTTCACCATGTCGTGTGTGTGTATATGATGGTGGGGGAGAATGTGAGTGTGTGAGATAGTGGGGGTGTGTATGTGTGTGTGTGTGTGTGGTATGATTGAATTTTGCAAATATTATGTGAATGGTAAGCAGGTATTATATTCTAATTATCAAAAGTTCTTCGGTTTCATCATACGTTAATTGTAAAAGCCAATCTATTATTTTACGTTTTATTTCAAATGTCGTGAAAGGGTAAATATTTAAAATTCGATTTATACGATTGTATAGTTTTGGAGCTATGATTTGGAAAAATCTGCCATAGAATTTTGTTCTATGGCTATCAGCGGAACAGACCATATCATATCTCCGTTTGGAGGTCAAATGCCCAGGATCGAATGGTATTGATGGATGCAGTCGCAATACTGTTTGGTACAAAGATCCGTCGAACCGATAGTACTCTACAGTCGGCGTACAACTCTGTAGTTGGGAAACGATAGGGTTTCTTAGTCATCACTTTTAGTACTGCTCTTTGTGCTCGCTCCAGTTGCAGCAGTTTAGTTTTCCCTGCGCCTCCCCACACAGGAATACAGTAACGCAAAATCGACTCGCATAGTGCTAGGTAAGCCATCTTTATGGTATTTGGATCGGCCGAGGATCGGAGGTTTCTGAATATGTGTATTAATTTGCGAATTCGTGAAGTTAAGCAGTCTATGTGGATATGCCAATTTAGGAGATAATCAATGTTGATTCCTAAATACCTGACGCTGTTTGTTCGTCTCAAGGTCAGGCAGGTGCAAGGAGTATTAGGGGTGGCATGGCAGGTGTGTGCTTTGATCATATATGTTTGGGGAGGTTGGGTGTTAGTCTGCAGAGAGAAAGTAATATAGTTAGTTTTATCCATATTGAGCGTTAGAAGATTATATGAGAGCCACTGTGTTACTGTCGTTATAGCAGATTCAGCATAGTATTTAACTTCATCCCACGTTTTTCCGGTAACTACGAGCGCAGTATCATCGGCGTAACAATATATATTACAGTTTGTCAATGTAAGTTTACATAGGTCATTTAAGTAGATTACAAATAAGGTTGGGCCTAATATACTGCCTTGCGGTACGCCAAAGTCAATATTACCTTCATCACTAGTCACTGATCCCAGTCTAACCATCTGTTTTCTGTTTTCCAAGTAATCTTTAAAAATGTTATAGGCTAGTCCTCTAATACCTATGTTATGCAATTTAGCTAGAAGATGCGGAATTGGCACTGTGTCAAAGGCCTTTGACAAGTCCAGGAATAAAGCAAGGCATTTTTTCTTTTGATCTAAGGCCTTTGCCACTACATCTGTGAGTGAACAGACCGCATCCTCCGTCGATTTACCTTTCCTAAAACCATATTGGTTCTCAGCTAATATTCGATTTCTTTCTAGGTAATTTACAAGTCGGTTATTTAAAAGTTTTTCAAAAATTTTAGACATTGATGGAAGAATTGATATTGGTCGATAATTACTTACACAATATTTATTTCCGGTCTTATAAATAGGGAGCACGAGAGCTTTTTTAAAAACAGAGGGAAAGTCTCCATAACTAATAGAGAGGTTAAAGATGTGGACTAGTACAGGTGCTAGGACTTGGCGTGTTTGTTTTAGGATGTTAGCAGATATGCCATCCCATCCAACCGCACAGTCACTGCGTAGGCTTATTATAATATTTTCCACTTCTTTCGCGTCTGTTTCGATGATGGCAAAAGAATCTAGGCGCTGATCTGTAGTATAGATACAGTTTGTCGAATTACTAGGAGGGACAATCTTATTAGCTAGTATGGAGCCAATAGTTGCAAAGTAGTCATTGACAGCATTTGCTGCCAATGTAGGGTTCTCAGCTATATTTAGCAGTTCGTTTGCTGAGGGGACGGGTCGTTCGATATATGTGATCTTCTTGATGATTTGCCAGGTTTTTTTGGGGTTATTTTTTGCTTTGCAGAACTCACCTCGTTCATATTCACATTTCAGCTTCCTCATCAGCTTCGTCAAAAAATTTCGATATCTGGAGTACGTTAGTTTTAGGGTTACATTATTCGGATTTTTACGTTGTTTCTTATGAAGTTTATCGCGATTACGTATGCATCGAAGGATACCTTGGGTTATCCATGGCTTCATGATTCTTTTCTTCCTTGGACAGGTTTTGATACTGGTATGTTTCGCAATTATAGTACTTAGCTGGGAAGTGATAGAACCTGCAGCGGCAGAGGCAGAAGGGAGAGAAAAAATGGTTGAAAAATCTGTGTTGAGAATTTCTGCTACGATTGCGCTATAGTCAACGTGAGAGCGTGTCGTTGTAGAGCTTTCTCTATATCCTCGGTAAAGACACAGGAGGACAGGGCAATGATCCGTGATGAAATTTCATCATTCCATTGTCTGTGCTTACATACGCCCATGTGACTGCGTAGAAAAACCAAAGAACTTACATAGTATAACGTCTTTGAGCAAAACAGCCAAACCACATACTATTTTGAATAAGACCTAAGGCCTAAGGTCAAGAGTTGTGAAGTTATCTATATATAGAGGTAGAAGATTGGCTAGAGCCAATGTAGACATGAGATCATAACTTTTTGAAAGTGCGAGCTAAATATGGTCGTCTTGGCAACATTTTACATGAGAATGTTTTTGGAATTTATTACCTTCTTACTGCTATTATACCTACCTACTTCACATTATATATACAGTTGTCAAATTATTGAAGCATACGTAGGTACATAGGTACTGAAGATAAATAATTATGAGAACTGATAAAATAAACCTTCAATTTTATAGTTAATCATGAATATTCATGCGAATAATAAATTGATCACTTTAAGGTTCAGCATATATTTCATATACATACTGATTCATACACATATATGATGTGGAATTCTAAATAAATAAATAAAAAAAATATTATTATAATATCGATTTATATGTATTTTCCTCTATCATCCCCGTGTGTTAGTCCACTGCTGGACAAAGGCCTCTCCTAATTTAAAATGAAATAAAATATAATTGACTGATATAATTGGCGTTTTTCGGAACTCCATTGTAGAGTTCTGGAATAAGAAAATCTGGAATAAAAATCTTTAGTTTTTAGTTCCGATTTTTAGTGTTAGATAAATATATTTCATATCAAAAACAACATGCAAAGTGCACCGCCCTCCCATCCGTAAAACTTCACTGTGCGTGTTGTTTTTGATATGAAATATATTTATTTGCCTGAAGTATGGTAGTATAATTTATAGTATTATAAGTTGTTTCATATTATGATTCATTGAAGTTCCACGTACTTCGCCGGCAGATACACCGACATGCAATTTTTTAAAAATAATAGCGAAAATATCCAGTCTATATATTTTTTTTATTAATATATAATCCTATGGAAAATCATTATTAGGCCTACCTAATAATGATTTTACCACCGACCGACTGAGTCACCGTTGCCTCCTTGACTAGGGTCAAGGAGGCAACGGTGACTCAGTCGACTACGGTGGCTCAGTTATGATTCTGCCAAAACAAAAGGGAATATACAATTGTCTGTATCACTTATTTCTAACGCTTGGTACCCTACACATTCTAACCAGGCGGATCGGGGAACGAGCGCGGCGTGGTGGTGTTGTCACATTTTTTTTGTTTTTGCTCTCATAAAAATACTTTTTGAGTTGAGTTTCAATTGTTTTCATAAATTTGTTTGTTACAATTGGTGATAACCAAACCTTTTGTTGTATAATATGTCTTGTGTCAATTGTCTTGGTCTCATGGTATCTCATATTTGATTTCGGTTTCGGTTGCTGTGTCGAAATATTTTGAAAATGGTGAAGCGGTACACTGTGGCTCATTTTTGAAAAGTACACAGTGACTCATGAGTCAGCTATAAGATTTCGGATAATTTTGATCTCAATAGTAGTTATTGTAGCTTGATATGAGAGAAATACACTAAAATTGTTAATTCAGACACTGATATATCTTAGATCTTATTACTTTGCCTAAAATTCTAAGCATCGTAGTAATTTGTTTAAGAAACAACTTGTGATAGTGTCTTTTAATTATTTAATAAAAAAAATTATAAGAATCGTCGTTATTTTCAGTTATTACTACGCCTGTATTGTGTACGATTAGTGTCACTGCGTACCACAGTAGTGAGTCAGTGTGTAAACCCGGTAGTGCACAGTGACTCATTTCCCTTCTGTTGGTTTTAGGCTCTTAATTTTATTTATCACTTATTTATACATAACGAAGATTCGTAAATGCTAAGTTAAAATATAATGTAATAACAACATTGTATATAAATTTCAGGTTAAACCTATGACGTTTTTATAATTTTTTCCTTCTCTGAAAAAATACCGAGCCACTGTTGCCTCCCTGACCCTACTGACAGTACTGATTAAATCCTCGGAGTAATTTTTAGTCAACGTTTATTTATAATAGCCTCTTAGTATATCAAATTATTAATTTAAATAAATCAGAGTCTAGGCCTTTCCTGTAAAGAGGCTATTAGCTATATGGATATGTATATATGTCATACACCAATCAAAATCAGTTTGGCCTCGGGATATGAGGATACAAAATCAGTTTGGCCTCAGGATATGAGGATACAAAACCCTAGTTTTTTAAATTTTAAATAAGGAACTCCAATAATTGATGACGTTATTTCATCGTCACGGACCGACTAAATTTAACATATTCATATGTTGATTTTATCATAGTTTACTATCACACATAAAAGCACATTAATACCTGAACTAGTTGTTAGTACTTATAAGGTTGTGAACCAAATAATTATTCTAACCGAAATGACTGTATTGCTAGTCTACGTTTTCGTGATTGCAGTGATTGCTGATCCGGCGTCTGATCAGCTGGTTAACTTTAAGAGGAAGACAGCTGTAAGTAGATTTTAATACCGCCCTCTTTATTTATATTAAACGAAATCATTGTAAACTTGCTCGTATTGTTCAAATCATCATCATCGTTAGCCAGTATCAGCTCATTTCGCAATGAGCTGATACAATGAGTTCGATGACTTAGGTCTAAAATAAAAAATAACCAAGCATAATAATGCCCACAATCACAATATAAAAATGTCGACGTAAAAGAATGGCAAAGTATAAAAATGTTGGAAATAGCCCTCTCTGTTTTGCCATTTCATTCTGTATTGATTGGGTCACATCCAGGTCTTTTCTGCAATAGACACGATATTCAAATGCTAACATGCTTTTTTGTTTGTTTCAGGGTCCCATCGGTACACTAACGTTGACCAGTGGGTGTCCAGTTAAAGTCAAAGACACAATTGCCGTAAATTCTAATTTAATCCGAAATGATTTCTTCATGGATGCTGTAAGTGGGTTTGTCCGAGAAAGGATTCCTGAAAGGGTGGTTCATGCCAAGGGTGCTGGAGCTTTCGGTTACTTCGAAGTGACAGATAACATCACTGAGATCTGTAAAGCGAAACTATTCAACAAAGTCGGCAGGAGAACCCCAGTCGTCGTCAGATTTTCCCACAGCAGTTTAGCCAAAGGAGAGTCCGATGCTAACATCGACAGTAGAGGATTTGCTATCAAATTTTACACGGAAGAAGGAAACTTTGACCTCGTCGGCTTTAGTACCCCAATGTTCATGACATCAGACTCTCTCCTCTTTATACAGATCATGAGAGCTGCCAAAAGAAACCCGGTCACCAATTTAATAGACCACACAATGATTTGGGATCTCATGAAAAAGGACGAATTAGGAAGGTTAGCTACATTAGCTTTAGACGGGGTTCCTCTTAATTAAATTTAATAGATAAGTAGATTAAAATATAAGTAGGTATCTGTAGGCCCAGTCTCAGTCAGTATTGTTAATTATAATAAGTCGTTAATTACTCATATAATATTATAATTATAATTAGGTATACCTACGCTTTTTCAGATATGACTTGATCAACAATCTATTTTTTGACCATGTTTCCGTAAATTATGTCCTAAGCAGGTTAATAATTTATCAAATGAATATTAAATTACCCGATAATAAAACAATGACGTACATAACTTATTTAGGGAAATATGACCAAAAAAATTGTTTATTCAGCTGTCATTGATCAAGATAAATTAGACAAGGCGTAACATTATAAATATACAGAGTTAAATCTTTAGTTTGGTATAAATAAAAAATTTAATATATAAGGTACATAATAAAAATGGATTTTTTTTTAGAAATTAATTAGTTTTGCATTATAATAATAACAATAATATATTATGCAAATAAATCCTTATAATCTTAATGAAGATATTATCATCAATATTATATAAAAAATTATCTTTATAGAATAAATCAGCCTAATCGATGCCTATCTACCTACCTAAACTTAATTTATTTAGAGGCTGCGTAAGAACAAACTTGAAATTACCATAAAGCCCAGGATAATCTGTAGATCAAGGCGGATGAGTGGAGAAATTTGCATTTTACCAAATCCTTTCCAATGTGGAATCCATACACTTACCCCCGTTTTCCCCCATTACATTTCCCCTTCCATTTAAGAACTATACTTATTATGTACGGTACAGTGCTAAGTAAGAAATTTCTCACCGCGTGCGTGAGGTGATTTTGTCGAGAGCTCAATCTCGCTGGCGGTGTGAGGAAGGCCCGATTGGTGGTATCAAGTTTTACCTGGGAAAGCCGAAATGGACAGAATTTTTGACTACTACGTCTATCCTAACGTCAAAAAAAAGGGCTCTGGGGTCAAAAATTCTGTCCATTTTAGCATCACTCGATCTAAAAGTTTATAACCTTTGCTTTGCCATCAACAGTTTAAAATTAAATAACACTTCGAATTCAGCAGTATCGATTATAATGGCCCAATTTATTTATTACACAATTTATCAGACCATGACGTGATGTTAGAAAACTGTTGCCTTCCATTCACTTTGTAAAGTCTGATAACTTATTACCTTGGGAAAGTCTTTTTACAATAGGAACTAATAGATGCAGTCACTTACCCTCTCTA
Organism: Hemistola chrysoprasaria; assembly: GCA_947063395.1. Taxonomy (NCBI): domain Eukaryota; kingdom Metazoa; phylum Arthropoda; class Insecta; order Lepidoptera; family Geometridae; genus Hemistola; species Hemistola chrysoprasaria. The sequence continues at coordinate 14,456,522 of OX346714.1, forward strand.
AGCAATAAGTCATTGAGGGGGCCGCCTGGGGAAGCACCACACCTTTGCCAGTTATTCATCCGCCAAGCAGTAATGTGCAAACATTACTGTGTTCCGATCTGAAGGGCAATGTTACCAGCGAAAATACTGGGCACGACGAGTTTCAACAACTAATAACTCAGGGTGACAGGCGCAGTGCAATGCCGCACAGAATTTTGAATTTGAAAACACTAGGTGGCACTGTGTCTGATATGCAGCAGTAATGTGCAAACATTACTGCTTGGCGGATGAATAACTGGCAAAGGTATGGTACTTCCCCAGGCGGCCCCCTGCTAAAAAGGCCTACTGTAGTGGTAGGCCTCTTTAGGTTATACCTAAAGAGGCCTACCACTACGGTACTAATAGGATTTTTTTAAAACAACAATTAGGCTGGCCAGTTAACTACACTACACCTGCAAACACCCAATCGACAATCAATAGAGACACTATGGCTTAGGACTCACGAAGCGGTTTACACTTGAACGAATTAACCACTCGTCCTAGGATTTACACCCGCGCCCGCCGCGGTGGCGGAATGGAGTTTTATTTTCAATACTCACGAGATCGGAGTTTAGTGCGGTTACGCAGCCGTCGCAGTTACGATTATCGCTTGCAAACTTGGCGGTTGCAATACGGGCGATTAAACGATCAGTTGAGTTCCAATCAGTCGCCCGCCAAACGATCGCAGAGCGCGCGGGTGCAACCCGCCGCGGCTGCGGGACCGCGACCCGCGCCTGTCGGTACAAGATGACCGTCGGTACAGCGGGACCCGCAAACAATCGCACACGCCGCGGGCGTAAAACGCGTCGTGAAATTTAATGTGTTTTAATTTTTTACATAAATATCTGTATTCTACAAAGGCTGCGGGCCCGCCACCGTGGCGGGCGCGGGTGAAAACCGCTTCGTGAGTCCTTAGCCTATAATCGCGTAATTACAAGCCCTGGCTTATTTATTATGTTCACGGTCAAATCCAAGGTTTAATCTACTTTTCCAACATTAACACAGTTTTTGAATGTTCATATCTTATTGTTTATTATATTATGCATTATATAGGTACATCTAAGGCATTTCGCCACTTTGAGTTTCGTGTTGCGGCAAAAGGCAACTGTTTATATAATCTTACTTATTATTAGTCTCAAAACTCAGTACAAGTAAAAAAAGTTACGTGTGTAACAGGTAAACAAAACGCTAGCGTGTTCTAACTCGACCCCAGCGCCATCTAGCGCAGATTTTTTGTGTACCTATGCATGTTTGTTCCGTTTTCACGCTAAAACTACTGAGCCGACTCAGCTGAAATTTGGCATGTAGTTAACTTAGATCCTGAAATAACACATATACTTTTAACCCAGTATTTATACGGGAACGAAGACAACGCGGGCGAAACCGCGGGGCAGAGCTAGTAATAACTAATAATATAAAGAAACTGCCCAGGCACGGTCGCATCGATTCATAGATAATACATATAAGTACATCGATTGTATGCAATCGACGAACGATTTGAAAGATATGCGGCAGGTATGAACTGGGTTTTTAGTTGCTACAACTGGCAACTTTTAACAAAACTTTAAAAAAGTTGACAGGTAAGTAGTTTCTCAAATAAAATTATGGTTTCTTCAAGTTGTTGCCTTGTAAGCAGAGCTCCTAAGTCGTGAGGTTTTATTTACAGCTTAGTAAGTAAACCGCAAAAACCGTCTGTGCCAAAAACTGGTTAGTTTTTCAGATTCGGTACATATCTATTTAAGTAAGTTATACCTATATATTTTTATGGTTTTACCTACTAGTGTTCAGGATATGAAAAACTTCAAAATCATAGTACATTTTTTACTATAATATTATAATGGTCCGGATTCCGACAAGAATTAATTAATTATAATTGGTAGGTAGATTGCAAGAATAAGTTTGTTATTGTTACTATTCATCTAGGGCGCGTTTACACTTTGTGGCTTGCATCGTCAGTTTTGGTCTATTCACGGAATAGTTCTTTCTGTTGCACTTTTGTATGCACGTGATAAGGACAGCAGATGAGTGATTACCGTTTGCCACCGCGGGGGCAGATGGTTTGATGAATATTATGTACTAGTTGTGCCCCGCGGTTTTCCTGTGTACACATCGTTCCCGTGAGAATATCCAGAAAAAGGTAACCTATGTGTTATTCCAGGGTTTAAACTTTAAACTATCAACACACCGAATTTCAGCCCAATCAGTTTAGTAGTTTTGTCGTTTGTCACTCTTTCACACCAAAACTACTGAACCACTTGGGCTGATATTCGTTAAGTAGATGGTTTAGACAAACTTGCACGTATATAACAAACTTTTATCCATCCTCACAAACTTTCGCTTTAAGATTAAATTTAATTAGAAGATAAATGGTAAATAGATTAAAAAAAAGACGTGTGGCACTCGGGGACTGCCGCGGTAAAGCTATTGCATTGCATTTTTTATGAACTTACCTATGCAATTAGTAACGCCGATACAACCAATGCCACCTAGAGGCGAGTTGCTGAACTAAAGAGACAAGCGTGATATTTCAAAAAGTCATTAAAAGTTCTGCTATTCGGAGTCGGAGTGGGGGGTGTTAGGTTATTTTCGTTACGGAATTTCTGGATTCGGTCTCCACGCTCAAGGCCCGCGATAGAGCTATGCAATAGCTTAAAAATATGCTAAATTTAAGTAAATAAACAGGAACAACGGCACCATGCAAGCGAAAGATTATAACTATAAGTATAATATAAGAACACTGAAATTTCGCAGCCATTAAGTATAATGTGACGAATGTGACAATGTTGAATCATGTGTAAACGCTTCTTTACCTCAAAAACAAAACAATATATGAATATTATGTAAATAGAGATTTAATCTGTGATTATGGTTGTCCACTACTAGAAATAGGCTTCCCCCATAACGGGGGGTTTGCCAATATTACTCGCCACGCTAGGGAGGGCGAGTAAGCGAGCGCAGTTTGATGGTTTTTACAAAGATAATACCTATGTAATCTCTGTAAAATGTTAACATAACATACAATTTCAACTCAAACTCAAACTCAACCCGACCTCAACCTTTTCCCGAATGGGTAGGCAAAAGCGTACCTATCCAGGACTCAAAACTCTAGACTAAATAAAAACTCCGACCCTGAATACCCAGAAATCGATTTTTAGATCTGTTAGGACTTTTTAGACCAACCTGCACAAAGTCTTCTCCACTTTTGCCGAGCGCTATTAAACCGTGACGCGACTTGTAGGTAGAGACACACCCACATTTCGCCAGTATGATATTATGGTCTCATGTGATAGAGGACGAGCCTATTGCCATCTACCGGGAACAGTTCTAGGATCATTGAGTCATTGGGAAAATTCCTAATGGAATAATCCAATAACACTTACAGATCGAACGCGGGACCTCGTGATCGGCCACTACGCCACAGAGGCTGTCTTGTAAACTGTTAATACCTAAGTAAGTAATTTTTTATTTGAGGCTAGGCCCAAACTTCGATTATCGCGAGCCTAACGGAATAAACTTGGACAAAAAAGGATCACATAATTTGCATAGTAAGTATCAAGTTTACCGTTTCGAGTCCACATTCTACATTAATCATGATTTATAAACAAATCTATAATATAATACACCAACCAGTTAAGTTTAGCAGATTTACAGTTAAGAAATTCGTCGACCGAAAAATAATATAATAAGTAGGTATATTACAACCGTTGCAAGGCTGAGTGACCAGCGGTATAAAGCGCAGTTTCTTAGGTCAAGACGGGCTGTTTCGTTTGAACACTGTTGGTGGATTGTTTAAAAATATAGTTTAGTACAAAATAATAAGGTACAGGTCGTTAGCACGCGATTAAAATAACACAAGAGTAATTTCAATAGAATATCTATTATTTTCTTAGTCGTTACGTTACGCGTCTACGCGTTCTGTAAGTTTTCCGAAATCACCTTTAAGTAATGTTACGCGCATAGATTTGATATGTCAAGATGGAGTGCCATCTCAGTGCTGAAAAATAGAGCATAGCCTCAATGCGTGTGTGATGATTACGTGCATTTGATATCTGATTTCAAATGAAATATTTTATGACGGCTTATTTTTTACAGTGTATTTAAAAAAAATACTTTGGTGAAAATAATGTGAAATTGTGTTGGTTACCGATGATAATATTAGATTAGTTAATTGAATTTTAACCTCATTTTCGTATATATGTATATGTTATACAGGTCTCCTCGTGCGCTCCGACAAGATACCGCCGTCATACTTGTTAAAAGCGGCAACTTAAATTACGCCAAATTGGCGTAATCGAGCCTATCACAAATTTTAACGCACATTACAATTTGGAAATGGGTCCGTATTTTCAAAGCTTTTATTTTTAAGTATTGCGGTATCTGTTTAGAGCGCGAACGAAGACTTAATTTATATAAACTAGTTTTATAATTCCTGTACATTTTAATGTACCTTATACGCACTTAAGCCGACCTACTTAATATAATTACCTATAAAAAAATGTCTTGCCAGTTACGGCTTGAGTCAGCCTGAGAGGGAAGACAAGCAATTGCGTCCAACTTTTGGACATATTTTTTCCACGCGTTTACTGCTTCAGTGCGGAAATCTATAGTGATATACCAAACCTATGTTTTTACGTGTTTATGAGTGCATACGTCTACCTTTTGTATGAATGTATTAAGCCTGTACCTATCTATTTTGTGACTTTAACATATTTATCATAACATTTATTTAAATGTGTCAGTGTCAGTCAAGTCCTACTGAAGTTCTATCGCCGAAGTTTTAATGTGTAGTCAAAACTGAAGTGAAAATGAAGAAGTTGTTAATATTGGTCTTGGTGAAGATGGCGGTGACTGACGTTCAGGAGAAGCCAGCGCCGGCTGCACAGCAGATGGTCAATTTCAAGAAACAGACAAAGGTAAATCTTGCAAAGAAAAATTGCTCTCTATAAGACCTGGCGATCTTAATCTGGCTGTTTGACTTTAATGGAGGTTTTTAGCTTCTTTAGTATTCAGTGCTAATGTCGTAATTTTTTCCGCAGTTACAAAGATGGCTCTTAACTTTCAGTAAAGGTGAACGCACACTTATCAGTTATATGTAGCTACTAGGGTTCCCTATTCATTCGCATACTATTATTAGCCATAATTTTACAACTCATAACATTTTAAGCCATAATATATGTAATAGCTAATGATCACCAGTCATAACGTCAATACTCCTATTATAACTTGTTATAGTTTTAATTGTCCTAACATTTGAAACCTTTAATATTCTATGTCCTAACCATTGATAACCATATTATTTTATGCCATAATCCTAACATGTCCTAACTATTGATATCACTAAAATTATGTGCCATATTCATATATTGCTCGAATGTTAACTTTGTCATAATATAAATTAAACCTAACCTAACCAATAGAATTTTGAATGTTCCTAACTCATTAACGTAGTAAACATCTTTTCTATGTAGCAAACTGTTGATATATCACATTGCTATAAAAAAATATTATAGGAAGGCGCTATTACTGATTATGAATAAAAATGAAGGTAGTTTCATTATTATTATAAAAGTAACACAACGTCAAATTTTAGTGTTAATATTTGGAACAAAGTGTTTAAAATAATTTTTATTTGATTACAATGGAAAACGAGTGCAAAATATTTACAACAAAAAGAGGAGCCAACAAATTAAATATCAGTGGATTTATATATGAAAAAAATCGAGTAAATAAAAAATGTTATTATTGGGTATGTGAGTTACGGCGAGATCCTTCCCATAAATGCAATACAAGAGTGTTACTATGTTACGGTATATAATCATATCCCTAAGGATATACATAACTATACTACGGCTTTATCTTACTGCGACATATACACCAGAAACGCTAATATATATACATATATATACACTATATATCATAACACTGTACCAAAAATACTCTTCTAGATAAAGTGATGGAATAAAATTTGAATTCGTAGAATTTGTAAACATACGTAACAAGCAATATTCAGGACAACACTAAAATATACCTCACTTGAAAAAATACGTACAATACCGATTATATACAATAACAATTATGAACAATGAAAATTAGGACAAACACCATTATGACAACTAACAATAGGAATAAAAACTATTATACACAAAAATATTATATCAATTAAATTTTAGGACAATTTATCAGTATTACTACAAAAAAATATGTATTTCCAATATTATGACTAGAGGAGGTTATGACAAATGATGTATGCGGAAAAATTTTATGACAAAAGACATTATGCGAATCAATAGGACACCAGCTACTAGGTACGCAACTGATTAGAATGAATGAATGAAAACTCTTTATTGCTACCACAATATACTTAAAAGAAAATAACCAAGAAGAAAACCTTAAAACTAGAAAGAAGTAACAACTGGCGGCCTTATCGCTCAGAGCTTACCTTTTATATATTATTAACTAGCTGTGCCCCGCGGTTTCACCCGCGTTGTCATCGTTCCCGTGGGAATATCGGAAAAATGCGTTATTCCAGGGTCTATGCTTAAATGCTACCTAAGTACATGCCAAATTTCAGCCCAATCGGTTCAGTAGTTTTGGCGTGAAAGAGTAACAAACATCCATATATCCATCCATCCATCCTTACAAACTTTCACATTTATAATATTAGTAGGATTCAATTTTCGTTGTTTTCTATGTTATATATATATTTATATATAATATATACCAGAGACTATTTCATCGAGTTTAGTATTAATTTATGTAAAATAGGTATACTTATTTACATTTAGGTAATTTAGTCAGCGGTTTTTTATCTCTCTGAATTCACAGATCCTTTCAAACATGAACTAAAATATTGCCAATAATTAGCATGTTTTTCTCAACTTCACCTTTATTATAAAAAAACTACCAAACTATACCAGCCAAGTTTCTTTAACCTTGTTTATCTTAAATCTACACGACCCAGAATAGATACTTATGACAATGTAGTTTCACCGTTTTTTCGGGGCCAATAAATTGCTAAACAGTTTTTTTGACCCATTCAAAGTCAAAGTCAAAAAGATTTATACAAATAGGTCACAATCTGACACTTTTGTACGTCAATGAAAATAAACAGTAATGAGTCTACCGTGCGTTCGGAAAGATACCTTTACAAGAAGAACGCACAAGAAACTTGTAGGGCTTAATTTTTTCAACTGATTGTTTTACAATATTTGGTTTGGTTACATTCGTTTGTTTTGAAGGTGCCGCGTGGTGGCTATGAGGAAGTTCCCAGGCATCTTTCATTTTCTTCATTTTCCTAGCAGAGTGACCAAGTGACATTCAGGTGGTTGGGCCGACCTCATTTCTATGAGGCATTCTATCAAACTATTAGGAACCCTTAGGAGGAACCAATGACGAGGATAGAAAAGATATTTCTTCATTAGTATTTTATTTAAGTAACATTATAATTAGTTACAACTAATTAGTAACCCCGTGGAGTTCCTCCGCCGTGGAGTTACCGGCTTTAGAATAGTGCTCCACCTTCTCTACCCGTGGTTGCCGTAAGAGCCGGCTAAGGGTTAACAGATCCAGAGGACGGGCAGCAGCGTCCTCTGCAAGAAACCATCGAACTGCGCTCGACAACCCGCCTGCCAAGCAAATGGCTTTATGAGGGAGGCCTATGTTCAGTAGTGGATTACCAACGGCTGAGATGATAATGATGAATTAGTAACACTTAATTATAAAGTGGCGTTTATCTAGTTATACTACATAAAATACGTTTTAAAACAGCAAATATGTATTTATCAGAAATATGGAGTTCTTAACGAAAGAACTTTAAGTACCACTATTTTTAATTCCAGGGGGTTAGAACGAAACTGTAAATACGCATTGTTTAGGTGCAAAAGAGAAAAAAACGGGGTAAACAATTTTTATCACTGTCATGCCAAGCCTGCAAGTGTTCTCTGGAGCTGTGTATAATTTAATATATAATAATAACGTCACAGAACTGATCTAATTGTAAAGTCGGAAGGTAGCTTCAGGAACTACTTGTACAGAATATACGTATATGGTATATAGTATGGTATATATGTATATATTTAGAATTATAAAGTAATGTCATGAAAGTAAAAGAAGCGAAAGCTGTGGTATGTCAGGATCGTAGCCAGTGGAAAGAAATAGTATGTGCCTAGTCCATCGGGAACAAGGCTTGACTGTATGTATGTATGCATTAAGTATACTCTTAAAAGAGTCATTGAAACAAAACATCATTTATGGGAACAACTTTCACTTACTCTAAAATTGTGAAAAATGCTAGAGAAAAAGTTCATTGACCCTTAGAGACTGCACATATAACGTTTTAATAATCGCGCAGATACTGCACGTAGGTTTATATACACACAATGTCTCACAACTTACACACAAGGCTCTATCGAAAAGTTCGGAACGCAACAAGGTGGAATAAACCATGACATTATTGTTGAGTAACAGCTGATTTTTTTTCGTGATTTCCGAGTTGACTCCTTAAATACTATTATATTTGTTCTGTGTGTAGATAGTGTCCAATGACCCTCGTTAACCTGTTTAATATAATCGCGTCTATAGTTTGTGCTGATTTGATATATCCTAACAATAGTACTTATACATCTTTGTGTAGGAAGTTATATCCGTTTTAGTAATAATAAGGTGTTAAAAAAAAATTATATACGTTTTAGGTATGTCTTAGATATTATATTATGTATAAATATTATCTAAATATATGAAAATTCTTTACAGGTCCCCATAGGGATAATGACAACCAGCGCCGGTGCACCCATCGAGTACTCAGATGCCTCAAGCACACTCAACAAACGTCTGATCTTCAATGAATACCTCATGGACAGCTTAACACATCTCGTACGAGAAAGAATCCCTGAAAGATACGTCCACGCTAAAGGCGCCGGCGCTTTCGGCTACTTCGAAGTAACACACGACATCACTGACATATGCAAAGCGGCTTTATTCAGTAAAGTTGGTAAAAGGACTCCAGTAGCTGCGCGATTCAGCACAGTCATACTGGAAAGAGGAGGCAGTGATGTAGCCAGAGATCCCAGAGGTTTCTCTATCAAATTCTACACTGAAGAAGGCAACTTTGATATGGTCGGCTTCTCCACGCCCATGTTCGCGATCAAAGATCCTGTTCTCTTCACAACTTTCGTAAGAGCACAGAAACGTAACCCAGCCACGAATTTGTTCGACGGAAACACTTTTTGGGACTTCCTAACCTCACGTCCAGAATCTTTGCACATGTTTATGTTAATCTTTGGAGATAGAGGCATTCCTAATGGATTTCGCTTTATGCCTGGCTTCAGCGTCCACACTTACCAGCTAGTCAATCAATACGGAGAGAGCTTCTTCGTCAGGTTCCATTTCACGCCTGAAGGAGGTTTGAAAACTCTAGGTGCAAAGGAAGCCAGGAAAATCTCTGGAGAGGACGGTGATTACTCAACTAGAGATCTTTACAACGCTATAGGCAGAGGCGAATTCCCCACTTGGAACTTAAGCTTCCAAGTTCTTACTCTAGAAGACGTCAAAACTGCTGGGTTTGACATTTTTGACGTGACTATGACTTTGCCACTTGATAAGTATCCATTAAGGCCTGTGGGAAAACTTGTCTTGAATAAGAATCCCATTAATTACTTCGCTGAGGTCGAGCAGATGGCAATGAATCCATCGAACCTTGTTCCTGGAATCTTGGGAGCTCCTGACAAGTTGTTTGAAGCTCGTCGTATAGCTTACAGAGATACTCAGCACTATCGTCTAGGGGTGAATCATAACAGCATTCCTGTGAATTGTCCTATACAAAGCGTGGTTTTAGCTTACAACCGCGATGGACGAGCTCCCGTTGAAGACAACGGTCGAGACGTACCAACATACTATCCTAACACTTTCAACGGTCCAGTACCTTATAAGGATCCTAAGAAAGCTGAGCTGGTTGAAATCCATCAGGATGAAGAGTTAACTAATTTCCCTCAAGCAAGAGCTGTTTACACAGATGAAATGGGTAAAGACGAAAGAAGTAGACTGGTACAGAATATTCTGTATAGCTTAGCAGGGGCGATTCCAGAGTTACAAGATAAGGCTGTGAAGTTGTACACACTGATACACCCTGATCTAGGAGACCGGATTTACCAGGGATTGCAAGTGAATAGGAGTAAATATCACTGGGAGGAATAGTTAGCATTTGCTGCGACTTGTAGTTTTAACCGCGTTGGCTTCGTTGTCGTCGGAATATCAGGCTAAAGTGTCCTTTCTCAAGGTCTCATGTATCTACGTATACCATAGTTCATTTAATTGGTTCAGCGGTTTAGGCGTTTAGTTCCTTATAGTTATATGGACGACAACACACAGACAGCGTGCGCTATTCGAGCGTTTTTTTATACTTAACGTGTTACTAAAGATGTAGTCATACTTAAGGAGTGCATGAAGCTGTCTGACTGAACAACTTTCAAAAGTAAGAACTGCGAAATTAGAAAAATAAATTTAGACTTCCCATATAAAATCATCATCAGCTGATCGGCAGATTTGTATGAAATATAGATAAACGATTTTGCAAAGTTCGCATTCTTTCTTTGGCAAGTTGTTTAGGTTGACGATTATGTAACCCCCTTAAGTATTACTACACAATTTTGTTACGTTGTATGTAACCCTTTGGAAATGTCATCGCAAGGATTTCCTGTCTGCTGCCCATATGGTGCACATTAGTCCATATTATACGTTATCAAAAACTATTTCACGCGCAACCGTTGTCATTTAGGTTTACCTATACTGCATTTGTTTTTGTGATTATGTAAACGTTTGTTTTACCTGTTTACACCTTAATTTTTACACCTGTAAAAATTGACAGAAAAAAATGAGTACTGGAAGAAGCGTAGAGCTGTTTCTTGGTTTTAGTGCTAAGACTTTTCCTAATCGTTCATGCTTCCGACACTACACGCACACGTCCCGCGCCGGCGTTCTATCCGCGTTAACCTTTAATTTATTAAACATGGCTTATAGCTAGAGTTGCAGATCAAAAAAAAAATGAGATTACCTTGAGAATGTAACGTGCATAGACCTCGTAAAATACAACAATAAATTAAATGATCTTATGTAAGAATATAAAATAATAATGTACCTACTTAATTTAACGTTTCATTTTGATATTATGTATTGGTATTAGACAGGTTGGTACCTACTACCTCTACCTACTACTCTAATTTTAGTGGCTGCAATGATCTAGGTTCTTAGGTGTAGTGTTCTATCTAACTTACTTAGATTGAATACTTATGAATAGAATAAAAATACTATAGTTACTACATTTTTATTTATAGTTATTCTAAGGGCCTCTACTCTATCACCATTCTCGAGTAAAGTTCCAAGTAAGCTACAGTGGCGAGTAAGGCGCAGTGGCAATTTTATAATGTCCGAGTTATGCTAATCGGCACATAAACTGGCCTTTTTTTTGTGTAACCGTCAAAAGTTACTTGAGACTTTTACTTGTCGAGTAGCACTAATCGGCAGGTAGTAATCAAAACTTTACTCGAGGATGGTGAAAGAGGCCCTAAAAATATTCATAGGGTGGCCTCCTAATATTATAAATTCGAAAGTTTGTGAGGATAGATGGATGGATGTTTGTTACTCCTTCACGCCAAAACTACTGAACCGATTAGGCTGAAATTTGGTATGTAGGTAGCTTAGACCCTGGAATAACACTGTTTTTCTCGAAATTCCCACAGGAACGGTGTCTACGCGGGTGAAACCGCGGGGCACAGCTAGTAGGTAATAGATTCATTCCATTGCCACCATGGGGTGACGATTGGAATTTTTTTATTGCCAGTAGTGGTGGTGGTGACTGGGAATAGACGGCTTTTTTATGTCATTGTATTAAATATATAGAATATTCAATCTGCTTTTTGAAAAGTATAATAACGTGTTACATAAGAGTAGTAATATTAAAAGGGGTGCATCTACCAATAAAGTGGACTGTAAAGTTCCCTAATGGAGACCACGGACCGGCAAACGCATAGAACGTCTACCCACAAGGTGGACAGACGCTCTGACAAGGACAGCAGGAACACGCTGGATGCAGGCCGCTTACAACCGGACTGGATGGAGATGGGCGGCCTACGATCAGCAGTGGACGTCCTGAAATGATAGTGGTCATGATGATCCACCCATCAACCTGGACTTTCAAAAGAAAGAAGAAAGAAACAGCAAGCGAAATTAGAAAAAAATCAACTTCCCAGGGTGGTATGCCGTTTGACAGCAGACATTAAGCAATGAAACGCTTTCCAGTCTTCTACTGCTGTTCGTAATAAGGGGTCCGGTTTGCATGGGAAGTACATTTATTTTAAAGAAAGGGAAGTAGAATTTTTTTTTTGAGAATTTCGTTTCGTTAGTATTACTAATATGCTACACCTTTTATAACACTTTGTAACTTTATAACACTTTTATAACTCTTAGCTAAGTTTAGTTTTAGCAAAAGGTTTCTTAAGTTTTCGAGTAAAGTTTTTAATCCTCACATAATATCTATAGCTTTAAAGTTGGTATAATATATAGGTATAATAAAATATAGACATTCTAAAAATTCCAAGGTAACGAAAACTTACTTACCTACTGTTAAAACCTAGCTTAGCAGAATTATTAAGTATTAAGTACAATAGATTTAAGTTAATAAATGAATTACTTATGTTCTTCGATATATATAATTATTGTTATATTGTGTACTTAATAAAGGATAAAAATTATTTTATGTTTGCAATAATTATTATACATAACATAACATAACATAACATAACATAACATAACATAACATAACATACATTCACGCCTTTTTCTCGAAAGCGTAGGCAGAGGTGTACCCAGGACTCAGTCCCATAGTAGATACACCCACAATTCGCCAGTATGTTATTGGTCCCATGTAATAGGGGGCGACCCTATTGCCATCTACCGGGCACAGTTCCAGACTCCAGGCAGTTATTGAGATAATTCCTGATGGAAAAATCCAATATTTAACACTTGCCTGACCTGGGGATCGAACCCGAGACCTCTTGATTGGCAGTCGAGCATGCGCCTTCTACGCCACCGAGGCAGTCAATTATTATTATACTAATAATTATTATACTAATAATTATTATACTAATAATTATTATACTATATATTATATTATATTTATTATTATATTTATTATATTATATATTAGTGGGCGCATGCTCCACTGCCAATCAAGAGGACCCGGGTTCGATCCCCAGGTCAGGCATAGTGTTAAATATTTGATTTTTCCATTAGGAATTATCTCAATAACTGCCTGGAGTCTGGAACTGTGCCCGGTAGATGGCAATAGGCTCGCCACCTATTACATGGGACCAATAACATACTGGCGAAATGTGGGTGTATCTACTATGGGACTGAGTCCTGGGTACACCTCTGCCTACCCCTTCGGGAAAAAGGCGTGAATGTATGTTATTTTTTATTATTATACACTATGACTACTTTTAACCGGGTTCGTAACGAAAGCCGAAGGCGTGCTATATTCGTCACGTACCATGTTTTTTTAAAATAATTTATGTTCATAACAAATTTCTTTGTTTACTAATGACCTTTTTTTCCCGTCAAACTCAACAAACTCGAAAAAAAGAAGTCATTCTCGCAAAGCTGATCGGTAAAAGGATTTTTTTTTTGCGAGTTTAGCTATTCATTAATTACAAGTTCTTTGGTTGACAAGTAGATGCTCCCCGTTAAGTCATCATCATATCAGCCGTAGGGAGGCCACTGTTGGACATAGGCCCCCCAAAGGGGGGTTATTGCCAATACTCGCCAAGCTTGGCAGGCAGGTTGGCGAGCACAGTTTGGTAGTTTTTACGCAGAGGACGCTGCTGCCCGTCCTCTTGACCTGATGACTCTGAACCTTTGTAAAATTTTCAAACTTTTTTAAGTACCTACTACTACCCCGATAAGTATAAAGTACACATATTTGTAACAAGTACCTATAAAATTTAACACCCCCCCTTATGGTGGAGGCCAATGTCCTGCTGCAGTGGACTTCCTGCGGATGAGATGAGGATAATGATTGATTGAAGAAGCTTGACATTATTGATAACGCCGGGTATTAGGCAATAGTGAATAATGCCCATGTTAATCACTTGGTCCGTGACATAGGTACCTAATAAACAGTGGTCAGTTCTATTATATTCATTTATCGACTGAGGGCTTCTGGTGTATAGGCAAAGGAAATCAAGTACTACTTAAAGAAGCGACCCTCACCTCCTACATTTTACGTTTCCTGCACCGAGGCAGTAACACCCATACTTACGCACACATTTGCGTGTAAACGCGTTATGTTTCCACGTAGATAGCTTACCTCTACGTGGAAACATAACTCGCTCGCAGCCGATTGTATGGCGTGTTGGGGATCTGGTACTTATTAGGTGTGTACAGAACAATGAGTAAGTAATATCTTAAATTTCAATCCCCTCCGACACAAATCTTAAAACCTATTGTAGTTTTGACAAGTTTTGACGAAGTAAGCGAAACCAGGCTGTGGAATGCAAAAAAAATCGCACGGTCTAAAAAAAGTCCTTAAAAATAGGTGCTTTTATAACCAAAGTCGTAAAAATCACGTGCATTCATGCTAGGCTATGGCACATGAAAGGTTAGTGAAGTATGAAGTTTAAACAACTTCATGTAACCAGATCTGAGGTAATAAAGCGCCCTTTCACGATTATTCGTAACGTGGGAAAGGGAAATAGGATTTAGCTCTATTTTACAAGGCTTTTATTTATCGTTAAGTTTGTATCAAAAAAATGTCAAATCGTGCAAATTTTATTAATTCTACTAATATTATTACAAACAATATGGCGCATGGCCCAAGATGGCGGACTAATTATGATATGTCTTGTTTGTGCACGCTTATGATATCTCTTACCTAATAATATGAAATATAAAATGAAAGTGTGTACTGAGTAGATTACGAAAAAGAACGTTGTTAAAAAAGATTTATAATAAAAAAAATTACAAATCAAAAGGAGAATAGTGTTGAAGGGTCGGCAACATACTGGCAGCGGTAACCGTTCACCTTCAGGCAGCCCTTCTTGTTGAACCTGTGGCATGCGTACTCGTATTTCTTCTATGCTGTGAAGATGCTGTGGCATAAAAAATAGTAATTTATTTTCTGTTGTTTTAGGTAAAGTAATTATAAATATTTCAATTATTATTTAAATTTTGAAATCTCCCTAACTTTGTGAAAAAAATTTAGGCGCTTTGTTCAACAACCAAAGACCATAATATACATAACAACCAAAGGCCATACTCCTTTAAGTTTCAGTGCCGCAACATGTGTTTCATTTATGAGACATAGCAAAAACAAGTTCTTGAACTAATATTTTAATATTATTTACAGTACGGCCATAGCTGTCATTGCCCTACACCGCTAAGTAATCTAAGACCTAAGTATTTTCAATATAAGATATTTTTATGTAAATCGTATCCTAGCCTAGACGAACTTATGTACATAGAAAACTCAATTAGCTCAGCATGCTATGCTATTCGTAGTTTAAGAGATGAGGTGACCGTGACCCATTTAAAAATAGTTTATATGCGCTAGTAGAATCCAAATTAAGATATAGCATAAAATTTTGGGGAAACAGTTATGCGTATAATATGAATAGGGCTTTCTTAATGCAAAAAAGAGCCATCCGGACGATTATGCGAATCCCCCCTGGGAGTCCTGCCGGGATTTTTTTTAAAAATTGGATATATTAACGGCTCCTAGTCTACGAGTATATAATATCTTGGTAACACTTATGGATGTCGTAAAACATCCATATAAATATGAAAGCTTAGAGCAGAGAGAATTAAGAGTAGGTACGAGGCGTAAAGATCTCGTGTCTGGTTTGCACCCACAGCATATATCTAAGCACGCATCTCATTACCAAGCCGTGAAAATGTTTAACGTATTGCCTACGGATATGAAGGACAATAATATGACGCCTAAACTGTTCAAAATTAAACTGCAGAATATTTTGTTGAAGGGGTGTTTCTACACAGTCAACGAATTTATGACTTATAAGAATTTTATAAATTAATTTAATTTTAAGTGCTTGTTATTAATATTATTTTGTATTTTAAATTATGTATATTATGACTGTATAATGTATTAATATAACTAGTAATTTGCATGAAAATTTCAAATACAATGTAATATTGTGTGTGTATAAATGATATATGATAGCTGCAAGAAAGACACAATCCTATGAAAAAATTACCCTATCGGTACTTTATATTCCCCTGTTTCATCCGAATAATATAAACTCATTCTATAAATTTAAATCTTGATATTTTTAAGTACTTAAACTTATATAGTAAAGTAAACTATGTCCCTGTCATTTTAGTTTCTTTTATAAACTCTAGGTTTTTTCACACTGAACTTCATAAAATTACAGTTTTACTCGCGTGTTTATTCTCGCGCGTTGACGTTCACTCCAAAAACAATGAAGAGTTTAATAATAACATGATTAGGACATAATTTATCTTCAACTTCATAATATCAGGATCTAAATACATATTTCAAAATAAATGTTTTTTTTATTCGGGGGAAACAGGGGAATACAAAATTCGATTTGGTAAATTAAAAATTTTCCATATTCAAACTATTAAGAGCTCCCCTTTCCTGTTAAGCCGCGTACCTAGGCTGCCTGGAGTGCTTTTATAGTCTTTAGACTATTAGAACGTGATAAAATATTTTCATGATCATTGTTATAACTCAATAGATATTTGCTTATTGAACTACTATAGCTGTGAATCGCGGTTTCACCCGCGTAGATATTGTTCCCGTGGGAATATCGGGAAAACACTCTATGTGTTATTCCAGGGACTAAGCTACCTACATACCAAATTTCAGCCCAATCTGTTCAGTAGTTTTGGCGTGAAAGATTAACAAACATCCATTAATCTAACCAAAACCGCACTAGATGGCGCTGAAGGTGAACTCGCAAGCGTTTTGTTCACCTCTTCAAAATGTAAGTTTTTTACATTGTACTGATACTTGAGATTTATAATATTAGAAGGATTTATCTCAGTTTTAATCTTCAACGAACATAGCAGATATGTTGCTATCACAAATGAAACAGGCGCTTGCCAAACTGCGTTCTACTGATATGACACGGAAGTATACGGAGGACATATTTATGAATAAACTAAACCTAACTTTTAATAGGAATAACTTGTAAAACATTTATTTTGCGAGGTCCTTCCATCTTCCGTGCGAGATCATCGGCGGCCGACGTCACTGACGCCTAAAGCCCTTGTTACGAACGCCGTAGTCACAACCCAAAACCCTCCCCCTGTCTACGGTTGTTTCTATGGTCGATTGTTTCTAGTATAGTACTATTTGTTATTCTGTGCTATTATGAATATAATAACATTTATGTAGTTGCCTAGATATCACATTTATAAGGAAGTATACATGAGTATAATAGGTATCTTATGGTTTCAAAACCGCAGACATACAAGGCGCTTACATTTGAACTGGTCAATCGGAAGAATGACATTCTATTACCTACCTTTTACTTTCGCTTGCTGCTATAAGACCGCCACCTGCTTTACGATAAGACTGCCAATTGTAACACAATTTTTTTATGTATTTTAGTTTTAAGGTTTGTGATGTAAACTACTAAAGAGTTTAGGTACATAATGAACCTATCTTAAAGACTACCTCGGTGGCGTAGTGGGCGCAAGCTCCACTGCCGATCATGAGGTTCCGGGTTATATCCCCAGGTCAGACAATCTGTTAAATATTGGATTTTCCCATTGGGAATTCTAGGAAAGCGTGCTCCATCTTAGGCCTTATCTTCACTTTCCATCAGGTGAGATTGTGGTCAAACGCAGACCTATTTAATATATATATATTTAAAAAATATTATCTCAATCACTGCCTGGAGTCGTCTATCCACCTTGTGGGTGAACGTCCTACGCTGCGCTTGCCGGTCCGTGGTCTCCACACAGAGAGAACCTTACAGCCCCATCGGCCATCAGTTCTTCGTGCTGTGTGCCCTGCCCGTTGCCACTTCAACTTGCTAATCCACTAAGCTAAGTCGCGTCGGTAAGTTTCGTTCTACGAAATACGTCTATCGGTTTTGGAGCAGGACGTCAGTTACGCAAAACGTCACTTTCGCACAGCGTCCCTTTCTCAAAATGTCACTTTCGCACAATATCACTTGCAGAACGCCACTTTCGAGAATATCTTCCAAGCCATTTTTTTCTCAGGAGAGGTCTTTAGGAGGTACCTAATATTGACGGTCTCCTCATTTATTTCTGACACAATCTAATTCGCTTCGATAACGCGGATGTATTACAACTTATTATCTGTACTTAACTACTATTATCTACATAACATATTTGCATACATCTGATTACATCTAACATTTCGTCCAAATAAATACATAGTATCTAAATTAGCATTTCACAATACGATTGGAAAGATAGGGACTTGAAATGTAATAACAATTACGAAATTTTCAATTATGTACTTACGTCGTGTTTGAAAAATAGGTAGAGATTTTAATCAGATATTATGAGTCTTTGTTTAGGCATTTCGTTTGTTATTGGTTCATTACATGCCTAAGTATGTATTGACTTACGAGCTTATTGCATTTGGCATAAGCTATTTCATGAATATACCTACCAAATAACTAACGCAGCTCTTGGCGGTCATTAGGAGACATTTAGACGTAGGTGCTCTATGTGGAATAAAATTTATTGAAAATCTTTATTCCACTTTGAGCACCCGCCAAAAATAATGACAGGTGCTCAAAGTGGAATACTTTGGTTTTATTGCCAAAAACGAACTCTTCCACTTTGCAGGCATCTAAGTAGGTAACCCGATTAACCAAGTTACAAACTTAGCTGTTCAGGCACAGAATATATATTAGTACTAACGTACAGAAAACTCACTCTCGAAGAATCACCCTTTAAGGTATAAGAATATGCCTACGCATTCTATAGAATGCACCCAACTGTGCCCCGCGGTTGCACCTGCTGAAAAGTAAATGTATCGTAGCAAAATTCTTAATTAGTTCAGCAATCAGTGTTATTCAAGGGTGTAAGAAGCTATCATATACTAAATTTCAGTCAAATTTGTTCAGTAGTTTTAACGTGAAGAGGTAACAAACATACACAAACCGACACACTTTCGCATTTAAAATATTACCCAGAAACACATAATAATATATCTGTATAAATTATTTTTTGAAAGAGTGTGTCCAATGACAGCAAACAATCCGAATCGGCATTACGCACTTTAAGTACAAGTGTAACCCAAATAGAGAGGAAGTGTGAACTCGGTCAAATAGTTATAATAATATGTAACGAGTATAATATGTTATAATATGTTGGTATCCAATAAATCTACGAAACAGATTGATATCAATTTGATTGTCTGCTAGAGCTTTATTACGAGTGTAATTACTGTTATTTTGATAACAGAATTGGTGTGTTTGATTTGATAAGAGCACAGGCGGCGAAGAGAACGGTCGCAATCATATAAATCACGCCTTTTTCCCGAAGGGGCAGGCAGGGGACCCAGGACTCAGTCCCATAGTAGGCACAACCACATTTAGCCAGTATGGTATTGGTCCCATGTAGCATTGGGCCAGCTTATTGTCATCTACCGGGCACAGTTCTCCAGGCACTTATTAAATAATTCCTAATGAAAAAATCCAATATTTTACACAATACCTGACCTTGGGATCGAACCCGGGACCACATGATCGGCAGTCAAGCTTGCGCCCACTACGCCACCGAGGCAGTCCTCGAGGCGAGGTGAGCCGAGTTAAATTAATAAATAGTGTAAATTCTCATTATTTTAACGATTCATTCTTAAATATACTTAGATTAATTGTTTTTATTAAGTCGTGATGACCTGAAGCTAGAACAATATCCGATCGATCCCATTTTATAAATGTAACGATTGGCTATAAAGTTAATACTACCCCGAGGTTCTATTGAAAAGCTATCATGATATTCAATAAATAATATTTATTTTTATTGTGATAACGATTAGTGAAAGGAGTCGGTGCTTTCTGGTAACTCTTTGTGAAATTTTCGCTGATTGCTTTCGGTGTAGAAACCAGCTAGTAACTATTACAATAAAATAAGGTACATTACAAAGGCAGATTTTTTTTATTTTAGACAAATAAATGCATTATCAATTTTTTTCTGACACTTACAACGCATAAGAGGCGTGAATGGGCATCATCTGATTATCTAGGTGGTCCTATAGGTGGTCCAATGGATTTTAGGTTAGGTAGTAAGGTGGTGATCCATCCCATCTGCTCGCGTTGCAGAGCCCATGATAGCAATCTATCTCTCCCAGTTTTCATCACCTTATCTAATGAAGACGAAGATCGCTACATCAACGAACGAAAACACGAGTGCCAGGATTGGATTACCGCCGTTACGTACGTGCCGTTTTTAGTAAGTTAATCAGTACGTTTTTTAGTAAAAATTAGTAAGTAAGTGCAAAATGATTTATTATTATTATATTAACACAACCTATAAACTTATAATAATGTAATAATTGTTTAATAAAAATCTCTATTCCACTCTACGCACCCGCCAAAATATTGTCAGGTGCTTGAAGTGGAATAGCTTAGGTGCTTTCGAGATGGGTGCTCAGAGTGGAATACCTCAATAAGATAGCCTAATGACTGTTAAGACACTAGTATTATGACTACTTCCTAATCATTTAAGTATATATAAATAATTGCGTTACATAACAAATGAACCGCAGACGTTCAATAATCGTCATACAAAACTGATAATATTGTAACATAACAGCTGCCAGAATGCAATTAACTAAGTACTACGTAATTATAGGACTTCCGTTCAAAGTTAGATGGTTCTAGTTTTAATAGATTAGGATCTATTAAAAGCTTAGATTTTATGTAGGCCGGTTGATGACAATAGGCTTAACATTTTGAACATAACTGGTGAATTGTGGGTGTCTTTACTATGGCGATCTCTTCCGGACAACCGTGAAGAGAGAGGGGAGTACCGTAAATCATATTTGGTTAGCAGTGTGACAATACATAAAAAATAAAAAAAAAATTAATATTATACCTAGTTTATATGTTTTTTTTTTATGCCATACAAGCAGACGGGCCGCCTGATGGTGAGCGGCTACCGCCGCCTATAATACCTGCAACACCAGGGGTTATTGCCAGTATGTTGCCGTTCCTTCAAAAATCTATTCACTCTCCTATTGAAAAGCCCCATGTTGTAGCTCAACGGGAAGACTGCAGTAGAGAGATCATTACAGTTTGCACGTACGCGGGAGAAAAGAACGGGAAAATCCCGCAGTGTGCGACGTCCACGAATCGATTATGAGCGGTTGAGCTCTAAAATGATGGCGGCTAGTACGGTGATAGAACCGTGATGCAAGGTAAATAAAATTGAGAAAAGAGACTGCCTCGTTGGCGACGTGGGCGTAAGTTCGACTGCCAAGGTCCCGGGTTCGATGCTCAGGTCAGGAAAGTGTTATTGGGTTTTTCCATAAGGATTATCTCTATGACAGTCTGGAGTCTGAAACAGTGTCCGATAGATAGCAATAGGCTCGTCCACTATTACATGGGACCAATAACATACTAGCGAAATGTAGGTGTACCTACTATGGGACTGAGTCCTGGGAACACATCTGCCTACTCTTTCGGGAAAAAGTGTGATACTTATGATATGTTAAAAAGTTTTTTTTATTTCGTACACCCAAGGGTTGAAATCCTGGGGTACGTTTCCACGGGTGAAACCGCGGGGCAAAGCTAGTATAACAAGTTGTAAACCCTTTTCACAGCACACAACTCATTCAGCGGCATTTGATTCTCAATTCTCACTTTCATCGGAACAAACGGTATTATTTCATGAGCCGACACTTGAATAGGGGGATAGTGTGATCATTTCTGTTCTAGGTTTACACATATCGGATCTGGCTTTCTATGCTGCAGTGTGGGAGGTGCGGGTCAATTTCATTAAGGGGCTCTCATAAGCCAAATAAGCTTTCTTTAAAAAAATAGTTTGTACGGCACTATTACGTTTATGGCAGTAAAAAAAATATATGTTAAAGTTGATCATATATATAAAATATTCTCTGCTCCCAAAACATGATTTAATAAAATTTTCATTATAGAAAAAAATTGTGAACATACCTCTAAAAATTAATTAAATCAGGGTTTTCTTCCAGTATTTGTCAATATATATTGATAAAATTAATTTGTGGGACGTATTTCATTAGATGCTAGTGAAATCCTGATTTTTTTTTCGATTTATGACCTATATTAATTTATTTAATTATTTATCGCGAGAGAGCCTTCGCGCCGACGCGGCGTTATCTCGCTTCTCCTTCCTTTACGTGCAGTGCGACAGTGATCGCTAGCCTGTGCTGCCAGACGGACGTGTGCCACTTTTGAGCGCCTCACATCATTGAATTTACGGAATTTATTATAAATTAAAATATGGGAAATAAAGCGAAAAAATGGAAAGGAACGTCGAGATATTATTCCCTCCAACAAAAACATATGATGGAAGTTGTAAAGTAAGTACCGCCTGAGTTGAGTTATTTATTGATTTACCTCCAGACCTTTTTATTACAATACCTATTATTAGTAACTTGTTGACTGCCTTGGTGGCGTAGTGGGATGAAGCTTGACTGCTGATCAGGAGTTCCCGGGTTCGATCCCCAGGTCAGGCAAAGTGAAAAATATTGCAAAATATAATGTGAAAAATATTGTATAAGTAGAAAAATATTGGATTTTTCAATTAGGAATTATCACAATACCTGCCTGGAGTCTGGAACTGTGCCGATGGCAATAAGCTCGCGCCTTATTACATGGGAACAATAACATACAGGCAAATGTGGGTGTACCTACTATGGGACTGAGTCCTGGGTACACCTCTGCCAACCCCTTCGGAAAAAAGGAGTGATTGTGTGTGTGTGTGGGGGGGGGGTGTATGTATGTTACCTATTAGTGCAGCCGCACAGTGGAACTTGTTTGTAAAGCGAAAAAAAATTAATAATTAAATTAAATTAAAATTAAATTAAAAAAAATTAAAAATTAAAAATTTATATAACGTGATAAATATATTGTTCTTCTGTCATAGTCATTCACCCTAGCTTTATGAAAAGGACGTACTAAAACAAAGGGTCAAGGAGGCAACAGTGACTCGGTATTTGTGTACTAGAAATGAGTGATAGAGACAACTTTATATTATTCCCTTTTGTTTTGGCAGAATGATAACCGAGCCACTGTACTACCTATACGCATACGAAACCCCGGAAGTCTAATACGGGTTAGGCACGATTCGTACTACTTCTTATTCGCTATTCTAATTTTCTTTCTTCCTATTCTAATAAAACGAATAAAATTATTGCACAAAGGTTTTAGATATCTTTTATATTATTTTTGAATTTATACAGATATTTTTTTCGAATTCTGACAGATTATTTGTACACTGTACTGTACTGTGTTGTTTGTTTATAATATAAAAACTACAGGTCTTCATTCAATGCACCTGAAAGTAGGTATACATCTTGCGATTATTATAATAAATACCCACGAAATATACATACCTATATAAACTTTATTTTAGTAATAAACGAAAAAGTATATTTTTGTCTGTCTGTCGTCTGTCTGTTGAATGGAACTTTCATTGGCAGATAGCTGATATTGTAGGGAATAATTATATACACTTGGTAGGTGTATTGATATCTATCTTATTTTTATAATATCTAGGTAGGCTTTTACATAAAAAACCTATTATCATTTCAGGCTAAAAAATTGTTCTGAGTACGAAAGCTCTGAAAATCCTGGGACGTCAAATAAAATTCCGACAGTTGTTGCAGTTCCATCCCTAACTAACGCAAAAACTGTCCCGAATTCTAGCTATCCTTTGTAAGTATCACTTATCACTTGCTATAATATAGGCAAAATATAACTTACATATAGGCAACATTTATCTCTCAATACAAAAATAGTGTTTCATAAATTTTATTTATGTCTGACAGTTATTTATTTTTAATTTATTTATTTATCAAACCATAAAATGTTTTTTATACAAAGCGCGTGCATAGGGCATAGGGTTTATAAGGGTCCTACTTCCGGAATTACGAAATCGTTTCAAAGATTTGTTTGTTTTACGATTTTATAAGAACAATATATGAGCGAAATAATTTTTTACAAGCTTTTATTTAAATTGAAGTGTATGCTGTATGTATGTATTATGTATATCTGAAACTGAATTTTAATCAGTTAGCCTCAACCGAGTTATCTGAAATTTTGCATTCTCATATTAGTCGAATGACAGTGCAATATTATGGTGCCATTGAGCTGATCTAATGATGGAGCCATGGTGACCTAGACCATCGACCTATCGACTAGAATTCCGTGATTGCAAATGATAAGATGGTTGATTTAGGGCTTGAAAGTTAAGTTTTATGAATACTTTTATTCTATATGATGACGAGGGTTGAAGAGTACCATTAGAACTGTCTCACAAAAAGTGCTGAGATAGTCGAGTTTGTGCTCGTTTGAAATAAAATTGGGATTGCTTTTTTGAATTTAATTTCGCAAGCAAGAATAAGTTGTGTTAAATCCGTTACGCTATTTTCTTTTAAAATAATATTCTTTTTTTTTACCACAAAAGTATTTTTTTGAAAGAGCTAAATAGATAAGCTTAGTAATTAATTTTGTTACTTACAGAACTTCACATATATTGACTGATTCTGAGACGACTGCTGAAACAGCAACTAATCAAACTTTGAAAAGTACAACAGACATTTTCACAACGAATGATGGGTAATTTACCTCTAATCTTGTTATACTGGTTGAATGTTATAAAACGACTTAAAAGTTGAAAACGTTTGACCTAGGTTTCAGACAACTCCGGTGTTCTACATCAGAAACTAGCGCATCTGCTGATTACAACTCGCGATAGACCTCCTTTTTGTCTGTTCTTTTTCGTACTTTTATTTATTGTCTGGAGGTCGGAGGTATAGCTTGACAGAAAAGAGTAGAAACAGAACTATTTTAAGTAGTATGTGTTGATTAAATGGTTTTTATTGTAGAACAGTGGCTCCCCATTATTTTCCAGTCATTTATGTCGAGCTATAATAAAGATTATTTTTTTTATATCATGATTTTTTTGTTTCAGAGATATTACGGAAGACTTGGTTGTAGAAACCAGCCTTTCACCTGAAATGTTACCAGTTGAAGGTCGAAGGTCATAAAAAGAGACATTGGGTTCTGGGAGAAAAAGATGAAGGAAAAGCTATTGAGTTTTTATATGGACTGGTTATTACCTGAAATAGTGGATTCTCGGCGAGCGCGAGGAATGCCGCTAATCCCTTAGCGGCATTCCTCGCGCTCAACACTAAGACAAGAATCATCCATAAGAAATACCTATAATGATTCTTCACTTACACAAAAATATAAACGTGGTGGTAATAAGTTAGCCTCAGACTCACCATGTACTTTTTCCTCAAACGACGACAATAAAGAAAATGAAAACGCTTGTTGTAGCAGACAGCTTGAATTTGGCGAGTTCTAATTCGAACGTAAAAATTAAATTGTTACGTGTCTGTTAAACTTCTTATTTTGGATTTATATCGTTAACTTTTGTTGTATGGTATGTCTTGTGTCAATTGTCTTGGTCTCGTGATTTCTCATATTTGATTTTGGTTTCGTTTGCTGTGACGAAATATTTTGAAAATGGTGAAGTGGCACAGTGGCTCATTTTTGAAAAGTACACAGTGACTCATGAGTCAGCTATAAGATTTCGAATAATTTTGATCTCAATAGTAGTTATTGTAGCTTGATATGAGAGAAATAGACTAAAATTGTTAATTCAGACACTGAGATGTCTTAGACGTTATTACTTTGCATAAAATTCGAAGCATCGTACTTATTTGTTAATAAAAAATATTATAAAAATCGTCGTTTATTTTAGTTATTACTACGTCTGTACTGTGTACTATTATTAGTGTCACTGCGTACCACGGTAGTGAGTCAGTGTGTACACCCGGTAGTGCACAGTGACTCATTTCCCTTCTTTTGGTTTTGACTTCTAATTTTCTTTATGCAGTACATAACGAAGATTCGTAAATGCTAAGTTAAAATATAATGTAATAATAACAATGTGTATAAATTCCAGGCTAAACCTATGACGTTTTTATAATTTTTTCCTTCTCTGAAAAAATACCGAGCCACTGTTGCCTCCCTGACCCTATGAATGTCATGGAGGGAGATTTAAATATTTCTGATTTTATTCATATTTGCATTGTTTTTTCACATTTTTACTATTAAGAATTTATTTATTCAATTTAAAAAATAAGTTAGATAAGAGAAGAACCTTTAATTTTTTGTTACAATAATTGTTTTCTTTTTAAAAGCTTTTATTTATTTTATTTAATTAAAAGTTTCTTTTTTGTGGTGTAATAATAAACAGTTTATTTAGTAATATAAACCTGATGATTTACCTATCTTAGACTGAAAAAATTAAGTCAATTTTTTTTTTTACTATAGTTTGTAGTTTTTTTACTGTAGTTTGTAATAAATATTATTATTCTGTTGTACTTAAACAGTTGGCTTTTCTAGCAATTTTTTTTTAAACAACCCTATTTCTAAAAATCTAAATCTATCCCTAATCCATTCTTGCTAAATAATATATTTATTATTATTGTTGTAATATTAGCTAATTTATTGTCATACGATAAATAATATTATAATAATAACCAAAGTTATAAATAATATTTATTACTGGTATTTAGACTAGAAAACATAAACAAAGTATCGGATTATATACAGAATCAATCATCCGGAATACTAGAATACGTATGGCGCCAGAATAAGGACGTACGCGCGGTGGCGATCAGAATACGGTCGCACGACACACAGGAGGCGCGCGGGCGTCCCGCGGCGGAGAGGTGATCGTTCGCCTCTTCTTCTGCTTCACCCCCTTAAATACCTAAATATCGTCTTCGGAGAGCGCCTTAAGGAATACTGATCATTAGGACGATGAAAAATCGTAAAAACGTCGGTATAAAGTAAGTAATACGGCGCTAGAAACACAGGAATTAAATAAAGAATTTATCTTGCACCGTTAAAACTCTTGATATTTAATGATATAAATTTAATCTTGAGATTTAACCCCGTGTTTACAAACTCTATATAATTAACTAACCTAACCCTCATTTACGTGCGATTGCGACATATATGAGGAGATATGTACTTCTCTACTGATAAGTATCGATATGTAAAAATAATGTTCTTGATCTCCTTGAACTTAATAGATAAGAATAGAATATATAGTGCGTACCAAAAAAAGAATCAATTTTCTTATTGCGTGAAGCAATTTCTTACAGACAACCTGGGGATAGAACAGTAAACATAATATTTGACTGTTAACTCAAAATACCACCTATGTAGTGGTAGGCCTCTTTAGCAGGGGGCCGCCTGGGGAAGTACCACACCTTTGCCAGTTATTCATCCGCCAAGCAGTAATGTGCAAACATTACTGTGTTCCGGTATGAAGGGCAATGTTACCAGCGAAATTACTGGGCATGGTGAGATTTAACAACTAATATCACAGGGTGACAGGCGCAGTGCAGTGCCGCGCAGAATTTTGAATTTTAAAACACTGGGTGGCACTGTTTCTGATATGGGCAATCATGATGCTTACCATCAGGCACCTGATTTGCTCGTCTTGTCACTCACTATTTTAGAGCTGCCTGTGCTAGGTTGAGTAGTGGTGATGTGTCTATGCAATCTTTACACCTAATATCTCCCTAATATCTAAGGTCTCTAATCAAATAGACCGTTACCTCTCATCCCACGATATAGTATACGTAGAGAAAACAGAAACAGAACGTTTGCGGTGTAGCGTTGTGCAATGTCGGAAGGTGTAGATGCGTGCGGTAGCGGCACTAAACTTATCGCGAACGTTAAAAATATGCACCGTCAACAGAATAAGAGGAAAGGAAATTGTTATAAAATAGAAATAGGTAGGTACTGGTATTTCTTTGTGTAGGAAATAGCAAATCTGTGTAATATTTACACAGTATGTAATATTTACAATGCTTTCATTTAATTGGTTTCGCGGCATACGCCAATAAAGCTCCAAGTCGGCATGATTATTTCCGACTTCTTCTACATTTATCGTCATATTAATGAAGCTAATTAAAAAAAACATACCTAATGAACTTTAGTAAATGACCTTTTTTCTTGAATCACGAAGAATTACATCAAAATTCACGTGGTTTAGGAGGAGCTAGCGGATATTACTCGTATATACAAAAAGATAGATAGACGCGGAAAGCAATTTTGTTAGGGTTCCATATCCAAAAGGCGTCGTCGGAACTATGTCATAAATCGTAATAGCTGGACACTTGTAATTTTTACAATATAGTGAAGGATTATCATATAATGCGTGTGTTAGATTAGGATTTTTTATAAGTTAATTTTCAGTAATTTAAAAGTTTTAAAAATAATCAAATATTACTATTTCACATTTATTATTAAGAATAGCAACATTTCTTTACAAGTTGGCAACAGTATTTTTGATATTCAAAGACAACTCGACCAATGAAAAATCAACCAATCGTATAAGGTCAAATTCTGTTTCTATTTAATTGGTATAATAGTAATGGCAGATTATTTCATCCGAAATACTATGAAATATTTATAATTCATTTTGTTATTTGCTGTTATATAGTTGTTGTGTCATTTTAGACTTGTAAAATAATATTCAATGTTTTAATGACTAGTCACAATATTTGTTTAATAACTATTAATGTTTTACAATATGTTATGTGATAATTATTATTATTGTAATTAATATTTAGAATTATTATATGTTATCGTATAAAATAATTTGTACTAGGTACTGTAATTGATTTCTATTATTTTGTTGTGTTGCCGGATTGGATGTTACTCAAACATTTTCCCTCCTAAAGTGAAAATGGCGAGGCTTTATAAACAGATGCTTCTGGTTTCTGGCTCTCTTACCGCTCTTTACCTCTGTAACTCTTGCCGAGTCTCATTCCATTTTCTACTTTACTTGGGTGACTACATTTGGTGCCGTATAATATTTGAGATAAGTATTATATCGTTACTCTGTTCATTGTTCTATTTAATTGTGAAATTATCGTGTACTTGATATAATAATACTGTGTAATGTAAATTATAAAATGAGCCTTCTCATAGTTGGTGATTGTTTTTAAAATAATTCTTATTATTATATCTTTACATTATTTGCTGGTAATATATAGCTGTGATTCTATAATTTGTGTGTTAAAATTGAGGTGTTGTCGCCACAAGTTTCTTGGTTGTTCTTCTTGATGGCGCTGTAGTTTGGAACAGCTAATTAAATTAACTAGATTGCCAAATATTATTTTTATTTCTCATCCTGATACCTACTTTACTTAGCTGAATAATATAGGCAGGTTAATGAAGATCCTAACGATCCTAACAATTTCCTTAGGAAATAGAAACTATTATTGCCTAGGTATGAAATTGGCTTACATATATAGTAGTTCTATATACTACTGTATACAATACATAACATAACACATTTATCTATAGGTATATACTCTCTATCTCTCTACATAATATATACCTATAGTAACACGTGTATGGGGACATACACGTTGTCAGGTTGGCCGAGTGTAGGGTTGATGTTATTTTGTGACGCGCATGCTACGGATTCTGTGAACGTTTTGGTGGTTTTATGGAAAGTATTAATGGCAACGTGGTTTAAGGAAGATCTGTGGTATGTGCGAAGGCGCGATGGCAATACGGGGAGGGGGATGCCAGCGCGACAGAGGATTGTAAAGCGAGATTGAAGATGGTGGGCTCGGAATAAATTATTTAAAATATGCTGAAGTGTTCGAGTATTATTTAATGGAATATGACGGTCTACAATATGTATTTGTCTATTGTCACTATAACAAAAAATAAGAAAAAAAAATAAAGTACATAATTAAAGGTCCTCTCCATACAACCAATGTGTTTAATAAATTGTCATATAAACTTTTTCTACTCCAAATTATTATACTAATCAGAAAAATAGTAATAAAAACTTTATTGGATAGGTGGGGAAAGTTGACACCTATAAATAAGTAGGTAATAGGTACATGGGTACCTTTCATAAGCGAGTCTCATTCGCCTGTAGCGTCAAGTTACGATTTATAGCAACACTAGTAGCTCAGGGACATCACTAGCGACGCTACCTGCTCCTCGCGCACGAGATGACACTTGACAGGTGCACAAAAAAACACAAAAGTTTGGATTGGAAGATTAAAGTTATTATTTCTATAAAGTTTAAAGCAACTCGTTTTATTGAATTGAAGGACTCACAAATGTCCCTAAACGCCTATGACCACTTTATTTTTACACTATATGAAGATTATTTTACGAAAGCTTTTTAAGTAGATAGTCTAGGTAAGCATCAATAAGAGCTTTTGGAGCATTGGAGCATTGCTGTAAAGTCGAATATATAAAATATTCTAAAATATTATATATAAAATAGTCGAATATGTAAAGGCGAATTATAGTTTATTTTAATAATAGTTTCTTTTTACTGTCATTGCTAACCGTACACACATCTGACCATTGTTAAGCTGAGAGTGGAGGACACAATTTATGAGAATCCCCACGGCTGGGTTAGGTAAGCAGATGTCGAGATATGAACGCTGTATGTTACTCTATTATACCACCAACTAATTAAAACATGCCGTAATTATTACTGTCTGATAAGATTTTTGCT
The DNA here is from genome assembly GCA_947063395.1 of Hemistola chrysoprasaria. Classification (NCBI taxonomy): domain Eukaryota; kingdom Metazoa; phylum Arthropoda; class Insecta; order Lepidoptera; family Geometridae; genus Hemistola; species Hemistola chrysoprasaria. The sequence continues at coordinate 14,487,341 of OX346714.1, forward strand.
TCATACTAGCTTATATGCCCCGCGGCTTTCCTCGCGCTATTTTACCCTTATAGGTGGGGTTGAATTAAAAAAAACTCATTCTTAACGTATGTATGTACAAATCTCATTGACTGCCTCGGGGTGGTGTAGTAAGGTCGACAGCCGATCCTGAGATCCCGAGTTCGATCCCCAGGTCAGGCATAGAGTTATTGGATTTTTTCATTAGGAAAATTATCTCTATGACAGCCTGGAACTGTGCCCGGTAGATGGCAATAGGCCCATATCCCCAACATGGGGCCATAAACAACAGTGGAACTGTGGGTATATCGTACCTTTCATTCTTTCTTAATGCTTTTCTTTCTCTTTCTCTACTTTCTTCTAATATGGCACTGGGTCCTGGGTACACATTCTGCCTACCTCTTCGGGAAAAGGTGTGATGTGTTATGTTATGTTATATGCATAGATAACCTTTACAATTTATTTATTACAATGTTTGTTTAAATAAGACAGCGGGGGTTCCGAAGTCGAGACCCTCAACTTGACTCTTGACCCCAGAGGGCAAAGGGCTCTATTGTCTGACATATCGGTATTGCAAAACTCGAAACTTACGTTATAAAGTGATAGGCGGTGCGATAACTACTTTTAGCCGGAAGTTCTTGAAACTTATCTACGAGTACTTCCATAGAATCTTCGTAACGGTCGTAAGTCTTTTAATATCAGAATTTTAAATTAACTTTTAATATTGAATGCAGATGCACACAGATGCAGTGTCAATAAATAATTCAAATGCTAGAAGACAGTCGCAGTGCGGCACTGTTTTTTCGGGGATCTACGGCGCTGTAAACCACAGAACACAATACCCTAAAGCTGTAAACGTGCGATCATGAAACGCACGTCGTTGGCGCGGATGAAATACGCAGTGTCCAGTGGCTTCTTGCAGTCGCTAACATGAAAAAATACCTTTGCGTGGCTTATGTCAAGTCAGTCGTGTAGTACACATGTCTTACACGTATAAAAAGGTTTGCTGCTCACTGCTCACGTAGCTGTGAACCAGTGTTTATCTCTTTCTGACAATCGGGTTTTATGTATCTCTGCCATCTTTTACTTTAAATGAGCGATGAAAACAAAACTGCATACATTCTACATAAGTAGGTACTTCAGATTTTCGTCAAGTTTTAGGGCTGTTTTTAAAGAGTACGTGTAACGTCTTTAATTAGCGTTTAAGTTTTTAAGGATGTACAATCAATAACAGAATATAATAATCCAAAAGTGACCGATATTCCTGAGAACCGGGCCACTCTCATTCATCATTCGGACCATCTCAGACATCGTTCCATATTCTAATAGTTCGTGCCATAGATAATGTTGCGAGCACGCACCGCGCAGGTTGTAAACCACAGATTAATTACCAGATAGCGTGTGTATCTGACACAATAGCTGTTAACTGTTATGTCATTTATGTAAGGCGGGATTAGGTTTGAGGTACAATAAGCAAACTAGTAGATTGTTATCCAATGGGCTAAAGAGATTCACTGTACAAAATGTAGTTTTGGAATTTAGTTTACATAGAAACCGAGTTGTAATGGGTTTTAACGTCGTGTTTTACACTCTACTATTCACTACGACTGGGAGAAAGTAAAATTATTAATTTCATGAAAACATTCTAGCTAATATTCTCTACGTGCAACACCAGAAAAATATAATCTCGCTGGTAACAGACAAAAATTAAAAATAAATTTACTTTATCCCTAGAGCTTGAAAAGTTTTTTTAGCCCCACTCTACCAGAGCGCAACAATGACGGACTTTATGAGCAAGAAACTTAGGAGGTGTGGCAAAAACGTTGTTTTAACTTCAACGGTCAACGGTCATATTCGTCATGCCACAACGTCACGTCGCGTCGGCCATACATGGTCACATTTGTTCAGTTGGGTTTCAAAATCATAATATTTTTTACTCAATAATTTAGTCCCAAGAACTCACCTTTGCAAGTCAATTAAGTTAATCTACCATAGATTTCAGAATCTACATTACTTTGAGTATCGTGCTGCAAGTAATTGGCGAGATTTATTTATCTTAGGCGCGTTTAATGTAATATCATTAGGTGCCTATCTTCAAACTTTGGTCAAAAGCTTTGGTATCTTACTCTGGTAAATAAAATGTCTGCTTTTTAGAACCACTGATATACACTTAAGAATTTTACTTACTTGATTTAATTTAAATAATTTATTTATTTCATTTACATCTAATTTTACATGGGTTCCTAATGAAATAGTGTATGTAGAAAAAGTATAAAATTTTTTAAAACAACAAAATCATACATCACCGTTAAAGGTTTTTATATGTAATTGCCTATTGCAATAAAACATGTTTACTTACCTTCCTCGGCTTTTTTTGTCATTGACAAAATTCCTAATGGAAAAATATAACAACAGTTTTGACCTGGGGAATCCGGGACCGCATGATCGGCAGTAGCGCTTGCGAACCACTACGTAATTATAAAAATGAAATTATCCCTCCTGAATCAGATGGTCTAAGTAGCAAAATGTCAAACAACGCGAAACGAATATTTAATTCTGCTCTCAGTGTACCCCAATCTTAACTTTCCATTATGAAATGACCTGGCGATCTTTGACATAAGCTATCTCTTCCCGAACTGAATGTCATCAATATATATTCGCGTGTTTGTTCGAGCGAGACTGGATAAAATTGCTATTGTTTCAATATGACATGATGGTTTAAGTTTAGTACTCACATGAGAACTGAACGTTTAAAAAGTAATAGAACTAGTTGCCAATTTCGTTCTTGGCAAACGGAATGATTAAATGATTCAATGTCATTTTATTATTACAGAATTAACTAGTACAGAATTTAAAAATATATATATATTTAGGTATATATATATATTTTTAAATTCTATATATATATATATATATTCACGCATATTATGTAAGTTAGGGAATTGCTATCGAGCTTCCACTAATTAATGTACCAATAAAAAGTGACCTAATTCGTGTGTTTAATTGAAAAATTGAAAAAAATTATGCCCTACAAGTTTCTTGTGCGTTCTTCTTGTAGAGGTATCTTTCCGAACGCACGGTAGACTCAGTACTGTTTATCTTCATTGACGTGCAAAAGTGTCAGAATATGACCTATTTGAATAAATCTGTTTGAGTTTGAGTATGAAGTAATTTGGAGTATCAGAAATAAACCAGTCCGAGTTTGCAGAAATATATTTATATATCGGAAGTCGGGACTGCTAGTATCAGATTCGATGATAAAGAGTGTATGAACAATTGAATGACTGTTTCGATTGACCTGTTCAATCTTAATCGAACGTCTGTACAAAGCCTAATAACGAACGAAGTGTGAGAATTGGGGTGTTATTTACGACTGTGTAATCATTGTAATTTGTTTCAAGTGACAGGTGTAAATAATAAGACCGTATCCTGGCTTCGAGCTATTTGACACAATCTTTTAACAAATCAATGTTTTGTATTCATCTATTTCCTCCAATATTTGGAGAATTAATTCTTAAAAAATTACATCCTGATATTTTTAGAGTGAAGTAAACTATGTCTCTGTTATTTTAGTTTCTCTGATAAACTCTCGTATTTTTCATAGTGAACTATGAATTCATAGTGAATTACGAGAATAAAACTGGGATTTTTCTAAAAACCTCAGTTTTCCTAGCGTGATTAGACGTTCAGTAAAAAAAGAAGAGTTTTTAAGAAAAAAATATACAGATATAGTTTATTTCATCTTTAAAATATTAGGATATAAATAGTTTAAATAGGTTTACTATATTCGGAGGAAACAGGGGAATACAAACCATCGATTTGGTAAATTTTCCATAGGATTGTGTCAAATAAGCTAAGAGATCACCTTTCCTATCAATTTAATTTAATAATCGCTTATTTCAACCAACAATGGATCATAATAACATATTGTATATATTACAATAGTGAATTCAAGATAAGAACAAAACGCAACAAAAATTCATATAAAAATGAACTGATATTTATTAATCTTCAAAAGATAATATACCTTCTCACTCTCGATATTGTACCTACTTAATAATTGAATATACGTGGGTACAGTCAAGTACGAAATTAGAAATTAGCTTGCAGTGAACAAGTGTGATTTTAAAGTGCCTGCTGGTGTCAAACTAGTGTGCCATGATGTTAAATAAATGTTACGCCAATAAATGGGGCTAGTTTGTGAATGTGAATGTTAACGAGGCGTTAAAAATAGTAACACCGGCCAATCAAAGCGAGTCATACGTCTTTTGTTTTATGTCAATGGTCAAACCTAACCTATAGTTAAAATTTATTTACCGAGTAGTAAAATAAATCTTGTTATCTATAATTTAACTGTTACAGATCGCATCTAATCTCATAGAGGATCATTCACACTTACGTGACGCAAGGTTCCCATAGCTCCTACCGCTTGTTAGTTCTTTATCTCGGTGTGACCGGGCCTTTATTGCCCTTTGTTGGACTCGTTACTAATAATTGGGTAGCTGTGAACTTAGATAAATAACGAGCTTATTTTCTAATCAAGTTAAAAAACAAAGGAGGTGTCATATTTACTATGTTATATAACGACTTAACTCACGTTTAAAGTCGAAATCGCTTGACCTAGGTTTCGGACAACTCCGGTGTCCTGCATCAGGAGCTCACGCGTGTGCGGGATCGCAACTCGCGACGGACTGAAAAATCGTAAAGGAGGTGTCGTATGTCAGGATCGTAGAAAGTGTAAATAAATAGTCTCTGCCCTACTCCAAACGGCTGCACTATAATATTTACCTAGGCATTCAACCCAATTTTTCGCTAAAATGCACTTGAACCTAAACTTCCATTCATGAACCTTTTAATAGTCTTTTTTATACGTTTACTTTTAATACGTTTGGCCCAGATACCGCGAGGCTTCACTAGGTTAGGCTATTTGCCAAATCTCGGGGATTATGGCAATACTGATACAACATGCAGATTCAATTTGCGTTCGAAATTGTGTAGGGTTGGGCTTAAATAACTAAAAGTGCCCCGCGGTTCCACCTAAGTAACTCACTGACTGTCACGCAACTCAGAGCCCAAACCACTGATCCTAGAGACATGAAACTTGGAATGTAGGTTCTTTTCGTTGTCTGGACGTGTGCTAAGAAAGGAATTTTGAAAATTCACATTATAAAGTCTAAAGTGTTCAACAAGGATGTCCAAGTCTTGGTATATAACTTTTTTTTTATGATATTGAGTGACAAGACGAGCAAATCAGGCGCCTGATGGTAAGCATCATGATTGCCCATATCAGACACAGTGCCACCCAGTGTTTTAAAATTCAAAATTCTGCGCGGCACTGCACTGCGCCTGTTACCCAGAGATATGAGTTGTTGAATCTCATCATGCAACTACCATATTTCGTAATTTTGAGAGGGCAAAGCCGCTTGGTTTACACTAGCAACATTATAATATAATTAATAGGCTTTTCACCATAACAGCAAACTTTATTGAACATTTAATTAAACCAATATATTTTATAGATAATAATTATAATTATTCAGCTTCTCGTACAAAACATGATCTGGTAGTATTTATTATATGGACCATTTATTTCAATAAACATAATAAATCATACAAATATGGTCATAAACATGTTGTAAATTTAATTGAAAATCAATAAATGGATGATTTAACGATAAGGTAACTTTTACTCAGTACTTTTCTCAATAGCGATGGAGTTTGATGAAAAAAGATTGGTCATAATAGTACTTAATTAACAATTAATAATAATACTTTGGAGTCACTCGGCACAGCTTGTCTTGTTCCACCATTCCAGTATATCACCCGTCGTCTCTGAACTTACTCCTTTTTCACGTATATCCTCATTCACCCAGTTCATCCAGGTCTTTTTAGAACGCCCCCTGCTCAATTAACCACTTATATCCATCCTCAAAGTCCTTTTGGCTACGTTACATTCTCGTATCTACGAGTAAATACACTATGCCATAGAACACTTATTTGACCCAACGTCACGGTAAGGATATCTAATAACAATTATATTATATTGAATAACAATATACCGCGGTTTACCGCGGTATATTGAATGTATATTGATGAACGTGGCAATGCCGCTAGCAACTTGGGTACGTTGCCATCTGGCGCTTGGATGGTTTAGGAGTACTTGGATTTTCTATAGGCTGACATTATTTTCTAATAGGTACCATATTGACAGCCTAGTTGGCACAGACGGTAGTAACTCTGCTTTCTGTGCCGCAGGCCCCGGATTTTATCCCCGGCCAGATCAAGCATTTGTCTGCATGAACATGTCTGTTTGATCTGTGTCTGTGTGTTATAAGGTTACATAAGTATGTATATCAGTCATCTGGTTACCATAGTACAGGCTTCTAGCCTAGTTTGGGACCAGATAACTGTGTGTGGAAGTTGTCCCATATTATTATTTTAGATTAATATTAAAGAACATAATCTCTTTGTTTACGACCGACTCGATCGATAGGATTAACTACAGGTAGTCATAATCTTGTCTTTCTGTCGCAACATGAAACTGCGTCAATTATATTCGGTAACATCTGAGACTAGGCTCGTGTCTTATAAAGTTTATTTCATAACAGTATCGTTATAGTCTTGTTTGTGCGCTACTTCATTATGGGTTAAAGTAAAATGAGTCATTAAAAGTAGGTAATTATTATAATAAACATGCTATGGTTTTAGTGTACTTATTTTGAAGATGTATGTCATTTTGATGGAAGCGTAGACAATGGTTAACATTAATTCCAACGCAGTATTGAACTACTATAATGAAATGATGAACAATGAATAATTGTCCGAATAAGTTAAAGAAAACGAATGTAACCAAACCAAATATTGTAAAACTATCTGTTGAAAAAATTAAGCCCTACAAGTTTCTTGTGCGTTCTTCTTGTAGAGGTATCTTTCCGAACGCACGGTAGACTCAGTACTGTTTATCTTTATTGACGTGCAAAAGTGTCCGATTATGACCTATTTGAATAAATCTGTTTGAGTTTGAGTTTGAGTTTGAAGTCAAAAAAATATTATATATCTAATTTTATCATCGTATACCTTTCCGTAGTCGATTTTTCTTTACGGTCGAATGGCCCGCGGTCCATTTAACTTGGTCTTTTCAGTTTAAGTACCCAAAAGAAATAGAATTTTCAACTTCTAGACATACCTACCGTTATCTATACCCAAATTGTAAAGTGGGCATTTTTTGCCAAAAATCTTTCTAAAACGAATGATTTTCCCATTTTCCTACAAATAAAGCGAATTTGGTATGAGATACGTGTACCTTTAACGAGTTGGCTAATACAATATAATAGAAGAACACATTTCGCAGTGTTTTTTTATAACTTGGTATCTTCTTCTTCTTCTTTTCGGCCGTAGCAAGTCCACTGCCTCCCCCATTAAAGGTGGGTTTGCCAATACTCGCCACGCTTGGCAGGCGGATTGGCGAGCGCAGTTTGGTGAATTTTACGCAGAGGACGCTGCTGTCCATCCTCTGGATCTGACCACCCTTAGCTGACTTTTACGGCAACCATGGGTAGAGAAGGTCAGGTACTATTCTATAGCCGGCAATCCACGGCGGCATAACTAGGTATACTACTGCCGATCCCAGGTTCGGTCAGGGAAAATGTTATTGGATTTTTCCATTATACTACTGCCGATCCCAGGTTCGGTCAGGAAAAATGTTATTGGATTTTTCCATTATACTATTGCCGATCCCAGGTTCGGTCAGGAAAAATGTTATTGGATTTTTCCATTATACTACTGCCAATCCCAGGTTCGGTCAGGAAAAATGTTATTGGATTTTCCATTAGTAATTTTTTTAATGACATCCTGGAGCTAGAACTTGTGTCAGATAGATGGCAATAAGCTCGCCCCCTACATAGGACCAAAAAAATATAATTGACGAAATGTGGGTGTACTATAGGACTAGATCCTGCTTATACTTCCGCTTTCCCTTTCGGGAAAAAGGCGTGATACTATGCTATAACCTACTTTGGTTTTAGTAACATTTCACCTAAAGTGTCACAAAAGCTTACTAAAACTCTAGAATACTTAAATAGAAGCTTACGACTTATTTATGTGTCAACATTTAACTGGCCACAACCTGTACTAGACATTTCTCTCACCCACTTTAATCACTTAGGTACTCGTAAGGTTAGGCATATTTACATAACCATTTTCACAATAAGTACTTAGTAATTGAATATCACATTGTAAATAATATAATAGTTAATTATAATTGTACCAATCATAAAGTTGTGGGCACAGATCAATCTATTTGCATTGGTTGTGTGTTATGTAATGTTTAATGATTTTATTGAATAGTTATGATGCATTGGTTTGGTAAGAGATGTAAGAAATCAATCAGTTTTCATGTAAGTATGAAATTAATTAATAAGACTTACCTGCTTAAAATGTACCTACCTAGTTTTAAGAACTTCTTGTTATGGTGTACCAATAAAGCTTTTATCTATCTATCTACCTACTCAACTAATCGATTATAATGTGATAACGTTTGATAGGTTGTTAAATAATAATAATGAAAATCGATTATTAGGAACAGCAAAGAAACGATGATGCCTGCATTAGTCGTGAGACTGTGTCACAAATACCAACGCCCCCTCCGGAACAATAGTTGTATTCCAAAGTAGTAACTTATTTAGTAAAACCTTATTTGTATTCTGTGGTAAAACTAAGGTAAAACAAAAACTAAACAAACTGACTAAGGGTATTCAGAATATATATATCAGAAAAAAATGGTAAATTTGGTAAGATATGAGAACGTAGAAACGTCATATCGGTTTATTGTCATATAAAATTAGAACTAGCATTCATAATAGTCTTTTATAACATTATTTTAATGTGTTTCGTAGCGAGTGTCGTGTGTACTTAAATATATTAATCCCTAATAAATACATTGGTGCAAAAAACAAACAAGAAACTCTAAAACTAAAATACGTTATAACAAATAAATAATAACAAATTGGCCGTCTTATCCCTAAGACAAATTTATTCCAGATAAATGGGGGTGTTTTTAATTGGATTGAATATTAATGAACAGGCTCTTAAAGAGTAGTAGTAGGTAACTAAGTATTTAATGATTTTTTTATAATTTTTACCTCACAAAAGCTGATGAATATTTATTATGCAATAATATATATATTATCAATATTAGAGTGGGGTTTCAACAAACACCGTAACAGGCCAATCCATAATAGTTTAATTTTATTCTGAGGGAAATCAATTTAAACGAGATAACTTTGCTGCCAAAAAGAACTTCGTGAATCTTATCCCAGGTGAAACTAACATTAACACACACACACACAGTTAGGTAATCTGTAGTACCTAACTTTAAACTTGGTTAAATCCATCCAAAATAAAAATAAAAGCCACAAAGACATAAAATTCCTTAAAAAACATAATAATAAAGCGGCAAATTAAGCAAGCAATCAATACACTTATTGACCTACAAGAAAAACTTACATGTTTTATCTCTTATTTGACTTTATTTCGAAAGTTTCTTGTGCACAATGAGGAAACTTATTTGCGAAATGTACCTATAGAGGTCCACCTACATTGATTAAAGGCTCTATAGTAACTGCTTAAACGAGTAGCTTACCTACTTGTTGCAAAAATAAGCGGTCTTATTAGAGCGTGGGTAACTTTACGACTTAAGGTGAAGTGTACTTGTTGATAGGGAAACAATATAAATAAATACATGAGATGTTTTAGAAGTTCAGGTATTAAGGATTCAAATTATTATGACCTTTTTAGATAAGATTAGGCATGTATATAATGTTTTATTCATTCTACATAGCATTTGTTGAAAAAAGGTGCCTATTACTCGCAATCACACATATCGTCAGCCGGAAGACGTCTACTGCTGAACATAGGCCTCCCCCATAGAACGCCATATAATTACCATATGGGGGGATTTTGCAGTAATCAGCGCACTTATTATGCGGCTTGGTGATCGCGGTAGTAGAAATACCTACTTGGTGCCGGAGAGCGTCCGAATATGTCCGAATATGCGTGTGTGTTGGCTCTATTGTATATAGCCGGGAACCAGACGGCAACTCTCATTAAACATTCCAAATTCCCGTTCCCGTTCTCCCCGTCTTCTCGTTTCCGTTCGGGTCTTCCCGTTGAGCTAAATCATAGGGCTCTTCAAAAAGAGAGTTAATAGAGTGTTGAAGGGTTGGCAACATACTGGCAATACTGTGGTTTTGCAGGTAACTGCTCATAGGCGGCGGTAACTGCTCACCATCCGGTGACCTGTCTGCTTGTGTGGCCACCTATGGAATTTTATTTTTATGATAGTGAGTGACAAAACGAGCAAATCAGGTGCCTGGTGGTAAACATCATGATTGCCCATATTATCAGATCACAGTGCCCCCCAATATTTTAAAATTTAAAATTCTGCGCGGCACTGCTCTGCGCCTGTCTCCCTGAGATATTAGTTGTTGAAACTCGTCATGCCCAGTAATATCGCTGGTAACATTGCCTTTCAGACCGGAACACAGTAATGTTTGCACATTACTGCTTGGCGAATGAATAACTGGCAAAGGTGTGGTACTTCCTCAGGCGGCCCCCTGCAAAAGAGGCCTACCACTACAACAATAAATGTCCGGCTATTACGTGAAATAAAATAATGTAGGGTGACGTCTTTACCATGTTGCGTAGCCTTGAACGAATAAACCACTGGACGCGCCTTCATTCCGTTCTCGCCTAATACCCCGCAGGTTAATACCATGAAACATCGGACATCGTTGTAGTTTTACTGTCACAGTCGTTCGTACACCATCGGGAGAAAAACATATTTAAAAAAATGACGAAACGTGCAGTTAAATGGTGTAAAAGTTATAGTGGTCGAGCAACTAATGTTTCTTTTCACTTGTAAGTTTAATTTTTCTTTATTAATACAGCTATTTATACCAAAAATTAATATTAATTGAAAAAATATATCCAACTTAATCCGACTATATTTAATAAACGGTCATGAAGTATTAAACACCACGAACAAAAAACACCTATCTAAATTACCTGGATTATTTACGTCAGAGTCAAATTTACTAGGGCTTGACAATGTTTTAGGTAGGTATAATAATATCGATAAAAATAAATGACATATATCGATAAAACTGTATTAATACACTTGAAGCAAACCGGGAAATTAAAAAAAATTTGACGATGTGTACCTCATAAATTGAGCATAAATTGAGCTCAACCGACACAATAATGAAGGGATTTTAAATCGAATCATTACTTGTGATGAAAAGTGGATACTGTACGATAATCAGAAGCGCTTGTCGCAATGGCTGAACCCTGGAGTCCCAGCCGAATCTTCCCCTAAACGAAAATTGACTCAGAAAAAGATACTTGTGCGTGTTTGGTCGTTCACTACAGCTTTCTAAAATCTGGCCAAACGATTACGGCAGATATCTATTATCAACAACTGCAAACCATGAAGGAAGAACTAGCTGCTAAACAACCGAGATTAGTCAAACGCTCTAGGCCACTGCTGCTTCACGACAACGCAAGACCACACACTGCACAACAAACAACCACTAAGTTAGATGAGCTACAATTGGAATGTCTGCGACATCCACCGTACTCTCCGGACCTCGCTACAACAGATTACCATTTTTTCCGGTATTTGTACAACTTCTTACAAGGAAAACAATTCAACTCCGATGTGGCAGTCCAAACCGCCTTCAAGGAGTTTATTGATACTCGCCCCCATGGTTTTTTTACTAAAGGGATTCATGAACTACCCATGAGATGGCCAAAATGCATAGATAACAACGGTGCATACTTTGATTAATTAAATATAATTTACAAAAAAAAAAATTACTATAATATATTCCTCCCGTACAAAATGCCAATTTCCTATGTAAGGACCTAATATTAACTAAAAGGCAAAATCAAGCCTACTGAATGGCGGGGATAAGCTTATCAGCAACTTATTAGTAGCACTAAATAGTAATAGTATCCGCGTCTGACAAGCTATCATCTGGTTTCATCAACAGCTCGGCCAACCCATATAAAAAAAAACCGTATTTTCAAAATCGTATTTGAATATTTATTGTCAGACTATCATAAACTCGTTGTTCTTTCATTCGTCCTCGATAGCAATTTATCGACTATGTCAAGCACTAGTGTAGGTGACATAATTTTACGGGTACTTCTCGCTGTCCACACCTTTTTGGTCAACACTGGGACTTTTTTCTAGGTCACTAATGGTGGCAAGTAGGACAAAATAAAAAAATATTTTTAGAATATGTTTCATAAATCACATAATATTATACGTTATAAATTCATAATATTATTATAACGTCATTAATTGCATCATTATAATATTTTGTCAAGTACGTATTATATGTATATATACGTATATATTATATGCTACGGTAAATGTGTATTATTGAAAATAATTATTGATCGATAATTATTGATAATTTTCAATTAATCACATCTACCGTAATATGTACATTACACATACTACCTATTATTATAATATCGTAATCAGAATGAATGGATGCACCAGCAGGCCCCGTCTAGTATTCTTTTCTATGGCTAGCGTAAATTACTTATAATTATTCTAACGGTAGCTGGAAGTTCAACATTTATATAAGGTGAGGGTTGAATTGAGGATGTAAGAATCAATATATGTATGATAGGCAATTCCCACATGTCACGAGTGGAATACATATTCTGAAATAAAAATTGCAGTTGTCACTAGTGGTGGGCAAGGAGATGGGGATCAAGTGGGAAGTACCCAATTTTTCTCTCTGTCATTTTAATCGCAATTGTCAGTTGTTTTGCTCTTAGACAGTGACAATGCTACATGCGAGAATAGTGCAACAATATAATACACAAAGGTAAATCTTTGTGTGCGCGCAATTATGGATACGAATATTACGGTAGTGTGTGTATATCTTCGTAAAAGTCAGCAATGTGTGAAATCCTCCTCCCCCCGCAAAAATCGGTTGAACGTGTTTTCATACTTCATTATGTACAATTCGCGTCCAGTGGTTAAATCGTCCTAGTGCGTAGCATGGTCCAAAATTCTACGTTTTCAGCCATAAAATAATTTTTTCGAAATAATTAATCTATCAGTGCCTTAACAAATATTATTTTGTTAAGGCACTGATAGATTAATACCTGATAGAATAACTGATAGATAAACTAATAAATCCAATCACTTAACATTTTAAATAAAGTTATTGTTATTCTTCGGACATATGATACATGCCATTAATAACTTTCCAATAAGTACGATAATGTGACCTAATCAAATGGTTTGCGACAACGGCTTGTATTTGGTCAGTCAGATAAAGTCAGATTAGATATTATTATGATCGATTGTTGGGTATTGTTCAACTAAATTGGTCAATATTTTTAACTGACAAAGGTGTCAATACACACACGACTTGACACATACTGGAGCTAGCAACAGCGCAAAATTGCAATTACGTATATGAATTTATAATTGGTTGATTCCTAAAAATGTCATTTCGGTGGTGACTTTTTTCTTATTTTTATATTTAAAACTTTAAGATCAATAAGATATTTTAATCTATTCGATTTATTGCAAGTTCATTTTCACAAAGAGTAAAAGACAATATCTATTTATGGTTAGATATACATAATTTTTAAATAACTTGCGCCACCGTAATATGTTTCTAAAAATCAAAAAGATAAAACGACATTTGCGCTGGTAGACGATTCTATCGAACAGCGAGCTTTTGGTTGGTAAATATTTTCAATACCAGAAACTTAACTCTTAACGCTCAACCCACCACTTGAACTACTGAGGAAAAAATAATTATACAGGTGTTAATAACGCCAAAAACTTCAATTAAGTGATACGAAAAGTAAAAATCAATATGACCTGTATACCAATCTGACTTGACACAGATTTTGAGGGTTTACAAAGCAAGGAATGCAAACTTTCAAAAGTTAAAGTATATCGTGGGACTTTTTTACTTCCCATGTGTTTATTACGTAAATAAAACTCCTACGCAAAGGGATTTTAAAAGCAAAATTTACCGCAGACTTTGCAACAATAAACGTATTGCAGCGCTAAAATTTTTAATTTATTTTTTATGTGATTGGGTTAATTGTTTAATTTATGACAATTCTTAATTGTTCACAACTTAAGTGGGTACTTACAGGAATTACATGAAAAGCTTTCGAAATTACGATTTTCAAGAAAATTGCAGTTATTTTATCCACATTAAAAAACACATAATGATCTCTCTAGTTACGTAGAGAAGGAAAGTCTAACATTAATATAATTTTAAATACAAATTATCACAGACAATTTTTTCTACATGTTCCATTGACACACGACTGAATTTCCACCGATAATTAAAATTTGAATTTATACTCTAATAGAACGGGCTACCCCAATTAAACTGATAGAGTCAATTCATATGGCTTATGTGGACAACTCGCATATTGTCAAAGTTTCAGATCGCCAAGATTCCTAGAAGGCCTCCGACATGACCTAACGACTGCCCCCTAAATACCTTATAGGAAACAACCGGGACCTACAGTTTAACGTGACATCCGAAACACGATAGCATCCAGGCGAAAAGTCCACATGGTGAGATTCGATCCAGGCCTCCGGATTTAAAGCCAGGAATGTACCCTAATGTATATGATTTACCCGCTGGACCACGGACGCTACCGATATTCTATCAACACCGTATAAAACCATTGTTTAAGTTAATTTAATTCATTAAGTGCGTCGTTTTTTTTACAGGTAAAATCGGGACCCTGATACGCGTCAACTATCTGTTCACAGTCTGTGAAAGTTGCAATAGAGGTTATATAGGTTAAGGACCAAGCACTTTCTTAAATAGGCACCTAGTTAGCAAGATTATAAAATGCCTGGTTTATGGTCACATAATCGTAAAAACCAATGGAAATATGGTAAACTGCATTATGATTATTAAGAAACTGGTTTACAATTGCAGATTGTGAATATTGTACGTATTTGGGCATAATTTGGCAACTCATCGCCGCTTCTGACATTTGCTTATCATATTTTATATTCATATGTGGTAAGCACTCACCATATTTATTATAGTTATATATTTAGTATAGTGTAGTACCATATTTATTATATTAATTTTAGGAGTATTTTCAGAAATAATGGCAAAAAAAAACCAATATTTACACATGAAAAACTCAAAATATGTGGAACGCTGTTATTAACTCTGGTAACCCAATATAACTTTCGTCCAAGATAAAATGATCATTAGAGAATTAAGGCGACAGTCGGTAAAAGACAATGTAAACATATCAGTTAAAAGTTGACCTAGCATTACACTTGAATTAAACATGTAAAAACCATAACAATTACGTTAACCTGTGCCATTATAACCTACTTTAAATGAGTCGGAATGATCTCTTAAGTAACAAATGATTGATAGTTTGACACACAGTAATATAATATTACGCTAATTAAATATTATCTTAAGTACTCTTTGCACATTGTCTTGCTTACTCGGTCTTTGTAAATTTTTATATATTAATTTTTAAGGTGTTTCTTGTACTAAGAAGTTTTAATATTTATCAATGTATTAAGCGACATGATTTTTTTATGCATCTTATCAAATATATTGAATTACTATAGCTGTGCCCTGCGGTTTCATCCACGTAGACATCGTTCCCGTGGGAATATCGGGAAAGAAAGTACCCTATGTGTTATTCCAGGGTCTAAACTATCTACATACCGAATTTCAGCCCAATCGGTTCCTTAGTTATGGCGTGAAAGAGTAACAAACATTCATCCATTCATCTGTCTTCACACACTTTCGCATTCATATTATTGTAAATAAATGAGTAAGATATTATTTATTACAATAATTAAATTCTGTTAATTTTCATTTACATCGTTATTTCTTTCATTATGACTTATCATGGATTTTAAAAAATATGTCATTGCATCAGTATTGAACCAAATGAGCGATACATACTGATTGTAATGCGTCAAGTCACCCTAAATTGTACTTTTCTACTGTGTTACCAAGTCTCAAATATCCAGTACATATTCTTTCTGCTTAGGTCATTATCATCATAGGTCATAATCAACATATTGTAATCGGAATGTTGTTGGTAATCAAAGTAATATTAATAGAAGAAGGTATATTTTAACGAGAAGAACTGTAAACCTGTTAATGTAAACTTCAATATAATAAAATAACTAAGTCACTTGGCATGGTGTGCATATGCCACAAAATATGTACAAATTTAAATAAGACGGTACGTGCTGAAAAACAGCGCTGTACATGGTTAGCTGAGTGCAGCACATGCTGAGCACAAGCCGATTACCACAACGACTGTCTAAATATATGTTCTAGCAGATATAATAACGTGTTTGTTATTAAGGTTGGGTAATAAACACATTTTTCTTTCTTTCTTTCATTCTATTCAGCGACATCTAGATAGCACAAAAAGAAATCACCACTAGCACTGTTTGTGTGTACGTTTGTTCCGTTTTCTCGCCAAAACTACTGAACCGATTGAGCAGAATTTGAAAAAAAAAAACCGCTTAGCACAGCTAAAAAACAACATAACATACATTCACGCTTTTTTCCCGAAGGGGTAGGCAGAGGTGTACCCAGGACTCAGTCCCATAGTAGATACACCCACATTTCGCCAGTATGTTATTGGTCTCATGTAATAGGGCGCGAGCCTATTGCCATCTACCGGGCACAGTTCCAGACTCCAGGTTATTGAGGTATTGAGATAATTCCTAATGGAAAAATCCAATATTTAACACTGCCTGACCTGGGGATCGAACCCGGGACCTCTTGATTGGCAGTTGAGCATGCGCCCTCTACGCCACCGAGGCAGTCAGTTTTCTTAATAAAAGGTCTTTTACTATAGGTGGACCGCTTAATTGAGTCCTCGCCTGCGGGGTGCGGGGGGCGCGGCTGCAGGAAACGAAAGGGGATCGGGACAGCTTCGCGCGGCAGGCGCATACGTTTTACCTGCCGCCCGCACCTCTCCCGGTCCCCGGTCACGTCCTATCTCCGCGCCCCTGTACCCCCGCAGGCGAGGACTCAATTAAGCGGTCCACCTATAGTAAAAGACCTTTTATTAAGAAAACTATAGTAACATACGACAAGCTTATGTCAATTAGAAGGTTACGTATTACACTACAATTAACCATGTTATGCGCTATAATAACAGCTTAGTTAAGCAATTCTCGTTGTAGAAGAAAAATGTCCCATAATTAAGGTTTCTTAGCGCTAGAGGCGTCGGCTGATGCGAGATCATCGTGTTTTTTATTTGTAGAAACGGTGATATAACTTCATTTGCGATGTTATTTATGTTTGGTACCCTGCGGCAAAATCAGATAAATATTCGTATTATTTCTACTTACGTGTATAGGTGTAAAGGTCGCTTTGTGTGTCTGTAATTTGGGTCTTCTCGGTGGCCAAAATACTCGTATTTTCGATGGAATTTTGACTAGCCATTAAAGTGCAAGTATATTCATCATCATCATTATCTCCGCCATCTACTGCTGAACATAGGGCCCTTACGTCAACTGAGGCCATATCGATGTCATCCCGCGGGATCGGCTGACCTTCTCAATACTTTTATTATTTTTCTTTAGTCAACTGAGACCACTTTACACTCTAAATTCTCAACATACTCTTAGGCCAACTGAAGCTACTAGTGAATTCTCGTTGGTAGACTGATTCCGTTCTTTGTTTGAGTGCCAAACGTGTGGGACGAAACGACGAAAGAGCCTATATTCCAATTCGTAAGCGTAAGTAAGCGGCCTGCATCCAGCGTGATCCTGCTGTCCGTAAAAATTATAATATTATTTTTATCATTTTATAACTATATTTTAGAGCTTATTTTTTTATTTGTGTTATCTAGAAACTAGACTAGACCATTATTATCAGTATTCTATTGCCATCGACTGTTGGACAAGGAAGGCCTTTTTTTCTGCTTCACCATCTCTCTCTCTCAATTCGCATCCAAAACTGCTTACCCCATTTAGTCTAACTTATACCAACATTTTGATATCGTCTCCGTTACTCATAATATCTATAATATTATATATCCCTGATTTACCATAATCACTGAGCATAAATTAAGCGCATTTTTTTAAACTCACCTGTATTTTGAATTACACGTATTATATCAAGTTGAAGAGATATCTTTCGCACGCGAAATAAATCCGCAATAGTAACGTAATAAGTGGTATTAGTTCGTATGATCATAAATTAAAGATCATAATAATGCCACCAATTTGGATTATGTCATTGAGAAGGAAGGCTTAGCAAATATCTTGGCATAAGACAAATGGGTTTGGGAGCTAATATGGCCGGTCTAGTTCAAGACCGCTACTTAGATCTACAAGTACATATAAGTATACGTCTAACTTTCAATTTCTTCAAAACAGGTGCGCTCGTGATTTGTAGGTAATCCTTAAGAGAGTACGCGGCCTCCTAGGAATTAGACACAATCCTATGAAAAATTTACCAAATCGATGTTTTGTATTCCTTTGTTTCCTCCGAATATAAAAATCCCCTTCTTTAAATTTATATCCTGATATTTTTATAGTGAAGTAGCCTATGTCCTTGTCATTTTAATTTTTCTTATAAACCCTTGGTTTTTTCATAGTGAACTTCAAAAATTTCAGTTTTACTCGCGAGATTGGACGTTCACTACAAAAAAAAATTAAATTTTATAAACAAAATAAAATAATAGGGACATACTTTATTTCATCTTTAAAATATCAGGATATAAATATATCAAATATGTTTACTGTATTAGGAGGAAATAGGGGAATACAAACATCCATTTAGTATAAATTTTCCATAGGATTGTGTCAAACTGCCAAGAGGTCCTCTTTCCTGTTAAACAGCAAATAGACGATCGAACATGGTACGGCCCAACCACGAACTTGGTTCGCCACCATACCATGTTCGATCGTATGGCGCACTGTCCGGTGAACATTTTTTTTTTTTTTTTTTTTTTTTTATGATAGTGAGTGACAAGACGAGCTCATCAGATGCCTGATGGTAAGCATCATGATTGCCCATATCAGACACAGTGCCACCCAGTATTTTAAAATTCAAAATTCTTCGCGAAATTCAAAATTCTTCGCGGCACTGCACTGCGCCTATCACCCTGAGATATGAGTTGTTGAATCTCATCATGCCCAGTAATTTCGCTGGTAACATTGCCCTTCATACAGGAACACAGTAATGTTTGGACATTACTGCTTGGCGGATGAATAACTGGCAAAGGTGTGGTACTTCCCCAGGCGGCCTCCTGCAAAAGAGGCCTACCACTACAATTATAATTACCTATACACTACATTATTATTATCATTACTTGGTACGGCAGTACGGTAGCTTGCACATCAATGCGGTTCGATCGTGTGGCGTGAACTGTGAACACCGTACCAAACGGTACAGTGGTACGGCCGAATCATGTTCGATCGTCTATCCGTAGGTAGGAAATACAAAGCCTTTTCATTATTTAACAACATTAAATATTTGAAGTAAGTTTTAATTTAGTTTTGTTGGTATGGAAATATTATATTATAATGAGAGAGGTCTTGTTGTGGTTCCTAATTCCTGGCTATTTTTTTAACCCTTGCATAACACAAGAAATTTCATTTCAAGCCTTTCAAGTCGCTACCTGCGTCAAGATATCAAAACTGTGTGATAGATAATTTAGTAATGAATTAGTAAAAACTCGAATTATTCACTTTTTTAAACTTTATATACACATTCACAGAAGAGACGTACACAACTTCATTTGAAATGGTCTTCCACCAAAAATTCTAACGTCCAACAAAACCAGTTTCCCTAACCTATAGTTTACCTTAACAAACAGTTAATCTGGACAGGTCAAACCTGTATCCATTCATGTTCCATGTGTGAATGGAACTCAAACATCTCAGTTCCTCTTGTTTATTTTAATCAGTGTTTATTTTGACAGGTAAAGCGGCCCTTGGTTTGTTAATAGTTTTAAGTTTAAACTTGGTTTTGGGTGTCCAGTGCATTTATTATATTAGTAGTTAGTAGGATTATAAATAGTGAAATAACTAACTAAGAAAACGTATCGCTAAAAGCGATCTGTTCCACAAACAACACGTGTTGACAAAAAAAACATGCGTGTATCAATAACTTTCCTACGTATCAATCAAACTCCAAGATATTCTTTTATATGAATGGAGACCACGGACCGGCAAGCGCAGCGTAGGACGTCCACCCACAAGGTGGACAGACGATCTGATAAAGGCGGCAGGAACACGATGGAGGCGGGCCGCTTACAACCGGACTGAATGGAAATCTATGGGGGAGGCCTATGTTCAGCAGTGGACGTCCTGTGGCTGAGATGATGATGATGATGATTATTTTATATAAGTATCAATTTTAATCCTCGCAATTAACGCGCAAAAAATTACGCGTTTTTGCCGAAGAGGTGTACCCAGGACCCAGTCCCATAGTAGGCACATCCACACTTCGCCAGTGATGTTTTTTAATTCCCATATAATAGAGGCCTATTGTTATTTACCGGGCGCCGGGCACAATTCCAGATTGTTATAGAGAAAATTCCTAATGGAAGAATGAAGAAATCCAATAATACTTTTTGCTTGACCTAAAAAAAGGGGGATTGACCCCGGGACCTCATGATCGGCAGTGCTTGTAAACATCTACGCCACCAAGGCAGTCAACTCAAACTCAAAATTTAAGAGTAGTTATATATGTGAATAAATCTTAAAAAGACGTCAATTTAAGATATAGTAATGAATGATATTAGTAATGAATCTACCGTGCGTTCGGAAATATACCTCTACAAGAAAAACGCGCAAGAAACTTGTAGGATTTAATTTTTAATTGCGACTTTTACAATATTTGGTTTGGTTACATTTGTTTCCTTGTAAGATAAAGTTTCCAGACATCTTTGTCCTCTATGTATTTGTTGGCTTTATAATAAGCTTAACTATTAGGACACCTTACAGTTAAAATATTACCTACACCTTATATTTATTCTTGTATGTAGATAACCTATGGCCCGCGTTCTTTACACTACATCAACATCAGCTTTTTACTTTCGAAAGCACCCAATAAGTCCCCAAGCACCTATTAGACAGGGCAATTATTAACTGCGTGCTATTTTAGAACTTCCATCGAAGGATCGAAAGTAATACCTAGCTGCTGAGCGGTGTGTCTGACACGCATAAGGGCAAGTTGAGTCCGACCCACTAAACCCGTCGAGCTAAAAGTTTTGTAGGTTCACCATGATTTTAAAAACGTAGGACGGACTAAGTACGTATGATTTTGCTTGTATCCTACTATCCTTATTATTTTAAATGCGAATGTTTGTGATGATTTATGGATGGATGTTTGTTACTGTTTCAGGCCAAAATTACTGAAACTAAATTTCACTGACGAGCTGGCACCAAGCTGCGTGCAAAATATGTTTCTTTCCATTTTTATATTGTAGTTCAGGCGAATAGATATTAAAGCCAAATTCTATTAAAAAATATAAAAATATTATGAAAATTGGTTGTGTTATCAATTTCAATATTCAATTTTCGATATTTTCGAATTCTAATTGTAACAGACTTGTAGGTCGGTAAAATGCGAAATGCATCACGTTTAAATATATAGACAACACACACGCCCCTATAGGTGCCCCTATAAGATAGAAAAAAAATTACCGACGACTAGTACTTCCACGTTTTGGTGCGGATTGGTGCGGAAGGTGCAGGTTCAATCATTGTACCACAGTACTCATTACACTACTACTTAGCTAAAGAATAATAGTGATAATAGACTGTCCTCATTAATCTCACATGATGGTGTCATCAGCAAGCGAACGCAGCGGTTCGCCTTGCCACGCTGCCTGCCTCCGGTCCACTGCGAAAACAAGTGCATTCACATAACGTTCTGGTTTCTCCCCATAATATTAGTCACTTTTTTATCAATAATAATAAATCATATATGTTTTAGATAAAAAAAATACCTTTAGTATTAACGTATTAACGATCGTATCTTTGCCATTGAATACTCTCTATTGAGACTAACAACGAAAATGGTTTGCTTACGTTGTGCGATTTTTAAAATATTTAATTATTACTTGCTGACCCGTTAAATGTTGTAATTTTGACAAAAAAAAATTAGGGACTCTTTAGCGGTATGAAATATACTTTACCACCTATTCTCATACCTACCAAATATAAGTTTCGGAGGAGTTTGGTTACACTGTGCCACAATATTATAATATCTGGATGAAATTTTTTAAAAATGCTTCTTAGCTAGATCGATTTATCGCCCCCGAAACCCCCTATATACTAAATTTTATGAAAATCGTTAGAGCCCTTTCCGAGATTCCAATTATATACAAGAATTGCTCATTTAAAGATATAAAGATTTATATTAGATATTTGAAACAATAAACAAATTAAGCCCTGTTGTATACACATATAACATCTTACCTTTTTCCCGAAGGTGTAGGCTGTGAGCAATGTACCCAGGACCTCATCCCATAGTAGGTATACACACACTTCGCCAGAAATGTCTAGAAAATTTAATAAGTAATATAACTACGTAGCTATATAACCAGTTTTTCTATATATAGCGCTATTTGATTACAGCTTTTATTTACTTGAAGTGGTCTCACTTAACCAGCATCAAGCATTGAACTTGGTACGCTGCAGTTAAAGTAACTTTCTTTCATTACTTTCTAATCAAAAATCTAAGCGTCCAATTGGACCTGTTCATTATCCGGGAAACGAGAATTAACCAATCAAGTAAATAATACATAAATAGTTCGGTTCTATAAAAGGGTATAATTATTATTATTATAATTATTTGGTGTGAAATAGTTAATTAATTTCGTTAATAGCTATGTTACAGATAGTTTCATCATCATCCAACCGTTAGAAGTCCATTGCTGAACATAAGCCTCCCCCATAAGGGGGGTTGTTGCCAATACTCGCCACGCTTGGCAGGCGGGTTGGCGAGCGCAGTTTGATGGATTTACGCAGAGGACGCTGCTGCCCGTCCTCTGGATCCTATAGCCCTTAGCCGGCTCTTACGGCAACCACGGGGAGAGAGGGTGAGGTACTATTCTAAAGCCGGTAACCCCACGGCAAATAGTTAGTTAGCAACAGATAGTTTAATTGTTCAAAATAATAAAACTGTTACAAAAAGACAGTAAAATTATAACTAAAATCATTACCTCTACCACCTCTACCTAATAGCAGATTCAGAATATATTATATTCTGAATCTGCTCATAATAGCATCATAATAGCAGATTCAGAATATATTATATTCTGAATCTGCTATTGCTTAAAATTCTGCAGTTGCTTAAAATTCAAATTCAAACTCAAAGATTTATTTAAATAGGTCAATATCTGATACTTTTGCACTTCAATGAAAGATGAGTCTACCGTGAATGAATTTACCGTTCTCTACAAGAAGAACGCACAAGAAACTTATAGGACGGAATTTTTTCAACTGATACTTTTACAATATTTGATTTGGTTACTTTCGTTTGTTTGGAAGGTGCCGCGTGTTGGAAGCATTGCTGAAGTTACCAGGCATCTTTGTCCTCTATGTACTGATTGACTTTATTAATAAGCCTTCTTTAGTAAAGTAGATTTTAAGTAGGTTTTGAATTTGCCCTCTGTGAGCCCCGTTATCTCTTTTGGGATTTTATCGCGGTTACTGCCGCCTATGGATACCTGCAACACCAGCGGTAGTGCTAATATGTTGCTGACCCTTCAACACTCTATCCATTCTCCTTTTGAAGAGCCCCATGTTGTAGCTCAACGGGAAAGTTGCAGCAGGAAGATCATTCCACACCTGGCCTTTTTTTAGGCCAACATATTATTTTTCATGCAATAATAGCTTACATATTTTACTTAATTATATGATTTTATCGAACACAATAATTATAATTTAATAATTACGTTATACTGTCTTCTAATAAATTTAATATTATAACTATTTTCGAAGTTCCTGTTTTATCTAACACAGTGATCACATAGAATTTCCATTGACTAAGGCTCCACACTTTCCTCGAATGACGGAAACGGAAAACCCATTTATTCATTAGAAAATCCACCTCAACACTTTCATGAGATCATTGGCCCAAAAAAGGGATAAATTTAGCAAATGACTCACCTCCCTGGAATGAGTCGCAAAAACTTACTCCGAATCTTTCAATCCTGTTTCATGAGTCATTGAGAACTGGTGTAAATACTAAAAAGATGCAAAAAATTAAGAAAAAAGATTGCATACTTAATTTAGAGCCAACACATGAGCATCGGTGATTCCGAGATTCTAAATTAGAATGCATTGTGATGACTTCATAGAAAAAGATTTCGTACAGCATAACGTGTTTCGAACAATAAATAAAAAGATTCAATTACCGAAAATTTAATCTATGGCAAAAGACAAGATTTAATATAAAGTTATCATCATCGTCATCATTTTCAGGCATCAGGCAGGGCATAGGCGTACTCCACTTTTCGCCATTTGTGTATATCTCGACTCTCTCAGCCGCATTTGTCCCTCTATTTTGGTGACATCGTCATTTCATCACATTGTGCTATTGGTCTGCCCTTCTGTGGCTTGTACTTGGCCACAACACCGCTATAAAAATAAATGGTTTTATTCTTTATCTCCATAAAACATTCTATTTAATTGTCTAAAAGGTTTGCAAATAACTGCATAAAATTTCAATAAATAAGTTCACTGTCCACCTTAATTAAAGATACATCATTACAATGACCTCACTACAAGACCTCAAAGTAATGCCTAGTTTACACAGTGTGAGCTACTGGCTAGCCAGTACACAGCTCGTCATGTTTACTCGGATACCAGTAGCTCGGCTCACCTTAACTGTCTACATGACTGGCTGCTGCTCAGTATTGCGAATTTCCGTGAAAAAAAAACTCACTGGTAAAGCATAATCCAATGCGGTCGTTCATTCGTTCAAATAAACATCTCGATACAAATACGTTAGTTTTGACGCAAATCCTCATGCGAGGGGTACACAACTTTCCGGCTGGCACTGGCGAGCTACTGCTGAACGCGTCCAAACGATGCGAGCGATGACCAAGCTACTGTCATGCCCGAGTTACTGCCGGGCGAGTGAAAACCAAAAATATTGAAGTTACTCGGCAGGCTGACTTGTACGCTAGCTCGCACTGTATAAACTAGGCATTAAACACTTTCCCCTCCATACAATTACTAATACGTCGTCAATGGACTAAAATAATAACCTATTAGATTACATAAACGGGCGTGTCTTAGAGCACATAGTTAATTTGCCATCCGGCTTTAGTCGAGATCTAACCAGCATAATAATATCTATGTCCCGCAGTTGACAAAGGTCAGGGCGCGCGGTCACGACTTGAACCTATAGAGAGACTCATGGGAACAGGACTTGACCACTACTATTTGTCACACAGATATAGAGAAAAAAGAGAAGAGTTGTGCTACGAGAGGGCGCTGCTATAGAATCTTGTAAAAGAGTTTATTATTGTCTTTGGATTTTGTTTGTTTGTCATAGTCATGCACACACACAAATCCTTTGTAGTATTTCTGAGCTTGCATATGCTCAGATAGATGCACAAGCACAATGACTTTTAATTAAATGTACATAAAATTGGATTAGTATAATTGATGAAATATAAATAACTGTATACTGTTCTTGGGTTACTGTTTTTGGGTTACCCTGTAGGGGGTCCCTATCCGCCATACTGGCCAGCCCAAGCTTTGGCGAATAATTATTTTTGTGTTTTTTTATTTGTTATATAGAATACGATAACTTTAATTTTTTGTATAAGAATAAGAAATAAAATTTTGGAAGGCATACTATGCGGATATGTCTTAAATAAAAGCAGTACATAAATACAAAGGTCGATGTTATAAAAGAGATATACAAATCAAAAGTAAAGATAAGAAACAAGGAGATAAGAGAATTAGGATTCATATTTATTAAAACTATTGATAACTTATCATAGAAACACGCAAACTTGATCAAATAATGACAATGATAATAACATTATGATTTATGATGATAGATCGCACTCCGGGATCTACCAGTTGCTTATGTATACTATTGCTAACAAATAAAAGCGCAGGCCGTGACAGAAAAGATAGTTTTATAATAGTAATAATAGGTATAATAAATTAATCACGTAGGTAGTTAATATATGTAATGAAAATATTAATGTTAAACATTTCCATTAGGAATTATATCAATAATTGCCTGGAGTCTAGAACTGTGCCCGGTAGATGGCAAAAGGTTCGCCCCCTATTACATGGGACCAATAACATACTGGCGAATTTGGGTGTGCTTATATACTTACTATACAGGGATAGAATGTGTACTGGGTGTACCCAGAACTCAGTCCTATAGTAAGCAGAGGTAGGGGGGCCACTACCCGTCCGGGAAGAAGGTGTGATTGTATGGTATGTTAAAAAAAACAAAAGATACGAGTACCTTGATATATGGAAATGATTAAGACACTAATACACGAAACATGATATCGATCTATCTCTCCAGGTTTGAGAAGAACACGCCCGGTAAGGAGATATCCGCTACATCAAGGAGAAGAGCCAAGGACGAGACCCAGGACAGGGCCCTCCCAGATCTCAATGTCTAGGCTGCAGTCAACGAGGACGGAGAACTTCAAGTCCTACGTGCTCCGGCTTCCGGTGAAATATAAAGAGAGTCACACGAATTTTATCCCGAAGGGCGCTTTAGGGAGGCAAGACCGAAAATAATCCCTACTGAGTTTATAAGACAACAATATATAATAATTTTATTTAAATAATTCTCGACTCGATTATGCTCTCTCTTAACTCGATTTTATGTGATATAATGTTTAATTTATTAGTCTAGTAAGATATTTAGATATTGATATGGGCCTCTGGTACATATTATAATTTCTTATAAGTACTATATTGCCGGAAATAAACGAATTATTATT
The DNA here is from genome assembly GCA_947063395.1 of Hemistola chrysoprasaria. Lineage (NCBI taxonomy): Eukaryota > Metazoa > Arthropoda > Insecta > Lepidoptera > Geometridae > Hemistola > Hemistola chrysoprasaria. The sequence goes on from OX346714.1 coordinate 14,514,362, forward strand.
GTAATTATTGTAATTAAAAAAAAAAGAGTTAGGGCGTGAATAGACGAAAGGAATCGCGAATGTTCCTTCATCCAGTACGGATCCGTAGTAGGGGTTATTATTGCCATTGTAGTGATCCACACAAAGGCGCGGCGCCCGTGCCCCGCCACTCAAGATAACCACTTCACTAATGCACCACCTTGTACTCGGACATAGAATTATGACGTGGACAAACGATATTGTTTTCGCTAACACGAGCGAAATGCGAAATGTCAGCAATAGATAAAGAGAGGATTAGGCCAGAGTTAGTTTTACACGGGCAAATGAATTGATCTTACGGCGTCACGGGAGTCACTGCTTTGCCGCTCACTGACAACAGATTCGCTGCCCGCGGAGTCATCGACCAGGGCACATATCTTCTTGTGGAGTCATTCTGTGTGGTAAATCCTAGTCTGGTTTTTCTTTAGAGTTCTATGATAGTATCAGAGTTGACAGTTCGTCCTAAAGCTTCTGCCACAATTGATACGTCTATATTATTGACAACTGAGACTAAGGTCTTTACGCGCTTTGCGCAACACTGTAAGTATCGCCTAGAAGTAGATTTCAAACAGACATAGAGCATGAGACAGATGTTTCTAAGTACTATCGGTTCGAAAGTTGGAATATAATACAAATCCTAGTAACTATCCTAGTAATAATATACCTACCTATAAATACAAAAATGTGGGGTGAAAATTTGGTATATAGACCTTGCCTAGACCTTGGAATCTAAATCAAAGTCAAAAAATATTTATCCAATTAGGTCACAATCTGACACTTTTGCACAAAAAAAAACAGTAATGAATTTACCGTGTGTTCAGAAATATACATGAAGAACGCACAAGAAATTTGTAGAACTTGTAAGTTAGAGGATACTTTTATCCCGATATTCTTTCGGGAACGAGGACTACACCATGTAAATTACACCTGTAACCACGGGGATGGTTACATAACATAACATCACGCCTTTTCCCCAAAGGGGGCACAGATGTACCCAGGACCCAGTCCCAGAGTAGGGACACCCATACGTCGCCAGTAATGTTTTTAGGTCTCATATTATAGAGGGTCAGCCTATTATATATTATATATCATCTACCGGGCACAGTTCCAGACTCCAGGCTGTCAATGAGTAAATTCCTAATGGATCCGATAAACCTTTTGCCTGACCTGGGGATCGAACTTGGGACCTCATGATCTGCAGTAGCACTTGGGAACAACTGTGCCACCAAGGCAGTTGAGGAGGAAATCTTCAAGTACTTAGTATACAAAAATATTAAAGCGCTAAATCTTGTTTACTTACTTTTCCTCAGTTAAATTTAATCTAGTTCAATTTATTTATAGGTTAACCTTTTGATTGCAGTTCAAATACCACGTCAGGTTACAGCTGTAGTTGATCGTGAACAGGGTCTACCTACACGTAATTCCAAGCTGAGTTATTATGTCGATAACTTAACAATTAGTGTGACGCAAATATTGTGACTAAAAAGTTATGTAACCAGAATTCAAAGTAGTTTTCTCGGGTGGAAACTAAACTAAAATAAGTTAGCCGGCAAGCCTGGTATGGTTTTTGATTCTCTTTGGCACCTTAAGGATGCATTTCTTCTTATTTATCTTCATTAAAATGGTGTCTATGCTATTTCTGCTAGGTTTTCCTGTATAATCGCGCGTTAGCGTTTCTGTGCGAGAAGTGACGTGCCAAAATATTTTATGATAGTTTAAATAAATAATTTAATGACACATTTAGGACTATTTCTAAGCCCCGTCAGCCGTGTCTAACATAGTTTGCGTTTGGTGTACACTGTAAGCATTTTATGTATGTAATAAATAAATAAATAATGGCCAACTATACCTCAAGGTCTATAAACGAGTATAAACGATTTTTCACACCTTTGCCAGTTATTCATCCGCCAAGCAGTAATAAGCAAACATTACTGTGTTCCGGTCTGAAGGGCAATGTTACCAGCGAAATTACTGGGCATGACGAGATTCAACCACTAATATCTCAGTGTGACAGGTGCAGTGCAGTCCGCGCAGAATTTTGAACTTTCAAACACTGGGTGGCACTGTGTCTGATATGGGCAGTTATGATGCTTACCATCAGGATTGACTTCTTCAGATCATGCCACTTGACCCTGTCCTGTGCAAGCCGTGGACTTAACAGAAGCGGTGGGTCGCGTCTGGACTCTATGTACCTGTATAAGAGCGTACATGGCCTTCTAGGAATTGGACACAATCCTTTGAAAAATGTACCAAATCGAAGTTTTGTATTCCCCTGTTTCCTCCGAATATTATAAACCCATTCTAGAAATTTATCCTGATATTTTTAAAGTGAGGTAACCTATGTCTCTGTCATTTTAATTTTTCTTATAAACCCTTGGTTTTTTTATAGTGAAATTCCAAAAATCCCAGTTTTACGTGCGTGCTTGGACGTTCACTACAAAAAATTGTAGAGTTTATAAACAAAAATAAAATGATAGGGACATACATTACTTCAACTTCAAAATATCGTGATATAAAAATATCAAATCAAATATCAAATGTACCTTATTCGGAGGAAACATGGAATACAAAACATCGATTTAGTAAATTTTAAATAGGATTGTGTCATACTGCTAAGAGGTCCTCTTTCCTGTTAATGTTCTTTAAATAATCTAGTATCAGCCCTAATGACAGCAGAGAAGGGCGTGCGAATACTAGGACATTTCGTCACACTGCAGTAGTTTGTTGAATAGCCTCTCTGACTCCCCGGTGAAGGGAGCTATGAAACTCATTGTTTGTATTGCATGTTTGAGACTTTTATAGTCTATTTAATTTATTCGACATAGTCTGTCTCTAATATCAGATCTTTACTTTGTAAAAATTAAATTGGTACCTGACAGCTGAACTAAAATGTATTATTTATGCCATATATATGCGTAAATTAACACATAGATAGATAGATAGATAAACACTTTATTATTGTACACCATACATAGGACACAAACATAAAGGAATAATAATTATATTAATCTTAGGCTAGTACAAGTGGCGGTCTTATCGCTTAAAGCGATTTCTTCCAGACAACCGGAAGGAAAGGAAAACTATACTTATGAGTATTTTATGAGTATTCCGTAAAAAAATAATTTATCAAATAGTCTCTTAGAGCGTCGCTATTCATTATAAATTACCTAATATGATTTATGTACTAGGCCCCAAACATGACTTAACGACTGCCCCCTACATATCTTATAGGAAACAGCCGGGACCTACAGTTTAACGTGCCATCCGAAACACGGTAGCGCCCAGGCGAAAAGTACCCATGGTGAGATTCTATCCAGGGCCTCCGGATTTAAAGCATGCCTGATATTTTTTTACAGTGAAAATATGCCTGATATTTTCACTGGACCACGGATTCTGCATGTTATGTCCTTGTCCTTATTCCGCTTGAGGTGGGGTTGGCACAGTACGTCTTCTCCCGCCATATCCAGTCTTCTCATTCATTATATCTAGACACTAGAGATTGTCGCTCCACTTCGCCAGACATTTTGTTGCGGGATGTTTTTAGTATTCAATAATTACCACTAGATTTTATAATAAAAATAAAAATTCTTTATTACCAGATAACATACTTTATACATTCAGTAGTTTTCTTTAGTCTTTATCTTTAGTCCATGGGTTATATTAGATAAGATTAAAACATATTAATATTAAATAAATTCATTATATGTAAACAAAATCAAATATAATAGAAAAATAAAAATACTCTATGACATTAAATAAATTCAATTTACATGATTAAAACCTTTAAAATACTTAAACAATTTCACAATATTAGAAACTGCAACCTTTATGATGCAACGTAAGTTCTATTTTCGGCTACATCAATTGTGATCTTAAGGAATCTACACACCTAAACCTGCCGACCAGACGAAACAACCCGGTGGATATTTTTCGCCGCCATAGTTTTGTACAAGGGGCACGGTAAAAGTTAGTAGAATAGGCCAGTAAGAAAAGCAGCAGATGAAAAAAATATTTCAATTTCGAATTAGGAACTCATTGGGAATCTGTAATGTGTATTAAGCAGCAATTTTAAAAGTGTGTCGAGCGTCAAATGGATCTTTTTCTCTAAAACATTCATTTTTATTACAGACTTCAGACTTATTTACAGACGCCCGACAGACACTCTTAAAATTGCTGCCAAATTGTTAAAGCAAATGACATATTAGTTTAATACTCATTACAGATTCCCAATGCGTTCCTAATTCTAAATTTAAAAAAAATTTTCATCGGCTGCTTTTCTTACTGGCCTATTCTAAAATCTTTAGGTTTTCCCCAATTATGGCATGCACATGATTCTTGAAACATTGTGGTGTGTAGAGGTCCTTAGACATACTCGTATTCCAAAGGGCTTAACTTTAATCCTGTAAACCGTCAATAAATCAGTATTTACAGCAGTAACTGCCCACAACCAGTGCGAACTAATCTAGTTTATATTTTGGGTAATTTTAGTATCATGACTTATTCAGATCGTGGGATAGATGTGGTATTTGGAAAGGAGTGGTACCTGTAGGAAGTGTTATTGATGTGGTTAGTATTCTGTCGAATTAGCGCTGTAAATTTAACAGCAACTTGCTATATAACTGAAGTGGCTGGGAACACGAAATATTAATTTATCTCAAAGCAACGATACGAGATACTTAGAATAGAGTATTCTTTATTGAACGTAATATGCTTATTATTTATTAATTATTTTAAAAAAGAAAGTCAGCCTCATCGCTTTAAGAGAACTTTTCCAGGCACTACCTTTGGATAGATAGGGATATGATAGGAAAAGTAGGGATGGGATTGGGAACAAAAAAGCCCCAGCAGAGTCCTACCACTACAATAATCAATAATGCAAACTTAATCAAGCTCAGCATTATTATAGCCCTATTGTCGCAAAGTGCTGCTCTATGATGAGTCCATGAGGCGTTGTATCTTACCCTGTGTATTTTCTATATACCTGAACCTCTATGCCTCATAACTTTAATTTCTACCTATAATGTAGTTTTCTGACAATACACATTTTTTATTTTAAAGTCACTAAATTCACCTATGAAAAAATGTTCAGTGAAGGTTTCTGAGAATTTAAAGAAGAAAGTGATACAGGTGCTCATGCATTCTTACCTATCATTCGCAATACCTTAAAAAGATGTATAAATAATCCACACGCCCAAAGGTAGGTACTAGGTATACATAAAGATTAAGGGTATGGAAGTTCACCGCCGGCGATACGCTTTTACGACGCGATCAACTATTCCCAAGGGACTTGAGAGTCCAGACGGTGAGAACAAAAAGCCAATTTCATAAAACTATGCGAGCATGCACCAGGCACCCGACTGGGGCCATAACAATAAATGAACCAACCTGATACCTTGTCCAGACCAACTTTTCACATGTCCTACGATAACACCGGAAAACAGTGAAGCAACCTTCGCACTACAATCAAATAAGAATCTAACTAGTTTCTTATTAGTACAGCAATGGAAACGATACAAAGCGTTTTCTCACAACAGAATCGACTGGTGGTAGAGGAATCTGCAAGTGTCGCACACAAGTAAAAAAATACGTGTATACACGGAGGCTTCGACTGCACACTGGTGAATATCCACCTCGTGTCAGTCCGCAAAGAGCCGCGACTCGCGACGCTCGTCCGTCGGCGCCGCGACGACGAACGTCCGACATCGCGAAAAAAGTTTTAACACGAAACTTTCCTATTCGACTCCTTCGACCCCTGCCTAGTTCACCGGGAAGACTTCCTGCCACGTCTAACCCTGCGGTGCTAAAAGTGACCTTCTAAAACCGGAATTCGGTGTCCTCGGAACGGGTTTGATCGGACCCGTCGAGACAGGACTTTCGTGAAGTGCTAACTTGATTTTCAGAGTGGTGTGTTGAGTGTTGACTGGATTCTCTTCGACTTGTCTGTTCGGATGGACTGGACGTTGTAGCCACAGTTTTAAGGGTCTGCAAACGAGTAAAAGTGCTGTCAAACGTTCCCGTAAGTATTGATTAGATAAGACTATAAAAACAAGCAATCGAATTATCTGCATCAACAATCTCACCTGCCAGTATCAGGTATGTCGCTTTATTGTGAAGCCTTGCCCTTGTCGGTACAAAAACCTAAGCAATTGCGACTAAAATTAGGTTCAACAAAAACTACAAAGGTATCTCGGTCACAACTAAACAATAGTTTAAATATCTCGCACCACAATCAGAAAAATTATTGATTTTCGTCATAACTTCTGAGATTACCAGTGTAAAGCTTGATTACGAAAGGTGTCCCCAATTTCGAGTTATCTTATTAAATTTCATAGATTACGTTTCAATTAAACAAAACCATTGCAATTATTATGGAGATGAATTTAGATTTCTAATTGAAATCAATTTTGGTTGCATCACATACTTATTCTATCACAATTTTCTTGTCATTCATAGTTATATTAATATTGAATCGTATTTTGCCTCTAATGTGAATCCATACTTCAAATGTTTTGTACTTATTATTTACTTCATTATATTAATTACTATAACGATTCTTCAAATTGTAGAAGATGTAAGTATGTAATTTATTTTATTCAACTTTGTCATTGATAATTGGATCTTTCACTACTTTCTTACTAAAACACGCAAATTGTTACTTGGTTTTTAATGATTACAGGTTTCATTATATAAAATGATTATTTTATCATCTTTAAATTATGATAGCTGTCAATGCGTATGATTGCTATGGCACTATAAAACAGGTACATGCTAAATTTTGCTCAAAACCAACTAAAACAAAAACTCCAACAAAAAACTAAATACTTCAACTAAAATACCAAGCTCCACAATTTTTTATTCAATACCAAATTCGTTTTTGACGCCGCAATCTTATTCTATTTTAGTTTGTAGTGAAATTATTCTCAGCATTCAATGATAGTACGAAAGTCGTGAACTCTGAACGTTTTGAGAACTTTTCTTCTCGTTTCTATTTGAGGAAGTTTATTTCCGTCTTTGTCATCTATTCCGTTACTTTAGTTGGAGAATCCTAAAAGTACAAACTGCAACGATTATAACACATCTACGTAAATTATGTAAAGTTTTTGTTTTGTTTCTGTCATAGTAATGTATGGGAGACATGGGATAAGAATTCAAGTTTGAACATTTATTATGTGTATAATTTATTATTTTTTTTATAATTAGGTATCTAGTTTAGTTCACTTTGCAATGATATCAATTATTGTGGAAGTGATAAAGCATTCTATGAAACATTTATACAATAGGTCTAATGCCAAGGTTCTTCTTAGGAAACTACGTTTCTATCGTTAACTTTTAATAATTCATTTGCAAGATTGTAACTTTCACTATGTTTTTTTCTTATACTCCAAAACTTTGCAGGAATTAAAATTGGACATAAGAAATTATTAAAATCGTTTAGATTGATCAAATAGTTGTCCCAAAAAACTAAAATTTTATCAATACCTTTTATAACACACGAATTTAATACACCTGTGTAAAATAGCATATGTTGAAACGAAAATAGCAGCAGATGTTACTTGAGCTGAAATTTCGAAACTGTTAATCCTTTCAGCTTAATCTCCTCTCGGTTAAATAAATTAACCACAAAGTTGTCTTCTACGTGATGATAGACAGTATACAATTGTGAAATCTTATTGAGTAAATGTGGTTTGTAATTGACAATTTTGTCAATTACCTTGATATGATAACTCGAATTGAATGAAACAATGCGTACGTGATTAGAAGCTGCAATTGAATGAAATACTTGTAGTAGAATGCGGCAAGGCTTGGGAAACCTTAGAATGCTTAAGAACTGACCATTGATTAGACGCAATATACTAATTACGGTACCAATGATACAAATGTCTTCGGATACATAGCTGATGTGTAAACGTTATCTGTTAAGCAGGTAATAGTTAGTTTTTAGTTAAGTTAGCGTTTGTGCTGAATTAATAAATAAATAATACTAATACAAAAGTTTAAAATAAGTCAGCAAGAATTATTGTTTCCGGAAGTTAACTCAGTCTTAAATTAGAATGCCTATTGGAATTTCATGACTTTGTTATATTGCAAAATATCAATTTATCTCCTATTTTATTATTTTTGTTAAAAAATCGCAAGAGACGCACTCGTGCGTCGCCTTTGAATAAAAATTGATCGTTCTAGTATAACTTCGTTAAAAATTTACTTGTGATTTATTTTTCATTTTTCACTCACATCGTGTTATTGAATACTGACCTCAAACGTTTGTGCATCTATTTCCTAAACTTTCTCTGCAAAAAGTAAGGCGACTTCTATCAGATTGTCGGTAGCGAAATTGAAAAGGCGATTGGCAGTTTCGGAGATTGGCAGAATTGATCGATACCTCAACTTATCTTATTCTACACACCAGTTCTTTTTGCTCCATAATGATTACACGATAGTTTCTAATGACTTTCGTATGCTATTCTCTAATGCAAGGTCATTAAGTCACCCTTCTATCCGGTCCCCTCTATTTGTCTCTATAAGAGTCTGGAACTCTTCAACTCAATCGATTTCTTTGGTACCCTATGCGATTTTACCACAGTTTTATTGTGTTTTCTTCAAATATTCTTTTTCTTCTGACTAACAATTATCTCGGCTATAGGTTTTCCTGAGGTTCCTCTTCTACATCGCTCGGTTCTATGCATCCTCTTTAGATAGATCATTCGCACACATGTTGTGGAAGATGTCCCATATTATTTTTTGGGGCTTTTGATAGGCGTGCACGGAGACCATTTTTTTTTAGTCCAACGTGCAGAGGCCCCTTTGAGCTTTTAATCTAATGGTAATGTATAGCACCTATCGGGGTCTATCTCTGAAACCATCTACAGTTTTTTTTAAGATGAGCTCAAAGACAGCCTCCGCTAGGTACAAGGACTATTGTGAATGGATGGAAACTACTTGATTTGTCTATAGGTGTGATTTCTAGATGGATGGTAACCGGGCTATTGCTAGAGACTCCGGCACCTGCCACTTCCGTCTCATGGTGAAATATGACGGCAGGCGATGACTCGCCGCTCACTAAACGGACCTCCCATAAAGACCGCCCACCACATGGGAATAAGGGCGACGAGAGGGGCAACGTCGGTGTGAGCGGCTAAGGGTAGGAGAGGTGTCCCTGGATTTTAAACGGCGATCACTTGCGTTACCCTAAGGTCGCATCACGCTTGCCCACTCGCCACTTACGCTCCACATCCTCCCTCGAGCACGAGGCTCTCGCGACTCCACTCTGGCCGGCCAATGAAGGCAAGACAGAGGTGGGGGACTGTTCCTCGTCAGTGTTCACTCCGGCCGGCCGGTGAAGGTAAGCCGGAGATGAAGAACATAACCCTCCCCCGGGAGCACTCAGGTACGTGGGGTCGCTACTCCCCAACAGCTCGCCATAAGCCGCCCTGCGTATTTATTATTATTATTATTATTACGATTCCAATGACAGAGTTTTTCATATGAATGGACGAAGCTTATTTAAATAACCTTATTTGTTGATGATGTCATGAATTTTTACGATGCCGTCAAATAATAATTCACACAGGCTTATTAATTATTTATTTAAACTTCCTAACAAATATATAGTTTTGTCCAAGTTAATATTTGTATAAGTAATGAGGCATATTTACATAAAATTAGCGTTGACACTTGAAGGTCACACTTATAACGTAAATTATGGATTAGTTATTATTTAAATGTCTTTTATAAAAAGCAGTACCACAATCTGAAGATACTGTACCTTTATTGAAAAAAAAAAAACTGATATTAGTTGTTTTATAAGACCAAGAAAATATTGAAGTAAACTCAACTATTGTACTATTTCGACTTGTTCTATAATGCAATTGACTGCCTCGGTGGCGTAGAGGGCGCATGCTCGCCTGCCAATCAAGAGGTCCCGGGTTCGATCCCCAGGTCAGGCAAAGTGTTAAATATTGGATTTTTCCATTAGGAATTATCTCAATAACTGGACCTGGAGTCTGGAACTGTGCCCGGTAGATGGCAATAGGCTCGCCCCCTATTACATGGGACCAATAACATACTGGCGAAATGTGGGTGTATCTACTATGGGACTGAGTCCTGGGTACACCTCTGCCTACCCCTTCGGGAAAAAGGCGTGAATGTATGTTATGTTTTTCTATAATGCAACGAAACAAAGAGTATATCTGTATCACATTTCAAATAAATGTTATGTGATAATTTAATTAATATATATGATAATTATAAGTAATTTATACCGTATTTCTATTGATAGATATTCCGTTAGATGAAATCGTTCTTCAGGTGTGAAGCTAAAAATTTTCATAAATATCATCATAAATATCATATATAAAGATTTAGAACGTTTCTATGATAGACTAATCGAAACAATCTGTATTACGAAACATAATAGCCGGCATGTGTGTAAAAGTTCTATAAAGATTTAGTCACGTCATGGCATAATGACATTATCGGAAGATTATGCGTCTCATAACGGTATTCCGGCCCACATTACCGGGTCAAATAGAGATGTAAAGATAAACATGCGAGTTGGAATCAATTTTATATTTTCTATGTGCAAGAAAGCGAAATTAATCGTGTCCGTCATACATGTCGTGAAGTTCTTTTTTTGACTCGATTTCGCGCGATAATGTATTGTGTCAACTTGACAAGATTATCGTAACGATATATTCCTCACGTATGAGATTCAACGATAAACACAGAGTTAAGACATTCATCTAAGTAGCAAACATATTCGACAAATTCACATCAGTAAACGAAGTTGCGTATAAATCGAAAATTAGCGTATCAAGGGTCAAGAATATGGGAAAACTAAACAATGACTTCACAGCTATGAAACACTACTACGCTTTAGTATTGCAAAAGCAATGTCGGAACCGCCAGATCAGTTAAGCTTTGCATTAATTTATGAACAAATATGGGATCAAATATTGATCGACCTTGCGCTTTTAATGTAGCTGCTGTAGTATACATACACACATTCGCATGTTGTGAAACGCATGTCAACTTTATTACTACTTATTACATCGTTCTGAGATCATGCTTCATCAAATTGCCCACACCTTGACACATACGTAGGTAAGTGTCAACCTTCGACACTAGGATTAGGCTTTTGTTACGCTTCGTGAACATCATGTTTGAAATGAAACAGCTAATAATTATAATGAAGCACTCAATATAAAAGCTAATGCATCTGTCTGGGAATCGATCACGTTACCTTCACTTGTTGTGTCGGCGCAATTAATTGATGTACTTTCAATGGAATTGGAGAAGTAAAATACATCATTAGTTGTACCTAATTGATGTTTGATTTTAAAGCCTATTAGATTGAACAGTTTCATTTGATCTTAGTGTCTTTTAACAAAAGACTTGTCTTTTAACATTAAGCGTGTATTGATAATTGATGTATGGCCTTAGTTGCAACGTCGGTCTATTTGAATAGCTTGTTAATATTGACCGGCCGACGGACAACATCTGTTTACACTATTGAATTGAGTATGAGTGAGTCTCTATCATCATTATATTTTTTAATAATGTCGAGGTCTGTTGTGAAATATCGACCACTCGATGATCTCAAATTATCTGCTAACTGCTTAAGAATTCCATTTAATTGGAGAAAGTGTTAAATCGATCGATTTGGCCATCTTTCTATAGTTTATCATTACTGCTGTTATATCATAAGTAGTAATTCCAATAATTTCAGTTCCACTTATTAGAGTTCTCCCTTAGTGATTTTCTTGCCTTCATTAGTATCGGTAAGTGCCACCGATGTAAAATAATTACTTATTGACCTTTCTCTAGTTATCTCCAAAGTACGTCTATTCATTCAATTAAGATCAGGGTGAGATAATGATTTGGCTTCAATTAAGGCCCTTGCAGTTGTTAATTGTGAATGCACCTTTATAGCATTGTTCCCGCGGTTTCCCTCTGGCCAATTATATTTGGTTTCTGTCGGTAACGCGATTAACACCTCCCTGACCGAGATACTTGTGAATAAGGTCGTGGAAGGGCAGCTATAATACGAAATGTAAACATTTTTGTGATTCCTTTTTAGGTCGGCATGTACGCTATTAGTGTGAACAAAATTCTTGAATTGTTTGAAAACAGAACGTAAACTGTTGACTCAAAACATAAAAGTACAATGTTATAGGTAGAGTAACCGAATCATATATCATGTATCTTGTATGTATGTATACGGGTATATAAGCAAAAATATGGTATAATGTGTCCTTAGCGTATTTCGCGTTGTCTTACCAAATTAAGAAATATCTACATCCATTTACGCTTGAATAGATTCACATATAAGCTAGAAAAGGAGATCTTATTTACGAGAGTTATTTTAGCGCCAAGTTAATTGTAAGGCTTTTGCATGGAGAGATCTACCTTAATAAACAAGGATTTTTTATACCTAAATGGAAATCGATATCATATATTACGTTTATGTGTATTTCTAACAAACGAATTATTTTTTAGTTTTAGCAGAAAATTATAATAATGAGTAATCAGGGTCGTTCAATTTAAGTTAATTAAGAAAAAAATTACCAAACCAACAAGGGTTAAAGTTAATACAGATTCGTTACGTAATTTCGCAAATTGACCTAATAAAGTTGAACCGTTTAGTATAAGTGCAAGAGTCAATGGTAATAACAAGGTCATCTAGGTTGCAAAGACTCGAAAGCCGATGTAACAATAGTTATTGTTTTGAACTGCAACTGCAACAATGCCACTGAGCTCGAGGTAGACAAAGCAAATGATAGATTATTGCCATTATTCGAAGTTACAATAAATAACGATATTTTGCGACATGTTATTATAGTAATAATGTTGTAAGCTACATTTAATGGTTATGAATTAGTTGTTAATAGATTAATGTCCGCAATTATTGAAGGATATAGATACTTTTTCTAGACAATCTCAATATTGTAAGAATGTAGCTATGTTTATTCGTATCCGACTTTTGTTAATAGTTGACTTGTGAGTGATTTACAATTTAACGCTTTATTAAGTTTATTTGCAATTCATTCTCCATGAAAATTGATATAAATTACAAGGGAAATAGCTGTCTGAATAAGAGTTAAGTCATCAAAGACGTAACCGTTAAAAGAGAAAACAACTTCACTTTCATTTTTGGCTTGTCGCGTTTTCAATATCAAGGTCGCTTCATGCTTAACGTTAACACTTGCTACTTCATCAAACATAGTGCCTATGTCGATATAACTGTTGATTTATTACAAAATTAAATTGTAATGCTTGTTTTTTTTTTAACTAAGCGAGAGCAAGTCAATCTCAAGATGCATATCGTGACCAATTTCCACTGTAGAATTTAACAACTTATTGTTATGACTTCATCAAAGTTCAATGCATTTTTAATAGACCACAGATTACTTATTTCTCTATCAAGTCGAATTACTTTTTCTAAGTCTATTGGAGCCGGTCCATTATCAACTTTAATAATCTAATTCACATGTCCATTGTTTGATATAATGACATTGCTTTCTCCTGAAAGTTGATCTTGATAATATACTCGAGTGTGAAAGATGAAAGATTCGCAAATTCAGTTGCATTACTTTTACATTTTGGTTTATTTATATAACAAAATGATTTCTTAGACTAATGTTTTGCGATTGTTGGTAGTATTAAGATTTAATATTTGTATTACGTAGTTCACTCTAATTGATCTTTACTTTAGTAAAGCAGTTTCGTGACCCTATAGAACTTGTGCTCGTTTGATTATTCTTCACATTTAGGACTCTAGGGACAAAATCTACGATCAGAACCATAGATATATTATTGAAATAATAGATGTCTTAATTTATTATTTTCATCTGAATTATTGATATTTAATTATAATTATAATTATTAATTGTTATTATTTGCAGGTATAATAAGTCAATGGGTTATTCAGTACCCGTACTTATAGTTTGCATGGCTAGGATAGGTCGTATGTAGGTCAGTTTATGTAATATTTTCTTGACAATTTACAGCCGATACAGAGCATACTCGTAACTCCTGTCCAACATCCCAAACAATATCTTTGTCGTATCGACAGCGCACTAATACGTTATGTTCTGATTAGATCGCACAGAAAGCAGTAACGATGCATTGTATCGAAATATCGCCATCAGTTCCGCTTGGATTTGCTTTAGGAGCCTCTACCAACGCCCTTTCCCTTTCTCTGATCTCAACTGCATATATATCATCCATTGCTTCATTCACTTTGACTCCTACACTTTCTGTTACATCGAAGGAGCAATGTAAATCGTACGTATAAAATTTGTGATCTTTGGTAGCGATGAGGTATTAGGAATAGTACTTATAGTACTTGTCACATTCATTACGGTCTTAGCATACAGCGTTTATTGCTAATTACGTGTCAGTAAAGGTTTAGTGCTCGGTTATAATAGAAGGTTAGCTTTTAATTCTTTCTTAGTCAATGAATGGAGAGTGAAGCTAATTTTATTGCCTATTGTTATTTTAAGTTATGTGCTCTCATGTTTATAACTGTCGCAATGATTTAACTTCCTCTGCTGATGATGAAACCCATTGAAAGGAAAGTTGAGATGGAAAATGGAAGTGATAGATGTGGGCAGGAAAGTTGGACACACATTACCTATATTGTCATCGCTTAAGACCATTTATACAAAACTGAGATGGTGCTGTGAGCAAAGAAAATTAAAGTAATTAAATTAATCAAAATTAGAGCTGTCGGAAACGGAATATTCCGGATTAAAAAATGACCCAAAAAATCTTGAGTCTCAATAAGAATAAGAGAAAGACGCCATTTGTGTCTGATCTACTAGTTAAATAAGAAGAATCTGAATAAAGAGCTTCCAGATCTTTAAATACTCTGTTCATCATTGTGCCCAGTACTTTACTTATTCTGGAAATATACTAGCGTAATTCAAAAGCCCAGTGGAGAACAAAAATACTTCAGCGTAATGAACTAGGCTTCATTTGGCGAATGCTTTTGTGGGAATTATTTTTTGTTCCTTTGTTCCTTTAATTACAAAAGCTCGAGGGTCTTTGAATGCAATCGGACGGAAGATATTAAATAATCTTGATGCAATAGAACTGTGTGAATTGAATATGTTATTTCCGAAGGTACAGTTAGGTATTGTGTATACATTGCATTGTGAGATCGTTCGGAATTTATTCAAGGAAGTTGTTAAGTTCCGTTTACTTCCAATCGGTTTATTATGAAAAATTAATCGTCAAAACGCTACCGTTTCATTAGCTAAGGACATACAGCGCCATCAAGATGCAAACTAGTTAATAGACCCGTGCGCAAAGTATGAAAATATGCAGTAAAATGGCCATAACTTTTGATTGCGTTAACTTAGAAGAATGTTTTTTATTTGATAATTTCTAATTGATACCTCCATGCGTTCTCGCATGAAAAAGTGTCTTGACAGACGGACAGATAGACAGAATTTTTAAAAACAACATTTTTTATAAACAAAAATAAAATGATAGGAACATACTTTACTTCAACTTTAAGATATCAGGATATAAATATATCAAATAGGTTTACTGTATTCAGAGGAAACAGGGGAATATAAAACTTCAATTTAGTAAATTCACTATAGGAATGTGTCAAACTGCTGAGAGGTCCTGTATCCTGTTAAGAAGAAC
The DNA here is from genome assembly GCA_947063395.1 of Hemistola chrysoprasaria. Lineage (NCBI taxonomy): Eukaryota > Metazoa > Arthropoda > Insecta > Lepidoptera > Geometridae > Hemistola > Hemistola chrysoprasaria. The sequence continues at coordinate 14,530,034 of OX346714.1, forward strand.
CACGGCACTGAAAGAACTGGATAAAATCACAAAAACAGGAACTTAAAAGAACTTCTAACAATATAATAAAGAGCATTTTCCACTACAAGTATATACAGGCAGTTCCTATAATTTTAGGTCTAAAGTTCCCACTGAATTTGCAACATTCTAAGGTTCAGATAACCCTGTACCGAGAACCGGTAGGCTAATATCTAAAGCCTAAGGAATCTGTCCTGTACAAGTAATTCGATGCTTCGGGTTTTAAGTTCTAACAATAAAATGTGTGGTCTTATTTATTTGCCACTTGTTATTTGAATTCAAATTATCGTTGTTAGTTTCTCGGAAAATTATGTCTTATTTTTGGTAGAAATTCATTTTTGTAACCAGTCTACGAATTAATATAGGTAGATATCACACATAGTCTAAAACAAAGTCACTTCCCTCCGTCTTTACATTTCATCATCATCATCTCAGCCGTTGGTAATCCAATACTAAACATATGCCGCCCCCATGAAGGGGATTTTGCCAATACTCGTCACGCTTGGCAGGCGTGTTGTCGAGCGCAGTTCGATGGTTTTTTGCAGAGGACGCTGCTGTCCGTCCTCTGGACCTGTTAACCCTTAGCCGGCTCTTACGGCAACCATGGGTAGAGAGGGTGGAGCACTATTCTAAAGCCGGTAACTCCACGGTGACGACGACTTTACACTTAGATCTTTTAAACTATACGCTGCGGATTTTAATGCGGCTTTCATCAATAGACAGAGTAATTCAAGAGGAAGGTTTAGGTATGGGTATATATAAGTGTAATAGTTATTAATATTATGATTGTACTAGCTGCTGCAGTGCCCCACGGTTTCACCCGCGTAATCTTCGTTCCCGTGGCAATATCGAGATAAAAACCCAATCTGTTATTCCAGGGTCTAAAGGCTAAACTATCTACATACCGAACCAGAAGACCATACGAATACCGAATTTCAGCCCAATCCGCTCAGTAGTTTTGGCGTAAAAAAATAACAAACATCCATCCATTCATCCTCAGAAACTTTTACATTTATAATAGGTATTATAAGGATGAAAGGATGTTGTAGTAATAGGGTAATACTGTAACTATTACCTTTTGTGATTGTAGAAAAAAAACGCTTTAAAAATAATTAGATAGATTATACCATTTGCGTGAAAAAAGAGTGAGTGCAGATAATAAGAGATGATATACGAGAAGTTAAGAAAACTTACTGTGCCGACCCCACTTAGTATGTGATTAGGGCAGGAAGAAGTAGATTTTCTATTACATAATTTCTTTTAGTGGTTGCATAATAAAGTTTCTGGTTAAATATCGTCTGTAAGTCCAGGCTAACATATTCAATGTCTCGTCAATTAGAGCCCAGTCCCAGCGTGACCGCGATCAGATCTAGGAAACTAACTTCCATACAAAACGAAGGAGCGAAAGCTTGAGCAGGTTTCAACTGTTATATCTTATGTTTATATTACGTTGAATGGTGTTTTAACTGTGATTTGATTTGTTGTTTTGTATAGTAGGCAACAGGTTAAAAAATAAAATTTTAAATCTTTTTTTAACGTATTTTTATGACTTTTAAACTAGAGCGAGGTAATTTTGCAGCTTTGTTTCTTGGCAGCAATATTATCTCAAAATGTATGGAAGATTAATTTTCATGTCATTTTTGGTTTATTACCATAGTTCAAATATTAAATTTCAAACTATTTTTTATCATTCTGACATACATTTTGTAATCAAACCGCTAGCAAATAAATTGTATTAAATTAAATAGAAGCAGGTTTTATAAAATTAAGAAAAAAAGTTTTATTATATATTTTACAATTCTTAGTTTATTTAATTATAGATTTGGGTAAAAAGTAGGAGAAAATCCTCGCCAAAAGAAACCTTGGTTTTGCGCTTTCTACATTTAATTAAACATGAAAAAATTATGATTCTAGAAATTTCCAACGAGAACATTGAGGAGTACTTATTCTGAAAATTGCACTTAACAAACTTTTCCCAGGAATAATAGTTCGCTGTAAATATTGTTTTACAAACCAATATGACATTTAGTGTGTTCAAACACGGAGTGTCAACAAACATTGGGCAACCACAGGGCAACACTACCTCTAGTTTAGCAACATTACTAATATTGCCCAATGACACTACATACACACTGTCATCGCAATTGTGTTTAATTGCAATTTGATATATTTTAACTGTATTTACCCAAGTGTGAAGTTGAAGACCTGATGTGAACTTTACTTACTGAAAGAGTCAATACTATTTAATTAAAACTTTTGTAAATCTTGTATCTTGATTTTTGTATGGGTTTTACTTATTTTAGTTTTTATTTTAACATGTCAGTATTAGATACTGGTTTTACCTACACCAAATAATATATTATGCATTCAAGTTTGTATGATATAATTTATTAAACAATTAATACTTATTCAAATTTCAAGTTGACTTGAAAGATTTATGCTAAAGTGATACACATTTTTCTTTATAAGTAATTATACCGTCCCGCATCTCTTTGTCTAAATATAAATAGATATGGTAATAAGATCAGCTGTTCTAATAAACTCATGGGCGTGACGATCTCACGGTCATCATATTATTATGGAAAAAACTTAGTTTTCCCTTCGACGTGCCTACGAAATGTATGAGAGTAATATTATACGGGCTTGTCACGTATCAAATGCGAATATACTAGTTAATTATATGTACATGTAGATAAGTAACTGATAACGTCTGTGAGAACGATTAACAATGTGCTTTTTATTTCCTATATTTTATTTGCATTTTAGTTATTGCTTTATAACAAAATAAAATATATATATATAGGAAGGAAGTCTTGAAATAAGAATTGGAGTAAATTGTTAACAGAATACTTAGTTACACGTTTTGTTAGTGTGAATAAAATTCGATCATCTTTTTTTTAATAACAATAATAATTTTAATTTATACTTAAGAGTATAAATTAAAATACGTCTAAGATACGTCTCGGTGAGGAAGGGCCCTCTTAAGGCCCTCTTATCCTAACAATTCATATTGAAATGTAAGGCAGTTAACTCACTTGGCGACGGTTTAGCAGTTTCGCTAATCCACTCAAAAAGTTTATATACGTAGCCAGCGAAGTCGCCATGGCGTCTCGGTGAGGCCCTAACAGAACGGGTTACCCTGATTACACCGCTCGAGTCAACTCATATTTGTGGGCAACCCATATTTTCAGGTCGCCAAGGCTTTCGACATGACTGCCCCCTATAAGAATTCTATAAGATATGTAGATGAAGGAAACAACTGGGACCTTCAGTTTAACGTACCATCCGAAACACGGTAGCGCTCAGGCGAAAAGTCCACATGGTGAGTGAGATTCGGTCCAGGGACTTCGGATTTAAAGCCAGGCATATTCTCGCTGGACCACGGACGGACATTTTTGGGGTTCCCTACCCAAAGGGTGCCGAAAACCTATTAGTAAGCCTCCGCTGTCCGTCCGTCTGTCACAGGGCTCTATCTCGTAACTAAACCGTAATAGAAAGGAACTTCGCAAGTAAAAAAACATTAATCAATATGAAAAATAGATTTAGCAACTTAATTAAATGATTCTCAAATCGATTAGGAGTACACTTATTTTATTAATTATTATCTGACTGCACCCCAAGCCCCAAGCCAAGTCTAGGCATTGTGGATATGTCCTTACTACTTTCACCATGATTGTTCGTAGTAGTCCATTACTCAGGTATCACTCATAACCATTGATCTTTTAGTGAATAAAGTCTATCCCAAATATAGTTTTAACTTTATAAAGCTACTTAGTACAGGGTAGAGCAAGAGAGCTTGATGCGTCTCACACTCTAACACGTGCCACGAAATGCTGCAAACGGGTAGCCATAGAAAGATACGTACCGGAAGCGATAGTATCGTTATTATATAGTTTAGTACGGAGCAGACTATACGAGTATTGCGTAAAAAATCCACACTGATATGATAAAAACTTTTGTAACTCTATCACTCTGTCTGTTTGTTACTTATTCATGCTTAAGCCGCTGAACCGATTTAGATTTAATTTGGTGTAGAGATAACTTGAGTCCTGGGAAAGGACATATTATGGTAGTTTTTATCCCAGAAATTACCATCTTTTAAGGGGGTGAAAGGGGGGAAGTTTCTGGACCGATTGAACTGAAATTTGGTATGTAGATTGCTGAGACCCTGGAATAACACATCAGGTACTTTTCATCCAAATTTCCAATATACCCACGGGAACACTACGCGGGTAAAACCGCGGGGCACGGCTAGGTATACATGAATTTTATTTTGATAGCTTAATGCCTTAATACCAAAGCTTCTTTGACACATAGATCAAACAAACTAGTCCATAATAGAAAATTGTTGAACTCACCGAAATGTATGCATTTCGGTTCTTTTTTAAAGAGTTAATAAACTGCTGCTCGAGACATTGTGACTGACTTTTGTACCAGACACTACCACGTTGTTATTTTGATATCCACTAGTTGTAAAGTAGCAATGGTAAAACTGTACCCTATTAGAATACCGCTGGAAGGGACTGCAATCTCTTGAGATACCATCAACAACTTTATGATGTAAATATTTACTATAAATGGTGAAAATACTTTCTCGGGAAACTGCTAGCTTGCTATTGTCTAGTAATAAGCTAGGAACAAACAAGAGGAGGTGAATTTTGTGATTTTTTCTGACTTCGAGACGGAAAACGGTTAGTTATTAATGTAATCCTCTATTTTATTCAACTTTGTACTCAGTGCCTGGGAAACGAGCGTACTCAGCAAAAAAAAAAATAGTACAACCATAGACATAGCATATTTGAAATACCAGAAATGGGGTTTTATCGATTAGTTAATATTATAAGCAAGCTTTCAGACGAACGTTGGAGTAACGTCAACGACAACGCGACGCTAACGCGGCATTGTGGTCGGGCGCTAATTTGTATGAAAAAGAACAGTAAAATACACACGTTGGAGTCGCTCGTCTGAAAGCTCACAAAAATCATAACTTTTTAAAACAACGTCCTCTATTTTTTGGTTTTTTCTAAGCAAATAATTTATATTAAGTAGGTAAACTACGATAACGATCTCTGCAACTATAAACGGGTTTTTTGGCAACGTCATTAAATATTATAACCGTTTTTTTATTTTGTCCGCGTCAAATGTTGAGATTGGCTTTAAAAGCAATAGATTAAAGACCCCGATTAACGATTTTTTCTAATAAACACGAGTCATCACTGCAGTCGCGGGACGTGGTCCTCCGTAATAGCGGCTTCTATGATTGGCTGATATAATACGACCAGTATTATAATATCAGAGTCAGAGCAATTATACTGCGATATTTCGCCCGACGTGAAGCTATTTCATAGGTCAAGAGGTTGTAACGTACTTATAAATGCTTGAAAAACTTGTCCGAAGTGGTATGCTGTCCACCGTCAAGATGTCATTGACAATGTCATTTTATGGGTTGCGGAAGAATAAGGGCTGGTGCACAATATCGCATTATAATGAGGAAATACTTAAATATTGAAGAATGTGTAAATAAAATATAAAGCAATTTTTAATGAGAAGTGATTAACACAAATAATTTATTAATAAGTGAAGAAATATTTAATAATTATTTTTTTATTTATAATGTTTTATTGTATCTAGCACAGAAGCAGATTGTAGAAAGCAGATTTTGAAGAAAGGAGATATTAAGACGTGAACATAATATTTTTTAAAGATTTTTAAAGCAAGTGAAATTCACAAGTCACCTACTTCCTATTATTAATATAATAATCATAAGTAAATGAGAAAGCTTGTGAGGATGGATGGATGTTTGTTACTCTTTCACGCCAAAACTACTAAATGGATTGGGTTGAAATTTGGTAGGTAAGTAGCTTAGACTTTAGGTTAATCTGGTAGGGTACTTTTTATCTCGATATTCCCACGGGAACGAAGAATAAGCTACTACACAGCTCGTAAGTAGTATAAAAACAATCCGTTATTAATATGTGGACACACGATACAGGAAGGGTAGACAAGGTCGCTCAGGGTAATGTCAACCTGTCATTAAGGATGTCACTTCACGGCTGACAATCATGTTTATGTTATTAGTTAACGACGTCTTTTGTTAACATTTGTAGAGATCATCATTGTTTAAAGTATACACTAGCGTTAGTATTATTACTTATTCTGTAACTGATATAGTAATTTGACATTTTTGTAGTTTTGTAGCAGGCAGCAATTTTTGTAGCAGGGCGCCGCTTGGGGAAGTACCACACCTTTGCCAGTTATTCATCCGCCAAGCAGTAATGTGCCAACATTACTGTATTCCAGTATGAAGGGCAATGTTACCAGCGAAATTACTGGGCATGACATGTTTCAACATCTAATATCTCAGGATGACAGGGCAGTGCAGTGCCTCGCAGAATTATGAATTATAAAACACTGGGTGGCACTGTGTCTGATATGGGCAATCATGATGCTTACCATTAGGCACCAGATTTGCTCGTCTTGTTTTTAAAATACTAGGTTGGATGCAGCCAATTAGTGTAACTTACCAACAGTAAGATTACTAAAATAGAACTAAAGGGTTTCTATAGACTTCGACCTTGACAGCCACCCTCGTTGCAATAACCCTCTGGGATTGGGAACACAACGACACAATTGCTTACAGCGTGCTATCTGGTTTATTACCAAGCGAGCCTTAACTTAAACTAAAAAAAATATATATTTAAGTTATAGTCTCAAAAAGAGGATTTCAAACGTTAAAAGCTAATCCTACTAATTAATATCATATCCCACTATCCTACTAATCCTACTAATATTATAAATGCGAAAGTTTGTAAGGATGGATGGATGGATGAATGTTTGTTACTTTTTCACGCCAAAACTACTGACCCATCAATTTAACCAAAATCGCGCTGGGTGTCGCTGAAGGTGAGTCTCGCTAGCGTTTTGTTAACCTGTTAAAATAAGTTTTTTATAAGTTTTTGTTTTGTTTTTTTTGTAAGACTGCCTCGGTGGCGTAGTGGGCGCATGCTCGACTGCCAATAAAGAGGTCCCGGGTTCGATCCCCAGGTCAGGCATAGTGTTAAATATTGGATTTTTCCATTAGGAATTATCTCAATAGCTGCCTGGAGTCTGGAACTGTGCCCGGTATATGGCAATAGGCTCGCCCCCTATTACATGGGACCAATAACATACTGGCGAAATGTGGGTGTATCTACTATGGGACTGAGTCCTGGGTACACCTCTGCCTACCCCTTCGGGAAAAAGGCGTGAATGTATGTTTTTGTTTTGCATAAGTTTTTTACATTGTACTGAAATTTGAGATTTTTAATGTTAGTAGGATGTATAACAGTACCCGGAGCACAGAATACTAAAGTACCAATGAGACAGAAGAGACACTCCTCAAAATCATAATAAATAGCGACTCTAGCTTCGCTCCGCAATGAAGTGCAATTCTCAATTCAGATCACACAACTAATTAATATCGTTATATTTATATCTACAACCTGCCTCTCTTTCCATCGCGAAACTCTCTATCTTTTCTCTCTGTCTAGCCCATAGAAATTTTCCCGTCAAGACGGACGCCCCGGCTACGTGTAGCTTCATACCTTTATTGCGGAGTGTCTCATTCGTGAACGATAAACTTAAAGAGCAAAATATTACAACTAAACACAACAATAATTAAATTGCTAGTTTTAAGCCGAGTATGCCTTCAAAAATACACTTTGCATTTTAATAAGTCTTGCCGTTATCTTTTAATAAGCCTCACGAAGTAGTTTACTGTTAGACACATTAAACTTGCGAATTCTAACTGCACCAAGGAGGTCGTAAAGTTAAAGTTAAGTTCCCGTCGTGTGGTGTAAATGCACCCGGGCGGAGCTCCGCGCCCGTGTGTGCGTGTAGAGTAAACCTTAAAGCATGCAGAATAGGAGTTTTCAACTGTACGCTCCCCTCTGCTGAACGTACAAGAACCATTAATACTTATTTGGGGTACTTATGGATTTAAAACATTTTTTTATCTATATGATGTTGTGTACCTATATAATGTACTAGCTGCGCCCCGCGGTTTCACCTGCGTAGTCCTCGTTCCCGTGGGAATATCGGGAAAATAACGTATTCTATATGTTATTCCAGGGTCTAAACTATCTACATACCAAATTTCAGAGCATTCCGTTGTGATTTTGTATTTGTGTTGTGTCTTTTTGTCTATGACATTGTTTCTTTTTTGTCATGCAATGGAGTATTTATGAAATTCTATACTTTTTTCTATTCGTCTCCAAAACACGTCACCTAACTCGTTAACACGTTAATTATTTACCTTACCTTGACTGAAACCACGACCGAAACTTACCTTAACTGAAAAAGTTTCTTATGTCGTATTCACGAGAAGACCATAATAATCAACGTTTAAGCATGTCATATCCTGTTTAATTAATATAAAATAATTAATTAATATAACTATATTTGTGTGATTGTTTTGTGATTGTGCAGCTTTCATTTGTTACATTGACGCTTAATCTGCGTTTAATGATATGTTTTTTACAATAATATATTCGCATTAGTGCAGGAAGCAGCGTTAGACACTTCCCGTGGTGTATGTTCTAAGGCAGGGTAGTGGGACCGGGATGCGATCGATACGGCCGTCTGCACGTCTGAGCGCAGTGCGGTTAAGGTTACCAATGCGAAATACTAAACATGGGAAGTCCCGGCCAAATCCGGATGTTCACTAAAAACCTAGGAACAAAATCTTTAAGATTATAAAAATGTTGGGCATAGCGTAGGTAGGTAGGTAGTAGGTAGGTCTTCAACAGAGAAGCGTAGGTCTTTAATAGAGAAACATTGTTGCATGTATTAGCATAATTTTTTTATTTTGCAACGAAAATTAGTTTTACTCTAATGTTTTTTTTAACCTGCACTTGACTGATAATAACGAACATTAGTTTAGGTGCTAACACTGTAGCCCTTTTTTGTTCTTGAATAAAAATAGTAGAAAAAAAACATTAACTACGAAAGTTCTATGTAAAGTAGACATATGATATCACTTTCGATAAAAATCGTACAGACTTCAAGTATTAAAGTCCGGACAACCGGAGCCAGTAAGCCCTAAGAGATACGAATGGATGGCAACCCTAACCGACCTTGCACCCGGACTTAATAATATACCTATAATGTCTTTAGTTATCTTTGCCCAGGTGAAATCTTTTCGTGTGCAGTTTGCCTAATGTTGATTCCTGATTTCATTAGGATTCAGCTTGAGTGCGGCGGTGTCTGTGTTTTGATACCAGGTATTAGGAAATGTTATATTATATATGCAGGGTTATTGGTAAGATTAGGTAAGAAACTGCTATTAGCTCCATAGTGAAAATTGTTCGAAATACTGAATAAAATGACCCTTGAAGAGGTTGCCTACTAATTACCAATACCTATCTCTGTATATACTAGAATAAGGAATAGTGAGGTGAGATTTTTTCAATAATATCATCTGGGTTGGGTAATTATTTTTCAAAAATGTAATGATACAGTAAAATTTTTATCAAAATCGATCACGCGAGGCCTGTCCTAATTTTTTAAATTCGCCGAATTTCTGGAGTAGCCCTGAAGACTGAAGACCCTTTTATAAAATCGACCTTTTCAAATAAAAATAAAATTATTTTGAAAGAAAAATAAAACTAAGTACATCTAATTCTAATCTAATCTACGTGAATCTAATCTATTTAAATTCAATACACTATAGAACACAACTTCGAAAATTCACAGGCAGACGTTTTAGCCTAATAATAACATTTGTGCAAATATGGCCAACATGTGGCCGCCACAAAAAACTGCAGCCAACGTTAACCCACCAATTTATGCGTGCTTCCTCTCATTATGAGTTACCGTCAAATAAGGACAGTAAATAGGTGAATGGAGTAAAAAACAATGTCGCTGAAACAATGAGCTGACCGCAGCTGGTCGCGCGACCTTGACAGTCGACGTTTCCGGGTGTGAGTCACATCGCACTTAACTGTCGCATCATCTGTAAACAGCCTAAAGCACAGAATAATATACATAATAAGTAAATAATGTTGCATAAGGATCCCTCGCGCTTGTATACCTACACCTTCTCTAATTTCTTATTAAAATTACTAACAATATTCTTCTGCGAAAATTCTCCACTTTACCATAATTAAAGTGATCTGTGCACTTTACCGTGGGGCGTGACCGTCATAGGGCATGACGTGCAAAAGTGTCAGATTGTAACCTAATTAAATAAATCCTTTTTGAGTTTGAATTTCAGTTTGGGCGACTTGGTTGGGGTAGGGTGGAATAATCCAAATTTTTTAACTCTACGTTTATTAATTCTCAGTTTGACCCCTATTTTCTTTTGCTTGCTATTTAATATTCTAGGTATTATCATTATCATTCGGAAGACTTCCACTGCTGAAAACAGGCCTACCTATAGAACGCCGTAAACTATTCATATGTGGCGTAGAGGGCGCATGCTCGACTGCCAATCAAGAGGTCCCGGGTTCGATCCCCAAGTCAGACAAAGTGTTAAATGTTGGATTTTTCCATTAGAAATTATCTCAATAACTGCCTGGAGTCTGGAACTGTGCCCGGTAGATGGCAATAGGCTCGCCCCCTATTACATGGGACCAATAACATACTGGCGAAATGTGGGTGTATCTACTATGGGACTGAGTCCTGGGTACACGTCTGCCTACCCCTTCGGGAAAAAGGCGTGAATGTATGTTTATGTTTATACTAAAATATGGCTATAAGATCATCTTGTAATTTTACAGCAGAGATAAATCCTAGGCCTTAGCTACTGCCCGAGACTTGGGCAATGTTAACGGCAAACACAATTTGTTGTTTATTATCCTTTTTAATGGCGGTCCCAGATTCATGTGGCGTAATGTACTAATTAACATGTTACTAACGAATGACCACCTTTGAGTAAGGTTGCGTTTACACTAATTAGTTACCATACAAATGATATAATTTGACATTGTTTGTACCTATACATTTTCGAGCCATACGCACTATAATTACTTATAATATTATACGCGCCGCCTCATTTATATTATTACTTTTATTATTATTTTTATTTCAAATTTAAATTCAAAATTCAAATTCATATAGTTTATTGTTAGACAACAATGGTCCATATTATGTGTTAGTAATTAGATTTTATTGACTAAGGGTTAGTAAAAAAAACAATTATTAAATTAAATTAAATTAATAAATCATGTACCTGAGAGGATTATTTAATTTCTTTTTTTATTATATTTTTTTATACAATAGGTGGCCAACAAGTAGACGGGCCGCCTGATGGTGAGCGGTTTACGCTCAATGTCCACTCGTTCTGGCTAAAAATGAGCAGCACGCTGCCAAAAAGACAATTATACCAAAAAATTTGTCTTTTCAACAAACTATTATTCATTTAATATTTTTGTAGCCAGCCAAAAGATAAAAAAATGATAAAATAAAAAGTATTTTCAGTAATATCCGCTTTTGCCTACGATAATATGAGCCACCATCACAGTTTTTAAGTCTCAATAGCACCTATGATGATAAAAAAAGGTTGGTCATAATAGTACTCAATTAAAAATTAACAATCGAATAAAATTTTTTTGGTTAAAGTGAAGTATGTTGGAATGGTGGCATTATTTCGAATTGTAACTCTGATAAAATCGTTTTACATTTAATTATAACATTTTTTGTGGTATATTACTTTTTAAAAAGTGTTATTTTATATCCGACACAAGTCTGTTCATTCGTGGCCGAAGGCTCATAGTAAGATGACAGAAACCTTTGTGATTTATAGTCGTCAATGATAATACAATTAAACGCACTGGCTTATTTCCGGCGACTGAATTGCGGTTGAAAAAATAGCCTCACGCGGCTGAAAACCGTAATGCGGCCTTATAGCCGAGCAGTATATTATATTTTTTATGAAGTGTAATAATATTATTTTTTATTTAAGTCTCTATGCAAAAGTCGCGTAGTTGCTACCTACTTTTATTGCTATAATAATTTAGAGTATACTACATGCAATATTTCAACTTATAAGATTTAAAGCGAATATATTCAACCTATAAAATCTGCACAAGCCAGTGAGCAACCACCTTTAAAATTGTCAAGCATGTTTTATTGGACAATTTAGTTTGATTACCAACGATTTCTAGCGCTTCAAGCGCTTACACACAAATGTTTATGAAAACCTTGTATAATTTCATACTATTTAGTTTTTATTACGCTTATTAGTACATGTAGACTTGTTTATTTATTTACTACGTCACACCTTAGATCTAATTATTACGAGTATATTACTCGTTTTAGAAATGTAAATTTAAAAATTAGAACTTATAAAATATAGCTTGGTCTTGACAGCTGAATAATTATTATTACTATTTGTTGGCCATATTAAGAGTCTTAAAAACTCAAACTTAAAGAAAATTTATTAAATAAGTCTTGACTCCAGGCAGTTATACAACCACACACACACACACAAAACACAAACAAACAAATAAATTACCTTTTAACATCTCTTAAATGCTGGCTGATTACTAGTAACCCCGTATGACGTACTAGTGAACCACCCTTGCTTCGCTCCGGGTACCATCCTACTAATATTATAAATCCTAATGTTTGTGAGGATGTTTGTAGGAAGCAGGATTGCGAGTTACGTATGAAGTGCCAACGTAATAGCCATTCCTCAGCTTTATTATTGAGTTAGTTTTATTATGTTGGCAATAAGTTTTCCGTCTAGAGGTTGCCTGTTGCCAAATTGCTGACAAGGCATTTGGGAGTCCAGTAATTCAAGGATTTTATGTCGTCAAGTTTGTTTTGCAAAATAAATCCTACCAGCTATCTTGCCATCAGACTCTAGGCTGTCATTGAGAAAATTTCTTATGGAAAAATCTAATAAAACTTTTTGCCTGACCTGGGGATCGAGCCTGGAACCTCATGATAGGCTGTAGCATTTGCGACCACTTTTTTAATGTGGGTGTATACCTACCTACTATGAAACTGGATCTTGGGTCAGATTGTGACCTAATTAAATAAGTCTTCTTGAGTTTGAGTTTGGGCGGTTCTACGTTTATTAATTCTCAGTTTTAACCCCTATTTTCTTTAACAAATCTCGGATCTACTTACCCCTTTTGGACAAAGGCAATGTTATGTAAAACCCCGGAGAAAGTGTAATAAAAATTAAACAGTATGAAGTTATGTCAGGTTTTCATAGGCATTTGTTTTAAGAGGAAAGAGAACCTCTTAGCAGTTTGACACAATCTTATGGAAAATTTACTAAATCGATGTTTTGTGATCCCGTTTCCTCAGAATACCGTGAACCTATTTGATATATTTGTATTCTGGTATTTTAAAGATGAAGTAAAGTATGTCCCGATCATATTATTTTTGTTTATAAACGCTACATTTTCTTGTATTCTTGTTCAATGTCCAACCACGCGAGAGAAACTGGGATTTTTGGAAGTAAAAAAACCAAGAGTTTATAACAAAAATTAAAATGACAGGGACATCGGTTACTTCACTATAAAAATATCAGGATATAAATTTACAGAATGGGTTTATTATATTCGGAGGAAACAGGGGAATACAAAACATCGATTTGGTAAATTTTCATAGGATTGTGTCAAACTCCTAGAAGGCCGCGTACGCTCATAAACAAAACCTCATTGATGATGATTGTATTTTTGTTGTCACCTATGAGAGTCGAATAAATGTATTTTCTTTTTTTATGTGTTTCTCCAATAATAACATTACTTACTAACTTATTTAATATTCGCATTCGGTTTTAATGTGTGTTTACAATCAACAGTCAGTTTTCTCACGTGAATCACGCAAACCGTTTTTAATGTCCAATGGAAATGAACCTAGACAATGATTGACGGCGGCTTATTCCCACAAACTTGAATAAAACCGTTGTAAATCTAAAGGAGTGAACGAACTCATGAATACTGTCTGGATATAAACGAAGGAAATGAAGAATGGACGTAGTATGAACTTTGCTGAAGGCAATGAGGCAAAGTTTTATGAAATTCCTTGCTTTTCGAGTTGAACACAGTCGAACGGCTGTGAATTTGAAAATCTTAAAACACTTTTTGCTGATCTGCACTGATATGTAAACATGACTTAACTTTCACATGGCTAAATATAAATAAATAGGCTACCTGTATAGTCTGTCTGTCTGTCCGTCTGTCAAGATACTTTTTAACGGGAACGCGTGGAGTTATCAAGTTGAAACTGATGTCAACTACTCACATCTGCGGTCCCTTGTGGCTGTAAAAAATCATACTTCTAAGATAACGCAATCAGAAGTTATGGCCATTTTACTGCTTATTTCCATACTTTGCGCAAGGAACTAATAGATCTAACTGATCAAGGAACTAATAGGCATCTGCGTAAAACCACCGAACAGCGCTCGTCAACCCACCTGCCAAGCGTGTCGAGTATTGGCTAAACTCCTCTGTTGGGGAGGCCTAAGTCCAGCAGTGGACTTCCAACGGCTGAAATGATGATGATGAAGATATATTTATATCAAAATACACAGCACACAGAGAACGAAACTACGGACGAAATAAGAATTAATACAGACCTACTTTTACTAATACAACTTTCAGCTTAGCAAAGTAATAACATAATTAAATTAAAATGCTGTGGAGAAAGCAGGTATTTCGACGTACGTATTTCCCACACGAATGGTTAACAATTTTTATATATAATATTATACTAGTTGACCCGGTGAACTTCGTGTCACGTCCACTGCTGAACATAGGCTTCAACTGCCTTACAATTAAACTTGAATTATGATTAAAATAACACACAATCACGCCTTTTTCCCGAAGGGGTAGGCAGAGGTGTAACCAGGACTCAATGCATAGTATAGGCACACCCACATTTCGCCAGTATGTTATTGGCCCCATGTAATAGGGGGCGAGCCTGGCACAGTTCCAGACTCCAGGCAGTTATTGAGATAATTCCGAGGTTGTTAGGTGGTCTACCTAAATCGAATAACCTACTTATGTAAGTACAATTTATGAAGAATATTTCTTCCTAATAGCTCTTATTATAACATTGATAGTCTTATATAAAATAATGTCAAAAAAACTTGACTGGACAAAGATTTACTATGAGTTATATATATAATTTAATAAATATTTAATATAATTGATTGGATTTGGCGTTACTTTTTGGAACTCCATTGTAGACATTGTAGACTTCTGGGACTTTAATTTTCTTTAATTTTTAGTGCCAATTTTTGGTGTCAAAAACAACATGCACAGTGCACGGCCCTCCCGCCCGCAAAATTGCATGCAAGGAGGAAATGTTATTAGGTATTATTAAAATATTAAGCACTGACAAAAATAATGATAATGGAACAACAAGAATAATGGAGGGCGGTGCACTGTGCATGTTGTTTTTGACACTAAAAATCGAAACTAAAAACTAATGATTCTTGTTCCAGAAGTCTATGAGTTATTATTTCAACAAGCTCACTAGTTAAGTTTAATGCTTTAACATGAGACCAATAACATGCTGGCGAAATGTGGGTGTACCTACTATGGTACTGAGCCCTGGGTACACCTCTGCCCCCTTCCCCTCAGTACCTTCCGGGAAAAAGCCGTGATTGCATATTATAAAATTATTATTTGCTTTTTCTCCGAAGAAAAGATCGAGTGAATCAATTAGCACGTAAATTCAAAAGCTGTTTATACTCGTACCTTTAAGATGCCACATTTTTGGCTCATACCTTACATTAAGGCCATCGTATAACGACTTTCCACGTAAATTTTATTGAGGCCTTATCATATTGCAAATCAACCGTTATCCATACCGCTATTTTATTATTTTGGTACCTAAAAGGATTCTTATTATGGTATGTGTTACAGCATTTAAAACTTACAATCCACTCGTAGGTCAGTGGAACAAACATTCAGTTGGTTGATAATAACTTGCTATTGTATAGGTATTAGTGATTATTTAACGTTTTAGTTGAAAGTTTATTAATCTAAAATAATTGGCTATGATTATATTAGTGGTCTACGCGTACCTATGATACCTACAGTATTATATATACTTTACCATTTTGCAATGTGCTTGCTGGTTCGTGGAGTCCATTCGAGAATCTTACAGCCCCATCGGCCATCAGTTCTATGTGCTTTGTTCTTTGCCCATTATGCCTGATCTAATGACCCTGAGTCGGCTTTTACGGCCGCCACGGGTAGAGAGGGTGCAATACTATTCTGAAGCCGGTACAACCACGGCCCACCGGCACAATATGAAACCTTTTTTCTAAGTTTTCCGATGTAGAGATCACTACAAACATAAAACTATCAGTGATATCAACCGCTCAATCAAACCAATATTCAAATAGCAGAAACACAGTGATGACCTCACCGCTACCTGAACGTCTCGTTCCAAACCAGTTGTAATAGCCAGTTCCACAAACAATTAGACCCCACGCCGATTAAGCCCTAGACGGTATAGAATCAATCCCGCGATTCCTTAACCACCGGACGTGCACCGCTATATCCTGACTGTACTGAATGTCAACTAGTCAAGGACTTTGTACTATATTGTGAAGCAAAGTCTAGCGTCAATTATATTTTAAGTTATAACAGTAGCGCAATAACCTATTGCGCTTAAGAGGGGGTTCAAGAGAGCCAGTTATTGATAAGTAATATCGATAAGTATCTATAGAAAAATCACATCCATAGCCCAATCAAGTAGTTTTCATCTGTTTACTAGTCCTGGTACTTAGCGGGGGTGTCTTTGAGCTCATCTTCTGTGGATGGTTTCAGAGACATCCCGTCCCATTTCAGAGATACGTTTTATCCATTGCTTTTAGATTTAAGGCTCAAAGGCGCTTCCTAACGTTGGAGTAAAAAAATGCTTAATAAATCTACATACGCCTAAGATCGGCCCTTTCTTATAATCATCATTTTCAGCCACTGCTGGATATAGGCACCTCCTAATATACATCACTAAGCCCAGTCCTCAGCTCTCCTCATCCACAGTTTCTGCCAGCTATCTACCAACACTGACCAGTGCCACTGACACTGACGCGGTACTGACCCTAACGGAAAGGGTTTCCCTCATAATACTCTGATCGAGTGAAATATCCAGGATAAGGGTTATGTTGGTAACACGTTGGATGTTATATGTGTCAGATTTTCAAGATTCCGACTGCCGCAATAAGTATGATATTTATTTACATCCCAATACTTTTATCAAAGTTGTCTTAATGCTTCTTAAAAGAGAAGATTAATATGATCTTTTTTAGGGTCATAGGTGGCAAACAAGCAGACGGGCCGCCTGATGGTGAGCGGTTACCGCCGCCAATGGATACCTATAGATGTTGTCCTATGGATGGCTTATGGATGTTGTGTAATTTAAAAAAAATGTTAAAATATTCAACCTGATCCCTCAGACTGATGGTGAAATCTCAAGAGTTTAAGGAAAATCCTCATTTCCATTAAATCGGTATAATTTAAATTACCTTCTTTAAGGCTGGCCATATAAGACTAGCTAACAGGTTTGCTTTTATAGTGTGCAAGCTAAACACTTACTTAAAGTTAGTTGTTGGCACTTCAAATGCTTGTTAAAACTTCTGTGTTGAAACTGAGGTAAATAGCAATTTGCGTAAACGCACCTAAGAGCATAATCGCCAATCTCACGCTAGACAAATATTATGTCCTCTATGATTGCGAGTGGTAATGGTTATGATTTACTTTTTATTTATGTACCAACACCCACTCAGTAGTTCATTCACAGTACGGCGTACGGTGAACTGGCCACCTATAGGTTTGCGTGTTTCCATTGTTTCGTGTGATTCGTTTTGGGAAAGACATTGCAAGGTTACTAAGTACTATACTAGTAGAAAAAATTAAGCCCTAGAAATTTCTTGTGCGTCGCGTAGAGGTACTCATTCATTCGAAAGCACAGTAGGTAATTGTAGTGGTAGGCCTCTTTTGCAGGGGGGCGCCTGGGGAAGTACCACACCTTTGCCAGTTATTCATCCGCCAAGCAGTAATTAGTAAACTGTTTTCCGGTCTGAAGGGCAATGTTACCAGCGATTTTACTGGGCATGACGAGTTTCAACAACTAATATCTCAGGGTAAAGGCGCAGTGCAGTGCCGCGCAGAATTTGAATTTTAAAACACTGGGTGGCACTGTGTCTGATATCGGCAATCATGACGCTTACCATCAGGCACTTGATTTGCTCGTCTTGTCACTATCATACAAAACGGTTCATTACCCATCAAAAACACTCACAAAAATAGAATAGATTATGATTTATTGCATATAAAAAAAAGAAACAATGTTACAAAAAGACGCAATCTGGGTTCATTATCAATGAATGCAAATATTTTCTATCAAACTAGACATAATATTTAGGGATTTTGTGATCTCAAATATGTATTTTTATCGATGTTACGAAGGCGTGTCGAGACTTGCATTTTTTACATTTATGATTTTGATAGGATACAATTTACACGGTAAACAAACGGCGGTCTCATTCTTATCGTGTTCAGCAATTTCATACAGAGTATCATAGCAGATTATTGATTAATAACTTTATTGACGTTTCTTTATTCTAATCTAATGGAAACGTACAATGGTATAGGAATGTGAGTGACATTCGCCCACAAGACCTAACTGATTTACAGCCTGTCTCATATCTAGTTCACTTGAACCTTAATTTAATAACCAGTCGCGTATGCGATAGAACTCTCCTTCGAGTTCTACGTCTATTGGATCTGTGTCGATGGAAGGATTTATTGATATACTTACTAGTTACGCGTCCTCGCTTTGCTCCGAGTACTATTGCACATAAAAATCTTCCTCTGAATCACTCTGCTAATTGACGAACCACATTTAAATCTGTTGTGTAGTTTATAAGACTAAGCGTACAGACGGAGGGAAGTGACGTAGAATACTATATTACCTATATGTGACGCGTGTTTAATCGGAACAGTTAAGAGAAATACGTATGTAAAATTTTTGTACCACCATGGAATTGTTTCTTGCTAATTTCGAGATAATAAGTGTATTTATTATTAACCGAGAAAATTTTATCTTTTGTTAACGTTGTCCTATCGATAGGATAAATATTTTTTTTAATAATAATAATTTGAATTTATGCTCTACAGAACGGGTTACCCCAATGACACTGCTCGAGTCAATATTATTCATATAGGCTATGTAGACAACCCCATATTGTCAGAGTTTCAGGTCGCCAAGATTCATACGAGGCATCCGACATGACCTATCGACTACCTCCTACATATCTTATGGGAATCAGCCGTGACCTACAATTTAACGTGCCATCCGAAACACGGTGGCGTCCAGGTGAAAAGTCCACATAGTAAGATTCGATCCAGGGACTCCATATTTGAAGCTGGGTATATTTTTTCTTGGCCACGGACGCTACAAAGGCAGTTGAACCCATTAAACATTGACCCAATAAAATGTAGCAACTTTCATCATCAGCCAGAAAACGTCCACTGCTGAACTGGCCTCCTCACAGAACGCCATAAACTATTCATATGGGGGGATTTTGCCGTAATCAGCACGCTTGTTGTGAGGCGAGCACCAGCTCGCAGCAGGTGGAATACTTGATGGCGGAGAGCGCTGTTGCCCGTTTGTGTTTGTGCCCGCATGTGTTTTTGTAGGGTTCCACGGCTCGCACGGCTCCCACGGGATGAGGAAGGGGTAGGCCTATTATATAGCCGGGAACCACATGGCCATCTTTATTACCAGCGATTTCATGTTATGAAAATCTAGCAATCTCTAACCGACATTCTGTTTGTGATGTTTTATAAGCATCTATTGGTCATTTAAAATGTTAAATAGCATCAGAGAAAGCTCATGATTACCGTCATCCGATCGGCACACATCAATTACGGCATCTAATGATAGTAAAACGCTTTTAAAATCAGGACAAATTGTCAAGAGCTTGAGGCCTCCTACACTCATCCACACTTCACGCAAATGATTGTAAACCTCTAAGAACTTTCGATGAATGACTTTTTGTGAAAACGACTGGCTCATCGAAAGTGCATAGAGATTTACAGAGACTTAGAGGGCTAGATGAAAATTTATGGGGAAGACCTATATGTCCAGCAGTGGATGTCCTTCAGCTGATGATGATGATGACCTAGGATAAGGTTAGGTCATCCTTCTTAATCCTATTTCCTACTAACATTATAAATGTGAAAGATTGTGAGGATGGATGGATGGATGAATGTTTGTTACTGTTTCACACTAAAACTGCTGAACCGATAGTGCTGAAATTCGGTATGTAGATAGTTTAGACCCTGGAATAACACATAGAGTACTTTTTATCACTTGATTCCCACGGGAACGAAGACTACGTGGGTGAAACAGCGGGGCCCAGCTAGTATTTTAAGAAATCTTTACATATTTGATCTTTGTTTGTACCTATCTTCAAAGTAACCAAATAGTTTTCAATCTATAGTCAATAAGATATTGGGAATCTAAAGCATTGTATTATAAACGTGTTGTCACAGACGTTGACACTAACAAATTAATAAATCCGTTGAAATAATTCTACATTCTTCAACGAACCCGTCGATTAGTCTGTCAAGAATTGTGAAACCAAACAGACTTTGAGAATTTTAGAAACAAATGCGTCAACTAAATTTCCTGCTTCGAAGACCTCTAAGAACTTGATCGGAAAATAAACTGACTGCATAATATATTTCCTTTTACCTTTCCGCACTTCGCGTGTTTATAAAAAGTTGCACTCTATTTTGAGAATTAAGGTCGTGCTACACTGGGCTCTATTGTGAGCCATTATAATAGCATCAGTGTCAATTTAGTAGTTGTGCAACCGGCTTTAGTGTTACGAATGTGCTTTACATCATAGATGATCATCTGTTTGTTTTTGCGCTAGTATTTGCTTCAATGCAGTTTTTCAAACTTCTTTACTTTAATATCTACAACTAGCAACCAGTTTCGGCATCGCACGGGAAGCAAATAAAAGATATCGTTTAAAAAGGAATAATTTCTTAATACCTACATTGTTGTCATATTTTATAACTCTATTGGTTACAGATTCTCTATTGGTTAAGATCGCAGTCAGCATCTTAAATCTTTCAACATTTATTCATCATTTATCATCACATTTCAGCCAATAAAAGCGAATTAAATCCATTGCGTAGTTTAGGAAAATTAGCTCAATCAATCGACAATCGACAATCAATCGACAACTGACAAAATTATAACAAATAATTTATATTACAATAGTTTAAAACACCAGCTAAAAAATATAATATAATTGATAACACGTTAGAAAAATATAACAGTTTAGCCCACCTTTCCACCAATATTACTTCCCGTATGGCATAAAATAAATAAACAAATTATCATAAAATAATATTGGCTGCCGTATCTCTTCCCGGCTTAGTAAATCTACAATCCTTACGTAAGTTGATTTAGACGCATTGTTGGACTCGCAGATACGAATATCTTGTCCACAACACTCTTGTTTCTTACAAAGCAATTTAAACTTAAAGCATAGAGTTATAAAGTTCCATTTAGAGTGAAGGTTTATTTATTCTTGTCGAATATGGAAATGTTCCACCAACTAAAAGCTGTTGGTTTAGCGCTGAAAACGCTGGTTTTATGTAATTATTCGTCTTCCGTAGCAATGTTAATTGGAAGCGATTTTGTAGTGTAACGGTCACTATAGTTTTGTCAGCGTTCTACAATATTAAGGAAGCTTTTAAAAGCTATTACCTAAGTAAATAATAAAGTAAATAAGTTGGTATATTTACAAAGTGATAGCTTTACAAATTGCAAATAAGTTTTACTAAGTAGGTAAAATAATTGCTATTCAACGTGGCAATGCTGCCAGTATCTTGGGTACGCTGCCATCTGACAGTGGTTTAGATTACTTGGATTTTCTATAGACTGACTTGTTTGTGGATTTTCGAAGTGCTCTATGGCATAGTGTATTTGGTTCGGGTATAAGGAGGTAGCTCTATTGTTTTAGTCTTTTATCAATAAAGGCACTCTACCCTATTAAAAAAATATTTGTATACATAATAACATAATATACTTGCTCTTGGAGAATGGTCAGCACAAAGATGGGCGACTTAACAAACGAAAAAAAATCCCATCTTAGTTCTCAGTTGTTCAGTTACTTCTCGTTATCAGTTCGGCTCAATATGTTAAGAATGAATAACAAAATTACGAAGAAACATGAATGATTAGTAAGTTAGTTATCTAAGTGGGAATCGATACTAAACCGCAAACGGTGGATGTAAACGATCCCTTCGCCTTGCCCTCAAACTGTCATGTCAAGGGCTGCTATACTCTACTTGTGTACAGGGTTACTGGTGATGGTCATCAGTGGTGATCATTTATTGTATTATTTCACTATTTGGAACGACTTAAGCATAATAATTAATGACGCTCTTCCATATAAATATAAAAAGTGTAAAGGAAAGTAAATTTATAAAATATTTGTGAGACTGAATTCTTTCTAAGTATTTTAGTGTTTTATAGTTTTATAGTGTTAATGATTAAAGCGATAGATACCACGTACAAAATTCTTTAAAGTCTTTAAATTATGATTAAAACTTAAACAATTTTTAAAACATATTATTATAAGTTATAGTATTGTTAGATTTTATTAATATTAGGTTTAAATAATAAATTAAGTATAAATTTTTGCACACTTGCACATCGGATGAAATGCATTGAACATTATCATAGATATTTTAAAGATGTATTTCTGTAAAATAAACAATTTCATTTTATTTAACTATCATTACTTATAGAGTTAACTCTTCTTCTCCTCTTATAGTCGGTCTGTGTTCTATCGTAGTGTTTTACCGTTGCCACAAAGCACACGATAGCTAAGGATCTAGATTATGAGATTTGAAGCCAGGAGTGCAAGATTTGAAGCCAGATCCATTTGCACAGGGCCACGTGCGCTGTAACTCTGAAAACACGAAAAACTGTTCTGTTGTACTTTTTTAGGTCAAGAAACTTTTTCTTTGCATAAAAATTTTATTAATAGACGTCTGGAACAAGAATTTCTAGTTTTTCATTCCGTATTTTAGTGTCGAAAACAACAGGCACAGTGCACCGCCCTCTCGCCCGCAAAATTGCATGCAAAGAGGAAATGCTATTGTTACTCGGAAATGCTAGCGCGGTGCACTGTGCATGTTGTTTTTGACACTAAAAATTGGAACTTTAAACTAAAAATTGTTGTTCCAGAAGTCTATAATGGAGTTCCGAAAAGTAACGCCAAATTCAATCAATTAATTTTATTAATATAATTTTACACAGTCTAGGATATTGAATAATTATTACATAACAAAACATAAAGGTGGACAGACGATCTGATAAGTACGGCAGGAGCACGCTGGATGCAGGCCGCTTACAACCGGACTAGATGGAAATCTAAGGGGGAGGCCTATATTCAGTAGTGGACGTCCTATGGCTGATATGATGATGATGATGATTTAACATAACATAAAGTCAAGCCTTGTGTCCCCGTCGGGGTAGGCAGCGACTATTTCTCTCAACGTACTTGGTAAAGTAATTAAGTATCTAAGTAAAGTGTTAGTAATATTAAGTATAATTATTGTTGTTCCAGAGCATGCCACCGCCCGCGTAGGCATGAGCGGGCGCGGGGCGGGCGGGCAGCGCTGCCAGTTAATCCTGCAGCGCTGCCTCGCTATCCAGCTGACCAAGCCTGGCAACGCGCCGGACGACTTCTGGATGTACGACTCTGGTTATCTGCTGTTTCAGGTGAGCTTCTTATCAAAGTTTATTATGTTATGTTGCGCTTGGAGGCGACGCGTGATCACAATGCAAGGGGGGGTGTCACTCAACAGTTTAGGAATGAACGGCCAACGACCCTCTTCGGAGAGGGTCTGAGAGCTAGCCGCGTCGCGCGTTTTTTTAAACGTTTTTCTTTCATTTTGCAACGAGCATTTATTTTTAAAATATCTATAATCCGTATTATAAACACATATTACTGTTTTGGTTTTGCTTACAAAATAAAAGAAAGATCAAGTAATTCATATTAACATTATACATATTTCCAAATAACTGTAACACATAGAGCTTAAGAACGAAACATATTGTGAGAGAAAAATAAAACTATATTTTATTATTATTATTATTCATAAAATAATAATTAATTAATTGAAAAGTACACTAACTTACTCACTTACATTACTTTAAGAATTAAATGTACAACTGTTTATTTAATTAACTTACTTTTAAATACGTATATCGGCGAGTAGGAACCCTCGCGCTTGACGCCAAGCAGTTTTCTTCCGGTTTTGAGTCAGCGTAGCTCAGCGGAATTTGAACACTCGCGTCACACGATCAGGTTCAATTTCGTATGCCAGCATAATGAGTGGGTATATTATTATACCTAAAAGGGCGATTTCTTCGAAGGTGTTTTTTCTGTACGTTAGTACTATTATGTATTGTTTGACAATGCTGGCTTTTATCTGACCCAACGGTACTTAGTATTGAAATAATTCAACGCAGTAAAGCCGCCAGTATCTTGGGTATACTGCCATCAGATCTGATCGTAGAGTATGCGGATCTAGGCCATATTATATGCAATGCGAAAAGGCCCCGACATAACAAGCCAGACTAGTCTTAATAAGTTTCATCGCTAGGAGACCGTTGTGGCTCGACTTCCTGACACTCGTCGTTTTGATGCTGGTGAATGGAGAACGACATAAAGATGACCACTTACATAAGACTCGCTGTTCGGGAGTATCGCCTACAAGGACATATTTTGAGTATGAGTTTTATACCTTAAAAACATGGATTTGACCATAAACGTGAATAAACCTTACTATAAACTAACACTGACTACATTGACAATAGAGATCAGTAAAAATAAATAAAAAAACATAACATACATTCACGCCTTTTTCCCGAAGGGGTAGGCAGAGGTGTACCCAGGACTCAGTCCCATAGTAGATACACCCATATTTCGCCGTATGCGTTCATTAATATAACATTGATCAACTTACAATTTGGCAAGTTAAGCATAAGAGGAACCCTTTACTTTAAATACTTTTTAATTCACTTTATACATATGTATTACGCGTAAACTAACAACTTATGAGACGCACCGAAACTCATCGTTGTTATTAAATTTATTATAAGATCAATTTTTGTAGTGGTAGGCCTCTTTTGCTGGGGGCCGCCTGGGGAAGTACCACACCTTTGCCAGTTATTCATCCGCCAAGCAGTAATGTTCAAATATTATTGTGTTCCGGTATGAAGGGCAATGTTACCAGCGAAATTACTGGGCATGATGAGATTCAACATCTCATATCTCAGGGTGACAGGCGCAGTGCAGTGCCGCGCAGAATTTTGAATTTTAAAACACTGGGTGGCACTGTGTCTGATATGGGCAATCATGATGCTTGCCATTAGGCACCTGATTTGCTCGTCTTGTCTCTCGCTATCATAAAAAAAAATATTACGTAGCTCGTAGCTCCATATATCCGATATCACACATTTCCAACAAAACGAAGCGTTACAGCTGCGACTCTCGTAACTCATGCTGCATGGTAAACATTGTTTATACGTAGTCGAATTGGGCTCGTTTACATTCAGCCAGTGGCTTTTCAAGTAAACAAAAAATTACGCCATCTACATCCATAAATCACGGTCTAAATAGCATTCCAATAGAACATTAGTGTGCATTACAACCCACTTAAGGAGTTTATTTGAACCTAGAAAAAATTTTATTTACCTTTGTACACACAGCACCCTTGGGAAAATTCCACGGACATATTTTGAATAGTGGTCCTTTTTATACAGACATGTTATCTGTCTTAAATCCGCTCTTTATGCTAGGATATCAGAACATATTCCCAATAAAGCCTTATGAGTTTAGATCTAAAA
Organism: Hemistola chrysoprasaria; assembly: GCA_947063395.1. NCBI lineage: Eukaryota > Metazoa > Arthropoda > Insecta > Lepidoptera > Geometridae > Hemistola > Hemistola chrysoprasaria. The sequence goes on from OX346714.1 coordinate 14,555,951, forward strand.
CATTCTACTTTAGATATTTCTAGCTATTTAGCTCAGTTTGACTCTACGCCTCTCAAAATTATAAAACATAATAATAACATCACGAGTACCTAATGCACAAACCATTACCTGAACTAGACAGACCACTAAACCAATGTAAACATGCAATACGAGTATAAAAGCAGACGAGTCACAAACGGCGTTGGTCAATCGTTTGAGGGATAGTACGCATTTGAAGTGTTTTGAAGTGGTAACGGATGGCCAGCTGACGACTGGTTGTCAGCGCCTGGTGGTAACTTGCGGTTTTATTATATGCCTCTAAAAGGTTATGGATCTTGAGGTGATTAAATAATAAAACGCGCTCTAAAATTGTAACGGCTTGTGAGATATATGGTATAATTTTAGGTAGGGGGCATAATATTGGGAAGTGCGAGAGGCGATGGGTCTTATGTTTGCTAGAATACGTTTTAGGTACTTATTCTCGATAGAAAAAAAGTTTAGTATAAACAAAAAGAATAAAGATAGCGGCGCTTTATAAAGCAAACTAAATTATATAGTAGCATCAATGACAATTATAGGATGGAGAAGCATAGATTTGCATGCGCAAATACAAATAATGCACAAAACAGCCCAATATAATGGATCAAAAAATATCTATAAAAATATTATAAACATTCCCACCGCCTATAATAAAACTGCTTCATAATAATATTTTTAACCACTGACCCATTTCACCGCCGGAAATCCAAACCTGGAATCAGCATCCAACCACTAAACATCGTTAACGATCCTAAAAAACGCAATTTTGAGTGCCAATAAATTAGTATTAATCACGAACATCGACCAAAATGTAAACACGAGTTGCTTCCTTATCTCTTGCGATGAGCAAACTAAAATAGATTGGAAAGGATGGACACAAAGTGAAGTCAAAGCTTCGTATAGTTATGTAGGGGACATTGAGATCATCTTGATCTTCACCTTGATAATAACTCACAAGGCAAAATTAATGCAGAATAAGATTAAATTCTGAATAAACATTAGTAACGTAAAGAAAAAGCACTGAAGTTAACTGAAAATCTACTTTGCAAAGAAATAAAGAATATGTATAAGAATATTAAATAGAATTCTTATACATATATAATAATACATATATAATAGAAAAGAAGAATAGAATTTATAAGTATAGAAAAAGACAATAATAGTCTGAGCATAATAAATTTAATAATGGTCTTAAATTAATTCTCAAAGACCAAAGAAACCATTTAAATAATTAAGATTTTGTTTTCCATCCAGCCTTTAGTCACTTCGACCAATGCTGATTATGGTGGCAGTATTATAGAGTATAGAGTTATATTACATTATAATGTGGTATGGTATAGTGGCCGTCTTCCTTTTTCCAGAAATAGAACTCATACCATAAATGCAGAATACATTTGAAGAGGATTCAAAACATTAATCTCTGCACTCATTAATTAAATTCGAGTGTTGGATAAATAATTCAAAGGCAGACTACAGACTAATGCAATGTTTCGGTATAAGGCATTAGAAAATAGCGAAACTACTTGAAACGAATACTTGAATCGATCAAAGGAATTGATTTATATTTGTTCTTAAAAATATCTAAAGAGTTATAGGTAAAATAATAAGGTACAGATCGAAAATAGCATTGTTGTACTTATTATTTATTACTTTCGTGTAAAAATATATGAAATTGACGATAACTAAGGAAAATTAAAACTTTACTAAGTTTAAGTATTTTAATGATCCCAAATTATTGGTATGAAGAAGAAATGGATATACACCTACAATTTTTTATAATAGATGCGTTCAATATTAAAAACGGGAACTATTTTTTCTACAAGTAATACTCCTTCAAATGTTGTGGAAATTAAACATGTGAACTTGTAAATGTAAATGAGTTCTATTCAACTAGAAATTCCCACGAACTTTCAACAGATCGCTTTAACTTATCACTTACAATTAATGTAATTGAATGCAGCAGTCGTAATCTAATACAGACTGGTCAACTGCGACAAACAACACATTCACACTCTATTATGCGTCTTAAAATCTAAACTAATAAGCCTATAATCGCGTGTAAGATTGTTGTAATATCATATGAGTAGGTAACCCACATTTTGCAAGTCTGCAGATTACTGATAGTGATACGGTTTTTATTTCATGTCTTCCTGGCGCCATAATGATTGTTCCATGCAAAGCTGTTTAAGCCGTTAGATTTTGTCGCAATTTATGCGCATTTAATGCATATTGATGTGGAAATAAAAATTGATTCTCGGTATCTTACGTGAAATTCTTGAGGAATATCAATTTCTAGTGATTATCAGAGATGTTTGACTGGGTGGGCTTAATGGTGTTTAGTTGTTTAACATATCTTAATAAAAATATTGCCATCTGGTTTGTAGAGAAAAGTGAGTGATATTGACAAGCATAACATTATGAAACTGTCATAACTGGGCTCTTTCTCATAATATTTGGCTTATTTCTATGTACTACCTTGTTTCGGAAGAACTTTTAGTGTTTCGTGCGTGTTCAGTATCTAGGAAGGCGGGGGCAGTAGTCAGGTCATGTTGAATGTCATATACGTAAAAAATTTGACATACTGTAGCTTGGCTGAACAATACATACTCACAAATACAAATTTTGTGCTTCCTCTCTTCATAAAAGTGCCCATTTTATGTTATTGAACCTTGCTGTATGCAAATTATCCCATTCTGTTGCATCTAATTTGTGCCACTTGTTTTACAATATAAACTCTATTTAAATATAAAGAACACATAATGAACATACTTACCTTCTGTCTTTCATTCATAAAATTATTACCTAAAAGTCTAGTTTCGCATTATGTCTATCATAAATGTATTTGTACCAACTAGTTCTTCTATGAAAACGACTAATTCATTGACACTGAATAAAATTGCATCTTATTGACCTAAATTGCGGTGATCAGAGAGATTTCAATGTCAGTCAATTAAGCGAAAGCTTTGATGCGATCGTACGACAGATTCATTGTTAACTAGCTTGTTTTCATTTCTTGGAAATCTTTAAACACCTGATAGCAGGTCTTGTGTTTTTCTGTCTTTCTCTATTAGGTTAAAGTAATTACTTTAATAACTTTACTTTATTAGAATTGTACTATTTAATATCATTTCATAATTTTTTTACTAAATTTGTATTGATAGCACTATACTGTAAATTGTTACAAATAAAGTGTACAGTGTGAAGAAAAAATCTGTATTTACCCGAGCGTAGATCTAAATAATTAAATATGAATACAGTTAAGTAACAAAACAATATAGAGTTTAATATTTTACTTCTGCAACGAAATTAATGAAAAGAAGTTCAGGATGAAAACGTAAAATTGTAACGAGAGCTCAATTTGCATATACGTACAAATAATATATACGAACATGTATGTATAAGATACGTAAGGGGCAGTCGTTAGGTCTCATGTCAGAGGAATCTTGGTGACCTGAAACTGACAATATGAGTTGTGTCCACATAACCCATATGAGTTGACTCGAGCAGTGTAATTGGGGTAATCCGTTCTGTCAGAATATAAATTTAAATTATTATTAAGTTATTATTTAGAATAGAATAGAATAATACTTTATTGCATACCAAAAAAAAAACAATTTCACAAAAAGACACAATACAAAAGACACGGTAAACAACAGGCGAATTAATATTATTAATTTTGTATAATATTGCCTTGTCACGACCTCTTAATTTTAAAATATAGATAGGAGCATCCTTTATATATGTGAAAATTAAAGAGTAACACACATAACGGAAGAAGAATACTTGATTCCACCTAGATTGTGATAAGAGCAAAAAAGAAGAGGATCATTGTTCTCAAAACTACAGCCAAAAAGGCCAAACAGTACCGCAAAATTTATCTTACAAGCCATTCTAACCCAAATACCAATTAAAGTAAGTAAACCGCCCGACCTCACGTCCGCTGACGCTACCGCGTAGAAAGCACTGCAGTCAAAGGTCGATGCGGTCTCTTTGTATAAATCATGCTTGCATCACGTACTTGTTTACAATATGATGCTTTTAATAACCGTAATGTTACTTCATCAGGATTTATATTATGTTGGTATAACCCCTTGGCTACATTTCTAGGCCTCCCACTTTCCATTAAATCGCTGATATTAAAAATACGAAACGTATGGATATTTGGTAGCTGTTCAAAACATTTAAAAAGGTTCACATACATATGATACATACATAAAGTCACGCCTTGTTCTCGATGGGGTAGGCACTAGGCACAGACCATTTCTTTCCACTTGCTACGATCCTGACATACAACTACGGGGATAAAGGGATTACAATAAGAATAAATTAATTACTTAAATAAATATTTTTATTATTATAAGCCCATGATGACCCACTGCAGGGCAAAAGCCTTGCTCCCTAGGACGATTTAACTTGCTCCCCTTTCTCCATTTCTTTCTATCTGTTGCTATTGTGGGCATACTTTGAGGTGTTTGTCAAAATCGCCACGCCATCTTTTTTAAGGTCTCCCGCGACGCCTTTCCCGATTCTGTGGAACCATCTTTGCCCAACAATCATCCGACATCCGAGATATTATGTATGATGCTATGTGTAACAAGGATAGAAAAAGAAAATGGCGAGTGTGAATGGATAAAGCGCTAGGGTCGACGTAGGCGTACCTTATTTTTGCGATGAAATTGATGTTGTCTTATATAGATAGGCCTGAACAAAAATATCCACAACTAACGAACATGAACGAAGTTTAAGAAAATCGAGTGTCAGGATAGAGCGTAGCAAGTGGAGAAAAACAGTCTCTGCCTACCCCAACGGCAACAAGGGTGATTCGTATGTTTAACATATAGTCGGATCAACTCATGATGTATCGCAGTTTCAGGTTGTCCAGATATTCCACATAATCATTATCAGCTGGAAGACATCCACTGCTGAACATATTCCACATAGTTTTTCTAAAAAAGATTATTTCTCTTCATCGACAATCAGTTGAAACAATAGAAATTTATCCCAGACATTCTGTCTGTTTGTTTTGTAAACAATCCTCTCGCGGCTGTAATTTCCGCCGTAGACAGGTCTGGATATAAATACAATAACATCTCTCCCGTGTGTACTCTGTGAATACGGATTTAATACTTCACTCATTGTTGTTTGTGACTTAAAATTATGCAGGCTAAGCCTCTATACTCGGGGTATTTTATAAATGCTATTTTATAATGCGACACGCGTTTTATGATCGCAAGGAAAGATCCTACCGGAATGTGACTGTTTTGATTTTTTTATTTTGATCGTCGGCACTGATAAAGTACGCCATGTAGAGACTCTAAATTAATAGGTAATTAGTGAGCATCCTTTGTTGCAATCACTATTAAAGTCGTGTTGAGGACCGTGATTTACTCAAAATATAAACATTAAATCAAAAACGTAGTCGATTACTCCATTAAAATATTAGTCTGCCTATTTAATTCATAAAAAATAATAGGTTGTCACTGATAATCCCGGGCGGAAATAGTAATTTTTGTGGGTGATTTGAATTTTCTTAATTCTAATCGATTACTCCAGTACTATAGGGAAAAAAATAGGAAAAAAAAATACTGTAGGCAGCGGGAAACCGCTACCTATAGTATTTTTTTAACTGAACACATACGTTTATTCTTTACTAGCTGTGACCCGCGGTTTCACCCGCGTAGTCTTCGTTCCCGTGGGAATATCGGGATAAAAAGTACCCTATGTGTTATTCCAGGGTCTAAGCTACTTACGTACCAAATTTCAGCCCAATCGGTTCAGTAGTTTTGGCGTGAAAGAGTAACAAACATCCATACATACATCCATACTTACAAACTTTCGCCTTTATAATAGTATTAGGATAAGGTATTCGTTTAAAAATATACCTTTTGCCTAATTTTTGCATTCAGCGCCATCTTAAAGGATCGTCATTGTGTTCGTCGTTTGGACCAACTTTCACTTTAAAGTATTTAAATAAAAAGTAAAGTATTTTCTGATAAATCAGTGATTTCCTTAATGAAGTGGAATAGGTAATAAATGCCCGTAATGATGTACCTTCCTCGTAAATAAATTACTTAATCCTTGCACCGTAAGTTTAAAGCTTCAGCATGATACTAATATCTTATCGGATTTACCTCTATACTGATTTTATAGCTAATAATAACTAATTTTATGCACGAGTTTATAGTTAATATGATAGAACAATCACTTATTTCGTTATTGATATAACGACGTAACAGCGTATCCTAACTACCAGAAGTTTGATACTCGTACAAACCTATGAAATATTTACCAAATGTTTTGCATTCCCCTGTTTCCTCCCAATATAATTAACTCATTCTATAAATTTTATATCCGGAAATTTTTATAGTAAAGTAGATTATGTCCCTATTATTTTAGTTTCTCTTACAAACTCTTGGTTTTTTCATAGTGAACTTCTAAAAATCCAAGATTTACTTTACAAGAGTCCCTGGATCGAATCTCACCATGTGGATTTTTCGCCTGGGCGCTACCGTGTTTCGGTTGTATCCTATAAGATTTGTAGGTGGCAGTCGCTAGGTCATGCGTCGTCGGAGCCCTTGTAGAAATCTTGGCAACCTGAAACTCTGCCAATATGGGTTGTCCACATAACCCTTATGAATTGACTCGAGCAGTGTAATTGGGTTAACCCGTGAAGTATAAATTAAAATTATTATTATTTTTCTATGAATATCTTCTACGGCCAACCGTTACTTGCCAAGCAAAGTTTATTTCAAATGATTTAAAAAAAAAACTTGGTTCATAAAATTAAAGATAATTTGAGCAATAATTTCCCACGATCCGTAACGGCTTTGGTCTCGTTAACGTAAAATTATACAATTATTATTTAAAAAAAAACAATTAGAAATGAAATGGGCCTTGTCCTTGTCTCACGGAAAGCGAACATAATTTTTATGACATGACAAATTATGATGACAACATCGATTTTCTTAGTTTAATATTATTAATATTATAGTGTGGAAGTTGTCAAAAAAAATATCTTAATCGATTTTTCAGTTTATCAAAGGTTCAGATCTTTACTAACTAACTTAACGGTAACTTTACGATATAGTCTGACTTATATGCACCGATTGTTAATGCCGATTGGGTGTCATTGGTGTGTCAATAGAAAATGGGGAATGGAATGAAAAAGGCTCAAACTTATTTTAAAAAAAATCACACACACCCTCTTCCTACCCTGTCATATAGTTATTGACTATCGACATTTTAAAGATGAATTGGATATTATAATATAAAGTAGCAAAATAGAGTTCCAGGGCTACGATTCTCTAACTTTAACAAAGTTCATTGGTGTCTTGATTGGGTGTTGGTGGAATGTCATTAATGAAGTTGTTTTGACTGGACATTCCATCGCCGCACTAATCATCGACACTAAACTTAAATGTCATTGAACTTTGACAATACAGAATCGAAACCCAGATCTCTGCAAATCAGATTTACTCAGTACCTAAAAACTCTCTTTGAAAACATTCTCATATCAAAGTTTAAACCACAGAACAGTTTTAATTTGTCATAGCTCCAGTCGATTCTCCTCGGGTAATAACGTAGGTATTATTCGATAGTCTCATATCGATTCGATCTATCGATAGTATCGATAACATTCGCATCGCTTTCCAACGTGGGAAGTTAGGTTTGGTGAGCGTAAAATTGCGGATTAGGTGCAAAAAAAATTGATAGGTACATTTCGGTTCCGTTCATTTAGAATTTGGAATATGGATAATAATTTTAAATACTATGGAACTATGAAATTTTAATATACTATGGAATGGGCATACGCTGCTTCCAGAAGGTAGGTACTCATTGTTTTCTGTCAATTTTTGCGGGTGGTGAGGTAGACATATGCAGTAAACCTTATGTCAGCAGTTGCACGTGAAGTAGTTTTTGATAATGTACTTAAATATGTGTTGCTGCGCACCACATGGGCAGCAGCCTTGTTTATAAAATCTTAATTTTTAGGGTTCTAAACAAACGAGTAAAACTGTGTTCTTTGAAGTTCTTTCGGAAAAAACCAAGAGTTTATGAGAGAAACTAAATATACAGGGACATAGTATACTTCACTATAATAATATCAGGATATAAATTTACAAAATGGGTCAATAATATTCGGAGGAAACAGGGGAATACAAAACATCACTTGTAAAATTTTCATAGGATTGTGTTTTTCTCTACGCTCTACCTATACGCTCTGCCTATTTATATAAAAAGAAGAAAAAAGATTAAATATTTAGGTTGGGTTTTAATTTAGTGATTTTAATTTAGCGTAAATAATAGAAAACATCTTGAACCTTTATATAACGTTGACACAGATATCAAAATTATAAGGTACCAGGAGCAACATGCCGGCGTGACCTTGTCGCCGAAACAGGTGACTCTTTAGTTAGGTACTTGTTGCGTTTGTGTAACAATCACTAATCACGTCACTAATCATTCTTAGTGTGACGCTGTCGGGTTCTATCTTATACTTTTTTGAATATTATATTATGCGTAGGTATATAACGTGTTACAAAGTGGTGCAGTGATACTTAAAGGGGATCTACCCGTCCACCTAAGCAACTTCAAAAAGAAAGAATTGCGAAATTTGCATAAAAAGAATTCAATATCCCATACAAACTGACCGATCAGCTGATCCACTTTTTATGGTATGTTGATATAATGTTTTGCGAATTTTAATAATTATTTTAAAAATTAAGTTTAATTTGACTCGTAGATCCACCGCCGTAAGAATAACTACAACTTTTTTTAACCCGTTGTATATTGTGTAGTAATAACAGGGAAGGTGTTTGTAATATTAGTGACTTTGACGTTTCTATTACATTGGTATTTAGATTTCTATTGTCGTAATAATTTTGTAATGCAGGTACAATTATGAATTTCAGTTATTAATAAATGTAAAGCATACCCTTACGTATAATAACTATTACTCGACCGCAGAATAATTATTATTTAAGCAACTTCAAACTGGTTTATATTAAATTACATAGCTATAAATAATGTTTCAATTACCTATATAATAATGGCAGCTACAATTATTACAAGTTTGCAAATTAATTCGATGCAAAGGTAGGAAAGTTTCGATTATATTTCAAAATCTTTATCGTTATGTAATCGATTAAATTTATATCGATTTAATCTTATCTATTAATTTAAAAGGGCTATAGGAGCTTTTGTTCGTAAGATAGAAATCGCCAGCAATAAAAATAAATGCGATTTTAGGTAATTTTATACTACTTACACACTTCCGGATTTTGGAAAGGCAATAAAATTGATACCAAAAAATAAAATTGCTGGGCATCGGGGATTAGAGGGAAGTTAATTAGAATTTACTAGTTATCTAGGTTCCTTATTATATTTTATTCCAGAAAATAAGTACTTACTAACATATATTTTTTTTTTTCAAATAGAACTCCTAAAAATAAACCATGATAACTAGCGTCTTGTTCCGAATAACATATTTATTGTATTTTAGAAATATGCTCCGATTGTAAATTATTTAGGCATTTCGTTTGTATGGCGCATTCGACGGTCGCCGCTTAAGGGGCTTAAAGGGCCTTAAGCTTTAAAATAAGCACACAGCTCTCAACTTATAAAAAGAATAAATATTAGAAATGTTCCCTTAATAAATAATATTATTGCCTATTCCCGGTAGATGGCAATAGGCCCCCTATTACATGGGACCAATAATATACTAGCGAAAAGTGGGTGTATCTACTGTGGGACTGAGTCCTGGGTACACCTCTGCCTACCCCTTCGGGAAAAAGGCGTGAATGTATGTTTTTCTTATATATATAAATAATTGTCCATACCGACTGACTGACACACTTACCTCTGGGATCTAGAAATCTGAAATTTTGTACACAAAACATAACATACAATCACGCCTTCTCCCGAAGGGGTAGGCAGAGGTGTACCCAGGACTCAGTCCCATAGTAGCTACACATTTCACCAGAATGTTAATGGTCCCATGAAATAGGACGCGAGCCAACTTCTTTTGCAAGAAATACAGTATATTCAGGTCGGAGAAGGAAAATTAACAGTATTTTAGAAAAATGAACAGTATAATTTATAATAATATGTTTTTAAAGTCATACGATTTTAAAATACATATTTCTTGGTGGTTCTTGCACAACTCAGTGTCAAATCAAATCAGTGTCATTTTTGAAGGTTTCATAAGCCTCACAAATTAAAGTAGTGTCCTCACTACTTTAATTTGTGCTCATTCTTAATTAAATTTATTTAGAAGCTCTATTTCTATCGGTCCTTCACTTTGAATTCATTACAGAAAACACTTTGGCGCTAAAGATGAAGTGATGTTGAAAACAGTATTTTTTATACTTTTTTTTGTTCGACAGTAAAAAGTATAATGTAGTGAAAAACAGTATAATACTGTTTTTAACAGTATAATACTGTTTTTAACAGTATAGTTGGCAACCCTACATGTCAGTCAGTGAGTCATTTAGCATTTTATAATTTACAGTGATTTATAATAGGTATTCATTTACCTCACTTTTAATCGTATAAAACGTACACGTAAACTTTATTTTAAAAAGCCCTTTCTAATTTTAATATGAGGCATATAAAACCTGTCCCTGTAAAGTTTAACGAAATTGTATCAACTTTCTTTGAAAATACTTCTTGTTTACAAACTTTTACTTGTATTGAGTGGTCAGGTATCCGCTAATTCAGTTTACGATGGTTTAACTTTACTGCCTATTTTTATTGGTATTTAATAGGGATTGTTTAATAAGAAGTTCATGTTGAATTAAAGCAATTTTATTGCGTATATTTACATATTTATTTACTTGCGGTTTCACCCGCGTAGTCTCGTTCCCGCGGGAATATCGGGATAAAAAGTACCCTATGTGTTATTTCAGTGTCTAAACTATCTACGTACTGAATTTCAGCCCAATCCGTTCAGTAGTTTTGTCGTGAAAGTTTAACAAACATCCATCCATACAAATGTTCACCTTTATAATATTAGTGTGATATTGTGATGTTATGTGTGGTAAACTGGAAACAGATGACACTGAAACTTTGAAAAAATATTAAATCTTATAACCCCAACTGTTTTCAATGAGTAACAATCGCGAAAACCAAACAAGATAAAGTAGGTAGGTGACCTTACAAAACTATATCTATCGTAGGTACCTACTAGTTCCTACTGGATACTTAGGTACCTATCTATATACTATCTAATATATACTTGTCTACCTATGTAAATATAATGATACCTACCTATCTACTTAACTATGTACCCAATTAAAAATAGGCAAGGTTTTCAAAAGTTAATTAAAAATTCAATTATAAAATCCTTGAGGTACGTACCTATACAATAAAATTCATAATAATATTGTATTATAGTACAATCTGTCTTTATCAAGAACATTGAGAATTCGAATTTTTGATGCGATCCGCGTAATATGCAGAGAAATAGCACAAATGGTGGAAGAGAATTAAACGAGAGCAGAGGGGCAGCAGCTGCAGCAAAGGGATGATACGGACAGACATATCTGTTGAAAAAATTAAGCCCTACAAGTTTCTTGTGCGTTCTTCTTGTAGAGGTATTTTTCCGAACGCACGGTAGACTCAGTACTGTTTATCTTTATTGACGTGCAAAAGTGTCAGATTATGACCTATTTAAATAAATCTGTTTGAGTTTGAGTTTGAGACGATTTTAGGTAATGATAATAACTCCGTCTTAACTCCAACTAAAACTCCAACTCCGTACAACTAAAAAAATCTTCCAAAAAATTCGAACCTTATTTACTTTATCATAACATCAATTTATTTTATCAGCCGATTACAACCGTTCACAAGTTCAATTAAATATGTTGAGTAACAAACGCATAACTGAAGTCGTCAATCTAACAAGTGATTGGTAGAAAGCACCCGCCACGAGTCACGACTTCATCCGTTTTATGCGTGAACTGGTAAACGGTTACCGATGATAGTTTAACCATTAAATAATCTCAAGCGGCTACTTCTGAATAGAGAAAATTGATAGTAATTACAAGATCGTCGATGACCTTTGCGATATACTCGACAAAATGATTTTAATTACTGAGCAGTGAGCAGGAGGCAGATGAAAACGGGCAGGGCGAGCGTATATTGAAAAAACAGTGACGCAACGCAAACAGATATTAAATCACTTAAAAAGTTAGTATTAGATTATTTGTAACAGTCGCTTTTGTTTACTATAATGCAGTCATTAAAATGTGTTTCCTTTTATTGGTATCTACTTAATTTGTGCGGTCTTTCAGATGGCTTAAACTGTATTGAATAAGATAGAAACATAAGCGGTCTTACAAATTATTGTGGATACTCTATATAATTTGATATACCTACTACTACTGGACCAGGCGAGACCTTGATATGAGAGTTGAAGCATCCAATGATGTTAAAATATCAATACTGCCAATATTTGTCTTCTGCTCAGTTATTTGCTAGCCGGAAAATTTCAAGTGCTTTGAAATGCTCTGCCCTGCACTGCGACACCTGTTTCTCATTAGCGTAAATTGCTGGGCGTATCTGATACAATTTAATCCAAAATATCATTACTGCAGAGCACTAGGCATTAAAATATCAATTAATTAAATAAATGTTGTGTCGAACCCAACCAAAAATGGAAAAGATATGCAAACTTGTTGGTAAGAAATTTCCTGCTACCAAATTGGTATCGGAAACCTTTGCATGATATTAATCTCATCGTAGAAAGTATGGAAATTAAAACATTTTGGAAGCTTGGGAATACAATTTAACGGAATTCATATCGTTTTATCCGGCATTTAGCATTGTAGCACATTAATCTTGAATGTAAGTTCATGGAACCATCGGTTTCGAAAAACGCAATGTAGAGCGACCTTGGTCTACATGTGGAGCGACGATTAAGATACGAGTAAGAATATGTGTGAACATGTCACTGCTATCCCTGTGCTGTATTATCCCTTTGCTCAGCCGCTGGCAGGAACACCCCCGAGTTTTAGTGGGTATATCTGTCAGCCTCAATGGCTAGGTGTCCCACACCTTGCGCGTCCCGAGAGTCCGCGAGATGGTTCCTATGCTTAAAGAGCATTTTCCCGGGAGAAAAGATAGAGCGACAAACTATAAGATAAGAAATAAGGATATAGGTCCGTAAGTTTTATATGCTATTATTATTACATTTACGAAGGTTGAAAGATGATCTATTAAAATCTACTTTAATATAGACAACTCAGTGCCTCAGTTTATAGTCTCCAGTTCACCAATACCTATAATTTTCTATCTATAATAATACACAATTTTGGTAATAATTTGAAAATGTTGACGTGTGATTGGCACAAGCTACGGCTACTATTTATTTCGTAATATCTTATAGTTACTGTTATTAATCATAATCATTTAGGAGACCACTTGATCGATTTCTTTGACCCACTGGAGAAAGTGGTTGCATAATATTAGTTCACTTTGTTATTATTTTTATAATACGATGCGTCGTTGAGATTTTTTATTCACGGAGATATTTTGATGAATATTTTATGTGATATCAATTCAGAATTGATTTACTAGTGAAAATAAGCATCAAAATTTAAACAGTTATTTTTTAACAACCCTTTATTTATGCTTACCGATGTTTTTTACTTACAAATAAAAGAAAAAAATTATATTAATGAGTTCAGTAGAATTGCTGTTCAACTGATTGCTGGTCACAAACAGGGCCCCTCTTTGTTACCAAGCTAATGTTAACAACATTGGATTCGTCGCGTCGTTGAAAAATACTCTTAATTTAAAGTATTATGTAGGTAAATTTCTATTATAATTATTTATTAATTTTTTAGGTATGAAATTTAATGTAAAGTCATATAATCACTGTCATGTAATAACAAATAAGTGTCCTTATCAAATCATCAGCTATAACAATAGCGAATTGTTAGACCCGAGGCCTGAAGCAAGAACTGACAAAATGTGTCTTTAATCTGAAACATTGTTATTAATTGGGTTGTTTTGTTCAATAACTTTCTGCTGTCAGCACTAGGCTTTGATTTATTTTAAATAATTTCTCTTTCACGCATCAATGAATAATAAAAAACATCCTGCGTTCAATTAAAAATTAATTTAACGAATGTGTCATCAGAATTCGTGTCAAAAATTGACCCTGAAAGAAAGTGATTGAATGAATAAATTACTAATGAGTGAGTGAATTATAATTGATATGTTTGACAAATAGCCAATGCCTTGAGGGTGAAGAGAAGGATAAGAAGTGAAAGGATTTTAATATTGTTGTTCCCACACTATTTAATGAGTTCCGTTACAAAGTGAATCTTCATTAGATAATACGTAATGAGTGACTTGTCGCCGCTGGGTTTGTCTGTTCTGGAATTTTGATACTTGTGTAATAAGTAGTTGGTGATTAGGCTTAATGTTATAGTCATTAGTGTAAACAGGGGTATATTATGTTAAACTCTAATTATTTGAATTATGTATGCGTCTTAAATCTTACCCTTTTGATTATTTGATGAAGATTTAAAAATTAATTATTATTCTTGGAAAAACCGGCTGTTCCTATATTTGCAGAAGTAGGTTACGTAGGTAGGTTAAGTAATATAAATATAGTCACTGCTACTTTGCTTTTTAGATAATTCGCAATCCGTAAAAGAAAGCACAGTTACCGACAGCTCGCAGAGTTAGCAAGTTGAAGAGGCAAGGGCGGGCCTAATAAGGAATAATGGCAAATATGTCTCTCTAGAACGCTCTCAAAAAAAAGAAAAAAAAATCGAGAAAGAGAAACTACGGACCAGATTCACTCTCAAATTTCAATTGAAGCCCAAATGAGCTCGTTGCTATTATAGACAACATTGACTACGTAAACATGGCAAATTGACAGCAAATATTTTAGACCAAACACGTAATACAAATACTAGGTATGTATAATATGACATCGACTTGTGTGATTCTTGAATATAAGACGTTAAAATTAAAAGAAAATTAATCAGTATAATTATAAAGTTCGTAAAAGAAAGCACAGTTACCGACAGCTCGCAGAGTTAGCAAGTTGAAGAGGCAAGGGCGGGCCTTATAAGGAATAATGGCAACTATGTCTCTCTAGAACGCTCTCAAAAAAAAGTAAAAAACAAAATTCGAGAACGAGAAACTACGGACCAGATTCACCCTCAAATTTCAATTGAAGCCCAAATGAGCACGTTGCTATTATAGACAACATTGACTACGTAAACATGGCAATTTGACAGCATATTATATTTTATAATTTTTAATATTTTATATATTTCATATATTTTAGACAAACACACAAATACTAAGTATATATAATATGACATCGTCCTGTGTGATTATTGAATGCATGATGTTAAAATTTTAAAGAAATTTAATCAGTATGTTAATAATAGCTACCGGCTTCACCTATACGACCTAAAGCTAACATAATTAGAAACGTGTGAATCTTAACACTAAGGTAATTATTGTCAATTAACAGGTTTTTGAGGAAGTTATAGATGGGTTCGTTATAGGTTAATTAGTGGTTCTAACATTTTAATCAATAGATTATTATGTAAGCTAATGATGTGTTAATTGCAGATTAGGCATATCTTTCGAAATTAAATAAAAATATCTGTTGATCTAAAGACAACCAAAGAAAAAAGATAGTTTAGTAGAAGTTTCTTAGTGTGGCTCAGCTCAATTCAGAAGCTTTTTAAGTCTCTGAATTTGAAGCCTCCGTTCCTGAACACTGAAAATGAATGCATTAGATTGAAAATTGAGAAGTTTTTTGCGGATTTATTGCAAATTTTCCCTGATTAGTCTCTCAAGTTTTCGTTCAAATTAATAAAATTGTAATTATGAAATAGAGTTCGAGAAGAAGGTACCAAGGTCTCATGAATAAGTAAGAGATCTTTTATAAATACTCGTTGAGTTCATTATATAACCTATGCGGACAGCAACTACAGAATTTTCAAGCAGCTAATAATAAAACCTATATCGTTACAATCTGTTCAATGTTTCTAATGTTTCCCATTGTGAAGTGAACTAATATCCTATCTTCACCTTCGTTCACACAACTTCAAGCTGACTAAGGTCAGCAAAGAATAGGTGCAATTTGCCTGCACTCAATTTGGACCAAACCCGGTTTGAGGTCACAGTGACTCACGCGGTCAAGTTTTGCCTTATAAGTAAACTTAAACTTACAACGTGAATAGAATTTTGAGTCCAAGCTGTGTGAACTTGACTATTCCTTTCCCGAATTACGTCATGGTTTCGTGTGTGATATAAAGAAAAAACACAGGGATTCGCACGTTTCAGCTTTCGTGTATTGAATTATTGATCAAGCTAAGAGATGACTGACGCCTGGTTTTTAACGGACCAGATTGTTACCGAAAAAGCGATCTAATAAAGAAAAGACTAATAAAAAGAGAAAATGAACACGTTGGATGCAAACCGCTTACGTCGCACTAGATGGAAATCTATAGGGTAGGCCTATAATAACAATAAATTATTGAATTTACACTCTAACAGAACGGGTTACCCCAATTACACTGCTCGAGTCAATTCATATCTCCAGTAGTCTACATCCTACAGAAGAAGTTGCAGAAATATAGGCATCGCGATGTTCTCAGTTCTTTCAGTCTCAGGTCTTTGTAAATAATACTTGTTTATATTTGCTCTATAGCTTTTTAATGCTGATAATGTATTAGCTCTTATCTAACCGAAGCCTTAGGTTCTGCTGATGTAACATCAAATTAACTGTCATTAAACCAATAACCAGTAATTTGAAGAAGGTAATAATCAGTAGCATCCTGCTGTAATTTCTTATGATTATGCGATAACGAAAAAGAACTATGACCTTTTAAAATCACCAGTTATTTTGATACACGATTTTTATGATTTTTTAATAACGCGTGCTTTAGTTTTTACTTGACTGTTTTTTATAATTATTTGGTGCAATACCGATATATTATGATTATTTAGTTTATAGCATATTATATAGCTATTAAAGCGATAAGGCTGCCCATTGTCAGTAAGAATTACTCTGATTGTTTTAAGTTGAACTTGTATATTCTTTGTATCATAGAGTAGATTAAGATTAGATTATCATTTTATTGATACCACAATACAAAAAAAAATATTAACAAAAATATAAACTAGAAATGGTGTAATAATTGGCGGCCTTATCGATCTCTATCTTCTTTATCTAGTATCTTGGTTGTAATATAGTAATAAAGAGTTTCCATTATATTCCATTCTATCGCTGAAAGCACTGCAAATAGGTACCTATTTAGATTAATATAAATTTAAAAAAATGCTAGTTTAGTCTGCAATATGTGAGCTTCTGAGCCGTAGGTCCCAGGATCGATCCTGGGACCTGCTGCTCAGAAGGCAAGGTCACAGGTCAATTCACAGCCAACCGGCCAGTCAATTCTGATATGAGTAAGCTCCTTTATTCTAAGAAGTGTGTAAATACAAGTTTTTTATATATAGGTACAAAGTGTAAAGTTCAACCATATCACACTAACTGTACATACAATTAAATAAAACTGTCAAGAACAGGTTCTGATGCTCGGGCACCGTTAAGTTGAGTCAACAATGCTCGTAACTCGGTTTTGAGATAATTACAAATATGCAAAACACTCGTGAGTACGTACATATTACCGGTGTTACCGCATAATTACTATTTTCAATCTGAAGAACTTTAAAGGTTATATATTTACTGTTCACATTTTGCAGACTAAAATAGCATTTTTTTATTTATATTAATCTAAATAGGTACTTGCAGTGCTCTCAGCGATAGAAAAGAATAGAATAAATAACGCTATATAACTTTTTAACAACCAAGATACAAGATAAAGAAGATAACGATCGATAAGGCCGCCAATTATTACACCGTTTCTAGTTTTTATTTTATTTTTTATTTTTTTTGTATTGTGGCATCAATAAAATGTTATCTAATTACAAAGAATATACAAGTTCAACTCAAAATAATCATAGTAATTCTTACCGAAAATGGGCAGCCTTATCGCTTTAATTGCTATAAAATATGCTATAAACTAAATAATCATAATATATCGGTATTTCACTAAATAATTATATAAAACAGTCGGATAAAAACTAAAGCACGCGTTATTAAAAATTAATAACTGGCAAAAGTGTGGTACTTCACAGGCGGCCCCCTGCAAAAGAGGCCTACCACTACAAAAAACTGTGTGTTTAATTCTATTACAAAGTAAGCATAGTTTTCTGTCTCATGTATGCCTGTACCATAGTCCAAGCTCTGCGTAATTTGGTACCAAAAGACCGTTCGTAGTAGTTGTCCCGATCATCGCAGATCCTTACTCTATCTTCAACAGCCTGCTACAGTCGTGCGGTGGTGCAATGTTAAATTATGATGACTTAGGGACGAGTGTGTTATGACAGGTCTACAGCATCAACAGTCGTTTAAGCTACATCTTCCGACTTCCCAGTGGAATCAAAGGGTTTATTACAAACTCGTCGATAGCAAGGCGACAGCAGTAATTGCTTAATTTACACGTGTCACGTTTCTGTTGCGCTGCTGTCCCAATACTATAGCAAAGTTCGGAAATCCCCGCGGTTTGAGATTGAGTTTGAAATCAAAAAAAATAAAATGATAGGAACATACTTTACATCATCTTTAAAATATCAGATTATAAATATATCAAATAGGTTTCCTGTATTCGGGGGAAACAGAGGAATACAAAACATTGATTTAGTAAATTTTCCATAGGATTGTGTCAAACTGCCTACGACATAATACGCTTACGCATTAGGTATGCAGATTTCACGTACAAATATGCAGCCAAATATCAGATTACAATAATATACTGCCTATAGCTATGGATTAGTAAATAAATGCATCGATAACAAATGCTATTGGCATAAAGTTATGACGTTATAACGAAAGTTATATTTAATAACATCTGTTATTTTGCATAACTAACGTCACATTCTGTCGCTACTTTCCTGGTTTTCTAGTTATAAAGTAGCAACCAGTAGCTGATAATAGTAATTTATAATCATTTGTGTTGCTTCCACGGGCGTTTTAATAATAATGTAAGCTTGTTAACTTGTTTATAGTAAATTGCTTGCAGATCTGATATGCTTTAAGAGGCTGTTTAAGTAATAGAGATGAAATTGGGTCGAACTCTTATTGGAACATTAAATCAAAGTTGTTAGTTTAATGATATCAGGATAATTTTACCTACTCGTAAAATCAACATGATTATGTAAACCAATATTTTATTAGATCATTTTAAGGGTCTTGAAAGTCAAAGTTAATAAACACAAAATTAATTCTAAGACTTATAAATTTATATCATTTAAAAGTCTAATCTAAAAATTAAAAAAAAAAAATTGGTTGTCTGTAAAGTCGGTTTACTGACGATAGTTGAACGTGACTACGTCTTAAGAAAATACTGATGGAATGGTAGCATTTTTCAAAAGAAAATTTTAATTTCATTTGTTTCACTTTTCACTGCACTTGATACTCGATCAAAACATGTAAATGTACTATAGTATAGCAGCTGTCCACGCAGACGCATCGCTCACTCAAGTAGGAGAGAGACGGATGTCGAACGCTGCAGAACGCAAAGGCCGATTGTGCTTCTTTGTCGCTCGTTCCGCGCCCTCGCTTGCACTTCAAGCCTTACATGGAACGCCTCAGAGCGAGGTAACGCCGCATGAGTCATGATTTTTTGTGCGTGCAGCCGGCTCTATCGAATTATAAGACGTTGTCACGTCAAAAAAATTGGTTGTCTGTAAAGTCGGTTTACTGACGATAGTTGAACGTGACAACGTCTTAAGAAAATACTGATGGAATGGTTGCATTTTTCAAAAGAAAATTTTAATTTCATTTGTTTCACTTTTCACTGCACTTGATACTCGATCAAAACATGTAAATGTACTATAATATAGCAGCTGTCCACGCAGACGCATCGCTCACTCAAGTAGGAGAGAGACGGATGTCTAACGCTGCCGAACGCAAAGGCCGATTGTGCATCTTTGTCGGTCGTTCCGCGCTCTCGCTTGCACTTCAAGCCTTACATGGAACGCCTCAGAGCGAGGTAACGCCGCATGAGTCATGTTTTTTCGTGCGTGCAGCCGGCTCTATCGAATTATAAGACGTTGTCACGTCAAAAAACACAACATATTTATTACTTATCTTTAGCAGGTTTTTAAATACATGTAATTTCGACAAAACTATAAATTAAGTATACCAAGTCAGATGTGGAAAATCGATCATCGAAATTCACACAATTACCATTAAAACACACGAAAATTGTGAAACAATTACCTACATTCACTTCACCTGCGGCTACTTGCACTGCAGTGCATGAGCAGTATTAATCAGTATTTTACACTATTTATGAATAATTAATAAAGACTTCCAACATATTTAACTACAATCGTGAGTAATAGCACACCCCGGACACTCGACTCAATTCCCATACAAAAGTCACGATATAACTACCTACTACACAGAAACTGTACACATGGAGTGTACACGCGCAAGAGTGTGCGTGAGGTGATTTCCCAGCTAAGCGGGGCTCGTAGAGAGCTCAATCTCGCTCGCGGGGTGAGGAAGGTCCGATTGGTGGGAGGATGACAGTGTCCATTCTATACGTATTATAATCTGTTCTGTGGTAATAGTAAGTCTCGTTACGTAAATTTACTTTCGTGTGAACTTCGCTGTCAGTGAGCTTAACTGTTCAATAAATATATGTTGTTAACTTTCGATTGAATGTTTAACTGCTAAATAGCTATTAAATAGCAATGTTCTAGTTGATAGTACATTCGCTTGGAATCTTTTATTACTGCATATATTTTAATCAATTATACGAATATTACTTTTATCAGGAAAGAGGACCTTTTAGCAGTTTGACACAATCCTATGGAAAATTTACCAAATCGATGTTTTGTTATTCTCCTGGTCCCTACGAATATAGTAAACTTATTTGATATGCTGATATTTTGAAGAATTAGTAAACTATGTTCCTGTCATTTTATTTTTGGCTATAAACTCTTAACTTTTTTGTAGTATTAACTAAAAATTAATTTACTACGTGATTAAACTAATGTAAAGGTGGGATTTTTAGAAGTTCACTTTAAAAAACAACCAAGAGTTTTATAAGAGAAAAACTAAAATGACAGAGACATAGTTTACTTCACTATAAAAATATCAGGATATAAATGTATAGAAGGGGTTAATGATATTTGGAGGAAACAAGGAATTTGGTAATTTTTTCATAGGATTCTTAACTAGAATATATTTTTTACTAGTAAAGTAGATCATATAATTCAAGATTAATGTGACAGCCTTGGTGGCGTTTGTTAAAAGGTGGCGATACTTTTCAGATGCGCATTTAATTCAGATTAAACAAAGAAAGTGTTCGTTCAAATCTACAATAACATTTACTCTAATCTCAAAAATATGAACATAAGTCACGAAGAGTAGTAAGTGTTGCGAGATTTTGACACTTCCGTCATTTAGGAAAAGGGTGATAATCGTGTGAGCTGATGATTTCTTCTGAGTTTTTATTGTTGGTAATTTACAGTCGGGTAGTGCGTTGGCACGCAAATTCAGAAAGTGATTGATGGACCTCTAGGTTACGTACTAAGGGAATAAACAAGGTCTTATAAAAAGGTGTATAGTAAATTAATATATAAGTGGGTATATCTATACAATATAACTACCCAGTGCCGGTTTTAGCACTACCAGCTCCTTAGGTAAAATTTCTACGGCGCCCTCTAACTGAAATTTAAACCCACACGAAATAAAGGCAAAGGATATAAAAAAAACATATATTTAAATATTTTAGATGTCATAATGTGTAGCAGCTAGCTGTTAGCGAGGTACGAAAATGTAGAACATTGATAATGAAGTTGCGAGCGGCTTAATGCGAGTGCGGCAATAATTTTTAAAATTTCTGTAATGATGGCGCGAGCAGATTAAAGGGGCGCCTGCGGTGCCTTTTATATCTGGCGCCCTGGGCGATCGCCTAACTGCGCCATACCCTAACGCCGCTACTGCATCTACTCTTCAAACCGAACCTCTATCAAAAGAAAAATATATGAAATTCCTAAATAGGTACATTCTCAAAACTGCTCTCTGGTTACACTTAAAATTTACTCTGCTCTGCTGGTTACACTAAAAATTTATAAACATGAAATCAAAATCTAATAATCATAATTACATTACTACTATATACTATATATGATTTAATTTTAGGTTTACTAAAATTAAATCATATATAGTAATAAAAAAAAAACAAAATAGTATCAAATAAATCAATGAAAAATTATACGGAAATAAAAAAAGCAATTGAAATCATAAATCTCTAATGGTGATGAGCAATATTTTCTAAAGTAAAGGTAGTACATAGATACATAAGTTTTTTGAAGCTATGGTTAGTTACTATTTTGCAATCAGGAAATAATAAACATTATTATTATTTAATATAATATTATGATGAAATTAAACAATACGGTAATTTTTGTTGCGACCTTGAATACAAATTATTAAAATATAAATATAGTTAGTTAGTTATGTATTTTTTATAAAGGTATTGTAATTACCTGTAATTTGTATTGTAATTGCCTATTGTAGGTACACGATTATTATAATAAATTTTATAAATAAATTATTATTATTATTTCCAATCAGTATTTAATATTCATATAGCAAAAGAGTAATTATAAACTTAAAAGTAAATAAATGTACGAGTAATACAATATTTTGTAGTGGTAGGTCTCTTCAGCAGGAGGCCGCCTGGGTAAGTACCACACCTTTGCCAGTTATTCATCCGCCAAGCAGTAATGTGCAAACATTACTGTGTTCCGGTCTGAAGGGCAATGTTACCAGCGAAATTACTGGACATGACGAGTTTCAACAACTAATATCTCAGGGTGACAGGCGCAGTGCAGTACCGCGCATAATTTAAATTTTAAAACACTGGGTGGCACTGTGTCTGATATAGGCAATCATGATGCTTACCATCAGGCATCTGATTTGCTCGTCTATTCACTCACTATCATAAACATAAAATTAGTAAAAGTCTATAAAAATGCAGAGAGAAAAACTGTCATTGATCCTAGGCAAAGAATACCAACTATACGAATAAGGAAAGAAAAATTTCACCCACGGGCGGGATTTGAACCACGCACCCTCCGCACCAATCCGTGGTGGGCGCTGAATGAATTCTAATTGTAACATTAGACTTGTCGGTGGGTAGATTGCGAAATGCATCACCTATAGATAAACACACGCCCCTAGAGCGTTAGGTAGAAGGGATAGAAAAATTTCGCCGACGACTAGTACCTCCACGGTAGCTCAAGTGGTAGAGCGCCCACCACGGATTGGTGCGGAGGGTGCGTGGTTCAAATCCCGCCCGTGGGTGAAATTTTTCTTTCCTTATTCGTATTGTATTTCATGCGAGTAGACCGCTTTGTCTAAAAAATTTAAAATATTAATACCAACAGTAACTATTCCTACGAAAAGAAGCGACACTTACATGCCCTCGCCATTTTTCGTCGCCTGCGACCAGTCACAGTAAGGCTGTAACACGTACTCACACACACATTTGACGCATGTACACACGTTATGTTATGTACGTAGTAGTAGTAGGCTATTGCACGCGGCCGAAGGTATGGAGTGATGGGGATCTGCCCTAGCTTTTATGACATTGTGTAAAGTGAGAGGCGCGTCAAGCTGTCTCGCTCTACCCTGTAAGAAATGCATCGGCCGTTTATCACTCTGCATTCGGAACAGAGATGCTATGACATTGACTAAGCACTTAACACAAGGTCAAAGATGGTCATAAAATAATACTATAATGTAAACAAACGAGTAAGTGCGTCGCTGACTATTTACGGTCATTTAATATTTAATAGGCTAGAACGTACATAAATTTACATGCATATATAAATCATACTTTAGTTTTTTCTCAGAATGGCTTTTAGCTAAAAAAATCTCAGTCTCAAAATACGTCAGCGTTTCGGTTAATAACTTTTACAGCAATTAATTACCATTTCATAGAGAGGTAGACGGGAGACGATTAGTACAGGGCGCGCATTAATTGATTAAAAAATATAGAGTTATAAAAATACATGTGTTATAAAAAATTAGGTGTAATAATACATCTACCCGTCAACCAAAACAACTTGCAATTTGCAAAATTCTCGAAAAAAAAATTCGACATTTTGCTGATCAGCTCATCCATTTTGTATGGGAAGTCGGATTATATTTTTGCGAATTTCGCAATTCTTTCTCTTGAAAGTTATTCAGACTGACAGGTAAATGAACCCCCTTAAATATTACTACACCTTTTTGCATGATATTATATAGTTTTGATACTTTGTTCATTTTACTCTGTCATGGCAATGGTTTTTACAAAATTATAAAATGAATACCATAATGATGTTTGTTTTTTTCAATGGTTTCAAAATTATTGGTATACCTGTATTGTTACTTTAAGCCTAATGATTTACTTTTGTTTCAGGTAATATATAAACTACTCATTTATTAACTAAATCGGAGAGTAAAGGCTGATAGCTCTGGGTAAGTTTACTAAGATAAAATAACTTTGAGTACTGCTCCCATCTATGGAACGGAGCACCCAAGTACCAGTTTGACCCGCTAGATGCTTTCAGCGTAGAGCTGTCAGAATACTCGACCACCCCAATCTCACCAAACACCTAGAACCACTCAGTATGCGAAATGACATAGGGTCTATTTATTTTGTCTTTTTACCGCAATTACAACGGGAAGTGTTCTGATGAACTTTTCAACCTGATACCGGCGTCACGGTTCTACCACCGCCGCCATCGCCTGAGAGCTCATCCGCTCATAATCGATACTTGAACGTCGCTCAGTGTGCGATTTTCCCGTTATTTTCTGCCGCATACGTGCACACTGTGGAATGATCTCCTGCTGCAGTCTTCCCGTTGAGCTACAACGTGGGGCTCTTCAAAAGGAGAGTAGATAGAGTATGGAAGTGTCGGAACATACTGGCAATATTCCAGGTATCCATAGGCAGCGGTAACCGCTCATCATCGTGCGGCCCGTCTGCTTGTTTGCCACCTATGGCATAAAAAAAGAAATTGCTATTACGAGCTATAATTTTCTGAAAACTACCGAATGTACATGATACTGAAACCTATAAATTAATTTTAAATCCGAATAAATTGTGAGTCTATAAACTGTAGTGTATTATGTTTTCTCTACTAACCTATTATGTTCATAGTTGGGTACTTATACGACGTGAAATACCTACGTTCATTTTAACATACACAATACTTCCTCGTGCCTTCTCGAATGCGAACAGAATCGATTATAATCGACTGTTATCGGTATAATAATATCGATAGTCGAAGTATTGTAATGTATTCGCATGAGATGCCGATGACCGGCAAACTGGTTGCAAGGACGAATGTGAGATGTCTTTAGCATAAACTGTCACTTGTAAATTTCATATAGCTTTTTGTATACGTATTTAAGAATTTCTGACGGTTTTCTGTAGTTAAGTACTTAAGAAGTAAGACTTCGTAAGGCTTCAAATTTTCCACGCACTTACTTCAAAGAAAACTTGTGACGACTCAACAATACCATTATAGCACCTACATTGACACCACATTTTTTTTACGTGACGCGCTAATTTTTGACGAAGTAACAACAACCCCTACAAAGTGTAACATAAACATGTAAAGAAAAAAAAAAAAAACAGGAAGTAAATGCAACATTATTTATTGTACACACATAAAAGGTAGATGTCGGACTAAATTCCGATTAAAGAGGAAAATATAACACTAAAAAACACTGGGATTTTGTGGCGACAAGATTTCTGAGATCGCATTTTTAGCTCAATAACATTAATCTAGTCGCTTCTCCGTAACATTGATTTTGCGGTTTCTTTACGAGGTTTTGACGCAATACAGACGTAATATTCCAATACACGTTTTCAAGACTACTATTTTAATGATTTAATAACTTTTGACTTTTGACTGCCTCGGTGGCGTAGTGGGCGCATGCTCGACTGCCAATCAAGAGGTCCCGGGTTCGATCCCCAGGTCAGGCATAGTGTTAAATATTGGATTTTTCCATTAGGAATTATCTCAATAGCTGCCTGGAGTCTGGAACTGTGCCCGGTATATGGCAATAGGCTCGCCCCCTATTACATGGGACCAATAACATACTGGCGAAATGTGGGTGTATCTACTATGGGACTGGTCCTGGGTACACCTCTGCCTACCCCTTCGGGAAAAAGGCGTGAATGTATGTTTTATGTTATGTTATGTAATAACTTTTGAAGAATAAAAGAAAAAATAGGAATAATGAAGAATAAAATAGAACTTCCATGTTTTTGTTAAACCGCAAAAACAGGAGATCAGCAGAAAAATTAAAATTCACATTCAGAGAAAATAAAGAGTAGATAAACAAAAAAGGCAAAGAAATAATTAATAATCATCATCACCAGCCGGAAGACGTCCACTGCTGAACACAGGCCTCCCCCATAGAACGCTTTAACTATTTATATGGGGGGATTTTGCCGTAATCACCACATTTGGCAGGCGGTGATCGCAGGAGTTGGAATACTTGGAAATAGAGAGCGCTGATGCCCACTCTCCGTATGTGTCCCTTTGCCGGGTCTCACGGGATGAGAAAGGGGTGGCCCTATTACATAGCTGGGAACCACACGACCGAAGAAATAATTAAAAGGGGGAAATTACTACCTAAATATTATACTCATATTAACAAGCTAAGCAACTATATACTCGTAGACAAATCTATAGCCTCGCTCACTATTACATCGGACTTAAAAACGTAGCTAGTGAAGTCTGGGTCTACCTACTATGGGACTAGGTGTTGGGTACACCTTTGCCTACCCCTTCGGAAAAAGGCGAGATGTTATGTTATTATATCCTAAACACACGGGCACTGTTAACAGGAAAGAGGACCTATTAGCAGTTTAACACAATCCTATGGAAAATTTACTAAATCGATGTTTTGAATTCCTCTGTTTCCTCCGAATACAGTAAACCTATTTGATATATTTATATCCTGATATTTTATAGTTGAAGTGAAGTATGCCCCTATTATTTTACTTTTGTTTATAAACTCTATTTTTTTGTAGTAAACGTCCAATCACGCGAGTAAAACTGTTATTTTCTATAGTTCACTATGAAAAAAAACCAAGGGTTTATAAGAAAAATTATAATGACAGGGACATAGCTTACTTCACTATAAAAATATCAGGATATAAATTTATAGAATGGGTTTATAATATTCGAAGGAAACAGGGGAATACAAAACATCGATTTGGTAATTTTTTCATAGGATTGAGTCAAATTCCTAGAAGATCATGTACGCTCTTAAATATAAAATTATTTTATTATCTATGCTTGATGTATAATAAAAGAAAACAACAACATACTGGTACCACAGCATAACAAAGTCTAGAAAGCCCGGGGTAAGTCACGACACGAAGCCAGGAAAAGCTACGTAATAAATTGTGCAGTGAATAATTGTACAGACAACACATAATTGTAGAGAACACATAATTGCAACAATCTGAACTGTGACATCATTAGACACAGGGCCGTGGAAACTGGTAATTGTTAGCTTTTCTGAATTATGACTACTGTTTTAGTGGTACGCTTAGATTTGTTGCGTAACCTATACACAGTGGCTTAAGTTTTTTTTTTAATGATAATGAATGACATGACGAGCAAATCAAGTGCCTGATGGTAAGCATCATGTTTGCCCATATCAGACACAGTGCCACCCAGTGTTTTAAAATTCAAAATTCTGCGCGGCACTGCACTGCGCCTGTCACCCTGAGATATTAGTTGTTGAATCTCATCATGCCCAGTAATTTCGCTGGTAATATTGCCCTTCAGTCTGGAACACAGTAATGTTTGTACATTACTGCTTGGCGGATGAATAACTGGCAAAGGTGTGGTACTTCCCCAGGCGGCCCCCCGCCAATGAGGCCTACCACTACAAGGGATTCTCCAATGATAGCACTGCCCGTGGCAAGTTATTATGGGTTATGTTGACTACCCAAAATAAGTTTCAGGTTACCAAGATTCCTATTATAAGGCTTCCGACACAACCTAACAACTGCCGTACATAATTTTATTGTGTTGAAGGATACAACCGGGTCCTACAGTTTTATTGAATCATCTAAAAATATTATTCGAAATACGGTGGCACCCTGGCGAATAGTCCACGACATGTCAATGAGATTTGAACCCAGCTCTTTCTCTATCTGTGGAATCAAATGACTTATTGTTTCCTCTCGGGCGCCAAGTTGCTTTGTGATTGAACCATGGAAGTACTATAGTACTATAGTACTTATTACTTCCATGGATTCAATTAACAGCGGACTACAGATAACTGATTATTCAATCAGATACCAAGTATATCAGCCAATCACGGAGACTCGTCATATATTAATCTGGTCGTAATAGATTAATCAATCACCCCATTTTACTGCCAGCCGCGATGAGACCACGATGGAGATTTTTTAAGCAGAATCACCTTTGTTAGCATTCAATGGATTTTTACTCAACGGTCTTACTTATTGGTTGCAAAATTGGATAAAGTTTTCAAGTTTACCTCGTCTTCTTTTTCGATCCAAGCACTGGTCAATTAAAGCCAAATTACATGGTCTTACTGGTAAGATCACTGGTAACCGATTAATGTGGTATCAGAACTCAGTAATTATGGTTGTAATAATAGTAGATTGTGTAGGGTTGATATTATTTTGTGACGCGCATGCTACGGATTCTGTGAACGTTTTGGTGGTTTTATGGAAAGTATAAATGGCAACGTGTGGTTTCACGAAGATCTTATGGCATGTGCGAGGGCGCGATGGCAACACGGTGAGGTGGATGCTAGCGCGAGAGATGATTGTAGAGCGAGATTGAAGATGGTGGGCTTGGAATAAATCATGTAAAATATGCTGAAGTGTTCGAGTATTATTTAATGGAAAAGGCACGGCTACATATTGTTACACAAGAGGCCAAAGAGAGCCATTGTATACGAGGTAGTTTTAGAAACCGAGTTATATTGGGTTTTAGCGCCGTGTGTTAAACTCTACTTTTCACTACGATTGCACTATATTGCTGATATCCTATACGTGTGACACCAAAAAAAAAGATTATCTCGTTGGTAACAGATAACAATTAAAACGAAATTTACCTCTCCTGGTCAACATAACCCATAATAACTTGCCACGGGCAGTGCTATCATTGGAGAATCCCTTGTAGTGGTAGGCCCCTTTAGCAGGGGGCCGCCTGGGTAAGTACCACACCTTTGCCAGTTATTCATCCGCCAAGCAGTAATGTACAAACATTACTGTGTTCCAGACTGAAGGGTAATGTTACCAGCGAAATTACTGGGCATGATGAGATTCAACAACTAATATCTCAGGGTTACAGGCGCAGTGCAGTGCCGCGCAGAATTTTGAATTTTAAAACACTGGATGGCACTGTGTCTGATATGGGCAAACATGATGCTTACTATCAGGTGCCTGGTTTGCTCGTCTTGTCACTCAGTATCATAAAAAATTTACGCTATAGACTCCACTAGGCAGTCATAGTTTATTTCACAAATTACTCGATATAAATATTATGAAATCGATAGATAGATAAACACTTCATTGGTACACCTCAAACAAACAAACTCTAAAAGGAATAATAATTCATAATAACTAGTGTAACAACAGGCGGTGTTATCGCTGAGAGCGATCTTTTCCAAACAACCATGCAGGGTTGAGAGAGAACTGTATAAAACATTAAAATTTGTTCGGTGGTGTAACAGATACTATAGTACTTCAAATAAAATTTAAGTAAGTAAAAAAAGGTCCAAGCGAGTCTGGCTGTTGACTTAAATTTAATGAACCGGTAAAAAAATATTATAACTTTCAGTTAGGGTTAATACCACCAAAATGAAACATCATAAAAATATCCGTTATAAACCCATAACAGCAAGTACTCAGTGTTGCTAGTGAAATAAAACTAAATAGAGCTATCAGACTGTTTAATGGGCACGATATATTATTCGCGCCGCCCACCGCGCCTGTGTGGCCAGCTATTGTTGCCGGTGTTGCCCTTTGATAGCTTTTGAATATCGAATGGGCGGTTTCAGTGTTACTAGTGGTTTATTTTTATTCGTGGAGTTATGTTTTATCGTGATAATATTATTCAAAAATAAATAATATAATTTAAACTAGCGTAACGTCGACAAATTTTGGGCTGGATATTTGGTTTTAGGAATCCGTGCATAGCGGGATTTCTGGTAGGTATTTTTCGAGCAGAGTATAGTGGGACTAGAGCTTAGGGGGCCAAACTCTAAAAAATCGTAATTAAATGTAACTCGACTGCCTCGGTGGCGTAGTAGGCGTAACTCGTCTGCCGATCATGAGGTCCCGGGTTTGATGCCCAGATCAGGCAAAGTGTTACTTATTGGATTTTTCTGTTAGGAATTAGGTATCTCTGGAGACTAGAACTGTGCCCCGTATAATGCAATAGGCTCGCCCCCTATTACATGGGACAAATAACAAACTAGCAAAATGTGGGTGTGGCTACTATGGGACTGAGTCCTGGAGTCCTGGGTACACCTCTGCCTACCCCTTTGGGAAAATGGCGTAATTGTATGTTATGTTTTTTATTGCCATATTTTGAAAGGTTATAACTTTTCTTTTATATAATACTTATTAGAAACACTTCCACGTGTGAACAGGGCAATCATCTCATTGCCAAGGCCACCTCTACTAATTATACTAAGTGGCGGTTAAGCAAACACCGGTTAACCCTTTCCTAACGGAGTAGTGATTTTGGAAAGTTTTTTGTTTTTTTTTTACATAATATTAATAAGGTCGATAAAATAAAACATACAGATTTTTTTCAAATTTTTATGTTTTTATATTTTTTAAACTTTTTTGAATATTCTTCACTTACGAAAGCGCGAACAGCTGACAGGTTGTGACTTGAAATTCAAATTGATTGGCTGTTAACCGCGTCTCGCCGATTTGAGCGCGCTGATTGGCTGACGAAACTAATACTTAAAAGGATCGCCAGTGAATCTAATAGCTGAGAGTATCCCGATGAAATATATTTACCAAATAAACAAACGGTACTTAGAAGTACCCTTAGAGTGGAAAGGGTTAAATACCGTCTAATTTAACGCCACACAAGAATCGCGTGCCAACTGTCGATCGTTCATAATAGCTGGTTATTATCAGCTATCAGCCATCTAAATGTGGCCTGTTTTCATAATTTTACATTTTGCTGAGCATTATGGAAGTGATTTATGCATCTATCTGTAAAGTTTAGGAATAGTTGTTTTAGCTAATTGTTTATTATTACGATATCAGTAAGATATGTAGATAGATAATATTTAATTGTATACCACACACACTGAAATAACATAACAGGACACAGAAACTAAAGTTAAATGTACAAGCGCCGGTCTTATCGCTAATTTCTTCCAGATAATCTTCCAGATAACCAACAACTTGCTTCATTACACATAGGTATTAATTGTTATTTGTGTTACGATCTCTCTCTGTAAATGCCTATTATAAATCAGAGTTTAAGATATTGCCGATGATGGTCCTGGGTTCGAAACCCAGGTCATTAGGAATTTTCTCAATGACAGCCTGGAGTCTGGAAATGTACCTGATAAATGGCAATAGGCTCGCCCCTTATTAATGAAACTTAAAAAAATACATTACTGGCGAAGTGTGGGCATACCTACTATAGGATTGGGTACTTGGGAAAAAGGAGTTATGTTATGTTATCTAAAATTATGTGTCCACTTATTAAATGTCTAATAAATTAAGCCACCCAAATAATTAAAGTAATATACGAAATATTTATAAAATTATAAGCTACTTCGTAATTATACTTTAAAATCAAAATGAGCGAAACAGTTACTAATTAATGGCAATTATAACACCTGTCGTTCAGAATCCGATTTTTTAATTGGCTTTTGAAATATACCCGTCACTCATTATGTTGACATAAATTTTGATTCAAATGAAAAGGAAATAAAACCTAATTGCAAAAGCATGCGCAATACACAACTTTTACACCCTTTAGTACAAGGCAACCAACATACGAGTAACGTTGAAACCCGTCTCTATTTTCATTTGGTAATTCTGTAATCATTCGTCAACTAAAGCCTTGTTTAACGCGTGTAAAGTGGTTGAAGTATCGAGTAGATGCCGTCACTGAGCGGTAATTAAAAACGTCAGTCAAACATCAACTTTACGCCTTCCTAATCGCTGGTTAACGAACGAGCGGATAGTGGAATAGGCTCGATTTATGATAGTTTTAAAGGGTATTTTAATTTATGATACATGCTTCAACGTGAATTATTATCGTAATAACGTACTGTTTTAAGGAAATTTTATTATTACTTTCCCTTGCCAGAAATTCTGGTATGGGAAGTTGACAATAAATTTTGTGAATTAGTTACTGATTGCTATTATTATTGCTGCTTGAGTAGATAAAATTTTTGAATTGCCTTTATTTTAGTCAAACATTTAAGGTAGGTGTAAGGTAGATCGAAGATGTATCCATCTATGAGATGCGTCCACGCGAATCCCTGAGGGAATTATTTAAAGAAATAAACATACTGACCCTACCATCCTTATACATTTATGAGAACATCATGTATGTGCGTAAAAATATACATAAATTAAAATTAAATAGTGACCTTCATAATTTTAATACTAGGAATAAAGACAAAATAGCTGTACCTAGCTTTAGATTATCTAAAACAAATAAAAAGACATTCTTAGGAAATAGTGTACGTTTCTATAATAAAATCCCAAAAGAGATAACTGGGCTCTCAGAGGGTAAATTCAAAACCTATATAAAATCTACTTTACTAAAGAAGGCATACTATAAAGTCAACCAGTACATAGAGGACAAAGATGCCTGGAAACTTCTGCATAGTCGCCTCGCGGCACCTTCAAAGAAAACGAATGTAAGCAAACCAAATATTGTGAAACTATCTGTTGAAAAAATTAAGCCCTACAAGTTTCTTGTGCGTTCTTCTTGTAGAGGTATCTTTCCGAACGAACGGTAGACTCAGTACTGTATCTTCATTGACGTACAAAAGTGTCAGATTATGACCTATTTGAATAAATCTGTTTGAGTTTGAGTTTGAGTTTGTACTCACCTTCATGTTCGTCACATCCGCATCCTACTTAACAGTACATGTAATCAATATTTCGTCTATTTTAGCCACAATATAACTATATATACTAAGCTTTTTGTAGCGGTATACCTCTTCAGCAGGGGGCCGCCTGGGGAAGTACCACACCTTTGCCAGTTATTCATCCGCCAAGCAGTAATGTGCAAACATTACTGTGTTCCGGTCTGAAGGGCAATTTTACCAGCGAAATTACTGGGCATGACGAGGTTTAACAACTTATATCTCAGGGTGACAGGCGCAGTGCAGTGCCGCGCAGAATTTTGAATTTTAAAACACTGGGTGGCACTGTGTCTAAAATGGGCAATCATGATGCTTACCATCAGGCACCTGATTTGCTCGTCTTGTCACTTAATAACATAAAAAAAAGCTAGGTTTCATGATAAGCACGTTTACGCTAAAAAATTTTATTTTATGCCGATTTTCAAACTCAAACTCAAACAGATTTATTCAAATAGGTCATAATCTGACACTTTTGCACGTCAATGAAGATAAACAGTACTGAGTCTACCATATTATTTTCTATAATATTATTTCCTTCAAAAGGTTTAAACATTAAAATCTTGATGAATATTTCACCCCACCTCATAATGGGCTATGACTTGACAGATTTTGATAATAATTGCCGTTGAATCAATTTAAGGGTGATGCCCTTTATCACTGGCGAGACGGTACGAACACTGGATTTGGCAGATATATTGAGGGCCACCCTTTTGGAAAATGCGATAAAATTATACTTCGCAATTTGCGGTAAACTGCTACTATGATTTACTAAGCACTCGTATTAAGAGGGAAAAGTATGTGGATTATTGTCATCATGGAGTAAAAAAATAAATGTTTTGTGAATTGTAAACTTACATACTTACTAGCTGTGCCCCGCGGTTTCACCCGCGTAGTCTTCGTTCCCGTGAGATTATCAAGATAAAAGCACCCATGTCGTGTTATCCAGGGTCTAAACTATCTCCATTCCGAATACGTTCGATAGTTTTTTGCGTGAAAGAGTAACAAACACTACACCCATTGATCCATCTTCACAAAATTTCACAATAATAATATTTATTAGTAGGACTTTAATAAAAAAAATCCAGGTCAGGCAATAATTTAGAATTTTCTATCAGAAATTATCCTAAGTTGATGGCGATAGGCTCGCCCTATAATAAGTCCCATATATGGAACATAACTGACTATGGGGATGAATGGGTATACGCCTCTTTCTGACCCTTCGCAAGAAAGGAGTAATGTTATTTTTAGAATAGATTTCATTTTAGTATCATTTTCTGGTCCCCACTTCCTTGGGATTTTTTAAAGAATTTATCCCGAAAACTACCATTATAAAACATTTACCTATTAGCCCTTAATTACAAATTGCTTACACAAAAATTCACACAAAAATGATCGAGAACGACATAATGGAGTTTATGCTAAATCTTCAAATTTAATTTAAGAAATAGCACATCCACCAACTAGAATATTGTTTCTAGAAATATTTGAAAAAATTCAGAATGATTGACCAACATTTTCATTTCATACCATTTTTAATCGCTTAAACATTTTTGAAGGTATGATTATTTTATTATATTTTATTCATGATTATTTTCTACAGAGTGAAAATAATGGAATCCTGTTTTAAGAACGTCACCAACTGAATTAGAATTATGTGGAAGTGATCCATTATTATTTTTTATTTATATCCTGAAGAATAAAATAGTATAGAATACTCTTTATTATGAGCAAGGTATACAGAATACAATCATCTTACAAATGAATTTGAGGCCTTGTCGCTTATTTATTTTTTATTTAGTTTTTGCAGTGGATCAAACACTTTTCACTTTTCAAAAACAGGTCTTGTATGGATGGGCTTAAGAGCTTTAAAAACGGCAATAAGAGGAAGAAAGATATCATTTTCAAGACTTCAGGTCTATTCAGCCGAAACAGACTAGACGTCTCAAATCCATGAAATCCCATTTCAAATCCTCACCCAATAAATATCCCGCCGTTTGGCTCGATCGAACCTTTCCGGAATCTATCCAATGTCCACTTGAACGGGCCTTTTGTGAAGGAGCCAAGAGAACTGCAGCCTTTTCAATTGTGGACGTGTCAATAATAACATTGGTCATTGTCTTTATAGCTTCGTATGAATCCTACAGCGATTAAATTTTAAAATTGCGGTTTTAAATTTGAACTTTGAATTAATGTACCTACCTAAGAGATCCTTCTATTTTTATACTATAGGTACATAATTAACTGCAACTATATTCTTCGTGTACCAAATCTACTAAGATTCAATAATTAATTACGATAATAATTATTGTTCTGTTAATTAACAATTAACATAATTTAAAAAATATTTATATATTTTATATATTATTTATTTTATTATCATTGAAAATGCAAGTAAGTGTAAACGTAGTACAAGTGATGCTGAGAATTTTTAGACGTCAATTATCCACACACTTTTGGTAAAGTTTTCACTGCTTTACTAAAGGTTAACGGGCAGTAAATCTCGTCATAACTTTGACCTGACAAGTTTGAACTGAATTATGACTTTAACTTATCAAACTATAACTTGACTTTGGCAATACACTTACGTGTGAGTCCATTTAAAAGAAGAAGAAAATCTCTTTATTGGTATCTTTATTGGCAAAGAAATCTTAAAACAAAAAGAATATAATCCAGAATTTGACCATAAGCGAGTTTGTCATTATGAGAAATGGTATTTTTTGCATCAGTTGTCATTTTGAGAAACGGTAAATTTGAGAAGATACGCCGTGCAAGGATGCGGTTAATAATTTATTTGTCTATTTACCACTAACAACATAGAACCAAATCTTTCAGAATATAATTATTCTACTATGTTAATAATAGCTCATAAGGACAAGTAGGTTTGTTAGTGTGGTTAACGGATGACCGCAGAGCTGCCTCTTTGTTACAAGGTTTGTAGCACATGCTTTCTATCCGACCATACTAGCTGTTCATTGGGCACGCTTTCAACCATTTATGATCCTACGGAGGGCATCCTAGACCCTAGATTGTGTGATGTTGTTTTGAAATTTTCAATGTAAAGAGTAACTAAGCTAAACCAGTTTAAACTAAACAATAGAATAAAACTGTGTAACCGCATAAAACTCTAGCCAGCCGCATACGGCAACGCCGCTATTCGTTTCAAGCGATAAGTCCGATTCTATCTACTCAAAATTTTTATTGTTCATTAAACGATGTGATTTTTTTATGAAAGTGGTAAGCATCATGATTGCCCATATCAGACACAGTGCCACTCAGTGTTTTAAAATTCAAAATTCTGCGTCGCACTGCACTGCGCCTGTCACCCTGAGATATTAGTTGTTGAAACTCGGCATGCCCAGTAATTTCGCTGGTAACATTGCCCTTCAGTCCGGAACACAGTAATGTTTGCACATTACTGCTTAGCGGATGAATAACTGGCGACGGTGTGGTATTTACTTCCCCAGGCGGTCTCCTGCAGAAGAGGTCTACCACTACAATGATGAATTATATATAGGTATAAAATAAAAATTTAAACAAGTACATGACATTCAAAGAAAGTAAACTTGCTCGTATTTGCATGAACGTCGGTGCTTGATTTGGTTGTGCTTATCTTTTTTTATATTCTATGCAATTTAGGACAAAAAACATACATATTTATTATTTATAAACACACAAAAAAGAATAATCTTAATTACGTAAGCCCATATTACCTTTTGATAGCTGTACCTAGCTTTAGATTATCTAAAACAAATAAAAAGACATTCTTAGGAAATAGTGTACGTTTCTATAATAAAATCCCAAAAGAGATAACTGGGCTCTCAGAGGGTAAATTCAAAACCTATATAAAATCTACTTTACTTAAGAAGGCTTATTATAAAGTCAACCAGTACATAGAGGACAAAGATGCCTGGAAACTTCTGCATAGCCGCCTCGCGGCACCTTCAAAGAAAACGAATGTAACCAAACCAAATATTGTGAAACTATCTGTTGAAAAAATTAAGCCCTACAAGTTTCTTGTGCGTTCTTCTTGTAGAGGTATCTTTCCGAACGCACGGTAGATTCAGTACTGTATCTTCATTGACGTACAAAAGTGTCAGATTATGACCTATTTGAATAAATCTGTTTGAGTTTGAGTTTGAGTTTGATATTTCAGGAGAAAGGACGAGCACAAGATATTTTTTGTTAGGTAGTTAAGTATAATATTGTACATTATAATACATCACGAAATGCGTGTTTCCGTTACCGCTCGTCTCCCATAATTTTGTTTTTATAATTCCTGCAAAAAAACTTGCACGAATAACTTACTGTCAGGTTTTAAAAATAATAATAGGTACAATTTAATCGCCAGCCCATTAATTTAATAAAATGTTTGGAATTAAGAATCATTCCTACAAAGCATACATTAGGGGAAGTTCAATAACCTCAGTTCTTTATTTCTTCCATTAATTTGGCATGTAATGTACACGTCACTCACATTCGGTAGCGATCACTGACATCTTATCTGAGACATTGCACTTGACAGAGACATGTTTCATTGAACTAATTTATGTGCAAAACTGTCGAAATTTTGACAGTTAATTACCGTTAAACAAAGGAATAAGAGCTTTAACTAAAACGAAAAGTTGTGAAGTATAAATATGATTTTATATAAATAAAGAGACATTTAGCTGAATTTATTCCCCGGAGATACACTTTCCCCGTAGATAAGCTTTTAGAAAAATTGAGCTTCTGTTCCCCGCATGTAATATTAGCATGACTTTCTTTACTGCCATATTCTCGTCTCTATTATAGACTGTAACTTCAATAACATACAAAAGAGCTTTTCTTTGAAGCAATTTGTCCTAACCATGGTAAATGACACGCTTCATGTCATTCACATTTATTACAATAATAAACAATTATTTTTAGTTTAATTATGCTTTATTTTATAGCTTCTATGAATGAAGCGCACCAAGGACGATGCTACTCTACACGTCTTTCCCATTCAATAACGTTTAGTACAGTGATGTTAATGTCGCCTCTATTTATAAAAGCTCATCGGAAAGTCTACTTAGTACGCATTCTGTGGTGCAAGGAAAGTCCCTAAATTAATTACCATGCTTTTATACTTGTTCACTTGATTGTGAAAGGCAGCATACGAAATATGCCTATTGTTGTTTCGGTATGCATATTTGTGTTATTGTTTGAGGCGTTTTAATTACTTCATTGAATTAATGACTATTTTCTAATTTCTACCATTTGATAACAATAGACCGCTCTCGCAGAAAGTTGCTAATGGCGATTCCTGTCTAAGTCTGATGTGAAGTTGTCAAAGTCAAAGTATTTTTATTATTCAATTTGGTTACAATCTGAAACATTTGCACGTCGTCGCCAAGCACATAGTTTATAATATATTTATACTTAAAGGGGTTAGTTAGTCTATCCTACTTAATACTAGTAAATAATTTTAGAATAATAGACGACAACATAAAGAAGACAACATTCCTGTCTCTTCTGCCCAGTTTCTTGCTACAATAAATTGAAATGAAATCTAACTGTCTTTAGAGAACTGCAACTCGACTTGACTGCCTCGGTAGAGTAGTGGTTCGCAAGCGCAACTATCCATCATGAGGTCCCGTCCCGGGTTTGATTCCCAGGTCAGAAAAGTGTTTTTGACTTTTTCCATTAGGAATTTTCTCAATGACAGGCTCAATGGAGTCTGGAATTGTGCCCGATTGACGGCAAAAGACTCGCTATAACATGGAACTTAAAAAACATAAATCAACTGGCGAAGTGTGGGTGGGTGTGGTACTATAGGACTGAGTCCTGGGTTCACGTCTGTCTGCCCTTTTATGCTATATGCTAAAAAAAAGTGGAGAGTTCATATGAGGTACTAGAAGATAAGAAACCGGGAAGAGGTGAATGAATCCGATGAATGGTGCAAATGCTAGTTGCGTTTCCATCAATGGTGCAAACAAAACTAATTGGTGGCATTTGCACTATTAATGGTGCAAGTCAATGGAGCAAACGATACATATCGGGGATTTTGGTTGTCTGTCGAGAAAGTTTATTTAGATTATGTTATTTGAGCACACAAATACATAGCAGTAATAGTTTCACAAACGTCATTACAGAAGACAAAACTTCTACAAAATCAGAGGGTCTAACACATTAGTCACTTAGAAGTCCTGTATTTGACAGATAGGGTGCACCCTTGTGAGGAGTGGATACCAGAATATGTAGGCCTCCGCCAAATTTAAGAAAATCTTTGTAAGCTTTAGACGTGGGTTAGGGGAGAGGAGGGTGGGAGATCATCTAAAAATAGTCACAGATAATCCGTGTTAAAGCTTTGGGCAGACGTTGGAAATATTTGATGAGGTGTTCGTATTTTGGAATGGGATTCATAATTATATAATAAGGTTATATAATAAGGAAATCATTTAGAACGGAGAATTACTTATGTGAATAAAGATGGTTTAAATATTATATTTAAACTATATAAGTATCTTACCTTCCGCATATTAAATTTTGATAGCAAACGTACAAGAGGAACAACATAGGTACAGTCGCGTGCATTACAAAATATAAATAATTTCCTGATGATGCGTCGTGTAGACGCGAAACACGTGTGGATATATGAATGGTGTCACTAACAAAAATAATACCTAATAGCATTTCCTCTTTGCATGCAATTTTAGCACTGTCCATGTTCTTTTTGACACTAAAAATCGGAACTAAAATCTAAATATTCTTGTTCCAGAACCTTACATGAGGTGTAGGTCAACACCTCATGTTCGGTTTCACATAGGTAGGTATCTTATTTATTTATATTTAGCCAGAAAATTTGCCCATGTTTACATATCAATGCACGCAACTGTACAAGAAAATTGTTAAAATCGGCTGATAATAATTGAAAAAAATTTCGGTAAATATATTCGTTATAGGTAAAGATGATTTTGCAGACCATACATACACTCTTTTTTATCATTATTTATTACATTGAGACGAGTGGGGTATATGCTCAATACTCGTGGAATGAAACGTCATATATTATAATGAATACGGGATAATCCATAAAAAACATCAACAAACAGTAACAATTACCTATTAACTTAAAAAAAATCAAGCGTTAGACCGCTTTAGTCAAAAAAAATATAAAAAAACAGTAAGTGACAAGTTCTTTTTGAAGGCTAATAAAATAATAAAGAAAAATAGAAATAAACAAGGCATATCCTCAAAAGATTTATTCCACCTTTCCGCCCTTCATCAGATACGGAGGGCAGGATAATAACATTAGGCGGTGGCACTGACGTACTCTTACGTTATTAGGTTACTATCTGTCTTCAATCAATAGTGGCTAGATTGCCCTATCGAAGTTTCCTGATAGAAAAGTTTGATATCGAAGGATTTTACAAGAACTGCGTTTTGAACAGATTTTTGGCAAAACTTCTATTATAATATCACTTGCATGAAGAGAAAACCAGACGGCTTTTGGATTTCCCCCTTCTTATTTATTGAGACATATAATATATGATATTTTTCCAAAGATCCAGCCATTTTTAATCAACTTAATTAACTATATAATTCTGAAGAATTAGGTATTATTAAAATTTGAGATCTTAAGCCGTGTCTACTGAAAAAGACGACTAAATCTAAGCACAATGTATAATTAACAGCCGGTTAGCAGACCCCTGTTATTGCTAGGCCGAAGAAAATACCAAAAGTTATGATGGTAACTTATGTGAGGATTGAGAACTATATAGCAAGAATAGAAAAATAAGGTAAATAAACATCTAGTCCGACATAGCCCAGAGGTAAGCAAGTTGAAGTGGTAATTATAAGTGTTATAACTGGGTGCTATAAGCTTATATAAGTATGTATATCAGTCATCTGGTTACCATAGTACAGGTTTCTAGCCTGATTTGGGACCAGATGATCGTGTGTGGAAGTCGTAAAAAAAAAACATAGCACGTAGAACTAATGGCCGATGGGCTGTAAAGTTCTCGAATGGAGACCACGGACTGGCAAGCGCAGCGTAAGACGTCCACCTTGTGGGTGGATCCTTTAATGTCTACTATTTTGGCAATAGAATATACCTTCACGTCCACCTTGTGGGTGGACGTCTGATAAGAACAGCAGGAGCACGCTGGATGCAGGCCGCTTAGGGAGGTCTATGTTTAGCAGTAGACGTCCTATGGCTGAGATGATGATGCAACATCTAAGTTAAAGAGACTATCAAAGAAAATATCAATAGAAATAGCACTATTAAGGTATATTCTATTGCCAAAATAGTAGACATTAAAGGATTAAACGTAGCAATTTTGGAACCTATTGCAAAGGGGAAAAGTGTTGATGTCGGCGAACGGTAAACATTGATTGCAATTCTGTCTGTACAGTAACACGTTATCGAAGCAATCGTCGGGCTCATTCCGGATGGACGGATGGATGCTACTATTGGATGGAATAACAAGAGCATTGGATGTCGAATGTTGTTGACAGTTCAGAAGTTGAAGATAAAGTTTGGATTGTCGGCAAGTTGCAGCTTTTGTGGATTGCATTGGCTTGGTTAGAATCGATACGCTGTACGCTTATTGATGTGATAACTGGGGTAGATATCTTATTGTACAAATAGACTTGATTTTAATACTTGTCTGTATTTGTAATGTTTTAAGTATTAAGTCAATTATAATATTTTTGTATTAACCTTTGTGCCTTTGTACCTTTCTAGAGAAATAACTCGTGACACGTAGAAGTCTTAAAAAAATACACTAAGGGGGAATGCGATACTGAAATAGGTAGGCTAAGCCTAATTCTAAACAAGAAAAATCTAAACTTCTAAACAAAGTCAATCACTAGAATACTTACTAGATACCAGATATCACTATCAGTCAATGAAATACTCAGAAACTTAAATTAGAAAACACCAATAAATCTTTTAAAAGTCGTCAGTACACAGCCGCGATTGGTTCGAATTACAGCAGTAATTTATCGGCAATAAAGGAAGCAATCGGGTTTTTCACCCACGCGCCGAATCTGCTCGTATTGAACTGGATTGGACTATTTACTTCTTCTGTTTTGTGAATATGACAAAATGGAAACCATTTTAGAATCTATAAATAACGGAAAGAATGTATTTGCACCACAGCCATGTACAAGATTAGGGCAAATATGGATAAAATGTATTGACAGAACAAGGAATTATATTTCATGTAAATTTGTTTATTAGTTAATAGCAATACAAATTATAGTTTAAATATAATTTAGCAATACAAGAATAGAGGCGGCAATAGAAGAATAATATAATAATAAGAATAAAACATGTGAGAGGACTGGAAATGAACCTCGAACATGTAGTAATTAAAAAAAGTTTTAATTTTATTGTATTGTCGTCAGAAACAGAAAAGAGGAAAAATAATACCATGGGCTTGTTATGTTACTTCGTCACAAAGTAAACACAAAGTCAAAAGTAAAAAATACAAAAATATGTTGCCTCTTCACTGTTTTATTTTTATTGCAGTGTTACGTCATCACAGGAGATCAGATCACTCTGTCAATAAGAAAATTTCCTTAACAAAATTTACCCAAACCCCAAACACACAAAAATACAAAAAACAGGTCAAGTTATTAGCCGTGTAAAAACAATGCTTTATAAACCAATCTACCTATAAGTCGTGATTAACGATTTATTACATTAGACAATTGACACTGGTAGGGTCTGTCTGTGGGATTTATCTGCTGTACTGTTAGGCCCGGTTTCCACCAAAACAGAGAGGAGAGGAGCCGAGAGGAGATGTGCTGCAAAGCTGGCAGGTTATTCCCACCAAATCGGAGAGGAGAGAGGCATCTCCTCTCCGCTCTGCTTGATCCATTTCCACCGAAGCTAAGCGGAGAAGAGATGTGGAAATAACGATATACTCTCGTCTCCTCTCCTGTCTGCTTTGGTGGAAACCGGGCCTGAGACATCTCTTCTCCTCTGTATGTCTGCATTATGAATGTTTTACTTATAAATGCAAAACTTCATAGAAAAGTAACTAGCACATAAAACTTTTAGAATAG
Source organism: Hemistola chrysoprasaria (assembly GCA_947063395.1). NCBI lineage: Eukaryota > Metazoa > Arthropoda > Insecta > Lepidoptera > Geometridae > Hemistola > Hemistola chrysoprasaria. The sequence goes on from OX346714.1 coordinate 14,599,260, forward strand.
AAAATCAAAAACAGCCGGAACGAACCGCTTACAATCGTACTCTTCGAGCAACGCGGTCTTCCACCGCGTACCGTACTAGATGGAAATCTGTGGACGAGGCATATGCAGCGGACATCCTAAAGTTGAAATGATGTTGATAAGGGCATGAAGAATCAATAATAACAAGCACCTGACTGATATCGCGTGTTCTATAATAAAACAACCATTTAGAGAGCGTTCGCTCGTCCCATCTAGACAATTGTGATTTACTTGAAGGCCAGTTGGTACAGCAGTTTGATCATCTTACCAATCATATCTTACCAATTTGATGCCCCAGTTCTAAACTGGATGTGTATTGAGAATTGAGAATGGTCAATGTGGAAAGTGAATTATGTCATTGGTCATTGGACGATCTAGATTGCGTCATGAGTTCTATGAACTAACAACATTAATGTTGTACCAATAAACTATGAAGAAAAAGATTTTTATAATTTGACAAAAAATGCAATATGATAAATCGTACGTATTTGTATACAAGTATGTATGTATATGTTGGTTTGGTGTTTTAGCAATAACCGCTTTTAAAATGGACTTACAAAGCGAAGCCTTAATCCAAAATGTCATCCAAATAGGTCGAGCTACCGAGATACACGGTACAAATAAATAAATATACATAATGAATATAAAACGATGGCTCGTTTAACTTATAATTTATTCAGTTACTCTATTAAAACGATAAAAAATTAGGTATGTATCTAGTATCTACTATTTGAAATGGACGCAACTAAAAAAGCTTTCTATTGCAATGGTTATTCAGGTAGAAGTCATAAGACTATTCTAATTTGATCAGTCTTCATAGCTTAGTACGCTTTGTTACACCTCTGCCTAATATAATACATATTTCTGGTGTTTATTTCAAAAGTTATTTTCGTTTTAGTTGCATTGTATACTATATAGGGACTCTATATTTTTCATCAGTAGCTCTCTACACAGAACTTTTTTTTATGATAGTGACAATACTACACTACAAGACGAGCAAATCAGGTGCCTGATGGTAAGCATCATAATTGCCCATATCGGACCCAATGTTTTAAAATTCACAATTCTGCGCGGCACTGCACTGCGCCTGTCACCCTGAGTTATTAGATGTTGAAACTCGTCAGACCGGAACACAGTAATGTTTGCACATTACTGCTTGGCGGATGAATAACTGGCAAAGGCGTGGTACTTCTCCAGGCGGCCCCCTGCAATAAAGGCCTACCACTACAAAGTTCTGAGTAGCGTTTGTATCAAGTAACTAGTCTAATTCTAAAATTGTCAGTAAATCAAAATACACTTGATTTACATCTTCCATTAGCTGTAGGTGTTGAATTGAAGATAAATTGTTCCAACATTTACCTACACAATCTGCAATGTCAATAAATCATTTACCATTTCACAAAGTGTTAAATGTAATAATACAAAGTTAAATTTTAGTAACTTACCAGCACACATTATTCTTACCTACCTGACAGATTTCCAACTTTTTTACATTAGTTAGTATGTAAAATTACTCGTCTATACTAATATTATAAAGAGAGAAACTTTGTTTTTTTGTTTTTTTGTTTTTTTGTTTTTTTGTTTGTAACGAATAGGCTCCGAAACTACTGGACCGATTTTAAAAATTCTTTCACTTATGGATAGCTTAATTCAGTGTGAGTGCCATAGGCTATATGAGATTTTGAAAAAAAATGGGGATCCGTAAGAAAACTGCAATATTGTGAACCAAGGTGTTACATAATATAATTACCATATTCATAAATTTGCGTGCGCTGTGAAATGCATTGATGGTAGAATAATATAATGTACTAGGGGTTTGTAGTACTTATCAATACCTACAAAACAGTATACATAGATTATATCCATCTTTTTTGGTTTAGTCACAATAATCGAAAAAGTGATTATTTTCATGCGGTGTGAAAACTATTGGAGGTAGAGTAAAGTAATGTACTAGGGGTTTGTAGTACTTATCAATACCTACAAAACAGTATACATAGATTATATCCATCTTTTTTGGTTTAGTCACAATAATCGAAAAAGTGATTATTTTTCATGCGGTATGAAAACTATTGGTGGTAGAGTAAAGTAATGTACTAGGGGTTTGTAGTACTTATCAATACCTACAAAACAGTATACATAGATTATATCCATCTATTTTGGTTTAGTCACAATAATTGAAGCAGTGATTATTTTTCATGCGGTGTGAAAACTATTGGTGGTAGAGTAAAATAATGTACTAGGGGTTTGTAGTACTTATTAATACCTACAAAACAGTATACATAGATTATATCCATCTTTTTTGGTTTAGTCACAATAATCGAAGCAGTGATTATTTTTCATGCGGTGTGAAAACTATCGGTGGTAGATTAAAGTAATGTACTAAGGGATTGTATTAATTATCAATACCTACAAAACAGTATACATAGATTATATCCATCTTTTTTGGTTTAGTCACAATAATCGAAAAAGTGATTATTTTTCATGCGGTGTGAAAACTATTGGTGGTAGAGTAAAGTAATGTACTAGGGGTTTGTAGTACTTATCAATACCTACAAAACAGTAAACATAGATTATATCCATCTTTTTTGGTTTAGTCACAATAATCGAAAAAGTGATTATTTTTCATGCGGTGTGAAAACTATTGGTGGTAGAGTAAAGTAATGTACTAGGGGTTTGTAGTACTTATCAATACCTACAAAACAGTATACATAGATTATATCCATCTTTTTTGGTTTAGTCACAATAATCGAAAAAGTGATTATTTTTCATGCGGTATGAAAACTATTGGTGGTAGAGTAAAGTAATGTACTAGGGGTTTGTAGTACTTATCAATACCTACAAAACAGTATACATAGATTATATCCATCTATTTTGGTTTAGTCACAATAATTGAAGCAGTGATTATTTTTCATGCGGTGTGAAAACTATTGGTGGTAGAGTAAAATAATGTACTAGGGGTTTGTAGTACTTATTAATACCTACAAAACAGTATACATAGATTATATCCATCTTTTTTGGTTTAGTCACAATAATCGAAGCAGTGATTATTTTTCATGCGGTGTGAATACTATCGGTGGTAGATTAAAGTAATGTACTAGGGGATTGTATTAAATATCAATACCTACAAAACAGTATACATAGATTATATCCATCTTTTTTGGTTTAGTCACAATAATCGAAAAAGTGATTATTTTTCATGCGGTGTGAAAACTATTGGTGGTAGAGTAAAGTAATGTACTAGGGGTTTGTAGTACTTATCAATACCTACAAAACAGTATACATAGATTATATCCATCTTTTTTGGTTTAGTCACAATAATCGAAAAAGTGATTATTTTTCATGCGGTGTGAAAACTATTGGTGGTAGAGTAAAGTAATGTACTAGGGGTTTGTAGTACTTATCAATACCTACAAAACAGTATACATAGATTATATCCATCTTTTTTGGTTTAGTCACAATAATCGAAAAAGTGATTATTTTTCATGCGGTGTGAAAACTATTGGTGGTAGAGTAAAGTAATGTACTAGGGGTTTGTAGTACTTATCAATATCTACAAAACAGTATACATAGATTCTATCCATCTTTTTTGGTTTAGTCACAATAATCGAAAAAGTGATTATTTTTCATGCGGTGTGAAAACTATTGGTGGTAGAGTAAAGTAATGTACTAGGGTTTGTAGTACTTATCAATACCTACAAAACAGTATACATAGATTATATCCATCCATATTGGTTTAGTCACAATAATTGAAGCAGTGATTATTTTTCATGCGGTGTGAAAACTATTGGTGGTAGAGTAAAATAATGTACTAGGGAATTGTATTAATTATCAATACCTACAAAACAGTATACATAGATTATATCCATCTTTTCTGGTTTAGTCACAATAATCGAAGCAGTGATTATTTTTCATGTGGTGTGAAAAGTATTGGTGGTAGAATAAAGTAATGTACTAGGGGTTTGTAGTACTCATCAATATCTTCAAAATAGCCCACGATAAATTATAACATGTGTTAAGGTTTGGTCATTGTAACAGAAATAGTCATTAATTTGCGTGCGCTGCGTAAACCATTAGGGTTATATTTATTAAAATACAATGTATCACGAATTTACTCCTGATAAACGTCCACTATACCTACTTCTGCTACCCGTGCGAAGCCGGGGCGGGTCGCTAGTTAATAATATAATTATGATCCATTGCGCTGGGTAAAACGCACAAGCAGAAAGGCCGCCTGATGGTGGGCGGTTACCGGCGCCTATACCTGCAACACCAGGGCTATTGCCAGTATGTTGCCGACCCTTCAAGACTATTCACTCTCCTTTTGAAGAGCTCCATGTTGTAGCTCAACGGGAAGAACGCAGCAGAGAGATCATTTCACAGTTTATGACGATATGAATAAATTTCATTTTAAATATTGATATCTGTCCGTCCCTCCGTCAGAGTCAGTGTCAGAGGCCTTTACCTCATAATCCGTAGGAATCCTTCAATCCCATTCGCATTTGACCAGTTTATTACATGGAGTATCTGCAGATATTTGTATTGTCCGCAATTCATTACGCAACGCCCAGCGGTTGACCTCTATACTCGGCAATACTGCAGTGGAAACTTTGAAAATTATTTAACTAATGTTAAATAATTTTCAAAGTTTCGACACAAGGTAAGGTTCGACACGATGAAAAGTACCCTATGACTGAACCTAATCTACTTATTTATTTTGTCTTATAGCTTTCAGCGAAATATGCTGAGTTGTTTTCCAAAACTCGCTTTTATAAATAAAAAGGTGATAGAGCAGGGTTTGTGAAATTAGGAACGTGTAATTAAGGTCTTGATTTTTATGCTCGTATTTAGGAAAATAACGTACAAAAGTAATTCTATTATTCTGTAATACGTGTAACATGTTAGGTTTAAAATTACTGAATACCGGCATATCTTTGGCATTATATTTTCACTAAAAATATAATTATTTACAAAATTAATATAAAACTGGTTTAATGCTGAGTTAAGTTGAGCACTAATAAACTTTGGATTACTAACTCTTAACCGATCGTCTAATCATGTTTGATATAAATACGGGTTATGCCAGTTGTAATTCTTTTTCTTCCACTTTCATCTACGATCAGTAGTAGATCTGTTCTGTGCGTTTCTTTTGTACAATGAGGTCTCAATTGATAACATCTCCTCTAAGTTGTGAAAATAACGTGACCATTAATGTGCAACAAACGTACAAAAAAAAAAAACTATTTGGCTGAGTCCTGGGTACTCCTCTGCCGACCCCTTTGAGAAAAAGGCATGAACTGTATTAATTATCGCATAAAATCCCTTCGATTAGGCCATATTGATTGATCCAGGCATACTTTCAGCCTAATCGCAAATTCCGGTACTACGACCTTACACATGGTGCAGCTTCTCGTCGCCAAATTAATCCGCAATATAACATATTTATCCGTATAGCTTTCATTGCTTCATCATAGGAGACAGTATTAGTGCAGCTCCCCTCATTACACCGCTTCCCTGTGTAGACACGGACTCCCCGTGATTGTATGTTATGTAATGTAGACTTTACTGGGCAGGAAGCTAGCGGTATTATATGTATATATAATATATAATGTTATAATGTACTTATAATAATTGTTTGAATTTGGCGTACTTTTCAAAACTCCATTATAGACTTCTGGAACAAGATTTTTTTTAGTTTATAAAAACCGTATTAAATCGGAACTAAAAACAAAAAATTCTATAATGTACTTAGTTTTGTATTAGGTGTAGTAATACCTTTCCTTTTTCGTCCTACGTCCTTTTAGGTATGGTGTTACAATATGAAACTGCGTTTCCTGCTCTCACTACTCGATAAATAGCTCAATTTATGGTTTATGATATAATTGCCGTCACATAAAGTGTTCTAAGTTCTATAAGCCGGCATAAGACAATTTTAATACCTTATCATAATGTCAAACATTCAATATACAGTTCTAATTTCATACAAAATTTATCCCAACTGATTGTGACATGGTACTAATACGTAACTTTGGTGTTAAGAAATTAATAAATAATAAATAACATCAAAGTGGCTAAATAAGGGGAGAAAATAATCGTTTCCTTCGTACATAGAATTCTTAAAGTATTGGAATGTGGACGGTTTTCTTATGGTGAATGCACTCGGCTTGTTCATTCATATTTTTACCATTGATAAGTTTCATTGAAGTCGCTTTCACTTGATAACGGTAACTAACCTTGAGATAATTATCATATGACTTGGGACTATTGTCCCTGAAATCAATAACTTTTATCGTCTATATCCTACTAATATTATAAATTTATTTTTATATATTATTTTAATCAATTATATAATTGATATTTTTTATTTATTTTATTATTAATTTATTTTATTATTTATTTATTTTATTTAAATTATATTATATTTTTAATAAATTTATAAATTATATTTTTTTTGTACTTTTATCTTTCATGTTTTATGGGTTTTTATTATGCCTGAAATAAAACAATTTTATTTTATTTATTTAAATGCGAAAGTTTGTGAGGATGGATGGATTGATGGATGTTAGTTACTCTTTCACGCCAAAACTACGGAACCGATTGGGCTGAAATTCATTATGTAGTTACCTCGAAGTAACACATAGGATTCTTTTTATCCTGTTATTCCCACCGGAACGAAGTCTACGCGGGTGAAATCGCGGGGCACAGCTAGTTCTCTATATAACACTATATAACGAAAGGGCCATATCAACAGCTTTTATGTTTTGAAGGCATAAAACTTATATACGTAATAAATACTTTTAGACTTCTTACTTAGTGTATTTTAGACGGAGAAAAAATATTTAGAGGAGGAAGAAACAGATGGGTTATTTTCAAGTGTCAAAATTATTTTGATTAATTTCATCAAATGAAGATTTAAAAGAGTTTTTAAGGGTGTTGAAAGGATTTATAGCCAACTGTTACTACTGCATACAGTCTTGCCATCAAAAGAAATTCTTTAATTTTTCCGGTCTACGTAAGACATGGCCATACCATTTCATGCATCATACGCTACAACTTTAAATATGTTGGTACAACTTCTAATAAAATTATATTGACGCGACCCCAATGTTTCAGCTATTTAGGTGTCAGAATATTTGACCCGAACGCCAGTTAATTATGATTCATTGTCGTCTAACAATGTTGGGTTTAATTGTATTGTGCAACTATTAATTCGCATTTCGAATTATGCATTTGAAGTGTCGTAAGTCGTTTAGTTATCTAGAAAGATCGGAATACCATAAAGATAACGGTTTTTTCTAATGTAGGAACAACAATATTTTAATAAAATATATTCTAATATTATAACGGGTCTCTCCAATTACGATGCGAGTCAATTCATACGGATTCTGTCGCCAACCTGTATTGTTAAAGTTTCAGGTCGCCTAGTTTCCTTTAAGGTCTCCAAAATGACCTAAGTTGTCTGTACGGAATAAGCCACTGTGGCAAGATAACAATAGTTCACAGCCTCGTTGGCTCAGATGGAAGTAACTCTGCTTTCTGTGCTGTAAATCCCGGGTTCGTTCCCCGGCCAGGTCAAACATTTGTGTGCATGAACATGTCTGTATGATCTGTAGCTGGGTGTTATAAGCTTATATAAGTATGTTTATCAGTCATTTAGTTACCACAGTATAGGCTTCTAGCCTAGTTTGGGACCAGATGACCGTGTGTGGAAGTTAAAATTGATTAGAACCATCAACGCAAGTCAAATAAAAAAACATAACAAAAAAAAACATACATTCACGCCTTTTTCCCGAAGGGGTAGGCAGAGGTGTACCCAGGGCTCAGTGTCCCATAGTAGGCAGACCCACATTTCGTCAGTATATTATCGGTCCCATGTAATAGGGGGCGAGCCTATTGCCATCTACCGGACACAGTTCCAGACTCCAGGCAGTTATTGAGATATTTCCTAATGGAAAAATCCAATATTTAACACAAAAAAAGTCTAATAAAAGCTTGTAAAAAAAAAAACTAGAATATCAAGGATATCCGTGATAGCTCTTTATCCAGTTTAGAAATTCAACATCAGACGACCTAATAACATTTATTGCACATCCAATCCAATCGTATCTCAGTCATACAATGAATGTAGGTGCCAGTTGTTATGATATTACGACTGGTCCATGCATGATAGTTCAATGGGTCCGAGATATGCGTGTAATCTGTGATCGTAAATTTCAATCATAATATTGTACAATTCGAGACATAATAAATTGCACAGTTAAGTATAATAAAGCTATCGGACTTAATAGCAGCTAAAAGCTGAGCTTTAGATTAGGAAGTTATTGATGTTAAACACTGCAGTTTGATGAAGTGAACAGCAATGCAAGGAATTTTCTAAGCATAATAAAATTTCCTATTGGAAAAGTTATTCGTAAAATTCCAAATCTTGGCCAAAATCCAGAATTGAAAATTGAAAAGTCTTACCCATTTTATTGCGCTATGCACTTCATAGTCAGCACCAAAGACTAAGTTTCATGTTTGATTGTTTTCATCAACTTGAACGAAAAACTTGGAATAATTCAAACTTCTCACTAAAAAATAAATTAGAAAAGATTTAATGTACGGATGTTCATCTCTTTTAGCCAAAACAATTGAACCAATTGGGTTACGGTAATTTGACAAGCAAGTTGATTGGGTGGACGGGGAAATGCATCCTCTCAAGTATTACTTTACGTTTATGTAACATGTTGTACCTATATTATTACACATTCATATAACATCTTGTATAATAAAGTTCGATTATTCCGATCTCTCAAAACAAAGGGTTTTGTCCCCTCGTGAGGACAGATCCTAAAAAAAAGTTCGATGTGTCCCTCAATTAGGAAAGAGGGGACAGTTCGTACTTTATTTAGCCCTTCATGGTTTTATCTGTCCTATCAGTGATAGGGGGAAAGATTTAATAAAATTAATGTGCTTCTTAAAGCTTGTTCTCATAATGCAAGCAAGCCTTAAGGTGCAAATCAGACCGATTTATAAAGACATTAAGCCCTTCCTTGAGTCTCAGAACTGGTATAACTCCATCCTATATTTACATAAACTACGATTTACGATTGCTTCTGTGAAGTATTTATGTTGCTTGGACATGGAGAGTTTGGACGTTCGATGTGAAATGTGGAGGCTTCCTTTTGACCAGTTTGTCATTATAAAGGATCGTCTACAATGACTCATATCGTCTAGTACAATATAAAAGCTTCTTAATCTTTAAAAATGCTGTATTAATATGACAATAGGATTAAGTATAGGCACATACATAAACATACATAAACATACATACGTTCACGCCTTTTTCCCGAAGGGGTAGGCAGAGATGTACCTAGGACTCAGTCCCATGTAGATACACCCACATTTCGCCAGTATGTTATTGGTCCCATGTAATAGGGGGCGAGCCTATTGCCATCTACCGGGCACAGTTCCAGACTCCAGGCAGTTATTGAGATAATTCCTAATGGAAAAATCCAATATTTTAACACTGCCTGACCTGGGGATCGAACCCGGGACCTCTTGATTGGCAGTCGAGCATGCGCCCTCTACGCCACGGAGGCAGTCACAGTTTAATATGGCACAGGAGGGCCATATTAAAATTGTGTGGCTGCTATCGGAAATACGTGAGCAATAAGTACTCTAAAAATGAAGTTACAAACTCGACCGCGATAAACTTTGAAAATGTTTAAAAAAGCAAGTGACGTAACGGAGTACGAATAACTAAACTACTACTAACTACATTTATAAAATTTGTTCTTTATTTTAAAAAATATATATATTTTATGACAGGCATATTACAACGGGGGGTGGTATTACGAACATGCAATCGCGTAACAACAGCAGTAAATTTTGCTGTCAAACGTCATATTTTGTATGCCGTTTGAGAGCGTAATTAAACGCTTTCCACACTTCTACTGCTGTACGTATTAATAGGGGGTATTAATAGGGGGGCGGGTTGTTATTTCGTCTCAAACTTATCTCGCATCACTTTTGATTTTCAGTACATTCAAAGTTATCTCGAAACAAAAATATGTGTTAATTTGTCACAGGTAGATAACGCTATTGTTATTTTGTAACACGTTTTAAAGTACTACAAGCAAACAAAGTTCTAGCCATATTACTCGACTACGAGAAAGCCAAAAGATGGGTTAGTAATACGAAGCATAACATAATGCCTAAACATATTTTGCGGCCATCAATTTTATTAGCGAAATAAGGCATTATCTAAATTTTATGTTATACTGAATCGTGACTCTTAGAAATCTGATCCATCCATATAGAAATATTTATTCACGTAAACGATAGATATTATTTATTGAATAGGTTTATTTGAAATAACATGTGTGTGCTTAATGAAAAGCTCCTGGGAGAAAGCTGCCACGACTCATGTTCGGAGTTATTCTCAGACAAAAGTTTGTTCCCATCACATCCAAAATAACATAACATACATAAACATACGTTCACGCCTTTTTCCCGAAGGGGTAGGCAGAGGTGTACCCAGGACTCAGTCCCATAGTAGATACACCCACATAATATCGCCAGTATGTTATTGGTCCCATGTAATAGGGGGCGAGCCTATTGCCATCTACCGGGCACAGTTCCAGACTCCAGGCAGTTATTGAGATAATTCCTCATTAGGAAAAATCCAATATTTAACATTTTGCCTGACCTGGGGATCGAACCCGGGACCTCTTGATTGGCAGTCGAGCATGCGCCCTCTACGCCACCGAGGCAGTCATCCAAAATAAAATTAGGTACCTACATATATATTTTATTTCTTTTACCTAGGCAAGACATGGCTATAAAACTATAGCCCATCAAATCTAAGAAATACCGTTTGACGTTTCATACTATCATACTTTTAATAATTTTGCATAGGAACTCACACAATATTAACAACCTTAGTCATAGCTAGCTTTCGAAGTTCCGAACATCGCGATAATGAACATTCTGAATTAAAAAATTCGTTGTAGCATACAATAAAAATGTTGAGTACCTCATTGATATAAAGAAAAGGGGAGATAAGGTACTGGCTTCTCGAAAATGGCCAACTCAAATGATAAGGTCCCATTAGATCCACGTACGTCAGTAAAGTAAGGTCGTACTAGCGAATAATATTGTTATCTCGGTCGCACTTCGGTCTTAGGTACATCTTTATATCTTTGTTGTTCACTATATTTCACTGTGCAAACTTCACACTGAGCAAATTGCACGTGCCAGTTGTTGAGTAAGCGCTGGAAGAACGTACCCTATCTCCCCTTTTCTTTATATCAATGGAGTACCTAGGTACTTTATTACCAAGTTGTGTTCGCTAAAAAACTTGTACAGCTACTTTCTTACAACTTACAAGAAATATTACATTCAAAAACATCAAGTCTCACAAAAAGTGGTCCTAAGTTTTAATTGAACTTTTTATTTCTGCACGAACAGCTCTATATCGTATATCATGTCTGGTTTTTATTCAGATTTATTTTGCAAACTGAACTTGTTTGTACCAAGTGAGAAAATTTTCATCGCCACAGCACAGAAAGTTTCTGTTCTTTGACAATAAAAAAACATCTTACCTATTAAGTGTGAGTCAGCATCGCACATTAAGGGTTCTGTACGATATTTAGTACTATGATTTTGAAAAGTTTGACAATCTTCGTTGTATTTTAAGACCTCTAATTTTAATAATTTTCTTCATTATCTGTTCTTAAAGGGCCATATTTTCTGTGTCTACTTATTACGGTTTATGAAATACAGCCTCGGAGAGCAGTCTCAGTATAGTGTCACCAACTAAGTTGACAGATGGGCAAAATTAGAACTACGGCATGTCAACCGCTATATTGTCATAATTAATTTCTACTAGCGACACTGTCAAGGCTGTACCCTGTCCAAATAACCTTGAGCATTCGTTTCCTATTCGGTGTACCTTCAAATTTCACTCATTCAAAAAAAAATCTAGCATAATGTTCATTACACATTAACACATAATGTTAAATTGCCTATCCATTGGTGTAAGTAGCAAATCAAAATAAAGAAACTTTACGAAGAGATGCATATTATTAATAATTATCTCTCATTTCTGTGCATTTATTGTGACGAGATAAATACAACAGAACAAAAAAGAAATCCACCGTATGGAGTCAAGAATACCATCATCATCATCTCAGCCACAGGACGTCCACTGCTGAACATAGGCCTCCCCCATAGATTTCCTTTCAGTTCGGTCGCAAGCGGCCCGCCTCCATCGTGTTCCTGCCGCCTTTATCAGATCGTCTGTCCACCTTGTGGGTGGACGTCCTACGCTGCGCTTGCCGGTTCGTGGTCTCCAATTCGTGGTCAAGAATATGTAGAACTTTAATGTATTTTGTATTAGTTGGTATTGCTTTTAAATAAAGAGTAGATAGCTCCAAAAAACTGCACAAAAGGCTAGCGGTGCGTTTTGCAAAGGACGCGTCTTAACGAAACAAATAAGATGAGGGGGCATTGATAGACAATAGCCGTATGAGCAGAGAAGAAACAGTGGCTGCATTAAGACTCCGTTGCGGACACATTCCATGTAACAAGTTTGCTTTTATGATGAAAACAACCACCTCACCTAATCGTCTGGACTGCAACGTTACAGATGATCTATATCATAGACTTATGGAATGTGTCCGCAATGAAGATATAAGAAGCCAGATGAACATAAGCACCTACCATGTGGGACTTTGTAATAGCATTCTGGCTGAACCTCAATCGGATTCAGCCAGAATGCTGAACAAACTAATAAAAAAATTGTGTACAACCTAGGTAAGCTTCAGTTATAAGGACAATATAAAAATAATTATGGGGCGGCATAGTCACAGAAACTTTTAATGATTAAAAAAAAAATGATGGGACTGCAACAGACTGCCAACGGAACACTAGAGTTCCGTAACAAAACAATGCTTACAAATTTATACCATACTTGAGAAACGAAGTTACATTTCAATGTAATTCCTTAGACAATTATTATTGTTAGTTGTTACGGTCTACAGAGTATTCCCGTGTGAGTAAGACTCCCGTATACAAGTACGTCGCATCGTTATGCGTAATTTGTAATGCGACTTGAAAAACTGCCTCTACTGCTTTATTAATGTGAAACGATGATTACCTTAATAGGCAAATAAAAGGCTGTACATCCCCTAGGCTTGTGGGGTCGTCGTGTAAACCGGCAAGTCCCCTGACTTTACCGGTGATCCCACTACGAAGGCAGAAGAAGGTGGGCAAACCTCCTCCTCCTTGCCCCTGTACGTCTGCGCCGGGGGGGATATAGTGGGTGCAAGTCCCACACTCGCCCTTCTGACACCCCCGTTATATTATAGAATATTGAATTTAAACTAGGTAGTTTAAATTTAAAAAAAAAAAAAAGTTTAAATTCAATATTCTATAATATATTGAATAATTTATTTTAAGGAAAGATTTAAAGGAAATTAAGGAAAGGCCATGTCAAAATCACCTGCAACTGACGAGCTTGTATGAAGAGTGTCATGAAAGTGGATGAAGCGAAAACCGTATGTCAAGATCTTAGCAAGTGAAGAATCTTCGTGTTTAACAAGTCTGCAAGTATGATATAACTAAACGCTAACCCGATTCCAATAAAGTCCGGCTAAAACGAGCAATGACATCATGAGGTCACCGCGGAAACTTTGACGGATGACATCAAGCCGTGGTGTTCTTGGAATGTGTTATAAAACTTTATGGCTTACCTGATGTCACTGAATTAACATTGACCATTAAGTTAACTGCTAGGTTATATGATTGTGATTGCTTATTGTTTTCATGTCGAGAGTTCATAGTTTGCTTGCCAGCTTTTGTTCTCGATTATTGTCCTTTTCCATCCCCAGGTTGCTTGTAAGAAATTGCTTTACGCGATAAGACCGCCGATTGTTTACTGTGTCTTTTGTAAAATTATTTCTTTTTTTGGTATGCAATAAAGTATTATTCTTTTCTATTCTATTATTTCTTAGTGAGTTTTTCTATACGCAGAACTGTGAGTGAGACTATATGGTTGTTGTTACTTCGCCACACAAAAAAATACCTATGTGTTGACTCGCCACAGTTCTATTTTTGTATTGTTATATCGCCACAGTTTTTCTTCAACTATTGTTGTTTTGACAGCTGAAAATGAAACAATAAATAGAATAAAATCACATGAAGAACTGAGTTTTTTGACAGGCAGCACTAAAAAGAAGTCGAACCACTTAAAAAAAAAACTAGTTCTATGTACCAATCAATGCGGATGGTTGATAATTTTTAAAATAAATACCAGAGTAACACAAATTATGAAGAAGAATTTTATTTTCGGGAAACAGCTAGTAAATAAATATGGACAATAATGTCCTAGCACTGTATCTTTTGCGTTCACTAAAAGATGATATTCTTCTACAGAACTAAAAATAACATTAAATTAAAAAGGATTGCAGATAATTTCCGATAACCTTCACTCCTTACTCTCGTTTCGCAAGTCAAAGAGCTGGTTGTGAAATGTGAAATGCCATATTGCATCGGTCAAGGACTGAAGATGATTTTTATCGACCGTTGAATGCACTGGTGTGGATTTCTCACCATCTGTAAGGTTGTTTCAGATATACTTCAAACTCAGCTCTACTTACATATATACTTAAGACTGCCTCGGTGGCGTAGTGGGCGCAAGCTTACTGTCTGCATCTGCGCGCACGACATAATGTTATATCATACCATAACATCACGCCTTTTCGCCGAAAGGGTAGGCAAAAGTGTACCAAGGAACCAATCCCATGATATGCCCCCACACTTAAGTTTTTTATGGTTGCCTGGAAGAGATCGCTCTGAGCGATAAGGCCGCCAATTGTTTTCTAGTTTTAATATGTGATTTTACTGTTTTTGTTTTTTTGCACGTACAAGGGAGCAGATATAGAGTCTAAGTGCGGAAAAGGAGTCCACTTTACATTACTGGTTTTTTGTACTAGTTGTGATAACAATAAAGAGTTTTCTATTCTATTCTATTTTGGTCCCATTTAATAGGGAGTCCTGGTCCTAGACTCTAGGCTGTAATTGAGATAATTTCTAATTTTGGCAGTAGAGTTTGCATCACCGAGGCAATACTATAATCATCATTATTAAATACACTATACCATGGAACACTTCGAAAATACACAAACCGGACATGTCTATACTATATAAACTATAGAACACTATATATATATATGACTATAGAAAATCCAAGTGCTCTAAGCCACTGCCAGATAGCAGCGTACCCAAGATACTGGCGGCATTGTCACATTGAATAGCAATGCTTATACGTTGGGCCAGATTAACGCCAGCATTTTGATCACGCGTCGCCTCGACCAAGATCCAACCTTAGGGTAGATAGTAAGTAATTAGAATTATTTAGTCTTTTTTCAATGCCTTTATTGATAAAAGACTGCTCGTTATAAAAATCATTTTATCTCATCAAATAAATTAATATAAAACATAACATAACATACATTCACGCCTTTTTCCCGAAGGGGTAGGCAGAGGTGTACCCAGGACTCAGTCCATAGTAGATACACCCACATTTCGCCAGTATGTTATTGGTCCCATGTAATAGGGGGCGAGCCTATTGCCATATACCGGGCACAGTTCCAGACTCCAGGCAGCTATTGCGATAATTCCTAATGGAAAAATCCAATATTTAACACTATGCCTGACCTGAGGATCGAACCCGGGACCTCTTGATTGGCAGTCGAGCATGCGCCCACTACGCCACCGAGGCAGTTAATATAATTCAAATAATAAACAGACTCATTACAATATCATAATGTCAACCTGCGATTAACCCAGAAGGTCAGTCAGTAAACGATGAACATAATAATATTTAGATCGAGATAACAATTGAATGGACGCATAATAATGTACACGGTAAGGTGTTGAATTACATATTATAATGTTCTGTAATTGATAGTCAACTTGAGATTTGTTTGACGAAGACAAATATATTATTGGTGTCTTGAGACTACAAATTATTATTAGGAAGTACGTTAGCTGAGTTGCAACATATAACTTCAACATTAACGAATTCAGTTTTGGGATTTTTCGAAGTTCACTATGGGTTCACTATGGGTAAACCAAGGGTTCATAAGAAATATTTAAATGACAGGGACATAAGTTACTTCACTATAAAAATATCAGGATATAAATTTATTATGGGAGTTTATTATATTCGGAGGAAACAGGGGAATACAAAACATCTATTTGGTAATTTTTTCATAGGATTGTGTAAATTTTTTTGTACATTTTATTAATTGTTAAATATTACGTTAACATTTACAACTTATAACGCGTATTGTTCTTACCAGAGAATTAATGTTCGGTGAAGTATTGGTTAGCCTTATTTCGTGAATTAAAGTTCTTAGGCTCATAATAAGTAAGCATTAAAAGTAAACTTCCAACGGATATTATAAAAAAGAAAATTGTTTTAAAGATTTTGACCCTACTAAAGTAACTATACCACAATCTTAATTACTTCATCTACAAAATATTCTAGACTGATACTATTTGGTTACTACTAGACGTTAGTACTATTTATTCTGTACTATAGACTCTGTTTTCTCTCATTTTTATTTTAGCCTGAAATTCACACGACATATAAACACGCACGCTTTGTTTTTGTTAGTGTAGGCAGTTGGCAGATACTATATTTATTCTCTCACTTACTACGATCCTGACACATGACTTCGACTTCTTGGACTTTCATGACATTCACTAATCTATAATATTTCTTTCACAGAGTTTCCTAGCTGCGAATGCAAAATGCTGGTGGGCGGGCGCGCTGGCGGCGGCGATAGCGGAGCTGCGCTACGCGGGCTACGTATCGCCTGGCGTACTGCTGGTGGCGGGAGCTCCCAGGGCGCTCGAAACGGTCCGGTGTGCGTACTCGCGCTCCGTACTCAAACCACCGCCTACGTATCTCATTTGCGGACTGGGTAAGTTTGAAAATTTAGTTTTAAATATAAATAATGTACTTATGTCCGATTCTTCGATCAGCGGTGAATCGACATTGTTTCTCATCAGATCATCGATGTCGAAGACTTTATGGGACTTTTAGACTTAAAGTTGAAATCATTTGAATAAATGACCAATCTATAATTTCGGAAAAAAAAATTATGCATTCAAAATGCAAAGCTATTTTTTTTTCATGCAAAAAAATTCATTCATTTTGCATCTTGAATTATTCAGGCATTTTGAAGAGCAGCAGATTTTTAATGCTATTTCAGACAGTTCAGTTCTTCCAAACGAGGAGTAGGTACTTACAATAAAGTTTCTGAGAACGATCATCATATACTTTGTATACGTACCTGTGCCAAAAAGATCTGAAGGTCCTCCAAGCAGAGTATTGGCAAGTTACAGCGCAGAACAGACAGGAGTGGTATCTTCTTGTAACGAATGCCAAGACACAGTTTGGGTCATCGCACCAGTCTTGTTAGTTTTTATGCTTAGTTCGAAATTTCAACCCATTAATGAGTATTTTATTACAACTCGACCAGTAAATGATTTGAGGTAACACTCGGAAAAGAGGAATACACAGTTTTGATATTTGATCCTTATTATGCATTGCAATTTTAGACTGGTCTGTGTTTCTTAATTTATCATAATAAAGGCACTTATATACCAAAATACCAAAGTAGGCGATGTAAGAAATATGAAATATTTGAATGATGCACTTAAGTACAGACGAAGTATCATTATATTAAATTTAATAAGACTTAAAACTATATTTCACAACAGAATTATACTTTTATGCTCTGTCATCGTTACTAAAGATATTATTTACACAAAACTTTTGCAATCAAAATACCTACCGCAAACATAACTGCAGATGAAAAACTTCAAGTGTTTATTTTCATTGGTTATGATATCAAGTTCATTCGACGTGAGAGGCTTTTACGATCAATCTTGACATTTACCTCGTGAAATATTTACTTACATAAAAGTGAGTGCTCAAAACTTGGCATTTAGTTCGCGATTGTTTTTATTTGCTGTTGATATTAACACTTGACATCATAATACACCTTTGTATTCGTCTTGGGTAAACTTTGATATTGGTAGTTTAAATACGCGAATACGCAATAAAATCACTATGCAGTCACTGTTCTTTTACGTAGTAAGTAAATATTTATAAAGTTTTTAGAGCATGGCATAAACTGCATGGTCTTTTTGTGACAAATTATTTTGTTTGATACTTTGATATAACCCGTCTGACCACGTCCGCTGACATCACAAAGCGCCGATGCTGCATTTTAGCTCGGACCCCCCCTTTTTTTACCCAGGGAATTCTGCATGCAGATACCCGGCCATGCAGGGGGCAGGGCCTGGTTATGTCGGGATGAGAAGTCCCTGAAGGGGATCTTCCCGACCGACTAAAACCTGATGGCTGTTGTACTGAGGGTTATCCTGCGGGATGCCATGTGTCGGGGCTGCGGGCACGCCGGAATACTCATCCGCAGCGGTTCGGACTCCCCTGCCTCAACACTTCCCCTTCATACACCCATCACTTTCCTAGCATCAATCCGTTGTCACCGAACTTAGGATTTAATTAGAATTAATTAAGAATACGCCCATTTTTGTAATGGAAATAAAATATAATCCTAGTACATACGAGTAGAAGAGTTTTTGGTTTCTCCTGCATCCTCTGGACCAAGCATTTATAAGTATAACTATTTTATACGTTTGGACTCTACACCTACTAAATTATATAGAAGCAAACAGAATTACATATTTAAATTTCAAGTTCTAGAATATTAAACTTAGTATACTATTAATATGTAAAGTAAATTTTATTGTGTTTTCGTGGAATAAACAATGATCCTGATTCACTAACAAAACAATTGACAAATCAAAATATCTAATTAATCCGTGGGTTGAATGTTTTTAAAGAACATTGCAGGCTACAAGAGGTTGTAAGTTTGTATGGTAAGCGGATTAATGCTTACATAATTGTAATACGTCCTTGCAAGGCCGTCTAGTGGGAGTGCGCAGGCGCACGGTTAACAAGCTCTATAGGGTTACCTCATGTCACTTTAATTTATTGGAAACTATAATAATTTGTTTCTTTTTCCAAACTTATCTCTATATAGGTAGCATGAAACAGAGTACCTTCCCGCCGTCTGAACGTTTAGATCATTTTAACTACGCAACGGTGTTTAATGCGGTATTCATCAATCATTGGTATTGTCCAGTACTTCATTCATTCATTCAATAGATAGTGATTCAAGAGGAAGTTTGAAATAATATAATGGTAGATACTCGGTGGGAAGTGGGAAGCGAGGGCGAGCATTCTAGGGATATTGACGTTATGTTGGAAAAATATGACAGAATTAAAGCACCTACTTTGTATAAAAATATTTTTTTCCTACTTAGGAAATTTTCACTCGTAGGTGTATTACTGTATGGGCTGCAATAATTTTCGCAGCTTCTAGCACGGACATGAATTCTAAGTATTTGAATGCAATCTTTTCTGAATATAGGTCAACCACTAATTGAGTAAAAAGGGAATTTTGATGTTGTGACAAGCAAAACTCGGGAAAGTAGCATACTTAGTGTACGTAAGTGAAAGTAGTATACGTTGTTTTTATTATTGGTCGATGTGTAGCAAAACGTAGACAGATCGAAAGGTGCGATTGGGCGCCCGTCTTTTTCGTAGTGTACAAACTCAGGAAAAGCACCCGACCCGCGCGACCCGTCGTCCATATCCAAATACATAGAATTAATAAAGGCGTCGACCCGCCTGTAACTGACCAAGTAAATAGCGGAAGATTAGTCTAGTATGTTTTGCATATGGATGTTCGCTGATGTACGCCGCCTAGCCCTAACGATTAAATATCAATCAAGAATGCTTGCGGATGCTATTTCCTTCCTATATCTCGTTTTACCTTATTTACTAGTTCGTATATTGTATGTAGGAAGGAAATTGGATTCCTTTAAGTATGCCGCCTTCTAGCATTTCCTAAACACAATAAGCATTAACATACTTTAGTATCTGTAGATAACCCTGCGATATAAAGTGCCGCCGCGTGGCGTGGGCATAGCAATGTATAATATTGCTAGTCGTGGGAACAATCGCATAATACGCTGCTTAAACATAACAACATACGTCCACGCCTTTTTCCCGAAGGGGTAGGCAGAGGTGTACCCACGACTCAGTCCCATAGTAGGTACACCCACATTTCGCCAGTATGTTATTGGTCCCATGTAATAGGGGTCGAGCCTATTGCCATCTACCGGGCACAGTTCCAGACTCCAGGCAGTAATTGAGAAATCCTAATGGAAAAATCCAATATTTGACACTGCCTGACCTGGGGATCGAACCCGGGACCTCTTGATTGGCAGTCGAGCATGCGCCCTCTACGCCACCGAGGCAGTCTACTAAAATAATATAAACATAATTCTTGGTTGACAATGGGAGGCCTTATCGCTTTAAGCTATCTCTTCCAGGCAACCATTCTTTGGACGGATAGGGGAATGATAGGATGAGTCCCTGCTTATACCGTGATGGGAAAGGTACACATTTTATTTCTCTTAAAACAAGATCTTATTATACTAAACTATACTAGTGTTATTAGAGTAAGGAAAGCGGCTTTGCCCGCTCGCAATTATGAAATATGGGAGTTTTATACCAAAACATCGACGCCCTTTTTGGACCCTTTAGAATGTGAATTATCAAAAATCTTTTCTTAGCACACGTCCAGACAACGATAACAACCACACATCCAGACAACGAAAACTACCCACATTTTAAGTTTCAAGTCTCTAGGATCAGTGGTTTGGTCTCTGCGTTGCATGTCAGTCAGTGAGTCATTTAGGAGTTTATATTACATAGTGATAATATTTATAGACCATTAAAGAAGTACCTTTGCACAGTTCTTTTATTTGCCTTGATTGCAAGATTTTGTATTTAAATTTAGTGATTAAAAATTGAACATCTTGAGATAACTTTCATAATATCAGAGTTTTTCGGCTTGAAAATGGCTTGAAACAAGTGGAAACGTCAAACGGTGCTGTTTGATGGGCTGTAGTTGTAATATTTAGTCAGTACAACATTACATGCACGACTTTCTCGAACGTAAATTTCTTTTTCATTCCTATAAGGAAAATTACGTATAAAATTTCAGCTTTCTTAGTTCAAGGGTAATAATAATAATAAAAATAATAATCGTTTATTGATCATGTATATTTCTGAACGTATTTGACTGATTTCAACTAATTTAATATTAATACGTATTTAAATAATGTAATTTAAATTAAATAGTAATTCTTACTTAACAAATATAGTATTGCCAAATATTTTCACTGTCATTCAGTCACGACTTTGATTTTTATATTAAGTTAGAATAGAATAGAATACTCTTTATTATCACCAAAATAACATAATACTTATAATATTATAATAATATAAACATAATTCTTGGTTGACATTGGGCGTTTAGGTATTTTATAGGTATTAATTATTCAGCACGGCTATAGTTATAATCTAAATTTTCCTTTATCCTGACCGGGTCTAGAAGTTACAATTTTCTTGTGGCGCTTTCCATTTCCGTCCACCACGTAGCAATGGCCGATTGGCATTTACCACGAAGATTTTACCGCAATAAAGGTAAAAATGTGGAAATGCCAACTTATGATACAATACAAAATACAGAAGTTGAAATAAATGCCACTTTTTATTGACAATTTGGTTGCTTTATGTTTTTATTGAATGCATATTCATTTTGGATAATTACATAGAATTAATAACCATTTAAAAGTTTATTTTTATGGCATATTTTCATCTTTGTATATGGCATCTTTGTAGTGGTAGGGTTCTTTTGCAGGGGCCGCCTGGGGAAGTACCACACTTTTGGCAGTTATTCATCCGCCAAGCAGTAATGTACAAACATTACTGTGTTCCGGGCTGAAGGGCAATGTTCCCAGAATTTTGAATATTTAAAACACTGGGTAGCACCGTGTCTGGTATGGGCAATCATGATGCCATCAGGCACCTGATTTGCAAGTCACTCACTATCATAAAATATTATGTACAATCTCGTGGGAGAATCTACTTAGAAGATTCTTGCTTCAATGGTATCTAATGTCTCTATTATAAATGCAAAAGTTTATGAGGATGAATGAATGGATGTTTGTTACTCTTTAACGCCAAAACTACAGAATCGATTGAGCTAAAATGCGGTATGTAGATGGTTTAGACCCTGGAATAACACATAGGGTAAATTTTATCCCAAAATTGTCATGGAAAAGAATACTACGCGGGTGGTACACAAGTAGATGTATGCCCGATGGTGAGCGGTTACCACCGCCTATGGATACCTGCAACACCTTGGGTATTGCCAATATGTTGACGGCCCTTTGTAGAGACTCTATTCACTCCCCTTTGAAGAGCCCCATGTTGTAGCTCAACGGGAAGACCGCAGCAAGGAGATCATTCCACAGTTTGCACGTATGCGGCAGAAAAGAACGGGAAAATTGCTGAGTGTGCGATATCCACGTATCGATTATGTGCGGATGAGCTCTCAGATGAAGGCAGCTGGTACGGTGATAGAACCGTGACGCCGGTATCAGGTTAAAAAGTTCATCAGAACACTCCACACTCCACACTAAAAAACAAAAATCAAATTAAGACATAATTGCAGCTTCTTGAAAAGACCGAATCCTTCTTTTAGACCTACAGAAGATGCTATACTAATTATATTTAGCCTTCACATAAATCATCTTCACTTTACAGTTACGTAATAATGTTAATTAGTTTACCATAATGGTGCCGCATTGTTGTGTTACGTGACTATAATAGCACCTTTTGGGCTGACATTGAATCGTCAATGTGCTTATTGACGTTGTTATGTGACGCTTATAACGCAACTTTAATAAAGACATTGATAAGCTATACAAAGCACTCAAAATTGTTTCATTAGGTACATAATATTATAGATGAATACAATAATATTATGTTCCCTTAAATTTTAAATTATCTTTTTGAGTGATCACTTGGAACTGCACATCGTTACTGTTTGTTATTGTATTCTTTTAAATAGTTTCGTTATCATAAGAATACTGACAAATAATTTACAAGATGTACAAGATATATATATATTATACTATACCTATCGTTTTTTGGACGCTAGGGGGAAAACTGGAATACTTATATAAAAATCGTTGCGGGGAATTTCCTCCGTAGACGCCCCAGCAACGTCCTGGACGACCCGGACGACTCTATCGCCGCCGTCACATCGGCGGCGCTAGGTTCGCCCAATCCTACCAATATACGCCAACAGACGCTCCGTTTTCGGTACTGGTGTCGGATACCAGATCCACCAACTCACACAATCACTCACACACCTCGCCGGCGAGGTCGAAGATCTCTCAGATCCTTCAGATCGGTTAGTTTCTCTCCAAATAATCAAACAGATCAAACCATTGATAGAGCCCTAGGACACTCCCCTTCTGGGGTGCCAGGGCAAGTCTGACCCCACGTATTCTGGCGACGGCCCAAGCCGAGGTTCGTACCGTCTTGGTGCCCTTGTGCTAGTCGCCCTTAAACTTTGGGTCGAGCGCCTCCTGCGCTCACCACTGCCCGGTAAAGCTGTAGAGGCCATCTGAGGCCAACAGAATAGGTCTTTAAAAAAAAAAAAAAAATCCGAACTTTTATTTTCAAATACCAATGTTTCCCCTTAAGGGGAAATTTTAGGGGGAAAAGCTACAAAATCGTGTCAACTAAGAAAACACACAAAAATAAAATCACTAAAAACTATAAATAGGTAATGTTTTGAAATACGTTTGAAATAAGTCACTCATTAGCTTACTACCATACTAACAAATAAGTACCTAATATTTTATAGTAGGTTATTTTTAATTTTTAGCCACTTTAACAAATATTTTTATTTAAAATAAAATAAAATTGCAGATAAGTAGTCGCCGCATAAACGTTAATTGCATGTAACCAATGTGGTATGCACTTTTGGTTTGTTAAAGTGAAAATTAAATTAACCACTTTTCGTCCCGATGTGGGCAAAAATTACCCATGTTTACTTACTCACATAATTATTGCGTAAACTTGTAATAAGCAATGATTAAAACTTATTGAAAAGAAAAAAGTGTCAATGCTAAATCACTTTAATATCAGAAGTTGAGTTTAAATTACACATTCGTAAAAATTACTTCGAAATATCTGAATTCGTTTTTACACGACATCTTAAAAATGTTGAAAGTTTAGGTGGCTTTCTGGTATGGTGTTAATATGGAATCTTCATTATAATCATTAATAAAAATAATTAATAAAATATATTCTTTATATTTGCCGCCCAATTATGAAACATATTACATATAAGGTATTATTGCTGGTCCGATCCGGAAGAGCCACAGAAAGTCTGCGTAAACCCATGAAGACACAGTAAGCTTCGTGCCATTCCATCCATGGCCAATTTTTAAAAAGGGATGTTTGGCATTAGTGCTAGTTTTTGTTAATTCAAAACATCCCATAATCTGTTTTATTGGTATTTTACCACAGAATACATGATTTTACTAACATTCTCAGTTGTCAACCTTTAATCGTATTGGCAAGCTTGTACGTATTTTAGATAATGTAATAGATTTCTTCGCTTCACTAGTGTGCAGGTAGATGAAAACAGGTGAACAAAGGCTGTGACAGTTTGGCACCCGAGAAAAGGACAATGATCTCAGTGGTCAAATGACATAGTCAAAATTGTAGGTAATTGTTGGATGAGCCTCGTACAGGCCGAAAATAGTGGCGTAAAAAAGAAGAGGCCTATACCCAGCAGTGGATGGATAGGGGCTGAGTAGATATAGATAGATAGAGTGAGTATGATCTCGTTGTTTTGCAAAGAAAAGCAAATAATAATTAAATTGCAAAACAAGTCATATTATAATGCAGTTGATAATCACATTTCATTCTGTGTAATAACATTCCAGCGGCAGCCTTTGAAATCAATACACAAGCATTCAATTAACATTATTTTTCGTCGTGCGTGCGTTAAGACACGGTCGCATTCTGTCGAACAGTTTTACTTTCTTCCAATAACTGATGCCTTTTCAAGACTGTGACGAAATCGCGACGTGATCGGAAAATGCATGAGATTATTAATTAAAAATACGATGAAAAATTCAACAGGATCTTGTTATCTCGTTGTATCGACGTTTACTGCGAATTTTGTTACGTAACAAAAATGTTTTAAACTGAGAGAAGATATCTGTAACAAAACGACACTTTTACCAAATTAATTTTTCATTTTCTATTTCTTTTCATTCTATTTTAACTTTCCTTTTCCTTTTTTCTTTGCCCTTTACCCTTTACAAGGTCTATTGACCACTAATTTTTGATATTCTGTACTCTACCATTTCAATAAGAATGTGTTGCGGTCCTTGCGGTGGATGCGGTCCATGTTGTGGTGAGCGGTGGATGCTGCTGCGGCTGTGGCTGCCCCAATATTACCATCTAGAAGTGTTATATGAAGATCTACTAGTCAAGAGCTTACCCTCGCTGCCAGATGGGGAGGTGAACCATGGCGCCTTGTCATGAGTGTGCGTCCTGCAAGCTTAAGCATGCGTCGGAGTATAAAGCGTGTAGTTCTGTGCTGATATAAATAATTGTTTCATTAGCGTAAATAACTTCTAACTTTGACATGAAACGCTCTAACTCGGTAATAATAATAATGTGCTTACGTTAGTACTAAAATGTGGTCGTGTAACTTAAACTACAACCATAAGCACATAACTATAAACATAACATACATTCACGCCTTTTTCCCGAAGGGGTAGGCAGAGGCGTACCCAGGTCTCAGTCCCATAGTAGATACACCCACATTTCGCCAGTATGTTATTGGTCCCATGTAATAGGGGGCGAGCCTATTGCCATCTACCGGGCACAGTTCCAGACTCCAGGCAGCTATTGAGATAATTCATAATGGAAAAACCCAATTTTTAACACTGCCTGACCTGGGGATCGAACCCGGGACCTCTTGATTGGTAGTCGAGCATGCGCCCACTACGCCACTGAGGCAGTCAACTATACAAGGCACATAACTATACATAGGTATTATAATCATAGTTTTATATTATTAATGGTTTACGTGTACAAGTTTGACTGCCCCGGTGGTGTAATGGACACAAACTCGACTAGCGATCATGAGGTCCCGAGTTCGATCCCCAGGTCAAGCAAAGTGTTAAATATTGGATTTTTCCTTCAGCAATTATCTCGATAATTTCCTGGAGTCTAGAACTGTGTTCGGTAGATGACAATGAGCTCGCCCATTACACACTGGTGAAATGTAGGTGTACCTACTATGGGATTGAGTCCATGGTACACCTCTGCCTACCCTCTCGGAAAAAACGTATGATTGTATGTGTATGACGAGATTTTTATTTAAAGTTTTTTTTACTATAATAAACACCATTAAGAACTGCCTTGACGTAGTTAAAATGTACCGTACAGTTAAAGCCATATAGGGTTAAATAGGTGCAAAAATAACGGCTGTTCTGTAGACACGTTTGTCCCAGAAGGCTGAGCAAATAAGAACAGAAGAGCGGTATTGCCATAAACAATCCAGGTATTGACGACGACGTGCCTTGCATTCTTAGGATGCACTGATTTACTATTCGATTTTGACGTTGATAATGATTTTCAGGGTTCCGTATTCCAAAAGGAAAAATGAAACTTTACAGGATTACTTTGTCCGTCTGTCTGTCCGTCTGTCAAGACACTTTTTAACGGGAACGTGTGGAGGTATCAAGTTGAAATTGATATCAACTACTCAGATCTGCGGTCCCTTGTGGCTGTAAAAAAATCATACTTCTAAGTTAACCCAATCTAAAATTATGGCCATTTTACTGCATATTTCCATACTTTGCGCAAGTAACTAATAGGTGAATGTTCTTGTTATCTAGGTATGGAACCCTACACTTTGAATACATACTTATCCCTTAACAATATATTTTTATGTTAATAATGTGTAAATCGTGTTTTCATAATCAATCATTATAAGTGCACACAAATAATTATTAACAATAAATGAATAATAAAAATTATCCAAAAAAATAAAGACTACTTCTATCGCAATTTTTTTTACGTATTCCAAATATTAAAAATTATTTTACTACAACATTACCAAATTTATTATTGAACTTACTATGGGACAGCGAAATCTGTGTGCGAATCGGGAGTAGTGCGAAACGAGCCTAACCCGAATTATTATAGAATATGTCATCGACCATTTAAATTAATTACTGTTTTGAAAAGTTTCCAAATTATTAATTACCTATATTGTAGGGTTGATGTTATTTTGTGACGCGCATGCTACGGATTCTGTGAACGTTTTGGTGGTTTTATGGAAAGTATTAATGGCAACGTGTGGTTTCACGGAGATCTATGGCATGTGCGAGGGCGCGATGGAAACACAGGGAGGTGGATGCCAGCGCGACAGATGATTGTAGAGCGAGATTGAAGATGGTGGGCTTGGAATAAATCATGTAAAATATGCTGAAGTGTTCGAGTATTATTTAATGGAAAAGGCATGCTTACACTATGTTATACTGGCCTAAGACAAGTAAATACTAGGTACTGAATGTATTACAATTACTAAACCTGTACTACATTGACAGATCTCATGAATTATACAATGGTTAGTCTAATCGCAAAGATCGATCTCATCCAGGCAACCTTTGACTGGAATCGAAAGGAGTGAGAAAGGTTAAAGAAGCTAGGCACAATGTACAAGCAACTTGACCAAACGAAACATGAAAACTTAAATGGCAACTTTCTAAATAAAACATTGCTAACATGTTAAGATGACAGCCAATACATGGAACGAGATGTCGATGACCATTGTAATGATAATTTTATGCTTTTACTATAGAAGATAATATTATTATGTACGATGGATCCGATAATATTTACTTACATGATCTCGGCGAATGTAACTTACATTGTGATGTTATATTATTATAATTATAATATTACATCATCACGTCCCATAGTGGGTACACTCATACTTCGCCAGTACTGTTTTTAGAGTTCCGTACCCAAAGGGTGTAGAAGGAACCCCATTACTAAGCCTCCGCTGTCCGTCCGTTCGTCCGTCTGTCACAGGGCTCTATCTCATAAACCGTAATAGCTTGACACTGGTAATGTTCACAATATATTTTATTCCTATTGCCGCTATAATAACAAATAATAAAAATAAAATAAAGTTCATAACTTCTACATACTTCATACTTTTTTCTAGTTTTAGTAATAATTTTATTTGGTAGGTGAGGAGAAGTGACACCTATTATAAATATTTAGGTAAATGGTGGGTAGGAACCCTTTATATTCGTGTTTTATTCGCCTTTGACCAGTTTATTAATTCCCATGTAACAGAGGGAGATTCTATTGCCATCTACCGGGAACTGTACCAGACTCCAACCATTGAGTTATTTCACGATGGAAAATCCAAGCCTCTATTACCTACCAGAATAATAGAAGCTTAGTGCGCCTACTATATCATTCTCATATTTTCCATTTCGTTTTGAGATTCTCGTATAAACGCACTGCAATGTCTAAAAAAAAGTACATTCACCAATCACATCACACGAGTCAAAATATTAGCTTTGTTTCAACCTATCTTTAAAGCTCGAATGTCGGAGGTTCGGTCAAGCAAAATGTTATTCAGTGAACTATAATGTGATACCTTTTTAAAAGCTTTTATTTAACTTGCAATGTATGTAAGTATGTTTGTTCGGGTGAAATCTTTGAACTCAATTTTGACGGACTTCAACCAATTAAGCTGAAATTTTTAAAACATTGTCTTACACAACCGTCACGTCCTGTCTGTAAACCTTTACATAAGATACGGGTCATACTTTGTACACGCATAACTCTTGTTATAATAACCGTGTGAAACATGCGTAAGGAAGTAAGTTCTCGTATTGCTATTATTGTGAATAACCTGTATCCGTACTAGTTCTCCGGACAAATAAATCAATTTAAAGCGACAGCAGACCGTTTTCCTATAAGTAAAAGTCTGTCCCTTAGTGAAGGACGGCCGCCTTAAATATTCAAAGAACGCGTAACAGTTAGGAATACTTATACTCGTAATTGATAGTTTCAGCATTATTTTAGTGTTAGTGGGGTACCACTTGTAGTGGTAGGCCTCTTTTGCAGGGGCCGCCTGGGGAAGTACCACACCCTTGCCAGTTATTCATTCGCTAAGCAGTAATGTGCAAACATTACTGCGTTCCGGTCTGAAAGGCAATGTTACCAGCAAAATTACTGGGCAAGACGTGTTTCAACAACTAATATCCCAGGGTGACAGGCGCAGTGCAGTGCCGCGCAGAATTTTGAATTTTAAAACACTGGGTGGCACTGGGTCTGATATGGGCGATCATGATGCTTACCATCAGGCACCTGATTTGCTCGTCTTGTTACTCACTATCATAAAACTTCAAGAAGTAACTTCAAGTTTCTTTTAATGTTCACATAAAAATATTTTATTAGAAACTAACAGGATATCAAAGATATAATATGAATAGGTTAGTGTACTTGAATGAACAGCAAATTAAACACTTCCTTGGAGTTCTTTTGACCTCCTTTCCGCTTCATCGCCAGACAGCTTAATTGTTTAAGTACCAAATATATACCAAATGAAATTAAAGCTCAATTAAACACCAAGAAGTATTTAAATTGTTTAATTATGCAGACGCTGGACATGTAAAACTAAATTATATTAGATAGGTTTTATTTAGGCCACGGACCGGAAGGCGAAGCGTTGGCCGACCCGCCGCAAGGTGGACCGACGCTCTGGTCAAAGTCTGGTCAAATATTTGCCGTGGATGCAAACAGTATAAGTACCTAACCACGTTTCTAAGAATATGGCTATGTTCAACAGTGGACGTCTTTTGGCTGATGATGATACTGTCGTCACAATGGAATATTTTAATGATTTGTAAATAGGTGTAAATTATTTAAAGTTTGTATTAAGTCAGTCCGTATCCAACCACTGCTGAGTATAGGCATCTTAGTTATGCTACTCTTTCCGGTCTTTTATCAGTGTCATCCAGATTTGACAATGACATCCGACCATCGGGCTGTTCGTTGTCCTATTCTCGGTACCAAACAGTCGCAGCCTTGGTCCACCTGTTTACATCCGCTATTGCCAAGTGTAAGTGTCCTGCCCCCTTTAGCTTAGCTATTCGTACACCAACCGTCTTTTACCTTCATTTTTAAATCACCAAGTGATCAATTTAATTATGATACTATTCTCACTTTCATATTGAGGTCTGAGGCCCTTCCGTTATCGTTTTGTCACATTTGATTAATGTTTTACGATAGTTATCATGTTATGTCATATGATAAATAGCGGTTAATTAGACGCATTGTGTTTTGACAGGTTATATAGTGACGTTTATTGTTATGTGACAGGTTATATTGTGACGTTACTAGTTATTGTGATGTGAATTATGATTCGTTACTCGTTTCGTTTCCGTTTGCACCAATGAAACTGATGGATATAGATTTATTGATCGATCGATCAATAATTTGATTCATTTAACATTATCGTCGTTATGTTAATGTAGTTGTTATGTAATTTAACGACTGCCACAGTGGCGTAGTAATCGTTACTGCAGATCATGCCCGTCCCGGGTTCGATTCTCAGTTAAGGCAGAGTGTTATTGTATTTTTTCATTAAGTATATGAATTTTTTCAATAACAGCCTGGGAATTGCCCCCGGTTAATGGCAATAGGCCCCCTATTACATGGGACTTAAAGAAATATAACTGGATAAGTGTGGTGTACCTACTATATGATTAGATACGTATCTAATAACATAACATACAATTACGCCTTTTCCCGAAGGGGTAGGCATTAGTGTACCCAGGTCTCAGTCCCATAGTAAGTACACGTGGATATGTACATACATGGAACATTTCGTCAGTAAGTATTTTATTGGTCCAATCTTATAGAGGGCGAGCCTATTCTAATCTACCGGGCACAGCTCCAAACTCCAAGCTGTCACTGAGATAATTCCCAATGGAAAAATTCAAATCTTGAGCCCGCTACGCCACTACGTAGTATTATTATCTTTTCTGTGACGCCATCGTGGCAGTCTTAGTATGTACCTTAGTTGAAAATGTGATACTATTATCCCCGTAGATACATTTATACATCCATATGACTTTCATCCCTCGGCTTAACATGTCCAGGCTAGTCTTCCACTCTTTAATTTCACATTATTGAACTAAAAAATTGATTCACAAAGACCGCGAGTTATTTCTTGATTCAAGTTCAATTAAGCTGGACAGTCGATCATGTGGTCTCCGGTTTGATCCCCAGGTCAGACAGTGTTATTGGATTTTTCTTAGGAATTATTTCTGTAACAGCTTGGAGTCTGGAACTATGTCCGTTAGATGGCAATAGGCATTGGCAATTGTGGGGTCGCCCCCACATGGGACCAATAACATGCTGGCGAAATGTGGGTGTACCTACAATGGGACTGTCCTGTGAACACCTCTGCCTACCCCTTCAAAGAAGAAAAGGAAAAAGGCGCACTTTTGTACGTCAATAAAGATAAACAGTACTGAGTCTACCTTGCGTTCGGAAAGATACCTCTACAAGAAGAACGCACAAGAAACTTGTAGGGCTTAATTTTTTCATCAAATAGTTTCACAATATTTGGTTTGGTTACATTCTTTTTCTTTGAAGGTGCCGCGAGGCGACTATGCAGAAGTTTCCAGGCATCTTTGTCCTCTATGTACTGATTGACTTTATAATAAGCCTTCTTTAGTAAAGTAGATTTTATAAAGGTATTGAATTTACCCTCTGAGAGCCTTACTTATAATAATTACAGTAGTACTTATAATAAGTAAAGTAGGTATCTACCTACCTATGAAAACATAGCGACGACCTTCACGCACTTTGCATCCAGCAGGTAATACGCAGAATAGATACACACGCAAGCTCGTTGACATCTCTACCACATTTCGAATGCTACGCAATTGCCACCAACTTACGACAAACACACGAATATTTTCGCAAGATGCAACTGTTTTAGGCCTTGACTTGCTTTGTTTTATGTAAAGACCTGTACATAATATATACAAGGCTATTTTTATGTATATATGTGGACGAGTGTGTAAATATCTTGGCGCTACTGTATTTCCTTAATTGGCCCCTTCTGCAATAGACGCTACACTAGTGATGCCGATTACAATAAGTAGCTATCCGAAGTTTTTGGGCAAATTGATAATTCTGTTCCACGGTTGGTACACGGAAGAAGAAAAGTAAAGAAGTGAGTAAAACGTAGTCTGATGCGTTATTATTATACTAACAACTCATATATATCTTTTACACAATAATCGGAGAGTAATAGCATTATGGATACTTATATAAAGATAATCTTTATGTTATGCAGGGTGCGTTAGAGATAATATTATGTTTGTTTATTTTTACCTTTTTAGTGAATAGTTACTTGGCTTATCCACTTAGGTATCTGTTAAATCTGGAGAGAAAACTATCACAATTTTAAGAGTTCAGTAACCCTGAAAGTTTTTAAATTATACTTTGCCTAACGCCTACAAATAGAGCTCGAAGAAAGTGCAAAAGTAAGCGCCTAGTTGGCGCTAGAAAGCTTATCCTAATGTTGCTTTATCTTTATTTGCGTTTTCGTAACATGGCCATATCGCTCGCCCACTACACATTTGTAGCTATTTTTCTACTAGTTGTTTAAAATAGAAATCAGATAAATGACTTTTCGTTTCCAGAAGATTTTGTTAAGATGTCGGCATATTCTTGAGAAAACGATATAAATCTGCTCTGAATTAGCTCAATGACAATTGAGTAAATTTGAATATTACTACAACTAAAGACATTTTTGAATTTAGACGGTAATAGGTTTTTACGATTTTTGTTTCATCTTTGTTTCAGAAATGAAAATGAACCGTTTTCTTTTCACCAAAAGAATGACAAAAACCTAAGTCGCAGTAAAAGAGGAAAAACTATTAAATCGATTTCATTTCAGAATTCAGATACCTAAGTCTGCGATTTCGATTCAGTTTTCAAGTTCTATGTATTACTATGCCATAAAACAGGTTCCTTTCAAAATGTTGATATACCTACCTATCAGTATCCATAACAAAAATACATTGCCAAATAAACTTTCATTCATGCTAAAATCTCATACTAATTTATTGTAGTCTTCGCCCACGCCTCTATAAGTTTCTTTCTCTCAGTTTAACACAAACAATAAATAAATCGTGGTTTACAGATATTACAATCTTTTACGTAGAAAAGTTTGCAGTTCACACGGTTCAAAATTATTAGTCATGTGCAAGTCATGACACATCCTAATTGGTCATGGCTATTAAATATGAGGCAAAGCTCGAAAAGTCGCGAGCCATATCGAGAACTATGGTGAAGCGATTCATGGTAAAGACACAAAAGCTTGTAAAACACAGTGATACGAGTACTTTCACTCACTCCCGAAAAGGCACGTAGGTTTTGTGGCAACAAATATGGGAATTAGTCGATTAAAGTCAGTGAAAGTGTCAAAACGAAAAATGTGCAGCGTGGAAAAATAATTACGATGCACTTCAGCAGCCGCAATAGCTACTGCAAATTAATAATTTCTACGTGTTTTTATAAGGCATTCCGTAACCGAGTGTTGCTGTACGTATTTGACTGATTTCAACTAAGTTAATACGTATTTAAATAATGTAGTAATTCTTAGCAAATAAATAAATAATATTGCCAAGTATTAATGAATGCTGTATGCGACTGTACCAATTATATCTTTAATGTAATTTAACACCGGTCCTTTAGAATGTTGTCGATATTCGTTTACGGTCGAATGTCCCGCGGTCCACTCAATTTCGTTCCTTCAGACGTAGTATCCCCAAAAACTGCCAAAAGTTTGGATTCAGATTTTCGCCGTTCGCTTGGTTATATATATTTATTTTAGAGCAGTGGTGCAATCACTACATGTAATCGTCCACCGAATGTTACTATTAAATATCAAAAGCGACAAAGTTCAAAGTTCTTCAGTTATAAAGTTGTCAAATAAATGATAAAGTATCGAATAGAGCATCAAACTGTTCTCGCTCACGGAAAATTGAGCTACGTTTGTATCATAAATCAAAATGATGCTGACAAACTGATGGAATTATCTCATATTTCAAGAGATTTCTCCTGAAAATGATGAATTAGGTAACATCAAATTTACATCATCGGAGAACATTAAAATATAGTAGCATAATCATATGATAGTAGATGACTAGCCACTTTCTTTTAAAATTAATAAAACTATAGCATTCTTAACACAACATCATGAAAGACGTGCCAAATCAATTGACCTCTCCAAAGCTCCTGACAAGAAGCACTTAACATTCTATATAGCTCTTTAAATGAATAATATCAGTTACATAAAAATGTATTGCGAAAATAAAATACTCAAATTGTAATTTGGACTAGCTGTGAATGATAATAAAGCACGGAGCGAGTCCGAACATAAACTCAAATCTGTACCTTAACGATAATAACCTAAGGTTGAAAATTAATAGAAATGGAAATCTTAATCCAATAAGATAAGGTACCTGTCGTCAATTGTAGCGCAAACTCATCCATCATCAGAAAAGTATGAAACCTATGCATCTTCAACAGTTAAATCACGGAAGTTTGCTTTCTATTTCTCATAAATAAAGCTTATTTTAGTATAGCCAAATACGTTCACATCCGCAAATAGAATGTAGGAATTAAATGAGGCAGATGATCACGCGTCAAGTCTTACTTTAAAGATACTATCATATCGTGACCAGGAGTCACATCGAGCGGTATTTGATCTTTTTACGACTGATTGGCTATTTGAAATTATCGACAGAGTTATTAAAAAAAATGTGGCCTCTTCAAAGCGAATAAGTTTATTGAACTTGGAAGTTGGAAGCTTTATTATGCCCAAAAGAAATGTTATTTTCTCATCAAACAGCCAAGATAAGATTATTTCTTTTGTCCTGATTTGGAGTCACGATTCTGTCACGCCTTCATCCTCTTCTTCAATCATTTGTCAATTCGAGATGTCAGTACAAGGAATTTGTTGTTTCGAAATATAATTCGGAAACAACGGTTGGACGAATTCTACTGTGGACTTTTTTTAATAGCAGATATTATATCAGTTACGATTTACGATAAAACAACAAGTAACGCACGTCACGAGAACAGCGAAAGTATTCTTAATGAGTTGTACCTCGGGCTATCAACGCCATACAACGACCTCAAACATCAAATTGGCTCTCATTTGACACACTCTTCCGACTAGAAGAAGCTCTGTGTTCGGCCATTGAAAAATGAATCTTTTTACGAAGCACTTCGAAACAAATTGACTCGCAGGTGATGATCACAACTGCAGCCACAGTGGAGCCTATTCAGTTAATGAAATCTGAGGCAAATTAGAATGTGATGCCGAAAGATAAGGTCGAAATTAGTTCGGTGTAATAAAAATATTGACGGCGTTAGATCAATGTTGATTATTTTATACTGACAAGCATATTAGCCAATGCCTTTGTCTAGTTTGAACGTATTAGCTGTGATAGGTGATTGAAAGAGTCCAGATAAGGGGACCAGACGCGGTGTTCAATTAACCAGTTCATTTGATAGTAGGTATATTATGAATGGAATTACACAGGCGATATGACCGTCTGTTACTCAATGTGAGTTAACTAGTGAAACTTTCTTAATCGAGCGTACATTGTCAGATACAAAGACTTATTTATGATCACTTTCACATCATCTGATGGTATGAAACAAAGAAGGTCAGGAGTAGCCAATTATCTGTCACAATTAACTTCATTCACTATGATGAATATGAACAATAAGAGAATAACATCTTTGCACTGATTTGTTCGTACAGAGATACTAATTCTAACCCAATAGTTATTAACAAACCACCACTTACGCTAAAACGTTTGAAACTCCATGATATTACCGCAGCAATCTCTCACAGTGTGCACTTAACCTGCATTCTGTACGTAAACAATAACCCATGTTCCAACCAATACTTAGTTCCATAAATGTGGAGACTCACGACACATGACCCTGGCTTTTACTCGACCATTGAAAGCGATCTCAGCGCGAGAAAGCACTGTAATTGTATGGAATTCATTTAATACCACGATGAGGAATCTGATTATGCTGAGAAAATGTCCCAATAGACTTAAGCAGTTTTAATGATTTACTCAAAAAACCTTTATGCATTTAATACGTCATGTCTGCAAGCCTGAACTTTCCCTTGAGCTTTTCCTGTCCAGCAACTTTAGTATTTAAATGCGGCTGATGCAAATCGCTGGTACTTGTAGATTTTCACCAGTCAACGATTGTTACGGACGATGTTGTGACAGAGTCGACATAAGAAAACATATGTGCGAAGACGTTGGACAGCGAATTGAAGCGTATTACCATAATTCGTGATAGATGATATTCTAGCAATGATAATATCAAAGAAATAGATGACTGTAATGGCAGTTACACATGACACTTAATAATCTCAATGGCCATCAAGACACAAGACATTGACTCTTTGATCGATTTTGACGAAAGTGAATGTGAAATTTGAGCAGCATCAAAGAAAGCAAGAGTAGACATTATATTAGCATGTGTAACTACCGGTAGACTTTTGGTAAATGACTTATTAAAATTATTTGTAGGCGTTGCAAAAACTACGTAAGATGTTTGAAGTCGTGAACGTGTAGCCAGTGATACCGATCTAATAGGTACGAGTACATTGTTTTCTATTACGTGATACATCTACGTAAGGTATGTAACATCGTTTTTGACGTCAGATACTAACGTAGGTAGAATCACATTTGTGTAATATAATATAACCAGCTGGATCCAATCAAGCTCGATAAATTATCAGAGTAACAAAGCCTGATATAATTTTACGCTATCAGAAAGAACCTAATTTGAGTTTTACCTGGAATTACTTTTAGAAAAATGTAGATGCCGAGTATTCTCGAGTATTTACTTAACGGTTCTAATAATAATTATTATTGAAGTTTATTGCTTATTTAATTCACAAGATATGAACTGTCATAAGTTTGGTCAAAACCAGCTTTAAATCTAAAGATTAGAAAAGCTTAAAAGAGAGTAGACATTTTTTGCAAATCTGCAATTTTATCTCGTGTGAAAACGTTTGCGAATTTTAAGTGTTCATAATGCCATATCTTACGTATATCGTTCCTGTCCGCCCATAATATGGTTGTTTATGGTTCTTACGGTGTTGGGAACAGGTTTGTTGGTTGACATCAGTAAACCGTTAGCCGTAGCGTTGACCTGTGCCTTTCTTTGTGCTACTGATTGTATGCTAAATTAACACGGTCTGTATTTATTTATTTATGCTTCTTACGTCTAGTGGCAAGCGCCATGAGGTTCTAAGTTCGATTGGCAGGTCAGGAATTTCGATAGATAGTAATGTCATTACAAGCTTTTATTTCAAAAAACTTTTCAACTTATAGTCCTTCTTACAAGTGAAATCTGACGCATTTTTCACTTTGATTAAGCGGTACTATACTCGGTACATGGATATATAAAACTTAAGCTTAACTTTGTAGCTTTACGAGAACTTTTAATCTAATTTAGTCCTAATTTGGTACTACTAGGTTTAAACTTACTTTTAAAACTATTCATATAAAAAGTTTCAGTATGCTTGGCGCATTGGTGCCTACAATTAAGAGGCCGGCGAAAGACGAATTCCCCATACAAACGTAATAAGTCGTAAAGCTACATTATTTACAATCAGAGCATATTTCCAACATCATCTCAGCAATAGGACGTCCACTGCTGAACATAGGACTCCCCCATATTTTGAGGGGTTTTGCCAATACTTTTTATTATTATTTATTATTTTTTTCAACATGCAACTATATTATTCGGAACATACTACTAATATTAGAATAAATGTAAAAGTTTGTGAGGACTGCCTCGGTGGCGTAGACAGCGCATGCTCGACTGGCAATCAAGAGGTCCCGGGTTCGATCCCCATGTCAGGCAAACTGATAAATATTGGATTTTTCCATTAGGAATTATCTAATTATCTCAATAACTGCCTGGAGTCTGGAACTGTGCCCGTTAGATGGCAATAGGCTCGCCCCCTATTACATGGGACCAATAACATACTGGCGAAATGTGGGTGTATCTACTATGGGACTGAGTCCTGGGTACACCTCTGCCTACCCCTTCGGGAAAAAGGCGTGAATGTATGTTGGATGGATGGATGGGTTACTCTTTCACGCAAAAACTACAGAACCGATTGGGCTGAAATTTGGAATGTAGGTAGCTTAGACCCTGGGATACTTTTTTCTCGATATTCCACGGGAACGATGACTACGCAGGTGGAACCGCGGGGCACAGCTAGTCTATTATAATTAGGAACCTAGATAAATAACAAAATACTTATATTTTTGATTTATATTTGAAAATGCCTAATATTTTAGATTTTTATCATATTTTGGTACTTATATTTTGGATTTAGGTATTACGTTTGCATGGGGAATTCATCGGTCGCCGCCCTCTTAAACAGTTTATTTCGAAGGCTATACGAGTACTCTACGAGTATAACATACAAATTGTAGTATTTAGGCACGTTTCATTGGACATCAAATTAAATAAGAGTCATAACCAGATAATTATAACTAAGATTTAATGGCCTGCAGTTACGTTAGCAAATTGGTGTGGTCTAGAACTAGTTAGCCTGACTATTTATTGACCTCAGATTATCTGCTACATTTCATAACCAAATTATATGAGTTGATATAAATAAAGTAGCTTAATGTCTAGAAGTGTGACTGGAGACCTAAACTAGTTCAGTGAATGTTTACGATAGAAAGTTCTTAGCAATAATAAAGGTGAGTTAAAAAGGATTCTCGTAAAAGACTAGCTTTTGTTTACAATTTTATTTTTAAAGAACTAACTTTTAATAAATTATTCAAAGCCCAGGAAAATGCTGATGTCTGTGAAACATCGCGTGTCACTGCAAATAGGGTTTTGCTTGTTCCTATTTGAAATTCTTATTTTCATTGTTTTTTTACTTCCTGTTGTTCTGTCTAGAAAACGTGTTTTGGTTTTACAATTTCGTTATTGAAAATTTTACAGAATTTTGAAGACTTTATAAGATTGTTTAAAGTATAACCTCATAAAAATTCATAATATTTATCTAGCTTTATGAGAGTTTTATAATAAAAAATTAGTACTCTAGTGATAATATTAAGTTCTTTGCATACGTAAAAGAAATCAGTTTTCCTCATTGTGAGGTTATCTAGAGCAAAATGCTGCAGGAATAAGAACTATGTTTCGAAATTGCCGCTATTAGAGCGTCTCAGTTTCCCCACATGATGTGAACTGACGGCCTATTCTACCCACCCATCCAAGACCTGTCATTGCTTTGTTAGTCCATGACAATAGCTTCTAGGCTTTCCATGCCGTTCAGTACTGCTGCGGTTCTGTACAATAAAACCGTTTTACAAACCTTGACCGTGACACTTCCTAAATCATTTGCCAGATTTTTATCGGTAATGTCTTAATCACTTTCATTCTTAATTCGTTTCATCGGATGTAAATATATTTGGCGTAAAATTTGTAATTTGATTAGTTTACCGAACAGATTTCTCTCTCGCAGTATCCATTTCGCAGTGGGAAGTCAGCTCTAATTGAATTTTGAGTCATCTTTTTTGAGAGCACCTTAATGGAGACAAATGTGTAATCCAAAAGAATAACGATGTGTTTCCATCACAGATGCAATGATGCTATAGAAAGTAAGAACGACTTGGATAAAAAATAGGAAGTTTCTATTAAGCTGAGTGATAACTAACTTCTCGGTTCCAACAATGAACCCGAGCACCTCGCTCCAGTTCCCACTCACTCAGTTTCTAATCTTAGGCCATAATGAACTCGCCATATTCACACATCCGACTTTACGTTCATTAGTTTGGAAAAACTTGTGCTTCCGATTAAGAACTCTATGAGAACGCAGTCGAACAAGAGTCTTCCATTATAAAAAGCTCGGTTTTTCAAGTTCTTTTGTTTCGGATATGTCGGTACATGATACGGCTATCACTTCATCTTTCTCCGGAAACAGTTCACTTTTTGTAAGTAACTGACCTTGTTGTCGGTGAAACGAAAGTAAAGCTATTATGTCGGTAACCTCGGGTCGAAGATCTGTCGCAGGGCGGCCATCTGTAGGTACTTCTATATTTAAATAAGGCCCGTTAGACGGAATCACGAAGATAATTTCACGAAGTTAGCGTCACGTCGCGATGTTCGTCGCAGATAGTGTCACGGTGAATCGTATTCAAATCGTTCCGTGAATTATTAAATTCCAAGTATAGTAAAGGTTATCTCAAGGATCTATTCAATTGGGGATGCGCGTCTACTCACGACCACGGATCTTACATAATATGACGACGTTTCACTCTCAAACAATGATGGGCTCAATAATTAAGCTGCAAAGGTCGCGAAGGTGTCTAATGAGCGTCGTTAACTAGAATCTAAATCAATTTCTCTACCTGAGGCGACTGCCATATTTCGGTCGTTTTGATATTTGTGCGGTCATCGACACTTTCTATGCTGTTTGGGAGTGTGGGTTTGTGTAAACAAGTGAGAGCAAGGTAGTGTGAAATGTGTGGTTACCTGCGGTAATCTCGCGAACGTGACTTTAGCGTGGAGGTATAAGAATTGCCCTTTGCCGGTTGATTACCGATTGATACCAAAGCACGGGGTAATGACACTATTACTCTTGGGCTTATGAGTGTGTTTGTTACGTTACTGTTTACATAACTACAGTAGTTCATTCATTTAAGATTCTTTTGGCTGGTCACTAGTTATCTTATATTTTTGTTGGACCTAGTTTAATTCCATCTCTGTTTAGCTTTTCTGTCTCTTGTTCTATTTTCATATTATCATGTATAAAGTTTTAATTATTTATTTATCAGTAACTAGTGTTAAATAATAATCCACAAAATCTATCATTTGTTAACTACCTATAAGTTTAACTAAAACAATGTATGTTTTTTTTATCTAAATAACGTAAGTTTTATGATAATCTTCAAGTCAATCTTCTTTTCTAGCAATTTTATCACATCCTTGATCCTCTTGTGCCTTATTAAAGTTGTTAACAATGCAAATAACTGGAGTTAATATCCCACCGTGTTATGATAATTGCAATGATGCTCCTTTAAAGTTGATTGTAGTTTTATAATGCTTATCCATCACTTTGTTGATGTTAATGCGACCATTTACATTGTAGTGGCAACGGTTTTTATTATGTGATTCATTCCTAGTAATTGTTTTAATACCATTGCTTATATTATGTGATTTCCCATTCTTATACTTAGCTGAGTAGGGCTACATCTCATTTTTCTTTAGGTGCCACTTTCTATCGAAGCTAAGTTAAAAGTCGACATTATAGTCGCAAACCGAAACTTTTCCGAACGCACGGTAGACTCATTACTATGTGTATCTTTATTGAAGTGCAAAAGTGTCATTTGAAAAAGCCTATTTATTTGAATAAATCTTTTAGAGTTTGAGTTCAAATTTAATTTGCCGACTTAGAATTTGGACACTAAGGGAAACTTATACTTTTGTTGTATCATCGGCAATGACTTAAATAACTATAACAAATCCTTCGTATTATAAGAATTTGTAAGAGCTTAATTCGTTCTAAAAGTAACAAACTGAATTCTATGTGGCACAATAACTATGAACTCACGAATGTCATAAGCAATTTGAGGTAATTCGCAAGGAACTAGTTTTTCATATCATGCCACTGTGCAAATAGCTCGGCACGACCACAATCTCGATTTGACTTTACTATTGAAACTCGATGTGTATATTCTTCATTCTCCGGTCGCATTTAGTTCGTCTATTATCTGTTATGTATATCGATGGTGAAGTGCCAAGACCTTCTATCTGTACATTTAATGAAATAATTGAATATTTACAATTCAAAAAACATTACATACATTCACGCCTTTTTCCCGAAGGGGTAGGCAGTGGTACACCTCTGCCTGTGTAGTAGTAGTAGTCCTGGGTACACCCAGGACTCAGTCCCATAGTAGATACACCCACATTCAATACCGCCTAATTAACCAAAAACCAAACTAATTTTTGGTCCTGTCAGTAATAACTTATTAGTTAGGAGTTATTAGTTAGTAAGTGAGAAAACACGGGCTACATATAGGTATAGCTACATATAACTGTGCCCGGTATATGGCAATAGGCTCGCCCCCTATTACATGGGACCAATAACATACTGGCGAAATGTGGGTGTATCTACTATGGGACTGAGTCCTGGGTACACCTCTGCCTACCCCTTCGGGAAAAAGGCGTGAATGTATGTTATGTTTATAGCCCATGTTTTCGAGCATATCAAAAGACTGGGTATATATAGATATACCCAGACTTTTGATAGGCGTACACGGAGACCATTTTAAGTCCAACGTGTAGAGGCCCCTTTGAGCTTTTAAAGCGCGGTGCTAAGCAAATTCGCCCTCTCGCTCAGACGTACCCACATTTGTGAAGATTTTAAGTCCAACGTGTAGAGGCCCTACACGTTGGACTTAAAATGGTCTCCATGTACGCCTATAAAGATATTGGGCCCGTGTTTTCGAGCGATATAATAATATTATCATAATGGTTTATTTTCGAGAACACTTGGTACAAATAGTCATAGAGCTGTGATATCACTAGGTATTATGAATTATTATATAATGCCTTTATTATTTAACCTTCTTCCTACATTTGCAAGAAAATCGTTATGTTAATATTATTAAAAGTTATTTTTATGGCTAAACTCATAACAATATTTAGTTTTTTTTTTATTTTAACTAATTGCGATGCGCTATTTTTCAGGCATTTTTCAGACTACACCGGTAGGTACATTATAGGAACGTTCATAAATATATTCTTTGTTTACAAATGTTAATGATACCTTGTCCACTAGACCGTTTCGTGACCGTCACGTACCGTGTGAAACAAATACATATTTCCCCTCCTGACCGTACCAACTTCCGTATTTATAA
The DNA here is from genome assembly GCA_947063395.1 of Hemistola chrysoprasaria. Classification (NCBI taxonomy): domain Eukaryota; kingdom Metazoa; phylum Arthropoda; class Insecta; order Lepidoptera; family Geometridae; genus Hemistola; species Hemistola chrysoprasaria. The sequence continues at coordinate 14,642,364 of OX346714.1, forward strand.
CTACCTACTAAGTATGAGTAGAAAAACATTTTCTAAGGAACTTATGAAGGAAACGAAACAATGTTAAGTAAGATCCAAGAATCGGTAACCCGCACGCCTCGTCGTCCGTCGTGCACTTAGCAAAGCTTCTTTGAACTTTGGTAAAAATCGAATAGAAAGAAAAGCTTTCTTCCTTCTTCTTTCAAATAGCTTTTGTAAAGAAGACAAAGATTCTTTGTGTACCTATCTTTAAAAATGGCAATATTATATTGACTGTACTTTAATACTAACTACTACTACTAATATCTCAGGGTGACAGGCGCAGTGCAGTGACGGGCAGAATTTTGGATTTTAAAACATTGGGTGGCACTGTTTCTGATATGGGCAATCATGATGCTTACTTACTCGTCTTGTCACTCACTATTATAAAACAAATGTTTTTGACCGGCTGGGAATTAAAATGTATATACCTAATTAAAGCTTTGTATCTGATTGGGAACAAAGTTTTCGACCTATGGGACTAGCCTTTATGACGTGTGCGTAAGTCACCGGATAATTGTAAGAATCGTTAGTTCATAATCTCGCTAATTGGAACCACGGGGCACAATTCCAGAGTTCAGGCTGTCGTTGAGAAAAATCTTAATAGAAAGATCCAATAAAACTTTGGCTGATCTATGGGACCTCATTACTTTAATTACTATTAGAAAAGAGATATTGTTTATATACGCGTTGTAATAAAAACAAGACTTTGTAATAAAAGATGGTGCTTTTACTACAAAAACTTATTATTTTTTTTTATTATGGGACAACTTCCACACACGGTCATCTGGTCCCAATCTAGGCTAGAAGCCTGTACTATGGTAGCCAGATGACTGATATACATACTTATATAAGCTTATAACACCCAGACACAGATCAAACAGACATGTTCATGCACACAAATGTTTGAGCCAACTAGGCTGTCAACATTGGATATTAATTAAATGCAGGCAACATTTAACGTGAAGGTAAACCCAACTTAAAATTTTATAAGTATTTATGTTAATCAAAATGTTGAATAAAATGTCAGTAATTCTCACGTAACGTGTAAATTATGGTGTACTTATAATATTATAAAGTCATCGTAAATGTTACTTAGTAAGCGATAATAAGTAAATTAAAACAGGAATTAGGGTGAAAACTCACCTCGACTTGCAAAAAATAACATTTTCATGTAAACAAAGTCGCATTACGAATTGTTATAATAAGTACACCCGCACTTCCCCTTAAGTATCGTGTAATAGGGGGCAAGCCTATAGCCATCTACCGGGCACAGTTTCAGACTCCAGCCTATTATTGAGAAAATTTCTAATGGAAAAAAAAGTCCAAAAACACTCTCTGTCTAACCCGAGGGTCAAACCTATGATATCATGATCGGCAGTAGCTCTTGCGATTCATTACGCCACCGAGGCAGTGACAATTTCAAGCTAGATATTATAAAATTTATATTATAAAGTACTGGAAACCGATGGTAGTGTCATTTGTCGGAGTAAAATACTAAAAAAGAGGGTAGATCGATTTATCTGCCAATAAAAATCAACTTGCCGATGCCTGTCAGTTCTTTGCATGCAACTGCGGCAAAATATCGGGAAACTCGCAAAACGTCGAATAATGAAAGAAAGAAAGAAAATATATTTATTGCAACTCAAACATTGATCCTAAGTAATAACTAAAATAAACTATATTATTGTAGGCTCACAGTACACAATAAGACAGGAACAAGGTGTGTCACAACACGGCTCCAACTCAGCGTAATGCTGACTGCGAACAGTCAGCGCTGGTCTTCCGTTGGAACCGCATGATGACGTGACGGACGTCAAATACTTTAGATTATAGAAAATAACCATATTCATACAAATGGGATTAAATAGATGAAAAAAGATACAAATAGATCGGCAATGCTGCAATTGTAGAAAATATTATAATATTATGACGTTATAAAGAAAAACTGCCTCGGTGGCGTAGTGGGCGCATGCTCGACTGCCAATCAAGAGGTCCCGGGTTCGATCCCCAGGTCAGGCATAGTGTTATTATTGGATTTTTCCATTAGGATGTATCTCAATAGCTGCCTGGAGTCTGGAACTGTGTCCGGTATATGGCAATAGGCTCGCCCCCTATTACATGGGACCAATAACATACTGGCGAAATGTGGGTGTATCTACTATGGGACTGAGTCCTGGGTACACCTCTGCCTACCCCTTCGGGAAAAAGGCGTGAATGTATGTTATTTTATAAAGAAAAAATAAACAAAAAGGACACAGTACTATGTATAGCTATGGACAAAATATGTAATGGTAACTATCCCGCAAAAAATGATACTAATATTTAACAACCATGATAGTTTCAAATCTGTATAAAATTGACTATACTAACTACTAAACCTATTTCAGCAAGCTCAGTGTGGTTTGACCCTTCCTGAGTTCTGAATCACGCGAACAGTTTCGTTTCTGACGCTAATAAATGCAAATGGTTTAAGTAACTTCTGACTAGCTAAACGTCAGTTACCAAAACCTGGCGCATTCACCGTACTTACACTAGTGCAGTACCAAATTATGAATTACAAAAACAAAACAATAACTCCATAATTTCTGCTTGACTGACCGCCGACCGCGTTTGTACGTTGTTTGACGTATATATTTGTGCTCTTAGGCTACTTAGCACGCACTACAAATTTAAGGCGATGCGAAAAGAAGTCTTGGGAAGAAATTTGCGATCATTTATCGTGTTTCGTAAATCACAGCGATCAAAATTCGTACGGATGAGATGATGATGATGAAAATTCGTAGGAACTACGCACATGATCTTATTCACATACAGAGACTATGGTGAAGCCTTAGTACGCGCCAGTTTTAGTTAATCGATTTGTGCCTTACTACAATTAGTAGGAATTTTCAAAGGATTGAAAATTAATCCTATTAAAGCAAAGTTTACCGTTTCAGCTAAGTTCTGTGTGCAAGTTTGTAGCTTTGCGTGTTGAGTCGCCGGTGGAATTCACTTGCGTCCTGCAGTTTTGTAAAGCTAATGGCTGCAGGGTAATAATTTCTCAGGTAAAAGCGCGGGGGTGCTTTACTTAGTCTACTAAACTACTATAGGTAGAGAACAGACTGAAGGATCACTATTCATCCTATGACTTCTCATTTCTAATGAAACAATCTTAATAGATTGTTTTCCTCTCTCATCCCATTTTTATTCCTTGCTTATCCTGAGCATTTTTTAATTCCTTAATGACCAATGACAACAACAACATGACCAATTTCCTCACTTATCCCAATGTAAAAAATACTTAAAAATTCACACCGAATACTGTTTAATCAAATGTTTACATCAGCGAAAACATGTTAAATCGAGAGTTTGAATTATTTCGCTTGGAAACATTTCTAGTAACATTATTCGGTGTTGCAATTTATTAAAATAATATAAATCGGCACGTGGCTCTACGGGTAGGCAACAATGAAGAACTTTTTGAGCAACAGATGTAAAAAAGTATATTACAAGTATGTTGTTATCATTCATTTGCCATGCGCTATGTTACACATTATCAAAGGCCATTAAAATAACAATAATCATTAATCAACTCGATCATTTACATACCACTTCTAAGTAATAAATGACCAAAGCATCTAGCTGTTACAGAATTAATCTTTTCTTCAAATTAAACGATTTATCCAGAACATTGATAAATTAATTACTTAAGTGAAATAATAATAATTCATTGCCGGCGCGTCATTAATTTCGCGCAGCCTTGACCTTTTGTTCACCGGAGTGAAGTAAGTGCAGATGCTATTTTATTGGAAATTATGTGCACCTGCAGATAGGTACTTACTTACATGTCGCAATTTAGGACAGTGGTCCAATTTGTTAAGATTTTACAAACTCAAATATTACTAAAAAGTTAGTTTGAGTAATATTTGTAAGTACTTACTATTTAAAGATGCGTACATTTTGAAAATTTTTATCCAAATCTCCACTTGAGTTAGTTTATATAAACTATAAAAATTAAAATAAGGCTACTGTCTGAATATTAAAAAACAAAAATTACATAATATAACCAAAAATATGCATATTCAAATTGCAAAAATATTTTTAGTAGCAAAACAGCTTCACATTAATTAATTAAATAGAAATCGTTTTTTTATCAAAATCTGTCGTAACTAACCGCCAATTAAGTAGAAAACTTAACAAAATGAAAGCATTTAAACTTTAAACTGTTCATTAATAACTAAAAACCAACAAGTTTATGGAAACTGGATGACCGGATATGCGTAATATAACGAATATAATATAACATCATTAATTTATCAAAATCATCTAACTTATATCACTAATAATCATATTACTGAGTTAATTAGAATTCATTCTCCATGCCTCACATCCCAGAGTATTAGGTCAAATTACAAAACAAACCAATCCATAAGTAGACACTAGACACTTGTGAGGAAGGGAATAAGTGGAAATGAATTTTCTACAAGTACGTGCGTTTTATGTTGGCGAGTCTGAACATAGGCTTTGCGAACTTTAACGCATGAAAACTCGTGAACAAAACTGTTCTTATTATGATTGAACTAAACTGAACATTACATTTACAATAAACATTTGTTAGTATATTGGTTTATCTGGGAATAACAGTTCTCTTCATGTGTGTACATGCGCTAAAGTTCTGCATGTCTTAGTTATTTTAGGATCTTAGCTATAGTACTTGACTATTATTTATTCTGTGGCTAAACGCAGGTAGTAATGAGGTGCTAAAGTTCAGCCACACGCATACATAAAACTTTTCGAGTGTAATATCGTCCTCTGTAATCCTGCAGTGCATTCCACAACCTTGGCCAATCCCACACGGCGCTCGGCCGATGTGTAAAATATTTTGCCTGAGATGTACGGCATTCAATGCGGACGCCCACGTCGTATCTGCGGTCCACATTACATTATTGCGAAATACACAAATTGATTTCATGTTCCATTAAACTGCTTGGGACTGTAGAGTGTAGGAAATAGGAATACAAGGGTTTTTTAGCTTTGCACATAGGTTCTTTCATAAAATATTTTTCGATCTGTACAAATGAATCGACCTCTAAACTGTCTTGATAACTTTGATCTACGTACTTATAACTCTAAGAGATTAATAAGTAATTATTAAATTTAAAAAAATACAATTTACTTAATTCTTAGTATCGTCAATTTGATTAGATTATAATATAATATGGATGGGATCCTTTAAACTTGTGACTTCTTAATGAAGTTGTGCTTAATTATAATACTTATTATGTACTTACCTACTAAAATCTTATTATTATATCGGCCCTTTGAAATCCATTGCAGCCCCGGTAGCACAGTGACCAGGAAAAACGAAGTCCCCGGGGGTTAGAACGAGACAGCAGATATTAATTGTTCGGTGGCGAAAGAGAGAAAAAACGGGGAAAACCAGTTATCCCCGTGCCATGCTAGGCGGGCTGGACATTTTTTTCATTCTCTCACTTCTGGTTCGATCTCGTAGAGAAATCCCGAGCATAGCCCTCTCCTAGTATAGCCATAGCTCGTTGTACTAAATAATAAAATTTAATCAGAATAAATTAAAGGGTCGTCAGCGGATTTAGCCCAGAGTTTATTTTTCCACGGCACAGCGCTAACGTTGCCTCGTGTGGCAAGACAGGCTACTGAAACAAAAGCCTCTCCGGCACTGGAGCATCACAATACCTCTAGTAACCTCAATTGCCGAGTATTGTCCGAGCTTGTGTCAAGAGGCAGCCTTGAGCTAATTGCAATGTGCGTATTTATGTCCCGCTGACTTTTAGAGGCTGTCTCAAATGGTGGCATTTGACGCTGAAGAAAAATAGGTGAAAAATAAAATGGAGAGTATAAATATACGTTAAGTACTATTATGTTACTTTGCAATGAAAATCCGACTTCCCATTAATAATAGAATGAATGAATGAATGATAACACTTTATTGGTACCACAATTAAACAAAAAAAAAAAAGGCAAAAAGAAAACTTAAAAACTAGAAAGAGTAACAACAGGCGGCCTTATCGCTCAGAGCGATCTCTTCCAGACAACCATGCAGAGGAAGGATATACAGAACATGACGGGACGGTGGTTCCAAAAACAAATACTTAAATGATAAATAAATAAATAAAAATAAAAAAATAATATATACATAATAATATATAAATACAAACTACCTATACATAATATACTAAGATTATAGATACATACATAACAATATAATATATACTATATATAGATACTATATAGATATAGATATATATATAGATCTACTATATAGATACTATATAGATACTATATAGATACTATATAGATCAGCTGATCAGTAATTTTAAGGTAAGTGGATTTTTTTTTAGAATCAAGCAATTCGTATGTATGATGTGGAATGCTATATAAATAAATTCATTTTATCTGCAATTTGTTAAGTTTAACCAGTCAGGTTATGCCACTCCGCTCCACGAAATCGTGGAAATCGTTCCACGAGCTTTTAATGTTATTATTAATTTTAAAAAATACAAGCCAGTACATTTGTATATGGTACGTCGGCATATAAAGTTTTAGAACTTGTGAATTGCTTGATTTGTCAAACAATCTATACTATTACGAGTATTATGTACCAATGTCAACTTGTTAATATTAAAAAAATATAAATACTATCTAAACAAATACCTATAGGTAAGGTTCTATGTATTTACGCAATCATAATAAATATTGTAAGGAAAATATTAAAATTTGTACTTAAAAACAGCCGTGTGGTTAGCCAGGAAGTCCAGCTTGACCTAAATATATTCTGCGTCTAGAATAGCCCTCTAAATAGGATTTCATAGTATTGTTCCAACGTGGCCTGCCTGGCGCTGATAAGCTGGCATATACTCATTGTTTACCATGCTTTTGTTGCCAAGCTTTTGAAATTAGGTTGTCATGATAAATTATTTTTAAAATATATAAAACGTCATTTAATTGTAAAGGTTACAATGACGTTTCTGAAATCTATCTTAAATATTTAATCAATTGACCCATAGTCTGTGCCATAGTTAAAAAACGTATGTACCTGTTATATGATGAACTAGGAATATATACTTATTATTATAGGGTATATTGAAATATTATTGACAGCCTCGTTGGCTCAGATGGTAGTGTTATAATGTGTCTAGGTGTTATAAGCTTATATATGTATATCAGTTATCCGGTTACCATAGTACAGGCTTTTAGCCTAGTTTAGGACCAGATAATCGAGTGTGGAAGTTGTCCCTAAAGTACTAAAAAAAATCTAATTTGTAAACCACAATGTTGGCTCGAAACAAAATTGACTGATATACCAATCATAAAATGGGAATCTATGAAATTTCAATAAAGGTTTCCATGCATTGATTGCAAGAAGATAGGACAAAACCAAAGCACTTGTGGTACAATAAAAATAACAAATTTTCGACCTAAATATTAAGTAAATATCGAAATGTTAAGAACTTAAAACAGAAACGGTAAATTTTCTGTATAAACGACACGAAGACGACGACTTAAACATTTACTAAAAGTTTATTTTATCTTTTAAATCAACAGAAATGTTACAAACGACAATAATGCGACGGAATTGGATCAATTTAAGGCATATAATATCGTCGCCAGTTCGTTATCAACTCGACAATATTTCTACAGGGCACATCCGCATAAAAATTACACGGTTTAAGTTACAAGAGATAATATTAAATGGAAAGCGAGTGTACTGTTCCACATCTAAAGCTTGAAAAGCAAGCAGAATATAACAGCAATTATAATAGAGTATATATGTAGGTGCGCCGTGGAGTTACCGGATTTAGAATAGTGCTCCACCCTCTCTACTCGTGGTTGCCGTAAGAGCCGGCTAAGGATTAACAGATCCAGAGGACGGGAAGCAGCATCCTCTACAAAAAACCATGTCGATCGAACTGCGCTCGTCAACCCGCGTGCCAAGCGTGTCGAGTATTGGCAAAACTCCTCTTTATAGGGGAGGCCTATGTTCAGTGCGGCTGAGATGATGATGAAGATGATTATTTTGATGATGATATAGATGTACCAATTAGAAGTAAAATCATTTTATTTATTTATTTTATAGAAATGTGAATTGATCAATACCTAGCATTTTGCAGTCTTTTTATTGAAATTGGAAATGATTCTTATAGGAACTTGTTATATGTATAGGATACCAATAGCAAGATTGCTGTAAGTAAGACATTGTGATCAATGCTAGGAATTAAAAAAAAAAATTAAGCACTAAAATCAGTAGGTTGACATCAAAACTCTGAAACGCCCAATCACTGATCACTATTCTTTAAACACAAGTCATATTTCCTGTAACTTGTACCACGTTACCACTTGGCTAGTGTCCAACCGAAGTCTAGAGGGACGCCGTGCGCCACTGCAATTTATGTAAACAGGCCTTATTCCAAGCAAGCGACTTGTGCTTCGATTCGATCTGTTTTTGCACATTGTTTTTCAGTTTTGCACATCTGACGGATCGTAAACAATACGGTTTATTGTTTTTCATTGAGAAACTTACGGGTATACATTTACAACGCCTTGATTCAATGAATCACTTTTGATACCTACTTAGTGACTTTTGTCTTCTGATAGAATATAATCAGTATTTTTTTGCAGTGAGATGTGAGTAGTATTAAGTAGTTTTCATTGTAATAAAGAACACATTAAGTATAGCAATTATACACATTCATAATATACCCGTTTTCACCCGTATTTAACCTATTTTTCTTGTTCTCAGGTGATATCGAGGACTGCATCGTAACGCCTGCTCACCAAGGACAGTTCACGCCACTGCCGGAGGCACTCTGCGACTGTATTATGGACCTTACGTCACAGGTAATTAAGATCTACTTCCCAAGTAATACTTCACTTCTTGAAGTATTTAAATTAAAGCCAGGTCAGACAAAAACTTTTATTAGATTTCTGTTACAAGAATCTTTAGTTTTTAGTTCCGATTTTTAGTGTCAAAAACAACATGTTACTTTTTTTTATCAATTTTATCAATTTTGAATTGCTGATAATTAATTAAAAAATATATTTTTAGTGATTTTTTAATCGAATGATACATATTATTTTTTAATTCAAATTGAATTTTAAAAAACGAATTTTTTTTTTTCAAATACTCAGTTATGTTATTGAATATTCCCCTAGGAATTGGTGGTATATAGATAGCAATAGACTCGCCCCCTATATCTGACAAAGTGTTGGTTTTACCTACTATGGGACTGGGTCCTGGGTACACCTCTGCCTCCCCCTTTGGGGAAAGTCTTCTTGTCGTGTTATATTTTAAATAAAAATACGATAAAGATAAAAAGCTTTTAGAGCCATTCTGAACTATTGACCCAAGTTTCTGATGAAAGTTGTCGAACTTTTCTGGAAATTAGATTCGTATTAGAAAGAAAGTAAAGTAATTCACGCACGATTATGCTTTACACTGAACTCTATCGTAAATCTCTGTACTAATATTGAATCGTTCAAGTGAATTAGGTGGAATTGTTTGAAAATATTTGTTACTTTCAACTTTCTAATAAATTGACACAATTTGGGAGAATAGACATCGATGATGATTTTGCCAAAACGGTTTAAAATTACGAAGTAACTTTTTGCTAGTCAGAATTAATTTAAAAGGTCACTTAAGCCACATCTTAAAGAAACTTGAGTATTCTATCCAGCCTCGCATATCGAACAAAATATGGAATGTAGCGTCTTTGGCCCAGTGGTGGTATGACTGGCTTTACATTTTTTGTAGTGGTAAGCCTCTTTGCAGGAGGCCGCCTGGGGAAGTACCACACCTTTGCCAGTTATTCATCCACCAAGCAGTAATGTGCAAACATTACTGTGTTCCGGTAGTAAGGGCAATGTTACCAGCAAAATTACTGGGCATGATGAGATTAAACAACTCATATCTCAGGGTGACAGACACAGTGCAGTGCCGCGTAGAATTTTGAATTTTAAAACACTGTGTGGCACTCTGTCTGATATGGGCAATCATGATGCTTACCATCAGGCACCTGATTTGCTCGTCTTGTCACTCACTATCATAAAAAAAACATCCGGAGACCGGGGATTCGAATTTCATTAACATGTGGAATTTTCGTCCGAGTGTTACAGTGTTTCGGATGGCACGTTAAACTATAGGTCCCGGTTTTATACAAGCTGATATTAAGTATGTAGTATGAAGGAGGCAGTCGTTAGCTCATGTCTCATGAGGCCTTGTATGAATATTGGCACTCTGAATCTCACTTGTGACATTTGGGCTATGGGGTTGAAACCTTTTCTGATAGAGTACGTATATTTTGAATTTATAGAAAAATCAAAAGTGGTACGTGATAACTTTGTGACGAAGTAACAACAACCCATAAAGTACCTATTTATAAACTGCCTGGAGTCTGGAACTGTGCCCGGTAGATGGCAATAGGCTCGCGCCCTATTACATGGGACCAATAACATACTGGCGAAATGTGAGTGTATCTACTATGGGACTGAGTCCTGGGTACACCTCTGCCTACCCCTTCGGGAAAAAGGCGTGAATGTATGTAATGTATGTTATAAACTCTATTTAATAGGAAGTAATTAATAATAGAATACCAGTAGTAAACTTATAGGATTCTTATTCAAGATTATTTATTTATGTGATAGGTACACCTACATAAGTTATAAGACTCATCTTAATGTCAGAGTGCTTGTCCTTGTATCTTTCTACCGGTTTTTCCGGTTTACAGAGAACGTGACTTCTAATGTAGATTAATTATAATTAACTCACGTGGACTTTAAAATTTGTGTTTTTAATAAGTTGTAGGTGTAGATACCTACTAACTACGTAAAATCCTATAAATAAACAACAAACAGGTTAATCTAAATAAAACAGTTAAAAACCATCGTTAGCCCTAGACAAGTCATAAAATCCATTGTAAAAAATTATCAAACAAACGACATCAAATTTGCATTATTTTACATTAAATTTACTATCTGTCTTAATTCTAATGGAGCTTTGTCCACAATGAATAACTTTCCTAACAATGTGCTTTATTCTTTGTTTTATATTGGACATCTGAGATGAAAAGGCACCTTTATGGTAGATCTGTATGATGACTCTTGACCACGAATAGGTAAAAACGTGATAGAGGCTGGTTGAAGTGCGAAACCAGTTTTATAGTTTATTTTTGTTGTATGGTCTGAGTATTAAAATTATCATTCACTTGCGACCAGCCGTCGCTTTGCTCCTATAAACCTTCCTCTTGAATCACTCTATCTATTGATGAAAACCGCATTAAAATCCGTAGAGTAGTTCAAAAGATCTAAGCGAACAGCCAGCGGAAGCGACTTCTATACTATGTTAGCGGACTTATTAAAGCTCGAAGCTTTATTTCAGGAGTTATGTGATGTAGTGTAATTAATAAGGTGAACGCACACTTATTCGAGTCGAACTTCTCAAACGAGTCGAATGAAACGAATTTTAGAATTATTCATATGAAATCCTATAAAACCTCGCACACCCCCGATTTGGACGTTTCGAGTCGGGCAAGTGTAGTTGCAGAAACAAAGGTAGGCCTGTGCCTGCCAGTGGGCAGGATAAAAAATCTTTCTCGACTAATTATCTCTGATACAAGATTTAATTAGGGTTTTAGGGAATGATAATTTTAGTAAATAAAAATAAATAACGAGGGGGATTTTTTTACTATTTCGTAAAAAAAAACCCCACGCCACGAATTTTTTTTAAAAAGTGGCGATTTTTTTACTTTTTGTAAAAAAAAATCACCGACGGGGATTTTCGGTGGGGATTATTTGACTATGCCATTCTGTGGAGCATAAGAAGACCATGGTCAATTTTGACTAAAGTCTTACTTAATACTAAGTGCTTAGGTTTTTTTTTTATTATAAAATAGGCTTACGTTTGACCTCAATCTCGCTTGATGGAAGGCGAAGATGAGGCCTAAGATGGTACACGTTTGCCTAGAAGGTGTCTGTTCACTTTGGCCTTAAAGATGTCCAGATTATAGCGTTCCGGAAATACCGACCTCGGCAGACTCGGCAGAGGTTACTTACGTCTCACAATATTTTAACAGTGATTGTACAAAGAATTTTTAATATTATTTCAATTTGAAATTTGTAACTCGCTCGTCGCTTATGTCTCGCACCTTGTCCAGGTCATCCAAGTTGTTAAAAGATTCTAAGCTCACGGTCTTTACAAATTCTGGTACACTCCTAAAAATAGCAAACTTGTGATCTCATGTCGCCGTAATGGCCGCATTTGTGTCGTGTATGTTTTTGTTGAATTATTTCTTGATTGTTTATTAACCTAAAGTCATTCTGCTTGTTTTGAACGATGCTTGCAAGTAGATGACTATGTTTAAAATAATAAATATATGCTTACTATGTCCAAATTAATATTATTCTAAATCATAATATACCTCCTTGTTTCACGCCTTTTACCAGCAGGGCAGAGGTGTACCCAGGAAGCAGTCCCATAGTAGGTACACCCATATTGCCATAGTTAAAATACCAATAAGGCATTCAGGGTTTCAACTACAACTAAGGATCATAAAAATGTTAGTAGGCAATTGGGAATTTAATGTTATATTATAATTTATACATGTTAAAGTATTTCGGCTTCGTCTAAATTATGTAAACTATATAGTAGAGTCAAACAATATAATCATGATGCAATGATATACAATTTCATTGTCATTACAACAGCCACAGGCCACAGACAAAGGAACAAGTGATTCGATTAATTTGTCAACTGCTATTATTGCCTAACGAAATAGGGCCAGTTTTGCAATCTGTGGCGCGGAATGCTGATCTAAAGAATCTAAACGAACCAGCAGAACCTGCAGATGAGGGTTGGATTTTGGCAGCAAATAGGGTTGGTTACTTAATTAGAAAACTATTTTATGTATTGTTCAAATCCGAGGGAATATTATAGGTACTCGTACTTTGCTAGAATGGAAAGTGAAAATAATGGACATGACTCACATACACGCTAGGTTATGCATGTACAGTCCATAACCGACTATAACATATACATTCACGCCTTTTTCCCGAAGGGGTAGGCAGTGGTGTACCCAGGACTCAGTCCTATAGTAGATACACCCACATTTCGCCAGTATGTTATAGGTCCCATGTAATAGGGGGCGAGCCTATTGCCATCTACCGGGCACAGTTCCAGACTCCAGGCAGTTATTGAGATAATTCCTAATGGAAAAATCCAATATTTAACACTTTGCCTGACCTGGGAATCGAACCCGGGACCTCTTGATTGGCAGTCGAGCATGCGCCCTCTACGCCACTGAGGCAGTCCGACTATAACGATAGGTAGAAATTCGAAGACATTGAGGTCATGATTGAACGAGACGTGTAAATGATCGCATTTAGTGTAAGAATACTGAGGAAGCCTATATTTAAAACTGGGGTAATATGGTCTCAATGAAGCTGATGATGATCCTGTAAGATACGAGTACGAGTATATCATTCCTATTATTCATGAAAACGGATAAAAACGAGGAGATTTACCATACAATAAGTATAAGAAATACGAAACTTTGATAGAGACTTTAATAGAACACACAACATCACGGAGAAATTTATATCGAAAGATTAAAGAGATAATACTAGAGAACAGAACGGAAAACCTAAACACAAAAGCTATTTTAATAGCTTGACAGAAAAATCTAGAAACGGAAATAATTTAAAGTGTTGATTATACTGTTCTTATTGTTAAAAAAAAACAGTATCTATTATTTTCTACAGTTTTCTATCGAGATTCACTGACTACCTGAAGACTAAAAGATTTTTGGAAATCTTAGGCTGCATCGTCACTTTTTACTAAATGAGATATGGTCAAACACTAGTCTAACCTGTACAAACAGGAATTCTACCACCTGCAACCTTACCAACCTTACGCACAGCTTGATCAAACTAGTCACTTAACTGTAATAACCACTAAGTGATTGATTATAAGCTTCAAAGCTCAGCAAGTGCCACTATTGCTCAATGCATGTTAAGAATTGAGCCTATTGTGCCATCTGTAACATTCTACGATACCGCTGTCAGTCTTTAGCCACGCCCATTATAATCGGATTTAAAGGTCTCTTTAAGGTTATTAGTATGTTATAAACAAGTTCGATTAAGTGACACAGTGTATGGAATGATTTTGTTAAGAAAAATACTTGTTAAAGTTTACTTTTTTTAGCTGAATTGCTATGTAATTTTAACGAATGCTTAAAGACCCTCATATCTTTGATTAGACCATATTACGCGTTGTACTTACCATTTTAGCAACTGTTATATTGACGTCAATAATAACGTTAAATTAACTTTAACAAGCAACACCTAAGAGCGTCTATCCTATCTACAAGAAATTTGACAGAATCCTATGAAAAATTTACGAAACTGACGTTTAGTTTTCCCCTGTTTCCTCCAAACTAAAAGGTAATTAAAACATCCTATAAATTTTAATCCTGATATTTTTATAATGATATAAACTAGTATGTCCCTGTCATTTTATTTTCTCTTATAAACTCTCGGATTTTCATAGTGAACTTATATATAATTCAGGGTTTGTAAACAAAAATAAAATGCCAAAGACATAGTTTACTTTATCTTCAAAATATCAGGATATAAATATGTATACAAATAGGTTTACTAGTATATTTGGAGGAAACAGGGGAATACAAAACTCGATTTGGTAAATCCATATAGGATTGTGTCAGAGAGTTAGAGGTCCCCTTTCCTGTTAACATTGTTCTAACCAGAGAAATTACGGTTGGTTAAGCATTAAAGTTAGTCTGCTGGCGCGACTCAGGCTTACGTGTACTATCTACATAGACTACAATGAAGATGATAATGATAATTTTCTTTGAACAAATTTTGTAAAACAGATTTTAATGAGCAATCGAAAACATACGAATTTCAAAAAGGGGATGTTTGAATCAAATATTAATCACAGAGTTTTGTGCAGGTGCACTTGAAGTCTTTATGATTTATATGGCAAAAATTTTGTAATCTAATCTTTAATCTCTATCGGTACTGTAGCTCTGCAACTTTGCATCAAATATTCCAAATCCCTTTCGAAATTGATACCGATCATTAGCCACCCACGTCATTGTGGCTAGTAATACCAGCATGCTTAATTAAGCCATACCGGTATGTCCACTCAGAAATTTTAGGGCATAAATCCTTACGCACATTGCACAAGTAGCAGTCATTTCTGCCACATTCCAGTCTTAGAATAGAGTGAAAACAGTTATCAAGCTTACTTAGTCTAATTATGGGATTTAGTCTTGCTATTCTCAAGTGATTTACACTTAAGACTATATTCCTCTGGCTTACGAGATGATTTACATTTTATTTGTTCTCGTTTACATAATGTTAGAAATTATTTTTGCCTTCGTTCGTTGCCGTCTGCAATTTAAATTCGGGTCTTGATTTTCTGATCATAAAATCTAAGGGAAATAATATCTTCGTCAATTATTGTGACCATAATTAAAAAAATATTATCTCTGTAACTTCTAACCTTATCTACTTGATTTCTTTTCTTGTATTCGAATCCACCTTAATTTTATTTCTTCACCCATTCCACCATTTCATTATCTATACTTTGTAAGTACACTTAGTTACTCATAACATCATCGACAAGTTTAAGTGTGTAAGTGATAAGACCTAAATTGTTTCAACATTCATTACTGTTCCATAGTAACTTTCCGAAGGTTGTTCAATTGAACAATGCCTAAGATCGATCGATAAAATAACGAGATCATTTGCATGGGTAGGCATTTTACGCGCATTGGACCGGCGGCAATTCTTGCGTACTTAGCTCATGTTTTATTCATTAGGTATATTTTGTAGTCTTAACAAATTGCCACAACATTTAGCTTTAGGGGATGTTACACACAAATATTCTTATAATCAATGATCATCGACACCATTGACCAATGTAGAAAATGAAGGCCAAAAAGTCGAACCGCGGTGTAATGTGAAAAGAAGTGAATATGTAAGCCCGGATAAGGTTTGATTTCAGTATTAGTAGATATCAGTTCAGTTCCTTCTTTTACACAATGATGGTTTATTATTAAGAATTATTCAAGGGTTCCTTAATCCTAAAAGCACCTATAGGCAGATAGCTCAGTTGTGCAGAAAAATGGTCGTCCGGAATGTATTTGGGAGAGACTCAAGTTAATTGAGAGCGTAAATCTACTTGTATACTTAGTAATAAAAGGATAAATTAGTGTTTTAAGCCGGAACTATTAATAAAATTCAATTTAAGAGTTTACACTCCAATAAAACAAATTACATCCTAATAGAAACCGGACCTAGTTATATTGATTAATATCTCCGCTAAATTTCAAAAGCAATTTATTGAAGTTTGAAGGGCAATAATGGCATCCTGCCAAAAATTGTTAAGGTACGAGTAATACAGATTGTATGACTTATATTTCAATGTATGTCATGTTATACACGTAGTTACAACAAGCTTTAAGTTTATCTAAAGGTAGAGCCGGAAAATGTATATAGGTATTCGAACGAATTCTGAGTATTCGTTCCAAAAGCAAATAACTTAATTTGATTTATTTTTTGGTGTACCAAGTGAATGTAGTGAATGTTGGGTCTGGCAGAAGAAGCATGAAAGTAAGATTAATGCTGTGGAGATGAGAAGCCTGCGAAGCATGACTGGAGTGACCTTGATGGACAAAATGAGGAATAGTGCGATAAGGGAACGCTGTGGCGTGGTAGAAGATGTAGTGACAAAGATAGAGAAAGGAATGCTGAGGTGGTTTGGACATGTGGAGAGGATGGATGAAAGGAGATTAACAAAAGAGATTTATAAGGCTAGTGTGAATGGTCAAGTCGGTAGCGGTCGACCTAGGCGTACTTTTCATGAACAAGTTGACGTTGTTCTTAGGAAAGGCCAAGTCAAAAGTACCTACAACCGACGAGCATGTATGAAAAATGTCATGAAAGTGAACGAAGCGAAAGTTGTATGTCAGGATCGTAGCAAGTGGAGGGAAATAGTCTCTGCCTACCCCACCGGGAACAAGGCGTGACTGTATGTATGTATGTACCAATTTCTGACAGTGACGGCTGTATTGTTGTTAATGCGAGTAGGTATAAGTAAGTCCGTTACTAACTGATAGTTGTAGATGTCTAAAAATATAAAAACAATAAAACCAAACCACCTTGTATTTGAATACGACAATGCACATTGATTTATGATATCTACCAAAAGGGTGATACAGGTGTATGGCAATGATTTTGATCCATTGTTATTGTTGCCTTTGGCGTAGGTGCGCTAACGATTTGTAGTAACGAATAGTGAGATGGTTGTATGGAAAAAATTAACCATCTATAATTATACCGAAGGAGATCAGACCGCTAATGATGTACTAGTAATAATATTATTATCCGTTAAATAAAGTTAATTAAAATTTCGTTCAAAAAAAGTGTTGAGGGTCCATCTGAATTTATTAATCAAAATAGACATTAGTTATCGAGTATTATTTTACAATCAGGATTACTTTTATTAAATTTCTCCTGGGATAACGCAATAACCAAATTTGATCTGAAAGCAAGCAAAGTTCACTACACTGTCTTCGAGTATATTATATCGATTTTTTTCTCAGAATGAAGACTAAACATAGGTTCAAAACTAAATAAAATTCTGCAGCGTCTTTGCACAACTCTTATTCATCGTATTTTATTTTTGCCAGTTTTACCAATCGACCAATAATTGTATAAAAATAATTAATTGTAAATTTTAGTAATTTTTTTTACACTGGAAAGCAGTGTTCGTAGTTTGGATATTTCGTTTATTTTACCCTATCATATCATATTTTACCCTATCTTAACATATTTTACCCTACCAAAAACGGGTTGTTTTTATGACTTCTAAAATACCTATCAATAAAATATGAACATTTGTTTTTTAAATTTTTAAAGTGATAATGTAATATTCTTCTTCTTTTTTTATTTTGTTGGTACTTAAAGTAGTTATTTTTTCCAGGGGCAATCAGCAACGTTAGAAAGTTTAAGGACGTCATTATCATCAAAGTTCCCGTCGATGCAGACGCCGTCACAAGAGGTGGTGTACGACACACTGGCCCAGCTGATGCAGGAGGGCAAGACCTACCAAACTTCAAGGGGGTTCTTTATAGTCACACCTGAGTGAGTACCTTACGTTACGTTTATCATACTTAGTTTGAATTAATGTATGAGATGAGATCTTTTATTTAAATAAATTTAATAAGATGTTAAACATAATTAAAACTAGGATTAAACTATACTTATAAGCAGTATTTTTAGGTCTATTACACAGAATTAGAACAATCGTCTCTTACTAAGCCTTTGATGAAGAGGAAAGTGGCCATAATGCTGGCAGCGTTGCCCCGTTGGATGCAGATGGCAAAATACAAGCTAGCATTCTGGTCACTAAGCCAGTTCATTTTACAGCTCCAGATTTATCATAGTTTGTTAGGTAGGTATGAGACTAAATATTATGTAAGTAGGTACTTCAATAACGACTTGAAACGAAACTTATTTTAATGTAATCAAGAGATTAAGATTTTGTTTTAAAGAATTCAGTGACGCCCTTTTGTCACTCATTACTAATTGAATCAGCAGTAAGATTGCATCTCAATCATAAACAAAACGTTTTCATCATGTAATTCAACAAGGCAGAACAGAGTTGCCATATTTAATGTTTATTTTGAATCTTCAATTACATGACTCACGTTGCCATATAAAGATAGCCAATCTCCATTTGAGGTTATGTTGTGTTAAATTGAACGCGCAGTGCGTATGAAACGAACACCCGATATGGTCTGCATTTTGGCGCCAAACTTGACATTGAGCGACATTCTCATGCAGAATGGGCGATAATGTGGTAAAAAAAATTGTGCAGATATAGGTACCTACTCGTAATTACGCATGTAAATCGCCCATCTACCTACTCAAATATGAAAATATGAGCTATGAATAAATAGAAATACCAATTCTTATTCGTCTTCTTCTCCTCGAACAAGTCCCGGCTGTAACTAGTGTTTTTCGGATATATATCTCCTCTATTTTTCCCGGTCTCGTACATCCTCAGGAAACGTTATAAATCCGTAATAATATATTTAATAAAAAATCCTGCCTATAAAGCTTGCTCCTAAACATTTCTCAGCAGCTCTACCGAAATTTTTAATCAATAAAAATAGTTTTTGTTACTTTACTTATAATTGCGCTAATTATGACTATGACGTTTTTATTTATTTATTTATTTCAATTAAAACAGTCGAAACCGATTACATTAATTGACATAATAATAAAAGATAGTAGAATGTACAACATAAAAACAATGAAATAAAAGATAATATACAATATAAGTAGTCACACAAAGATAATAAACCAAAAGAAGACAAATACAATAAAACAAAACCATATATTAATATTACATATGAAGCCGTCTATTACTAAGAAACTCATCTTTTAATCCCAGGATTGCACAAAATCAATTCGTTCAGAAGGTTGCAAGCATCTTCAAACACCGGAACTACCTTCGTTTTCTTACACAACCATGTCAATTGAACAATTATTATGAAAAATACCCTTGAAATTACACGTTTTTATGTCACCCGATAGATGTTAACAAAAACATGATGTTTTAATGATGGTTAAAAAAATGACGCCATTAAATTACAGACCTCTGTTCTGTGTTACAGACGACGAAATCCGGTTGATCATGACCTATGGATTTTAACGACTGTTAACTTTAACTACTCATCATAAGGTTCAAAATATCGTGAAATAGTAACTCACACACTTAGGACTTACGGTGACCACAATTTAAATTTAAAAGTGCAAAAAGCTTTCGACTTCTCGCAAATTAAAATTTACTTGTTATTAAAACCAGAATCTAATTACATATTTTGCTGTTTTGTTACAACGTTTTAACGAATTTAGTTCTAAGCATGTTTTTATTGTTCTGATTGATAATTTACGAAACTGGTTATTGATTATTTATTTCTAATCCAACCGGCTGCGTTCAAAATATTAGGATATTCTGCTAAATAATTCTGCTAAATTAAGTTTGAGATAATAATCTTGAAGCAATACAAACGTTAAATCTGCATCACGATCTTATTATTTGTCAAAGTAAAGATAAAAAGCCTCTATATTTTAATTAGGTACTTACCTACTAAGTATTTTCTACCTAGATACTACATAATATGATCTGCCCAATTACAATGACTCTGTCCGTTATTGAAAACAACATGATTCCAAAGACTCCAAATATGGGCTTTATGGCAAACTGTTAATTAAAGCTGCCAGGCGACAGGCATCGCGTTAAGATACTAGTCCTTGGCCACCATTCCGTCAACGGCTCGTACCCCTCAACCCAAAGTCTATTGTTTTTCAACATCTTACACCATCTGCCGTCACCGCGCCCAGCTACGTATCCTGCCCAACTCGATTTCAGTTCCATTCTGGTCCAGTGGTCTGGAGCGGCTTTCATTTTCCGCCTAATTTCAAGATCTTTTTATTTCAATTTCCCAGACGTCGACGCTCCCGTTCGAGGTCATCCTCCCGCCACCATAGCTTCGAAGATGAATGTCCGTCCCCGCGCACCATCCTCATGTCTGACCAGGAGGCGCTGCATCAGCTGTACGGAGAGATCACCACCGTCAGGGATGGAGCTGTCACGCATCAGTGCGTCCAGACTAATTTGGCTGATGTTATATGTGGAGGTACGTTGTTTTTGCAGACTAGTTATTTTTGTATGAATTATGAATATCCGTCAATTTGAGAAGTTGTAAGCTCGTCGACCCAGGCCGGCGTACTCACGCACGAGGTCTTCTAATATGAGAGTACTTAGTAAACATTTGCAAGGTAGAATGTAGCGTCCGTGGCTTCCAAGTAATTAATGTATCCGGTTTTGAATCCGAAGCCCAAAGACTTAAAATCTTATAATATGTCGTGGCATGATGTACATCGGCACGTAAAGCCCTTGGTATACCGACTGTCGTTATGTCATATCGGAGGCCATCAGGTGACTCGAAATATCACCACACCACGGTTGACCACAGACTGAATCGACGAGAAAAAGGTAGTGAAGAAGTATTACTGTGCTGTGTTTTGTGCTATTCATCATCATCTCAGCCTCAGGAAGTCCACTGTCGGACATGGGCCTCTCCCACAAGGAGGATTTTTCCGATACTCGCCACGCTTGGCGGGCGGGTTGGCGAGCGCAGTTAGATAATTTTACTCATTTACTAATTACTATTAGTAATAGCACAAGTACTGGCCTAAAGGTAGTTATAAAATAAGGGTGTAGCCCTTAGACATAGAATGGTTTTCGCTTTGCCAGATCTTTGGTGTAGCCATAACTTTGAGCAAATTGTGTCCATTGATTGATTTAAACATATATCAAAGATTATTCAAGCAGTCCAATTAAGTGCGTCAAGCATTGTAATTTTATCACAGACTCAAATAAGTCAGACATTCTTGAACAGTAGTCGCTCAATGAATCTTTCAGACTATTATTGGTTGCAAATGAAACATCTAAATTACTATAGGCGCCTGTTACTCAGCAGATCTTGATAAAACTGTAACAGTCACATTTTCTGTCTATGTCAAGGGATGAGTCTACATCGAAAATAGCACGTCTCAGATGATTCAGTTACTTTATGTCACTCTGGATAATGAAAGCTAGTATATCTAAGTATGTAAATCGCACTGGACTAGACTATATTAATATATTAATTGTAGTGAAAATTTAAATAATAAAATATAACAATATGAAGGAATTGTAATAATGACAAAGTATGTAAAGTATATACCTAAGTAAGTATCTATGTAAGTATAATTCAAATAAAGAGCTACTGAATAGGCCATAGGTCGCCTGAATTGACGTAATTTACCTAGTCTAGATTACAAGTTAAGGCCACAGACGACATAAGGTAGGGTTAGAAGGTCAACCTCGTAATAGATGATAGATAAGAACTAGGTAAATGATGAGGCTTATAATAATTGTTATGGTAGTCTAGAGGTTAGTATAATGAAGGACATCAAATGACTCATATGATTAAGTGATGAGATTCAGGTTTAGATTTGCATACCCATGCACAATAAATTATTAAAGCATTCCAAACAGCGTCAAACAAAAAAGGAAACCCTCTTGCTATCTTAATTAAAACTTTTTATTCAATACTGTGGGGTAATCAATAAAACTACGATAGCTCTCAGGTGTTCTCTTTTTTCGCCAATTTGGGCAATTTAGCCAAGTTTGGATTTTTCATTAGCATAAAACACTGTCAGTTAGAACTGGTCGTAACATTCTTCAAAGGTCAATCTAATAAAAAAATACTATATGGGTGCAGCAGCAGCCCGTTTTGGAATATAATGTATCTCTCAGGCTTTTCGAAACATATTTTTACCGCTCTAAAATATGTAGTCGATAACATTCCTAAGTCACACCTCCAATAAAATAAAATTTTGAGGAATGCAGAATGACTCATTTCGTAACGGGTTTCCAAGATTCGCAATGCATATTTAAATTATACTCAAATTCTCACGATACACAATTGTATTTGTAACGGTAGTTTGCCACTCTAAATTTTAAGGAGCCATTGTTAACCAACTTTAGTCCAATTAAAGTACATAAAACTGTTTCGTCTGAGGCTACCTCTGGGTCAGCTTTGGCCGCTTAGCTTCCTTTCGGCCTTGTTAACATAATTATAAACGGTAAACTTTTTCAAATCAGGTCGATAACCTACTGCGCGCTAAATTAGGTTACAAAAGTTCTTCGAGCTATTTTCCAAGATATTTCAAGCAAAAATTGGTTGGTAACGACCGGTGTGGTATGAAGTTAGAGACTAGATTCCCGTGATGAAAGCTGCTGAAAAACAAAGCATAACGCTATGTGGGCCAGGTCTGCAATGCCCTGATTTTATATACTGCACCGCTACTTCTACCACGAGTTCGAGAATTTTATAACACTCATGTTTCACTATTTTCGATAAAACTGCTGTTATTATGGAACATTTAGGTCATCGTTAAAAGTTCTATAGTGGGTTCTCGAACTGGTTCCTTTCAACAATCATTATAGATACTAACCTAGATTGGAAATCAGGTATGCACCGTCTAAATACTTCCACGATTTAGGTCAAACCTTTGAACATTAAAGCAGCAATCCTATCAAACAAACAGCGAAACAGGTCCAGATGTAAATCAATTAGAAATATACCTGAGCAGGTACATGAATTAAGGACTAATAATGCCGGAACTGAATACCTGCGAGACCCAGATCATTAATTTTCAGTCAATGGGCATAGAATTCATGTTTACTTCTTATGTCAAAATAATATAAGAAATCGATCGATCAACTGAAGTTAATTTCAGATAAGAGCTAATTTATAATCATAAATAATCATTCATAATATAATAACTAACCGAAATATCTGGGCAAAATAAATAGGTGACATCTTCGAGAACTCGTAGTATCAGTGCTCTTGGGCGGATACGCTTTCAGCTTTTTTGCTTTTGTACACGTGATTTACTAAGCTTAGTTACAAAGAAACGTCGGGGAAAGGTAGTAATGATATAAAGCTTGGATACCTAGCGCTCGAGTATTTGCAGCGAGCAAACGATGGAACTTGACACGTTTTTACCAACTCTTGTTACAATTTCATCATTGGCATTTTGGTTGAAGTTGATAAAGTTTCATTTTCTTATCATATGTCATATGTTCTTATCGTATGTCATATGTCATCATCATCATCATCATCTCAGCCATAGGACGTCTCTGTCACGTCACTGCTGAACATAGGCCCATAGATTTCCCCCATACATTTCCATCCAGTCCGGTTGTAAGGCTTGGATCCAGTGTGTTCTCGCTGTCCTTATCAGATCATCTGTCCACCTTGTGGGTGGACGTCTTAGCTACGCTTAACAGTCCGTGGTCTCCATCCGAGAACGTTACAGTCCCATCGGCTATCAGTTCTTCGTGCTATGTGCCCTGCCCACTTCAACTTGTTAATTGGCTGGGCTATGTCGGTAAAAGAATAAAAGCCTTATAGTCATATGTATTTGATCGATATAGTCTGTTACGTGGAAAATTTAATCTGTAGATAATCTTCACACAATAATATAAGCCTCAAGTAGGAACTAATTATAAGTCGTTAGAATTCGATCGAGTCATGTATTCCCGAATCCGCTCTAAGGAGCAGATAATTAATTAATCCACCATTTCACATGGTTCCACGTTGATCCATCTAGCTAGCAGTGATTGATTGCAACCCATGTCTGCAATATCCCGGCGTTTTGCCAAATGCAAATGCATCGGTGGCTTAATCCTGAAATATGGAGCTTCATAAAGCCACATCTATATTGTATAAGTTGGCTTAGGAATGTCGATGGCTCACTTTAGTTCCTGTGAGACGAATAACGAGTAAATAAAATTCCTTATTAGATACAAAACGTCGTAAGGAAATTTATTTTGTTAGATCTACTATCTCTTTCTTGCATCGGTGACCTGCAATTAATATGGAACCGGTGGAAAATTCATTTTGCACTCTGGTCAGCTGAAATCCAAAACAACATTAATCTACTAACAAACAAAAATATATATTCGTGATATGTCACGGCGTTGAACTGTTCTATTATCTACCAAGTTCTGTACCGTATTTGAGTTGCTTCTGAAAGTTACTAATCATTCAAACTGGACTTTTCAATATTCAAAGTACCAAGTGAAAGGCATCAAATCTAGTATTGTTTCCTTATAGGGCCTTGAAATTCGTGTTAACTTTTGAACCCAGGTCACACAATCTTTCATCGAAATAAGCCAATGTCAAGTTTTGATTGACTGCAACGAACCGCTAACCGCTGCCCGTTACTTCTTATTCACACTAAGAATGACTTTGAACTTTACTGTGACCATTCATTTTATTATAATATTTGCTCTGATAAAGATTGTTGCACATAAATTATTATTAAATATAGGTTTTGGTGGGCGTATAAAAATAACATTATCACAGGTTACAATTATATTTAAATTTATAACATCTTGGCCTTTAAAGCTTATCAAATAAAACTTGCTAGTGACAAGTTTTCGTAGATTCGCCAAAAAATACATTAGTGGTACTCGTATAATTCATGATGATTAGTAATTCGGATAGTAAATCACTGATCATAAATCAACCAAATGCGACGTACGGGAGTACCTATTTCGACTACTTTAATGAAATGACATTGGACCATTTTAGTATAGACCTCGAAAGGTCAAGCCAGTCCCACGCCCGTTCGTGACTCCGCCAATTTGTTTAGGAAACTATCTTTTTAACGGTAGATAAACAGCGAAATATGAACACGTCCGTTTTCATCCACGGTCCGCATTTTAGTCTCTTCGATTCCCATTGTCTGGGCCATTTGTTTGTTAGATTATTCCATTCCCATAGAAAACTCGGCGATTATCGTGATCGATTAAAAATGCTTGATAATAAATCGAATCGTCGTTGAATAAAACGATTGTGTTGACTGGCAATTCCATTTTTATCGCATGAAAAACGAAATGCGAGAATCACCAGGTATACCTTATATATAGAGCATTCTCCTGTTTTATTTATTTAGTTTTCCAAGAATAAGTGGCAGTTAGATCAATCTGGTGAAGGTCGCAGATATTTCAGCAAAGTTAGCTCGTTCTTCACCTTCCGAAATTCGACTCTATCTCTTCGCAATATAAACCAAATCACATGCAAAGTAAAAGCTGACTAGCATGTTAGCAAAGAGATCAGTGGAAAGCAAGTCCGTAAAGGAAACTGCCCCAATCAGTCTTACTCTTCGTTCTATAAGCAGTTCATTGAATTTCAACTCTATGACAAAGGATTAAACTTCAATGTTGAAGTAATGTTCAATGTGATTATCAAGACTCGTACATACGAATGGTAACAAAAAGTAAAGATATTGATACTACGAGTAGTTCGTTTGGAAAAGGCGATAGCGACTGTCATAAAAGTTTTTTCGTGCCATTCCATGTACTTAGTGTTTATGTTAATGCCGTATCAATTACATTTAGATTCACTCTCGGATTTTCTAGATAAGATCATTCTAGGCAATCCGACCCTGGGAAGATCCGCTTTCCGGTTTGCTTCCCTCAAATTTTCCGGACTTTGCATCTCATCGGCGCGGTTTCTTGACCGGATTCCAGTTTCCCATCAGGGTGGTGATGTGGCACCTGAGCTAATGGGTTCTATCCAGTTTTTAGTCGCATTTTGTTAATGACAGCATTTTCTTAAAGCTTCTAGAGGCTTTGAGACAATTCTGACTGAGACTAAGACTGAGATTAGACTAAGATTCTTAGAGACTAAAGATCTCAGTCTTACTCATAACCTTTTATTGATACTGTGCTCTTAGGCAAAGTTAACATTATGCAAAATATGAAATATCTTCTTAACTGCAAGTATAGGTACTTAAATATGACAATATAATAAATGGAAAGTGTCATTCGACCATCAATATGAGTACTTTCCGTCGAGAAAACAGCCTCATGTTTAGTAGGTGCTACCATTTGCCCCTTTTTTGTTTGAACGACTGCCGTTGGCGATTCGTTTGCAATTAATATGCGATAGTTTCACTTTTAGTACCTAACGATATTCTGATGTAAAGTGATTTCGATGGGTAATGTCAGTTTCACAAGTACTTGCCTACTTAGATGACTTGGAAGGTCGTTGAGACTTTACATCATCATCATCATCATCTCAGCCAAAGGACGTAGGCCCATAGATTTCCATCCAGTCCGGTTATAAGCGACCCGCCTCCGGCGTGTTCCTGTCGTCTTTATCAGATCCACCACCTTGTGGGGTGAACATCCTACGCTGCGCTTGCCGGACCGTGGTCTCAATTCGAGAACTGTACAGCCCCATCGGCCATCAATTCTACGTGCTATGTGCCCTGCCCATTGCCACTTCAACTTGCTAATCCGCTGGGCTATGTCGGTAACTTTCGTTCGTCTACGGATCTTCTCTGATTCGATCTCGTAGAGAAATCCCGAGCATAGCTCTGTCCATAGCTCGTTGCGCTATTTTGAGCCTATATACTGATAAGGCCCACAGTCAGAGACCACGTTTCTGATCCATAAGTGATCACTGGTCGAAGATCTTCGACTTGAGGCACTGAGGTATTTTGGACGAAAAGACATTGCGTAGGTTTCCGAACGCTGCCTAGCCTAGTTGGATTCGACGAGTTGGACTGCTTTTCCGAGGTTCCCAACCGATACTGGATTGGGAGATATTAAATAAGAGATACAAATTATGAAAAGCAAACATTAATACCTAGTTTTGTTCTTTTCTTTTCATGTTATATGCTATGGTGACAGGAATAGAAGGTAAGCACTAAGCAATGTAAATTTACCAGTTATAAAAAGTTATAAATCTACACATTTCTTGTCCATTCTTCTTGTAAGAAGTACATAATATTGTGTACAATAACGAGTACCTAAAGGTACTCCTTCAAATAGTAGTAACAGTAGAATCATTACGTATAGCTTCAGAGCCTCACTTGCAAAAATATCTTGTAATTCTATTGGAATTTATAAGTTTGACTTATTTTCAACCAATATTCTAGCTATAAATAACCTAACATAACCACAATGTTTGCGATGCACAACAAAGTAAAGGACACAAGCAAATTCCTGCGCAAGTTAATCAATTTACCTTTGCTATATCGAGATAGAATCGAGGCGGAGTCGGACGGCGCTAATGATCGCTTTGAAACCACCGCGATCATTGGCCGATATCGAAACGTGATCGCCGATAATGCGCCAGAATATGTACAACACTTCCAAGATTGTATTTGCTAAACTTAAAAGCTTATTATACTCTTCACTACGTATTCAGATTATATAAAATAGAAATTTTGGACCTTTTCTATTTCTATTTGAAATAATAACGATCGTTCGGCAGCAAGTTGGGCGAAGACATACGAGTATCTAAAGTAGGAAGTCGTTTCTGACACGGCTTGACACAAGACGGGTCGATTGGCATTATACAAAGAAGGCCTACGATCTCCAGTGGATTGTATTGGGTTGTGGATGATGATGAGTTTGATAATAAATTTAATAGTATTTCAAAACTTTTCTGTCTTCATAATTATAGACCCCAAACTAGTCCAGAGCTTTTAATTAGGTCATATTTTTAATTTCTCCTGTTTGAATAAGCATTGTTTAACAAGTTTAAAATAACTAAAAGCGTTTTCCTACATTCAACACGCTTTCCTAACCCAGGAAGCTAGTTCTGCTTGATTAATTTTCACCTTAAACAGGTAATGTTTCGGTCCACCCCGTTCTAGATTAAATTATATCTGCACTAAACCATTATGAGATCTTGCCCTGATAGTTTCATTTGATCTGCATCCAATGTTGGCCGCGAATCTCTTCCTATTTTGGCGTAACTATTCACTTTTGAACCGCGTCTTTGGTCTAGCCCCTACTTTTACCAAATCTCGAAGATGATTAGAACTTTATTTATATTCTTTATCTGCATTCAAAATAGTTTCGTAGCTTTTGCGTTATCTCGCGCCTCCGTAATATTATTTTCTCTTAAAAAATTCCTGATGGAAGCTATTATAATGTGAGTAATCTATAATATGAGTTCTAGTGGAGCCACCTCACCGATTCCCTCGTTCCTGATCTTAGAAAATGGGGACATATCCAGATTATGGTGTTCTGGCTAGATTCAAGCTTTAACCCTCAAAATAAACCATTTTTGGATCTGTACCAAACGATTACGTCTGAAAACATTGCGTGACTGACCGTTTCCGCGCATGTCAGCCGAACTTAAACTATTTTATATGGATATTAGTCTACACGACATGTGATCGGAATTTAGGTCTAGATTATGATAGATTATCTATTCAGATTTATTCTAAAAGAACATCTAGTTTGTAGATTGTTTGGAAAGTAATTTTAATGATCATTATCATCTATCTTTATTGGCAGTAAAGTTAGACCAGGCTGTAAACACCTGATTTCATTATCCTATGAAATTGAGCAAGCTCTTCTGAGAACGTAAACATAATTGAATTTGATGAAATGGGCTGCGGCAAATCCTAATTGGTAATTAAAAACATTTAAATTGGTAGTATAACTAAATATGCAAATATAGTAGGAAAGAGTAGAAAAGGCCCACTTTTGATAAATTTTCCAAAAGATGAAACTTTATCATAATAATATTAATAGGGCTGAAATGTTAGTTACAAAAACATAACAAATGGCAGAAAAGCCAGAAGAAATGGAAAGCAAAACAGTGCTCATATAATTTGCAGCAATGACTGAGTGTTTCTTCGGAAACTCGAGCACACATTTAAATGAAAACAAACTTACAAACCCTACCTTAATTCAAAGACAATAAGATTGAATTCGGCGTACCTAGAATTTGTGGATTGCAGCAAGTTAATCGACCGTAGAAGATCCGCTGAAGATGACAGAGAGAGTGATACAGCAATTCATAACATTGTGAATGACTATTATGAATGAAAGCATATTATCTCATATAAGGAAATCTAAAGTCTTACATTAGAAAACCGTATACGTAGGTATATTATATTATGTACCTACTCGTATAACAGAACCTTTATACATAAGTAGTGAACAATATAAATAAGCTTTATGCGTCAAAAGCCCTGATGATCGTTACATACCTCAATTTGATGATTTTCTGTACCCGTACCCACCAACTCTATTATCAAACTAAGTATGTAACATTATAATAATCATCATCATCAAATTGACTCACTACTGATCAAATTGATCCACTACTGAACATAGGCCTCCCCCATAAAGGAGGGTTTTGCCAATACTCGATACGCTTAGCATATGGGTTGTCAAGCGCAGTTCGATGGTTTTTTTGCAGTGGACGCTGCTGCCCGTCCTCTGGATCTGTTAACCCTTAGCCGGCTCTTACGGCAACCACGGGTAGACGGGGTGGAGCACTATTCTAAAGCCGGTAACTCCACGGCGAATTATAATAATATTGCATTGTTATCTTAATTACCATATTTATGTTAAAGAGCTCAATTGTTGAAAGCTGTGACTGCCTCGGTGGCGTAGTGGGCGCATGCTCGACGGCCTATCAAGAGGTCCCGGGTTCGATCCCCAGGTCAGGCATAGTGTTAAATATTGCATTTTTCCATTGGGAATTATCTCAATAACTGCCTGGAGTCTGGAACTGTGGGAATAGGCTCGCCCCCTATTACATGGGACCAATAACATACTGGCGAAATGTGGGTGTAACTACTATGGGACTGAGTCCTGGGTACACCTCTGCCTACCCCTTCGGGAAAAAGGCGTGAATGTATGTTATGTTATGTTTTGTGACATAGGGCAGCCATGATAGATTAGCGACAGTCACCAGGCAGGTGAAAATAAATTAAAATGCATGGTTATAAAAATACTTAAGTATCACATCATGTAAGTGGTTTTTATGGTGCGGAAATCAAAAATAACAAAAACGCATTGCTCTTCGTGACTTGAGTCAAAACATGACAACTAAACACGAAAACTGATGATTAAGTAAGAATGCTCAAGGACGTTAACCAATTTTACACATCAGCGCTTCACACAGCGGGGACACAAGAAAAACCTGTGAAACTTTGTCATTATAAGATTTTAGAACTCTTGGAAGTGATGATGCCATTGTCTGAATATTTATTATCGTGGTAAGGTACAATCGTGAATAAATTTCTTCAGCAATTACATAGGCGATGAAACCTTTTTTTGTGTAGAAGCTATTGTCTCATGAATTGACGAATCACTTAAAAGAGGGATTAGAATGACAAGATGTTTTCGCCTTTTTTAGAAATTAAACTTATTTTATATTTATACCAGATTCAAGTTGGTGTAGATACCAAAGACTACCACCAGATACCATAAATAAAGCTAGTCTAGCGTCAAGTGACAGAAAGCATAATATAGAAAAAGAAATATGCCCACTAATACCTACTAACCACTAATACATTAAAAAAAGTTTGGAAGTCGCGGGAATAAAGGTACTTCCCGATTTTTCTTTCTAAAATAAAAGATTCTTTAAGTCTAGGGACAGCCCTGATTCAAGTAATGAAGACATTATAGAAAGAAAACAAAAAGTTCAATCTCGAGAATAAATCGTCAACATCCGATCCAAAATTCTAAAATTGTAAATAGCATTCGCGTGTGGCCAGATCAATTTGAACAAAGGAGACGCAGTGCGTGATCAAAGAAAAGGAAGACTCTAATTAGATTTCCTTAAACTATTAGTTTAGAAAGAATAGATGAAATTGTATCCTCTCTTAACAATAATAATAAATTAAGAAATACTTTTCGTATTTTCATTTATTTAAACTAAATAAGAAAATATACAGATAATACTAAAACTAAACTTGAACAAAACCTACATACGTAACTTAAAATCTAGATCGGCTAAACTTTTGGTGGAGGGGATCTGGCCAGTATTTGAGCGACGTTGCCCCGTAGGATGCAGATGCTAATTCTTAACCCTTATCTAGACTGAAATTATCAACAAATATAACCATAACAGTAAGTAGGTACCTAATAAGGTAGGTAACTCACTACTCACATCAAATTTAAAAAAAAAATCTTACTTTGACACAGCTTATATGATTTGAAAATACGTATTGGACTAAAACGCAATGTACCTACACTTAATGAAAGTGTCGTTATAAGATTAATGAAATATAAGACGTGGGTTACGACACTGTCACAATATTATCATGCTAAGTACAAACTAAAACTTACTGATAGAGTTAGATCCGCCTAAAAATTTAAGGAAAAGTAAAAATTAATTGGTGGGTCGAAATTCAAAATCCTAGACAAATTAATTATAACTTAGAAATCTTGTCTATGGTTATCTGGCACATGTATTTCCAATTCCAACGAATAACAATGAATAAAAGATAGCACAACCCACGCTAAAATATAATTCAGATCGTTTTACTTTCGAGTCATTATAATATTAAGGATATTAAGATCCATATTTGTGGAATATATCACTTTTAAATTTAGCTGTTCTTTTGTTTAATTTAGAAAATCATAAAACCGTTTTCGCTTTGCATTTATAATGAACGATAACCGTGCATAGTGCCATACACTTCTTTGAAAGTTTATTTACTGTTTAACATTATTTAATTATTACGTATATCTACTATATTTTCAGTAAAGTTCTGAAGCCAGAAATCAGGTCAGCGACTGGAATGCGACTGCATTTACGTTGCATCAATTTATATAACGAGTGGGTTCGTTCCAGTCGGCTTCTATTTTAATTTGTTTAATTTAATTAGATGGCGCTGATGTATGACGCTATTTGAGAACGAAGTGGAAATGGGAGGAATTTCAGGGATCAAAAGATGTTGAAATAATTATAATAGGATAGTCTACACATGGATCCCTGATTGGGTATTTTGGAAATATGCCCTTGAAAGATTTTTGAGAAACAGGTACGTTTTTACATTCCTCTGCTTCGAGTACAGAGTACCAGGATGCCAGAAACCGGCGGTAGATGCTCAGAAATAGTTCAAATGCGTTGCACATTGAACTTGGATTACCTAGTTGTTGATCGGCATCCACTCAAGCCGATAGAAATAGATTGCAGACATGTTCCAACTTGATCTACACGATTCTAATAGAAGAATGAAAGCTTCGGATAATGTTTCCGGAAATTTATACTAGTAGTTAAATTAAATAACAAATTAATTCAAAGTAATAAATGAGTAAGGACAAAAAGCTTTGCTAAATTTATGCAGCTGACATGACACGAGCTAAAGTCTTGGTATGCAAATGAAACCGCATTCCATTGGGATGCGAGAGGCTTTTACCTCTTGGACGTGGTACTTTAGTCCGATCGATAAGAATGCACTTAGCTGATAAGTTAGCGGTGTATTGGCAAGTTGTGCTGAGCAATAAGCTTTATTGCATTCCTGTGCATGGACCATGGACCTTGTTGTTTTTGCATAAGTTAAATTCTATAGCGTGGAATGCAAAACTTCATTGCTATAGATTCGCCAACAAATATAAGTTGTGTTTTCAGTTTATGATGACTTGACTAAAATAGGTGACGATCGGATTATTTTAACTTCAAGTTAAATAATGGCTGTCTATGAACCCTTGATTTTCCACCGCATCACATTAAAATTTGATTTTTATCTATTTCTCGAAATAGTCGCTCGCAGTCATGATTACTTCCGTACATACTAGATATTGTTTATTCATTTCTCTGTCCTATTAAGGGTTAAATTAGTAACTACTTCGCAGTACAATGAAATTCTAGATGATACTGCAACTGCATCTATGCAGGTTTAGACCTTTAACATCAAACGTCCTGCTCGTTAAAGTGAAATAAAACTTTATAGCAGCAAGCAACTATGCTCTTTAGATTGTGATGTGATATTAACAGTTCGTTTTATTTTATCTCCGAGCTGAAAGCATTTCTCGGAAATCCAGCGCTGATCTAAAGGTGCGCTAAAATTATGCATGCTGCATGACATTCCAGTTTATTTACGTATGTGGAGTAACACCAGGACACGCGACCTGGATGGTATTTTAATGGATCCTTTGGACAGGTAGTTTAATACTAGCGACTTGGCACTGGTCTCAGATCTAGATAATGTTGAAGCCTTTGCTACTTTGTCGCGTGTTTTTATTGTTCAATTTTGTTCGGTTGGCGAATGCGAAAATAAAGCTATAAAATTATGTAGATTGTCCATAAGGATTGCTGCTTAGTGAAGTTATTATTTGACCACAGTCTTAAAAGTTGTCCTTCGCAGTCCTTTTCATCCGATTCTATAAAATTGCTGAAGTTATAAGACCGTAACTTTTACTAACCTAGGGTTTTAACTGTGCTCTTCAGGTTGCGTCCTCTTTACAGCAATATTTATATCTAAGTGTCTGACTGATCATTCTCTTAGTTTTTGTCTTTGTCATATTAAATTATTGTCTTGCGTATGGGCGTCTTGTAATGCAAGAGGATCAAGTCCTCAAATCCCAGACTCGAAAAAGTCTCTAATTAATGTTCTTGTTTCATCACAAAAAGAAGATTGCATCTCATGCATTACGATCGCTGCGGCTCGCTGATTTATGGTCTTCATTATGCGTCATGCAGCTCTAAATAATTACATGTTAAATGCACAATGTTATTAATATTCTATTGAGTCAGCAAAACGTTTTATAGTATTTTGAACGTTTTACTTTATCTTACACTAGTGTAAGCCCAGCGGCTTTGCTCGCTTGTAATTACGAAATATGGTACTTTTATACCAAAACTTTGACGCCTTTTTTGGACCCCTTAGAATATGAATTTTCAAAAATCCTTTTTTAGCACACATCCAGACAACGAAAAGAACCTACATTCCAAGTTTAAAATCCCTAGGATCAGTGGTTTGGGCACTGCGTTGCATGTAAGTCAGTGAGTCAATTAGGATTTTATAATATTATATATAGTGATAACTACTTAGTGATGATAATAATAAATAAGGAAACTAAATATTTGTAAGATCATCCTTCACATTGTTTATAGCTCATCGTAGGTATACCTAAATAAATTCCCACAGCCCATAAAGGAATGAGGCCCTCTTAGCAGTTTGACACAATCCTATGGAAAATTTACTAAATCGATGTTTTGTTCCCTAGTTTCCTCCGAATACAGTAAAATCTATTTGAAATATTTATATTCTGATATTTAAAAGATGAAGTAAAGTATGTCCCTATCATTTTATTTTTGTTTATAAACTCTACATTTTTAGTAGTGAACGTCCAATCACGCGAGTAAAACTGGGAAGTCCACTATGAAAAAACCAAGGGTTTATAAGAAAAATTAAAATGACAGGGACATAGGTTACTTCACTATTCAAATATCAGGATATAAATTTACAGAATGGGTTTTTTATATGCGGAGAAAATAGAGGAATAAAACACATCGATTTGGTAATTTTTTCATAGGATTGTGTCAAATTCCTAGAAGGCCGCGTACGCTCATAACAAACTCTGACCATTAAACTAATAAGAATAAGAATAAGAATAAGAATATTTTTTATTGCTAAACTATAATCTATGTTTGTTCTCTCCATCTTTGTTTTGGTATGCGGCATCAATTTTCTAATGTGAGCATAATATTTCATAGGCTGAACAAAAAAACAATGGATAATTACAACAAAAGCATCCAAATCCAAGCGCCAGCCATCTGCGACCAGCCTCCGATAAATTTCCCGAGTTATGTTTACAATTAAATGTTCCTTATGTGGTTCGCCAACATATTTAACCAACTTAATGTTGCTACGAACTTAGCTGCGAACTTATTTATAAAAAAAAAGTCTTTAGTTCTTTGACCCGTACTTTAGCGTGGTGGATACGTGTCTATAGATCTTAATGTTTTCGTGACTTTTGCGTGGAAACGTTTTTTCATATATGCTTCCTGTTTTTATGTACCAGTTTTTGCATCGTTACCAGTTACCTACCAGTACGTTGACTTTTATTATCGGGTTTCGATGGTTGATCTCCGGAACTGAAAGAGCAACTTTTTTTCTATAAAGCCTTTATTTTCAGGTTATATGATTGATAGATGATTATTTTCAATCATATACGTAATTAATGGGACCAAAAATATAACTGATGCTTCGTTATGTTTTTTTTTATGATAGTGCGTGACAAGACGAGCAAATCAGGTGCCTGATGGTAAGCATCATGATTGCCCATATCAGACACAGTGCCACCCAGTGTTTTAAAATAAAAAATTCTGCGCGGCACTGCACTGCGCCTGTCACCCTGAGATTGCGCCTGTCACCCTGAGTTGTTGAATCTCGTCATGCCCAGTAATTTCGCTGGTAACATTGCCCTTCACACCGGAACACAGTAATGTTTGCACATTATTGCTTGGCGGATGAATAACTGACAAAGGTGTGGTACTTCCCCAGGCGGCCCCCTGCAAAAGAGGCCTACCACTACAAAAATCTCTCCGGAATAAACCATAATGGGTACCATTAGGTCCTCGTTATATAGAAAGCTGTGGAAACGCTAGCGTATAGACACTAGCACCCTCTACTAATCATCTTTCTGCATTTATCCCACATTAAGTGGGGATACCACCACGATGCTCCACTACCACGATAAATAATATGAAATGATAAATAACTTTAATTATATAATTTCCATTTTGCCGTGTAGGTTAAAGGGAGCGGTTCTCCCTCTTTTGATTTCTTGCTAACTATTTCAGGTAACCCAAACGACAAGATCCTGTATGGACGACCAAACAAGCGGCGCAGCGCGTCATTCCCAGCTCCTAGATCCCTGGACCGGCGCCATTCGCTCCGAATCTTCGGTTCTTCGACCAAGTATCTGCAGAGATGTGCGTCTACCAGAAGCCTTCATCACAAACATGCAAACACAACCGACAGCTCGTCCTCCACCGATTACCCTCCGAGCGTTGAATCTGCGTCGCCAAGTGAGTTTATAGTCCTGGGCCCTGGGTCACGTATTTTTATCATAATAAATGGACCCGAAATAAAAACAGGAATAAGATTTCTTGTTAGGAGATAAAAGATAAAGCAGACGACGATGCCAGTTGTGCTTGTAAACAAGAGTCTAGTTTTTAAATCTTATTTCTATCTTTAATTTTTATCTGACTGCCTTGATGGCGTAGAGGGCGCATGCTCGACTGCCAATCAAGAGGTCCCGGGTTCGATCCCCAGGTCAGGCAAAGTGTTAAATATTGGATTTTTCCATTAGGAATTATCTCAATAACTGTCTGGAGTCTGGAACTGTGCCCGGTAGATGGCAAAAGGCTCGCCCCCTATTACATGGGACCAATAAAGTACTGGCGAAATGTGGGTATATCTATGGGACTGAGTCCTGGGTATACCTCTGCCTACCCCTTCGGGAAAATTGGCGTGAATGTATGTAATTTTAATCTTTGGTTTTTAATTTGAAGAGTAGGTAAACCTCGTATTGCGATTAAAAAATGATCAACTACTACCCCTTCATTTCAGAAAAAGCATCCCTGCTCTCCCGCTTATTCAGACGAAGCGGCCGCAGCAAGCAGCCTCGCGCGATGAGCACATTCTCTGCCCAGTTCCCGCCCACCGAGTGGTTCAACTCAAAAGCAGTGCATCTGCACTGCGTCGCCACGCAAACCAACTCAAAGGTAATTCATAATAAAAATACCGATGTTACACCTACTCATCCTCGACTGCCTCGGTGGCGTAGTGGGCGCTAGCTCGACTGTCGGTCATGATGACCCGGGTTTGATCCCTAGGTCAGGCAAAGTGTTAGATATATTCCATTAAGAATTATCTCTATGACAGCCTGGAGTCTGGAACTGTGCCCGCGGTAGACGACAATAGGCTCGCCCCCTATTACATGGGACCAATAACATACTAGCGAAATGTGGGTGACCTACTATGGGACTGAATCCTGGGTACCTACACCTCTGCCTAACCCTTTGGGGAAAAGAAGAACAGAAACACTATTTTTATTTTTCACTGTAAGTACGTAACAATTCTTTTCTACTTTCAGGAGTCACTGCAGAGTCAAACATCGTTCGTATCATCGTACTACGACGGTTCAGAGATCAGTAATCGGTCCTCGACACTACCGAGAAGGCACAAACGCCATCTTTCCACAGAGTCCGGCATCGCTGGCTCAGTTGGGAATTACGACCACTCGCCGATCAGGCAGTCCAGCCCCAGTTCCGGCAGTCTTCCTAGGTCCACATTGAGTAGGAGTTCAACGCACAAAACCATTCTCGATCATTTCGGCTCTCCGCAAAGAAACAGCGATCCGAAACTTAGGGATAGTTCCAGCGGAAGTCTCCGAAGAGTAGACTATTCGAATTCTGATCACATCATGTCTACCAGCGGTCCGTCTAGCTTAGAGAGCACAGGCACGCATCGTACGCCACGAAAAGATTTGAAAAATGGCACGTCAGATACTCTTATAAAAAGGAGCTACCACACGAGTAGCAGCGGTCATTCGAGCCTCGAGTCGCACATATCAGACCGAACGCTGAAACCTTCGCCTAGTCATAGCAACGCGCAAGGAGCTCCCGGTCTCAGCAGAGCGCAGTCGCTCGTCAAAGTGCAGAGCCTCCAAAGCTCCCCCAAGAGTCTTCATAAATTCAGAACCAAACCTCCGATGGTCGGTGGAGAAACAGTGAAAAACGGTAAAAGCACGTCACCCAGAAATTCGCCAAAAAACTGCCCCAGTACACCCAAAAAAACCGCTACCCCTTTGCATAACAAAACGCTAGGATCCAAGGTGGAGAACCCTTCCACGACAATGTTAGCGAGTTCCAATTCTAACAATTCGATCACACTAAAAGTTACCACAAATACCATGTCTCAAAACGGTGGCGGCACTAACACCAAAGTCTATGTACAGAATTCACCCGTAAGGTCCGTCATCACCTTCGAGAACGGTAAAGTGACCGAGAGCAACGGCAGCAACATCTACATCATCAACGACGACAGGCAAGTCGTCTCCGTGTCGCAAAATGGAGTGACCAACGAAACGACAAAAAACTCGAAAGAAACCTCGTTCGATGTCTGTGTCGAGAAAAATAAACAGAAATACCAGGAACAGGAACCGATAAAAGTACAAGAGAACAAGTTTAATAAGAACTCTATAAACGACACGGGTATGAATAATAATCGTAAGCTTTCATTACAAATAGGCGGTGCTACTAATAATAATAGCTTCGTGTACAAAAATCAGTTGAACAATACGAACGAGGTGGCTTCCAATCCGGCGTCTCCGGCTATTCATAACAACATACATAATCTTGAATCCACTGCCAACAGCAACCCTTCCACTCCGACCAAGAGTTACGACAATATCATCGGATCTCTGGGCAGCCTCCGGTACCAGAAGAATTCTCTATCGTCAGCTAACAGTGGACTTCAAACGAATATAAATTCGAACAGCGAATTGAAAAGTGTCGATCTGCTGAAGAAAGCGGCAGCCCTGCAGATGCTGAATGGACTTCCGAACGTGAACAACAGAATGAGCACCGACTCTATCGCGAATCTGTTGACGAAAGCGATCGACCAGAAACCGACGGTCTTAGGATCAGAACCGAACTTGGCGTTGAAGAACCAAGACCAGATAAAGGACATAAATACGTCGGCGGAGAAGATCAACTGTTTGGAGAATAAGCAAAAAAGGTACAGCTTGAGCCAAGACAGCAAGAAGGACAATCAGGACTTCTACAACTTTCCGAGCCTTAGCGACTTGAGCTTTAACTTCACGAGTTTAGCAGCTCAGAAGATATTAAACGGGGTCAGTATAAATAGTGTGGATACGCTTGTAGAGCTGAACATGGCCGCCAATGGCCCTGAGAAGCAGAACAATAGGGAAGTAGCCGCTGTTTGCACAGACTTCGGCCTTGTATAGTTACTTAAGTTTTGTTTAAAATGTACTATAGTAGACATAACACGTACAAAATAAGGTAGTGTGTAACCTATCATAACTACATTATAACGCTTTAGATACGCACTACAATTTGTATTAGGTTTGATATCCTAAGGTTTTGTACTCCCTATTACGGACTTGTCATTATTGTATCCCATATTATATTACTAACTTATCATTCGAAGATATCAAGTAGTCCTACAGAAACCTTAAAATAATCGTACTTATATAATTCAGAAAACGGTTTGTAGCTCACTTTTGAGACAATAATTTAATTGATAACTAAAAGTGGCCTAAAAACACCTGTGTGCCTAAATAGCCATGTAGATGGTAAATGTCTTATGAACCTGATATAAGATGAAATTTATATTACGAGTTTGATGATACGATCAGACCTGAATAGGGGATTTTTTAAACTAAGCCTAAGTATTTTGCGAAAGTCATACACTTTGGCGTAGTCAAGTTATTTTGCCTTGATTATGTTGCTAAGCCTAAGTAGAAAACCAAAATATATGCCCTCATTTTTAAATGCCAAATAGTTGAAGCAATTTGAAGCCGTAAAATTTTTCATCTTATGTCAAATTATGTACTCTATAATACATATTATAGTCATGTAATTCACCATTTCATATTCATCTCATATTATAGATTAAAACGAATACCTATGTTGGTCCTATCCCATAGCAATCTAAATAACAAGGTACTAGAAGTCATAGCTACACAACACTAGAAGTACGTTTGTGATTTTGTAAAAACAAGAACAAAAAAGTAAGCTAAAATGGTCAAGTATAAACCCACGGGCAGTGTATCACACTCTTCTTTACGAACACTGCTGACAAACTACTTTGTGTCTAGATCACGGTGCAGGATTCTGTGAGTGGCGCTTTTTGGTTTTGCGTATGTATCAGTGACAACTAAGGTCGCTACAAGCGTTTGGTATATAATACGTAGATGTAATTAGTTTACATTTCTATTACCTTGTTATTTGGATTTCTATGGTCCTATCCCATAGCACTTTTTCTTGTGCCATCACATCCCAGTGAGGTTGAGTACAAACTAGAGAATACTTATCATAACAGATTCCATCCAAATGTGGGAATTTTTAGGGATTGTAAAATGCGTAGGTATGTCATTTGTTAGTGCCATAAAACCATAGTATTACGCTGCATGTGGGCGAAACAAAATGGAAGGCTTGCGTGGATTATAAAAATGTGTGCTATTTTAACTAGGTTTAATCAATATGGAAAAATGAGCTTGTGTATTCCCGCTGAAAAGTCGCATTGTGTTTTGCCAGGATCTAAGCTAAACAACTCAATCAGCAAAACTGTTCAGTTGTTTTGGTGTAGACACTTAAACATTTTTTTAATTGCAATGAATAATAAAGGGGATTGGCTATAGCCAGGATAATTGCTAAAAAGAGGGAAATGGGA
Organism: Hemistola chrysoprasaria; assembly: GCA_947063395.1. Classification (NCBI taxonomy): domain Eukaryota; kingdom Metazoa; phylum Arthropoda; class Insecta; order Lepidoptera; family Geometridae; genus Hemistola; species Hemistola chrysoprasaria. The sequence goes on from OX346714.1 coordinate 14,683,248, forward strand.
TTAGTGGGAAGTGGGGTAGTAGAATGGAATTAAGCATAAAATGAGACCTCATTGGTAGCAGATATGATTACAAATTAATAATTTAAAAAAATACAATTAAGTACAATGTTGAAATATGTATAAGTATTATTATTTTTGTGCAAAGCCACGCAAGCCTTATAAAAATTCGATATTGGAACTTTCAATTTAATATAATTAAATTTGCTATGACATGTTAAAGCAAAGGGTATATTTATTCATTAGGGAATATAATCGAAAGTCAATGCATATTAGTTTAAATATCATGTAACGCCATTTGTAAAAATATTAACAATATAAGTTGACGCTTTAGACCTTTGTTTCATTTTTCCATACCTTTATTAATAAGGCCCCGCCAAATAATAAAATATTATCAACTTTCCTGTAGTTATTATAAGCACAATTATTATTCTCAAAAATGTCCTGTCACATACTAAAATTCGTTTAATAAACATTTTTACAGCAACTAAGTTTAACAATAACTCATGCAATTGCCATCAAATGTATGGTTAAACCAATATTATACTATGAATAGCCATTTGAACATGGTTCGACCGTACCACGGTGTTCACGCCACAAATTGAACCTCTTTGAGGTGCAAGCGACCGTACGAGTAATAATTTTTTTTTTTTTTTTTTTTTTTTTTTTTCTTTTTATAGTCTGCTTCTTGGCAATCTGTCTGGGCAACAATAATCCAAGCTGCTGTTTGATGATCTCACAGTGTCATGTCGTGTCTATCAGGAGATTTGTCCATTGAGTCATCTCTCATTCTTTGGGCACGAATCTTGCTGCTAGTCCATGTATGTTATGGCGTTTCAGCCGGGAGAATATGAGACTCCCTGGACCTTGTAGTTGAGCAGCAAGTTCGTTTTTGTGCCTAAAAAGTCGACTTTGATAGCCTCTGCTGTATGGTTCTATTTCTTCCTTGACACTTTTCAGATTTATGTCAGCATACATAAACTTGTTGCTGATATGTTGCGGTATGCTCAACATGTTCCTGATGGTTTTACTTTGGAATCTTTCCAGTATTTCTATATTGCTGTTGCTAGCCGAGCCCCACAACTGGATTCCGTACGTCCAAATGGGTTTGATAATGGCTTTGTAGATGGCCATTTTGCTCTCGAAGGTGAGTTGAGATTTACGTCCGATCAGCCATTGCAGACTTCGGGTTTTGGTGTCCAGTTGTTTACGTTTAGTCCAGATGTGTTTCTGCCAAGTGAGTCTTCGGTCCAGGTGCATTCCCAGATATTTGGCATCCTCTGCTTGCGGGACAGGCTCATTGTATAATAGGACTGGTGGGCATGTTTCTCGTCTGAGCGTGAATGTTACTTGGACAGATTTGTCCTTGTTGGCTTTAATTCGCCATCTTGTAAACCACTCCTCCACTAGCTTCAGATGTATTTGTAGATTTTCCGATGCTGTGTGTGGGCTCTCGTGCACAGACAGAAGGGCTGTGTCATCTGCGTATGTGGCTGTGGTGGTGATCCCGTCTTGAGTTGGTAAGTCTGCAGTGAATATCAAGTATAGCACAGGTCCTAATATGCTACCTTGTGGAACGCCTGACCTAATCTCGAGCATTCCTGATAGTTTGTCATTGCATTTTACCTCAAAGCATCTTTTTTCCAGGTAAGATTTTATAATTTGATAGAAGGAGTGGGGAAGTTTCTGCTTTATTTTAAAGAGCAACCCATCGTGCCATACTTTGTCGAACGCTTGGCTGATATCCAAGAATATTGCAGAGCAGTACTGTTTGTTTTCTAGTGTTCTGTTGATGACATCTACTATTCGATGAACCTGTTCGATCGTTCCATGACCTTCCCTGAATCCAAATTGGTGTTTGGGAAGTATTTCTTCTAGATGACTTCGCATTCTGGTTAATATTATTTTTTCAAGCAGTTTACCGAGGATTGGTAGCAGGCTGATGGGTCTATATGACGGCAGTTCCTGGGCTGATTTTCCTGGTTTCAATATCATGACTACCTGTGCTATCTTCCATTGACCGGGAAAAGTTAGAAGTCTCAGACAAGCATTGAATATTAAGACGAGGTACATTATCCCTTTCTGTGGTAACTTCTTTAAGAGGGTTGCATCTATCTGATCATAACCAGGAGCTTTTTTGTCTTCGAGTTTGCTGATTTCATTTCTGAGTTCATTTGGTGTCACACTTCTTAGTGGAGGGCACATTTGGAGTGCTGATCTAAGGTAGCTGTGGATTTTATTGTCATATTCGTCACTCGCGCTAGGTAGTGGTTGGAATACCTTCTCCAGGTGCATTGCAAATGCGTCGGCTTTTTCCTGGTCCGATCTGGCCCAAGTTCCCGCCTGAGTTCTTATAGGGGCTTTCTGTGCTTTGGGACGTTTTAGTTTTGACGTCGCTTTCCATAGTGAATAGTTAGTGTCCCTAGTTGGGCTCAGGCTGTTTAGATATTCCTGTAAGTTGTCATTATTGAGGTCGCTTATTAGTTTTTTTAGATCCTTTGAGGCTTTATTAAATGCAGCTTTGTCCCGTGTATATTTGGACCTATGCCACTCCTTTCTCAACTCCCTTCTCTCTGATATTTTATCTTTAATAAAATTTGGGTATATATGTTCATTTGGGACCATTGCTTTATGTTTAGGGGTTGATTTGTATGCCGCTGTGTGTATTATCTTATTTAAATTTTCGATCGCCTCCTCTATTTCTTCGGTTGTCTTTAAAGATATTTTTAATTCCGTCCTAGACAAAATTATGTTTTGATATTTTTCCCAGTCCGTGTTCCGACTGTATATTTTTGGTGGAACTTCTTGAAGTATAACCCTGCTGTGAACATTTAGAATGACTGGTGTGTGGTCAGATGATAAGTCTATTATTTGTTCTGTTGTCATGTTATTTAGGGAAAGGTTTTTAGTTACAAAAAAGTCCATTAGGTCTGGTCTTCTTGCTTTATCCGTGGGCCAGTATGAGGGTTCCCCAGTGGACACATAGTTAAGGTTCAAATCCTTCATTGCAGCTTGGAGTTGTCTGCCTTTAGGGTTTATCAGTCTTGAGCCCCACTGTGTATGCTTGGCATTCCAGTCTCCACCACAGATGAAGCGGTTGCCCAGTGTGTTAAAGAACTCTTTGTAGTTATCTGAAGTTATTGTATGCTTCGGAGGACTATATATAGCTGATATTGTGATTTCTGACACCTTATCTGTGATTTTGACTAGTGACGATTGGATTTTTTCGGAACAGAAGGGTTCTAGAGGGTAATGGTTTATGTTTGATTTAATGATAATAGCAGCCCCTGCATGAGCTTTTCCTGATGGGTGGTTAGTGGTATATATTTTATAGTTTTTTATATCTATGTGACTTTTTGATGTAAATCTCGTTTCTGAAATAAGTTCAATGTCAATTTTTTCTGTTATTAGGAAAGTCTCTAGTTCTTGTTTTCGTTCTGTCAGCCCATTGGCGTTCCAAGTCATTATTCGGATGTTATTAATCATTTCGTCAGCAGGCTGCTGATTAGTTGGAACATACGATCCATCATTTTGTCTATCATGTTTGTCATGATTATTTGGAATTTTTTAAACATTTTATCCATGATTTCTTCCAGGTCAGTTTTTCCTGGTGAGCTGCTGTCTGTGACTGCGTGTCTGTCGTCTAGTTTATCTTTGATTGCTTCGGCGTATGACTTACATTGCCTTGCTGACGTTGTTGGGCGTCTGTCCAGTTTGGGAATGGTGAGTTCCTTATTGTCCGGTCTAGTTCGTCGATCTAGTTGGGGGTAATTTTCCTTGAATAGAATGGATGAATGATTTCCTGTGTACCATCTTTGTTGTTGGGATTCCTGGTTTCTTGGAGGAGGTTGTCTGCTTTCATTCTTGTTAGGGTGTTTGTCTTGACTCTTTTTGGTATTTTGATATTCTCTAGGTTTATGGCTAATTTTTAATATTTGCTCTCTGTACTGCTTGTATTTTGTACAACCTTTATAGCTGGCTGGATGATTTTCCTGGCAATTTGCACAGGTGGCGTCTGTTTCGGGAGATTTATTACAACTTGCAGTAGAGTGTTCTTCACCACATTTAACACAGCGGAATGGCCTAAAACATTGGTTTTTAGAGTGGCCAAATCTTTGGCATCTTTTGCATTGAACTATTTCTTTTTTCTTGTAGGGTGCTTCAAAATTTACTTTCATGTGATTGAGTTGTTTTATTTTGAATATGTCTTTGTTGTTGTTCTTTGGTTCTAGGTCCACGTAAAATAGAGGGAGTGGTTCTTTTGTTACTCTATGCAGGGCGTTGACAATTTGACGGACCTCATGACCTAGTTTTTCTATTTCCATTGAAATATTAGTGGTGTTCTCAGATGGGTGTATTCCTCGCAGTACTACCCTGTATGCTCTTTCGCTCTTGAGCTGATAGGTAAAGTGACTGACTTTTTCTGCTACAAAATGTTGTCTGATAGTCTTGTATATTTCGATGCTGGATGGCATTAATTTCACAACATGACCAGATCTAAGGGTTGTCATGGTGTAATCTTCTGTCTTGGTAATTGTATCCAGAATCTCCCTTAGTTTAGAAATGTTTTTGACTCCAGTTACGAATATCGGTTCTGGTTTAGGGGGTTTAGTAGGTTTTGCTCTTTCATCATTGATGTTGTCAATGTCCTTAGCTAGTACATCAAATTGGTTTAGAATTGGCACTGCGAATGTTATGTTCTCAGTTTGTGGTCTTTTGTTAGGGTTTTCTTGATGTTGACTTGTGGGGCTAGTTTCTATTCTTTTCCTTTTGTTGATTGGTGTTCTGTCTCTCTGCCATTCTAAGTCCGTTTCTGTTGTCTTTGGCTCTCCAATTGTGTGTGAATCACAAACATTAGTAGGGATTGATCCTAGGGAGTTAGAGCGTGCTTTGTTGAACATGCTTCTGTGAAAAGTCTGTTGGACTAAAGTTGTCTTTGGAGGTGGTTTTTGGGGTTGTTCCTTTTGATTTAAAGTGTGGTCTTCGGTAGCAGATTTCACACTCGCAGGCCCGGGTACCTGCGAGCGCCGGGGGTCAGCCGGGTTGCATGACCATTCATCGGTAACATATTTCACACTCTCAGGCCCGGTTACCTGAGAGCGCCGGGGGTTAGCCGGGTCGCATGACAAATCAGCTTCATTCATATTCATTTTACATAGTTGGTTTTGGGAATAAGTAATCTTGACACTTTCCCAGGGTGCCAAGTCCACTTTTTTAGAGGGGATTTACCCCCTCAAGGCCTCTGGTGGCCTACGGGTTATTTACCGCCGCCCGTACCCGGCGTTGGCAGCTCATTTAGCACCACCCAGGGGACACGTGTAGGGTGGGCCTTAGGAAAGGTGGTATATCCTACGGACGCGAGCTGCTGTTGTCCCCCTACGAGTAATAATAATGATAATGTTCGTCGGACATTACGCCACACGATCGAACATGGTAGTATAACCATAAAATGTTTGATTTGATCGTCTATTCGTAGTATTGCACCAAAATTATGTCAGAAGTGATTTTATGTAACATATTTAAACACTAATGTGCAATGTATAATATTAGTCTTATAAAGAATTGGATGGTTAGGTATTGTTAAGGCGGCGGTGACCGGAGAATTCCCCATACGAACATAATAGTCAAATCATTTGAAATCAGGGCATATTTCCAACATTTATGACGTTATTCGGAATGAGGCACTTGTTATCTGGGTTCCTAATTATATTTCAATTCAAAGTAGAAGTACTTTGGATTAAATATGATAAAAATCCAAAATATAGGTATTTTAAATATAACTAATAAAAGCAAATTATAAGTATTTTAGACTAAAATATAATTAGGAACCTATCATTTTATAGTGTTTAATAACATCTACATAGTTGATATTGTCAGAGTTGATGAATGAATCAAACATTTACTGACAAGTTGGCTCATTTGGTAGTAACTCTACATTCCCAGCCACAGGTCCCAGATTCAATCCCCGGGCAGGTAAAACATTTTTGTGCATGAGAATATCTGTTTCATCTCGTCTGGGTGTTAATAAGCATATACATATGTATAGATAGATAGATAGATAAACACTTTATTGTACACCTTCCAGAGAACAATAATCTTATGAAAATAAAGTAGGTACACTTAGTCATAGGCTAGTACAAGTGGCAGTCTTATCGCTTAAAGCGATTTCTTCCAGACAACTGATGTATGTATATTTAATAGTAATATGGCTATCATAGGACAGGCTTCTTGCCTAGTTTGGTACCAGATCAAGCATGTAGAAATTCTCCCATATTATTTGATATTATAAAGTTTTTTCTCTTTAGCTTCCCTTATGGGGTAGAAATAGCCTAGAGGATAATTTAAATTGTACAAATTATGATAAAATATAAAACTTTATTACCTCTACCATTTATAAATGTGGTATATTCCATATTAATTCTACTAATCACTAGGAGCAGGTGATGGTGCTGTGTTCCATAACATCTGTGATCTGGGATGGTTCAGTTTCTGTTTGATTTTTTATTGAATTCAGCCAGTCATCTGTTGGTTCAATTTTTTTTACATCGGGTTCAGATTCGGAACTAAAACTCTTTTCTTCTAAACTTTTTTCTTCTATATTATCTGGACATTCAGCCTCTTTAGTTTCAGCACTATTACTAGGAGTTATTATAATGGGCGCAATAGGCGGATCATTTTCTCTAAACTGCTTAGACACATCTTCTTTTTTAATATTTACAAAACACACACAGTCCTTGTTAGCTGTAACTTGCCTCAAAGCTGCCTCTTCAATCTCCAGGCTTGCAACCTCCTTTGTTAATCCCTCAATTGTTTTGTAACAGTACATATGATCATTTTCAGGACTAACATAGTCTTCTAGGGTAAAAGTCTTACTATCAAACTTTAGCTTCTCAAAATCAATAGCACCATAATGATTAATGTTATCTAATAAATCGGACTCATTCTCGAAACATAGGTGAAGGTCCTGAATACAACTCTTCATAGAATCTTTGTCTTCTTGGCATTGTTTACGAATAGCATCCAATTGCCTCAATGTTTTCAGTTCCCTCGCTTTCAGAGTTGCATAGATTTGTGTAAATGATTTCCGGACTGTGGCCTTTAGCTGAAAGCACAAGACAACACATTACCAGCTGTACATTTTATGAAACAATAATAAACACTCTTAATTGAGAAAACACTAACATTTTCTATATTTTTATCAAAATCATCCGCATCGCTCGCCATGTTTACTTTCCAAAGTTTGACAATTGACTATTGACAATTGGGAACACTAACACTCAGTGTTGCCAGTGGCCGTTGGTCAAAATAACGTGAGACAGCTTGAAAAAAACATTGTGAAAAGATTATATTAGGTATGTTTTCTTCTTAGTCGTGACCTCATGACTGAGGGACGTGATTATGCTGCGTTAACACCCTTGCCAGCATCTCCTTCCAGACATTCCTGTCCTGCGCCATCTGTATAGATGCTTGCAGGTAGGCTGGCCCTCGTAGCGTCCTGCGTCGTGTGTGTCCAACTTGTAGGGGAGCGGCCTCTGCCTCTTTTACTTACAACACAGCTAGTGATGATTAGCCTTTCCAGGCTATCTGGGTCTCTTCTGACTGTGTGCCCAAAGATTTTCAGGCCACTCTGCCTACAGATTGTTGAGAGCCTTTTATCTGTAATACTCTGAGGATTGACTCGTTTATGCGACGTTCCATTCAGGATATTCTTAGCATTCTGCGCCACCACCACATTTCAAACGCGTCAATCCTCGTGCGCACGCGGGCTTTTTAATGTCCAGGTATAAGACGCATACATAAAAATCGAGAAAATAAGGGTTTGCATTAGCTTCTTCTTGGTGTTGCGGCTAATGCCCCTGCTCCGCCATATTCTCTCCAATCTTCTTACCGCTGACTTTGACATTTGAGCTCTTCTTACAACCTCCTGCTCGCAATCAACATCGTCATTAATCTGCGATCCTAAGTACACTACAAGTGATGCGTTTGTGCACCACCTCTAGATAGCGAAACTCGTAGGTTCGCTGTAGTGATCCCTCTCTATCCACGAACATTAGTTTGATTTTGGATCTGTTAATGAGAAGACCATATTCTCTACTGATAGTGCTGATTCTGGACAGGAGTTCAACCAGTTCTGCTTTCGAGGCGCTTATTATTTTATTATCGTCGGCAAAGCGAAGATTACTCAACAAGTACTCTACGCGAATACCTTCTTGTTCCGAACGCGAATACCTTTTTGTATAGGATTCTTAGAAACACCTTGCTGGCGTGGAAAATATAATTTTCAAATTTGCTCGTTGGCCCCTTCTTGTGCAAAGGAACCACAATTGACTCAATCCAGTCTGCAGGCCACTGGCCAGATCGCTACACTTTTCGACCATATATTTTTTTGGGTAGATAAAGTAGACATTATTATGTAACATTTTCATTTTATGTACAAAACGGCACTAAACGAAATTAAATACCACAAAAATTAAAAAGGACCACTTCTTGTTATTAGTTGTTACTTGTTATGTCTTCTTCATAAAATGACTTACTTCTTTGCTTAACCACGTCTTGAAATTACCCTTTTTTTAAATTAATGCCAAATTCTTGTAGTGTCCACTTTTTGAAACGACCCATATCTTTATAAAAATTGGTATTTCGAGTATATTCACATTATATGCGTTTGCTAAAATTTGGCATCATTATTGAACACCAACGCACAACGAATCCCGTCGAGTGATGGCATCTTCGCGAAAATGCAATAAGTATTCGGTAAATCTCATTTTATTAACTTTGTATCTAAATTGAAAAGCGAAAAAAATTAAAAAGATTGGGAAGCGTACCACATAATAATATATTATCATACGTATTAATTATAAAATATTGAGTTATTTTGACCAAAGAAAAGCAGAAAGCAGGCATTGTCAGTTTCAGTGGGACAAAAAAATTACACAACTAGTGCATGTTCCGTTTGCAATTGCTATGTTAATCATTCTTCAACTGTGATAAAGTATAAAAAAAATTCTTGAGTATTAAGTTCTGTTTCACGATTTTATTTTGATTGCTAGAAAATATTTTAATATGTTTAATCGTAAAAGTAACGTAAAAATAACATTTTGTCGTGTAACATAGGGGTAACATGAGAGGGTTGAAAGTAACATAAAATGTTACAAAAGTAACATTCTGGCAACGCTGCTAACACTGATTAATGAGCTGTCAATTCTAAAACCTGTCATGTGTCAGTTTAAAACATGTGACATTAAAAGTGACATTCCGCTGACGTTTTACAAAAAGTTGCCAACCACAAAATAGGTGGAATAAAAAACATGCATTTTTGGTGAAATTTTTATAGATTAAAAGTCAATTTTATTGTATCGTATGTAAATATCTATAGTATGTATATATGCATTATAAGTGTGAAATAAAAGCCGGTCAAAATTATAAAAATATCTGTTAATATAAAAATATGTCCTAACAGGTTATTATTATATATATTATTATATTTTCTCTAGCAACACTGCAATTAAGAAACATTATTGATTTTTCGTTTGACAAGGCACTGGAAAACATTGTCTATTTTTTTCTCTCGTAAATGGATTAAAATATTGTTAAGAGTTGCGGTGTTCTTGTGGATTCCAAATTGTGCAGTGTTAGTAGAGAACTTAAAAACGAGATGAGCGAATTGAGACAACGCAGGGGCGACGGCGACGGGAATGATAAAATGGAAACCGCTGGAGAGTCGGATCACGTAAATAATCATATTTCATATATAAAACCTGTTTTGTGATTGTGTTTATTGTTATTTATGGTGCGGCACTATTGTTAGGTGGATTCCGAGGAGGAGAAGGTGCTGGAAGAGAAGTATGTGGACGAAATGGCCAAGAACTTGCCCCAGGGCACCGACAAGACATCGGAGATTCTCGATTCGGCACTTTCGGGACTTTCATCAAGGTAATTAAACTTCCTTCTTTTGTAACTCGACCAGTATTGGAGACCTTGAGTTATAAACTAATTGAACTGTTACTAAAAAATGTTATAGGTATTAAATTGCTGATAAATATTATATTTACATAGTATTGTAGTTATGATAGAAAATTGAGATACAAATCAACTTTTTAGATTAGAGATTGAAATCCAGTAAAATCCTTGAAAATTAACTACATTATTATTAAAACTATGTAAATTAAAGTGTTACCGTGATTAAGTACAAGGTGAATCTATCATAATTTAAATCAGTGTTGCTTCAAACTAGGCCAGTTAGGACCAGAAATTTAAAAAAAGTTAAATGGCAGGCTATTATGTAAACCTTTTGACCATATTATAAGCAGCTTGTGTAGGTACCTACTTTGTTAGTTAAAATAAACCTGCAACCATTGCCAAAAATGTTTCCTAATATTTTTTAATAAGGCATAATTTTTGCAACATAATATCTTTAATACTTAGTACCAAATAAAAAAAAAGTGGAATAAGAAATCTCAATCAGCCCAAATGTTGCTTGATGTTGGGGCTTGTTGGATCATCTCAATGAATATGTTACAGATAAATATTATGGTAGGTACATTACAGTAGATCAGGGTCACATGATCACAGAACATAATATAATACACCTGGACACTCAACTCAATCCCATACAAAAACACAGACACTGCACACATGGAGTTTTGTACACATGCAAGAGTGTGCGTCAAGTGATTTCCCATAGAAGCGGGGCTTGTGGAGAGCTGTCTTGCGTACCGGGTGAGGAATGCCTGATTGGTGGGAGGATGACATTGTCCATTCTATACATAGTATTATTATCTGTTCTGTGATTTCATACTTATAAGTGTTTATAGTTAGAATGTTTGGTTATTAGAGGATAATAATTTTGTCAATAGATGGAGGAACTGGGTAATTCGTGGCATCTTCACCTGGCTGATGATTGCTGCCTTTTGTCTTCTGATCTATGGTGGACCACTCGCTCTCATGATCACGGTAAAAATACATATAATATATTATATCCTACTAATATTATAAGTGCAAAAGTTTGTGAGGATGGATGGATGTTTGTTACTCTTTCACGCCAAAACTACTAAACCGATTGGGCTGAAATTCGGTATGTAGATAGTTTAGTCCCTGGAATAACACATAGGGTTTGTTTTTTCTTTTTATCCTAATATTCCCATGGGAAAGATAAATACACGGGTAAAACTGCGGGGCACAGCTAGTATTATATAATTATTCCATAATACATATAATACACTAACGGCACTGCCTCAGTGGCATAGTGGGTGCAAGCTCGACTGCCGATCATGAGGCTCTGGGTTTGATCCCCAGAACAGGCAGTGTTAAATATTGGATTTTTCCATTTGGAATTCTCTCATTAACTGCCTGGAGCCTGGAACTGTGCCGGATAGATAGCAATAGGCTCGCCCCCTATTACATGGGACCAATAACATACTGGCGAAATGTGGGTGTAGCTACTATAGGACCGAGTCTTGGGTACACCTCTGCCTATCTCGAAACTCTAATGAGAAACAAGATAGTATAATAAAAGCTGTGAACTATACAGGTGCTCTGCGTCCAAGTGAAATGCTTCGAAGAGATCATCAACATAGGCTACGCAGTATACCGAGTGCACGGCCTGCCGTGGTTCAGATCACTCTCCTGGTACTTTCTGCTGACTTCCAACTACTTCTTCTATGGGGAGAACCTCATTGACTACTTTGGAGTCGTCATTAATCGGACGGTGAGTGCACATTATAATATTACTGATTTGAATATGAAACATCATAATTTCTTGGATTCATAGGTACTTTGGAGAACTATCTCTATATATTATATTTCATTTTTATGGCACAGATCAGATCATTAGCCGGAAGACATCCCTGCCTAATATAAGCCTCCCCCGTATTATAATAAGTCAATTCATATGGGTTATGTGGAAAACCCATATTGTCAGTTTCAGGTTGCCAAGATTCCTACAAGGCCTCCGACATAAGCTAACGACTGCCCCCTACATATCTTATAAGAAACAGCCGAGACCTACAGATTAACGTGCCATCCGAAACAGGGTAGCCCCCAGGCAAAAAGTCCACATGGTAAGATTCGATCCAGGGACTCCAGATTTAGAACCGGGCATATTCCCGCTAGCCGGGAACCACACGGCAGTATTTATATATTAGGAATACGGAATAATTACCAAAAGCTATTGTATTAGTTCTAGAATATTTTGGTAAAAAAATCATCTCAACCTTTTTTACTTATTTTTAACAATAATCGAGGTCTAAACAACCTCCATCATCACAGCTGATGATTTAAGATTAGTTTCCCTCTGCATAACTTTTTATAATATCTTGTTTATAACTAGCGTTGCCCCGCGTTTTCACCCGCGTAGTCCTCGTTCCCGTGGGAATATCAAGATCAAAAGTACCCTATGTGCTATTCCAGGGTTTAAACTATCTACATACCGAATTTCAGCCCAATCGGTTCAGTAGTTTTGGCGTCAAAGAGTAACAAACATCCATCCATCCTCACAAACTGTCGCATTTATAATAGGAATAGGTAGGAAATAGGATGTATAATAATTTGAACAATATCTTTCTAAAATGCTCTTTAAATAAATAGTATTTTTATCAATCTATTCAGCCCGTCTTCTCACAGGCCTCCTCCAGATTCATAAATTCAAATAATATTTATTTGTTACTATGTAGGTAAATGAGACACTTAGTAACAGCAAAGAATTCAGGTAGGTATACCTATCTGTCGTGAATTACTTTACAATACGCTCTTGAACTGTAGTGCCCCTGAATTTACATTATGACAATAGCCAACATGTTTGTTACTACGATATAAAAATTCTGTGCCCCGCGCAGGAGTCAGTCTTGGCAATATCGGGATAATGGCCTGTGCACACAATTTTTAAGCGCGCCGTCGACGCGCGATAAAATGATACAGACGCAATACGCACGCGTATTAGGCGCAACTTTTAGTGTCCGTAGGACAGACTGTAGGACGTAGTATAAAAGAGCGCCGTTGAATAGCGTTTTTAAAACGCGCCGTTTAAAAACGTGGTGTAGTGGTGTCATCGGACCCTAAAATTCCCATAAAGTCCGCACGTGAGCTCCGTTCCATCGGCCTTGTGTTTTATTAGAAAAATAATTTCATTTTAGGAAAAGAAAGGTTCCATGTAGAAAAAATAAAACCCTTTTCAATCGGGTTCATGTTCGAAACGGCTAGACTGAGTTAAACAGAAAGCTGATTATAGTAACTCGTTGTTGTTTTTAGAAAAAGGATGATGTTTCCGTATACTTCCGTTAAAATTGCACAACCCCGAAGTCACAGAGCTCGCGCACGGTTATAATATAAAGGGCCCGTCAATCTCTATACCAACATCAAAATCGGTTCAGTGTTTCAGGTTTTAAGGCGCAACAGCGACCTTTCGCATTTTAATATTAGTATGGATTTTGCACATACCTATTACTTATTAAATAAGCTAAGATTTATATTATCTTTGTCTTACAAAATTTTAAGATCTCAGTTATAATATGCAAATTATATTTACATTGCATACAATTTACTCAATAATATATTATTGCTGTGTCATTTTCTTTGTTTTATACAAAGAGATAAGAAATCACTAGCTGTGCCCCGCGGTTTTCGTTCCTATGCGAATATCGGGATTCGGGGATCGGGACCCTATGTGTTATTCCAGGATCTAAACTATTTACATACCGAATTTCAGCTCAAACGGTTCAGTAGTTTTGGCGTGAAAGAGTAACAAACATCCATCCAACATCACAAACTCGCATTTATAATATTATGTAGTAGGGTATTTTTAATGTTGGTAGGTAGTTGGTACATAAGTACAGTCGTAATCTCTTTTTAAAACAACTAATTTGTTAAGGGTCAACGCCCATCATACGATTCTATGCTAATAATTTTATTAGACATAACCAATTTAAAAATATTATAAGTAGCCTACTTAATGTTTCAACATAAATTACTTATTCCTAAATAAGTACATGTTATTAAAACCAACAAGCTAAATGCCCAGTAATCATTGTTTCACTTAGTCCACTATTATTTCAATAAGCAGTTTCACACATAATAATTCCGTTCTAGAACCAATGGATTACTTAAGTCATTGAAGTCGCCTTGAAGTGTCGCTTCGATATAATTAAGTACTAGTTGTGCCCCGCGGTTTCACCCGCGTAGTTTACGTTCCCGTAAGAATATCGGAATAAAAAGTACTTTATGTGTTATTCCTGGATCTAAACTCTCCACATACCGAACTTCCTAATCGGTTCAGTAATTTTGGCGTGAAAGAGTAACAAACATCCATCCTCAGAAACTTTAAATATAATTATTATTATTATTATTATTATTAATATATCATATTAGTAGGATAGTGTTTAATGAAGCGATATTATCACTACTGATTTAAAATTTTCTAATTGAATAAAACCTATTATTAAACTTACAACTTACGACTTACAAGTAAAATAAACTTAAATGAAATCGAAGAATATCGGTATTATAATTGATTGAATTTGGCGTTACTTTTCGGAACTCCATTGTAGACTAATTAAACAAGAATCTTTAGTTTTTAGTTCCGATTTTTAGTGTCAAAAACTGTGCATGTTGTTTTTGACACTAAAAGTAAAAATCGGAACTAAAACTAAAAATTCTTGTTCCAGAAGTCTATTTAGGTATATTATGTCAATACATTATAGTATGCCTGCCTACCTATAATGTTATTCACGTTTATCGTCATAATAATCATCGATTTAGTATGTAGACACATAGGACGTAGGTGTTGGTGTAAATATTAGCATTAATAGTGGAATTTGAACGGCTAGTATAATCGGAATGTGGTAGTTATGAGGCACTTAAAATATAGCAATATACTATACGTCATTTATAGGAACGAACTTAAACTTTATTTTAACAATTGTCCCAGCAAGTCGTCGAATTTACGGCTTCTTTTCAACAAATCGTCTCGAGTCCTAGCGAGAAAAATCCCATTTGTCACCACTGGTGACCAATGAGGTGGGGATATATGAGAATGACCCCAACGGAGTTGTTAGTAGCCCTCATGTCAAACCAGCGTCGCTTAATCTTAAAATGTACCGAACTTGCGACTGTTATATTAATTATAGCTTACCGTCAAAATAATTACATTAAATAACATCGTCTTTTTCTCGAATATTTAGGCAGAGGTGTACCCAGGACCCAGTCCCATAGAAGGTACATCCACATTCCGCCAGTTATGTCTTTCAGTCCCATATATATAGTGTAGTGTAATATTATATAATATGTATAGTGAGCAAACCTATTGCCATCAACTGGGCACAGATTCAGGCCCAAGGCTGTTGTTACTCAGAAAATGTTTAAAAACCAAAATCTGACCTGGAAATCGAACACAGGACCTCATCAGCAGTAGTGCTTGCGACTACTGTACTAAGGTGGCAATCTTATATTTAAGGTAGAATTTTCCGTCAAAATAATAACATTCCCTCAGACTTATCAGGGATTATTTTAATTTTATCTGTCGGTGATAATTTATGAGTAACGCATTCCAATTGCCATTAATTTATTTGTGAATCTCAGTCGAATAAGATAAGGTTTACGAATACAAGCAATGGGCTTAACGATGTGAGATTTTGAATGATAAATAGAGCAATCTTATATTTAAGGTAGAATTTTCCGTCAAAATAATAACATTCCCTCAGACTTATCAGGGATTATTTTAATTTTATCTGTCGGTGATAATTTATGAGTAACGCATTCCAATTGCCATTAATTTATTTGTGAATCTCAGTCGAATAAGATAAGGTTTACGAATACAAGCAATGGGCTTAACGATGTGAGATTTTGAATGATAAATAGATAGGTATACGATTATTTGTATTAAAAGGGTTAAGAAACGTTACAAAAACGTGCGATTCGTGCCATCTATGAGATGCGTCCACGCGAATCCCTGAGGGAATTATTTAAAGAAATAAACATACTGACCCTACCATCCTTATACATTTATGAGAACATCATGTATGTGCGTAAAAATTTACATAAATTCAAATTAAAAAGTGACCTTCACAATTTTAATACTAGGAATAAAGACAAAATAGCTGTACCTAGCTTTAGATTATCTAAAACAAATAAAAAGACATTCTTAGGAAATAGTGTACGTTTCTATAATAAAATCCCAAAAGAGATAACTGGGCTCTCAGAGGGTAAATTCAAAACCTATATAAAATCTACTTTACTAAAGAAGGCTTATTATAAAGTCAACCAGTAGAGGACAAAGATGCCTGGAAACTTCTGCATAGCCGCCTCGCGGCACCTTCAAAGAAAACGAATGTAACCAAACCAAATATTTTAATACTATCTGTTGAAAAAATTAAGCCCTACAAGTTTCTTGTTCTTCTTGTAGAGGTATCTTTCCGAACGCACGGTAGACTCAGTACTGTTTATCTTCATTGACGTGCAAAAGTGTCAGATTATGACCTATTTGAATAAATCTGTTTGAGTTGAAGAATTTCCATTTAATAAATAAATTTATGCTTGCGTGTAGATTATGACATGACTTATAATTTTATGCCAATCGTATTATACCTTTTTGGGATTCAAATATTACGCTATTTTAAATTGAAAAGTCGAGCCAAAAGAAGCAATCAAGTATTGGTATCGTAACCGACTAGGTCTATGTTATATTAATCTTTTACGACTTCTTGTACTAAGTTAACGAGCGTGTGGGGCTTTTATGTTAACGGCTATACGCTTGGGTTTAATCTTATCCGATTACTTAACAAATTGCCCTAATTTATTTAAACGTTAGCATTTTAGGTCCTAATAGCATATAGACTTCAGAACTAATAATCTATTATAATGTATTTCGGTATATTATTTACCTACTAACGTACCTTCTACATTTTTTCTTTTTAATGCGTTCTTCCACAGAATACTTAAGGGACAGAAGAGACACTCCTCAAAATAATTTAAATAAATAGCGACTCTAGTTCCGACAAAATAAAGTGTAATTCAGGTTGCACAGCGCCTAACTAATTATCGTTATATTAACTTACAAGCTGCCTCATTTTCTATGGCGTATCTCGCTATCTGTTCTCTCTGTCTAGCCCATAAAAATGTTCCCGTCAAGACGCCCCGGCTATTTGTAGATTCATACCTTTAATGCGGAGTGTTCTGGGCCTGGTAATACTTAAATTTTATTACGCTCTTCTTATACACAATTCACATACAAAATACCCACAAACAAAATAACACATACTTTAAAAAACAATGAAATAAAAGTAAAGTAAATTTTATGCTAGAAATTAAAATGATAAGGACAGAGTTTACTCATGCCAATCGAATGGAATGGATTTTCATGGGATTGTGTCAAATTTTTTGTAGCTAGGATATGCTGTTAATTGCTAACCTTATTCATCGTCATTATCATCACTAGCCGGAAGACGTCCACTGCTGAACACAGCCCTCCCGCTATAGAACGCCATAACCTAACCTAATTACCCTAAAATAATAACTACATTACCCAGTCTTACTACAACCCTTGTCGGCAGGACTACCTCAAGTTCCTGGTAACATACCATAGATTCATATCGTTCAGCCTGTACTGCGTGGGGTTCGTTTGGTTCGTGCTGTCACTGGTGAAGCGGTATTATATGAGACAGTTCAGTCTATTCGCCTGGACTCATGTTGCGCTGCTGATTGTGGTCACGCAGAGCTATCTCATCATACAGAATATATTTGAAGGTAAGTCGGTTTGCTAGCTTATATTATAGTTATAGAACAGTAACACCAGCTTCACAAAGTATGTCAGATTATAAATTACATTTCTAAGCTTAGATAGATTATGGGCGTATAAGAGAAAATAGATAACTAACAAAACCATTTACGCGGAGAAAAAGCTAATTTAGTGTTTTATGCTGTCATTAATTTTAGTCCGTTTTTTTAAATGTTGTACAATGGCACAGAATAGATAATTATTGTACCTATAGAATGAACTTTATGGTGGGTAAAGTGATTTACTTAAAAATAAGTCATTGTGGTCTTAATATTCTTTCATAATGGAGTTTTGCCAATAAAAAGATACGTGGATGTCGCACACTGTGCGATTTTCCCGTTCTTTTATGCCGCATACGTGCAAATTGTGGAATGATCTCCCTTCTGCGGTCTTCCCAATTGGGCTACATCATGACTCTTCAAAAGGAGAGTGAATAAAGTGTTGAAGGGTTGGCAACATACTGGTAATACCCCTGGTCGGCCCTTGTGTTACAGGTATCCATAGGCGGCGGTAACCGCACACCATCAGGCGGCCCGTCTGCTTGTTTGCCAACCACGGCATAAAAAAAGGATCATTAAAATTTGTTTATAATTGACTTAGTAATCACGTAACAATCATACAAAAACAACAACATAAGTCAATTTGAAAACCTCTTTCTTTTAAGTCGAAAAGAAAAAGTTATTATTAGTTATTACATGTGCAAACATTACTGTGTTTCGGTCTGACGGGCAATGTTACCAGCGAAATTACTGGTGACGAGTTCAATGAGTACTGAGAAGTACTGCTGATGAGTTCATGACGAGTTTCATCAATTAATATCACGGGGACAGGCGCAATGCAATGCCACGCAGAATTTTGAATATTAAAACACTGGGTTGCACTGTGTCTGATATGGGCAATCATGATGCTTACCATCAGGCACCTGATTTGCTCGTCTTGTCACCACTATCATAAAAAAGTCGGTTAAAAATCACATTACTTTTATCTTGGATCCTAGTCGTAACTCAATTAGTCTGGTTTATTTTAACCAGGTTGACGTCATTCAGTTTATTGCCTTTTAACGTCCAATAAAGATACAGTTTATGAAAGGCAATGGAAAGGAAAATATAGGTTACCAAGCTAAATATATTTTCGCGAAAAGGACGAGCCGCTGACATGATTCAATTATTTATGGGTTAACCATTTCGCGGCGTTGGGCTTGCGATTATAAATGTGAAGGTTTTGGATGGTTGGATATATTATACACACATAAGTCACGTCCTGTTCCCGTTCCGGTAGCCAGAGACCATTTTTATTTAGATCTTCTACTTTTGTCACATTCTTCGTATCGAGGATTGTGGTTACTTTTGACCTGACCTTAGGACAAAATCAATTTGTTCATGAAAAGTCACACTCTGTTTATCGCCTCGCTTTTGTTAATCTACTTTCATCCATTCCCTCCACATAATTTAGGCAGAATATTCCTTGGAATCATTAATTTATTAAAATAAGTCTTAAAATTCCCCGTCGTCTTCAAAAACTGTCTTGCAAGTCAGTGAAGCTAATTAATAATGACTCAACATAAAACTGGTAGCTTTATTTATCCAATTATTAGGTAAAGTTGCACCAACAAATCGACAGTCAAATCTCTTGTTAGGTCAATATGACGCGGTACTAAGTATGCGCATCAAATATTATGACTATGGTTTATAAAATACTTAAAACTGAATCCCTGACAGCTTAACAAAAATATTTTTTTCGGCCATATCTGATTTATAAATTACCTGATAATATGATACCATTTATATACCTAATTCAATGGAATATGACCAAAAAAGTTTTTTTGTTCAGCTCAAGTTCTATCAAGGGATCAAGTTGTGTTTGAAATACCAGGAGTATGTTAGAATTATGACAAATAGTGTATGCAGAAAAATATTATGACAAGTGAAATTATGCGAATCAACAGAACACCGTTGCACTATCATAAAACCTGTTAAAACGTTAACATGAACGTGCTCTGCGTAATATTGGTTTTACTAGAAGATTTGACGGTCGGTTAACCATTTGTTATGGTTATCATTAAAGTGGGCGAAACTATGCCCTAGTCAACTAAACTAATTCAGTTAGCAAAAGTTACGGCTGATATTGTTCCAAATAATTACTTATTTCGTTACGTAAAGATTAAAAAATCACGCGATTTGCCGTCACTGATAAAATAATAGTCACCACGAAAGATTAGTCATTACTTTAAGTGCAATGAATTGATTAAATATAATACTGATTACCTACTTATTTGTAATCAGGCAATGAACTTCACCTCGGTTATTGGTATTGGTATAGGTAGATACATCGAACATAATTTTAATAACAACATAGTAGCTACATAACTTCCCGCCATTTTTCTCAAAAGGAAGATAGAGATGTACCTACTATGGGACTGAGTTCTGGGTGCACGAAAAAGGAATAAGAAAGGCCGGTCTTTTGGAGATCGGGTCGGTTAGGTTTTTTACTTGAAGCACTCCACGGAATAATTAGGGAAAAATAGTAAACTTTGATTTATTTCAAAGTGTGGTATATATCAGTGTGTGCGGGAAAGTGAAGCCTAACTATTTGATGCAGTGAATCGGATATCGGGCCAAAATTCGGCAAACGCCGGCGGTAGGGCCAACTTTGAAGCCATATTCCGCATATAGGTAATTCATTTCATCAACAATAGTTCACGCCATACAAATGTTACCATCGCGGCTTCAAGTCGACATTACATCGATAGTATTGTACCAGAGTCTATTTATGTCAAGCCGACATTGTCACGGACAGGGAAACCTTTCAACGGCGTAACTAGGACGAGGGGGATAGATCCGCTCTATATGTACATAATATACATACAGTACAAATAGGTACACATTACGTGTAGAAATAACGCGTGTGAAGTAGCTCTCCGCATTCTGTACGTGTTGGTATATCTGTTAATCTGTTTATTGTTTCATTCTGTCTTTGAATATAAAGTACTAAGGAATCGCCTCATGCTTCGTTCCGTGTACCCATTTCTTCTGTTAATTTTAGCGGGGGTTGAGATACACAGGCACAGCACACATTTACACAGCAATTACGCAAACAAATGCAGAAAACCTTATGTCAGCGGTTCTGCGTGAAATTCAAAAAGTCCATCATTGTTGCGTACAATGAAATCAAATGAAATGATATAATTTAAATGCAGAAAACATGGTAAAGATTAGAATACATTCAGTAGTACCGCATGTTTGACCAGCTCTCTGACATCTAAATATTTAAATAAGTACATTGATCGGTTGAATTGATTACTCATAAATTCTAACATATTATTATTAATTCATGAACCTATAATTAAAAATTAAAATCACTAATAACAAAAGGAAAAAATATATAATAGATAATTGATGAATAATTGAAGAGTTACAAAAAAAACTGCGGATTGAGAGTTATATAAAAACAATGTAATAAACAATAGATATATGTAACTACCTATATGATTTGCTGCTATCCGTGCTAGAGCAATATTATAAAATAAGATTTCTCCATCTGCATTATTTGCCAGTTCCTTTTTCAATTAGTCTAAAAACCAATCTCTAATATAAATACCCAGCTAGATGTACCGTGAAATGTTTTGATGTAGCCAAAGTAAACCGCTTCTCTCCACGCCTTGTTTATTCAGTCTCTCATCGTCCCTCCCACGCTTTTGACATTGCTCTTTAGAAAACGCCTTTTTAAAATAGATCTTAGCAAATAGGGAAACTT
Source organism: Hemistola chrysoprasaria (assembly GCA_947063395.1). Classification (NCBI taxonomy): domain Eukaryota; kingdom Metazoa; phylum Arthropoda; class Insecta; order Lepidoptera; family Geometridae; genus Hemistola; species Hemistola chrysoprasaria. The sequence continues at coordinate 14,704,762 of OX346714.1, forward strand.
TCCAGTGTTTTATACTACTGTAAAACTAGCTGACCCACCAGACGTTAAGTATCTTATACGGGAAATACAATCACGGCTTTTTTTCGAAGAGGTAGGCAGAGGTACCTAGGACTCAGTCCCATAGTAGGTACTAGGTACACCCACATTTTGTCTTATACTTCGTAATTTTATCAGACACCCGCATTCAAGAACAATACCATGATGGCCCGAAGCCCTAGTGCCGGTAACTTCCATTGGAAGCAATTGCCTGTCGTGACGAACGCGGTGATAAATTCCTTACTTAACACAGTACCTTACATAAGTATTTATTGTTCTTGAATACGGGTGTAAAACGCCATAGAGATAGAACCTTTATTATTTTATTGAACCGGCTACTTTCCAATTTTTTGCATTCTTTTACCAAACCAAAATGAAAATTCCGCTGTTACATACAAAATATTCCTTAAACTAAAATAATTTTGATCAGCTGATTTTTTGCGGTTTTAGAGATGACTTGAAAGTTATTCGAAATAGCACAACGACCCCTTAAAGGTGGTGATAGACTTGAGCATTTCCGCGAGCAGAACATCGAGCATTCGCCGTTTGTCAATTTTATCAAACTGAACATCGAGCACGAACTCGATGTTTTGCTCACTAACCGTGACCATTTCGGCGAGCCGAGCAATTGAGCATTCACAAGAACGATACATTGCAAGGAAATGCTCTTGGACACTGAGCATTTCCCTGTATTGTACCATTCCGAATGGTACATTACAAGGAAATGCTCAAGTATATCGCCACTTTAAGAAGATAGATAGATAGATAAACACTTTATTGGTACACCACAAATATAATCCTTAAAATTAAAAGTACATAACAAATAGTGTAACAATTGGCGGTCTTATCGCTAAAAGCGAAGTTGTCTGGTTACGCAGTAACCCTATATTCATATTGAGAGAGATGAGTGAGCTTATATACGTAAACAATGGCATTGTCCACACATACTTGTTGCTTTACGAGTAGATATAAATAGTCCTTTGCCTTGAACTCTATTGTTTCAGATTAAGAAGGAATGTTAAATCTAAACATCTAAACATTTATTCGTGATATATGCACACATGTAGCTAATAATTCCTGCTCAAACAGTCAAACTGTTCGCTTTCAAGTAAGCAGCTTAGGTACATATTTTCCTACATCCCACACTTTAGCATTTATTTATATGTGAAGTGGGTTGGACCAGTGTTACCAGATGACTTTGTGAAGTACCCGCCAAATTTTTCCAAAATACCCTCGAAAATTAGCTCTTAGAAAAAAATACTCTAAAACATTTTTTAGTTATTTGAAAGGAGAAATAATAAAGCAAAAAATTTCACTTTTAATATAAATCTCCCATAGCGTGAAATATTAGTACGCATTCATATATTATATCTCATTCATTTTTATTTAGCATAATTTACACGTTTTCAGAATTAAACTTTATTATACGGATATTAACATAATATCCGATGTAAAAACAAAATTGATACAACCGTTTGGCAATGAACACCGTATTCTGAGAACTGCCTCGGCAGTTTCTATTGCCATTCGGTTGCAAAATTTGTCTTTTATAAACATTCTTTTTCCCCGAAAGTCCCTCCAAAATGCTCTAAACTACAGGAAAAATTGGAATTTACTAAAGATCCTCGAAACGGGAAATTACCTTATTTCGAAAATCATTATTACGATTACGCCTTTCTTGTTTCGCAATAATCCGAATAATCCGAAATCCGAAACCCTGGGTCTTAAATAAAAATCTACTTTATCAGATTTAACTATGTCATAAATACTTGTAGATAGATAAATAACATGCAAAAAAGTACTCTAATAAGTCTGAAAGCCACCAGGGAGTTTTTTAACCTTTAGTCGTAAAAGCTTTTCGTGAAATGAACTCATGACTCATGAATAATCATAACTGAATTTCAGTCGACGAACTAATGGCAAATCGGTGAAAACTTTTGCAAAGAGAAAAGTCAGTTTGGTAACCTACCTAATTGCAAAAGTTTGTTGATATAAATTATAGATCGCGAAATTTCACAGTTCGAAGGAAAGCACGCTGATAAATTATGTTGGTTACTTATAGGAATAAGAGAGAAGCGAACCCTGTGGCATGTCTATATAATAAGTAATTTTGCGATAGCTCGTTTTGTTAGAGCTGCACCGTTTAAAGGGGTCATTCCCGCTGGTTCCCACTCCTTCGTCCATTTTATATACATTGTTTAATTTTATCCTAGAACTTGCCCAAGTTGTCACCACTAGTAACAAGTGCGACAATTTTTTAAAATCCCAGTTGTCGCGCCAGTGGGGACGAAAGAAATGGGGACGATTCTCAGTTGTCGCCAGTAACAATGTAATCAGTAAATTAAATTCGTATTTCGTGTTATTCCACGGTCTAAGCTATCTACCTACCTACATACCGAATTTCAGCCCAATCGGTTCAGTAGATTTTGCGTGAAAGAGTGACAAACATTCATTCGTCCATCCATCCTTACAAACTTTCGTTTTTATAATATTAATAAGATATTAATACTACTTAAACTCACAACGTACATTAATACTAAGCAAACATTTATCCTTTACTGAGTAAGGTCATGTGAAGATTTGCATTTTGTACTTGCAACACAGAAAAGATACAAAATATATGTATTTATGTATTATTATTATTTATTTATATGGCGTACGTAACAAATTACAATCACTTCAAAAATAAATTTAGTTACAATAATATGTTCTAGATTGCAACTCAAAACGATGTACACTCAGAAAAACAATTAGGTAGAGTATCGTGCGAACAAAATAATATATGACTTTAGTATCTAATTTTACTTTATATAATATAATTATCTTATTGCAAAGCAAGGTTAGCTACAATAATAGTAGCATCCAGGTATCATTTTTAATTATACTATTATATACAACAATCAATCAAGGGGTTGAATTCAGATACAACGCTGTCGTTGAATCCGAAGGTCTTCTATTGGGTTGAAGGATATCCTTTATTGTATGTTTGTAGTTGTTTAATTTAGGATTAAATATATCTAAGTATTTGACGAAATTATATCTGGAGACGTTATACTCGTCCCGTATTTATGTTGTACGATAAACAAACCAGATAGTACCTAACCACTATACGTAAAGTAGGTCGAACGAAACGGTTTAGTAAGAACAATCAACCTGATTGCCTGCAAATTGCTAGCTGTCGGCCGACGCTTGCCGGTGTTGATATATTCAAGCTGGAACTATTGCATAAACAGCTCTATTTTGGGAACAAATAGGATAGATTTGACGTTCATTCTCGCGTAGGTTATCCATGTTTGGTTCTGTGATGTCACGTAAACAGCCCATTATACAAGTATGGGTTAATGCTTCCAGCATTAGGGCTTCCTTTTGGTCTGAGCTGAGCTAAGTTCTGTAACTATTTTATGGCCACTATTGTTCACTAATCTGTATCTTTTAAATCCATAGTCATCGAAAGTTGGTTAAACTAGGCTATGCAAATAAGATATTCTAATAGTTGGTTTTAATAAATTGCCTCAGTGGCGTATTGGGCGCAAGCGCGACTGCCTATCTCCTGATCGGCAGTCGCGCTTGCGTCTCGGGTTCGATCCCTAGGTCCAGGCTAAGTGTTATTTGATGATATGAAAAAATGAGTTTGAATTTGAGTTTGGATCTTGCGATTAGAAATACGATAGATAACCTTATCATTAAGACTTCGGTCATATTTCCAGACTCCGCCTGAGTCTGGAACTATGACCGGTAGATGGCAATAGGGTCGCCCCTTATTACTCACATAATGGGACCAATAACATGCTGGCGAAATGTAGGTGTACCTACTGTGGGACATATTATAGGATGGAGTGTTAGATACACTTCTGCCTACCTCTTCTGAAAATGGCGTGATGTATGTGGTTTTATTAAACACAGCCATATTTACTGCAGTTTCATAGAAAGTGCAAGAATTGCGAAAAAAATTCAAGTTTCCATCAAAATTTACCGTCCATTTTTACGGGTCTATTATATGTTTTACGAAAGTCATCAGTTATATGACCCTTATGAATTACTTCATCTTTTTGTAATACATAACATTCAAATCCTCTTTACGATACCGACTGCCAAGCCTCGACTTATTGAGCCTCATTCGCACTATCTGTAATACAACAAACAAAATTCCCTTCCAGGTCTAATCTGGTTCATAGTGCCAGTCTCGATGATAATCTGCAACGATGTGATGGCCTACGTGTTTGGTTTCTTCTTTGGCAAGACCCCCTTGATCAAGCTGAGCCCTAAGAAGACTTGGGAGGGATTCATCGGCGGAGGGTTTTCTACTGTCATCTTTGGTTTGGTCGTAAGTACATACATACAGTCATGCCTCGTTCCCGTTGGGGTAGATAGACTATTTATTTCCAATTGCTACGATTCTGGCTTTCGCTTCTTCCACTTTCATGACATTCTTCGTATATGCTCGTCGGTTGTATTTACTTTTGACTTGACCTGACCTTTCCTTAGATCTACATCAATTTGTTCATGATATTAACACTTGCTTAATACCTAAACCTCTTTTGTTAATATCATTTGATCCGTCCTTTTCACATGTCCGAACCAACTATGCATTCCTTTCTCCATCTTTGGCACTTAACACCGCCTCATTTTGTAATTTTTTTGTCAATTTGTTGTGTTTGGTGGTTAGTATCCTTAGCACGAAAGTTTTGACAATCGCGATCGTATCGAATTCGTATCGTCGGAATGTCAAATTCTACGAGGGAGGCCTATGTTCAGCATTGGTCGACCTACGGCAGAGATGATGATGAAACATGAAAGCATATTGTCGCTTCTTCCACATTTTTCGTTTACATGCTCTGTGGGTACTTTGACCTGATATTTCAATAGTACAACACCGTACGCACCGTATTTTTATAATTTATCACTAAAACGGTCGTGTACTCTTGATTGAATACAATGTACATAATTCATTTTAGTGAGTACATTAAAGTCACTGCTATTTACTAAAGGCGATGAACTTTTAATATAAAGCATATAATATAATATTATCTTGTCATCATCACCTTAATGTGGTAATGTACCGCTTTTTGTAGTACAAGTGGCAGTCTTATCGTTCAAAGCGATTTATTCCTGGCAACCGGAAGGAGAGGAGTATAAAGAGTTTATCTATCTAGAATCTATCCCAAATGCAGAGATATAGGATAGATCTAGAGAACATTAAGAATATCTACCCATATTACTACGTACGCGTATAACAAGAACAATCGATCGTTCCTCGAACGATGCTAGAATCGATTGGTCGACGTAGGTGTAAAGTTTCTACCAATTCATAATCATCGATCGATCAATTGGTCTGGTAACCCTTACAAAGCCTTTGCATATGGCGTTTTTATCATCGCCGAACACCGATTTCTTAAAATTTGTACTGGATTGCGTTCAATTTGCGTTGGAATCGCGTTTACGCATCTGCTCATCGTTGAAGATGATAAAAAACCCCGTATGCAAAGGCTCTTTAATAACCGGAAGCTATCGTATCGTACTATTATTTATTCTGTAGAATCGTTAAGTTTTAGTGCAAACAATGCCCAGGATCATAGCGACGATGAAGATACCTTCTATCTGTATTTTAAATAAAATGATAACACATTTTCTCTTAAATAATACCTCATAACCAACCAAACCAACAAAATATTATAAAAAAAGCATAACATACATTCACGCCTTTTTCCCGACGGGGTAGGCAGAGGTGTACCCAGGACTCAGTCCCATAGTAGATACACCCACATTTCGCCAGTATGTTATTGGTCCCATGTAATAGGAGGCGAGCCTATTGCCATCTATCGGGCACAGTTCCAGACTCCAGGCAGTTATTGAGATAATTCCTAATGGAAAAATCCAATATTTAACACTTTGCCTGACCTGGGGATTGAACCCGGGACCTCTTGATTGGCAGTCGAGCATTCGCCCTCTACGCCACCGAGGTAGATATTATAAAATTAAGGTATTATTTGGGTATGTTTATATATAGTTTATACATATTTTTTAACAAATTGACCAATTTTATATTTATTAACTTTAAACTTTATAATATAAATCTTTAGTCATCTCAGTTAGAAGATATTGGCACTATATCCGTGAAGGCAGTTTTAAATCTGCATTTGAAAATTTATGTTATATTAGTGTAAGAACAGTGGCTTTGCCCCTTCGCAATTATGTATCGTATTTTTGCTGCAAATGAATCCTCTCCATCTATCGGTTGTCTGGAAAAAATCGCTTATTAGCGATAAGACCGCCGCTTGTACATTTACGTATAGTTTTTCTGTATCCTTTGTGTTGGTTCTGTAAGTGTGGTGTACAATAAAGTATTATCTATCTATCTATGAAATATGGGAGTTTTATGCAAAAAATTTAACGCCCTTTTTGGACCCCTTAGAATGTGAATTTTCAAAAATACTTAGCACATGTCCAGACAGCGAAAACAACTTACATTCCAAGTTTCAAGTCTCTAGGATCAGTGGTCTGGGCTCTGCGTTGCATGTCAGTCAGTGAGTCATTTAGGATTTTATAATATAAAATAGTGAAATAGTGATAAACACTAATTTTTGTCCGCAGCTTTCCTACCTAATGTCTCAATACCCGTACTTGGTGTGCCCCATCGAGTATTCTGAGAGTCTTGGACGTATGACCATGGATTGTGAGCCATCGCTTCTATTCCGTCTTCAGGAATATACCCCGCCGCAGTTTGTGCAGCCTTTGATGAAGATTGTAAGTTATAAAGTTTTTTTTTATGAGTAACAAAACGAGCAAATCAGGTGCCTGATGGTAAGCATCATGATTGCCCATATCAGACACAGTGCCACCCAATGTTTTAAAATTCATAATTCTGCGCAGCACTGCACTGCGCCTGTCACCCTGAGATATTAGTCGTTAAAACTCGTCATGCCCAGTAATTTCGCTGGTAACATTGCCCTTCAGACCGGACCACAGTAATGTTTGTACATTACTGCTTGGCGGCTGAATAACTGGCAATGGTGTGGTACTTCCACAAGCGGCACTTCCAAAAGAGGCCTTCCACTACTAAATTATGTTATGTTATGAAACTTTTCAGGGTTAATAGGGTTAATTCAATATTTTTTCAATTAACAGATCGGCATGGAGAAAATGAACATATACCCATTCATGATCCACTCACTGGCTCTCAGCGTGTTCAGCTCGGTTATTGGACCTTTTGGAGGATTCTTTGCTTCTGGATTCAAGAGGGCTTTTAAGATCAAGGTAATATAATATATATCCTCATAATAATAAAGACATCTCAGGTGGACGAGTAGCTTTCGTCCGTCTTTAGATCTCCTTATTTCTGATTCGATAGATAGATAGATAAAGACACTGTTCACACTGCGACTTTGAGCTGCCGCGACAGGCGTTTTTGCGTTTGCAGCGCCGCAGCTGCGCGTTTTGGCGACTCCCTGCGTTCGGAAGCCTGTAGCGGCGATCGGCGTTTTTGCGTCTGCTGCGCCGCAGCTGTGCGTTTTGGCGACTTCCTTGCGTTTGGAAGCCTGCGGCGATCGGCGTTTTTGCAGATAAGCAGCTAGCTGCCGCAGCTAAAAGTCGCGGTGCAGTGTGCGGGGTGCAGCGTTTGTCGCGGCATCTAGCAGCTGAAAAGTAGCTAAGCAGCTAGCTGCCGCAGCTGAAAGTCGCAGTGTGAACAAGGGCAAACACTTTATTGGTACACCACAAAAAATAATCCTTAAAATTAAAAGTACATAACAAATAGTGTAACAATTGGCGGTCTTATCGCTAAAAGCGATCTCTTCCAGACAACCGTGCAGGGAGAGGAGAGTACCGTAAATCACATTTGGTCAGTGGTGTGACAGACATAATAAATACTCTCTCTAATTCGATCTCGCAGAGAAATCCCGAGCATAGCCCTCTCCATAGCTCGTTGCGCTATTTTGAGCCTGCTGATAAGGCCCACAGTCAGAGACCTACTTTTCAGATCCGTAAGTCATCACTGGTAACACACACTGGTCGAAGACCTTCGACTTGAGGCAATGAGGTATTTTGGACGAGAAGACATTTCGTAGGTTTCCGAACGCTGCCCAGCCTAGTTGGATTCGACGATTGACCTCTCTTGTATTATACGCCATTCAATATGTTGACGTAGGCGTATCTTTTTCTTTTTTTTAATATGGGACTTCTTCCACACACGGTCATCTGGTCCCAAACTAGGCTAGCAGCCTGTACTATGGTAACCAGATGACTGATATACATACTTATAAATGCTTATAACACCCAGCCCCAGATCAAACAAACATGTTCATGCACACAAGTGTTTGACCTGGCCGGGGATCGAACCCGGGCCCTACGACTCAGAAAGCAGAGTTACTACCATCTGAGCCAACGAGACTGTGTGTGAATTTTGGTTATGTAATCCGCCAAGCAGTAATGTGCAAACATTACTGTATTCAGGTATGAAGGGCAATGTTACCAGCGAAATTACTGGGCATGATGAGATTCAACAACTCGCAGAATTTTGAATTTTAAAACACTGGGTGGATTCTGATATGGGCAATCATGATGCTAACCAACGGGCACCTGATTTGCTCGTCTTGTCATTCACTAACATAAAAAAAAATGTTATCTGATAATCCCCAGGACTTCGGTGACGTGATCCCAGGTCACGGCGGCATAATGGACCGCTTCGACTGCCAGTTCCTGATGGCCACCTTCGTCAACGTCTACATAACCAGTTTCATTCGCACCGCCACGCCGCAAAAACTACTGCAACAGGTAAATATTAGAAGCCCTTAGGGCCCAGAACACACGGTGAAATGCAAAAGCGACGACACTGCAACTTCAAATCTAACCGTTTGACGTTTCGTCTTTTCAAGCAATTTTTAGGCTGAAAAATCTTTGCTTTGTCGTAATGCTCACACAATTTCAATAACCTTCGCCGTTAAACCAAGAAATTGTAAATATTGTCACAAGATCTACAATTCTTAATCACTAAATTACGAAATATATTTGAACAATGCATATTAAGAACTGCGAAACGGTTTACATCTTAGATTTGATGTCCTTGAGATGTTATTGAGTTTCATTTGACAATATAATCAAATGAAATACTCTTTTGGGAGACCTCACACGACGCGACTCGTTTGATACCGGTTTGGAAGAGATCACTCTGCGCGAGAAGGCCGCCATTTCGTTACACGATTTTTATGGAGTCTGGAACTGTGCCAAGCCCCGGTAGCACAGTGAGCAGGGAAAACGAAGTCCCAGGGGGTTAGAACGAGACAGCAGATATGAATTGTTCGGGCGCGAAAGAGAGAACGAGGAAAACTAGTTATCCCCGTGCCATTCTAGGCGGGCTGATGGCAATAGGCTCGCCCCCTATTACATGGGCCCAATAACATACTGGCGAAATGTGGGTGTACCTACTATGGGACTGAGTCTTGGGTACACCTCTGCCTACCTCTTCGGGAAAAAGGCGTGATTGTGTGTTATGTATGTATGTCAGAGATTAGCTACCATGGAGTCACAAACGTGCAAAATAATTCCAAGCTAAAACTCAGCGCACGCTACGCATTCTAGCCTAGAAAACTGTGTTTATAATTTTTTTAATTAAATTAACTTTTTACATTACATAACATAACATACATTCACGCCTTTTTCCCGAAGGGGTAGGCAGAGGTGTACCCAGGACACAGTCCCATAGTAGATACACCCACATTTCGCCAGTATGTTATTGGTCCCATGTAATAGGGGGCGAGCCTATTGCCATATACCGGGCACAGTTCCAGACTCCAGGCAGCTATTGAGATTATTCCTAATGGAAAAATCCAATATTTAACACTATGCCTGATCTGGGGATTGAACCCGGGACCTCTTGATTGGCAGTCGAGCATGCGCTCACTACGCCACCGAGGCAGTCACCTAACTTTTTAATTAACTTTTTATCGTGTTCAAAGGTATACAATCTAAAGCCGGAACAACAACTGCAACTGTTCTACGCATTGAAGGAATCCTTGGAACATCGGAACATTCTCAACCTTGTTCCATAAACAAGTTAGAACAATTCATGAGGTACCCACGACATATAGTTAAATTATTGCTAATAGTAGAAATGAATTCACTCTTGACGCGAAAAACTTTGTTGGTTTGCTATTAAAAGTTTTAATTATTATTTATTTTTGAATAAAAAAATTGCCATGTTATTTTTTAATTAAAAAGATGTAGGTTATGTTTTTCTATAAAATCCTTTTTGTTATAAAAAAATCGCTTTTTTTTTATTTTCATACTGGGATTCTTTTCAAAGGACAGAGTACGTGTCCTATTTTTTAAATTTCTTAACGCAATATGTAGTTTTTTACACAGCGTCAAGTGTGTTAAAGGCCTATTACATTACACTAAATCAGGGTCCCTAATTAAAGGCTTTGGGATTTTCTGCCTAACTCTTAATACACCACATTTGTTAAGGAGTTAGGGGCCTTAAATTAGTGTAATGTAAATAGGTCTATAAAGTAAGGAACATATCCGATATGTACCTCTAAAGGCAAACAATATTCTAGTCCCCCGCGGTTGGATCATTCATATTGCAAACATGTCACAAAATAATTTCAATCTTAAATCAACGCGTTAAGCTTCAAAATCCATCATCGTTACATTGGATGTTGTTATGCCAAAATTCAACAAGACAATTAAATATATCTTGTATGTGTTAACAGGATTGATGATATTTGGAATAAATAAATCCAATTATTAATTATGTAGCCAAAGAATTCAATATAAATGATCCGCGCAGTAAAATAATTTAATATAGTTAATATTAAATATCTTCCTAAAATTTATTATCTGTCATTATCCATAGAAGTTATAAAAAATAATTATAAGAATATTTGTAATATTAGTCAAATCTTTAGTAGCAATTATTACAAAATACAAAAAAAAGGTTCTTGTTCTCCAAATAAAATTATTGGCATTACTTTACTCGTGACTCGTGAAAAAAAAACTTGGAAAATAAAACGAGTAAAAAATACAAAAACTCGCCATCTTTTTTTGTGACATCCAAAATGGTTTCGGTAGTAAATAAAATACGTGTTTTAGTATAAATTCTAAATATTCGTCAGTGTCGTCAAAGCTATCGTAAAAAAATATTTAAGAATTTGTGTGGTAGCGCTATTTTAACTCGAATTTAGTTATTATTAATATTAGGGTTAAGGGAATTTATTGAAGTAATATAAAATTATGTTTTCTACCTAGTTGTCTCGAATATGTGTCAATTTTCCTTTTGACTGTCAAAGAAAAAAAATATTGGCTTAAAAATAAAAAAAATCTTGTAACTTTGATGGTCAAATTATTATTTTAAAAAAGGACAGGGAAATATGTTGCATTTCTTTTTTTATGTTTTAGACTGAATAACGATTGACTGTTGTGTGCTAAATTTTTGAATGTTTACCTTTTGCATCATACTTTTTATAGTATTCAAAATACACGAAAAAGAAATTTTTAATTGTATAATTTGTAGTACCCTTATTTGGTACATGTTTATTACTTATTTTCAATATAATAATATATTTATTACTATAAAAATATTAGGTATGTGAATAAAAAATTCGTATCAGCCTATTTGACAAAGGTTCACCTAATTCTCTTGCAAAAACACGATTTTTCAAATTTCTCTTAAGGTGAGACTACACTTACGAAATAAATATTAGTTATTAAGCATATATGATAACTTCAACATGTTTTTGAAGTAAAGAAAACTAATAAAAAATCACTTGCTTATTTTGAAAAAGTTATTAATATGTCGTTACAAATAAGAATGAATTTTAGCAATAGAATGTTGGAAGGAGACTATAAAAATGTATACTAAAGGAGGTCCTTCTACCTTACAAACTTATGCAAAAGAAACAATTGCAAAATTTACATTTGAAAATGTTGACAGAACTAACTATAACTAGACAAAATGAATCAGTTGATTTGTAATTTTTTTCTAGCGTAAACTGTCCCAATGCTGGGCAAAGGCCTCCCCCAAGTCCTTCCATATCTCTAAATTTTCATCATCATCATCTCAGCCATAGGACCTCCACTGCTGAACATAGGCCTCCCCCTTAGATTTCCATCCAGTCCGGTTGTAAACGGCCCACATCCAGCGTGTTCGTAACACGCGTGAGCTTAGATCGTCTGTCCATCTTAATACTATCTCTAAGTTTTGATTATCATAAATTTTTAATGCAAATTTTTCAATTCTTCCCTTTACAAGCGATTTAGTTAAACGGATAGATTCACATTCTTTAGTAACACTACACCTTTTTGTACGACGTTGTATAAAACAACCTATAAATATTAGATAACGCTTCAGAAATAGTTTTTTGTTAAGTTTGGTGATCATTTAAAATGTGATTTTATATTACGTTGGCATGATGTTGTGTTTATAATTTCTATATGATTCCGTATTCGTTCGCTAGAGTAGTATTTAAAAAGCATTTTTAGTACATTAAATGTGTAGGTTTATTTGATTATTATTTTTTGTTGCAATATTTTAGCATAATTCACTTATCGGTAGAAATAAATATTTATTATTAACTAAAATATATATATAATGAAGCTAAGGGCGTACATAATCCGTTTTCGATTAAAAAAACAATCAGATAGGTAACTAAAAAGGGTAACAAATAAAGGATGACGCACACATTCTTCAAAATACTTCTAATTTTGTTGCAACGCAACTTTTGGTCTTATAAAAAAGAAAAAGGAAAATTATGTGTGACGACCTTTATATTTTTTTTTTGCTTTATTTAGGACACATTCTTAATATTATGTGATTTTCTCATTATAATAATCTACATGATATACTCACACTGGTGTTAAGCTTAGAGCACATTGCTAGAATACAAAATAATATTAAAATACAAGAATACCAATAAATTTATATATTACAAATGTTAAACTAAGGTTTTAATATTAATATGTTTGTATACCAATAATACATTATTATATAATTATTATATTACATCATAAGGACCAAACAATTCGTATTTGATGGATTTCGCCGTTTGCCTAATAATATATTCATCCGTTCATTTATTTTATGTTGAAATAATAATATAAATTTCTTGAGCTATGGACAAAAAACTGAGAAAAGCATTTTAAAACTAATATTACTGTTATTTACTGCTAAAAAAATATATTATGTTACATTGTTAAGTTTAAAATGCATACGTTACGTAGAAAAATATATCGTCAATTTTGTGTATTGTAATATTATCAAATAGTGTAAACCACGCCTTTTCTTTCATATTATTTCGATGTGTATATCAAAACTTTAAAACATTCAGTATATATAAATTAATTTTTTCATGTTTACTAAATATATTGCTACATAATAATTGCTGCATTATAGTATTAAAAGTATTGATGTTTCTAATTAAGTATTAGATATATAAATTATGTTATACATTGTGATGTCATTTGATGTGATAGTATATAAATATATATGAAGAGAATATGATTTAAAAAATGTTATTTCTAATTTTTACTGTCGTTTTTTTTAGCACGATTAAGCCTCGTCTCTTTCATAAAATATATATATATATATTATTTTTAACTTAGATTATAGTCACTGCGCGCGCTCGACCAGATACCACATTATTAGGCACTACCTTTTTAGGTAGTGCCTAATAATGTGTAATAATGTGCGGATTTTCGAAGCTGTTGTTTTTACAACAGCTTCGAAAATCCGGCAACTTTCAAATTGTAGTGTGCATAATACAAGTGTACAAGTTCGTCGGTTAAATTTTTTTTTCCATATTCGTATTATTGTTTTTAAAGCGAATTGTCCGCTTAGCCTATAAAAATATAAAATACTACAGTGCAGTTGCTGCATTTGACGAGTATGACAGTGATGTCTAGTCGCAGCGCGCGCAGTCGAAACAATAATCTATGATTTCTAAATACTCATTTTTAATTCCTAATATACTTACTCATTTTAAAATAGATGATAATGATCTCAGTTTTAATATTCATTAATAATTTTAATCCTACTTCTCAAATAGGATAATATTAATATGGAATTCGAAGAAAGGATTTATTTTTCCCCAGTTTTTAAATTGTATTCTCTTCTATATAAAATTTAATATAAATATCGTTTAGACTTCGAATTTCTGCACCTCACATTAACTATGTAAAATACCTTGTAAAATATAGCTTGATACGTGACAGCTGAACAAAAATCTAATTTTTGATCATATTTCCTTAAATAAGGTACCATTTATGGTAACATAATATCAGGTGATTTATAATTTAAATGATTAAGAGCGTACGCGGCCTTCTAGGAATTTGCCTCAATCCTATGGAAAATTTACCAAATCGATGTTTTGTACTCCCCTGTTTCCTCCGAATATAATAAACCCATTCTATAAATTTATATCCTGATATTTTTATAGTAAAGTAACCTATGTCCCTGTCATTTTAGTTTTACATATAAACCCTTGGTTTTTTTCATAGTGAACTTCCAAAAATCCCAGTTTTTCTCGCGTGTTTGGACGTTCACTACCAAAAAATTTACAGTTTATAAACAAAAATAAAATGATAGGGACATACTTTACTTGATCTTTAAAATATCACGATATAAATATATCAAATAGGTTTACTGTATTCAGAGGAAACAAGGGTATAAAAAAACATTGATTTAGTAAATTTTCCATAGGATTGTGCCAAACTGCTAAGAGGTTCTCCTTTCCTGTTAATCAAGTAGCCTCTTAGAACTTATTATATTGATATTTTGTTCTGCTGTCAGGTATCAAGCTATATTTGACAAGTTATAAATCATATAAAAGTCTAATATTATTGTTTAATTTTCGCTTCAAAACCGTAATGTAATATGATTTGTCATTATCATAATGTATTATGCATGTGTTTAAATTTTTAAATGAAATTAACATTAAAAATCGTTATGTTTCAAAAAGGGCTGTACTTTTTTATGACGTCAAAAGAAATAAATTAGTTAGTTTGGTTGTATTTGTAGCGCTAGTGTTAAATTGTTAATATTTATTGTTTGTGACTTTGTTGAGGTAATAAATGGAATTCTAAACGTATTCATTGTTTTATTCTTCTCGTGCGCTTGTATGTTTCATAACATAAAATCACGTTTTTTCCCCAAGGGGTAGGCAGAGATGTACCCAGGACTCAGTCCCATAGTATGTAAACCCACATTTCGCCAGTATGTTAATAGTCCCATGTAATAGGGGGCGAGCCTATTGCCATCAACCGGACACAGTTCTAGCCTCCAGACAGTTATTGAGATAATTCCTAATGGAAAAATCCAATATTTAATACTGCCCGACCTGGCGATCGAACCCGGGATGGGTGGGCAGTCGAGCTTGTGCCCACTACGCCACCGAGGCAGTCCATCTAGAACGACCATCACGGGTTATGAATTTATGCTCTGAGAGCCCAGTTATCTAGGGATTTTATTATAGTAACGTACACAGTTCCCTCAGAAAGAAATTTTATAAATACACACAAAATATGTTCTACACTCTCTACTTCTTTCTAATTACCTATTTATTTTTAAAATAAAATCGTTTAAAAAATTTTTTTTGTAGCCCTTATTTAGTAAGCACCTTTAGTAACCACTTATTTACCTTTAGTACACATTTAGTAACCACTTATTAAAAGATCGACGAGGAAAATGCAACACTAGTACTTAGCTATTTATTTTATTACTTTTTGGGATTGGCATCAGTTATGTTTCAAGACTCCAACGCGCTTCAAGTAGCGAGGAAGGAATATCTGCCTTTTAAGTCTGTCTCTGTCTGTGGTTTGAAGGGGAATCCTTCGATTTGTGAGGAACTACACACGAACTGTCGTCCGCAGGAACAATCTGCTTCCTGACCAGTGAAGGTTGTCTATTGAGATCTTACGACTTTGACCAAACAATGGATAATAGATGCTATAAATTCAAGTTTATTGTACGTACAAGCGTTTTATATTTAGCTAGATATAACAGGATGACTGTCTTCATACAATTTAAAAAAAAATTACATTCATAAATCCCTACGATTGCAAGTGCAAAAAAGGAGTTTTTAAAAACTCAAAGAAGATTTATTTAAATATGACTTATATTTAAATAAATAATAAAGAGACATTTTTAAAATAAATGATATCAAAAGTTACTATACAAAAAGTGTTACAAAATGGTATATTAGGAAATATTAAGTATTGGGGGTAGTATGATTATTGTTTAAAAAGGTGTAATTACCTTTTAGTAAGTCTTTGTATAAAAGACTGCCTCGGTGGCGTAGAGGGCGCATGCTCGACTGCCAATCAAGAGGTCCCGGGTTCAATCCCCAGGTCAGGCAGTGTTAAATATTGGATTTATCCCTGAGGAATTATCTCAATAACTGCCTGGAGTCTTGCTGTGCAATAGGCTCGCCCCCTATTACATGGGACCAATAACATACTGGCGAAATGTGGGTGTACCTACTGTGGGACTGAGTCCTGGACCTCTGCCTACCCCTTCAGGAAAAAGGCGTGAATGGATGTTATGTTATGTTTGTATAAAATTTATAATGTTTTAAAAAGAGGATAGTAATACGTAATTGGGTATTTGTATAACAAAATATTTTATTATTTGATTTTTATTCATTGAAAAAAAATTAATAAAATTATGACTGGCGAGATGTGAGTCTAACTTCTATGTTACTAGGTCCTAGGTCTGCCTAGCCCTATGGTACTAGCTCTACAGGTCCTAACTCTACAAGCCCTATCTTCACAAACTCTACACTCTACCTTAATCAAAATAGTATGTGGCTTGGCCAAAATTAGCAAAAAACATTGAGCAGGTACTGACTGGAAGTAGTGTAGAGCCATTTCATAGTGCCTCCTACCTATATAGTATATTCAAAACTCCATCAGCGCTGAAAACCCGGGGTGCTATTACGAACTTGCAATCGCGTAACAACTGCAGTAAAATTTGCTGACAAACGTCATTTTTCGTATTCCGTTTGACAGCAATTAAACGCTTTCCACACTTCTACTGTTGTTCGTAATATGAACGCCGTTCTGTAATCGTCAAATATAATATAAAACCTTCATATTTTTATACTGCTCTGTAGGTACTGATCATCACAAAAAATAGTCTACAATAGGTAACATAACAGTAACTTACGGAAGCATGTTCCGGAGCCGGTGCACGAGTTCCCACGACTGTTGCGCAACGTCTCGTTACATTTGCACTGCGAATCGGATGGTATACTGTGCGCGTGCGCTTTGTTACAAAGCTATACATGTGCCCCACGGTTTCACCCGCATAGTCTTCTTTCCCGTGGGAATATCGGGATAGAAAGTACCCTATGTGTTGTTACCCCTGGGTCTAAAATCTATCTACATAGGTATCGTATTTCAGCCCAATCGGTCAGACTATTTTATTTATTTTAATTTATTTCAGGCAATAGTGCGTATAATAAATTATAAATTATACGCACCAGAGGTCTATATTAATAAATACCTTACAGACTAACTTATTTTTTTAGGTCCAACGTGCAGAGACCCCTTTGAGCTCTATATTATTATTATTAGTCTGGGACTGTGCCCGGTAGATGGCAATAGGCTCGCCCCCAATTACATGGGACCAATAACATACTGGCGAAATGTGGGTGTATCTACTATGGGACTGAGTCCTGGGTACACCTCTGCCTACCCCTTCGGACAAAAAAGGCGTGAATGTATGTTTTATTATTATTATACGTGTTATTAAGAGATGGATGGATCACTAATATGTAATGTATATAGAGAGGTAAGTCTATAGTCCGATGTAATCATCATCATCATCATCAGCCTGTGTTAGTCCACTGCTGGACATAGGCCTCTCCTAATATGCGTCACTGAGCCCGGTCCTCAGCTCTACTCATCCAGTTACTACCGGCTATCCTTCGCAGGTCGTCACTCCACCTGGTAGCAGGGCGTCCCACGCTACGTTTGCCTACTCGCGGTCTCCACTCCAGAACTCGTCTACCCCAGCGGTTATCAGTTCTGCGCACAATGTGACCAGCCCACTGCCACTTCAGCTTGCTTAGTCCGATGTGTCCTGCCTATAATAATGTCCTAATTAACACAAGGGTAAGACAAAATCCGTATTCTTTAATCTCCGTTTATTTGCAATATAATAGTAAATGTATAATTATAATTATCAAATATATAACATTCAGAACTTATACGTAAACTCTATGTAATGTCTTTATTGTGAATATTTTTTGTTATTATTAATTCTACTTGCTATGTGGCCTGCCCATTGGCACTTTAACTTGCTAATCCTCTGGGTTATGGCGGTCACTTTCGTTCGTCTACAAATCTCCTTATACGTGACAATATTACGATAATCAAACAATGGAAACAAACCCCAGCGCTTAAGATGACATTTCAGAATTCCCGACTCGTCGCCGTCTGCAGCATATAGAGGGAAAGTCATGTGGTTTGAGCTGAACTTATCGTGATGATAAAAGAAATCTAATGTTACTTGCATCTGAGTAAATACGTCGTGCCGTAATGAATATAAATCGCCTCATATGTATTGTCCTGTGATTCATTCACTTTCACTATGAGAGTGGATATCATATCCGTCTAAATAATATACTATGTCTCAGCCAGCAAGACTCAGCAAGACTGAAAATATCATGCTTTTTTTTTAGATCTTCCTAGGTATCTTATACTATGGCATTTACCTACGTGTCATATTAATATGTCGTAATAAAAAATAGGCATCTATTAAAATTTTGATTAACGGGGCGGCGACCGGAAAATTCCCCCTTCAAACGTAATAGATAAATCGTTTGAAATCAGAGCATATATCCAACATTTTATGACGTTATTCGGAATGAGAATTAGCATATTATTTCCAGAAATATTTGAACATGAAATTCAGAATGACAAATATTTTTTGGTTTCATGCTGTGGATTAAACACTTTTCAGGGCTAGAAAACTCGTGTTTTAGCTCTTACTACAGGCCTGAAGCAAAATTGGCGCACGAAATTTTTGCATTATATTGCCTTGATCTTAAAAAAAGGGTTCCATGTTAAATGTTGGTATTTATCATCTACTTAAACTATCCTTCTTTTCGATTTGGTAAATTACATAACATAATGTCAAACCTTTTTGTCCGAAGGGATAGACAGAGGTGTTCCTGAGACCCAGTCTCGTAATAGATACATCCCCACAACGAAACAAAACGCATCCACACTTCGCCGCAGTTGTTTTAATTAATAAGTAGTAATTGTCATTTGCAATTATTGGGGCTTAATTCAAATTAGATATTTTATTTCATACTTAAATGATATTTAAATAGAGAAATCATTCAAAAATTACATAGAACTAGATCACCTTTCGACCAAAACCGAGTTTTATTAACATTTTTGACCATAAATCGATCATGTTTTCTCAAAATGTCGATCATTGGTAACAAAAAAAAAATGCAATGTTTAAAGTATATACCTGTCGCTTATTTACTAATGGAAACAGTAAATAGAGAGAGTAAGACAAAAATTGATGACTCTATTAAGTTTGACAATTTTGTGTGGCAGTGTTGCTTTCTTTGCCTAGTAAGTAGGTTGTGATGTTATTTCATTATGTCAGGTGCATCGTGTCTAGAGCTGCTCGATTGTGACAGGTATGATTTAGGTGTGACATTTTTTACTAATCTTATACATTGATGTTATAGATTTAATCTGAAGCCGAAGTCAACACGTAAAAAGTAATATCAAACTGATAGACAGAGCAATTTTTTTCGTAAAAATTGCTCTACCTGTATGACATTTTCTCTTTCTCTCATGTAATATATTTAATAGGTACTCATTATTAATAATTTCACTAAATAATAAAAGAACAAAAACTGCCCTGCTAGCACAGTGACCAGGAAAAAC
Source organism: Hemistola chrysoprasaria (assembly GCA_947063395.1). Classification (NCBI taxonomy): domain Eukaryota; kingdom Metazoa; phylum Arthropoda; class Insecta; order Lepidoptera; family Geometridae; genus Hemistola; species Hemistola chrysoprasaria. The sequence goes on from OX346714.1 coordinate 14,724,697, forward strand.
GAAGTCCTAGGGGGTTATAACGAGACAACACATATTCAATGCACGAAACGAGCGCGAAAGAGAAAAAAACGGGGGAAATAAGCTATCTCTGTGTCATGCTAAGCGGGCTGGCTTGATTTTCTTACCAAAAAAGTCTGATAATTCTAAAAGTTTACCTATTATAACACAGACTAATAAATCATATTACAATATAACAGGTTAAATAACCATACCTGTTCCTTGCCGCCTCATCCGCTAAAAAACCTTAGAAATATGTATTTTCTACAGATTAAATGCTATAATGCAATATCCGCGGTAAAAATTCAGGATATACTTCTTTTGCCTTCTCATCGTTTGAAACTGTTTTCGGTAGGTTTTTCGCATTTTCAGAGATCTCCGAGTTGGGTCTTAAGTAAAAGTTGTTCCAAATCCACCCAAATTATAAGTAAAATGACCCTGTCAAAGGATAAATAATATTATAAATATGAACCATTTTTTATCCAATTTCCGCAACTATTAATTTATTTTTAAAAATGGTGTGTGTTAACAGCTCTATAAACATCTCCAATAATTATGCGAGGTGTGTTGGCGCGATTAGCACACGTTGTGGACCGGCCGGCCAGCTGAGCTGCAGTCAGTATCGTTCATAGCACCTTAACGTATGGACGTTACGAGCGTAGCGTAACTTCACAAACACGCGAGCGTAATGCGACGTCGCGAAACCTAACGAAATCCTGTGAGTGACGTTTAACTGGGTGTTTTTGAAGTTAAACTAAAAGGCTTTGTGGCCAGTGTTATAGGGGACGGTAAGTTTTTGTGTATGTTTTGTTTTAAGCGGCAAAGTAACTTTGCAATCGTTTTATGAAATGTTTGTTAATTTATAAATGAATAAATTAGGTAGGTTGGTAGATGTGGGTTGTTCCCATTCCTCCAAAGACTATTGTTATCGTAAAAATATTTTTAAAGATATTATATTCCGACGACACAATGACGTTGAATCGCTTCCTCGACGACAGAATTATTTTACTTTTAGATAGGACCTATCGAAGGCCTGGAAGAGATGTGTTAAAGCGATATGCCGGTTCAAAGGCATTTTTCAATCAAATCTAATTAATTTTTAACTGATTTTTTTTTCTATATTTATTTATATTTTAGCTTTAATTCTTCTCAATCAATTGAGAAAAGTAAGAGAAAATTGTAAATTCTTTTTCAGCCTTCTTGCACAAAAAGTCCGTAATTGTTGCGTACTAGAGCGGGACTAAAATAACTGTTCAACCTCTAGGGGATAAAGTAAATTTAATTTAAATTTTGTCTGTCACCAATGAGTTTAAATATTTTTTTGGTGTTGCACGTATTTGATGAAATGAATAATTTAATTTTATCACAATCGTAGTGAACAGTAGAGTGTAATTGTAATACACGGCGTTAAAACCCATTACAACACGGTTTATATTTACTCCCTCGCTACAGCTCGCGGGTAAAACTACCTGGCATAAAATAGGTCTTTTTAGCGCCTTGTGTAACAATCTACTACAGTTATAAATCTACTTAGGCACCTATATTATAATAATGTCCTCCTAACCGGTTTCGATTATGGCGAACCCTTTGCTTAATCCTTGTCATGAGCCCTTATATGGCTCGCTAACCCAAATTTAGTTTTAAATATTTTATCGCATGTAGAGCAATAAAGCTGACCAGCACTATTGTAAGTGTAGTTGTAAATACGTTTAGGCCGGGATTTTTTCTGCAGACGCTTGTCGTCAATTGTTGCCAAGCGGGCCTCTTCAAAAACTTTTACGCCCTTATGAATGGTAGAACGCCATTCAGATCTATTGCCAGCGAGCCCTTCCCAGTTGCTGTGATCTATCCCGCAAGCTGTTAGGTGTCGTTTAAGGACATCTTTGTAGCGAAGGTGCTGTCCACCAGGTTTACGCTTGCCGTCTGACAGTTCCGAGTAGAAGACTGTTTTTGGCAGCCTATCATCGCTCATACGATGCACATGGCCACACCACCTCAACTGGGACTTTGCGAGTAGAGCTTCCATACCTAGCATGCCCGACCTCCGTAGGATCTCAGTGTTGGTTATTCGATCCTGCCACTTGATTCCCAGAATATTACGAATACATCTCATGTGAAATGTATCCAGTTTTTTAACGTCGGTTTTGTAGAGACACCAAGACTCAGCAGCGTATGTGAGAATGGGTAGTATTAGGGCTTTGTAGACGTCAAATTTTGTCTTTAGTTTTATGTCATGTGACCGCCATAAGCGGCCATTTAGTCGGCCAAAAGTAGCAGCTGCTTTGGCAATTCGAGCCGGTATCTCAGACGCAAGAGTGTTATCGTTCCTGATAAAAGTACCTAAGTACTTGAAACAATTAACTTCTTCAAGAGGTTTTCCGTCTAGATAGACATGGCTCTCATCAGGAAGACACCCTCGAGTTGATTGTTTGAGTATCTGTGTTTTCGGTATACTGATGACAAGGCCAAATTTGACACAGGAGTGTTGGAGAGCATCAACGTAAGTCTGTAAGGACGCAATACTGTCTGCCATGAGACAAACGTCATCGGCGTATAGCACTTCCAATACAGAGACGATTTCGACTTTGGATTTGGCTCTAAAACGTGAAATGTCAAAGACACTTTTATCGGATCTCACCCTGAGCTCTATCTGTCCAGAACAGGATTCAAGAGCATCCTTCATTACAGCCGCAAAGTAAATTGCAAATAATGTCGGAGCCATTACGCAACCCTGTTTGACACCACTTGTGACTGGAAAGGCGTAGCTGAATTCATCTTCGTGTCGGACTTTGGCCTTCATATTATCATGAAATTGACGAATTATATTGATGAATTTGTCAGGACATCCAGATTTTTGTAGTATGCACCAGAGGGCTTGTCGAGGCACGCGATCAAACGCCTTTTCTAGATCAACGAAACACATGTAGAGTGGTCGCTGATGTTCAAAGCTCTTTTCTTGAATCTGTTTCACTATCGAAATAGCGTCTACCGTGCCCCTAGATGGTCGAAAACCACATTGGCTCTCTGGTAAGAATTCTTCAGCAAGCGTGCCAAGGCGAGAATTTATAATATGGGCTAAGATCTTTCCTGCAGTTGATAATAGAGATATTCCACGATAAGAGCCACAATCGGAGATACTCCCTTTACCTTTATATAATTTGCATATTGATGCATTTCTCCAGTCTGATGGTATGGTTTCTGACTCCCACACCCTAAGAATGAAGTGAAAAAGACTGCTCTGTATGCATTTGCCACTGTATTTGTATATTTCGGAGGGGAGACCATCCATTCCTGGCGTTTTACCATTCTTAAGACGATTTATGGCTTTCATAAATTCTTCATGGGTGGGTAGAGATGCAAGGTCTTCGGCGGTAGGCAGAGATGGTAATGAGTTAATGTATGCTAAGTCTACATTATGTGCAGTAGGATTTAAAACATCGTGAAAATGTTCCGCCCATCTGTCAATGATATCTTGTTTGTCAGTTAAACGGGTTTGATGGTCTTTAGCCATTATAGGAGCTGTTTTCTTTACCTTAGGTCCAAAAATAGCCTGCAGGCTCTCATAAAATTTTCCTGTGAAGTTAAAATCTGCATAAAACTGTAGCTCTTCTGCCCTCGCCTTCCACCATATATCTTTAAGTTGTCTTACTTTTAGTTTTAAATGTTTTTGGGCTTTATTTCTTACAGCGGTGTTTACTGCGCTAAGTTCCTGTCTATGTGTTTCTACTAAATCTTTTATGACAGCATCAGAATCGTCAAACCAATCCTGATGCTTTTTCTGTGGTTTTGGTACTATTTTAACAGAACTATCGTATATATGTTTAGACAGATTATTCCATTTGTCTTCTACAGATATGTCGCCAGAGATGTGAGTTTCTGAGTGTAGTTGCTTAAAGGTATTATCTAATTGGGTTCCCAATTCCTTGTTAGCTATAAGTGCAGAGTAGGCACGTCGAGAAGGCATTTTGTGAGGGGCTCTACGTGTTGGCTTTAGTTTCAAACATATCTTAGACCTAATAAGACGGTGGTCAGTCCATCCCTGCGCACCTCGCATTGCTCTGGTTATGTGAAAGTCACGAAGATCTTGCTTACGTTTAATGATGAAATCGATCAGATGCCAATGTCCGGAGCGAGGGTGCATCCACGATGTTTTATATTTATCGCTCAGACGGAAAAAGGTGTTGGTAATGCAGAGACCAAATTCAGCACAAAGCGAAAGTAGATTTAGGCCATTTGAGTTGCACTTTCCTATACCGTGTTTGCCGAGGATGCCAGGCCATGAGGTATGTTCTGCACCAACGCGTGCGTTAAAGTCCCCAAGAAGGATTATCTTATCTTTAGCCGGTACACTGGTCAGAATTTCACGAAGAGCATTATAGAACCGTTCTTTTTCTTCCTCGCTAGATGGCAGTGTAGGAGCATATGCAGATATTAGGTGAACTGATTTATTACACGTTATTGGTAGTCGTAGTGTCATTAACCGATCGTTTATGGCCTTTGGAAGCTCTTTTAAGGATCCTGTAATAGTGTTACGAATTGCAAAGCCAACTCCATTGCCGGCTCTTTCGTCAGAAGGTCTCCCAACCCAGAAATATGTGTATCCTCCAAGGTCTTCACGGAGTGATCCACTGTCCGGAAGATGTGTCTCGCTAAGAGCTGCAATGTCTACTTCATATCGAGCTAGCTCTCTAGCGATAAGAGCGGTTTTTCGCTCTGGACATGTGTTTTTGTCGTTATCAATAAGCGTTCGAATATTCCATGAGGCAATATGCAGTTGTTTTAACTTGGTATCTGATATATTTCTTTTATTATTACGACCGCATTATACGGTGTCTAGTGCCCGCGGTAAGGCCCTTAGATCACTGGGTAGAGACAGACTATTTTTAGGCCACCTTTTCTAGGCCCCTCCTCTGTGCAGAGGAAAGCAGAGCGATCCTAAATAGGGCTGCTTTGTCGCTGACGTGCTGCCGAACCCGAAGTCCCGTCTCTAATCGACTCGGGAGCGACCACTCTCGTCTAGCCGCCTAACGTGCAGGGTGCTAACTAAGGCCTCGATTCACCGAAATCTCGACCTCACCGCCATCACCCCATCGCCGTTGGTCTTTTTTGCTCAAGTCCAAGAAGGTTATGCAAGGGTCATCTGCGCGGGAATTTATTTAAAGTGAACAAACAGTTGCGCGGGTGCAAGTTCACTCTCTCGTCGCCACCTTTGTTGTCCAATGGACCGGGTGCCCGGTACGATTGGCAAAGGCTTTGATGCAGCGAGATGGGCGTGTATCACATGGATCCTGGCACACGTCCTTAAGGTATCTTGCAAGACCTTGCTGCCCAGGTGATGATGGTCGGAAAGTAGTGCCACGACCAACAAATGCTAGGCAGGCTTCGTGTACATTTGGGGATCAACCTAATACCTGCGAAATCGCAGCCTCTTCACTATTTTACCCAACGATGGTTGCTTATGTCACGGGTGCGGCCGCTACGTACACTGCAGCTGCTGTTATAAACCACTAGAGAAGAGATGGTGGGGAGTTTGTATGAGATGGAGAACGAGTTAACAGAGCTTTTATCCCCATGTATTCCCTTATTCGCCTTCTACGAAATCCACGGGATGAGTTGGAGGCATCTTATTCTTACGCCGAGATTGCCACGGCTAATTATACAGTATCCAATAGATACATACATACATACAGTCACGCCTTGTTCCCGTTGGGGTAGGCAGAGACTATTTCTTTCCACTTGCTGCGATCCTGACATACAACTTTCGCTTCTTCCACTTTCATCACATTCTTCATGCATGCTCGTCGGTTCTTGGTACTTTTGACCTGGCCTTTCCATAAGATAACATCAACTAATATTATACAGTATCCAATAGATTTTAATAAAAAATGGTGTCTTATAATAAAAAAAATCTTTTGCGTAATTTCAAGATCTAACCTAACATCATAAGAATGTAGAAAGTTAACCTACCTACTTACCTAATTTCAGCCTAATCAGTTCAGTAGTTGGCTAACCTAACACTTAAATGCACTTTATGAGAACATTAGATAGATAGATAAACAGTTTATTGTTCACCAAAGCTAGGACACAACAAGACAGGAATACTTAACTTTAAAATATAGGCTAGTTCTAGTGGCGATACGTTTCTATAATAAAATCCCATAACAGATAACTGGGCTCTCAGAGGGTAAAACCTGTATAAAATCGTATTTGTTAGGAAAGGTTTATTATAGTATTAACCAATACATAGAGGACAAAGATGCCTGGAAACTTCTCCATAGCTACCATCCAGCGCCTTACAAGCCAACAAATGTAATCAAACCAAATATTGTAAAACTCGCAGTTGAAAAAATTAAACCTTACAAGTTTCCTGTGCGTTCTTCTTGTAGACGTGTATATCCGAACGTACGGTAGATTCTTAACTAGATAGATTACTTACTAGTTTGATATTACCGATATTATTATGATTGACGTTTAAAAATGTCTTTATAAGAATTATTTTATTAAATTTTGTTTTAGTTTGAGTTCTGCAGATAATCCAGAGTAATAGGTACCTACTTAAAAATAATAAAAGTTTACACATAGATATTTTTTACACGAAATTAATCTCACTATAAAACAGTCTCAAACAATAAGAATAAAAAATATAAATTTTGAGTGTTATAACTGGTTTTCATATAACACAGGTGTTTAATATTGACCTATCACAGGTGGATTTATCAGGTCATACTAATTAATGACATGAAAATAAAACATAACATCAAGCTTTATTCCCAAGGGGGCAGACAGAGGTGTACCCCACATTTCGCTAGTTATGTTATTGGTCCCATGTAATAGCGAGCGAGCCTATTGCCATCTACTGGGCTCGGTTCGAGACTCTTGGCTGTTATAGAGATAACTGAGTAATTGAAAAAAGGCGTATTTTTAAATTTATTCTGAAAGTTTAATGAAAATTATGTATCATCCGATTCAAAAATCATTTTAATTATTATTTTTTAAATTAATTATCATCATCTCAGCCATTGGTAATCTACTACTGAACATAGGCCTTCCCCATAAAGGGGTTTTTGCCAATACTCGAAACGCTTGGCAGGCGGGTTGTCGAGCGCAGTTTGATGGTTTTTTGCAGAGGACGCTGCTGCCCGTCCTCTGGTCTTAACCCTTAGCCGGCTCTTACGGCAACCACGGGTAGAAAAGGTGAAGCACTATTCTAAAGCCAGTAACTCCACGGCGGATATATAATTAATTATAACAAATCAAAAATTGATAAAATTCCAATAAGAGTCACAACGCGCTACGAGTGGTCGCTATGATTGTGACGTCATTATATACGGTACTTTATCACATTGTGACATCACTACAGCTCACGAGCTCGTTCGGGTACTATCGGTGTGTTTTAGGTACTGGATTATAAATGATTTTTAATTTGATATAAGTTTGTAATTATAGCTAATAAAAAAAAAACTAAAAATGTTACAAAACTTATTGATCTTTCCATTTATGCCAAAAAAAATCAAATACTCAATTCCTAATGATAAATCCGTAACACTTTGCCTGACCTGGGGAGGGTATAAATTTATCGAATGGGTTAACGGAGGAAATAGAAGAATTTGATTTTTGTTTTGGATTGTGTTGCATTCCCAAGTACTTAATAATAGTAATTAGGCTGTGTTTTTGATCACTGGTTAAGTTGACCAGTGGTTAAATTCGGTGATCGATAGATAAAATTCGTTTTTTGTCACCCCTATAGTTAACTACTTTTAACCACACGATTTAACCATTGATTAGGAATACAATTATAGTAAGTTTATCCAATTTAATGGTTAACTTAACTGTAACCAATGAACAAAAAGCCGGCCCTTAGAAGTGTGATTATGAAAAATTAACACCTGATCTGTGACATTATAATGACTCATGACAGAACAAACACGCAGCACCTAATTTGGTAAGATTGTGGTGAACGGTAACATGATCCGTTAAAAAAATGTGTTCATTTTGAATACAAGAAAAAGCTAAGGTAAAAAAGCTAAGTTTTAAGTCATCGCCCGGCGAACCGATAACCGTTGGAGAAGAAAGGTAGAAGAAGGTTCTTAAACTCAAACTTAAACTCAGAAAGATTTATTGAAATAGGTCATAATTTGACACTTTTGTTCGTCAATGAAGATAAACAGCGGTAAAGCGGAGAAAGCCCAAAACGGCGAGCGAAGCCGCGGTTCATAATAATGCCTATTAAACAATGAGTGAGTTATTTTAGACTGTCTCATCTAATATTACTTATTATAAATAAAACAATTCAATTAATAACTTAACATAAATTATAAAGAAACTTATTATAAATAAAAAATATCATTAAGGTCGCCTCCTGCAGGTAAGGTGTCCAAAAAACTAGCTACATTACCTTTCTGTATGGCCAAACTTATACGTTGGCCAAGGTAGTAGCCAGCCCTTTGGTCATCTGAGGTTTCCACTAGGCGCCTCGATAACTCACTGAAAAAGGTTTTGGTTTCTGAACCCCATGACCCCATTGTCTCTTCTGCAAACGGAACAAATATGCATCCTTCGTTGAAAGATTATTATTAAATTATAAATTATTAATACTTCCAGTTATTCCAGGTGTTCCGATCTGAAGGGCAATGTTACCAGCGAAATTACTGGGCATGATGAGATTCAACAACTCATATCTCAGGGTGACAGGCGCAGTGCAGTGCCGCGCAGAATTTGAATTTTAAAACACTGGGTGGCACTGTGTCTGATATGGGCAGTCATGATGCTTACCATCAGGCACCTGATTTGCTCGTCTTGTCACTCACTATCATAAAATAAAAAAAAAAGCTGTGAAAAATCTTTGAGTAGCGCGTTCATGTCTTTTGCATCGTAAAACAATGTTATTCATTTTCTTATAATTCCTTACATCTTTAATTTATTAATTACTAGCTGAGCCCCATGGTTTTACCCGCATAGACATCGTTCCCATGGGAATATTGGGATAAAGTACCCTATGTGTTGTAGGGTTGATGTTATTTTGTGACGCGCATGTTACGGATTCTGTGAACGTTTTGGTGGTTTTATGGAAAGTATTAATGGCAACGTGTGGTTTCACGAAGATCTATGGCATGTGCGAGGGCGCGATGGCAACACAGGGAAGTGGATGCCAGCGCGACAGATGATGGTAGAGCGAGATTGAAGATGGTGGGCTTGGAATAAATCATTTAAAATATGCTGAAGTGTTCGAATATTATTTAATGGAAAAAGCACGGCTACAGTGTTATTCCAGAGTCTGAAATATCAACACACCGAATTTCAGCCCAATCGGTTCAGAAGTTTAGGCGTGAAAGAGTAACAAACCCCCATTCATCCATCCTCAACAACTTTCGCATTTATTATATTAGTAGGATAGGATACGTTTTATTTGAACTTTAGTCACATAAAGTCATGTTCCATGACGAAAATATTATGATTTAAACAATATTATTATAACAAAAGATGTTAAAACTTAATGCCGAAACAATAGCCGTGGGAATTATGTGTCATACACGTAAAAACCCAAGATAATTACATTTTTACGATTATTTAACATCATTATATTTGCATACGTTACTACAATATATACATACATACAAAATCTTTTAAGGTGGTTCCGCCGATAACATGTCCCATACAAGCTTTGAGGAACCAATGACGATTATAGAAGAGATATAATTTCTTCATTAGAATAGAATAGAATAGAATACTCTTTATTATCACCAAAATAACATAATACATATTAAATTTGATCCCCAGGTCGGGCAAAGTGTTAAAAATTGGACTTTTCCATTAGGAATTATCTCAATAACTGCCTGGAATCTGGAACTGTGCCCGGTAGATGGCAATAGGCTCGCCTCCTATTACATGGGACCAATAACATACTGGTGAAATCTGGGTATACTTCGGGAAAAAGGCGTGAATGTATGTTATGTTTATGTTATTTCTCTTACTAATCGCTTAGCACTACACCCCAAGTTATTATTAGAAAATTGCAAACGCGTTACTGAAGAAGCATGTCCAATCTTCATGAGCTAAAAATAACCTTCGAGACCTTTTACTTTGTTTATTTTTAGATATTTGTATAATTATAAGTGATCCACCGTAAAATTGTAATTTTTGTGCCAATACGATTATGTATTCACCGAATAATTCCTTTTACTTTTAACTTAATATTTCTCACAGTTATGTTGGGTAACATTAGAGTAGCTATGTGCAGTTAAGAATATACTAAAAGCGAAGAGTTGGTTAGAATTATAAATTGAAGAAATCGAAGAAATGCCCTGTTTATTTCTATGATAACGATCCCATTAAATAAATACGGTAAAACAGTGTTGCTCTAAATTTTGAAGATGAAGTTAACTTTTCCCCCAATTTTTTTTTCTTTTAAAAACAGTTAATTTCTTTCTATCTAATCACGCGAGTAAAATTGTTTCTAAAATTTATTTCAAACGATTGCTTAAAGTTAGAGGCATATGTTTGTATGGGAAAACGCCTCTGACCTCTCCTCTAAGCGGGAAACGTCATCTTACATGTTTCCGTCGAATATTATAAAATATTCTTATATAAATTTAATAATATTTATTTATTGTAGTGAACGTCCAAGCACGTGAAACTGGGATTTTTGGAAGTTCACTAGGAAAAAACCGAGAGTTTATAAGATAAACTAAAATGACAGGGACATAGTTTACTTCACTACAAAAATATAAGGATACATATCTATAGAATGGGTTTATAATATTCAGAGGAAACAGGGGAATACCAAACATAAATTTGGTAAATTTTCCATAGGATTGCGTCAAGTTCCTAAGAGGCCGCGTACGGTATTAATAGATGTTACCAGTTCTGCATGGAAACTCTTATAGTATTCCATTTTGAAATTGTTATAGTATTATTGAATCGATGGTTGATTGATTGGTTGATCTGCTAACACCGTAAGGCTAAGGGACACTACAATTCACCACACTTACCGACGCGGTCGTTAACGGGGGGCTACCGACAAATTCCCCATACATACGTAATGCTTAAATCATTTAATATCGGAGCATATTTCCAACATTAATAAATGATGTTATTCGAAATTATACACTAGTTATAGAAATTATACACTAGGGTCCTAATTATATTTCAATCCAAAATAGAAGTACTTTGGAGTAAAATATGATAAAAATCCAAAATAAAGTTATTTTGACAAAAAACATAACATACATTCACGCCTTTTTCCCGAAGGGGTAGTCAGAGATGTACCCAGGACTCAGTCCGACAGTAGATACACCCACATTTCGCCAGTATGTTATTGGTCCCATGTAATAGGGGGCGAGCCTATTGCCATCTACCGGGCACAGTTCCAGACTCCAGGCAGTTATTGAGATAATTCCTAATTGAAAAATCCAATATTCATTAACACTGCCTGACCTGGGGATCGAACCCGGCAGTCGAGCATGCGCCCTCTACGCCACCGAGGCAGTCATTTTGACAAAATATAGGTATTTTCAAATATAACTCCAAATTATATCTATTTTGAACTAAAATATAATTAGTTATCCAGATTCCATCTAGTATCCAGTTCTATTCCAAATAACGCCATTGAATTCTGGAAAAATGCACTGATTTTAAATAATTTAGATATTACGTTTTTATTAGGAATTCGTCGGTTACCTGCCTGTTAAGTTATTCAGAAAGAACTTTATGTCCACGTGTCTAAAAAGTCTATAAGGAACCACAGTGGATAATTTAGACCGACGAAAGATTCACGTTCCTCAGAATTAATGCCTTAGCAACAGTAACATCTTGATAAGCCAGTTCATTAACAACATCACAAATCTGTCAGTTAATATTTACGATGTTGAATATATAGGTAATTAATTATCTCATTAACTAGAAAGTTATTCGAGAGTGATTAATTATAGAAATGTTAGGTAATATTATTTAAAATTTTCCCATTAAACTAAACTCTTTCTGTTGAACCGGGCTCGTTAATGATTTGAAACTGAGGTAGATACGATTTACCCTGCTTTGCGTGGCGAACTCAAGTCAAGCTAATTGGCTTGAGTCAAGGTGCGACAAAATGCGACTGGCACCTTGTCCTATTTGATATATCCTGATATTTTGAACATAAAGTAAAATATGTTTTATATTTATTTCTGTTTATAAACTCATATTTTTTTTGTAGTGAACGTCTAATCACGCGAGTAAAACTGTGATTTTTAGAAATATGTGTAGAAAATAATACGAAAGTTTTAAAGATTGGGCTGGCTCCGGCACTCACCGTGGTCTTCTGGTTCGCCGAATTCCTTGGGCCCAAGGGTCGCTGGTGGTTCCTGGATATTGTTCGGCTGCACTATTCACCTTGGTTTGATGGATTGGCTAAGATTTCGATGATTTTGATAGGTTTTTTAATATTATTATCTCGAGCGCGTTGTCGCGTGTTTATTCACGACGAGTGAACGGGAAGGAACTATTTTTCTTGTGGCGTATGAGTAGCCGCACGGTTATGCTTTTGCCAGTGTCAAGAAATATAGAAAATATACGCGAAACTTTAAAATTGTGTTGCTTGTGCTTTTTTAACCTTGAAATAATTAATAAGAATACATAGAAGTACGGAACATGCCGCCGACCTTAAAATAACTACGTATTTTAAACTAAATAAATACTTAAACTAAGAAAACCCCTAATGGGCAGAAGTACCTGCATATCTATTCCATAGGCAGGGGGCAGACCTTAACGACAGGTCTCTTAGAAAAGGTATTACCCATGCGCACTGTTACGACACGAGTAATGCCATCGGGTCCGGGGTGTAACTTGTGTACACGCGCCAGACGCCACTGCAAGGGCGGCAGCGAATTGTCTACCAACACTACAACGGTACCCTCTTGGAGGGGTGTGTGTGGTGTATCGCGGAACCATTTGCTTCGCTGTGAAAGTTGGTGGAGGTACTCAATGCTCCAACGTTTCCAAAAATGTTGAATTGCTTGTTGGATGACTTGCCAACGAACAAGACGTGAAACCTTTTCTGTATCGTACTTATATTCTGGAAGTGAAGTTAATGGTTCCCCGATAAGAAAGTGTCCGGGTGTAAGAGGTAATGGATCTGATGGATCGTTACTTTGAATAGTGATAGGACGTGAGTTCAAAACTGCCTCGATCTGGCACAAAAGTGTATTAAATTCATCATAGTTTAATGTTAAATTACCTACGACCCGTTGTAGGTGAACTTTCATGCTCTTGACGGCCGCTTCGAACAAGCCCCCAAAATGGCTAGCGTAAGCCGGGTTGAAATGCCACGTTATGGCAAGCTGACTCAACTTAGTATTAAGTGCGGTTTGATTAGTTTCGTCATTAAGAAAGGTAAAAAGTTCCTTGAGATAACGATTACAACCAACAAAATTACGACCGCAATCGGAGTAAATATCTGTACATTTCCCACGGCGGGAAATAAAACGTCTAAGAGAATTTAAGAATGCATCGGTCGATAAATCTGGTACAAGTTTAAGATGTACTGCCTTAGTGGACATGCACACAAAGACACATGCGTAAGCCTTGATTACTTTAGCATTTCTTTGCGGTCCCGATTTTAGATAAAAATGACCAGCAAAGTCAACAGCAACGTGTAAAAATGGCCGAAGAGATCGGACTCTTGCGGCTGGAAGCGGAGCCATGGTAGGCTGCGGCGCTGTGGGCCGTGCCCGAAAACAGCGCACGCACAATCGTGTACGCGACCGAATAGCTCGTCGAGCTGATAAAATCCAGTATTTCTGGGAAAGTAAAAATTGTAGGGTTTGCGGACCTACATGTAAATGGATCAAATGGTAATAATCAATTAAGAGTTTTGTCAAAGCATGTCGTTGGGGTAAAATAATTTGATGCTTAGCATCATATGAAAGGTTGGATTTCTGAATCCGGCCGCCGACCCTGAGAAGACCGGCGTCGTCTAGAAACGGGCTAAGTCGTTGTAGACGATTCGAGCAATTTTTACCATTTTTGATACATGAAATGTCATTTGCAAATTCTTGTTTTTGAACAAGTAATATCAATTTTGTAAGAGCTAATTGAATTTCGTGGACTGTATAAACCTTTGGAAATGTATTAAGTGTTTTACGACCCTTCTGACTGAGTCGGAGAATCAAACAGAATACCCTTAGAAGCTTGGGCAGTGATGAAAATTTTTCAAAAAATTCGGTTACAAATTCCGGAGAATGCAATGAGTCATCTGATGTACCCATCACGAGAGTATGCTTACGACGCTCTTCGTCGGTTTTATGATCAACATTGGAGACTGGCCAAGTTGACTGTTCAGATGAAAGCCAAAGAGGTCCATGGAACCATAACTCCTGATTGAGTTGAGTGGGTAGGACACCGCGAGAGGCGGGATCCGCCGGGTTGTCCTCCGAACGTACATGTCGCCAATGAGCGGCAGGAACGCGCGAGGTAGTCTCAGTAATACGATTTGAAACAAAGGTACGCCATTCGTGCGGTGGCGACCTCAACCAAGCCAAAGTGACTGATGAGTCACTCCAAGCGTAAACGTCGTTGATAGTTAAAATGTCACCGTAAGTGATCAGAATTTTAGCTATCAGCTTTGAAAGAAGTAATGCACCTGAAAGTTCAAGGCGAGGCAAACTGATCCGACGCAGGGGAGCCAGTTTGGTTTTAGCGAGTAGCAAGTGGACCTGAACAGTACCACATGCGTCTACCACACGGAGATAGACGGCTGCGGCATATGCCTTTTCAGAGGCATCCGCAAATCCATGTATTTGTACATTACAATCAGCAGGAAGTACATGCCTTGGAATAGAAATTGATTGTAACAAATGAACTTCCGCGATAAATTGGAGCCAGAGCTCGCAAATCTCCTTGGGAGGGACGTCATCCCATCCTGTTCCAGCTAACCAAAGTCGTTGGATTAAATGTTTCGTGAAAAGAATGATTGGACTCAAAAGACCTAATGGGTCATAGATCTTTGAAATTTCTGAGAGCATAATACGTTTGGTACAAGTTTCAGCGGGTGGAGTAACCTTGTATGAGAAGTTATCTAAATCAGGATTCCACTTAAGACCAAGGATCTTAACAGACGAGTCCGAGTCGAGTGCTGCTAGAATATGTGAGTCATCATTATGGGATTCCCCGTTCTGAACTGTAAAAAGAAATTCCGCGCTATTGCTAGTCCATTTACGTAGTTCAAATGAACCTGCTTTGCATAAGGCAGTGAGCTCACGCTGAAGCTCTAGAGCATCTTCAAGCGTTTGAGCACCGGAAACGCAGTCATCGACAAATACGGAATTGAGAAGTACTTCCGAAGCGCGCGGGAAGGACTTCGCTTCATCTAACGCAAGCTGGCGTAAAACGCGTAACGCCAAAAAAGGGGAACTCGCAACACCGAAAGTTACCGTACAGAGTCTATATTCTCTGATCGGTTCCAAAGGAGACTCTCTCCATAGAATTCTCTGATAGTCGCGGTCTTGTTCTCTCAAGTTGATAAAACGATACATCATTTTAAGATCTGATGTAAAAACAATCTTGTTTAAACGGAATCTTAAAAGAATCTCAGAAATGTCCTGTTGTAATTTTTGACCAACGAGTAAGTTATCGTTAAGTGAACGATTAGACGTAGTCTTGCACGAGGCATCAAAAACTACTCTAACTTTAGAGGTAGTTGCGCCTTTCTTTACCACGCAGTGGTGCGGAATGTAATAAGAATGGGTATCCGGGTCAGCAGTAGCTGGAACCGGTTCCATATGTCCCATATGGCGGTACTCTTGAAGACACTGGGTGTACTCAGCTCGCAGAGCAGGATCACGCGCAAGTCGTGTCTCAAGTTTATGAAAGCGAGATAAGGCGATCTCGCGAGAATCTCCCAACGGGGGAACATTCTCCTTGAAAGGAAGGGCCACCGTGAACTTTCCAGTTTCATCACGATTGTGACTCTGAAGAAAGATCTGTTCACAAAGTTCTTCGTCTGGGGTGAGTAACTTGGCCTCAGGAACAGACTCAAGCTCCCAAAACTTCATGAGTTGGAGATCTAACTGACAAGTATTGACGTTGGAATGAACAACGTTGGGAAAGGAATGAGAAATTTTACCATTAAGTAGGTAACCGAAGATACTATTCATAGCCACTGGAGTACCGACTGGGCCTTTAATAATATCGTTGAGTAAAATGCGATCAGTATAGTCTGAACCGATCAGTAATTCCACGGATCGCGATGTAGAACGCAACTCCGGGTCAGCAAGTGGTAGGTTCTGTAAATGCGTGATTTGATCAAACGATTCAGGAATAGATGGAACATAAGAGGTGATCTTCGGTAAGATCAATGCTTCGATAAGAAGTTTCGGTTCACCCCGATTGTGAGGAGTAACATCTATAATGACATAACCACGCGGCTGCTCGCACCGACCTCCAATACCGGCAACTGTTGTACGTGTACGAGTATGAAATCGTGGCAAACCTAGACGCTGGACACACGATTCAGAAATGAGTGTAGCTTGCGAGCCCTGATCGATGAGAGCACGCACCGGACTGGCAGTGAAAATGTCGGAGCCCGTAGCACGGACGTTTACGAGCGCGGTTGTGAGTAAAATTGTACAGTCTTCATGGCCGCAAACACTTGGCTGAAGTGCGGGCGCAAGGGGTGCTTCCGCTACAAAGCTTGTAAGCTCAGGGGAAGATTCGACTGAGGTGCTAAGTCCAGGGGAGTTGGTATCCGCTACCGAACTAGCAGACTCAGGAATTGTGTAAAAATCTCGATTTCCGCCAGAGTTGCCGCATCCAGGGGAGTTGATATCCGCAACCGAACCGGCCAACACGGGGAGAGAAGGGTTAATCCGGTTTTCGCCCAAGAAGCCCGAAACAGGGGAGTTGGTATCCGCAACTGGATCGGCGCACGAGGGGAGAACGTACCGATTTGTATTGAAAGAGTTGCCCGAATCAGGGGAGTTGGTGTCCGCAACCGAATCGGCGCAAGCCGCAAAATTATCATTTCCTAATTGCACAGAATTGCAATGCTCAGGGGAGTAGGTATCCGCTACCGAGCACGGAGTGCCTAATTGAAACGAATGTTGACTATTGAAAGTCACGTGAGATACGCTGGCAGTAGTACCTGCGTCCTCATGTAAAGACGTGTGATGTCGACGATGACACACCCTACAGTTATATTTAGAAGTGCAATTGTTAACTTCATGTCCGGAAAATAAACAATTGAAACAAATTTTATTTTGAGTAATAAAACGCTTTCTTTCTGGAGTAGTCATTTTGTTATAATCTTCGCATTTGAATAAAACATGTGAATCAGATTTACACAATAAGCATAGAATGTTGCTCTTAGTATTATTCGTGTGTGAAGTGGCTGCATGGATGGTCACGTCACGCATCGGACGCGCTGGCTGGGAGCGCGGAGAGTGTGAGTGCGCGTCGGAGCGGCGCGTGTATCCCGCGGCGGCGGCGGGGCGCGCGGCCGCAGCTGCTGCGGTCGCCGGGCGCGCGGCGCTGGACGCACATCTCGCAGTCGAGGCTGCCATCACCTCGGCGGCTGATAGTTCCTTTTCGAGGAACTCGAGTAGCTCGGATACGTTAGGTATATCACTCGATGACGTCAGAGACGTTTCGAAACGTTTACGAATATCTGGAGATATTTTACGAATCACAATATTCAAAAGCATAAAGCTCCACTCTTGAACTGGAAGATTTAATGATTTTAATGCAGATATATTTTCAGTGTAAATATTAATAATATTACGTAAACTTTGTTGTGGGTTCTTTTCATTCATGGCTTGAACGTCCATGATTTTATCAAAGTGCTTAGTCGCAACAATACGATGATTCTCATAACGATTACGCAATAGTTGTAATGCATTCTCATAGTTAGCTTCGGTTATAGGTATAGACTTGATTAAGTTGTAAGGTTCATCTTTAAGTGATAACAATAAGTACCTAAAACGTTCCACGTCGGACAAGTTCTGATTATTATGAATGAGCGACTTGTATAAGTCAAAGAATGCATGAAAATCTGTTACGTCACCACTAAAAGTAGGAAGAGATAACGGAGGCAATTTTATCTTAGATAATGACGAATGTTGACAAACAGCTGATGTATTTGCAACGCTTTGTTTACGTTGATAACTCGCTCGATCGAGAACCACCTGTACCTTGTAGTAAAGGCTGTCGAAGCGATCACGTATGGCCAAATGTTCGTCCTTATTGAATTCACCAATTTTAGCGCAATGTTTTTCTATTTTGAGTTGAGTTGTATGAAATTGCTTTTTAATTAAACTTAATTCTTTAACACGAACGCGAAACTCAGCCTCATCGTCTGAACACTCGACTATTCGCTGTAAACTGGCAATACATAAATCACGATCGAAAATAAGTTGATCGTGTTCCATTTTGTAAGATTATACTTGAAAAGTATAATAAATTAATAACTCGTAAAATGTAGGTACTTGTGGAAAAAGTTGTACTAAGTAATTAATATATTTGAATGCGTATAAGGCTATGACGCTCGAAATAAATAATAGGTATGAAACCTATCACGTTTGTAATAATATTATGTAGACACGCTGTGTCTAAAGTCTAAATATTATTACGAGAAAATTAATAAATTACTATTTAGTAGGGCCGTCTACAAAAGAGTAACTTAGGAAGTAGTAAGCCTATTACGTGTTTAGATACTAATAGACTACTGGTAGGTGTACGAATGTGTAATGTGTTGTACTAGTGTGTAATGGTCGTATAACTATTACACAGCAAAGAAAATAATTATTGAAAATGTCAATAATAATTAATAGCCTTATCGCGTCTATAGCGATTCCCTTGCAACGGTGTCTCGCGTCGCGCGATCCAAGATGGATGGCGCCGCTAAGTCTAGCCGATTGCAATAGAATAGAAAATTCGTTCTAATTAGTTTAATTTGATGAAATGATGAAAATTGATGAAAAGGTTGTAAATAGCACAAACAATACCAAAAAACCTTTCGAAATACGGTTCGAAGGTCCAAAAAAGGGGATGTAGAAAATAATACGAAAGTTTTAAAGATTGGGCTGGCTCCGGCACTCACCGTGGTCTTCTGGTTCGCTGAATTCCTTGGGCCCAAGGGTCGCTGGTGGTTCCTGGATATTGTTCGGCTGCACTATTCACCTTGGTTTGATGGATTGGCTAAGATTTCGATGATTTTGATAGGTTTTTTAATATTATTATCTCGAGCGCGTTGTCGCGTGTTTATTCACGACGAGTGAACGGGAAGGAACTATTTTTCTTGTGGCGTATGAATAGCCGCACGGTTATGCTTTTGCCAGTGTCAAGAAATATAGAAAATATACGCGAAACTTTAAAATTGTGTTGCTTGTGCTTTTTTAACCTTGAAATAATTAATAAGAATACATAGAAGTACGGAACAATATGAAAAAGGCTTTTTCATATTTTTTTTCTGTTAAAAAACAGAAACTAAAATGACAGGGACATATCTTGCCTTAACTATAAAAATATCAGAATATTATTTTATAGAATGAATTAAATATATTCAGAGGAAACAGGGGAATACATAAAAACGTTATGGTAATTTTTTTCATAGGATTGTGTCAATTTTCTCGTAGCTAGGACAGGTTTTGTGTAGATTGGGTAAAATATGACGCTGAATGCTGAAGAGATTGGAACAATAAATATAAGAGCTTTATCGGCGTGCATTGCGTAAACCGTACCATGTTCGATCGTCTATTCGTAGTATTATAGAGTTATATTTATCTAATAAAACTATTGGTTTACACAGCATCAAATGCGGAATTATTCCTCAAAAGAAGATCTAATTATATAACTCTGCTCTTTGCTTCTCTTGTGAGGCCGGGGGACAGGTGGGGCGCTAAAAGTTGAAGAGTTTAAGGGCAATTCCATAATTCATTTACTTGTGCTCTGCTGCTACCCATGCGAAGCCGGGGTATGGTTTGCTGGTTTAAGTAAATAGTTTAAAATCGAAGCGTACCTCTGTAAAATAAAACTATTACTCTTCAATTGGGAAAGTACGAAATAAAATGTATGACGCATATGCAAATATCCACATATTCCGTAAGCTAAGTTTATGTAACAAATAATATATTATGATCTATTGTTATGGGTACATAGTGATAATATTATAACTAAATAACATTACTAAAATTAATGCAAATATTGAGGACAAGTACTAGATATCCAACAATCAGAAAAATCATGATTAAGTATTCGTTTCCTTCCGGTTGTCTGGAAGAAATCGATTTAAGCGATAAGACCGCTTGTGCTAGCCTAAGATTAATTTAAATATTACTCCTTTATGTATGTGTCCTATATAGACATTATACTATACACATTACACACACTATATTATAATTACACCAATATTGTACATGTATTTCAGGCAATAAATGATTTTGATTTTTTAAGATTTTTAGACTGGATGATATAGATACTTACGATGATATAGATACTTACGGTACTTTACAGTACGGTCGTTTTATCTTGTCAAGTCTGAACATAGGTTCTGCGAACTTTAGTGCATGTAAACTCATGAAGAAAACTGTTATTATTATGAACGAACTAAACTGAATATTACATTTACAATAAACATTTGTTCGTATATTTGTTTATCTGGGAATAACAGTTTTGTTCACGAGTTTTCATGCGCTAAAGTTCGCAGAGCATAAGTTCAGACTCGTCAAGATAAAACGCACGTACTGTATGGAGTACAATAGTGTTTATTTATCTATCTAAGTATCTATATCATCCAGTCTAAAAAATCTAAATCATTTATTGCCTAAAATCCATGTACAATATTGGTGTTAATTATAGTATCATTATACTATAATTATAAAACTATTATACTATAATAATTTATACTATAATTTGCAAAGTACATTGAGACACATTTGTCTCAATGTACTTTGCCTCGTCAAGCATGCAATATTAACTTTTACAATAATAATAATTAAGATTAAAATAGTTCCACAATCATTGTTATAAATATCATCATAATAAAGTCAAATTAATTAAAAAAAATAAATAAATAAGCAGGTCAGTTTATAATAAACAAAAAATGCCACAAAATGTTAAAAATATGTCAAGTAAAAGTATGTCAAGTAGAGTCTAAATTATTAATGTCTCTATCGTCTAGGAATTCCTTGACGGTGTAGTATAGCACTTTGTTACTTATGTTGCTTTTAGGTTTTTACTCCTACAAAGTCAAAATTACCGACCAAACGCGATAATATGGAACTGATTACCCTTATGTAGAGGTAGGTTATCCTGAGTATAATCTTATGTCCTTTGCATTTCCGATTAAATGAGTATTATACTTATATGAAGGTGATCTAGAGGTACAGTGAGTCTCAGGGTTTACGGTCAACTCAATTTTAAAGAGTTTTTGCAAAGGTCTCGGTCAGTAGCTGCCCTAATTAAATGCAATTGTATGGAGCTTTAATTTTAGTAATTTACGTACCTATGTAGTCTGTAGGTATTTTGAGTAAGTTTATTAAATACTGATGATATTTTGTAGTGGTAGGTCTCTTTTGCAGGGGGCCGCCTGGGGAAGTACCACACCTTTGCCAGTTATTCATCCGCCAAGTAGTAATGTGCAAGCATCACTGTGTTCCGGTATGACGGGCAATGTTACCAGCGAAATTACTGGGCATGATGAGATTCTACAACTCATATCTCAGGGTGACAGGCGCAGTGCAGTGCCGCGCAGAATTTTGAATTTTTAAACACTGGGTGTCACTGTGTCTGATATGGGCAATCATGATGCTTATCATCAGGCACCTGATTTGCTCGTCTTGTCACACTTTATCATAAAAAAAAAAAAAAAACTGACTGTGCCTCGCGGTTTCTCTCGCGCAGTCTTCGTTCCCGTGGGAATATAGGGATAAAAAGTACCCTATATTCCAGGGTCTAAGCTATTTACATACCAAATTTCAGCTCAATCGGTTTAGTAGTTTTAGCGTGAAAATGGAACAAACATACACACAAAGAAAACAGCGCTAAGGGCCTTACCTCACTGAGATGCCAAGGTGACGTCGCCGGCTACGTATTCAAACATTTTGTGTGGATTGGCAACGAAGCCAAACCGTCGCCAAGTGAGTTAACTGTCTTACATTTCAATATGAATTGTTTGGATATGTCGCGACGTCGCCATGGCGTCTCGGTGAGGTAGGACCCTAAATGGCGCTGGAGTCGAGTTAGAATTAGAACACGATAGCGTTTTATTTACCTGTTACAAAGGTAACTTTCTGACACTGTACTGAGATTTGAGATATATAATATTATAGTAGGATATAACAACAGCCCCGGTAGCACAGTGAGCAGGGAAAACGAATTCCCAAGGGGTTAGAACGAGACAGCAAATATGAATTGTTCGGGCGCGAAAGAGAGAAAAAACGGGGAAAACTAGTTATCCCCGTGCCATGCTAGGCGGGCGGGATAGCGTTACATTAATAAGTTGCGCAGCATTACGTGCATCCCATAAAATAATGTAGTTACCAAACGGTGTCCTTAAAAATACATCAGTTTTGTAATCATAGGGCTTGGGGAATAATGTTGAGTTTTCCTTATACTTTTTGTGGTGAACTGTCTTTAAAATCACACCAAATCTTAAACTGAATCTGGATAGACATAACATACAATCACGCCTTTTTCTCGAAAGGGAGGCACGAATGTGCACAAATGTATGTAATAGGTACACACACCCACATTTCGCCAGTATGATATTGGTCTCATTAGGGGGCGACCCTATTGCCATCTACCGGGCTCAGTTTACTCCAGGCTGTCATTGAGATAATTTCTAATGGAAAAATCAAATAACATTGCCTGACCTGGGGATCGAACCTGCGACCTCACGATATAATGATAATAATTGTCCGAATTCAAAGTAGATAGGGATACAAAATAAACCTTTAGTTGGTAAATAGTACGGAGTCTTATTACTTATATGCGCATTTAGCGACATAATTAATATTTATATTTTAGGATTCCGTACCTTAAAAGGAAAAACAGAAACCGTTACAGGATCACTTTGTTTTCCGTCTGTCTGTCCGTCTGCCAAGACGCGTTGAGGTATCAAGCTGAAACCTTATAATATTTCAATAACTCGGATTTACGGTCCCTTGCTGCTGTTAAAAAAATCAAATTCTAATAGAACAGTAAAGTTTCTCGAATGGAGACCACGGACCGGCAAGCGCAGCGTAGGATGTCCACCCACAAGATGGACAGACAATCTGATAAGAACGGCAGTAACACACTTTTTTTTTGCCTGTTTCTCTGACGTTATCAGAGTCTTGTCTTCGAATACATGATTCTTTTTCATGCCAGTTCTCGCTTTTATTCCTCTCGTACTTTCATACTTCCTACTTTCCTTTCATGCATCTTGTCTTTTGTACTTCACCGATGGGATTCCGGCCTATTCTATTTTACTTATGGGCAGGATCACACTGGGTCCAGGCCGTTTACAACCGGATGTAATGGAAATTTAGATTTCAGATTTTAGGGGTAGGCCTATGTTCAGCAGTGGACGTCCTACGGCTGAGATGATGATGATGATGATGATGACACCCCCATCGGCCATCAGTTCTACGTGCTATGTGCCCTACCTATTGCCGCTTCAACTTGCTAATCCGCTGCGTTATGTCGGTAACTTTCGTTCGTCTACGGATCTCCTCATTTCTAATTCGATCTCGCAGAGAAATCCCGAGCATAGCCATCTCCAGAGCTCGTTGCGCTATTTCGAACTTTTTAATAAGGCCTACAGTCAGAGGCCACGTTTCAGATCCGTAAGTCATCACCGTACACAAACCCACAAACCGTAAAATTTTCCAAATAAAATTTTGTGATTACTTACATGTTTGCAGTATCTTTAGGTATAGAACCCTACACTAAGCATTCTTACCAATGTATGTCTCAACAATTTATTTTTCATTTCAAGGCCTTTATTGATTTAATACCTATTCAATACTAAATCTACTACTACATATAATCTTATACTTATTACTAGTAATACATTAGATAGTAACTGCTTAAAGGATATCTACCATGTCCTTACCTATCCAAAGGCTGATAATATATCGTTTAAAGCGATAAGGCCGCCCGTCGCGACTAAAGTGTAAAAAAAAAGCTTTAGTTTTGAGCCATCTTAACTTAATTTTTGTAATTTTCATATATACCTAGTGTAATTTGAATTGGTCTTAAAGCGCTTCCTCGTGCAAAACACAGCGCTAGCAGTTTTTTGTGCAGTTTTTGGAGGTATATCTATCTACTCTTCATCTAAAAGAAATACCAACTAATAAAATCATTAAATTTCTAAATAATCTTGACTGCAAAATGGTAGAGTAGATTTCTTTTTTTATAGTAGCATAATGTTTAATTGATCTTCTCACAACGAAAGGCACAGTAATGAGAAATAATTATTTATCATAAGGGGGCATCCATAAATTACGTCACACGTTAAGGGGGAGGGAGGGGTCGACGAAGTGTAACATTGTGTGACAAGGGGCGTGGAGGGGTCCCTAATTTTGTGACGTCACATTTTTTCAAAATATCATATTTTATATCTAAGAATAACAACACTAAATTTAAACTATATACCTAGACTTACGTATGTAGAGAAATGTTTTTATTTCAATTATTAAATCTTTTTACAGATACAACTGGTCAATGGCAACGAAAATGAAGCGACTCAGCTTGCATCTAAGAACTATTTTACTGGTGAGTTCTCTTATTCAATAATTATCATTATGAAAACTATCAACTATTTATTAAACTACTAACTTAAACATACATTCACGCCTTTTTCCCGAAGGGGTAGGCAGAGGTGTACCCAGGAATCAGTCCCATAGTAGATACACCCACATTTCGCCAGTCTGTTATTGGTCCCATGTAATAGGGGGCGAGCCTACTGCCATCTACCGGGCACAGTTCCAGACTCCAGGCAGTTATTGAGATAATTCCTAATGGAAAAATCCAATATTTGACACTGCCTGACCTGGGGATCGAACCCGGGACCTCTTGATTGGCAGTCGAGCATGCGCCCTCTACGCCACCGAGGCAGTCAACCACTAACTTACGAGTGTTATAAAGAGCCTCACTACATTCATCTGTCTGCGATAGGTAAACTCAAAGTTTACTGAACAAATTTTCCTACGATTTTCACGAATGGACGAAGTGGTTCAGGACAAGTAAGGTTTTGTGTAAATAGTTTGAAATAATATTAAAGCACCATTATACACGAGATATTTATACGCTAGACTCTAGAGCTTTTAGCCAGAGGGTAAACAGAAACCATAATAGGTTTTAGCACAGTGTATTATAAACTACACTCTTAATTGTGAAAAAATAAATTATTAATTTCAGCAAAACATTTTTGGCTAATATATTCGATCTGTGCGACATCAACAAAATACAAACTCGTTAGTAACAGACAAAAATAAAAAATAAATTTTAGCCCCAGAGGTTGAAAAATTCTTTTAGGGGCTAAAAGAACATTGAAAGAAACTGGTACGCAATGACAGACTTTTGACTAAGAGGAGTGAAAAAGAATTTTGTTCAGGATGGCTCAGCCGGTAATGCCCCTGCCTTCTGTGCCGCAGGTCCCGGGTTCGATCCCCGGCCAGGTCATACATTTGTGCGCATGAGCATGTCTGTTTGATCAGTATCTGAGTGGTATAAGCGTATATAAGTATGTATATCAGGTTTCTGGTTACCATAGTACAGGCTCTGCCTAGTTTGGACCAGATGACCGTGTGTGGAAGTTGTCCCATATTGTGTAGACGTGCCTTTTCCATTAAATAATACTCGCACACTTCAGCATATCTTAAATTATTTATTCCAAGCCCACCATCTTCAATCTCGCTTTACAATCCTCTGTCGCGCTGGCATTTTCCTCCCCGTGTTACCATCGCGCCCTCGCACATACCATACTTAGATCTTCCTTAAACTCTACGTTGCCATTAAATACTTTCCATAAAACCACCAAAACGTTCACAGAATCCGTAGCATGCGCGTCAGAAAATAACATCAACCCTACAATTGTTTTATATATTGTATATTAGAAAAATCACTTCATTTGACGTTTGCAAGCTTTATTGGCAAGTGGCGCTTAAACCAACTGCTTTTATTCGAGCGAAGACAGTGTGGGTTGCTGGTTGTTGCAGAGAAGTTACAAAAACATTGTTTCACTGTCACTGAACTCCAATGACTATAAACTGGCGCCGGAGAGGTTACAAGGCTTTTGTTGGCAAATATTATAAAGAGTCTTACAGTTTTTTTATTGGTGTGCGATCGCAGCGTGAGTGTGGAACTAACTTGTGACAAATGACTGGGCCATGACTGATCAATGATCAAGTTTTAGTCATTTGCTAATAATATAAACCTATTATAAATTATTGTAATAATAGGTAACCCAATCCAAAACCATTTAGGGAAAGTATAGGATCCTCATCTATATTTTTAAAAGGTCTATGTAGTATGTACTGACTTAATACATATATTATTTAACAGCAATTATTAAATCAAAATATTGTAGGTTAAATCCTTCTCATCTGGTGGATGACTCCGCGGGCAGCGAGTCTTTTGTCAGTGAGCGGCAAAGCGGCGATTACCGCGACGGCGCGCTCACACCGGTGACTCTCCTAGCGGGGAGCTATGTTTCGTGGAGTCTTGTTTTTTTGTCTGTTTTTCCTTTTGGTCTTTTCTTGCGTATTTCAACTGTAGGTATTTTATGGGTTCCGTCCAAAAGGAAGAAAGGATCCCTTATACCACTTTGTTGTCCGTCTGTCAAGACACTTTTTAACGGGAACGCGTGGATATTGATATCAAATAGATACTCAGATCTGCGGTCAAGTAAATGCAATCAAAAGTTATGTCTATTTTACTGCATATTTCCATACTTTGCGCAAGGAACTAATAGATGGCGCTGTATGTTGTGTGTAGCTATCTGGATTTAACCCAAGAGCAGCTTAACAAGCTGGAACGTCTACAAAACTTCTGTATTAGATTCATTTCTGGACTAAGAAAATATGATCACTTTTTCCGAGTTCCGCAATAAGCTGAAATGGTTACCCATCCGGTTTCGCCGGGATACTCACATTCTTTCACTTAGAATTTTTTTTTATTATAGGTTTATAATTTTTGTAGTCATATTGTTATGTATAATATGTATTTTAAACGTTTTTTATGTAAGTAATTCATAGTATTGTATCTTTTGGTATAGTAAAAATAAGACTTAGTTTAAGAGTATAATATTATGATTTGTACCCATTACCACCCCCTGCTCATCCTATCATTCCCCTATCCATCCAAAGGCTGGTTGCCTGGAAGAGATCGCTTAAAGCGATAAGGCCGCCCATTGTCGACCAATTAGAATTAAGTTCTCTTTTTAAGTTTAATCTATATAAAGCTTGGTCTCAATAAAGGGTATTGTATTGTATTGTATGTTCTTGGTATCTAGGTATGGAACCCTACACTATGCATACATACGTATGCCTTAACAATAGCATCTAAAAAGCAGTCTTATCATAAACTCGAAAATAGGCGCGCACGTGACACCACGTTACTTGCGTAAAGTCGGTAAAGCACTTGACACACGGTTGGCTCACATACTTTGTTGTTAAATGACAAGTTCGTAGTTCGCGGGTCAACGGAGATGAGGGCTCAAACGTTAAACCAATTTGTGGAAGATGTACGCAATTGAAATGACTAAGCAATAATGATGAATGATAGTTTCTTTTTTTAATCAGCCCGGAGTCTGGAACTGTGCCCGATAGATGGTTATAAAATAATTGTTTTTGAAATAGAATTTATCACTAAACAATATTAATTAAATCTAATTAGAAAAAAAAAGTGAGTGTAGCTAAATTAAGTACCTACATACTCTTTCGGAAAAATAGCGTAATTGTATTTTTTTTATTCAGGCTAGTCGTGGTGGTTAAGTATTTCACAATATATTTGAAAAATTCAATATTTGAGGATTTAAAATGAATGAAAAATGGCGTTAGAGGTAGAATGTTTAAATAAGCAATATTAAAATTCCAATAAAAACAGAACAAAGACCTGTCCACAACTTGCTTATTCAAAGGTCATTATTTTAATCGACCATAAGGCCGAATAAACTAATACAGCAATCACTCACAGCTGCAGACCGATAGAAAGAACATTAATTTACATAATCGGAGTCGATTCTCCAAACAAAACCACTTATAATCCCCTTTTATTGCAAATCTATCGGCAATCTGCAATATGTCGCGTATGCGCCTCTTGCGTGGTCGTTACGCAACGAAACGGTGGCGGAACCATCGCGCGTTTCCCATTCTAATACTGCGGAAGATAAGATGTTTGAACTTAAAATTTCTTGTGACTACGCAATGTATGTAGTCCAGTTTTAAACTAGCGGCTATGGGCTTTGTGACATTCGCGAACGACATAGATCTTTTGACGAAACTGCACCGAATTCTATTTGTGATGAACACATGAGTGCGATGACCTTTATGTAGGTTTCAGATTGACATATAAAAATGTATGAGAAGCTTTGTTGGTACAAAAAAATCTACGGTCTTCACGAATAGTGTATGTTTCAAGTGTTATTTGGTTTTTTCCATTGCTGTCTGGAACGTTGCCTGGTAGATAGTAATGGGTTCGCCCCCTATTAGGTACATGGGATCAATAACATATTGTAGCGAAATGTGGTTGTACCTACTATGGGACTAGACCGGCCTACACACATTCGGGAAAAAGGCGAGTGTAAAAATGTTATGTTAACGGATAAGATATTTTTTTAATTACAGGCGAATCTTTGCAATCAGTGTAAATCTAAACATCATCATTGAATATCGTAACTTTTATTTAAATCGTTATTTTATGCAGGAATTCGATATAAAAGAGTAACATGATATGCTATTATAATATCAATAAAATATTATGATAGAAATTAGATAATTAAATATACGTAAGATACTGAGTGTGTGAACTTTACCTATATCCGTATGTAATTTAATATCTACGTATCTTCTTCATCGTCATAAAATTATAAAAAACTTTTGAACTTTGGATTCGGTTACATTTTTTTCGACAAAAAATAATTAAAAAATGCAGAATATGACGGAAAATTGGACGTAGTTAAGCAGAAAGGACTCAACCCACACATTGGCCAAAATTGAGTTAAGTGTGCCATCGTACTCCTGATGGTCGAATCTATCATGTAGTGAAAACCCTATTTTTAAAATGTACGCGGGAACTAGTTTTTTTCGATACCCTGACTCAACCCACAGTATGAAGAGCAAACAAAATATATTTGCTGAATGGATTCAGTCCGCTTGAATTGTTTCTGAGTAATGTATTTTCTATGAATATGCTCTTTCAGTCGATAAACCAGAATAAACTCAAACAGTATGGATCCTTTCTAAGAATTAGTTTTGATTGGAAATATCATTTTACCGAGTAACTGAAACGACTCAAACAGGTTGGGTCGTTTCTGTATTAAACGTTTTAGTGGAACATAATATTTCTTTTTGTTTATCAGAAACGACCCAAACAGTTTGAGTCGCTTCTGTGTTATAGGTTTACTAAAACAAAATATTTGTTTTGTTTATCAGGAACGACTCAAACAGATTGAGTCGTTTCTGTGTTATAGGTTTACAAAACAAAATATTTGTTTTGTTTATCAGGAACGACTCAAAACACTTGAGATATTTCAGAAAAACGGCTTCAGATGAATAGCACATATAATTATCAAATAACCTAAATTGACTCAGGTAGGCTGAGTCGTTTGTAATGAATAGTTGTAATTACTAATACAAATACTTTTAAGTGGCTGAAACGACCTAAACATTTGAGTTATTTATGTTTAATAAGGTTTTAGTAATATTTAATCAATTTTAGTTGGAAAGACTTAAACTACCTATCTCCTTTCTGTGAATCAGGCTAAGTATTATAAATAGTTTGAAAATAATTTATCTGAAATAAAGTTCGTTTTGTTAAAACGCATGGATGTAATATGACCTCTTATTACTTTTCAGACGTTTTTTATAGTGGCAACATTTTGTTGGTAAATTATTACTCTCTAAAACTGGTAACTCTGCCATTTTCTCGAACACGGACTGGTGAAATGCGTGTTTTGTTTTTATTTAGTGCATGTGAAACAAAACAAGTGAATTTAAGATGCGACGAATTGATCGAATTTTGTTTAATGCCTTGGGACATGGAGTTAACGACAAGGCTGAGTTTTCAGATGGTAAGTAATGTTTTACCAGGTTATATCTATCTAACCTCAAAATCTATTTTGCTTTTTCGTATATGGATACCTAAGCAAGTGGCATTAATATATACTGTAAAGATTCCTTAGAACTATTTCATCGTAATCATAATATAATTAAGACTGGCTCTAACGATCTGGTGTTATTACAATGAACAGAGAGCGACTTGGAAGAGATTTCTGCGGGGAATACCGGCGTGCAGGCGCCTGCAAAGAATGACGTAGTTTCATCAGGTGAATACAATATCTATTTTTATTTTTTATTATTATACATTGCTGATATTTTTAGGGCCCCTTTATCCAAAGGGGGGGGCTATTATTGTTCACATTGTTTTTCATAGACTCTTATGAAATACA
The DNA here is from genome assembly GCA_947063395.1 of Hemistola chrysoprasaria. NCBI lineage: Eukaryota > Metazoa > Arthropoda > Insecta > Lepidoptera > Geometridae > Hemistola > Hemistola chrysoprasaria. Next base: position 14,755,313 of record OX346714.1, read on the forward strand.
AACTTAATTTTACTCGACTTTCCTGATTTTATTTATGTTACAGGGTAAATAAAATGTTTACATAAAATGTTTAAAGTAAGATGTTGATATGGATAATTTTTTCCAGCTGTAAACTGACATGACGATCAATTGACATACTGAGAGATATAGGTACCTAACAACCTGAGTACCTACGTCAATAATAACACAATCTACCTGCGTAAGAATTATTAGTAGCATGTTACTATATTGTTTGTTCCACATTTTAATGAGCTTAATGCACCTCTTTGGTTTGCGGTGTTCATAACTTACTCATTTTTAATACTGGTTATTTTCTGATTTAAAAAAAGCATGGTCCAGCAGTAAGGGCACAGGGTTGTTGATTTTTGTTTGTGATATTTTGCTGTAAAAAATGCTTTTGTCACGTGTTTTTGTTGTGTTATATTTTATTCATTATGTTTAAATATTTGCACCTACTAACCTTTGTTACGTACGACTAACCTTCCACCTTATTATTTATTTATTAGTTATGATTAACTGATACTCTCAAAACATTATTTACTAATTGTATACTTCTACTATAAAAACTCACAATTATTGTTGTAGATGAAAATATACTTGAGGCTTCTTCAAGATTTGAAGGAGATGCGTCCAAGGACATCAGCTGCGAAGGTACTCAGAAGAAATTGGCTAAGAAACGAATTATTTAACCTAATTTAATGGTAGAACTGAATGATAAGTGTTATTTTCTATATTTTAGATGTCGGATTACAAAATTCTTGTAATCCTTTGTGTTCTCCAGCGACTCCGGCTGTAATGACACTTCAGGAAATTATGGGTTCAGGTAGGACACTTTCTTTAGTACTTAGGTACATCTTTTTCTACATATAATATAATATTATAGCATAATGTTGTAATTTGGGTAATTTATGTACGATATGAACTTACTTTTCTTTGCTTCACTACCTTCTTTCGTTAATTAACCAGATGTAGAGTCTCCAGCAATTCCTGTGTACTCTTCACTGACTCCGCTTGTACCTACACGAAAAGCCATAGCGGAAACAAGTAAGTCAGAAAACCCTGAATCCTATTTTATATTCTTCTTTACGCAAACTTGTAATAAAATAAGAAGGCTAAAGAATTATTGACTGCTATGACTCTGATGCGCTATTTTTCTTGTTCTAACCAGGTGTTGAATCACCGGCTGCTCCTGCATTTTCTCCACTAACTCCTCTTGCTTCACGGAAAGAAGCTGAAAATAATTCTTCACCAATACCACCAATGTCACCAAGTACATTAGAACTCTTTGAAACCCTAAGCCGAGATTTTTCTATAGTTGAACACGAGTGTATTGATTTTTCGAAAACGCGCCATAGTAATGATGCTAGTTATAGTGACCTTAAACAAGATGGAGACTATGACGACGATACAGATTCTGATTATGTACCCAACAGTGGAGATGAAACTGATGTTTCGTATTCATATGTAAAGCAAAAAAAAAGGAAGAACTTTCAAGTTCCTGAGAGCGACAGTTCGGAGGATGAAACCATACAAGAGGGTTTGATTCAAACTCATGTTGCTATAGTGCACGATAATCAAACTAGAACTGACAGGGCCACAGAAATGCGACACAATGAAAGCCCGCTCATTGTTACAAATGCCATTTACAACGACCCAACGGTTAGTGAACTGATTTCAATATGTCAAGGCTCTGATATAGATACTGAAGCTGTTCATCCCGAAGCTGAAGCTGTTCGTCCCGTTACTGAAAACAATGACGCACTGCAAACTATGGGCCGCTCCAAACCTGGACGCAAAAGAAAATACCCAGAATATTGTCTTTCTGAGAAGAAAAATAGGAAATACTTGAATTTACCATATCATGTCAAAGACAAAATAGTAAGATCGAAGGTATTCTATGATTATTCGTGCACCTGCAAGCAACGCTGTTTCTTACATGTTTCGACAGAAACACGAAAACAAGAGTTTAATAAGTTTATAACATTAGGGTCATACGAAGCTCAGCTGTTATACATTTTAAATAATGTTTAAGAATCTGAAAAGGCTCGATCATATACCTCAACCAAAACCAAAACCGGTAAGAAGAAACCTAGGCAATACACAAGAAAGTATTATATTTGCGAGAATGTCGTTTGTAAGCAAATGTTTTTGAAAATTTTTCAAATATCATCGAAAAGAATTGACATGTGTTTGGCCAAAAAGCGAGTAAAGGAAACTTATAAAGACAAGAGGGGTCAAAAACAAGGTGGTTGGAATAAGACCTCTGAGGAAGATATCGATTTTGTGAAAAATGTCATTAATTCCCTTCCAAAATATGAGTCTCATTACAGAAGAGAACAAAACAATGGCACGCAATATTTAAAACTAGGTATGACTGTCCAAAAAATTTACGACATCTATCTTACAGAATTCAAAAAAGTGTATGGCAACGAGAAGAAATGCATCTCTTTTGCTACTAGGTATACAGACAAAATAGCTGTTAGGTACAGCTATTTTGTTTATTTGCTTATTTGCTTTAGATTATCTAAAACAAATAAAAAGACATTCTCAGGAAATAGTGTACGTTTCTATAATAAAATCCCAAAAGAGATAACTGGGCTCTCAGAGGGTAAATTCAAAACCTATATAAAATCTGCTTTACTAAGGAAGGCTTATTATAAAGTCAACCAGTACATAGAGGACAAAGATGCCTGGAAACTTCTTCATAGCCGCCTCGCGGCACCTTCAAAGAAAACGAATGTAACCAAACCATATATTGTGAAACTATCTGTTGAAAAAATTGAGCCCTACAAGTTTCTTGTGCGTTCTTTTTGTAAAGATATCTTTCCGAACGCACGGTAGACTCGTTACTGTTTATTTTCATTGACGTACAAAAGTGTCAGATTGTGACCTATTTGAATAAATCTGTTTGAGTTTGATATGCGCACTCAATATTGCACTGTTTTTTCTATTTTTTTTTATTTTAATAATGGTGTTATTACGTAAGTTTGCTAGTATTATGTTCAAGGTCAATAAATATATAACTTTTTAATAATTTTCTTATTTTGTTTTTTTTTAATAACTAATTTTCTAGTCGAAGAGTAGTTTTGAGTTTATTCTGAGAAAATAGAAAAATATACCCGTCTTTTCAAACTTAAGTTTAATTGTAAGGACTCAACCCACTTTTCACTTAATATCTCCAAATCTGTTGTAAAATATACCACTATTTGATGGACAGATAATATATAAACTATTCTTTTAATTATTATGGGACAAAAACTTTTAAAAATGTAACTTTGTGTTATAGAAATTAACGCTGAAACTTCAAACGCCCATAAGTCAAAACTGACTTTGTGTGGATTGAGTCCTTTCTGCTTAACTACGTCCAATTAGCAAGTATATTGTATAATGATGAGAGAGCTGTGGTTTAATCTTAATCGTCCCACTGGTAACAATTGGGATTATAAGTGTAATAAGGTATGAACTTTAAGAAAAAATGCCAGTTGTCCCCAGTGGGGGCAAAGAAGGGGCTCCCAGCTGGAAGGACCAAAATTCGTCAAAAAAACTTTTAAACACTTTTCCCTCCAACCATTGTTTTCATAAAATTTCAGGAATCAGGAAAAGGTTAAGTATACCTTTTAAACTTTTTAGTAGATATTTATTTACAGGGTGACACAATGGAATTTTAATTTTAGTTCTATTTGCCGATGATACGTCATTGATTTTTAAAGTTGATAGGAAGGATACTTCACTAGTACATGTTAATAATACTTTAGCAAGTATATCCAGATGGTTCACAGCAAACAATCTGTTATTGAATGCGAAAAAGACTAAATGTTTGAAATTTTCGTTGCCTAACGTCAGAAGTATAGAACCAATCATAGTTCTTGACGGTGAAAGACTCAATATTGACAATGCCACTTTGTTCCTTGGCATAAATATAGACTCTAAACTGCAATGGAGCACTCATATCACCGAGCTCTCAGGGAAACTAAGCTCTGCACCTTACGCGGTTTATAAAATTAGGCAACTAACAGATGTAGCCACGGCGAGATTAGTGTACTTTGCATATTTCCATAGCTTGATGTCTTATGGGATTCTGTTGTGGGGGTCAGCTGCAGATATAGAAACTATCTTTATACTACAAAAACGTGCGATTCGTGCCATCTATGAGATGCGTCCACGCGAATCCCTGAGGGAATTATTTAAAGAAATAAACATACTGACCCTACCATCCTTATACATTTATGAGAACATCATGTATGTGCGTAAAAATTTACATAAATTAAAATTAAATAGTGACCTTCATAATTTTAATACTAGGAATAAAGACAAAATAGCTGTACCTAGCTTTAGATTATCTAAAACAAATAAAAAGACATTCTTAGGAAATAGTGTATGTTTCTATAATAAAATCCCAAAAGAGATAACTGGGCTCTCAGAGGGTAAATTCAAAACCTATATAAAATCTACTTTACTTAAGAAGGCTTATTATAAAGTCAACCAGTACATAGAGGACAAAGATGCCTGGAAACTTCTGCATAGCCGCTTCGCGGCACCTTCAAAGAAAACGAATGTAACCAAACCAAATATTGTGAAACTATCTGTTGAAAAAATTAAGCCCTACAAGTTTCTTGTGCGTTCTTCTTGTAGAGGTATCTTTCCGAACGCACGGTAGACTCAGTACTGTATCTTCATTGACGTACAAAAGTGTCAGATTATGACCTATTTGAATAAATCTGTTTGAGTTTGAGTTTGAGTTTAAGAGGACATTTTTGAGAGCTTGGACTGCTTACCCGATGCATTCTGATTTGAAATAGCGTTTTTCTGAGTGGCACTAGACATATTTATTATTGCATTTCGAGCACTTGTTGCAGTATGTTCGTAGCAGTTTATTGGTACTTCGACCATTGACCTATAAGATTACTTAAATTAAACCTAAGTCAATATTTCAAAATAACGGCGACCGTAAATTTTGTCTTACATGGTTATGACAAAATAACGACTCACTGAAGCAAACTAAGGCTGAGTGTCACCAACTAACTTTAACATTAACAAATGCTTAATCAATTGTCAAATCTCTGGTTAGATCAATATTACACGTTGCATGTTAATGATAAAATTATGTTTGGAGTCATCTTTAACATTTTTTATGCCAAAGAAAGCAAACAAACAGACGTCGCCTGATAGTGAGCGGTTACCGCCACCTATGGATATACTTGCTACAACAGGGGTATTGCCAGTATATTGCCAACCCTTCAAGACTCTATTAACTCTCTTAGAAAAGCCCAATGTTTTAGCTCAACGGGATGGCAGCAGGGAGATCATTATGACACAGTTTGCACTTATATAATACAAATGTAATAGAATTTGCAGTTAATACTGCAAAATGTAATATTGATCTAACCAAATGGTTTTTATGCAGTAGTTTGCGGCCCACCGGTGGTCCATGGCAGCACCAAAATTGGTCCGCAAAGCCCTCGAGTAAATATTGTTTCTCAGAGATTACATTAGCCAACATTGTTTTCATCTACATACGTAAACACGTTGATGTGCTCTCGGATATTTTATGTAACAAAGTTTTCGAACCTTCTCATATTATTGACGCCTTTACCAATCATTGTTAGATAGTTGTCCATTGCAAATTACAAGACAGCAACATTGTGAAATGATCCTCCGTTCCTTAATGGTTCACAGAACCTCCGGTCTTACTAGAGATATAAGGGCCGATTAAGTGTTAGTTAACGTAAGTTGGTGAAATCCAGCTTAAAATTACTGTCTGGAGTTTAAAGTAAACCTAACTACGTAATACTGTGGTACCTATTTATTGTGGTAGCTACCTAATAAATAAACATACTTTCGTTCACCCATCTCAAGGTCCCACTGAAGAGATTTTGAAAGGCAAGAAAATAGCATTTGTAAAAATATTTGTGTTTGCGTAATAGTTATAATAAGTTGTTTGCAGTGAATAGTACAGTTAAGAAATTATGAGACAAAGCTTCGATGTAACCAATTACTTTAATATAACTTTTTAAACTGCCTCGGTGGTACAGTGGTTCCCAAGTCCATGAGGGCCCGAGTTCGATTCACAGGTCAGGCAAAGTGTTATTGGATTTTTCCACTAGAAGTTTTCTCAATGAAAGCCTGGAGTCTGGAACTGAGTCCAGTAGATGGCTATAGTTTGTCTGGTTTATGGCAATAGGCTCGCCTCTTACATGGGACATTTTTATGATAAGTCATTTTTATGAATGGACATTTTTAGACATTTTGTCATTTATCACAATTGGACTTAAGTCATGCAATGGATCATATTAGGTTAAATAAACATGAAACCCCACCAAACATTTCCTATTCTGTCTATGGATATCTTCAAGGATTCCAATGCAATCTACACCAGGCATTTCCGCTTAAAGTACAGCAAAGTTTAGAAGTGTTCCACTTATCGGTGATGTTCTTAGAAGTAATGAGGCAACCTTTCGAACAATGGCAGAGGTCGGACCCCAAGGGCGGGTCGTCGAGACGCTCACGATTGTCTCGCTGTTTCACTTTTTGACTATATTTTTAATGCTATATTGGCTATAAAGAAAATTTAAGGATGTGAATTCGGGATACAATAAATTTTGGCAATCTACCGATTAATAACCATTTTGATCGATAGAAACAAATTTTGAAGATGGAAGTCGCCGAGGTCAGCCCAAAATGAGATAGCATGATGACAAACGCGTACTGTTAGACTGGAAAAAGGTGGCGAAGGAACGAGATATATGAAAAAGACTTTCCACTGCTTGGTAAAGGCCTCCTCAAAGTCTGGAGGAGGTCGCTCTTTACCCAGAGCGGGGAAGAGTTAGGAATAATGGGATGAGACGTCATAGGATGAATACGGAACTACCCAAATAAGCTGGAGGAGCTTATTAAAAACAAAAGAATTGTTTATTTTGAACGACATAATAACATGAAGTTTACCGCATGTTATAGACTTATATACTTTCCGCCCACTCTATTGCCAAAACTGTGAACCGCTAGTCACCCTGAACTCGCACACCGAATGAGCTAGATTGTGAAGCTATTTCCTAACATTTGTTCTAGGCGCCATATGACAGGCTAAATAAATGTTCCTGATTTAAGTAGCGCCTAATGAATACGGCCCATGTAACCTAGGCGGTCGCATCGCAGTCGCGATTGCAAAAATGCATAATTTGATATTTTTTTATTAATAGAATAGATATGTTAATAAGGCTGCGGTTACATGGTGTATTATCATTAATCATATGAATTTGTACTCTTGTAGAACGGTTTACCCCAAGCGTTATTGGGTCAACCCACTTTGAGCTAACGACTGACTACATATGCTACAGTTAACAGCCGGGAACTTTAGTTTAACGAGCCCTACGAAACACGGTATACTCGTAACAAGTACTCTGGTGAAAAGTACACATGTGAGATTCGAACCAGGGACTCCGGACTATCTGTCAAACAGAACAACTTTTAGAAGAAAGAATTGCGAAATTAGCAATAAATCTTTTTTTAAAATTCCAACAGGAACAAAGTTGGGGTATCACTCGAATAGGTTGCACAATATTATTAAGACATGCTATCTGCAAAATAACTATATTAATAAGGCACTCCTTTATTTTTTTACTTTTAAAGGCGATACACAAAAAACTTGAACGTTGAAAACCATTTCATCAGCTCCAAGATTTTATATAATATTTCGATGATGTTATAGGATTTTGCAAAAAGCCCCAACCTAGCCTCAGCTTTAAAATATTGAGCCTAATCTAATGAGAATCTTCAGACTGATTGATTAATTTATTAGTAGAAAATATTATGCAAAAAGGCGCCAACATCGTTAAAACATTAAAAAAGGATTATTTAGACTGAATACTAATTAATATTGTAATTAAAAATTATGAAAGCATTTTTGAGAAATAGAAAAACAAGAGCGAACTTTTGTATAAATAATCTATGCTAATATTATAAAGAGAGAACGTTTGTTTTTTTTTTTGTTTTTTTTTTATTTGTAACGAATAGGCTCCGAAACTACTGGACCCTTGAAAATTATTTCTCTTTAGAAAAGCTTAATTCAGTGTGAGTAACATAGGCTATAATAAAATTTATAAAATAAGGAATCCCTAATAAAACTGCAATATTGTAAACCTAGGCGTCAATTAATAGCCAAAAACAAGGATTAATTTGCGTGTACTGTGAAAACTATTTGATGGCAGAATTAAATAATGTACTAAGGGTTTGTAGTAGGTTCAGTAGTAATTGTCAATCTACAAAATAGTCCGTGGAAATTATTAAGTATAATGTGTAATTTTTATAGTGGACAGGGTACACCGTTTCGTGTCCGACTAAACATCTTGCAAAATAGATTTGCTTCAGATTAAGGCGATGACATTATATTAGAGAATATTCTACTTGCCTTATAAAAACAATTGCCAATCGCGGCCAGTTAAACCCAGTAGCACAAAATAAGCAGTGAACCAAGTTGACACCTAACATCTTCAGCCGTCGCAATAGGAGCGGCAATCGGCAACCTTGCGCGTTGCATAACGACGCGTGTGTTAAAAAAAGAAAGTTGGCAAGGTCACGGTCGAGTCGAGATGACTAACTAATGTTTTTACTCTATGGTTATTTTACTGCAGAGTAATTAACAGGAAAGGCGACCTCTTAGCAGTATTTTTTTTTTCATGATAGTGAGTGACAAGACGAGCAAATCAGGTGCCTGATGGTAAGCATTATGATTCCCCATATTCTGATATGGGGTTCACAGTGCCACCCAGTGTTTTAAAATTCAAAATTCTGCGCGGCACTGCGCCACCCAATAACTAATATCTGAGGATGACAGCACCCTGAGATATTATTTGTTGAAACTCGTCATGCCCAGTAATTTCGCTGGTAACATTGCCCTTCAGATCGGAACACAGTAATGTTTGCACATTGACCACTTGGCGGATGAATAACTGGCAAAGGTGTGACACACTCCTATGGAATTTTATCAAATCGATGTTTTGTTTACCCGTTGACTCTGACCATAATTAACCTCTTTGATATATTTATTCTGATGTTTTGAAGTAAAATAAACTATTCCCTATTATTTTATAAACTCTTAATTCTTTTTTTAGTGAACGTTTATAATCATGGGACTTAAAACTTGAACTGGGACATAAGTTACTTCACTATAAAAATAACAGGATAAAAATTTATAGAATGGGGTAATTATTTATAATATTTGGAGGAAATAGGAGAATATAAAACATTACGTATTGGTAAACTTTTCATAGGATTGTGTCAAATTTACCGTAGAGAGGATACGCTCCAAGGTCGGCAATCTCGGTTCAGATAGAAAGACGGGTGGGAAAACCTTTGCCTTGTAGTGCAAGTGGGATCCCACAAGCTGATTAAATAAAGAACTCAGATATGGATAGATAGGTACAACAAGATGCTTGATCTTCAATTATCTTTTTAAAACCAAGTGTGTAATTTTTTACAGTCTATTTTGACCGTAAAAATATAGGGTGTATTGGGTGTATCTACTATGGGACTGAGTCCTGGGTACACCTCAGCCTACCCCTTCGAGAGAAAAGGCGTGAATGTATGTTTTTTTTTTTTTCCTGAATACTCTGGAGCTCGGACTGAGTTATAACATGCAATTAAGAAAATTTTACTCACTTTGACAGCGAATTCCCACTATAAATACCCTTATTTTTTATTGTCTTTTATATAAGTACTATAGCTGTGCCCTGCTATTTCACCCGCGTAAGCTTAACGTTCCTGTAGAATATCCTGTAGAAGTTTATAAAATAAATTATGTTCCATCTCTATAAAATGTATTATGACAATTCATCAGAATTGGCCCAGTGTTTAGGCGTAAAAAGGCAACTGACAATCAAATAATACAATAAATACAAAGTTATTTTTATATTTTTTACTTGCTATCGTTCCTGTTCCCGTTCCCGTTCCCGTGGGAATATCGGGAACACTACCCTTTGTGTTTATTCCAGGGTATAAACTAATTATGAATTTCGGCCCAATCAGTTCAGAAGTTGAGGCGTGAAAGAGTAACAAAGATCCATTCCTCCTCACAAACTTACGCATTTATAATATTAGTAGGAAGTAGGATTGAATATATTAGGATATTAGCAGGATTTTAGTATAAGTACTAAGAAGCAATTCAACGTCATTGATAAGTACTTACAATACGGCAAGCAGTAATGTGCAAACATTACTGTGTTCCGGTCTGAAGGGCGATATTACTAGCGAAATTACTGGGCATGATGAGTTTCAACAACTAATATCTCAGGGAGACAGGCGCAGTGCAGTGCCTGGGTGGCACTAGGTCTGTTAAGGGCAATCATGCTGCTAACCATCAGGCACCTGATTAGCTGGTCTTGTTGAAAAAAAAAACGGGCGGCGTAACTTGACGACTCTGAATATCTCTGCTCTCTCTAGGCTCTGCGAACTTTAGCGCATGTAAAGTGAAGAAAACGGATTATAAACAGTTCGCAGCGCCTATGTTCAGACTTCAGACTCGCCAAGTTACGCCGGCTGTACTGTAACTTCAGCAAGTACCTAGAAATTGATCGTCTCAGAATACTGAGTGATGATGTCGTATGTAATAAGAGAATATTGATTAATTCAAAACAAAAACAATATATAAAATACCTACTTACATTTGTAACATATATTTTTGTTTTGCATTTGTTTCTTGTCCTAGTTTTGCATAACAATATTTTTGTCATTCTAATTAATATATAATTAAAATGCGGATTTCCTGCTAGCTACTGCGTAATACCGGCCTAACCAGATGGACAGACAATCAGATAGTTGTTAATATTATAAATTCTTATCCAAACCTTATTGACAGTTAGTAATTGTTAAGCAGATTTTAAACAAGAATATTCTCAGAAGTTTTTTTATAGCAAGATCAATAATATGATTATGGCTGTCAAAAAGTATGAATAAGTTTATACTCTAGCTTTTTGTTTGCTTATATAACAATTAGTCTAGTAAATGTGGCTCTATTAAAAAAATAATAAAATACTATAGCTACCTACTTAAAGGTCTTGTATTTAGATAGGGTAGATCACAGAGGAGATGAAAGAGATTAGAGGGGCCTTGTGGGCGGGGCCGGCTTTGCTGCCCTCTTGAGCAGACGCTCGTAACTCCGCCGAAATTAGCTTTACCGGCTAATAGTCGCGCTCATGTGGTCACAACGTACGTAGCTCCGCGAAAATAGTGTATAATGCCGTCCTGCGCTATTATAACTTGTCGAAAAAGAAGCCAGGTGTGTAGTGTAGCCAGACAAGGGATTTCTTTTCACCGGTAAGTCCTAAAACCTTTAAATTCAAGTGATATTTGTAATTATTATAAAAGTATTATGTAATTGTTAGACAAAAACGACACACTTGCGAAACATATTGGAAATTATACATTGCTTACTACAATGCATAGGTTCCACCTTGTACTCGTAGGTGATCGCGCAATGAACTGCGTTCTTTGCGAGGGGTCGCGTGCGCCAAGGCGAAGCTTGAATTCCGGGAAATCCCCGCGCATCGATAGTGTTGTACCATGTTGTAAACATTGTCGATATTAAGTGTCGTATGCAAATGATTATTATGAGTAATATTTTGTAATTAAAATACCTCTTTGTAAACGTACTTTTTAGGAACAAGTTGATGTTGTCCTAAGGAAAGATCAATAAATCAAAAGTACCTACAACCGACGTGCATGTAGTATGAAGAATTTCATGAAAGTGGAAGTGGAGTGTGTCAGTATATTATCAAGTGAGTGTGTGTGTGTGTCTCTTTCTGTCTGTCTGTCTGTGAAACAGCGTCGAAAGAAAAAATTTGTTTCAAAAATGTCCGTTTATAATGAAATTAAAATTTTATTAAATCCAGATATAAGAAAATTGTGGAATGAGGCAACCGGTAGAAATAAATGGATTACTACTAAATGTAGCACAATGAATTCTTTTTGCAAAATTTTCAACATTTTGCAGAACATGATTATGACATAACAAAAGAGTCAGGAAAAAGATACTTAAAACCAGGAGCTACGCCGCTCAAATACATCGTTATGACTTTTTCAGTAAGTAGGTAGTGTATGATTTATATCCTACTAGCTGTGCCCCGTGTTCTTTCCCCGCGTCCCCACCTAGTGTGAGTTAAGGGAAATGATAATTTAATAAATAGGTACGCTTGTATTTTTAACTTGTGTCATTTGTTTACTTACTATAGGTTTAACCCATGTCTTTCTATGCATGAACAACGTTTTTCGCGGTAACTCACAAACCAAAAAAAAACATAGAATTAATAAAATATAAAAAGTCACAAAATAATAATAATATGGGACAACTTCCACGCAAGGTCATCTGGTTCCAAACTAGGCTAGAAGCATGTACTATGGTAACCAGATGACTTATATACATACCTCCTTATATAAGCTTACTTATACACCCAGACACAGAAATTATGTAGTAACAACATTACATTGTAAGGACATTGTATAGTAGTTAATTAATTAATTAATTAGTATAATTGGCTATGAAGCCAAGTTTAGTTCATAACAAATAAATAAATATAGCAAAAAGTTAAAGTAATAATGATACAGTAATTTTATCGATATCGATAATCGACCTTTAGGTGACCGTAACATGTATCCCACCAAAAACATACATGTAAAAAAGGAGAGCCAAGTTCAATACTTTTAATGTTTGGCTGTGGGCTTCGCCGCAAAAAGATTGGAGATCTAAATGAGTGCCAAGTTCTATGCAAAATCCAAATATGTATTTATAGAAACAAAATAACATTATGAACAAGTATCAAACTCTATTTCTTTGCTTTATTGCCTATAACAATTGCTGTTATTTAAAAAATAATTGAGATTTAAAGTAGGTTAGATTTGACTTGGCCAGGACACCACTTATTTTTGGACTTAACTTTATTTTTATATATCTGTTATATAGCATATATATTGTGATAACTTCAAATATTTGCTTGTAACGTTGTAACGGTTCCAACGCTACATTAAAAAAAAATGTTGTATGGGGACCCCTCCTATTTTTTAATTTTTAGATTTTTTCCTACACTTGAACACAATTACCGAGCTGGATTCCAAATTTCATCCTTCTAGGTCATCTGGAAGTAGGTTAGATTTAGGTACTTTATGTCAGTCAGTGCTAAATTTTACGACTTTTTGACCTTCATAATATCTTTATAATCGTTTGAGCTAGCTTCATGAAATTTGGGCTACTAGATGTCCTTATGGATATAATTAAACACACGTAGTTTTATGTGTTAACATTAAAGAGATTTTGAGTTATAGAAGAGTCAAAAGTGGCACTCGGCGCTGGCTAGCCAGTTCCTTAACTTGGCTTGACACGCTGCCGCGTGTCTAGATGCGCTTTTGCGCGTGTGTGAGTGCATGTCAAACGCAGTGTTTGCGCTAGATGATAATCAATAGCAAACTCGCGATCGATGTGTGTATGGTTAATTTGTGTGCGTAATGCGTGCGCGTATTGGTCTCTTGCTTGTAGTGGAGTTGAGGAGTGGGAGACAAGCGGCGACGAGCGTTCTGATACAAATCAGGAACTATTTCCAATCTAACCTCTTTCATCCTGATCTGTGGGGTAGATATATAATATAGTATCTAACACAATGCTATAAAACACTTCGGAAATCCAGAGCCTATGGCTTGACATGTCAGCCTATAGAAAATGCAATTTCTCTAAACCACCCAAGATGCTGGCTGGCAGATAAACTCCAGTATTTTGATCACACGTCACCTCAACCAAGGGCAAGTTAATTGTATTCGCAGTGAAATATTAGCTTTAGCAGTCCTTCGGGTGCAGTTGGTGAAAGAACCCAAATAAGCAGTATTTTTTAATTTGTTTTGTTAGCATCACAGCTTGCCAAGCCCGCATCATAATATTATGAGTAGAATTATTACAAATATGCCCGCATTTTGTCGACACGTCACCCTGTTTTGTCTGCAAAACTAACCTAGCCCGCGCGCGATCTATGTGACGCCGACCTTGTGCTATTTTATTTTATATCTTCTAATTATATATAATATTACATATATAATATTATAATCTGTACGTTGTATCTGTATCTGTGTGTTATTCTTAGGAAAGGCCAAGTCAAAAGTACCTACAACCGACGAGCATGTATGAAAAATGTCATGAAAGTGAACGAAGCGAAAGTTGTATGTCAGGATCGTAGCAAGTGGAGGGCAATAGTCTCTGCCTACCCCACCGGGAAAAAGGATTGACTGTATGTATGTATCTGTACGATATAAATCCCAGGCCAGGAAAAATATTTAAGTATAGCAATATTTTTCCATTAGGAATTTTTTCAATAACTGCCTGGGGTCTGGAACTATGCCCGGTGGATAGTAATAGGCTATCCCCATATTACATGGGATAAATAATATACTGGTGTAATTTGGGTGCACCTACAATGGGACTGAATCCTGGGTACACCTATACCTACCCCTTCAGTAAGAAGTCGTGATTGTATGTTTGTCTGACCTACGAGGTAAGTACTATGATTTCGTTACTAATACATTGTTGTTAGTTTAATATTTCCAACGAATAGTCAACAATGCCACAATTAATGAACCTGTTGGTACCTACCATTACAATAATAATTATTATCGTCAGGTCCGGGTCAAACACCTATTTCATAATATGAGATATAAGTAGGTAACAAGTACCCATTTGACAGTTTCGTGAGCACTTGTTAAAAGCCGGAGGGAATAACTCATAATATTATTTAGTGTGTATTTACTTGTAGTAAATACACAAGTACTTACCTACTTTAAAATACATATACGAAGTAATATTCCAAGGACTTTATACCTCTATTTATTAATTTACTAGCTGAACACCCCGCGGTTTCACCCGCGTAGTCTTCGTTCCTGTGGGAATATTGGAATAAATCCATCCATCCACTGCTGAACATAGGCCTTAGGTTTACATCCAGCCCGGTAGTAGGCGGCCTGCATCCAAACATCGATTTTCTTTTATGATAGTGAGTGACAATACGAACAAATCAGGTGCCTGATGGTAAGCATCATGGTTGCCCATATCAGACACAGTGCCACCCAGTGTTTTAAAATTCTAAATTCTTCGCGGCACTGCATTGCGCCTGTCATTCGCTGGTAACATTGCCCTTCAGACCGGAACACACTAATGCAGCATTACTGCTTGGCGGATGAATAACTGGCAAAGGTGTGGTACTTCCCCTGGCGGGCCCCTGCAAAAGAGGCCTACCGCTACATTCGATCGAATACTATCGATTTAGTAAATTTTCCACGGGATTGTGTTAAACTGCTATGAGGTACTGTATCCTGTTAAGAATGCTGTTGCTACTGCCGCGCAGTCTGGAGAATAGAGAAAGAGCGCGTTACAATATATAATTATTTGCATCAGCTAATAGTATTGAAACAATGGTAAAAACGTATCGGATGTGACTCTATTCTAATGTTACAACATCGATGTAACTCCATACAATTTCACCTTTTTGAAATCGTGAGCGCACGTCCGTAATGCAATATTTGCGCCAAATGCCAAATGAAGAAACAGGAAATGCGTATTTGATATTTGTTCTGTTAGTTCAGAGTAAGAAAATGGCACCCAAATTCGAGATCAAAATTGTTTAATATATTATGACTTAGAGCCTCATCTGCACATTGCGCTTTTATCATCTCAAACGATGCACAGATGCTGCGCTTACACAGGATTCAAACGAACATCGCACACAATCCAGTACTAATATTTGAAAATAATAATTTACCTCGGTGCCTCGGTGGCGTAGAGGGCGCATGCTCGACTGCCAATCAAAAGGTCCCGGGTTCGATCCCCAGGTCAGGCAGTGTTAAATATTGGATTTTTCCATGAGGAATTATCTCAATAACTGCCTGGAGTCTGGAACTGTGCCCGGTAGATGGCAATAGGCTCGCCCCCTATTACATGGGACCAATAACATACTGGCGAAATGTGGGTGTATCTACTATGGGACTGAGTCCTGGGTTCACCTCTGCCTACCCCTTCGGGAAAAAGGCGTGAATGTATGTTATGTTATGTTATGTTAATAATTTAAATTTATATTCTAACAGAACGGGTTACCCCAATTACACTGCTCGAGTCAATTCATAAGGGTTATGTGGACAACCCATATTGTCAGAGTTTCAGGTCGCCAAGATTTCTACCATTAACGATACGATACTAACGATACTACGATTAATAACAGGCTTGTAGAAACTGTCCAAACGGTGGGCTCTAAGTTCTATAAACCCCGCCGTACAAATAGACCTCAAAAATTATCTGATCACACCCTAAACCTCATGGCTGAGCGACGCTCGCTACGGCTGCAATCTCCCGATGATGCTAAGTCATATAGGCAGCTCAATAGACGAATTTCCAAATCCTTGCGGCACGACATCCGTCTCTTTAATACTAATTATATTAAAGAGACAATAGAGCGGAAAAAGGGCTCCAAAGTGTTCGCAAGAGATCTGTCTATTGGGCAAAGCCAGCTGACAAAGCTGAAGAGAGAAGATGGCAGCATAGCGTCGACAAAAGCAGAGGTCTTAGAGGAGATCGAGAGGTTCTATGGGCAGCTATACGCTTCGGTCGCAAAGCCTGTTAGCAGCACGGCCAAAGATCCAAGAGCCAAGCTGACCCGACACTATACCGAAGATATCCCGGACATCAGCCTGTACGAGATTAGGATGGCCCTGAAACAACTTAAAAACAACAAGGCGCCGGGTGACGACGGAATTACAACAGAGCTTCTGAGAGCGGGTGGAACACCGGTACTTAAAGTCCTCCAGAGGCTCTTTAACTCTGTCATATTCAAAGGTGTGACGCCAGAAGCATGGAACAGAAGCGTGGTGGTCCTATTCTTCAAAAAAGGTGATAACACCTTGTTGAAGAATTACAGACCCATCTCGCTTCTGAGCCATGTTTATAAGTTGTTTTCAAGGGCCATTACGAATCGTCTCAGTCGCAGGTTTGATGACTTCCAGCCGTCCGAGCAAGCCGGTTTCCGAAAAGGCTACAGTACCATAGACCACATCCACACGCTGCGTCAAGTTATACAGAAGACCGAAGAGTATAACTTGCCACTATGTTTAGCGTTCGTGGACTATGAGAAGGCCTTTGATTCGATCGAGACATGGGCGGTGCTCGAGTCTCTCCAACGATGCCATATTGACTATCGGTATATCGAAGTGTTGAAGTGCTTGTATAGTAACGCCACTATGTCGATTCGAGTACAGGACCAGAGTTCGAAGGCGATCCCGTTGGAAAGAGGCGTAAGACAGGGAGACGTCATATCTCCGAAACTGTTTACTGCCGCAATGGAGGACGCCTTCAAGCTTCTGGATTGGCAAAGACACGGCATCAATATTAATGGCGAATACATCACTCACCTTCGGTTTGCCGACGACATCGTAGTCATGGCAGATTCGATGGAAGATCTCGGCACGATGCTCGAAGACCTCAATCGAGTTTCTCAACGGGTCGGTCTTAAAATGAACATGGAGAAGACGAAGGTGATGTGTAATGCCCATGTTGTGCCGACCCCAGTGTCGGTTGGGAACTCGATTCTAGAAGTTGTTGACTCATACGTTTACCTAGGACAAGCAGTCCAACTCGGTAAGTCCAACTTCGAGAAAGACGTCAATCGTCGAATCCAACTAGGCTGGGCAGCGTTCGGAAACCTACGCAATGTCTTCTCGTCCAAAATACCTCAGTGCCTCAAGTCGAAGGTCTTTGACCAGTGTGTGTTACCAGTGATGACTTACGGATCTGAAACGTGGTCTCTGACTGTGGGCCTTATCAGCAGGCTCAAAATAGCGCAACGAGCTATGGAGAGGGCTATGCTCGGAATCTCTCTGAGAGATCGAATCAGAAATGAGGAGATCCGTAGACGAACGAAAGTTATCGACATAGCCCAGCGGATTAGTATGTTGAAGTGGCAATGGGCAGGGCACATAGCACGTAGAACTGATGGCCGATGGGGCTGCAAAGTTCTCGAATGGAGACCACGAACCGGCAAGCGCAGCGTAGGACGTCCACCCACAAGGTGGACAGACGATCTGATAAAGGCGGCAGGAAACGATGGAGGCGGGCCGCTTGCGACCGGACTGAATGGAAATCTATGGGGGAGGCCTATGTTCAGCAGTGGACGTCCTGTGGCTGAGATGATGATGATGATGATGATGAAGATTTCTACAAGGCCTCCGACATGACCTAACGACTGCCCCCTACATATCTTATAAACTTATTAACTTATAAGGAAACATTGAAAATCTACAGAACGTAAGCACGCGTTAATAAAACGCACGTCGTCGGGGATGTATCGGGATGACGAAAATGCAATATACAGAGGCTCTTAGACTTCTTCTTCCTGCCTTTGTGCCACACTAGGTAGGGTCGGCACACCTCGTCCTCTTCCGCCACTCCAATCTATCATCCGTCATCTCCGCACTCACTCCACTTTCACTATAGATATCTTTATCAGTTCATCCATGTCTTTTTGGACGCCCCCTTACCACTAACCACTAACATTCATCTTCAACGTCCTTTTGGCCACATGACTTTCATCCCTCCGCATTACATGTCCATACCAAGCTAGTTTTCCACTCTTTAATTTCTCAGTATTTTCTTTATAATACAAAAGTAAAAGTATCTAGTTTTTGGCACTTCTAGGAATTTGACACAATCCTATGAAAAATATACCAAATCGATGTTTTGTATTCCACTGTTTCCTCCGAAGAATGGGTTTATTACATAAACCCCAAAAAAAATCCCAGTTTTAATCGCGTGATTGGTCGTTCACTACAAAAAAATTTAGAGTTTATAAACAAAAATAAAATTACATCGACATACTTTACTTCAACTTTAAAATATCAGCATATAAATATATCAAATAGGTTTACTACTCGTATATTCGGAGTAAACAGGGGAATACAAAACATCGATTTAGTAAATTTTCCATAGGACTGTGTCATACTGCTAAGAGTTCCTCTTTCCTGTTAAGTGTTTGAATCCATAGTCTTGAAACCGGCTCCGCACCGTTCTCTACCACCTGGCATTAGGTACTGCTAATTATTATTTCTGCCGGAAGTTAGGCCATGTGCCATGTAGGTAGTATGTAGGTACATTTAGATACACAAACTATTGTCCACTAATATATGCAAGTGGAGCGAGGCTGGGCTGTCGTGAACACAAGTGTTACGAATTACGACATTGAAGAGAAAAAATGCTTTATGTTTTTTTATTTACATAAAAAATGATCATTTCTTTGTTTGAAGCGTGACAAAAGTTGTAAATGACCTATGCGACTGGTTTAGGTTTTTTTTTGCTTGTAATTATTAAACAAAAAATAGTTGTAAACACTAATTGTAACTCGGGTAAAGGTAGATCAAGTGACCACTAACCATTTATTATTTGTTTTATTGTTATTATCATCATCATTGACTTAATTTATTTATTGTCGTATTTTTTTACAAGACAATTATGGTTTAACCATAATTAATGATTATGAAAATATTTTTAGCAATGTAAGATGACAAGTAAACCGATTTAATGAAATATATGAATATACCGATTTTCAATATGGCATCGCTGGGGAGACTCGTGCGCCGCCCATGTCTCGATAGAATCAACGGCCTTTAAGTCATAGTCCACGAACGCTAAACATAGTGTCAAATTATAATCTTCGGTCTTCTGTTTAACTTGGCGTAGCGTGTGGAAATGTTGTATGGTACTGTAGCCTTTTAGGAAACCTGCTTGCTCGGACGGCTGGAAGTCATCGAACCTGCGACTGAGACGATTCGTAATGACCCTTGAAAACAACTTATAAACATGGCGCAGAAGCGAGACGGGTCTTTAATTAGGTACGTATTGTTATTTTAACATAACATAATGTCTTTTTCCCGAAGGGTAGGCAGAGATGTATGTGTACTCAGGACTCAGTCACGTAATTTATTACCCTAATATGGGCCTAATACAAAAATAAAGTACGCCAACGTAAATGTTTTTGAAATCGTATGTTATAATAGTCTCAGGATTAATTTCTTCTTCTTCTTCTTCTCAGCCGTAGCAAGTCCACTGCTGAACATAGATCTCCCCCATAAAGGGGGGGTTTGCCAATACTCGCCACGCTTGGCAGGCGGGTTAGCGAGCGCAGTTTGGTGAATTTTACACAGAGGACGCTGCTGCCCATCCCATAGGATTAATTTAAGATATTCAAAACTTTAATTAAAGTCTGATATTAGTTTGTTTACGTTGTTATCTTCTGTCATTGGTTATAAATCTAATAATTATCAGATACCGGAACAATACGTATTTTCGTAATTAGACTGTCAAATGCCGTTTTTACGAGTACATTGTATACATGACAGGTCGTCAAGGTGAAGTAAATAAATCGCAGAGAAATTATATCGGAAGGGTTTTTGTTCTTGAGTATCCTTGTTATACTTTCTATAGTGTATTGATTATTTTGCATCAGTCACGATTGTCTAGGCGTGGTCGGAGATATAATATTTTTTGTATAATTCATAGATTGTGATCAATAAACAATTGTAATTTACATTGTTGTCTGCTAATGAATTTGTAATTGATATTATTATAGTCGACAATCAGGGTCTTGTTTAAATTAAAAATAAACCATAATAATACAATTTAATGTACATAATTTGTTATTACGATACCCAATAGTTAATAGTTAATAAGTTATAAAATATAATATTATGTACTAACTAAAACTTCTTTACAATGAATTTTAATTTATTTTTGTTTAATTATTTTTATTTAAAAATAGAAGCAAAGCATTGCTTTAAATTCTGCATTAAATAGTTTTCATACGGATTACGCGGCGCACGCCAACAATGTTCCAAGTTTCTGAGTTTTTCAACATCTTTCTTTATTATGTAAAATTCAAAGTCCTGACTGACTGACACACTCACTCATCAACGTCCAACCCTATCACTTCGATTAAGGAAGCTGAAATTTGGCACATAAATTCCATTATCAGTAGGTACCCAAGGAATAAGCAAGGAATTCTAGAAATGGAAAAAAAAAATAAGAGACACATACGAGATCTTCATTAAATCTGAATATAAATGTATTAAATAGGTTTACTATTTTCGGAGGAATCAGGGGAATACACAACATTGATTTGGTAATTTTTCCATAAGATTGTGTCAAATTGCGAAGAGGGAAAAGAGTGTATGCTTCGAGAAATTTGACACAATCCTATTTAAAAAATAGCAAATCGATGTGCTGTTTCCTACGAATACAAGATTAACCAATTAAAATTAATTTACCGAGTAAACCCATATTACTTTTACGGGCTATCCGTCTTACACAAACCTGCCCTATTATATTTAGTTAAAGCTTTAACGATTACGCTCTAGCTACCTTTTACTTGTTATTCTCTGCATGATACAAGGACCTAGTTAGCATTCAACCACCGTACAGATGTTATCTCATTGATTTCACTCAGATTTTGCGTTTATTGCACTTTTTATGCGACCGCTTTCTACAAAATCGTGTTTAGAAAATTGGGATGAGCCGTAGGGGAAACCGTTCTCATGTTTTTATTTGTTTTGTATGTTATGCAATAGCAATAATAAACATATTTTAACTAAGTACGTGATGTTTGTGTAGAAGAGAAATAATAATCTTTTTAAATTCTAAAGACTGCCTCGGTGGCGTAGAGGGCGAATGCTCGACTGCCAATCAAGAGGCCCCGAGTTCGATCCCCAGGTCAGGCAAAGTGTTAAATATTGGATTTTTCCATTAGGAATTATCTCAATAACTGCCTGGAGTCTGGAACTGCGCCCGGCAGATGGCAATAGGCTCGCCCCCTATTACATGGGACCAATAACATACTGGCGAAATGTGGGTGTATCTACTATGGGACTGAGTCCTGGGTACACCTCTGCCTACCCCTTCGGGAAAAAGGCGTGAATGTATGTTATGTTATATTCTAAAACTGTGCTTATATTCTAAAAATATGCTATAGATACGGGCAAAATAAAATTTCATAAACGTCTTAATGCTACACCTAGGGAAGTGTACAGAGAAATCTATGAATTAAGACGGAAAAAAGCTCCTGGCTTCGACCTTATCACTGGAGAAGTTCTAAGAAAACTACCTCGGAAAGCCATTGTGAAACTCACCAACATCATCAATGCTATTTTCAGGCTCCAACACGTCCCGGAGTTATGGAAAGTATTATGATACCTAAGCCGGGCAAACCACCCAATGAAACAACCTCTTACAGGCCAATATCACTGTTGCCTATTATGTTCAAATTGTTTGAAAAGCTCTTATTAAAGCGACTGAAACCCATTATTCAAGAAATAAATCTTATACCTGTTTATCAACTTGGATTTAGAGAACAACATTCCACAATAGATCAGGTACACAGAATCACCAATATCATTGAAAAATCGTTAGAAGAAAAGAAAGTCTGCTCTACTGTTTTTTTTGGTTAAGCCCAGGCGTTTGATAAAGTGTGTCACGAAGGCCTCTTATTTAAATTAAGAAACATGCTTCCGTCAAAGTATGCTGATCTTCTAGAATCATACCTCACACAGAGAATGTTTAGAGTGCGACAGGAGGACGCTTACTCAACACTCAAACCTATAAAAGCTGGAGTACCACAGGGAAATGTCTTAGGTCCAGTTCTATACTTATTGTTGGAAAATAAACTTAGTGTGACGCCTGTTATTAATTATAAGGTTAATAGTTAATACGTCATGTTCTTAAGTCAATGTCAACTGTCAGTACTTGATATACGTCAAATGGCTGTCGCTGTCATCTCTCTCTCTCTGCTGTCTCCGTGTGCGCCTGCGGTGTTTTTCCTTAAAAATAAATCAATTTCTATTTCCCTGGAATTCTCAATTTCTCTGCTCATATTCCAACTGGTTATGGGCCCAGGACGAATCTCAACTACGCTGGGACATTATTTTTGAACAAAGGCACAAATCCGACTTTTAATCAAACTCGAAGTTGTGACCGGCAAACACAAGACTGAACAAGCACACCGGCCGCCATTAGATTAACACACATCGATATTTCCTTGGAATCATGGGAACTTTGACGGGCAATACGTGTATCCTTCCCGAAAAATTGAAAGGAGTTTCTGGAGAAGTGCGGAATCAAGCATCAGACTACGGTTCCCCACTGCAGTGAACAGAACGGTGTTGCGGAGAGAGCCAACCGGACCATTATGGAGAAGGTTCGGTGCATGCTACAAGATGCTGGGCTGAGTAAACAGTATTGGGCCGAAGCGGCAAACACTGCTGTTTATTTGAAAAACCACTCACCGACGAAGGCTGTCAAGGGTCTCACTCCAGAAGAGATGTGGACATCAAAGAAGATAAATGTAAGTCATTTGCGGATCTTTGGCTGTATAGCATATGCTCTGAATGAAAATTGTAAGAAGTTAGACTCTAGAAGCAAAAGATATGTCTTTGTTGGGTATTGTGATAATACCAAAGGCTACCGGCTCATAGATCCTTCTAGTCCAAGGAGGATGGTAAAAGCAAGACATGTGACTTTTATTGAAAATGAATTCTTTAATAAAGGTGTGTCACATGATGATAATAAACCTTAAACTGATAAGGCCGTGATACTACTAGAGGGAGGTACGCCACTTTCTAGTGACAGCGGTGCTACTGTACCGCCTGTGTTTCATGCTTCAGATGAGATAATAGAGTTGTCTTCTTCATCTGATTCTAAAGATGACACTCTGTCTGATGACACAAGGAGAAACCACCGCAGAAATCAACTAATATATAGTCCAAATGAAACGTCGGTTTTACCTAGTTCAGATGACTCGTCGGATGCTACTTACGTTCCAGAGACATCTAGCGCCAGCTCGTCGTATTTTGAAGATGCAGAAGTGTACGGGTTTTCTGGGCTAGCGGGTATCGAGAATGTTCCTATGTCTGTAGCGGAAGCATTGAAGAGCAATGAAGCACAACAGTGGAGTGACGCAATTAAAGATGAGTATGACTCCTTTATAACTAATAATTGCTGGACACTTGTAGATTTATCCGAAGGGCAGAAACCAGTGAAGTGCAGATGGGTATTTTGCAAAAAGACTGGGCCTGATGGTGAATTGATTAAATATAAAGCGCGCCTTGTGGCTAAAGGCTATACACAAAGATATGGTGTAGACTACCATGAGACTTTCTCACCGGTTGTTAGATACTCTACAATCAGAATCCTGCTAGCTCTGGCTGCCCAGTATGACATGACCGTTGAACATATGGATGTCAAGACTGCTTTCTTGAATGGCAACTTAAAGGAGACAGTGTATATGGAGCAACCTGAGGGTTTCATACAAAAAGGAAATGAGAAAAAGGTGTACAAACTTAATAAGGCAATTTATGGCTTAAAACAAGCGGCAAAAGTATGGTATGAAAAAATTAATCATGTTTTAACTGATAAATTGAAGTTCAAGAAATTATCTTCAGAGCCTTGTGTCTATGTTCATCATAATGATAATGATGATGAGATTTTGATAATAACACTGTATGTCGACGACATTATTATGTTTTCTACAAATAACTCTAGAAAGAAGGATATTATCAAGAAAATGTTAATGAGCGAGTTTGAAATGAAAGACTTAGGTAAAGCTAATTATATTTTAGGGATGAAAATAAATAAAACTACTGATGGTAAATTCACTCTGAACCAATCTAAGTACATAAGAAAAATTTTAGAAGTTTTTAAAATGTCAGATTGTAAACCTGCTATAACTCCAATGGAAATAGGCTTAAAATTACAGAAAGGTAATAATAGCAAAGGTTGTAATTTTGATTATAGAAGTCTAATTGGATATTTAATGTATTTGGCAGTGTGTTCCAGACCTGACATAGCTCACAGTGTCAGCTACCTGAGCCAGTTCAACAACTGCTACTCCGAGGAACATTGGAAAGCGGCAAAGCGTGTGTTAAGGTATCTGAAAGGTACAGTTGACTACTGCCTCACGTTCGAAAAAGGTGACATGGTTATCACAGGCTATACAGATGCAGACTGGGGTGGTGATCAGTCTGACCGCAAATCATATACCGGGTATGTATTCAGTCTTGGTAATTCTGTAGTATCATGGGAAAGTCGCAAACAGCGAACGGTCGCCCTATCTAGTACAGAGGCTGAGTATATGGCGATTTCCGATTCATGTAAAGAAGCTATGTTTATGAAAAACTTTGTTCGTGAATGTACTGGTATTGTTTGTATAGTAAATCTGTATAATGATAATCAATCAGCTCAAAAGATTTGTAACAATAGTTCTGTATCGCATTCCAGAACAAAACACATTGATATAAGACATCACTTTGTAAAGAATTTAGTAAACAATGAGGATATTTGTTTAAATTATTTAAGTACTGAAGAGATGTTGGCTGATGTGTTGACTAAGTCCTTATCTAAGGAAAAACATGTAAAGTTTGTATCTAAACTTTTAAAATGTTGAGTTTGTGTACTTAATTTGCAATAGTTAAGGCCTAGGCTAGGGTTTATTAATAGTGTTTAATTAAGGCCTAGGATGTATACATTGTTGTAAGTTAATATTATTGTAAAGGTAGCAGAGAGAAAATTTATTATAATAGTACCTATTGTATTTGGTAGTGAAATGTAATAACTAGACAATAAGTTTAAGGCCTAGTGTTGGAAAATAAACTTAGTGTGACGCCTGTTATTAATTATAAGGTTAATAGTTAATACGTCATGTTCTTAAGTCAATGTCAACTGTCAGTACTTGATATACGTCAAATGGCTGTCGCTGTCATCTCTCTCTCTCTGCCTCTGCCGTCGCCCGTGAAGCTGTCACATCGCTGTCGCGGTTTGAAATTTTAATTATTTATTTGTAGAACGCAAAGAGCCTCCAGGAGAGTTTCTTTCTGTAGCTAATATAAGACTAACCCTATAGGTGAAGGTTATCTATAAACTAACTGCCTTATTAACCATGGAGGTCATTCCTCCAGATCCACCAGATCCTCCAGATAAACCGCCATCCTCTGTAGGCACTAAACGCCGCTTCGCAGATGATGACATTTCTAGTGTTACCACTGTCAAAAAAACCATAATGAATAGGGAGCTCGCCTCAGCCTCTATCCAAGAAGTTTACCTAAACCCGAAATGGGTAGTCGGCATACAATCTTACACTGAGCTAGACAAAGGACCCTTTATAGTACAAGTATCAAGAACTGAACCCGACCCCTCTGCGGGCACAACTATTAGACCTATCAAGTTCGGACAATTCTTATTCCAAAACAAAATTAAACACGTTGTTAGAGATGGAATTAAAAGAGTAGGCAGGAATAAAATCTCAGTAGAATTCATTAACGCCACTACTGCAAATGAATTCCTTCAAAATCCCCTGCTCGAACAGGCAAAATTCTCAGCAGTAATCCCTACATATAACATAACCAGAATGGGTCTAGTTCGTAATGTCCCAGTCGACTTTTCTATGGACGAATTTGTGGAAAGTTTATCTCTTCCTTCAGCTTGTGGTGAGATACTTAAAGCTCGAAGGATTAATCGTAAAGTAGTGACGGAAAACAAGGCAGAGTACGTCCCAACGCAAACTATTGTGCTGACTTTTTACGGTCAATTCCTGCCCGAGAAGATTTACTCATTCCATACTGCTCTGTCCGTGGACAGATACATTTACCCGACAATACAGTGCATGGCATGCTGTCGGTTTGGTCATATTAAGGCACAGTGCCGCTCAAAGCCTAGATGCTATAAATGCGCCCAAGAGCACACGGGAGATACGTGCGAAAAATTGGAATCCGATTCTTCCTGTCTGTTTTGTTTGGGGAAACATTTTGCTACAAGCAAGTGTTGTCCGGAGCAGAGTAGACAGAGGGAATTAAAGACAGTTATGGCGAGAGACGGGATCTCATACGAAGAAGCTTCTCATACGGTTCCTCAATATAAAAAAAGTTACACTGACGCAGTTCAATCCTCCCTTCCACTCAGTCCCCAACCAGCAACTAGTCTGACCCCTCAGTCTTCAAGGAACTCGTACGCTAAAACCGTATTTTCAACGCCTCGACCCAGAGCGACGTTAGACAAATCGTACGATAAGTCTGCCCATGACTCCATTGTTGCCCCGGAACCCTCAAATATGCCGAATGGCTGTGCCCTCATAAACCCTCTTTCCTCTTCTCAAATATCTTCCAACAGCAACAATAATATTCTCGAACTTCTCCTTTCGATCATTATTGATCTTATCTCCCAAAAAAATCCTTCCGTACCGTCCCACGTTGCCTCTAAACTTACAAATATTTTAACTCTCATCAACCATAATGGATCAAGTAACCCTGATCCAGTGGAACATTCAAAGCGTACGCGCAAAGAAGCATGAACTCGTCTATCTTATTTCACAATTATCCCCTTCAGTCATTGCCATCTCGGAGACATGGTTAGTGCCCGGGTCTCAATTTAGAGTCTCGGGATACTCCTGTCTCCGGGATGACAGGGCTGACGGATATGCAGGTTGTGCTTTATTATTAAGACGTAATCTTCAATACTCCCAAATATGCCTCCCCCCTTTACCCTCAGGTATCAACGCAGTAGCTGTAAGAGTCTTTGACATATCTATGTTGTCCTTCTATATTCCCCACCCCAATTCTCGCCTTATTCCTGATATTCTTCATATCATCCTTTCAGTTCCTTCTCCAGTTATCATTATGGGTGATTTTAACGCTCACCATACATCATGGGGCTCTAGCCATTGCGACCTATTCGCCTTATCCCTCTTAGAAATCCTAGACGAAGCGAACGTCTGTATAATAAATGATGGGTCCCCTACTCGAAGAGTCCGCCCTAATCAAAACCCTAGTGCTGTGGATCTTACAATTTGCTCTCCTTCTTTATTCTCGGTTTTATCTTGGAAAACCCTAAACTCCTCCCACGGTAGTGATCACTTTCCTATTATTGTTACTATTCCCAACAAGACTTTACCAAGCTTCAATTTCTCACCTTCACTTAAATACCGACTTTCAGGAGCTAACTGGTCAGCCTACTCCTCATCTTTAGAGAATAAAATTGAATATATCACCTCACTAAACACCAATTATGATCCTCTTCTATTATATTCTACTTTTATGGAATCGATTATTAGTAGTGCGGGTGAGTACATCCCTTTAAAATCAACACGCACGTTTAAAATATCTACCCCTTGGTGGGACTCTGAGTGTTCGGATATAATCAAAAAAAGAAAAGACGCTGAAAAAGAATACAATTTAGCTATGTCATTAGATAACTTCACCGATTACCAAAAAAAAGCAGCCAAAGCCAAGAGACTACTTTCAAAAAAAAAGAAAAATGGCTGGATAAGATACTGCGAAAATTTATCTCCAAGGACCTCTTCTGCACTAGTCTGGAGACAAATAAGAAAATACAGAGGCTCATATAACAGTGTCGATGTCACTTCTAACGACCCCTCATCCTGGTTGGAAGCTTTCGCTGACATTTTAGCCCCTCCTTATGTCCCGTGCGAAGAGGCTCTACCTCCACCTCCTTCTCTAATGGAATCTGTCTGTTCTTTAGATAATGAATTTTCTTTTAGGGAACTAGAATTAGCTCTAGACGGTTTAACTGACTCATCTCCGGGAATAGACGGTATTCCTTATTCTTTCCTCTCTAAATCCTCCATGAAAACCAAACAGTTTTATCTTCTTCTTATCAATTCATTTTACAATATAGGTTTAGTCCCAGAACAATGGAAAACTCAGATAATAATCCCTATTCCTAAACCAGGAAAACCCCCCTCTGATCCCAAAAGTCGCAGACCCATTGCGCTGTCATCAGTTCTACTCAAAATAACGGAACATCTAATCAAACACAGACTTGAATGGATTGTTGAGAGTAGACAACTACTATCTGATTCGCAATATGGTTTCAGAAAGGGAAGAAGTACTTTTGACAGTTTGGGCATCTTGATTACTGATATTCATATCTCATTCCGCCAAAAGGAATACTTAGTAGCAGCCTTCCTTGACGTAGTGTCCGCTTATGACAATGTTGACCTTCCAATGCTCAGGAATAAACTAATTCATCAGCTGAACATTCCCGAGAAGATCGTACGTTTCATTTGCGTCATATTAATGTCTAGAAATATTATGATCAAAGACCAATCCCAAAATTCCTTTCTCCCCCCCAGGACAGTATGGAAAGGTTTACCCCAAGGTTCAGTACTAAGCCCACTTCTCTATAGTCTTTACACTCATGACCTCTGCAATTCTATTTCTCCTTTTTCCCAATTACTACAATATGCAGATGACCTCGCGATCTACTCTTCCGCAAAAACAATTGAAGAAGCCACTATAAACTTAAATTCATCGCTATCCAGCCTGTCTACCTGGCTCAACTCCCACGGACTTTCATTGTCAGCATCTAAATGTAATACTGTTGTCTTTACCAAAAAACGCCTCATTCCTCCAATTCAGCTCTTTGTTGACAATGAAATCATTCCACAAGTAAGTTCTTCAAAATTTTTAGGAGTCTGGCTAGATTCTAGACTGAATGGTCTTACCCACTCTGATTATGTCGTTAAGAAATGCGAAAGGAATATTAACATCTTGCGATCACTCTCCGGCGCGTGGTGGGGCTCCCATCCATTCAGTCAGAAGCTCCTCTATAATGCTATAATAAGGAGTCACTTAGATTATGGGGCCTTTCTGCTTGATCCCTGTTTGAAATTAGCTCTTCTTAAATTAGATAGGATCCAATCTAAATGTCTTCGCATTATCTTGGGAGCCATGAAATCTTCCCCGGTAAACGCAATGCAAGTAGAGAGTGGCGATCCCCCTCTCTACCTGAGACGACAATTAATTGCGGATAGACTTTTTTATAAAATTGCTCAAAACTCTAACCATACTCTCATCGCAAAACTTCACACACTATCATCCTTGACAACTCCTCATAGCTCTGATTCACTCCACAAACTTCCTTGTCTCCTTCGCAGCTATATTAAATTCTCCTCTTTACCTACCCCATTTCTTAAACTTCCCTCTAATCCTATGTTTCTTCTCTCCTTTGAAGCACTTTTATTTCAACCAGACATTATTTTAGACTTTGGATTACAAAAAGATTCTCTAGATGCTAATAGGAAATTCTGTCAAAAAATTTCTGCTGAATACAACGGTTGGACTACCATTTACACAGATGCTTCCAAAGACTCCTCTAACAGTGAAACAGTCGGCGCGGCTGTGTGGATTCCATCATATGGTGTTATCCTAAGTCACAAGTGCCCCCCTATCACTTCTGTTTTCTCGGGAGAAGCTCTAGCTATCTTAGAGGCGATCCGGTTCGTCGATTCCCATAATCTTAACTTTTCTATTATCTTCATGGACTCCAAAAGCTGTCTTCAATCCATAATGGCAAACCCTTTCCGCACAAAATTACATTTCCCCTATATCTACAAAATTAAAGAATGTCTCTTCCATTCTCATCAACGTGGAATGAAAATAATTTTGGCCTGGATTCCTAGCCACACTGGTATAGCAGGTAACGAAACAGTTGACTCGTGTGCCAAACAAGCGGTTCATGTAGGATCTAACGAACACTACATTATCCTATCCCATGACCTCTGCGCATCAGTTAAACCTCAGTTATCTAAGGCTTGGTCGAAAGAATGGCATGTATCCAAAATGAAAAAAGGACGATTCTACAGCGAAATCCAACCTGAAATCCCCACAACACCTTGGTTCTTTAAGTATCGCAAATTTAGAAAATCCACAACTTCTATTATATGTAGACTTCGATTGGGTCATGCGTCTACACCCGTTCATCTTGCTAAAATTAGGGTCAGGGACCACTCCCTATGTGAATGCGGTTTGGACGAAGGCAACACAGATCACATTTTCTTCAACTGTCCTAGATTCCGACGATCTCTCTATGATTTTCTCCCGCCTGAAATATCCCGCCCTGTCTCCTTTAAATCATTGCTCTCTCTTGTAAATACTCCCTTTGTTAATATCTTAGCTAAATATATATTTATTAACAAAATAAAATTGTGATATTTATATAATACTAATATTTATTTATTTATTTTGTGTATTTGTCCCATTGTGATGTCCCATTATTAGTAGCTAATATAATTAACTATTTATCGTGTTTGTCACCTTGATGTTTAACAAACCCTTTTTGGAGCTCTATTTAATTTTATTCTCTAGTTTTTTTTTTTTTTTTTTTTTTTTAACTTATCAGATTCTTCCGATTTGTTAGTCTGCACGTACGTGACTATGGCGGAATTGTGGTACGGTAAATGGCAACACCACAGAGGCCATTCTCCCAAGAAGTCAAGTCTCTCTCTCTGCTGTCTCCGTGTGCGCCTGCGGTGTTTTTCCTTAAAAATAAATCAATTTCTATTTCCCTGGAATTCTCAATTTCTCTGCTCATATTCCAACTCTTATTATACACATCTGATATCCCACAGTTAGAACAAAATACAATTGCAACCTTTGCAGATGACACAACAATTATTAACTCATGAGGAAGCAGTTGAAAAGGTGCAAACAGCCGTAAAAATCATTTTTAATTGGTCAAAGAAATGGAAAATCAAGCTCAATAAATCTAAGTCTGTCCACATAGATTTTACCAACAAGAAGACAAGCTATCATCCAGTTTTCATCAATAACTCGGCGATTCCATATGAAAACTTTTTTTTATGATAGTGAGTGACAAGACGAGCAAATCAGGTGCCTGATGGTAAGCATCATGATTGCCCATATCAGACACAGTGCCACCCAGTGTTTTAAAATACTAAGTTCTGCGCGGCACTGCACTGCGCCTGTCACCCTGAGATATGAGTTGTTGAATCTCATCATGCCCAGTAATTTCGCTGGTAACATTGCCCTTCATACCGGAACACAGTAATGTTTGCGCATTACTGCTTGGCGGATAAATAACTGGTAAAGGTGTGGTACTTCCCCAGGCGGCCCCCTGCTAAAGAGGCCTACCACTACAGAATTACTTGCCAAATACTTGGGCATTACTCTAGACGCAAAGCTCCGCTGGAAGGCACACGTTAAGAAAAAACGCGTTGAACTGGAGCTTCGCTATAGGTCAATGAACTGGCTGATTGGTAGACACTCCAAACTGTCATTTCACAATAAACTGATAATTTATAAACAAGTCCTAGCACCTATTTGGACTTATGGCATCCAGTTATGGGGATGTGCCAAAAATAACAACGTGGAAATAATTCAACGGTTTCAGAATAAAGTACTAAGGAGTATAGTTAACGCTCCTTGGTACGTTAGAAACGAAGACCTCCACCGTGATCTCAAAATGGACCTCGTCACTAAAGTTATTAAAAAGTTCGTGGAAGCCCACGAGCGTCGGCTCCACCATCACGTGAACGTCGAGGCCATCCAGCTCCTCGACACCACGGGACTAGTGAGAAGACTAAGAAGGAAAAAACCTTTTGAGTTAGTTTAAGTGTTGTGAACAATTAGTGAAATGTAGTGTTAGTGCCGCGTATAAAGAACACATGAACAAAGTGTCTCTACCTCGTCTTAATAGAGACCATAAGAATAAGTGTTAATGGACACATTCTTAGTTTTAGCGTTTATCTAGCAGTTTAAGTTAAATATAAATTACTTATTAGCCTTCAAAAGGCTAGATTGTAGTAAGATGACATTACATTCTAGGGATGTCATTTATTTATTTATTAAGGGCAACCAACATATAAGCAACTATCACAAATACAAAAATAGTTACATAATTAAATAAATTCAAGATGCTTATCCAATTATAGGCAGCCACAACATTCGCGCGTATGATTGACGTCTTATAAAATAAAAAAGAATTCTAATAATAATTATTAAAAACAGAATATAACTTGTACAAGTTAAAAAGAAGATATTATATGAGAGATATTACAAATTATGATGAGATGTAGAGTAAACTGCGATTATACTATTTTTAAATTGTTTTAAAGAGTCACCAAATAAATCGATATCAGGGGAGTACTTCGTAATTAAATTATATTCTCTGCAAATTCTTATAACTGGTGAATTAAGTCCTAGGTTTGTTTTACAGGTTGGGGTGAAAAGAAGGTTAGTGATATATCTCGGGAGTCTAGATGGAACTGAGTATTGGATGCGTTCTGTAAAATCAATCGAATCAAGTCGGCCGTTGACACACATATAAAAAGATTAGGTCATGTAATTTGCGGCGATGGCGTAATGTTAACATTTGGAAATATTTCAGTCTGTCGTTATATGATTTACGGTAGAATATGCTTTTGTAGTTGAAGCTGATGTGTCGTGTGAAGTGTCTCTGTATGTTTTCAATTCTCTGTGAATGAACTGCGTAAAAAGGATTCCAAACAGTACTAGCAAACTCCAAGTGACTTCGAACTAAAGAATTGTAGAGTATCATTAGGGTCTTATACTGTTTAAAGTCTTTTGTGTTGCGTTTTAGAAATCCTAGCATCTGCGCTGATTTTTTTACTATTTTGTTTATGTGCGACTTAAAGCTTAATTTGCTGTCAAGGGTGACACCTAAATCACGAATTTCACTGACGGACTGTAATGTAACGTTATTAATAGTGTAACTTAAATTATTATTGGTATTAACTTTTTTCCTTGAAAATCGGAAGTGGTAACATTTACTTGTATTTAAGGTCATGGAATTTGCTGAGCACCAGTTATGGATGTTGTTGAGATCATTTTGAAGAAGAGCTATGTCATTTAAAAAAAATTAAAAAATAAATAAACGTCTTAAGACTGCCTCGGTGGCGTATATGCTCGACTGCCAATCAAGAGGTCCCGGGTTCGATCTCCAGGTCAGACAGTGTTAAATATTGGATTTTTCCATTAGGAATTATCTCAATAACTGCCTGGAGTCTGGAATTGTGCCCGGTAGATGGCAATAGGCTCGCCCCCTATTACATACTGGCCATTACATAATGGGACCAATAACATACTGGCGAAATGTGGGTGTATCTACTATGGGACTGAGTCCTGGGTACACCTCTGCCTACCCCTTCGGGAAAAAGGCGTGAATGTATGTATGTAATATCGTTTTTTTTTTGATAGTGAGTGACAAGACGAGCAAATCAGGTGCCTGTTGGTAAGCATCATGATTGCCCATATCAGACACAGTGCCAGCCAGTGTTTTTAAATTCAAAATTCTGCACGGCACTGCACTGCGCCTGTCACCCTGAGATATTAGTCGTTGAAACTCGTCATGCTCAGTAATTTCACTGGTAACATTTCATCAACACATGTGTTAATTTTCAATTCATGTTGGTGAAAAATACCTTAAACCATATTCGACAAAGCATACCTAATACCTATAAGCTCGAACAAAATAATAACTTAAACAGAATAAAATAGAAGTAGACTAAAATAGATTAATTAATGCAGATATATTTATACGAATAAGTTCTACCGTATATTATTTATTTCAATAAGAAAATTCTATAAAATTACGGTACCTAACATATTCTTTAAAAGTAAGCATTGTCGTGGAGCCGTGAGATCCGGCAGGACATAATATACGGAGAGTGGGTAGCAGCGCTCTCCGGCACCAAGTATTCCAACTACTTCGATCACCAAGCCGCACAACAAGCGGTGTGATTACGGCAAAATCCCCCCACATGAATAGTTTATGACGTTCTATAGGGGAGGCCTATCTTCAGCAGGGAAGGCCTCCGGATCATTTACTAAAATAGATTCATAAGTGCAGAAAACTTCATACGAATAATTAAGATCTACAGTATAGGTTCATTTTAATAGGAAAATTCTGAAAAAGGCAGGTACCCAAAGTATTTTTCATAAGTAAGCACAGGCTTACTTATGAAAAATACTTTGGTCCGATTGAACTTATGGACAGGCATAAGTTCAATCGGACCTAGTTACACGAGATTATAAAAGTAATAAAAGGTACAAACAATTTTTTTAAATGAGGGAATTAGCCTAACTTTCTATGGTAGATATTAATATAGGTATCTAATTAAATATAAGCTTATTACCCATTTCCATAGCGCTCCTTACACAATTCACAAAACACGTATAACTAGAAAAGTCCTTATTAAGTACTACCTGTAATATTACCAAAATGGAACGTTTAAAAACAGTTGGTTTATAGGAAGACTGGTTATGAAGCCTGATACTTGTTAGGGAAAAACATCGGAAGTTGTCATATCGTTTTGTAAGATCCATGAGTTACATAGTTAAGTGTTATATCACGAAAGAACAATAGATAGCTATGAGACAAGTTATTGTTAGCGGATCTATGATGGAGAAGGCATGTATCAGCAACTTGTTCGCAATAATATGGGTTAGTGTAGCGTCCATGGCCTAGTGATATTGTGTCCGGTTTCGAATCCGGAGCCCTTGGGTTATAACCTCATAGCGTTGTATTTACACGCTGGACGCTACTATGCTTTCGGAAAGCACGTGAAGTTTTACGTGCCAACGGTCGCGGCTGTCGTCAAAAGATAGTCATTATGTCATGTCAGATCACGGTAAAGATATCTATTACCGTGTCATAGTCCTTTGGGCACTAGAAAAATGATATGACTTGGAATAACTTTGGTAAAAAGTTATTGAAAGTAGGTATGAAACGTCAAACGGTACTTACTTCTTAAATTTGATGGACTACTAATGTATTATAAGTATTACGGCACCGTGCCTTTAAAATATAGGTAGATCTTAAAGTCAAGCTGGCAGAGAAGGGACGGTGTGTCTATAGAGTTGATGATCAACAGGATAAGATTTGTCATTATTTTAATAGAACTCAGTACTTCGCCTCTTGACAGACTATTGAGAAACTTAGAACGACATCAGACAAGAAACGATCGTAAATAAATCAAACTAATCCAGACCTCATTGACCTTCCATAAATCTTGACATAATAATGATCGCTTAACATAATCGTTAAGAACTTAACATATTTGTCACCTGCTGACACGACTAACAAGCAATTGTGATATAATGACAAGTCTTTGTCATAAAATGACATGTATTTGCGAGGCTTTGTTGGTATTGTTATGCTAACTGCATGGCTTATACTGGCCTTCACCTGGGTTTGATGATAATCATTAACGTATAATTAGAGCAGGTCAAATTATTGTAGTTATTGCATTAGCTGTGCCCCGCGGTTTCACCCTCGTAATTTTTTTTCCCGTAGGAATATTGGGACAAAAGCCTATGTGTATCTATATAATACATACCAAATTTCAGCCCAATCCGTTAAGTAGTTTTTGCATGGAAACGGAATAAACATACACAAAAAAGAACAGCGCTAGATAGGTTTAGTTTTTGAGTGTGGTGCAGCAATAAAGAGTTTATCTGTCTATACATCTATAAGTAGGTATAAGAATAAGAATATATAACTATACCTATAAGAAACCTAACTTATCAACATATTCAAGATCAAATCTCCACGTTGCATGCCATCCAGAAAATAAAATCATGATGCACTATAATATCTAAACTCCTAGAACAAGAATATTTAGTTTTTAGTTCCGATTTTTAGTGTCAAAAACAACATGAGGAAATGCTATTAGGTATTAAAAATTACCTAATAGCATTTTCTCTTTGCATGCAATTTTGCGGGCGGAAGGGCGGTGCACTGCGCATGTTGTTTTTGACACTAAAAATCGGAACTAAAAACAAAATATTCTTGTTCTAGGAGTTTGCAAAGGAGTTCCGAAAAGTCACGCCAAAATCAATCAATTATCTATAATATCTAACCATTCTCGTATAGTTCCTCCAAACCAAGGCACCTACTATTAAAGAGATACCATCCTCACAAGGCGTTCACATTAACCATTCATCGGACAGTATGGCCCAGATCTCGGCATCTTGCAACACGAACCAAATCTGCTCGTAATCTAAATATGACGTGTGTTTTGTACCGTAAGCGTCTTCATTCATATGTAATCGCGGTACTAAGGGACTCGATCTCGATTGAAAGTTCCGTCTTTAGGATTGTTTTCCGGTTTTAAAATTTTAGCTTCGAGACAGGCTTTACATGGCCCACTTGCATGTTTATGGGTTAGCGTAAGACTGAGCCAGTGCTTAAAAATGAACACTGGGTTAAATAAATAATTTATCTTGCGCCAATATTTTGCTGTGTCTGTAAACTCTAGGTTTATTATATATACGCTACTAAGTAACTGAACTGAAAATCAGCTAGAATCATCCTTTTAAAATGCTGTTGGTTCCGGCTATTATCATTGACGATTCTAGGCTGTGGTAGAGGCCTTCGGGTGACTTGAGAACTCATAGACACCACGGTTTGTGGTCAAACCGACAGGAAGAGGAGAGGTCCTGCATCGTTCGTGCATTTCATGTTCGCGAGCGCGCGACAAGTGCACAAACGGTTGCAGCAATAGCGCATTCGCGAGATCTGGACGCACCCTAATATGTACCATCAAGCCTTTTTCCCATTGAGATTATTCCTAAATTCAATAAAACTTTTCCTGACCTGGAGATCGAACCTGGAACCTCATGATCGGCAGTCGAGCTTGCGACCACTGTGCCACCGAGTTAGTCATACTAAGTAAATACAAAAAAATGTGCAAACTCATAGCCAAATAGGATAATATAGGCAGTGAGGCAGCTCAAACACATCAATACTCTAGAAAACAATGGTAAAGGCAAATTGGTCGAATCTAACCATGAATTAGGTATTCAATGCACGTAAACGAAAGCGGACGAAGCGTCGTCTAATCTGACTCACATGGAGAATTAAGAGGCCCTCCCACGGCATCGAAAATATTGTTGCGTTGGATTAGGTGTCTGATTCTACCAGGTATTATAAAAAATGATTTTTTTACATCCTTCTTTATTAGATTACCTATCAATTGGGATTCCTTGGATAGTGATCCTCGTAGGCTAGAATTGGAAACCCTCTTTCTGCGGAAGTCGTAAGAGGTGAAGAAGGGAAAAGTTCAGCAGCATAACACTTATTATTTACTAAGTACACCCTACTTACATCTATCAATGTTCTCAACATTGTGAGAACAGGGCATATTATTGCCTTGTTTACCCAAGAAAAAGAAAAAGGTAGCGGGTATACCCGCTACCTTTTTCTTACCAACACAAGCATTCCCAAAGAGGGTTGGCATGAGGCAGGCGTCCAAAATCAAAGCCAAAACTTTAGGTTTCATGTATAAAAACCTGCACAAAGAAAAAAAATCTTAGAAAAATAAAAAGGTGCTGAAAACTTGTTTGGATTTAATTGGATTTTTTACTGAATCTTTGTATCATTATTTTCTCGATCCTAGTTGTCTTTATTTTACGTAATTACATGAAGTATTTTTATATCTTCAAAAATGTGGGTACGTGTGAGCGAGAGGGCGAATATGCTCGTCACCTGAGGTTGTCACAGTCGCAACTCTATCGTTGATGTTCATAGTTCGTCCAAAACCAAGCTTTTAGAGAATATACGTCTTATTATCTCACATCTCACAGCATTAGGATTGCATCCCGCACTCTAGTCCTGATGAGACTGACATAGTGGCCTTGTTTTGCCTGATGAGACTGACATAGTGGCATTTAACTACGGTGTAATAGTTATTATTATTTTATTTAACTATGGTTACAAAATTGAGTCCCCATTGTAGGTGTAACAGGTGAATATTATTCGGTAGAAATGAGATACGGTGATATAATATAATGAATTGATATGAAGATTACCAGTGACTTTCCAAATATGGTCCAAATGTCGGGCTCCCACGGTTAGGTTTCGTTAATCATAGCTATTACCGAGAAAGAGCGTATCGTCACCAACTAGTAACTTATTATCTATATATTATTATGGGGGTGGTTATCTCTGATTAGAGATGCCACGAATAATGATTTGGCCGAATACCGAATATTCGGCAAGGCTCTTGGCCGAAGCGCCTAATATTCGGCAACACTTAGTACTTTCCGCGGGTCACAACTCGTCACTTACGTGTTTAAACTTGCCTCGCTGAAGTAGTACGTAGGCGCTGGCAGTTATGCTTCATTTGTTGAAATGAACTTGATTTTTGAAATGAATTGTCGATTGCAAATGAACTGAATTTTTGCATGGCATCTGTTCGCCTAGATCGGACAGCAGATCCTTACAAGTAATGGTCAGCAAACGCTAAACAATATCCAACCCTTTCACAATTTGAGATTTTTATTTATCATCTCCCGGTAGCAATGTATATATATACCTAGTGAGCGGCCGTTTTCGGAAGCAGGTATGATTTGTGAGGAAAAACGCAATCGTTTGCTATCAACAAATGCTGAAAAAATTGTTTTCATTCATCATAACTTACCAGTAGTAGATTTAAATATTAATACTCGTATGTTATTTTTGTTGGTTAAATAAACATCTCTGAGTAATATTTTGAGTTCTTTTTTTTCATGATTTGCTGCACTTTTTTCGATATTCGGTATTCGGCCTAATAGCTTGCAATATTCGGCCGAATACCGAATATCGAAAAAAGTGGCCGAATAGCCGAATACCGAAAAGTTGCCCAATATTCGTGGCATCTCTATCTCTGATCATATACAAATGATCTGAGGTCGTTATGGTATTATAGGTATAAGACAAACCCCGCGGTTTCACCTGCGTAGACATCATTCCCGTGAGAATATCGGGAAAGAAGACCCCTATGTGTTCTTACGGTGTATTTCCAGAATAATAGTGAGATGTGATTTGATATTCTGATGGAACAGTAAAGTTAAGTCTATAAGAAGATGAAGACTTATGTAAATACTTTCTGTTCTAGGTGATCTGGTCCTCGTTTCGCGGCGGGGACGGTTACAGCTGCCCCTACGGTCAGAGCTGTGCGTTTGAACCGGCGCCTCCAGGCCGGTCGCCGCCGTGCGCACAACCTGGACTCACATACTGCTTGCATCCGGAGCCTTACCCCGAGTATGCTTGATTTACTTTTATTGAAGAACAACCAAACTGAAGTTGTCTTGATAATTCTACACACCTAAGCCGCCAAAACACAACATTTTACAATCATATTAGAATCATGTGGGCGGCAGGCCGTACCAATTACTAATCCACGTCGCCGACAGAGAGCTGCCAAATTGTATCAGCGAGTCGGCGCTTATGTGTGTCCCTTAAAGAAAGGCCAGGTCAAAAGTAGCCACAGCCGACTAACATGTATGAAGAATATAGAGAACGTAAACAAATAGTCTCTACCTATCCCAACGGAAACGAGGCGTAACTCGTATGTATTACCATTGAAAGCAAACGAAGATAATGTTGCTTTAGTTGGAAACACGAGTTCCAGTCATTGGTCTTGAGACGAGATGCCTAGCTGAGCTTTTGTAATAACGCATAAAAGAATATTATTTTATGTTTTCCAGAAAAATAATCCGCCAGCTGATCGACGCGGGCCAGTACGATATCAGCACCCTCCTCTCAGACGAGACCAGAGATGACTTTACAACCACCGAGAAGACAGACTATCCATACGATTACGGACCTAATTCCCTACCACATGTGGACCAGATTTCCTTGGTCAATGATAACCTGTACCCGACTAAGACTTCGTATAGTAAAACTAAGTTTCATACAAGGTTTAATCATGGTAAGTATATTTAGTAATATTATTCTAACCAGAGATAGTTAGGCATTGGTTATTGTTGAAGTTGGCTGGTAAAACTCAGTCTTAATTTCAGCATAATAAAAAATTTATATGCTACGAGAAATTTGACTCAATCCTATGAAAAATTTACCAAATCGATATTTTATCTTCCCTTGTTTCCTCCGAATATAATTAACTCATTTTATAAATATATATTCTGATATTGTTATAGTGAAGTTTACTATACGTCCTTGTCATTTTAGTTTCTTTTATAAGCTCTCGGTTTTTTCATAGTGAACTTCTAAAAATCCCAGTTTTACTCGCGTGATTAGACGTTCACTACAAAAAAATTAAGAGTTTACGAACAAAAGTAAAATGATAGGGACATAGTTTACTTCACCTTCAAAGTATAAGAATTAAAATTTATTAAATAAGTTAGTAACTATATAATCTATATCTATATAAATCTGTTAAATAATTTAAAAAACCATGATGATAATGATATTTTTTTACATTACCACATAACATCCTATTCCTTTCTCGCCTTTTTCCCGAAGGGGTAGGCAGAGGTGTACCCAGGACTCTCAGTTCCCATATTAGGCACACCCCCATTTCGCCAGTATGTTATTGGTGCCGTGTAATATGGGGCGAGCCTATTGCTATCTACTGGGCACAGTTCCAGACTCCAGGCAGTTATTGAGATAATTTTCCTAATGGAAAAATCCAATATTTAACACTTTGCCTGACCTTGGGATCGAACCTCCTGATCGGTAGTCGAGCTTGCGCCCACTACACCACCGCGGCAGTCAAAAGTTTTTTCAACGATGTCAATTATTCCTAAAATATTGACGACCAGTTTTCAAAATATATTGTTATGCTCTAATGCTCGCGAAAGGGAGGAAGCGTTCTCAATCAAAATTCCTTCAAGATATGTTTCACTCTCATTTTCAGATATCTTCACACAAAAGACACCCCTCCAGCCACCGTCACCAGTAGACCCATCACCTTACAACATCAACGCCTACCAAGCTACAAACTTTTCTAAGTTCGGCTTCCACGGCTACACCGCGCCCACCAGTTACTGGAACCAAGAGCATCAATACAACGACTACGATAAAAAGGTCTTCAAGAATACTCTGGGGTATAACAACAATTTCTTTGACCCGTCGAACTTATACCCTAATAATTATGAGAATCAATGGTTCCGACAGGCGACAAGTGGAGTCACTCAGTACAACCCTAGTGAATGGTGGAAGTAAGTAACATTATTTATTCATGGGTTAATTTAACTGGCTCTAACTATCATAGACCACGTATTGGGGATGTGACGTTGGTTTTAAATGGGAGAAGTATATCAGAAGGTACGGAAGCCTCCAGGCTCAGTTGGGGCTTTCTCCCCAATCATTAGTGTCTGCTCATTTTCTCTTTGCATAGTTCTTCTACGTAGAGGCTAAAACAATAATTATAATATTATTACCCATACATACATGGTGACTGGTCATTCACCCACCATACTCATGGACATAATATTCGTTTATGGCGACGTCTTTATACAACGTGATACCAAAGGCAAGCGGTGGGCGACTGTTCCTTGTCAATGTTCACTCCGGCCAGAAGAACAGAGTCCTCGTGGGGTCGCTACTCTTCAACAGCTCGCCATAAGCTGCTCTACGGCTAATCTCAATTATTATTCTACTATCATAAAAATATGATAGTGAGTGCGAGCAAATCAGGTGCCTGATGGCAAGCATCACGATTCACACCACTCACCACACACACGCCACCCAGTGTTTTAAAATTCAAAATTCTGCGCGGCACTGCTCTGCGCCTGTCACCCTGAGATATCAGTTGTTGAAACTCGTCATGCCCTGTAATTACTGCTTAGCGGATGAATAACTGACAAAGGTGTGATACTTCCACAGGCGGCCCCCTGCAAAAGAGGCCTACCACTACATTATTCTTATATTGGATTCGACGGTTTAATTTGAAATTAATAAATAAATGTCCTTATATTGTTTTTCTCAGATACGTAACTCCGTCCCGTTCAGACGTAACAGTGCAGCGTTCAGTAACGTTCCCGACGAGGACGTCGCGTCGTCGCAGGAACGCTGAACTCGTGGAGGCGTCCAAACAGAGGACGCTCACTGGATCCGAAGCTTTTAGGATAGCGCTCGGACTTGCTAGGTATATGGTAGTTTTAATGTTTTTAAACAATCCATCTCAGTCATAGGAAATCCACTTCTGGACAACTTCTGGACATAGGCCCCCTGGACATAGGAGTTTGCCAATACCCGCTACTTTTGGCAGGCGAGTTGGCGAGCGCAGTTTGATGGGTTTTAGGCAGAGGATGCTGTTCTCTCGATTTCATAACCCTTAGCGGCTATTTTGTCTCTCGGGCCCAAGACAGTTTTTCAAATCATTAAATTGCAGCCCAGCGACCCAAAATTATGACATGATATAAAATGTATTTAGGGTTTACATAATCCCGCCAATTTAAATCAGCCATCAACAAATTGTTGATTAAAAAATCACTCTGGGCCGCATCTACGTCCACCTATTTTTAGGACATTGGATCATATAATATATTATTATTATTGTTAGCCGGGTGTGTCCCACTGCCGGGTAAAGGCCTCTCTAACCTGAGACCATTCCTCACGATCCAGTGCCCCGTTTTACCAATCCTCCCAGTGGAGATCCAGCTCGTCTGGCAATCTCCTTCGAGACCTGCCGTGTCATCGTTTAACCTTGCGTGGGCGCCACGCGGTTCTGAGTTTAGCCCACAGCTCGTCCGACATGCGGCAATCGTGTCCGGCCCAGTTCCACTTGAGACTGGCAGCACCAACTCGCATTGAACTTGTTCAAAACCTTTACCCTCACGAACCAAAACAAT
Organism: Hemistola chrysoprasaria; assembly: GCA_947063395.1. Lineage (NCBI taxonomy): Eukaryota > Metazoa > Arthropoda > Insecta > Lepidoptera > Geometridae > Hemistola > Hemistola chrysoprasaria. Next base: position 14,798,771 of record OX346714.1, read on the forward strand.
GAGCTGCCATATAATATATCGACCTAAATTTAGGTTAGGCCTTACGAGGATATAATAGTACCCCACCCTCTCTACCACTCGTTGCCGTAAGAGTCAACTAAGGGTCATCTGATTTAGAGAACGGGCAGCAGCGTCCTCTACGTTAAACAATAGAACTGCGCTCGACAAAAGCTAAGCGTTACGAGTATTACCAAAACCACCCATAATGTCGGAGGCCTATGTCCAGCAGTGGACTTCTTAAGGCTGAGGTAATAGTGATGGAACCTTTTAAAGCACATTAGTAATTCCTCAGCGCAGAGACACCAGGCGAGCGTCCTCGGCGCCAGACATCACTAGCGCCGCCACTGTGCTCCGCTCGCACGGAGTTCATCACGCCGCGCGCCGCGCTCAACAACAAGGGCAGCTGGAAGTACGTCGTCAACATGCCAGACAATATGACGCAGCTCGTGCGAGCAGAGATTTGCACGTGAGTTTTTTAAACGTTCCTTTGAGGTGTTGTAATTAAGACAACTGTCCTGTGCAGTACTATGTTTATTACTGATTAACCTGTTAGGGTGCAGCTTCTTATATAATACTTAATAACTACTTATGTACTACCACACCCCACCTTTCATTTATTCCAAAAGGGATCACCTTGCGTCTCTGCGCGGGGCTGAAATAGTCTCCTATGAACTTACTCACTCACTCATTGTGCCATGCGGTTTCACCCGCGTAGTCTGTTCCCGTGGGAATATTGGGATAAAAAGTACCCCATGTGTTATTTAAGGGTCGAAGCTATCTAAACATAACAAATTTCAGCTCAATCGGTTCAGTAGTTCTAAGTGAAAACTGAACAAACACATACACACAAAAAAATTGCTGAAGTCGAGTTATAACACGCTTACATTTTGTTAACCTATTACAGATAAAAAGGTAACTTTTTACATTGTACTGAGATTTGAGATTTATATTATTAATAGGATTATAGCTTGAAAAAGTGATAATAATCGTTCCCTATCCCCTTTTCTTTAAATCAATGCAAATAATACATTAGTTTTGCATTTATCTAAGCTTACATAAACATTTTTCAGCATTCTGCATTTCATATTTATATTGTGTGTCGCCATCTAGCGTGTTTCAGCAAAACCAATTCATAGCTCGAAATAGCATTACAAAAATAATTTTGAGATTCTACTATGAATACCATTTTTTTTTTTTATGATAGTGAGTAACAAGACGAGCAAATCAGGTGCCTGATGGTAAGCATCATGATTGCTCATATCAGTCACAGTGCCACCCAGTGTTTTAAAATTCAAAATTCTGCGCGACACTGCACTGCGCCTGTCACCCTGAGATATGAGTTGTTGAATCTCATCGTGCCCAGTAATTTCGCTGGTAACATTGCCCTTCATACCGGAACACAGTAATGTTTGCACATTACTGCTTGGCGGATGAATAACTGGCAAAGGTGTGGTACTTCCCCAGGCGAGCCCCTGCAAAAGAGGCCTACCACTATATTAATAACAAAAAACAATACCTTATATTTTTTATAATGTTACAGATCGACAACCTGCAGTGGCTTATGTACCGTCCCGCAAGGCTACACGTCCCGTTGCGAGCAGAAGTACATTCAGAAACGGTTGGTGGCGCTGCAGGCGAGCGGACAGAATCTTTACACCGACGTCTTTTGGATCCCTAGTTGCTGTCAGTGCTCTATCATACCTAACTAGAAAACAAATTATAGAAGGAATAGTCAATTATTCACAGTGAAAAATCATGAAAATTATTTAAGTGGATTAAGGCAACTCGTATTTTGTATATTTTTCTGTATCTTTATGGTTTAATTTAGTTCCACCATGCCTTGTTTTATTAAATTAGTGTTGTTACATCAATCTTATAAAAATTTGATAGTAATTCTAGTTTCAATTTTTAAGTGTGATTTTAATGTTTTGCTGGATCCTACTACCAGCGCCCCAAGCGGAAGCTTTTGTAAGCTTAATTACTTAAGATTTCGTATATAATAATATAAGTAACGACATAAATCTAATAATCTTAAACATAAGTACCGATGCCTCATATAAAACTATAATATTACATTAGAATTTGTAAGAATTACCTGAAGAGTTTCACTGTGAATGGCGTGAATGTAAAAAAATGCTGTGAAAAAATATATTTTAGTCTTGCTACTCGACGCTAGATGGCGATAGTAAGAATTTGTGAAAATCTTGTAATTTTACTGTCTTTGAAATTCGTTATTTAGAGTAGAAAAGTCTTTTAGGTGTGTTAAGGGATACGACATGACAATTAGATAAACTCGGCTTTTTTTAAAGAAATAACAAATTGCAGAGTAATATTTTACAATTATGGTAAGTATACCTTATTTTTTTTTATTTTTTTTTTTATTTTCACGTAAGAATTTCTTGCAATATTTTATATTTTTGTAAATATTAGGGGTAGATTTCTTACATTCATTTGTTAGGTATTTTCCAAATCTACTTACAAAAAAGTATGCCTGTATTTACTCAATATTCTTTAATTATTTACTCAATACCTATAGATAACATGTGCGTGCCTTCAACGCCTTCTTAAAAATAATTTTAAAAAGGAAAATGTACATAAATATAACGTGATCTAAGACATTTCTGAGCAAACAACCTATTTTCAAATTAGGATTAAGTTACTTTTATCACACGGCTGTATACCATGTTACCCTTAAGTACCTACATAATAATATATGTATACCTATATAGGTATATAAACAGTTTATATTTACTTAATATATCCTTAGTTATTGTGACATAGTTGTTATTCTCAATGTAATTTTGTATAAATAAAATTTTAATTAATTATAAAGATGTGTACTTAATAATCAAAAGGCAGTTGTAGTCTAGACAAACTTCACCCATCTGCATAAAAAGTGTGTCAAATATCAAAATAGGTATGTTCCTAGACTTATAATAATAATATACAGCAAGCAGGTTGACTACAAAATTTATGATAAGTTAAAAGTTAAAACATTGCACTCACGAGTTTAATCGATAAAATTTAATACCAACCGAAAGTAAGACGAAAGAATGTATCTACGAACTTTGGGTTGTCTATTTTTTTTATTTCTCTAGGAATTTTTTAATCAACCAACTTGCGATGTACTATTGAATATAGGTACTCAATTTTATATAAAATGCTAAATTATAAAACTAAATTATAATATACTAAATTATAGTGCCGTGGAGTTACCGGCTTTAGAATAGTGCTCTACCCTCTGTACCCGTGGTTGCCGTAAGAACCGGCTAAGGGTTAACAGATCCAGAGGACGGGCAGCAGCGTTCTCAGCAAAAAAACAATGGAACTGCGCTCGACAACCCGCCTGCCAAGCGTGTCGAGCAAAACCCCCTTTTATGGGGGAAGCATATGTTCAGTAGTGGATCACTAACGGCTGAGTTGATGATGACTAAATTACATAAAAGACGTGCGAAGGTCGTGTTTGATCGTATCCTTTTTTACATATCATCATTATTGTCAGCCTTCGTAAGCCCATTACTGGGCACAGGCCTCCCTTTGTTCGCCACTCTCCCTTATCTCTTTCCATTCGCATCCAGCAGCTACCTGCCACTCTTTTGATGTCTTCAGCCCACGCACCATAGGACGACGTGGATTTCTCTGTCCCATCTCCATCAAGAATTTGTAATTCCATGGTTATACGGCGAAGTATGAGGTGTTCACCTATGAAGGATTACTTTTAAACATGAAATAATGTAACAATCGGTGGTGAACTATAAATAAAAAAGCTTAAAGACAGAGCGGATAACACCGGCATATATTTTGACGACCTCAACTCAAACTCAAACTCAAACAGATTTATTCAAATAGGCCATAATCTGACACTTTTGCACGTCAATGAAGATAAACAGTACCTACTGAGTCTATCGTGCGTTTAACATTATATTCGTTATTCTAAGGAGCTGTGGATTTATCTAAATATATTAAAATATGTAGAATTTCATCGGTCTTAGTTTAATAAAACATCATTGCAATGAAATTTAACTGATGTATAGAAGGTTTTTTTTTAATTTAACGGCTAGACGGTCTTTCCACACGTAACGAGGTAAGACCGTCTGGAAGCGATAGCTCCTTTGCTATGACAGTTAGAAATATTTGCTTAGTTCTGTCACGTTTCATCAATCTGAAACGATCAAAACTAAGTTTTAAACAAATAGATAGAAGGTTTAGATTTGAAGATAAGTACAAAAAATCTTTGTATGAGGCAAGACCGGCATAAAAGTGAGGTTTCTAATCATTTTGGGCTGATTTGTGTGCGATTTTAGTTCCAACTTGTGATTTTTCATTACTTACACTAATGGAAAATCAAAATTTAACTTTAATTTAATTGATAGATATTTCTTTGAATTATTTTCAATGTTTTTTACACAATTTAGTTATGATCGCTTACATTGTTTGCGATTTTTAAAGTCGTCTGCATAAAAGAAAGTCATCCTCTAAATAATTTTAGAATGATAAAATTATTCATAGAACATTACATAATAATATACCTAATATGTTTCAATTGAAAATATCTCAATTGAAGAATAAAAAAGAAATGTTCAACTTATATACTTTTGTACTTTTTCAAAATGTGAAATAACCATTATCTCTTTTTAAGACCACGTTATACCTACAGTATTTAATAAAACAATTTTTGTAGTCACATTATAGTACATAATTATTTATTTCGGTCCTAAACGAAAAATGGTTTACGATCTCTGATTTGAGGCAATACCGGCTTATGCCAATCTTGCCTCAATAGAACTGGACGGTCTTCCCCAATTCGATTATTTTTATATAAGAATTTTCATTTATAAATAACTTTGTAACCACTGATTTATCATAACATCTTTATGTTTAATTACATTTTTTTCTGAAATATTTATATTTTCCTTGAGCACTTCGAACTTGATAGTCGAACAAAAATGTGGACATATTTTAAAATGGGTTTTAAACATCATTTTTCGTAGCGACATCTATGTAATATATATGGAATCACAATTGATTACTGCTTTACTCAAAGCTAAGTGGGAAGTTGCCATTTACGCCCTAGACGGACTTTCCAGCTCTACTTAATTGAAATTGTGTGAGTACCCCCATGCAAAATTATTGAAAGTATGAAACGTCAAACGATACTTCTTAGATTTCATGGGCTTACACATACCACAAATTTGAAAATCCACAAGCCTGGTGTAATCCTCTAGTTGTATACCTATAGCAGCACGCGTTGAAATCATTTCATCTATCTATACTAATAATATTATAAAGAGAGAAACTTTGTTTTTTTGATTTTTTGTTTTTTTGTTTGTAACGAATAGGCTCCGAAACTACTGGACCGATTTTAAAAATTCTTTCACTTATGGATAGCTTAATTCAGTGTGAGTGACATAGGCTATATGAGATTTTGAAAAAAAATAGGGATCCGTAAGAAAACTGCAATATTGTGAACCAAGGTCTCACATAATATAATTACCATAATATTCATAAATTTGCGTGCGCTGTGAAATCCATTGATGGTAGAATAATATAATGTACTAGGGGTTTGTAGTACTTATCAATATCTACAAAATAGTCCACGGAAATTTTATCCATCTATTTTGGTTTAGTCACAATAATCGAAACAGACAAACTTTCCACAGCGCATGCATATAAATGCATGCGCTGTGAAAAGTATTGGTGGTAGAATAAAGTAATGTACAAGGGGTTTGTAGTAATTATCAATGCCTACAAAACGGTATACATACATTATATCCATCTTTTTTGGTTTAGTCAAAATAATCGAAGCAGTGATTATTTTTCATGCGGTGTGAAAACTATTGGTGGTAGAGTAAAGTAATGTACTAGGGGTTTGTAGTACTTATCAATATCTACAAAATAGTCCACGGAAATTTTATCCATCTATTTTGGTTTAGTCACAATAATCGAAACAGACATTATATGCATGCGCTGTGAAAAGTATTGGTGGTAGAATAAAGTAATGTACAAGGGGTTTGTAGTAATTATCAATGCCTACAAAACGGTATACATACATTATATCCATCTTTTTTGGTTTAGTCAAAATAATCGAAGCAGTGATTATTTTTCATGCGGTGTGAAAACTATTGGTGGTAGAGTAAAGTAATGTACTAGGGGTTTGTAGTAATTATCAATACCTACAAAACAGTACCTTTACATAGATTATATCCATCTTTTTTGGTTTAGTCACAATAATCGAAGCAGTGATTATTTTTCATGCGGTGTGAAAACTATTGGTGGTAGAGTAAAGTAATGTACTAGGGGTTTGTAGTACTTATCAATACCTACAAAACAGTATACATAGATTATATCCATCTTTTTTGGTTTAGTCACAATAATCGAAGCAATAATTATTTTTCATGCGGTGTGAAAACTATTGGTGGTAGAGTAAAGTAATGTACTAGGGGTTTGTAGTACTTATCAATACCTACAAAACAGTATACATAGATTATATCCATCTTTTTTGGTTAAGTCACAATAATCGAAGCAGTGATTATTTTTCATGCGGTGTGAAAACTATTGGTGGTAGAGTAAAGTAATGTACTAGGAGATTGTAGTACTTATCAATACCTACAAAACAGTATACATAGATTATATCTATCTTTTCTGGTTTAGTCACAATAATCGAAGCAGTGATTATTTTTCATGCGGTGTGAAAACTATTGGTGGTAGAATAAAGTAATGTACTAGGGGTTTGTAGTACTTATCAATATCTTCAAAATAGCCCACGATTAATTTATACATGTGTTAAGGTTTGATCATTGTAACAGAAATAGTCCTTAATTTGCGTGCGCTGCGTAAACCATTAGGGTTATATCTATTAAAATACAATGTATCACGAATTTACTCCTGTTAAACGTTCACTATACCTACTTCTGCTACCGTGCGAAGCTGGGGCGGGCCGCTAGTAATCAATAAAACAAAAATGGTACATACCATTTTTGTTAAATAAATTATGATGAGCTTGTCGGGTAGGAATTTCCCGGATGATTTACTCCCGAACTGCCCCCAAGACAACATATTTCCCCCGATCAAGTTAACGAGCGGGGCGAGAGGGATGAAGACGCAACCCTTAGCCCTGGCTCACCCTTGTGAGCCTACCTTAACAAATTTTCTCTTACGCGTAACTCGATGTACCCGTATTTATCAACATTACCCGATTTCCCTTTCCCCTTCCCTTTGAATCATGGAATTGATTTTCAAAAGAAAAGAGCAAAGTAAAATATAAAACTGTAAATATAGTAATGTACAATGAACACAATTGTAAGGACAATCATCAAAAGAAACGGAAGAGAAATTCGGTGACGTGAATTTGAAATTAGAAAAATAAAACTTGCTTATTTTATATGTGAATTTATAAAGCCCAGATAAAATTGTTGAAAATAAGCAATGGTAGGTAGGTATTCAAAATTAATAGACGATTATCTACTCATTATATTATGATTATAATTGTTAATTAATCTGTGTAGGTACCTATATAAATTAAAAATAAGTACCTAAGTAGTTTTCATAACATAATCAAATAGGACCACGATTACAAAACGGATTCAAAACCAAACAAAAATTGTATCTAGCAACATTGAAAGCACTTAGCATCAAACGCAAAAACGACACTTAAAAAAATTCACGCAGCAACTCCGAACACGCGTAAAGAGGAAGCCAGGAAAAAATCAATGCTTGCGTTTTATGTTCTGTGCGTGTGACAGATCGGTCGTCATGGCAACCGCGACGGGGGAATCTGGAACTAACAAAAAAGGTCGTATCTCCAAAAGGTAATACAAAATGGCGGCTCCGTTTGCCGCGCAAAGTCGTACAACTTTCGTTGCGTTAGCTTTTAAGCTATTATTGTTTTTGAAGCGTGCGTGTGCGAGAGGGATGGTAGATGTTAGGGGCCCAGTAATCGATATTACGCACTTTCGTAGCGATGGAATCGGCGGTGCAAGAATGAGGTTTGCACGCGCTGCAATCTTTTAATTTTTGATGTCGAGCAAAACTTCGTAGGCTTCGGGGCTTTGAGCAACTTTGTAAGGACCACCGTCGTATTTAAAGCTTTATTTATGAAACATTCATTATAAAGGTGATTTTAGAGATAAATTTTTCATTAGAGGTAAACTTCGTCGTTTAAAAGATGCTCAAATTTTTTGGTAACTCGCCGTAAATAATAGAAAATAAGTAGGTATTATATGAACAATGTCTAAGGATATTATAAAGTTATAATCAATAATATAAAAACTTTTTGCACACCTAAGTATCATAGGAAGTAAAAGGAATCCTAGGTTTTTTTTTAAATACGACACACGAAAAAATAAAATACATACAATAAATAGTGCATATTATGCTTTTTTAACTTATTAATCAAACCAATAATACAGTATAATAAAAAACCTTATATATTATATTTTGTTTTTAGTTATAATAATACTCAACATAACAATAAACTAACCACCGGGCTTGGGGCCTTCGCCCTGCTGCCAGCGGCACTTCCTAAGATTAGATTTTTAAAATGTTTTTAATATATTTAATATTAATATACTTTAATATATTTTTATAAGAATATTGTACAAAACTTAGTTTTAATATATTAAATAAAAGAGTAACTAACATAATAATATGAGTAAAAAGTTTGGAATTTTGAATAAGCTTGTAAGTACGGTAGGTAACGGCCAGCTGGCACTCACCATATCTAATCCGTCATCTGTCGCTTTTTCAATCATTCCTCATGTGAACACACGTCAGATGTAGCTTTCAATTATTAATTAATATAATTTATTGATGTATGTACCTTTACTTGATAAAAATAATAATTAATTGATGTGCCTTTATTGTGCACCCATCTTTAGTTTTTCAACATTAATTTTGCATTAATCAATTAATAAACATAGACTCTTATGGCTCTTATTTCAGCGACAGAATTTTGTGAAGGAGGATGAGAAAATAGGCCTTCTATACCGTGGTACCATTAGACAGTACCATCAATGGTACTGTAGTGTACAATATTAAATTTGCACTCTCCTCGGCACAGAACAGATAACAATACCTATAATAATAGTAACGGTCGACCTAGGCGTACTTTTCATGAACAAGTTGACGTTGTTCTTAGGAAAGGCCAAGTCAAAAGTACCTACAACCGACGAGCATGTATGAAAAATGTCATGAAAGTGAACGAAGCGAAAGTTGTACGTCAGGATCGTAGCAAGTGGAGGGAAATAGTCTCTGCCTACCCCACCCGGAACAAGGCGTGACTGTATGTATGTATGTATGTAATAACAGTACAAGTATAACCGACGATACGTCTTATAATATAAAGTAGTAATATAAACTTAATTGCTACCAAAAGATTTTGAGAGTTTCTGAAAGGGATGAAGTGATCTAGGTTTTTAAGTCTCAGACGTATGTAATAATCTTCAATACATATACAATAAAAATAATTAAAATTGAAGTGTCTTTTAATGAAAAAAAAACACATGTTTTTACTAAATGCATAATAGATTAGATTTGATTAGATAACACTTTTAGTGATACCACAATACAGAAAGTTATCAATTTAAAAAACTAAAACGTGAGTAACAATAATTGGCGGTCTTATCTCTGAACGATCTCTTCCAGACAATCATACTATTTTTAATTTTGTGGCTGTTTGATTGTTTCCACTTATCTCCAAAACCTTGGACGAATTAACTTTAAAACGGCTAGACTGACGATGATGGCTTTCACCGGCAGATAGCTGAGGTTCTAATGCATAAAATAGGCAACGTTTTTAGGTTTCGGGTTTCGTGTAAAAAATATCTCTTTTATTCGAGTTGATTTCCGAAACGGCTGAACCGATCGCTGATGTCATTAGAAATAAGTCAAGCTTTTTAAAATGAATAGCAGTCGGTATAAAAATTAAAACCACCCTTATGAGAGAAGACCACTAAGTACGCCTCCCAGGCAATCATGTTAGGAGGTCTATGTCGGTGGACATTAATAATGTCATAATTTTTCCAACATAATGATGAGCTGTGTCAATTATATGTCCCAAACAACTATGCGCGAAGATGGAAGCACAAGTTGTTTGGTGTGCCGTTCTCCCGTACTGCAGCGCGTGCATCCTCTCCTCTCCCTTGCATGCTCACAGCACTCAATGCTCTCCTGGACCAAAATACTGAGTGTGATGTGTTCGCTGACAGATGGACTTCACTTCTGTCCATGTGTCTCGCATACTGTGAACTATGTTTTTAGTATTTTGTAAGTAAGATTTTGTAAGTAAATATTTATTTATTTCTTTTATGTTTAACTGCCTCGGTGGCGTAATGGGCGCATGCTCGACTGCCAATCAAGAGGTCCCGGGTTCGATTCCCAGGTCAGGCAAAGTGTTAAATATTGAGTTTTTCCATTAGGAATTATCTCCATAACTGCCTGGAGTCTGGAACTGTGCCCGGTAGATGGCAATAGGCTCGCCCCCTATTACATGGGACCAAATAACATACCGGCGAAATGTGGGTGGTATCTACTATGGGACTGAGTCCTGGGTACACACCTCTGCCTACCCCTTCGGGAAAAAGGCGTGAATGTATGTTGTTGTATTTTGTTGTTAGTTTAATGTTTGATACTATTTTTATTAGTGTTATTTTTTTTTAATATTGTACTTAGTTTTAATGCATCTAGCATAATATTATTTCTTAGAATTTATTACTCACAAATGTCAATTATTGTAATCGGCCGTTATAATTGAAAATAAATAAATAAAAATTAAAATAATGCACGTATTTTTTATGTCTTAGGTGGCCGCACAAGCATACGATGAGCCTGATGGTGAGCAGTTACCGCCGCCTATGGATACCTGCAACACCTGGGGTATTGCCAGTATGTTGCCGATCCTTCAACACTCTATTAACTCTCCTTTTGAAGAGCCCCATGTTGTAGCTAAACTGGAAGACCGCATCAGGGAGATCATTCCACAGTTTGCACGTATGCGGATAACTTTCTAGAAAGTTCACGTAAACCCAGCTGAACGACGAGGATGAGTCACAAAGGCTATATTCTATACATTATACGGTATTCCTACTCCCTGCAAACAATTCTCGGAACCGCCGACTCACTTAGTTCTACGAAATATTTGTTACTTTTCTACTTCGCTTTTCAGTGGAGTAGAGCTTTCATTTTTATGAAAAAATGATAGTGAATTCAGTTGTTGGTTGAGTTTTATTATCTACTAGCTGTGCCCCGCGGTTTCACCCGCGTAGTATTCCTTCCCGTAGGAACAATAATAATATTAATTTGAATTTATACTCTATCAGAACGGGTTACCCCAAATTACACTGCTCGAGTCAATTTATATAGGTTATGTGGACAACCCATATTGTCTGAGTTTCAGGTCGCCAAGATTCCTACAAGGCCTCCGACATGATCTAACGACTGCCCCCTCAATATTTTATAGGAAATAGCCGGGACCAACCGTTTAACGTGCCATTCCAAATACGGTAGCCGCCCAGGCGAAAAGTCCACATGGTGAGATGCGATCCAAGGCCTCCGGAATAAAAGCCGGGCATATTTCCGCTGGATCACGGAATATAGGGATAAAAATACCCAATTGACAGCCTCGTTGGCTCAGATGGTAGTAACTCTGCTTTCTGTGTCGCAGGCCCCGGGTTCGATCCCCGGTCAGGTCAAACATTTGTGCATGAACATGTCTGTTTGATCTGTGTCTGGGTGTTATAAGCTTATATAAGTATGTATATCAGTCATCTGGTTACCATAGTACAGGCTCCTAGCCTAGTTTGGGACCAGATGACCGTGTGTGAAGTTGTCCTATATTATTATTATTAATGTGTTATTCCAGGGTCTAAACTATCTAAATTTTTTTTATAATAATGAGTAACAAGACGAGCAAATCAGGTGCCTGATGGTAAGCATCATGATTGCCCATATCAGACACAGTGCCACCCAGTGTTTTAAAATTCAAAATTCTGCGCGGCACTGCACTACGCCTGTCACCCTGAGATATAAGTTGTTCAATCTCATCATGCCCAGTAATTTCGCTGGTAACATTGACATACATACCGTATTTCAGACAATCGGTTCAGTAGTTTTTGCGTGAAAGAGTAATAAACATCCGTCCATCCATATTCACAAACTTTCGCATTTATAATTTTTTTTTTTTTTTTTTTATGATAGTGAGTACAAGTCGAGCAAATCAGGTGCCTGATGGTAAGCATCATGATTGCCCATATCAGACACAGTGCCCCCCAGTGTTTTAAAATTTAAAATTCTGCGCGGCACTGCACTGCGCCTGTCACCCTGAGATATGAGTTGGTGAATTTCATCATGCCCAGTAATTTCGCTGGAAACATTGCCCTTCATACCGGAACACAGTAATGTTTACACATTACTGCTTGGCGGATGAATAACTGGCAAAGGTGTGGTACCCACTGCTAAAGAGGCCTACCACTACAAGAAACCACCACTATAAATAGAAAGTAGTATAAAGAAAATATAATTATTTTACCTACTTAAGTGCCATACCACAGTTTTATACAGGAATTAGTCATAATATGAGGGTTTTCAGTCGTTTACTTACATTTTTAGAGTGCTTATACTTATTTTCAATCGTTTAAACATTGACTGCCTCGATGGCGTAGTGGGTTCGATCCCCAGGTGAGGCAGTGTTATTGGATATCTGTTAGGAATTATCTCTATGATGGGCTGGAGTCTGGAACTGTGCCCGGTAGATGGCAATAGTAATATAATTATATGTACCGGAGTATTACAGTCGTAGCTGGCAACAACCCTCCTTATGGAGGAGGCTTATGTTCAGCAGTGGACTTCTAACGATTGGATGATGATTACAGTCGTAGCAAGCGCCGTCAGCACCAGCTGTGCTATCGTCCTATGACTCGGACTTGTCATGCTCAGAATGCTCCTACGCAGCGAGCATTGGAGCTCTTCAATTCGTTTGTGCAAGAGTTCCAACATCTAGACTTACTTACGGATCCTGTGAATTTAATTGTTAGCCATTAAATAATGTATTTAAGTCATAGTATTTAATTAAGGCAGGAAGCGTTTTGGTTTAATACTGTTAGATTTCTTCTTGTATGATAAATAAATAAATAAATAAAAATAAATAAATAGGCTCGACCTCTTTCACATGGGACTTAAAAAACATAACTACGGCGAAGTGGGTGTACCTACTATGTAATTAGGTACTGGGTACTTCTCTGCCTACCCGTTTAGTAAAAAGGCGTGATGGTATGTTAAAATGGACCGATTTATAAAGCAATGATTGTTTGGTTTTCTCTATTTTCATTTATAGATTTACCCAATTTCTTCGGTAAATTTATGTATATATAAGTTATTAGATTAGTAGGTACAGAGATCTTATTATACTTTTAAAAAAACTTGTAAACGTCGAAAAGGGTATTTTTATAATAAGTTTATTAAAGTATAGTATAAAGTGGGACAAATCACCTGTAAAAGTAATGGATAGCAAATGAGGGTAGCTAAAGAAGGGATCGATTGAACATGAGTCCGTCAAGTGTCCCATCGCATAATGTAGCTCGTGGGGCACCTCGCAGATTTAGACCGAGGGGAGTATGCGTATAGGTGACTCCTGTATGCACTGGGGTTCAAACCCTCTTTGCACCTTACTTCCTAAACGTGAAACAATTGGAACTACAACCTGTCGCCTGCGGAGTATAGGGATGTCGCACCCTCTTAGCGAAACATCACCGCAAGTTCCTCATTTTTACAGAGAACCAAAATTCGTGTTGTAAGCGTTCGCACGCACCGTCCAGTTGCGTACCGATCGATAAAACGCCGACGAAAGCTCCAAGTAAACAGATCGAAGCTTGAGCGAATGCTTCGAATCCCGCCAAATGCACCGACAGCTGTGCTACGCCGCTACGAGGCGAGCGGCGAGCTACGCTGTAGCGAGCGGAGCGGGCGGCGGGCGGCGCCACACCGCCGTATTATTATTATTTGTAAACAAGCGTGGAGTCGCGGGGCAAGTCACGTGACCGCCGCCGAGCGCCGCCATTGGTCCGCGCGGCAGCTGCGACTCTGCGACTCGCGACGCGCGCGCCAGTACGCCGCCGACCGCCGCCGCGCACACACGCGGTGTCACATCAATCCGCGCCGCGCGCACATCCACGCGCACCGCTGCCGCGATCGCGAACTCACCGTTTCCTTTTTGTTTGTTTTTCGCTTGCGTCCTTCGGACCGTTCTGTTTCCGAGGCGGCGAGACGAAGAAAAAAACGAGGCGCGGATGGACCGAGCCACTGGAGAAGGTACGAAGTTCGCGCGACAAAAGTTTCCGAGTGTGCAAGTGTTCTGTAAGAGTGGCGGATGGGACGCTTCTTTTTGTGGATTGTTTAGTTAGTTATGTAGAGCATTGTCAGTAGACCGTGAAGCGAGTCCTGTGTGCGTTCGCGTGCTTCCGGCAGAGCTTTCGTTGTGTGCTTTCGCGAATCGATTCCTGTTTTCCTGTTATAATGTTGATGCTTGTAGTTTAATCATTGAAGTAACTTACAAAAGAATCTACAAGCTGCCACATAAGTAGACTGTTCGTTACCAATCACCAATAAGGATCTACTCCGAAACTGTCCCTTAAGTTGCACGTACTTATTGCGTAGATCATAGTCACATGAAAAGTATATAAAAGGACAGTCCTGTTTAGAGTGACGCACTCCGCGTCTGATGTGCATGAGGTCACGTAATTTAGCCCTTAATTGTAGCGGGCAAATTGGCAGCATGAGAAATGTCGATTTTTATCAACAACGTAGTTAGTTTGCGGCAGTTAGAAACGGTAAAAATTCCACTTGAAGTGGTTCGTATAACGCATTTCGTCATATTATAAGGTTACTTATTGCGAACAAACAAAAAATATCAAAACATGTTTTGATATAGATAAATCTGTAGATTATAATAATGCATGATTGATTCATTACCTAGAATTAAACTATGCCACATAATATCGATCGGACGTTATTGATTAGTTTTCTGTATTTCGATTTATCATCAAAAATATTGTCGCTACAGATTATCAACATAAATTGTATAAGGAATTTTGAAAAAAGGATTAAAAGAAAACACTCCATAATAACAAAGAAAGTCTACAGTAGTTGTTTAAGCTGCACAAAGCATTATGTTTCATGTAAGCTCAAAATACAAAGTAGCAACAACAGTCAGAGATCTCAATTCGTCCTGATTCTAAGACAACACTGAGATTGTTTCCAAGAAATCATCTGTGACCGACGACCGAGTCGAACCAGAAGATAATAGACCAATTGAATAATTTCATGTCAAATGATAAAGTTCATCCTGATAGCGATGAAACATTAAGTGTTTGAAAGGAGTTTTGATGACAATAAATGTAAACTAGTGTAATTTTCATCTAAAAAGACATAATTTGCCTGAAACAGAGTGTATGCTCGTGTATAATAAAGGATTGTCTTGTTTTTGCAATATACAGCAATACCACCATCAGCATTGAGTTCGAAGGTTGATTTGTAGTTCAGCATTGATTGGAATTCAATAATGTTATTCCACTGATTCGTAACTGCATTGACTAACTGTATTAAGGACATAAATGTACCAAGACTTCAGAGACAAGAAGATAAAGATTTGCGTAACTTTTTCTCCAGCTCCGAGATGATGGTAGAAAAAGCTTTCAAGTATTAAGTCTGTAACAATACTTTAAATCTAGAAGTTATTTTATTTGGTGATTGCACCTAAAATAAATAAAAACTTATAGCTTAGTTTACAAACTGCCGCGTGCAGTAAGTACGACGGATATCGTTAGTATTGTACTTTATATTACATGAAACCCACCAAAACTGCAAGATTAACACCCGAGTTGTCAAGTCCCGGTCCCACGGAATAATCGAATAAATACGCCTTCCTCCCGTGAATGCGATAATGGGTATTCAAGTTCAGTGAGGCCAATGAAAACAAATAAACAAATTGGCCAATCTCGTCGGTACGCGACGAACGCTAGATTGTGCAACTACGCTTCCTTTTTAGTTGAACATGGGAGTTATGTGTCCTCTTGCATAGGTATATTGGTAGCTAACGACAATTATGATCTATTGAGATATTGACAGATCTGATATTAAGTCAATTTGTAACCTTTTGCGATTCGAACACGTACCTAGTTTACGGCAAAACACGCACTCAAACGCTCTGACAAATAGGTATTCAGTTCTTTAAAGTATTGTATTTTAATTATTTAATTGAATGTCGATATTGTTGGCATGGAATGACAGTGAAGTGTCAATGGACTTACCAATCAATGGAATGGAATAAAATTTCTGTCAATTCTATTGCTGACAATTTGGAAAAGCTCTATAATATTATTATCGTTACTGTCACATTTATTTAGTTTATAGAAATAGTGCATGGTAGCGAGAATTTTTTGGTTTTGTTATTCGTAAATTATATGGTTTTCTGTATAATGAACATTTTTCATACCCAACTCTTGCTGTGTTTGACACTTCAACATTTTCTATAAAAGCGCTGTTATTAGAAAAAAATAGCCAAAGGGAATATTTTAAAATATCAATGTTGTCTCAAGTTCTTAGTCGCGATCAAACGTATCCCGTCCTACAAAATCCCGATTAACGCCACAAGTAATATCATAAGTTGATTCATACTTTCTCTGAGGGATAATCCTCTTCTTATTGCGTCTTTTAGCTTCTGTTTGGATACTTCGTCTGGCTAAAGTTTAAACAAGCAATGTATAGGAAAGTTTGGAAAGTAATTGCGGTTGATATTTCATTCGGAGGGGGCGACGCGACGGTGAACGGTCTCTATGTCTAGTTTTTTAGCTTTTGCAAATAGCTCGATCGAGGAATTTCATATTAAAAGTCCAGTTTACATTTAACATGCTTAAGGAATCAATATAAGTAGTCGTTTTTTCAATATCTACAAACTTTTATTTTTATGAATCGCTATCCTGTCTGGATAGAATAACTGATTATAATTTTAGTTCTCAAAAGAACGAATTATTAGAAGTAAATTGATGCTTAAGAATAAAGCTGCTCTATGTATAATCTTAGCTACCTATTTCCTTTTGATATATTGAAGTCTTACATAACATAACTCCTGCACGTACGTAATTCATGTCTCTACATGGTTGTCTTGAAAATTTCTCGAGGAAAATCGCTTAGAGCGAATAAGGCTGCCAAATTTTTATTTTTGGTACTAAAGAATTTGGTATAAATTAGTTTTATCTGTTTATGATGCATGTTCGAAAATGGGTGACCAACTTAAAAGGATGGAAGCGACGAAACAATACTAAATCATACAATAATCATCATCCATATGTGACTTCCCCAAACAATTCCATCTCATAGGTGCAAGTACAAAAAACGCATAATTTCCGATGTCGCATCCTATATAGCAAAGGCAGACGTGCTCACAAAAACTGCTTTACAAAACTGTATCGACCATATTCTATTTACCTTTCTATCTCAATCAGATTAATCGTTATTTCTATGGTTATAAGAATGTTTATCGCGTGATTGTTTCTTTTAAAAGCTGCGTTAACATTGTCGGAATATTAAGGCATCAAAAAAAGTGGTAGTGTGGGAAAGATGGCAGTAAAAAACGCCACATCTGCGTTTCTATTCAACTCGGCTCGAGTAGAGTGCCTGAATGGGATGCGGCCGTAACTCTATATCGGTCTTGCTAACTTGTCATTCTAATATTTAATCTCTCTTGTTTCAATTCTTATTATACTATTACAATTGAAAGTTATTTTAAAGTCGTGTCAGTTTTTTCAGTCAATCTGTAGAAAACTGCTGTATACAGCGAAATTTCGGGTTGCTATTAATTCTATGACATTAATTCTACTCATTATTTTTCCCCCACTCAATCCATATTTCTATTCCTTACTTATCTTTTTGAGGGTTCCGTACCTTTAAAGGGAAAAAAGA
The DNA here is from genome assembly GCA_947063395.1 of Hemistola chrysoprasaria. Lineage (NCBI taxonomy): Eukaryota > Metazoa > Arthropoda > Insecta > Lepidoptera > Geometridae > Hemistola > Hemistola chrysoprasaria. The sequence continues at coordinate 14,816,720 of OX346714.1, forward strand.
ACCCTTGTGTGATCCTACACTTAGTTGTCCGTCTGTCTGTCTGTCTGTCTGTCCGCTGTCAAGACAATTTTTTAACGGGAACGCGTGGAGGGTTAAAATTTAAATTTTTATCAATTACTCAGATCTGCGGTGCCCTTGTCGCATTAAAAAAAACATAATTCTAAGTTAACGCAATCAAAAGTTATGGCCGTTTTATATTATTTCTATACTTTACGTAAGGAACTTAAAGATGGCGCTGTATTTTCTGTAGGCGGATAGTTTTTCGGGATTGGAAGCGTTTGTTCACGTATCTAGGTATGGAAAGCTACACTATGCATACATACATATGTATATACAGTATAGTGCCTTAAAAAAATATTTTTTATTCTTATTGAATTCCATCCCGGAAGCATTTCTCACTCAACTTATTATTTCTACTTCGCTGCCATACAACGTCGAGCTCGTGGAGTGATGGCTGATAGGACGCTACTACCTCATCACACCAAAACGTATGCCTTAATCAGTCTAAAAGTAGAGAGGCTCTAATTTACGTTCAGATGATTAATATTATTTTATTTTTTGACTATGGTATTTGAATTAAGTTTATTTAAAACCGAAATGCCTTGGAGCTGGTGGGAACAAATTGTTGGATGAATGTGAATAAGCCAAACCACGATGAGTCGTACCAGCTTAAGTCCTTTATAAACATACATTCACGCCTTTTTCCCGAAGGGGTAGGTAGAGGTGTACCCAGGACTCAGTCCCATAGTAGATACACCCACATTTCGCCAGTATGTTATTGGTCCCATGTAATAGGGGCGAGCCTATTGCCATCTACCGGGCACAGTTCCAGACTCCAGGCAGTTATTGAGATAATTCCTAATGGAAAAATCCAATATTTAACACTGCCTGACCTGGGGATCGAACCCGGGACCTCTTGATTGGCAGTGGAGCATGTCCTTTATAAGACTTATAATAACGTCTAATTGACAACTTTCCTCATCGAAATTGGCTCAGTAAACGTTTCACACACAATGCTATGATCGCATACGTCGTAATGACAGAGAGAACAGGATGCGTACATCAGCTTGATTGCCGGTAACACTGTTGCGGATTCAATCGGGACTATTATTTTATACGGACAGCCCTATTATGCTGTTGTGGCCTATTTTTATACTGCAGCTTGACTATATCAAGATATCTTTAGGGGCGTATTGGGTCTAACTTACATTTTTATTCAAAATTTTGATTTTTGAATACTCACATTGTAAGGGGTCCAAAAAGGGCGTCAAAGTTTTGGTATAAAACTCCCATAGTTCGAAATTACGAGCGGGCAAAGCCTTCTGCAATAATCCGCGTGGTGGGCACTCTTACAATTGAGCTACCGTGGAGATACTAGTTAGTCATCGGTGCAATGTGTTTATCCCACCTACCTAACGCCTATAGGGGCGTGTGCGTTAAGGTTTCTTCCTTTCACAATCTAGTAAAGTACTCTTTTATATTCAAAATTTAGTCAGTTAGAGACATTGTTAATATTGTTATGGTAGGTACCGCATACAGCATGCATATTCGAAAAATCTCAGCTCAATTGGTTAACAGGAAATTGCTTATTGAGTACGTTCATATCATCTGTCAAATCATGATATTACTTTATTTTGACCAATTTACTTTGAACTACAGTTAACAATTTAAATAATCACCTGCTATCTATACTATAAGAGAATACGACGAACACTCTCATATACAATAAATATATCGAATGGATAAATTATATTTGGAGGCAAAAAGTAAATAAACCTCTATTTAAACATTAAAATGTATGGAAAATTTATTACGGGATTTATTTACAGTGTACACTCATACAGCTCATACATTTAAAATACAATTATCTTATATCTTTAAATGAGCAATTCTTGTATATATATAAACATACATTCACACCTTTTTTCCCGAAGGGGTAGGCAGAGGTGTACCCAGGACTCAGTCCCATAGTAGATACACCCACATTTCGCCAGTATGTTATTGGTCCCATGTAATAGGGGGCGAGCCTATTGCCATCTACCGGGCACAGTTCCAGACTCCAGGCAGTTATTGAGATAATTCCTAATGGAAAAATCCAATTGTATATATATATATATAATTGGAATCTCGGAATCGGCTCCAACGATTTTCATAAAATTTAGTATATAGGGGGTTTCGGGGGCGATAAATCGATCTAGCTAGGAATCATTTTTAGAAAATGTCATTTTATTTAAAAAAAAAAAAAATACCGAACAAAGCTCGGTCATCCAGGTACTAACAAATAATATCAACCAAGAATTATGTTTACGTTATTTTAGTTTAATATGTATTATGTTCTTTTTGGTGATAATAAAGTATATTCTATTCTATTCTAATGTGACAATTGGCGGTCGATATCGCTAGGAGCTATATCTTCCAGACAACATTGCAGGCGTGCTTGCAACGTATAACTCGACGCATTAAGGCTAAGGGTTACTGTTAGGGGATCGCTGAGCTATGAAGCTTCGACGCGGTGGGTGGTTTGGGGATGGTCAGATACCATTAACGTATGGACCTAGTCCGCTAAATAAGAAACGGCACATAAGCAGACTCACCCTAACCCGCGTCGGGATGCTGGCTTGGATGATCACACGCGTGGATATTACATGGAATTTGTAGCTCCAGGATGGAAGGCCCGCCGGCGGGCTTGAAGGGTTGAAATCGGTTACGGTCTCTTGCTACGTCCTCTCTCTCCGATCACTTATTAATTATGATCTTTAACTGTCGATTTGTAGTGTTGGCTTGAATCTTTATCCAGTTTGATGTACCGGAGATTTATGGTCTTCGTTTTAGTCGATTTCATCGGTTTTCTTCCGAGGTAGGTCTATATTCGGGTGAAAGCTGTTAGCGCGCGTAAAATTACGGCACTTACCTTTTCCCACTCTAGTTGACTAGGTTCTTGTCAATGTCAGTTTGGCAATGACAGGAGAAATGAGTTGAATTTGATTGACGATGACAAACTTAGAATTAAAGACGGAACAGTTACGTACTTTTATCTAGTGTCAATTGTATAAATAACATATTATTAATCGGAAGTAGCACATATCAGTCGCCAGGTATTTACTAATAGATTACAATCGATAGAGTGATCAGCAGGACGAAGATATCGCGTTTCCGTCGCAGGTATAATGCGCAAGCGCCGGAAACTACTGTACACAGCTGTGAATTATACTTTATCAAATATCTAGAATGGAATGAAGTACAATATCTTTATTACGTCGGCGACGATTGAAAACATAAGTGTCTAAAGAACTTTTTATTAATAAGGGCAGAGTGCCTTTTTTATTGAAAAATATTTGTATAATCTTACAACTAATTGTGCCCCGTGGTTTCACCCGCATAGACATCGTTCCGTGGAAATAAGTACCCTATGTGTTCTTCCAGGGTCTAAGCTACATGCATACCAAATTTCAGCTCAATAGGTTCAGTAGTTTTGGCGTGAAAGAGTAAAAAACATCCATCCATCCATCTAATAAAAAACGCGCTAGATGGCGCTCGAGGTGAGTTAGAACTCGCAAGCGTTTTGTTCACTTGTTAAAAACGTAAGTTTTTTACATTGTACTGAGATTTGTGAATTATAATATTAGTAAGATATGAATGTGTTCAAGTTATAAGTACCTACTAAATACGATATTATTAATGATTTAAAAATGTTTTATATATTAAAGAGTAAAGCGGCCTTATTCGCTTGAAACGATATGATTATGGAAAGAAAACACACACACAAACCTATAAACAGTAGATTGGATAGAAAAAATAGATGACTTATCCCTTCACGATAGCTCAACTGGGAGAGTGTCGCCCCGCGGATTGGTGCGGAATGTGCAGGTTAAAGTCTCATGGATGAAATTTTTCTTTCATATTCATATTTTATTAATGATAATTTAATTACTGGGCATGACGAGTTTCAACAACTAATATCTCAGGGTGATAGGCGCAGTGCAGTGCCGCAGAATTTTGAACTTAAAAACACTGGGTGGCACTGTCTGATATGGGCAATCATGATGCTTAACATCAGGCACCTGATTACCTTGTCTTGTCACTCACTATCATAAAAAAATTAAATTAATTAAAAAAACATACGTAAAATTAAAAAAATATCCTACGAATATTATTTACGATACGATATTTAAGTCGCTTAGAGTTACCTGTAAAGTACCTTAAAAAATTGGTTTTGTAATATTTGTGAAGGATTATTTAATAAGAAAAAAAGGAAAAGAAAAAATGATGGAACGAAGTTCACAGGTTTATACATTCTAGTATAATAATATAGATACGTATATATGTATATACTTATACTACTTAACAAAATTATAACGCGATTTAAATTTGAAGAGAGAAAGGGAATAAGGACAGCTAAAGAAATGGGTATTGAGTAAAGATACGAGATTTGGAATATAATAATAATAATAATAATAATTTGAATTTATACTCTAACAGAACGGGTATATAAGAATATAAGAGAATAACGACGGTATGCATAGCTAAGAACGAACAGCTTAATACAAACATATTCTAGATTCATTAACTTAACACCGTTCAGTGTAAACACAAAAAAGCGCTTAAAAAAGCGACAACATCCGATGCTAAAAATAAGCCGTACCAAAGCTTAAAGCGCAATGCTTTCGCTGCAGCGCGGTCGTAGCGTCGCCCTTGACAACGCAAACCCAGATACTATCGCGTTACACACATAAACATAACGCACATGCATGTAAAGCTACAGCACACATGTTAACCACGCACCGTGTAAGTACAGAATGCAACGCACACATTCATACTCGCGTTCCGATTTCGTGCGAGCTTTTCAATTTTTTTTTTCATCGTTCTTTGTGCGCTCATAAAGAGTTCGTCCTGTGATTCGGGATCTTTTGTCCCGGTGATGACGCAATGGCGCATGATTTTAAAAGTTGACGTCAGTTTTGATCTAAGATCAGCTTTTTAAATATTTCGGCTTACACAAGATATTTATAGTTTCTGGAATAGCAGTTTCAATTGCTTTATAGTGTCTTATCATATTGTATTTGTAGTATATTATCATTAATCATAGTATTAAGTTATCATAATTATATTTAAGTAAGACACTAGTAGTACGACATTGTAATTGTATTTGATTAATTAGTGTAATTGGCTATGAAGTCGTACTAGTTTATAATTATTATAAATGAATGAATCGTTTTAATATATGCCACTATAAAAACCCATAATCATAAGAACTAAGGTATAAATTGTAAAACATATCATTTAAATTTCCTGTTTCATTTGAAAAAAAACATCCTAATTGTCATTTATTATCATTTATTTTAAGCCTTAAAACAAATAAACTAAAATAATATATTATGGCATATAAACTAAAATAAAATAAAAATTAAAACTATATATCGTCGGCCAAGAATAGATAAAAGTATCTTGAAATAGTACATAAATTAATCTTTTCGCTTTTAAGTTTTGCGAATTCACGTTTTCTAACTATACTTCATCAAATCAGGTGCCTGATGGTAAGCATCATGATCGCCCATATCAGACACAGTGCCATCCATTGTTTTAAAATACAAAATTCTGCGCGACACTGCACTGGGCCTGTCACCCTGAGATACAAGTTGGTAACATTGCCCTTCAGACCGGAACACAGTAATGATGGCACATTACTGCTTGGCGGATGAATAACTGACAAAGGTGTAGTACTACACACTACATACAACTATTTCAGTTTTTTTTGTTCAAATATTATACGATTTCCAACGTTTTCATTCGTCGATATAGAGCATATCTACCTAGGTAAATAAACTGTGCGTTGTGCCTTAACTGTTCCCACCGTCTCTCTGAGGAAAGCACTCGAGGGGAAGCGAAAAAAAGTCGAAACGAGTGTGTTGCAATTTACTCTCGCTTTGTACCCCAAACAAAGGACATTTCTTTTGATGTGTGTCCTTTAAATATTGCTGGTGTCTACTGTATTAATGTTCAATGTTGAAACTACAAAAATATTGTCGCTAAAACTATTTATGTGTTATATAAGATAATTCCCGCGATATCACTCGCTGAAAGTATTTTAAAAGTACATACATACATACATACAGTCACGCCTTGTTCCCGTTGGGGTAGGCAGAGACTATTTTTTTCCACTTGCTACGATCCTGACATACAACTTTCGCTTCTTCCACTTTCATCACATTCTTCATGCATGCTGGTCGGTTGTTGGTACTTTTGACCTGGCCTTTCCTTAAGATAACATCAACTTGTTCATGAAAGGTACGTCTAGATCGACCCTTACCGACTTGACCATTCACACAAGGCTAATAAATCTCCTTTGTCAATATCCTTTCGTCCATTCTGTCCACATGTCCGAACCATCTAAGCAATCCTTTCTCCATCTTTGTCATTTTGAAAGTAAATGTACCTATTTTAAATATCTATGCTACCTACACACCAAATTTTAGCACAACCCAAGGGGTAACAAACAAATCTATCTACACCATCTTTCACTGTGGGATGTTATAAGGGTTGTTATTGTATCAAAAAAAATTAATAAAGATTGAAATTGTTACTAAAGTAAATTGAACGTTTTATAAAAATATCCTATTTCTATAAATAATTCCTTAAAAATAAAATCTGTCTAACAGTATCAGAGAAAATAGAAACGTTTTAGATTGAAACACACAAAAATAGACTCTCCCTTAAAATAGTTCAACAGAAATAGAGCGTAGCATAGAACTGATGTACCCTTCTAATAATAGTTTGTTTATATTCTATGGTACTGTTCGGCTGAGTTGTAAAGTCGCTAAAATATTAGACTGATTAAGCTGATGATGTTGTTTAGATTCGATCGGGTTATAGTCGTAAGTTCACGCGCACTTGGAACTTGTTGAAGTTTTGAGCAAATGGACTCAATATCATGAACTTGACTTGTCTTTGATGTTGTGTTCATTTATGCACTAAATAAAATATAATCTATAGTAATATTGTACAGTTTTTGATTTCAACATGATTCATAGGTGTATAGATAGGTACATAGGTATATTAAGGTATTCTTCTCGACTGCTTCGGTGGCGTAGTGTTTCACAAGCGCTGGTTACACTTAGCGATCGTTAAAACGAACAATTTTTGTTCTTTGACTTCCTTCTTATGTGAATTGAAAAAAAAAACGAATGAGGAAGAACATAACGTCACACCTTCTTCCATAGAGGGTAGGCAGAGGTGCCTCTGTGCCTACACAGTACCATAGAAGCTACACCGACACTTCGCCAGTTATATCTTAGCACAGAACAGATTATAATACTACGAATGGACACCGTCATCCGCCCACCAATCTGGTCTTCTTCACCCCGCGAGCGAGATTGAGCTCTCGACTAGCCCCCGTGAGCTAAGAACGCACTTCACGCACACTCTTGCGCGACAAAACTGCATGTGTGCAGTGTCTGTGTAGTAGGTAGTTATATCGCGGCTTTGTGTGGGAATTGAGTCGAAGGTCCGGGGTGTGATTTTAGATCCAATGTAATAGGGGCGAGTCTATAGCCATCTACCGAACACAGTTCCAGATTCCAGTCACTCCAGGCAGTCATTGATAAATACCCATTAGTAAAATTCAATAACACATTGCCTAACCTGGGGTCGTAACCTAACACCAAATATCAGTAGGATTCCGTTCCAGTCTATTGGGCAGACGGCTTAATAGTCGTCTACGTTCCTTCGTCTTCAAAACACGCATAATACCATCATATCAAGCTAAAGGTTGCACGCAGTATCGGGGTCAGGTTACGAGGGTAGTGGGAGGTGGGGGGTGATGACGTCACGATGTTACAGCCACATGACAACGCGATTATCACGCTTCGAGCTTTATCAGGCTTAATGGTGCAAACGATTTGCGAATGCTAGTGTTTGGCACCTAACGATTTATTTATGGAAGCGTTGAACACGGGAAGTGATAAGAATTTGCTTGAATTTAGCTTAAACTGGCATTTACTGCATTCAGGTCGATATTTCTCGTTTTCAAACCGGAAAACGTCATATCGACAACGTTACAAATTGTCAGATTCGCATTATGTCACATTAGAAAAAATTCAAATTGGCACAACGTCAATGCACAAATAGTCACATTCCTACAATGTCACATTCACTAAAGTCTCTAAAACTAAGAGCGGTTTCGCACTACGTCTGAAACGAATCCGTTATTTAGAAGACTGACCGAATTAGGATATTGCTTTTCGCACTACCTCCGATCTAAATCCGTGATCATGGATTTCGGACTCCGACTCGATCCGGACGCAGTGCGCTTCGATACAAATAAAACTATGGCTACTTCGGTCCGTCAATATCGTCTCCGAAATGGAGATTCACGGATGACGCAGAGAAATCGGATGACGGAAATCGTATCTAGTGCGATAACTATCGCACACAGATAATAGTTCTACGACTACTTCGGACCGAATTTCACGGATTCGGATCAGATTCGTTTCGGACGTAGTGCGAAACCGCCCTTACGGTCAATGAATTAAAAAATCAGAGTTTTTAGGGCTAAGCTGAGGATAGAATATAATAAACTTTATTAAAACCAAAAGTAAAAAGATTAGGTTCAAACTTAAAATATTTTTTTTTAAGTTTTCTTTTTGCCTTTTTTTGTATAATTGTGGTACCAATAAAATGTTATCATTCATTCATGTACCTACCTAAAGTAATACTCATTGGACGACAATGGCATAAGCTGCTTTTTCGCTTATAATATGTTTGATGTCCATCCAGCAATCAAAATATAGTTTCATAGTGCGTTAATACTTAGTTGTAAAATTGAATCAATCAGTTTAGGTCTGATAAACATAAGATTACTTAGTGTTTATGAAACTAAATGAGTAAAAATATCTTCAAAGAACGAGCCCTACATTTTCCTTATTCGTTTTATAAAGTGTTTTATTTCACCAACAAAATGTTACAAACTTTCGGCATCGGTTTATTCGCGCCATTGCATCGATTCGCGCGTTCAAAACATGAGCAGCGCTTGCGCGGGGAGGCCGCGTAGGCTCGCAGTAAACATGCCCGCTCGTCGCCCATAACTTCACAATTTTCCACCTTCCTTTATTCGTTCCATTCCGAATTCACATTATCTCCAACATAAAATACCGTTGACATTATTCCAACGTATTTGAATTTTGTATTTTCTTTTTTTTTCACAGATTGGTGCGCGCCGCACGGCTAGCTGCAGCCGCCCGCATACTGCCTCATGCGCCTCTTCAGCTACTCTCTACCAAACGACACAATATTCTTAAACCAAAGCCTCCAGTCATATCTTTCGTTTCGAAAATCTAAATATAAGCACTATTTTTTAAACCTTTTAACGATAAAGCTATCGTAAATAGTATACGCTAACTCCCAAACAGTACAAATTAATTTAAGTCTGAAGTGATCGGTATTTACAATAAGGAAAGCCTTCAAAAATAAAAAGAAATCTACCAACGACCAGTATTTAAACGTTCCAAAATAGAAATCGTTAAACGAGTGCACAAAATATTTTATCGATCGTTAAAATTTAAAACGAACCGAATCCGCAAGCATTTTGTAGAGTCAGCCAAAGATTTTTATAATACGTAGACGTTAATAATATTCGCATAAGTTTAAGTAAAGATTGTGATTAGTTTAGTGTAAACCAGTGTGCCGTATAACCGTAACTTTAAGCGCGTAGTGGACTAGAGTGGACAAGCAGAGTACAAATTACAAGTTCCAGTGCGGTTCCCAGTGTTCAGTACGACTAGACTTTAGAGCTTATTTTTGTAAGTGTCTATGTGCGAAGGCACGATGCGGCACCGTCGTGGCAAGACGTGATGAGCGAGGCTCTCCAAGGCGAGGCGGGCGCGGACGACGCGCACCTACCGCCCTTCTCGTCCTTCGGGGATAGCATGGCCGAGAACGAGCAGCGCATCATCACCGCCGACGCGCGGCTGCTCGACCCCGCGTGGGAGTACTACGAGCGCACTGGCGACACCGTCTCAGTAATAGCTAGCCAGGCTCAGTATCGCCCCTGGGAGTCGATGCCTATCACGGTTAACTCCAAGGACGCCATACTGCGGGCGGGCTTCTCCGCGCCGCTCGACTACCAGACCGTCACGCTGCAGCCGATCCCCAACAAGCTGCCGTCCTTCCAGAGCCAGTTCCAGACATTCCCGGAGACGACCGTCATCCCGGAGACGGGGTTGCCGAGCGTGACGCCGGTGCCTGTGACGGCGAGCCCCACGCCCAGTGCGAGCCCTAGTCATTTAACGCAGCTCACGCAGCTGACGACGCCGTCGTCGCCTGCGCACCTCACCACGCTGGCGCAAGTGACGCCCCTGTCCACGACGCTGACCACGCTGTCGCCGGTCAACGCGTCTACATTCCACACTCTCACCGCGGTCAACGCGCGGAGCTACCCGATAGTACCGGCTCCCTTGCAGGCGAGGGAGCTGGCGCCCGCCGGACAGACTTACATAGACGACCGACACATACAGCTCTATCAGCCCAATATCGCCACTATCAATGCATTCCCGACACAAAATGGTATCTTACACCAGAACGGGACTCTCCTCCATCAGAATGGGAGCATTATCCAGAACCTCCAAAACCCGACGGTGGTGCACGTTTTGAAAAACGAGCCTTTCGACATGAAGTCGCTCCAAGACAAGTACACGCCGAACGGGTTGCATCATACCAACTTCCAGAACCCGATGTTGATCGATAACGGGTACGAGAAGAAGACGAATGGTTTCGGAACGGGCGCGTCTCCTACGAGGTCAGACTTTCGAAAGAAGGAGCGACGGAAAATGAGGGCGAACAGTTCGGAATCCGATTGCTCTAACATGGAGGTGGGATCGGAGAGCAGCGGGCAGGTGGCGGCCGTGTCCTCCACGGCTGGCTTCAAGTCGCCGCTGCATGGCGTGCCACCAATGAACACCGGACCCATGGAGCTCGACGATATCTCCAGTGAAAAACAGGTGAGTTCCATCAGTTTCCCGTTATAGATTAAGTTTAGAAATTTATCTGATGAGCGACTAATTAGTAATCTGGATTTTAACTTAACCAAACAAAGAGTTTCTTTATTTACATCCTCCTGCCACGTTCCGTGAAATGTATCGGCAAACAATGAGCACAAAATGATGTAGCCACTACCCACGTACATATAGGAATGTTCAAAGAGAACACAATAAAATCGCGAACGACAACTAATCTCCCTTCCCACGAATTGGCGAATTGCGTAAACAAGCCGCCCGGGAATAGCGAAAAGCCGACTGTATATTCGACGGAAGATATGAGAATTCCCTGAATTTTCATTCGAGTACACGGCGCAGAAAGTGGATATTCGAAAGCGGCCGAAAAAGCGAAAGTTTCGCCGTAATTTCACCTTTTATTATTCGGGGAGCAGTTTTTATTCCCGGTCTGAGTTTCGGAACGGCCGAACTCTCTGTCTTCGCGGCTATAAATTTAATAGTTAGCCGATTCTCTCGCTCCGTCGATAAATTAACTTCCTCTCTCGTTTAAAACACAAATTAAAGTCTGGCGATTTACGCGTGTCCTGCTTAGAAAATTTTATGACTGAAATTTGGGTGAATGCAATTAGACGGCAGTTAGGAGGAGGCTAGGCGTTAACGAACTTGCGAATTAATTACGTTACAATAAAATTAAGACTCGCTATACTTAGTAGATACGGCGCAGTAACTTGCTAGGGAAAGCTGCTTATTACAGGATATTTATAAGACACTTTGTTTTCTTAGTCGAAAAATCTCTAGCTTTTATAAATGCATTATAGTTAGAAGCTCTTTTCTAACAATTTTATGTCATGTATTAACGTCGTTAAATGGTCGTTCGATTCAAGAATGTGTTTTTCTTACGAAGTCAAGGACCTTTAAATGAAACCTATTACAAAATAACAAAATAGTTTCGCGTAGAGTCTAACATCTCAAGTACTTTGTGTTTATTTTTGCAGTTGCAATAGTTACGTATTTGGAATGAGCTAGTAATGGTGAACGATGTTATCGATGAATCTATGGATCTTCATCAAAGTTTATCAATCGATAATACTATTATAATCGATTGATAAACTTTTTCACGCCAAAACTACTGAATCGATTAGGCTGTAATTTAGGCGTAATTAGAAAGAGTAACAAACATCCATCCATCCATCCTTCCTCACAAACTTTCGCATTTATAATATTAGTAGGAAGTAGGATTTAACCCAGTGTTTAGTTGTTATCATCGGCTTTATTACGTTAACCCATGAACTTGCAAATGAGGCTTAAGTTTTGAGTAAATACTTGTAGGAATATTAAATTTTTAACAAACTTTAAAGAAAACAAAAATGAATCAATATTGATTACTTAGTTTAGAATATGAAACAGTATCTTTCAATAGTCGTTTCCCAAAGTTCTAACATTAATTAGACAATGATCGATACATCGAGATATCGATTTGAGATGTCAATGAAATATCGTTGCGTTAAGAACATCTCTAGATTCAAGAGCAGGTGTATCAAAGGTGTTTAGACAAGGAAACACTGACATTTATTGTGTGAAAGAATGTCGCTCAGTCTGGACTATTTACTTTTCTATTTAGATACGTTTATAATTATCGGTCTAGGTATACTCCATTACATGGTATTTATTAAAAAGAATGTCGTATAGGATGAGATATTTTTAGAAACACGCGTGGTATGAAAACTAAGTTGATAAATAATTATAATCAGCTATTAGACGTCTAAAATTAAGGCCCCTGTATACATTCGCGTTTAGTAGTACTGAGGTTGTAGAGGTAGGCCTCTTTTGCAGGGGCCGCCTGGGGAAGTGCCACACCTTAGCCAGTTATTCATCCGCCTAGCAGTAATATGCTAACATTACTGTGTTCCGGTCTGAAAGGCAATATTACCCGAGATATTACTGGGCATGACGAGTTTCAACAACTAATATCACACGGTGACAGGCGCAGTGCAGTGCCGCGCAGAATTTAGAATTTTAAAACACTGGTTGGCACTGTGTCTGCTATGGGCAATCATGATGCTTACCATCGGGCACCTGATTTGCTCGTCTTGTCACTCACATTTACTTTAAAAAGTCAGCATTGATCAGCATTTACTCGATGTCTTAGGTGCCGACGAATTTCTATAGAATCGCGTTTAAATAATATAATACACCTATTGACATCTTTTATAATATTTTGGCAACACAGCCATTAATTACCACTATACTTGCAGCGCTAAAGCCTCTATTACATTTATTATCGTATATTAATATTGATTGTCCGCAACGACATCGGTATCGGTAGGCGATCCTTAACAATACCTCACTGAATCGTTTCTCGATAACGATTTACGTATGTGTACAAGAGGCTAAAGGCGGTCGCTCTTCCATACATTAAGTCCATTTAGTCCAAAACGAAATTTCCCAAATATGGAGGAAGACAGAATAATTTTCCACTCAGTTATTTGTGGTTGGTTCTTGATATGGATTCAATTTGCGTCAAAACATAATTTGGTTTAAGAATACCGTTAGTAAAGTTTTTTTCTTATTTACAGAAAAAAATTAAAATAATCTTAAAATATTTTTTTTCTAAATACACACAAATATTAAAACCATATTATTTTCTTCAACCTATATATTTTGGCGCAAATAAAGGCCAGATCAAAAACCAGCAACAAACAATTGAGGGGAAAATTATATTCTCTTCCTCCATTATAATAGGGAAATTTAATTTTGTTTGGAACCGACCTCCATAAGAACGCCTCGCAAGCAGTTGCCTGCCGTTTTGCTTTCAAAAGCTTCATGTGACTTTGACTAGGCCATGAATATTTTATAAAATTCATCTAATATATTTTTTAAATAAAACACGCGCTAAGTACTTTTAGTGAATAAACACATTTAGAACCTATTCGACCGGCATAAAGTTCAGTTTACATTGTCAAAAAGCTATTACTCATTACGAGAGTGAGTCAAAGGGAAAATCCGTAAGTTCGAGGAAATGCGAACGAAGCGACAGGAAAAGCGGAAGACTGAATATTTGAATAGATTTATGTCCACGTGGATACGGTATCAGAAAATATGTGTTTGATCTACGATAACAAGTTATAGAGATATATATTGTAATATGAATACTGATCTGGATTTTTCGCGATATTCTGGACTTTCTTCTATGATAGGTTTTTTTTATGATAGTGAGTGACAAGACCAGCATATCAGGTGCCTGATGGTAAGCATCATGATTGCCCATATCAGACACAGTGCCACCCAGTGTGTATACCTTTAAAATATTTTTGTGTAAACTGGATTCGAAAAAAGCGCCAAAAACATACCATAACATACACATTCACACCTTTTTCCCGAAGGGGTAGGCAGAGGTGTACCCAGGTCCCATAGTAGATACACTCACATTTCGCCAGTATGATGAGAGATTTTCATTAGAGATAATTTCTAATGAAAAATCCAATATTTAACACTGCCTGACCTGGGGATCGAACCCGGGACCTCTTGATTGGCAGTCGAGCATGCGCCCTCTACGTGCGTACTAAGCGTGAAAATTATAGGTTTTATCCAAATTACAAGTATAAAGATATTCTCAAAAAGTGGAGACCAGAGAATCGTCAGGTTTGTTTGAAACCATACAGTAATTAATAAAGTTCAATATATAATATGTACTCTCATTATAGGTATTTATCATAATTCCTAGGCTTAGAACTCATAGGTCATCGTCATTAGTTCCACGCAAAATTTTCGCATAAAAACTAGTCAAAAGAACTGTAATAATGGCTTTGCGCTTTTAATTAAGGCTTAATTCAAACTGCATTTCAGTATCACATCATAATAATAATAATATGATAAAAATACTTAGGTTAGAAGCATTCCACATGTCCTAGAAACCAATGACCTAAGCACCTGTTTATTTCCTATTTAGAAACTTGAAGTCCTATTAAAAAATAAAGTCCTTATAAAAGTCCATCTGCCCCGGACATTACGATTGAACATAAGTAATATTATAGTAGAGTAAAATTGATGAGTCTTGTTAATGACAGCTGATTTGCTACGGTTTTATTAAATTAAAATTGTGCTTAGTTGGTTCGTTGGTTTAATTGGACGAGTGGAAATTAGATTGAATAAGTTCGCAGACAGTTTACTGCTTTTCAATTTTAATATAATTTTAATTTGGGCAATGATCAATAATAATAATAATTATTATTATTTGACTATTGTTTTCTGTGTCTACGAATCTTTCGTCAATAGCCCGTAAACGAAGACTTATTAAATATAAAAAAGTCGCCTTTGAATTTAATTAACTTTTTCCAACTCGTGGATAGTTTCATAATAATAAATAATTTGTTATTAGCCGTCAAGACTATAATAGTACGCTTACAATAGTACCGAGAACTGAAAATAATAATTAATTTATATAGCTTAAAAAAATAGTAGCTCCCTTAAGTTGATTTCTCTTCAACCAGAAAGGACCTATTTCCGTTAGAATAAAATTTAACATCACATACTCCGTATTTGAATATTCGTCAGCTGTTGAATTTCCGATCCCGGCCGAAGATAGCCGAACAAAATTGCGCGAAATAATGGCGTGTCGTATCACAGCTGTTACATTTTTTATTCTACTGAATATTATTCGTTGTTCATGGAAAAGCTATTTGCATACATATTAGCTGCCAATTTCTATGTTATAAAGGAGAATATGGTTTTATATAAACTAGGGTCTCGTTCGTTTGAACATTATGATAATTCAATTTAGTTAGCTGTCTCTAAATTCCTGTTTAATGCATTAAGCTTTATTGTAAGGCTAATAATCTTATCAGATTTTTTATTATATAAAATATAATATATTAGAAAAGTTAACCCAATGAACTGTAAAATCCCTTTCGAAACGCACAAAACTTTACGAGTTTTGATTAATATCAATCTTGCACAAATGTTTGAACTGGCCAGGAATCGAACCTGAGACCTGTTGTTCACAATGCAGGGTCATACAAAATGAGCCAACCGATCGATAAAAAAAAGTAAATAAAGTAACTTCGTATCATTTGTCATTACCGCGAGTAAGTACGGCTCGCTCGGAATGAATGCGCTTACGCAGACCGAAACGAGTCATTACATCGCGTCAGAAATTGTTGTCTGGATCGTAATTGTAATATTGGCCTTAATTTGCCAAACATTTAACTTATTTTTACTTTTTTCAACTTACGATAATTGTTTATTTATTGCGAGTAATATGAGCTTAAAAGAGCACTTCTGCAGTTGTATTTTATAACTTGTAAAACATTTTAAAAAGATTACTTATATTCCTAATATATTTGCCTGGAAGAGATCGCTTTGAGCGATGAGGCGCCTATTGTTAAACGTTTAGTAGTTCATTTTTAATGTTTGTTATTTTTTTATATTGTGATAGCAATAAAGGGTTATCTATTCTGTCTATTCTATATAAAATATCAGGAATGTTTTTTTTTATGATAGTGAGTGCACAGACGAGCAAATCAGGTGCCTGATGGTAAGCATCATGATTGCCCATATCAGATACAGAGGCATCCAGTGTTTTAACATTCAAAATTCTGCACGGCACTGCACTGCGCCGGTCACTCCGAGATATTAGTAGTATAACCAATTTTGGTTCAAACAGTTTTATGTTCTTTTTCGAAAAAAAAAAGCAATATTCTTACCTATGAATTAGAAAGAAATTCCTAAAATCAATAATTATTAACTCAATAACAAACAATAGTAGAATCTTAACAGTAATAACTTTATAACTGACTTATTTCGCGGAACATTAAAATACAACACAAAAATGCACCATTAACTTTTTGTCCCGTTTAATTTCGGTCAAATAATGTCAAAACAAAAACATCAAAGTAACGTGCGAAAATCGCACGCATCGTTCATAAAATCAGATAGTGTTGCAATAACGGTAAAAACTCGAACAAATTCCGATGTTTCGACTTAATGACATAATATTGCTAATTATAACGTTTAAATAAAGCGAGTGACATGGCTACTTCGTTTTAAAATAAAACACTAGGGTTATTTGCAAGTACAGTTATAATACATATAATATTATTATGGCTCGTAAATTTTTCCTTTTGTTATAAAAATAATATTATTAAAACCCCACAAAAATAATTACCCATGCTTCGATACTTTGTTTAGATTGTAATTACGTTACTCTTTTATTTTTTATGATTGTAAGTGACAAGACGAGCAAAACAGGTGTCTGATGGTAAGCATCATGATTGCCCATATCAGACACAGTGCCATCCAGTGTTTTAAAATTCAAAATTCTGCGTGGCATTGCACTGCGCCTGTCGCCCTGATTATTATTTCATGGAAAATCGCCGTTATCAACAGAAAGTTCGCTTAATCGCACATTCTCGACAGAAGTTTGATAATTGCAACAACTTCGACTTTTACACGTGTATTTTGGGTTAAAATCGTCTTCATATAATTTCTAAAATCCTAATTCTTCTTATTGATATTGATCTTCTAATATTGATCTCCACAGACGAAAAAGAAGCGGAAACGCTGTGGAGAATGCATCGGGTGCCAACGTAAAGACAACTGCGGCGACTGTGCGCCGTGTCGCAACGACAAGTCGCATCAGATATGCAAGCAACGACGGTGCGAGAAGTTGACCGAGAAGAAGGTAAGATATGTTATAATATCTCTAGATATCGGAGGAAGAATGAAGTGGAGAAAGACCTTACGACACTTGAAGAAGGTGGCAAGAAATCGCGCAGATGAAATTGAAAAGAAGAAACAGGACGTAGAAAGAAATGGTTACTTAATGTGATAACATAATTGATAGCAAAGATATAGAGTTATTTTATACGTATGTGAAAAGGGAAAGATAGTAACTTTAGACTTTAATGATGACTAAGTACGACAATAAAATGTTATTGAATTTAAACATTTATAATTCTAAATGATGCAAAAGTCACACAGAAGAAAAAGCTTTTATACGTATTCCATAATAATCTCACATACATTAGTTCAAAGTAAATAAAATCAAAGGTATACAAGCAATATACAAGTTATAATTAAAACACGAGACAAGGACAAAGGTATTACCATAAAACGATCATAAAAACATCGCAACGAAATTAATAATCCGTGAAAAGAACGTTCGCACTTTTCTGGAATACGTTCATATAATAGCATTCCATGCCTATCTAAACAGATGTAGGTATTAGGTGTTAGTAATATCATTTTTCTTAATATTACAAAGTTTCTTATTTAACTAGATCTCTTAGGATGAATTGCACTATTTAACTTTCACAATAATTTTAATGCTTGACCGTTCCTCAAATCTCCAGTTTTTTGTTTACGGGGCCGGTGTGCCTTTATTGAAAAGAGACTAAACAATTCCTATAGAGCTACCTACTTACTATCTACTTTAACTAGGCTTCTATAGGAAATAGGTAAAAGGTAAATATGGTATATGTGTACATTTTACCGAAGGGTTCATTTCACTAAATACACTATGCCATAAAGCACTTCGAAAATCCACATCTAATCTAAAGGTGTACCTATCTATAGTACATCTCTGCCTCTGCCTAACCCTTCGGGGTTAAAGCGTGAGGTTATGTCATTATGATCAATATCCAGAACATGTCATTTCAATTGATCACCTATTGATAAATAAATACACACGCCTATATACGATACCTCCACGATAGGTCATTTGATAGAGTGCCACGCCACGCGTGGAGTGAAAGGTGCGGGTTCAAGTCCCGCTGGGTAAAATTGTTCTTCCCATATTCATATTGTATTTCACGTGAATAGACTATAAGCTTAGTCTATATATTTTTTTAATATGTCAATTGAGTCAAATAAATACGAGAAAATATTAATTGCTTATCGACTCCCACTAAAAATCTCGCCGAAAAAGGCAATATCCAAATTTTTATTAGAGCAATGAATAAAATAGGTGGTTATTCTTTCCCTCAGTGAGTTGTTGATTCCATTACGATCCCGAGTAAGGAACAATTTTTTGTAAAGTATTCATCTGAGACAAATTATTGGGAAATTTCTCGTGTTTATGTAAATTTGGATTTGGGAACCTATATTTAGTATTTTATTCAAAGTGTTGTAAAATTATTTTGTTGATGGTAAGTTGGTATATTCGTATTAAAACAAAAAGGCACTTCCCTCATAATATTATGTATAGTCACGACGCTAAATAATGGGACAACTTCCACACACGGTCTTCTAATCCCAAACTATTCAGAGCCTGTACTACGGTAACCATAAGACTGATATACATACTATTACAATATTCATACTTATAACACCCAGACACAAATGAAGCAGACGCTTAGTGCTCTGATTGTACTTACCTACCATATACTTAATTATCTAGACACACGGTGTGTCAGCCTTTTTCGCAAAACACCGGCCGTGGGTTATACTTGTTAGACGAACCATTTCGGCCCACTTTTGGCCCCCACAAAATTTAAATCTAAGTATACAACGCTAAAACGATATTCATGTTTTTCCTTCTCAAATCAATCAATCAATCAAATATTTTATTTTGCCAGAATACACATACATTTTAACAGGACCTTAAATAACTAAAAGTCAGTGTATTCAGCCTGCAAGCAGGCGTGCAAATATTTTAGTCATGAGTCATGATATTCATTATTCTTGTGTCAATTATAATTAAACAATACATTAATGTCAGAAAGATTGCATAATATACATTTCGTTTAGTTTTTCTCTATAGTATATAGCTTTTATAATATAGCCCTGTACTATATCTCTGAATGCTCAATAATAAATTATGATGGTAACGACTTTTAAATTAACTCTCAAAGAACAAAGCCGTAATAAAAGATAGGATGCCTTTTAGGCGCCGAAAAAACTTTTCTCCAGAAGCTATCTACCCGACTTAATTTACGATTATAAGTTACCGGCTTCGAGTAACTTGAGCAAATTAGTTTTAAAACAAGCACAGTAAAGCTTTTGGGCTGAATTGGGGATACGGCTGTTTAGTTCTCGATTCTCGAATTAGGTTCCTTTGTTTTAGATGTGGTTGGATGAACACTGAACTCTGATAGTTTAAGTCTCTACTGAAATTCGATCGAGTTTTGAGGCTTCCGCTTTTTAAAATTTTTTTTTAAGTAACATTGGTTTTTCATGACAGTTATGTGTCGTATTATTATAGCCTAGCAAATCTAAGAGGTACCGCTTGACAGTTATAATTTAGCTTTGTTTAAAGCATTTCAATTTATTTTTATTATATTTAGTAGATAAAATTCGTAATTCCGTGGTTTTACGGCGAAGGCGAAGACATCGTGTGAGTTACGCCTAAGTATGCAGTTATTTCTTCCCTATCAAAGCTTGAAAAGTTGAAAAGTCAAACGGTACTTCATAGATTTGCTGGGCTATAGTAGGTAGCATTAGTAGATAGCAACAGAAAGGTACAAAGGAAGGGAAGGTACTTATCTCTACCACATAGCACTATGGAGGTAGCTTGTTTTATTACAATTTTAACTAATATCACACCCCGGACACTCGACACAATTGCCATGCAATAGTCACGATATAAGTAGGTACCTACTACACAGACACTGAAAACATTATGGAGTTTTGTACACGCGCAAGAGTCTGCGTGAGCTGATTTCTCAGCGAAGCGGGACTCGTGGAGAGCTCAAGATTGGTGCGGGCGGATGACAATGTCCATTCTATAACGTAGTATTATTATCTGTTCTGTGCTAATATGTACGTTACGCAACATACTAAGCTCTCGTATGTAACTACTAATAAATCTTCATCTCTCTATATATAAAAAAATCTAAGTCCTGACTGACTCACTCACTCACTTATAAACCCTTGACCTAGAGAGCTCAAATTTTGCACATAAGCTTCCTTTATGATGTAAACAATGGATGACAAAGGATTAGTTTATACGCGAGTAAAGTCGCGATAATATTATACAGCAATTATCTACGTATTTGATAGTAAACTGCTTGATTTCTCTCTTTACAAATTTTGCTTCAACATCTCGATTGAGCTCTATCATACATACTCGTATGTCGCAAATTGTTAATATAAAGTTATGTGATAATACAACTTTTAAATGTCAAATCACGAAATTCAGCTGCGTTTCGTGTGCCACCTTTATTTGGACACCCGTCTTTTATTTTTTTGTGTGTAAGTAAAGTTCACATGTGGATATGAGCACGCGTCGGTGGCAGCGTGCGGGACAGATGGCGCATGCGCGTGCTCGGCCAATCAGGGCCCGCCGCGAGCGAATGTAACGCCTCTAGGATTTTATCGATTTTATCTGATCGACTCAGTGTCGGGAAAAGGTGCTGGGCATAATATCGATTTCTTATCGAATGCCATTGTTAATGGTAAAGTAGCAATTTGTTGTTAAAACAGTCAGCAAACTCCTCAGATCATACAAACCTTGTTTGAATGATCTGAGTTAAACTCTCTACTGTTAGGCCGCAAAGGTTTTTCATGTATTGTACAATAAATTGCTAGAAAATTTACCTACTTAACCATTTCTAACTTATACCTACGAGTACCTACCTAATCTGTTAAGGTTTTGTGTAAATTGCTTGTATAATATGACGCTGAATTTTGAAGAGGTGGGAATGAATGGCCAAGCCAAGTTCCGGAGAACTACTAGTTCAATTAAACCAAAAATGACATTAAAATTGTTATCTTTAAATAAAGAATTTTGAAATTTGAAAAAGTAGATTTTCCTATTATGGTATGCGATACGTTAACCAACAGAGTTAGTTATATGCAGAATCCCTCTTAAAAATCTTTTTAACTATATTCACTGATGCTTCCTGTGCGAAGCCGGAGCAAGTTGCTAGTATGATATAAATAAAAATACTAAGAGGTTTAGGCACTAGAAAACTAGCTTAGATGTTTCATATTTCATCCCCAAAATGTACCCGAAAAACAAAATATTTATTAATAGTTTATTCATTAAAATGACGCTAGAATACTTTATTAATAGGCTCATAATTCAGTCTAGGCTTTTGTTTACGACCAAATCTAGACAAAACAAATTATCTAAGATTAATATCCTAGAGTACTAAGTCTGCCATCTATGTTGATAAAAGGTAACTTTTATAGCCGACAATAATTTATAAGTTAAGAAATATTGTGTTTGTTATTTATTAAAATGTAAGTAAACAAGTAGAGGAGATTTCACTGATATAATGGTCCGACTTCGACGGTTAGTCCCGCTATGCTCTAGTCCCGTTAGGCTCGACTCGAAAAATACCTACGAAAAAGTTTCTCTGTGTACGCAATTCTTTAATTCTGCGTTAACAATGGTAGCTATTTGTGAAATCTCCATGTACTTACCTATCAAAATCGAAGTCTTGACTGACTGACTGCCACACTTGGACTTAGCTGAAATTTTGCACATAATGTTTCCATTATGGTGTAGACAAGAAATAAGAAGGTAGTTTAATTCATTATGTATTATCTAATTTACATAAAATATTTGTAATATATCAAGGAACAGTTGTTAAGTAACCTAATTGAGGAACAGATGTTTTTTTTTAATTTCTAGAGCTAACCTCCTCAATGTTATAATATGGAATTTATTTCATCATCGTCAAAAAACTCTGCCTTAATTATAATTTTTGTATAAAACTATTTTACGATTTAATCCGTAGATAATTGCACTAAAAATAGAATGGTAGGATAAAATGTAGTTATACAATGTAGCATAACCGCTCTTGTCATAAACAACAAAATTACAAAGTTGTCAAAAGTGCGTCGTAAAAGAAAATCGATTCCAAATTCTCCCGAAGAATAATAGTGTTTTAAATTAAGGCAAACAAAGCTACAATAAACATAATCAAGAAACAAGCTTGTTTATCTTTCTGTCTTTATTTTAATAGCTTTTTTGTTTTGTTCAATATCATGCTTTACCTTATTTTAGATAATCGTTATTTTTACCAGAAAATTCGTTTACTTTATATTAGAGGTAAAAATATAAATTCGACACTTGGCAGAATTTTTATTGATTGTTATTTTATCGATATTTTCATGAAAATGTGATAGAAACACATATTTAAAAAATATTGCTTGAAAGTGTGTTAATAATTTGAAATTATGTTCTTGGTGTTGCCAACTGCAACTTTTTTGTCTTTATTTTGAGTACTGTTAGTTAGTTAGTTAATATCTCAGGGTGGCAGGCGCAGTGCAGTGCCGCGCAGAATTTTGAATTTTAAAACACTGGGTGGCACTGTGTCTGATATGGGCAAATCATGATGCTTACCATCAGGCACCTGATTTGCTCGTCTTGTCAACACATTGTCATAAAAAAAAGTATCATTACATTGAATGTATATTTACATTGAACTACTGTACCTATTACATAAATAAAATAATAGTTTTTACGACTTTATTGTAATTTTGTCCAATAAAGCTGTTTGAGTATAGAATAATCGTGATTGATGATACTGAAATTACTTTCTTGTATCTATATTCTATTTAAATAACAATTTTTATGTTCCTATTGCGAGCTAAGCCGCGGACCGACATGGCAAACTGTTCCAAGTTCTCATAGTAATAATAATTTATAACAAAAAATGTGACCAAGTCGGCCTTCTATACCTTATTATAACTTTGTGACAAAAACGTCAGCTTCAAATCGCCAGATACGTTCGAAGTTTTAATCTTTGTGTAACCAGCTTATCAATAAAAAAATCGCGTTCAAAACCGAAATCCTTAATAACACGTGAACGAGTCCACCCACAGTGGCGCGGCGACGATTATAACGGCGAGTTTACACTTTTGATTTTTTCTTTTTTTCGTAGCGGCACACGGCACGCGCCAAGGGCCAAGGGCCCGGTCGGTGATTCAGGGTTCTCGGACGGCAGATGTCGGCACCGCTTTTTGTGCTATCAGCTGACGTAACGGGCACAAATCGACTTGTTAATGATGCATCTTGCATGTAATATGTGTAACAGGATCGTTGCGTAATTGTTTTTTTTAATTGTGTGCGGATAATATTTCGTTTTCATTTGTTTTTATTTTGCAATGAAAACTTGTTTTCTTTAGGATAAAATTAAAAAGCATCGTCCCTTTTAAAAGCATTTCAGTCTGAGGAACTGAAAACTGAACTTTGACAAATCTTTCTTCAGCAATACGGTTGACCGTTAATAGCAATATATTAGCAGATATTCCGGGTTATGAGTTATGCTACTCCGCTCCACATATATTATGTACGCCAGTATGTAGTTTGTGACAGTATGTAGCTAGTAGAGTTCAAATTAGAATGAAGTTTTATGTCCAAATGCGTTTATATTGGAGTGTTCGAAAACAAACAGGATGCGAGTCAGACTGTTTATTTACAAGCTGTCTTTATAAATATTACCATTTAAGGTCAAAATCGCGAGTGTAAAATATACAGTTTTGCTGTAAATTAATCTGCCCCATCCATTGGTTGTCTGGAAGAAATCACTTATTAGCGATAACACTGCCGCTTTTATACTTTGCGCAACGGGCTATAGAGCTCTAGGGTACTTTCCGTTGACCTCATGATGAAACATTTCATGATCAGGATCATGAAATTTAGCAAGAAGCAAGAACTTATATTACAAGTAACGAAAAAGTCCAAACAGAAAAATAAAAAAAAAAAAGCATTTCTTTACGAACATGTTTGTAAGTATGGCTACACTATGGATACCTACCATGGTATACCTTAACAATTTATAATCATCTCATGGTAGGTACTTTGCATTATTCAATAAAATAACCATAAAAATAAAGTTAATAATCAGCTTTACAATAAAAGTTTAAAGGGGCCTCTCCATGTTGGACGAAAAATGGTCTCCGTGTACGCCTGTCAAAAGACCTTGTTTTCGAAGAAATTAGGTTAATAAATTATATTCATAAATTATATTCATAAACAAATAATAATTAAATGTAAATTATACATTCTTTGTAAACTATACACTGATAAACTTACTAATCGTGCGGCTCCATTGCACGTATGAAAAAGTTTGAAATAAAAAATATCCAGCAAACAGTAAAATGTGTTCACATTTTGTTTAGATTTTCCATTTAGAACAAAAAGCTTATTGTTGTGAATAGACATTTATATTAGAAAACACCTCACGGTAAAAAAAGTAATGAAAATAAATAGAGTGCGGTATTTTTTTCCGCCCTCATTTTCTATACAGCTTTGCAAAGCTCACATAGAGAGTTAATTTAAATAATTAAATTTAAATTCTAAAGCTATTTCTAATTATTAAATTATTTATTATTATTATAAGCCTGATCTGTCCCACTGCTGGGAAAAGGCCTCTCTACCCTCGATTCACTTTTGGTTCGTGAGGATAAAGGTTTGGACGTTTAACCCACCACGCTTGTCCAATGCGGGTTAATGGGTGTGTGTGCAGAGAGCCTTTAGGCTCGAATGTTGTAGGTGCGTAGTACTCAATTATCAAATTATGTTGTTAAAAAGTAGGTTTTTTATGACAGGGAGTGACAAGACGAGCAAATCAGGTGCTTGATGGTAAGCATCATCATTGCTCATATCAAATACAGTGCCACCCAGTGTTTTAAAATTTAAAATTCTGCGCGGCACTGCACTGCGCCTGTCACCCTGAGTTATTAGTTGTTGAAACTCGTCATGCCCAGTAATTTCGCTGGTAACATTGCCCTTCAGACCGGAACACAGTAATGTTTGCACATTACTGTTTGGCGAATGAATAACTGGCAAAGGTGTGGTACTTCCCCACGCGGCCCCCTGCAAAAGAGGCCTTCCACAAAAATTATTAAATTAAATTGTCTACGTTTAGTCAAGTGACAAGGTCTCTTATTATTTAAATAGAACAAAGATGAAGAACAAAGATGATCAAAATGATAAATTAACCAGTCCCAGTAATGTAACCTGTCAATGTAAAACATAACATAACATACATTCACGCCTTTTTCCCGAAGGGGTAGGCAGAGGTGTACCCAGGACTCAGTCCCATAGTAGATACACCCACATTTCGCCCGTATGTTATTCATTCCTGTCAATGTAATGTAGTCAAAATCAGAATTTCGTTTATAGCATTCGTTTATATCAACGCCAAAACAATATATACACTATTAATTTCAAATAAAAGTTGATTAAGGGCCAAGTCAACCTAAACATTATAATTTTTATTTTATTCCATAGGTCAAATAATAAAATCTTCAATATGCTTGAGTATTTTATTTTTATAACACCAATTATTATAATTAAATTAATAAGCAACTGTTTTACTAAAATTATAAAAGGGCGTCGCCATAATACTTTACCTCACTATATTTACAGTTTCGTTTCATTTCATTTATTAAAATCAAATTATAAATTAAATGGCGATAAGAAGAGCGATACTATGTTTGTGAACATTGTTGCGAATATCATTCTCTACCCGGCAATATTTATATGATTATATATATAAATGAGAGTATAAGATTTTCTGTGCCCAGCTTCCTTGGACTCCAAGCCACGCCTTTGACTTATACCTATATGATAGGTACATGATTTATGCTATAGTAATTACTAGCGAACTTTCAGTCATTTATATTAGGCAAGTTACGAATATATAAGTGAAAATTAAACATACTGACCCTACCATCCTTATACATTTATGAGAACATCATATATGTGCGTAAAAATTTACATAAATTCAAATTAAATAGTGACCTTCATAATTTTAATACTAGGAATAAAGACGAAATAGCTGTACCTAGCTTTAGATTATCTAAAACAAATAAAAAGACATTCTTAGGAAATTGTGTACGTTTCTATAATAAAATCCCAAAAGAGATAACTGGGCTCTCAGAGGGTAAATTCAAAACCTTTATAAAATCTACTTTACTAAAGAAGGCTTATTATAAAGTCAACCAGTACATAGAGGACAAAGATGCCTGGAAACTTCTGCATAGCCGCCTCGCGGCACCTTCAAAGAAAACGAATGTAACCAAACCAAATATTGTAAAACTATCTGTTGAAATAATTAAGCCCTACAAGTTTCTTGTGCGTTCTTCTTGTAGAGGTATCTTTCCGAACGCACGGTAGACTCAGTACTGTATCTTTATTGACGTGCAAAAGTGTCAGATTATGACCTATTTGAATAAATCTGTTTGAGTTTGAGTTTGAAACATTAACATAAAATAATAAAATTTAATTGAAATTTTTATTTGGCTGAAGACAATTTTGTGCATGCAACCTAGTTTTATTTTTAACCGAAAGGTGCATCGGGATTTATTTTTAATTTTTAGTGGAGATGTCTATTATTCAGCCCGTACGATTTGGATCGTTCAAGTTTTTTTGAAGCATAGCGCGGTGCCGCACGACAGCTGCACTCGCTCGTAGTTCCTCAGTTTTTGTCGTCCTTCCGTCTACAGTTTTAAGTTTAATCCTCGTTTTTACTATCATAGATTTTTAACTTTTAACGTTTAGTTTGTAGAAGTAAGATAGGAATGTTCATCATTTTTAAAAATAATTTATTGTTTTGTTTATTTTCATTTATTTATCGTATAATTGTGAAATTTTATGTAGATGCTTAGATTATAATAATTTAAAAATGTTACTTAATTTAATAAAAATACAAAGGTATATTTATCGATTTTTAGGAACCTCGTTATCTTATTATTCATTTTGAAAATAGATGAAAGCCTGAATGTAAAATATTACACCCACTCTTTAAGTTGCTAGTTATATTTGTATAATCTGCTCTTGGACTAAATTTAGTCTTATTTAGATATGGTTTTTTAGCAAAATTTGTATATTTTTTTTTATTACCGCGTATCGCGTACCTATCACCTGAACCTGTCAAAATTTTGACAAGCGTATAAAATGACACATAAAGCCGGCACAACATGGCGGCATCAAAACTTGCTCCGAATAAAACCTCTTCAGATAGGATTATAAAGCTGTGCTCATTGAAGTATTGTAAAACGGCGGTTGTGAACTGGTTTGGGGCATCTGCATAAACTAAACACGGGTTCTCTTCTGTTATTTTAAAGATTAATATAATACCTTAAATGGTACCTCTAAATTAAAAAATTATATCACTCTAATTTGTAGTGTTTTTTTTTAATTTGTTTCATTACGTAATTTTGTTTGCAAATAGTAAATTTTTATGTATAATTGTGTTGTAATTTCTTGGGTTTTAACGACTATAAAACGTTAGGTATAACTTCTTATTTAGTTAAATTTAAATAAATAGGTTTACGCAAGAAATCCGTTATAAAATGTTCAATTAACAGGTAAATGTTATGTTAGTTAACGACCAAAATCAAATCTTTATAAAATTTAAAACCTACATTGTAATCTTATAGAAACATTATAAATTCGCGAGCGGCCCAAGGCCCGTAGCTTGCAACAAATCAATACTTTTTCCTAGCGAAGCTACCCCATTGCACGCAACTAATTCATACTGGCTAGAACGCGGTATATAAATAACTACGACCTCTTTTCTTCTAGGGTTGTCGCGAAAGGATATAATTTATAATATAAAAAACTTGGTGAAAATTGTAATTTTTTAATTGTAATATAAATTATAGGTAAACTATTTCTTAGGCGCAAAGTATGCGCGATATCCAAAAAAACACTTCATTTAATTAGTACCTAACCCTTATGTTACTATAAAAATGGTTTATTTTATATCTTACTAAGTACCTACCATGTTTATAAATTAAAATTAAAATATCAATTTAAAATTAATAAAAAACATAAGTTTCGTTGAGTAATAAAATATTTTCAATATTATTATAAAATTAACATCATGTTCTTACTCAGGTGGTAACCCTGTAGAGTTGAACCAAACAACTACGCACACATGCACAGTATAATACCGACCAATCACAGCCAAGTTTCGCGTCGGCACTATAATAAGATTTGTGTATGTGTGCGTTTGTGCGTGAGGGGTGCCTCGTTGCACCCTTACTACGCACTAGAGGCACGAACTAGGTGCATTTTATTAATACTATTAAAATCGGGTTTTGTAGCTGCCCCTGACAGTTATTTATTACGGTTTTTATAGCTACCGTCCATCCCAAATGTAATTTCCATCAAAGTAATGTTATGATGTCCCTAACATTTTGTATATATCTATTGCAAACATAAGAAATATGAAAAAATAATATCATTACAATATTATCTCAATTTCAATGAAAGACACAGTGCACTCTATCGACTCTGGACTCTAAATATGTCAATAAAAAATAGACCTCAAAAAAATAGAGCTTTAAAGTAAAAACTAGAGCGAGATAATGACTGTGCTACACGAGCGATATGTGCGTAGTACGCAGCTAAGGGTGCGTTACGTATTAAAGACGGCTACAGGCGTGCGTGACCATGCATACGCGGCCGGCGGCATTTAATACACGCCTTCGTTAAAAGTGCTTTTAACACATATATAAAACATCTTGATTCAGAAAACCGCTTTTTTTAAAAACACGAGGGAAAGTGTTGAGCTTTTTCTACTCTACGGCTGCTGACTTGGAAATTATTCATCCACACATTTTTTTTAATATGTTGGCTTAGGATTTTAGAATGCATTCAATTATCACAAAGACGGATTTTGTTTGTTTTCATGAATAAACAAATCTTTAATTATTTTTTTTATTTTTGTGCCTATTTATTTAATTGCTAAAAAATTATCTTGGTCGTAAAGATTTAATTGGCATGGGTAAGTCAATTTATAGCAGATTGAGCTTTTGAGGGAACGCGGACCGTTGTCAATTTTTGAGGGCAATTGTAAAAAACGCACTTCGAATCAGTCGTGGCTTACATATTGTATTAGACGACTGTTCAATATGAAGGTCCACAACAGTAACCCACATATCCACTTGAGCCAACTTCGGATCTAGTTGATCTAAAACGAAGCTGTGCAATAGGATACCGTCACGCGAGTCTATAAAGCCACTCGACTCGATGCTGCCTCAAATGGATACGCAGCTTTAAATAACTAAATGACGTAGAAGTACGCATTAGTCAGCCACGCGTCAGGTACGCTAGTTGATACGGTTCATTAGAGCTTGCGTGCCTTGTACCGGAGTCGCCCCCATCCCTCTTCAGTCTCAGTTCTTATTCTACATGTACAATATTCTATGGATAATAATACAAAAAGTTTTGTTGTGTACCTTTCTACGAGTATACTTGCATTACTTGCTTTTAACAATATAAAAGCGAAAGGCAAAACAGCGAGTAAATCCTGGTCAGTGGCATAAAAAGTTTTTTTTTAACGCTTGGGTATAGTTTCATTGCTTATACCCGGTAAGCTCCAGCGGTAAGCTAATCCAAGCTCTAACATAAAAAAGATATAGGTAATAGGTACTCGTACTTAGCTTTTTTAATGTAGTCTATGTTGTCCCACTTAAAAATTTACTGCAATCTTGTGGCCTATAATGTAACATCATCACCTAACATCTCATTGATCGAAATCGGATGAGTAGTTTAGACGCTACGGTGGCACAAAAGTGGGGATAAGTACATTGGTACATAGACTTCTAAATTACCTTTTCTCTTTGGTTTTTGATTTGCCGAAGTAATAAGTCCGAACAAATTAAATTTGTGTCATGTAATTTTCAATAAATTTGCATCCCTTCAATGCTGCATTTATGTTTAAAAGTAAATTTAAAAGTAAATCATTGCCATTCGTTTTCTTTTCCTTTAAGGTAAAGGAAAGCTGGGGTTTTACATACATATATACCTAGATCATGTAGTGTATATTGTACATAGCGTCGCTCCGCCCCTTTCTAGGGCAGGCCTTGCACGGGTAACCTATAAATCTAAACTCGGTTCGCCGCGATACAAGTTTTATTTTAAACCGTGTGTTTATTTTAATACGTAATACGTATAAGAGTCGTTTTAGTCAGAATGAAGACAGATTTCATCATATTACTTAACTTATATTAACGAATTAATATCATGCCATACTTTACTAGAGATGAGAGAGATATTTTAGTGCATATTTTTTATTTCATAGATATTTTTTTCAATATAATAGTATTTACTCATCAATATATTTAAATGTTAAACTATTCAATTTCCTTTATTAATAAATAACGAGTATTGTCATGGATTGTAATAGCTAATGCAGATAATATCTTACCTGTTGATAGATTCCAAATCATTTTGCTTTGTTTCTTTAGTAAAACTGTTATTATCTTACTGATAGGGCTGCTACTTATGTGCTAGGTGGTATATTATGGTAGGACCTCTCTTGTGAGATACTGGAGAATGTTGTAAGTTTCGTTAAAAATCTGTGAGAAAGTCACCAGTGCCCCTTTGACAGCGTAAACAATCTAGCTAGTAAATAGCAAATAAGGTAAACACTAAACCAAATATACTTTTTAAATGAATAAATGTAGTTGTAAATGTTCATTTTATAATATTTTAAATCTTAGGTATTCATAGGTACTTCTTTGAACAAACATAATATTGCAAGAAACCAATTACGTTTTGAGACGAGATAACGAAAGATTCACAATTTTTTTCCTACAAGATAACGAATTAAAAAATTAATAGTGAAGTCGCAACTTACTTTATTTCTGCCAGTACGCCACAAAACTATATGCCTACCGCCTATGTACTGGAGTACATAAGCCGTAGGCGTACTGCGTATTGCGTACCTGAAGGGGTGCGTAGCGTAACCTAGTGAACGCGCACCCTAGATTAGAGGGAAGCTATCGGGTGGAAGCGACCTGTGGGTTTAGAGTTCCTTACATTTTAATTAGAATAAAATGTAAATTCGTTCGTTACTCTATTTTATTAGTTTATTGAGTGGTATAGGTAATTCCATTAGATTTTGTTTGTTTATAATATAATTTTGTAAATTGAGGGATTAAATTATAAGGAGAAGTTAAGTGCGTATCCTAGCTACGAAAATTTGAACCCAAACCTATGAAAAAAAATTACCAATTCGATGGTTTGTATTCCTCTGTTTCCTTCAAATAAAATTAACCCATTCTCTAAATTTCTTTCCTGATATTTTTATAGTGACGTAAAGTATGTTCCTGTCATTTTAGTTTCTTTTATAACCTACGGTATTTTCATAGTGAACTATAGACTTGCGATTAGACGTTCATTACAAAAAAATTAAGATTTTATAAAGAAAAATAGAATATTAAGGACAGTTAATTATCTTCAAAATGTCAGGATATAAATGTATCAAATAGGTTTACTATATTCGAAGGAAACAGGGGAATACAAAACATCAATTTGGTAAACATTGATTCCATAGGATTGTAATAACTATTATGAGTACTTATTTAAAGTGAAAAGGACTTCCATTTTTCTCATATTTGTTGGACTTATTTTTTGACATTGACCAAAGCTTTCTGAATTTTAAAGCAGTTATATCCTCAACCAATTATGACGCAATTCTGCATACACATTTAGTTTGGATGACAACGCATTTTTAGTTATCTAAATCCAATATGGCGGACGGGCTAAGAAGGCGAACCCGTTTTAAGTTCAACTTCCATGATAGTTATCAAATGAAATGATTTTCTGAAAAGACTGCCTCGGTGGCGTAGAGGGCGCATGCTCGACTGCCAATCAAGAGGTCCCGGGTTCGATCCCCAGGTCAGGCAAAGTGTTAAATATTGGATTTTTCCATTAGGAATTATCTCAATAACTGCCTGGAGTCTGGAACTGTGCCCGGTAGATGGCAATAGGCTCGCCCCCTATTACATGGGACCAATATCATACTGGCGAAATGTGGGTGTATCTACTATGGGACTGAGACCTGGATACACCTCTGCCTACCCCTTCGGGAAAAGGCGTGAATGTATGTATGTTATGTATGTTTCTGAAAAGAATACGAAAAAGGTTTTTTTTTAATTTTTTAAAATATTTCATAGAAAATTGAAGGAACCCTGAAACCCAGGATAGCTCACCCTCGGCACACGTTATCGTGACCTCTCCATTTCCCTGCGTTTATTTACATACAGGCTCATTGCGCCACTCATTGAACAATCCAGCGGGCTAACGACCTCCTGACTACCCTTACAACCTCACAAACCACTCAACTAAGACCTGCATGTACATAGAACTACTAAACAAATCGGAGCTCTACATCAATGGACTCGTAAACCGATTTATCAAGACCTTCATAACCTAACCAACATCCAACATCGCTATCCCAACTCAAAGGTTTTTAATGCTGGACGGATTGAAATCTACCAGTTTATCATGAGCTGCAGATTTGAATCGTTCGTCGATGATCCGAATAAAGCGTGATAGGTCTTGAATAAGTGGTTAGTGTTAGTTTATTGTGACCTAAGCAATGATAGGCAAATTGCAGTTTTTATGCAGAGATAGGGGTAAAGATGTAATTGAGGTGAGGTAGAAGGAAAGATGGAAGGAAAGATGGCCGGCTATGATAATGTTCATAAGAATCTAATGTTCTTTTGTAAAGCAACTTGGTTTTCGTCAAAAAATGTGCTTTTTTAAATATTTTTACGTATCTTTTCATAAAATTACTATAGTTTTGTAATTTTAAGTTCATTACCGCGTATTATTTGTAACGTAGAATAAAAAAGAAGAGAATACTCTTTTTGTCTAAAAATTAATCTAATCAATTAGGTATTGGTCGACAATGGGCGGCCTTATCACTTTAACTAACCTCTTCCAGGCAAGCTTTTGTACAGAAAGTGTGTTTACAAGACATAGATACGTTATTAAAGTTTATCTATATTTATATTGAATTTACATTTATTCAATATTAAATGTTTATTAAGCGTCTCGTGTTTCTCATTAGATAGGTACCAAATCTAATTAATCAGTTAAACTATTTGAAAGGGGTTTCTTTGAAACGTATTTGCTTATTAATAATAGAGTGGTAACAAGAGCAGTGTGAAAAACAAATGTTTAATTTAATGAAATTATAATGCAGTTGAGTTATTAATTAAAAGCCATAAGCTTAAAATTTAAGGTTTTTTCAACTTAAAAAATAAAATCAATTTTAAATCAATTTGTAGATAACAACTGTAGTAGAACAAAAAATCTTTTCTGTATCCTCTCTTCCCTATTCTCACCAAAACTACTACACCATATAACATAACATACAATCATGTATGTATGTTTTTGTAGTGGTAGGCCTCTTTTGCAGGGGGCCGCCTGGGGAAGTACCACACCTTTGCCAGTTATTCATCTGCCAAGCAGTAATATGCAAACATTACTGTGTTCCGGTCTGAAGGGCAATGTTACCAGCGAAATTACTGGGCATGATGAGATTCAACAAGTCATATCTCAGGGTGACAGGCGCAGTGCAGTGCCGCGCAGAATTTAGAATGTTAAAACACTGGGTGGCACTGTGTCTGATATGGGCAATGATGATGCTTACCATCAGGCACCTGATTTGCTCGTCTTGTCACTCACTATCATAAAAAAAAAAATCTTTTTCCCGAATGGGTACGCAGAGGAGTACCCAGGACAGCAACATTTCTTCACGAGTTTACATGCGCTAAAGTTCGCAGAGCCTATGTTCAGACTCGCCAAGATAAAACGCACGGTACTGTAACTGAGTATCGATAAAATCGAGCTGAGATGATGTGACATCACGTAACTCTATCCCGGCGGGAACTTTAAATTGTAATTTATGATTTAGCTCCGGCTCTTCGCTTCCGTTCCAAGTCAAACATCACCAACGCACCTTTATTTGATTTATATACCCATACAGTAGAGCGTTGATAACTGGAGTTGTCAACCGTACGTCCCACATCTGCCAAGGCACATGAACATTTGGTTCGTGTATTCCTGTGCTTGTTTTATATTAATGTGCTTTTCCTTGTATATTACGTATTGGCGCTACGGTTTCTGCATTTGTTTGCGTGATTATGCAAATGTGTGCTATTGCTTTTTAATCTCACCTATATGTTATCTAACGTTTCTGTTTTTGTTTTTGACGTAGAAGCCAAAAAATTCAAAAGTAAAATGTTATATGGATTTAGAATTACATAGATAATAAATTAATTTATTTATTTGAGACGTAAAAAAACGGAAAATTTAAATAAAAAACTTGAAGCTAAATTTAAAGTTATGAAGTGAACTATATAACAATCTCCCGCGAAAACTAGAAGATAAAAAAATAATTCCGAAAGTAGCGTTTGACATTTCCAGTGACATATAATCTAAAGCACCTTTATACTCTTTTTTAAGGGAAGCACTTGGCGACAGCATGTTTGTAGTCGGGTTACTTATCGTTCCATTGAACGACGGAAGAGTATGATTTACGAGACATGTGAATTTCGGGAGACTGGAGGTCTTAACTTGACACTGGCAAATGCACCGTGCGACGCAACGCCGTCATTATAAACCTGAAAAAATTGATTGCCACTCTTAGAAAGAAAATTTATTACAAATCTTCTGAATTAATTATATGATTGCTGCTTGTGTTCAAAATTCAAAAGCACTTATTGGTTAAATGCCTTCGTTTGATGGTTTATCACCCTGTGCGATATTGGCAACGTTGTGGTGTCTATAAGCACTTTTTCAAGTTTAAAAATATAAATTAGCAAATATAAAAAGTAGCGTGGCAAATGCATAACCTGCGGCCAAGCAATACTCCAAGGAGGAAATAATAAACCTCTATTGAGTAAAGAAGGAAAAAAAAAAGTAGCGTGTGACATTTCATCTTTTCAAGCTTTTAAAGAGAAGAATAAAGCTAGAACTACATCTAGCACACGTGTGCCACGTACGCCGGATCTGGGTGCGTCGGAGCCCATACATTTTGTATGGCGACTAGCTGTTTAGAGCTACATCTGGCACACGGATTAGGCGTGTATGTAATGTAGCTCTAAACAGCTAGTCGCCATACAAAATGTATGGGCTCCGACGCGCCCAGATCGGCGTACGTAGCACACGTGTGCCAGATGTAGTTCTAGCTTAAACTTTGCATAGGCGTAACTCACACAATTTTAATAACCTTCTCCGTAAAACTATTTATGATTTTTATCACAAGATGGAGAATTCTTAATTACTATTAAATAAAAATTCGAAGTCTTCAGACAAGGCAAAATCAGATCTGTTAAACTGTTTATCTTTGATTTGCTGGACTAGTTTTGATCCTGTAATGTGTTGGGTTATTTTCTTGAGTGAAACCGCGGGGAGCAACTATTATCGTGAGGTACTTACTTTAATAAGAAAAAAACATAAGTACGCGTTTAAGTCTTTCCTACGAATTATTCAGTACTAACTTGTCAAAATTAATATAAACAGAAAACTGATAAATTCTGTACACTTTATTATTATTGTTTTATTATAGGCATTGATTTAAAGAAAAGGGGAGATAGGGTACTTTCTCCCAGCGCTTACTCAACAACTGGCACGTGCAATTTACTCAGTGTGCAGTGTGCACAGTGTAATATAATGAATAACAAAGATAGAAAGACGTACCTAAGACCGAAGTGCGACTGAGACAAGAATATTAGTCGCTAGTACAGCCCCACTTTACTGACGTATGTGGACCTAATGAGACCTAATTTGAGCTTTCCATTTTCGAGAAGTCAGTACCTCATCTCTGCTATGTGCGCAAATTTCTTCGTCACATTTTTTTCACAGTGCGTGTTTTGTAGTACATACATTCACGCCTTTTTTCCCGAAGGGGTAGGCAGAGGTGTACCCAGGACTCAGTCCCATAGTAGATACACCCACATTTCGCCAGTATGTTATTGGTCCCATGTAATAGGGGGCGAGCCTATTGCCATTTACCGGGCACAGTTCCAGACTCCAGGCAGTTATTGAGATAATTCCTAATGGAAAAATCCAATATTTAACACTTTGCCTGACCCGGGGATCGAACCCGGGACCTCTTGATCGGCAGTCGAGCATGCGCCCACTACGCCACCGAGGCAGTGTTTTGTAGTAGGTGTATATGAATTGGTATAAGTTATGTTGTCGTTGTCCACATATTTGTTATTGTTACGCAGCCATTAAACATCGCAGTCCGGGCCTAAAATTATTATTTAAGGCGCTGTCCAAAGCAAATTCGCCATCTCAGTCACACATACCCACATTTTGAAGATATAAAAAATACTACATGTAATTACGTAAAATAAAGACACCTAGGATCTAGAAAATAAAAAAAAAAATATTAGAAAAATAAAAAGGCACTGAAAACTTGTTTGGATGAAATTGGATTTTTTACTAAATCTTTGTATTGATATTTTCTAGAACCTAGTTGTTTTTATTTTACGTAATAATTACATGTAGTATATTTTAGATCTTCCAAAATGTGGGTAAGTGAGAGCGAGAGGGCGAATTTGCTTTAGACAGCGCCTTAATTTCTTATTTGATCCAGTTACGCACCGAAATCAGTTACGCTGTAATAGCTAATTTGATACGCATATGTCGTTTTCTTTGTGCTAAAATAACATTATAATGAGTAAATATAAGCACCTCTATAAACCTTAATATTTGAATATCATGCGCAAGCGCTCAGAAAATGAATAATAATCATCCACATCGCTCTACGATCCATCAAACGAGTATGCATTTATTAATTTTTGACATTAATGGCAGCCATTTTGAAATGTAGCAGCTGTTGAGTTCATTGACCTCTTTTTATGGTGCCAGGTAGAAAAAGTTCTATCGGAAACCTTAGGACCTCATTTCAAAAGGATGTGGGAACTTGTCTATTAAAAAAACTTGTTTGTATATTGAATATTTGTTTGAATTTAGCTTAGCGTGTATGCTTAAAAAATGAATACAAGTATGCCTAGCTTGAATCTAATATTTATAAACTAATAATCACTATGTATAATAATAATGTTGCCGCTGTGGAGTTACCGGCTTTAGAATAGTGCTCCACCCTATTGCCGTAAGAGCCGGCTAAGGTTAACAGATCCAGAGGACGGTCAGCAGCGTCCTCTGCAAAAAACCATCGAACTGCGCTCGAAAATCCGCCTGCTGAGCGTATCGAGTATTCGCAAAATCCCCTTTTATGGAGGAAGCCTACGAGTATGTTCATTAGTGGATTACCAACGGCTGAGATGATGATGATGCTGATAAACATGATTCTTATCTGCATCATCATCATCTCAGCCGTTGGTAATCCACTAATGCCACACAAGCTGATCGGAAATACCGTTTGCGAACCTCTACGCCACCGTGGAATAAAAAGGTTTACCCTTTTTATTTGTTAATAAAAATAATAAGATTACAAGTTAGATTAATAACAATTTAATGATTTATTTTATTTCCCAAAAAGCTAGGTACATTAATTAGCTTATAACTAAATTAATCCGCTACATATAAACATAACATACATTCACGCCTTCTTCCCGAAGGGGTAGGCAGAGGTGTAACCAGGACTCAGTCCCATAGTATATACACCCACATTTCGCCAGTATGTTATTGGTCCCATGTAATAGGGGGCATGTAATATATTACATGTAATATTATAAAGGGGAAAGATAATTTATTAAGAATAAGAATAATACAATATGATATGTAGACTAATCCCCAGATAAAAAGATTATTTATATTAATAATATAACATTTTGGTAAATAAACTATACTTTAAACTAAATAAGACGGTACGTGCTGAAACAGCGCTGTACATGGTTAGCCGAGCGCAGCACATGCTGAGCACAAGCCGATTACCACAACCACTGTCTAAATATATGTTCTAGCAGATGTAATAACGTGTTTGTTATTAAAGTTGGATAATAAACGCATTTTTCTTTCTTTCTTTCTTTATTCTTTCTTTATATCTATAGTACCTAGTACTTAGTAATATAGTTGCTATATTTAGTAACTGTACTTAGTTTCAAATAGTATTTTTTCGGCAAGTGAATTTTGTAAATTCTATTGAGAAAATATAAATCTTTAACCATAACCATACTAATAATAGTTATTATTATGATTGTATAATAGTTATTATTCTTTGCTCGGCAATTGAATTTTGTAAATTCTATTGAGAAAATATAAATCTTTAACCATAATCATACTAATAAGTTATTATTTTTATTATATAATAGTTATTATTCTTTGCTCGGCAATTGAATTTTGTGAATTCTATTGAGAAAATATAAATCTTTAACAATAACCATACTAATAATAGTAATAATAGTTATTATTATTATTGTATAATAGTTATTATTCTTTGCCATAACCATAGTACTCCTAGCAAGTAGGTATAAGGTATGGAAAATAATTCTAAAGAGATACAAAATCTACAAAAATCACAGTTCTTTTAAGGAATAAAATTATGACCATTGAAACTTCAAATACTTTCCATACCAAAATACATTTATTTATTCAAATTGGCTGAAGGAGGCCATTTTCAAAGCCTAAATTCATTAAGTCGCTCATTCAAAGGCCTTCAAAAAAGGTAAGAAACTTTTATATTATACTTGAAGCTTATTTTTTTTTAGTAACATTATGGAAGAGTTTTGTTGGAAGTTATTTTGTTTAATTGAAATATTTAATTTGGAATATTATGTATGGTGTTTTAAATAAGTAAATTCAAATTATTCCGCTACAATAGATAGGTTTTATGACATAATCGTAATTAGATCTGCCTCGGTGGCGTAGAGGGCGCATGCTCGACTGCCAATCAAGAGGTCTCGGGTTCGATCCCCAGGTCAGGCAATGTTAAATATTGGATTTTTCCATTAGGAATTATCTCAATAACTGCCTGGAGTCTGGAACTGTGCCCGGTAGATGGCAATAGGCTTGCCCTATTACATGGGACCAATAACATACTGGCGAAATGTGGGTGTATCTACTGTGGGACTGGGTCCTGGGTACATCTCTGCCTACCCCTTCGGGAAAAAGGCGTGAATGTATGTTATGTGTTATGTTATGTAATTAAATCACATACGTGTATGTTTTTGGTACTGCCGTGCTTGTGGTCTTCGCTTCAATTCCCTGGTAGGGCTAAGAGTTATTGGACTACTAGCTGTGCCCCGCGGTTTCACCCGCATAGTCTTCGTTCCCGTGGGAATATCGGGATACAAAGTACCCTATGTTTTATTCAAGAGTCTAAACTATCTACATATCAAATTTTAGCTCAATCAGTGCAGTAGTTTTGGCGTGAAAGAGTTACAAACATCCATCAATCCATCCATTCTCACAAATTTACGCATTTATAGTATTAGTAGAAAGCAGGATAAAATTTCACTAGGAATTTTGAAGCATCCTGTGCCAGCTTGAAGGGAATATGCTCGCTCATTAGATAGACCTTGAAAAATATAACTGAAGAAATCTGGGTGTACCTATGGCTCTTGGATACACCTCAGGCTAACCCTTCGGGGTAATAAAGCGTGGTGTTATGTTATATTTATGGCGCTATTTTATGATTATAGTGTCATTGCGTCGCTTTTTCTAGCATCAGCTGTACCAAGCTTCTAACAGTTTGAGAAAATTGATCAACTGACCTTTCTTTCATCGTAACCTTTTATCATCGCACGCGCTAGGTAAGCAGCTGTGCGCAGGTAACCAGGAAATAATACTGCAAATTGAACTTTAACGTTATAGTAATAGAGTTGATGTTTTTTTATTTAGACAGTTGGTTCAGTGCTGCCATGTGCTAGATCGTCAGCTGCAAGCGATGGATTTATCGCATTGTTCCATTATACGCGATTATACTCGTGATAGAGTCGAAAAGGTTTACTTTTTTATTTTTTATCTGATCTTTATATTCAGCCTTATCACTTATAGTTTCTTAAAAAAGTTTTAAAATCATTTCTTAATAAAGTCTTTTAATAATTGCGAAGCACTTTCAAATCAATTTCGAATATTCTTGTGAAACGTCTTTTACGTAGATAGGAGGTAAGCTAGAACTACATCTGGTACACGTGTGCCACATACACCGGATCTGTTATACTCGTGATAGTCGAAAAGGTTTACTTTTTTATTTTTTATCTGATCTTTATATTCAGCCTTATCACTTATAGTTTCTTAAAAAAGTTTTAAAATCATTTCTTAATAAAGTCTTTTAATAATTGTGAAGCACTTTCAAATCAATTTTGAATATTCTTGTGAAACGTCTTTTGCGTAGATAGGAGTTAAGCTAGAACTACATCTGGTACACGTGTGCCACATACACCGGATCTGGGCGCGTCGGAGCCCATACATTTTGTATGGCGACTAGCTGTTTAGAGCCATATCAGGCACACGCATTTGGCGTGTATGTAATGTAGCTCTAAACAGCTAGTCGCTTTATTCTGTTGAGATTTTTGTCGGGTGATTTCGCAAATAGCTAATTCGACCATTTTTTCCGCCGCATTTGCCAAATTTTTTTTTTTAATTAAGTCAAATATGGATCTATTCGAAAGAATAGTTTAAAATGTATTCTCGCTTGTTTCAGGTAAGGGTCTAGTCATTTCATTTCAGAACAAGAGACCAGTGGCGACATCTATGAGGTAAAATGTAAAGCTTGCGCCTTTAATTTTCGTTAAATGTTATCGTTACGTTAAATGTATTTTATTTCTTATTTTACTTTTTTATTATATTAAGAATGTAAGGATTTATAATTAGAAATGCTAGTCCATACCCATTCCAAAATGAAAATAATTTAATATAACAACCTAATTATTAGGTATTTTCTACCAACATTATTAATACGTCAAAACAAATTTTTTGTGTTCAAAGACATTTACCAATTTTTTTTATGATAGTGAGTGTCAAGACGAGCAAATCAGGTGCTGATGGTAAGCATAAATTGAATTAAAATCAATGCAAAACAAAATATTCTTATTAGCAATGAGTTTATAAGACTCGCTAAATAATTAGGAATCTACCTAGGTTCTACGTATGAAAACCGATTTAAATTCCTAAAAACACAACGCTCACAAAATAAACTAGAAGAAATCGCCAGAGCTAAAAGGTTGAATGAGTCACCAGAGGGTGAGAGGGGGAGGAAACGATTGGGGGTGAAAATGCGACGTTGCATTTTTCTTTAAAGCTGTTGCCGTTTCTTTAATTACGTCGCGAGATTTCCCTTTCCTTTTTAATTAGTTTTTCGCCGTTCTTAATCCTGGCATCCTTGTTCTAACACATTTTTTAAAAGATAAAAATATATGACAGCTATTAGTAAAGGCTCCGCCACCTGTAAAGAAATATAAAGGTCGTGAAAAAATTCGCTATCTGAATAATTTTATGAATTTTTGTAGGTACTAATATTTTTTAGTTGGTCTTCGTTTCACCCGTAAAAGTACCCGCCATTTCACCGTATCACCAGGTGCAATCTCCGTTCTAAATTAGCAAATAATTTATCACGCATTGTGCTTTTGCCCAGATCGCAGCTTTCGTCGAATCTTGCGCAATGCACCGCTGGCCACAATGGGCCTTTACCTGGCCCTTTTGTACTGCGTTTTTTGCGCGTCTGACAATAAAATTGCATTCAGCTATCTAAACTGTCAAATGTCAACATGAAAATTTGAAGATTTTTATTTCGTCAGTGTTGTAATTATTGCATTTTAAATTCAAGACCTGACTTAAGTTTTGGTATAAAATTAATCAGCCTGAACTAAATTATTCGTTCTAAACGATGACGTTTTAAAATAGACAATTACAAAATCCAATTTGAAACTGGTCCCAAAACGTTACGGATTAGAGGAAAAAACCAATTTCCCTACTTAAAATGAGTATCTATACAGGCTCGTGCGCGCATTCGAAAAATAAAAGCGCATCCGGTTGAGAGGTGCGCGCGCACACAGTGAAGGCAAGATGGCGGGCGTCCACGCCGCTTCCGTGCCCGCATCCGGCGTGTAAAGTATAAAGTAATTCGACTCCTGCGCAGCCTGCGGCCA
Source organism: Hemistola chrysoprasaria (assembly GCA_947063395.1). Lineage (NCBI taxonomy): Eukaryota > Metazoa > Arthropoda > Insecta > Lepidoptera > Geometridae > Hemistola > Hemistola chrysoprasaria. Next base: position 14,859,469 of record OX346714.1, read on the forward strand.
GCCGACACTCGATTGGCAGGACAACCGTGAACTGCACAATACATTTTATTTATTGCCTTTAAAGAAAAATAAACGACGAGTATCCTTTCCGATAGCTTTATAAAACTTGAAATTTTGTTTGATCAGAAACAGAAAAATCTTTTAATTGGAGAGAAGATAAAAATCTTTATTTATTGCAATAAAATAAAACTACATTTCCAGGTTTATGTACCAAAATCATGTTATAATAACATTCTCAGAGCCTAAACCCACGGTTGGGCGCCAATTTACTTTATTTTGAACAACCTAAGAAATAAAATAAATAACATTTAGTATTAAAATGTTTATTATTATAGTAATATAATCATTTAGTATTAAAGTATTATAATGTAAATTCATATAACATTTAAAAACATCCTGCAATCTTAGCCCCAAGCTGGGCGCCAATTTTTATTTAATCTTATTAGCGAAGCTATTTCTAACTACAAGAACAGTGAAGACCTAAAAACGTCTCGTTCCAAACCCAAATTATATGTTAATCAATGTATAAATACGAATCTATAAATACCTAAGCGATATAAAATGGCGCGCCTGGATACGGCCTTGACTTCTTCGTAATGGATTCTTGACAATCCACTTAGGTATTCAGCATTCTCTTCAAAAAACATTCAAGAACCACTCAATAGGCTGAAAACTAAGATTAATAAATATCGATTACAGATTTAAAAATCTAATGAAAACATATTCGACTATAATAGAGAAATTTGGAATTATGTTATCTTTTTTTGTGTCATAAGGAATTATTAAAGACAGCAATTCGTAACAAATGGCAAAGAAAAGGCGATAATTCAGTCGCTTCCTCTATTTAAATAAGTAAACTCTGTAGATACATTTGTCATCGCACAATACACTTTCAATTTGAACATTCGCGAACTGAATCATAAAAGCGATGCACGAAAAATATTCTACGCGCGTCCCTTTGTGAGTCGATAGTCGTGAGACGGAGACGGATGTACCTCTATCCCTTTCTCCAATTCCACGATGACACTTCCGAGAATCGCCTGTGCTTTTGAAGTATTTAAAATGCCCTACACATAGTACCGTTATTTTACTACTCGCTTTTATTTTTTGCGTATAATCTTCAAAAGCAGAGGGGAGCTTCTTATTATCTATGCGAATTTAATGCGAACCTAAAGTTTTTGGTTCCCATTCAACGTATAATTCGACGTACAAAAGGAACCGTTAATAATAATTTATTGTGAGCTTGTAAATGATTCGTTCTTGACAGGTCGAAACGGAAGATCGGCCATTTTGTTTGTCGTAGTATGAACGTCATTTATTTAAATAGGAAAAATGAAAATTCATGTTTAGAACTAGCCGGTTGTCGGTTGGACTGATATTGCCACCCTGCGCCCGTTCAAATGTCGACGAACGGGGGGTGACGTGCGACGTTGCCAAAACGGAAAGTGAAATTTCGTCACACTCTCCCTCTCATTCACTCACACTACCACAAGGATAGTTCACTCCCGTAACTTATGTGTCTGTGTGGGAGCAATTCGGCAGACGGCGTGCGGGTGTGTGCGTTTGTTTTGATGAATATTGTACTCTGGTGTGTATGTGTGTGTCAGACAATTTGTATGAGAGTTGCATGTACTACGGTAAGTTTCCGCGTTCGATCGCCTTCGTAGACGCGATGGAAGTCGTGCTTCTAAGTAAATTAAGTCGTTATATTTATTTTATCGACAAATTGAGTATTGCTGAGAATAAACTAACTAGCTAACTTAATAGCTGAACTTTTAATTGTTGACTTGAGCTTTCTTTCTACTTATCATTGACAAGCAATCTTTCCTGGCTTCACGGCTGGCAGCATAGCATAGTCAAATAGATCTTATTCGATAATTCTGTAAAAAAATACTTTTTACTAAGCAGTGATCTAATTGTACATAATATCTAATTGTATGTGACGCAGAACATTTGGTTAAATTCGATTTTCAATCAGCTACATCCCAAATGTCCTAGCGGTTTTGTGAAAACGAAAAATTGCGGATGATCCTACGACATATACATAAAAATCCGTATTATAATGTTAAAGTTACAATTTCACTGGGTAGACAAATTCCTACCGAGACATTGACCTTACGAAATTTTCATAAATCAACTATCAAAATAGTATGTTCAAATTTGTGGAAAATAGAAAATTACAGGTGAAATGGTTCGAGCAAATACAGGGTGTAGTATTTGCTCGAACCATTTCACATGTAATTTTCTATTTTGTAGGTATAGAGAGGTAGGTATAGTGCCTAGTCGATGGAGGCAAAAACCATCAAACTTCATTTTGAATCACCCCAAATAATAGTGTGGAAGGGAAAATGAAAGCATTAAATGTTTTAGTTTCTTCTTGTTAATAATTAATTTAGAAATGGGCTACCTCGGTGGCAAAGTGGGCGCAAGCTCGACTGCCGATCATGAGGTCCCGGGTTCGATCCCCGGGTTAGGCAATATGCTAAATATTAGAAATTTCGAACTATCTCAAAAACTGCCTGGAGTCTGGAACTAATAATAAAATAAATATGCGATAGTAGGTACATTCAGTACCTAATATGGGACTGAGTCGTGGGTACACCTCTGCTTACCCTTCGGGAAAAAGGCGTGATTGTATGTTGTGTTAGAAATGGTATACATTAAAGCATCAGTTTTTATATTTTAGTCAAATAGGGAAGGGTCGTATTAAAGTTGAAAATTTAATAGAAATGTTATACTGGCCGGTTGGCTCAGCCAGTAGTGCCCCTGCCTTCTGAGCCGCAGGTCCCGGGTTCGATCCCCAGCCAGGTCAGACATTTATGCGCATGAGCATGTATGTTTGATCTGTATCGAGGTGATAAGTATATCACCTAAGTAGGTGATAAGTATATCGGTCATCTCGTACAAGCTCTGCCTAGTTTGGGACCAGATGACCGTGTGTGGAAGTTGTCCCATATTAATATAAGAAAATATTCCCGTTAGGTAAAGATTAAGGTCAGCGTAATTAACAATAAAATTAATATTAAAAGGTTAAAATAAGGTTGGAGTAAAGTTTAACACATAATGTTTAGATACTTCTCATAAAATAGCAGATACAGACCAATTTGGACATATTTCCCTGAATTTAGTATAAAAAAAGTAATCAATTATGTACTCAAAATTTTAATCAAATATTATCTAAGAACTTAATTTACGGATGGCCGTATAAAATTTTTTTTGTTCAGCGGACACGCTATCTATATATTTTACAAACTGTTGGTTTCACACGTCCAGTGTTACCATTTACACAGTAACACGAGTTGACCGCAGTACTGGCAACACTAAATAAAGTTGTTAACCTTCGCACCGATTGTTGAAGGCACATCGCTCGAGGCGCGAAAATCCGATAACTTTCCCCCTCACTCCTCCCTGTCACACAGTTTCAAACTTTACAGTATGGCAACTTCTGCAGTTTCAATAAAATAATAATGAATAATTCGTAATAATGAATAAGCGACCGTGGTCTAGCGGGTATATGCCCGCTTTAAATCTGGAATCCCTGGATCGAATCTCGCCATGTGGACTTTTCGTCTGGGCGCTACCGTGTTTCGGATGGCATGTTAAACTGTAGTTCCTGGCTGTTTCCTATAAGATATGTTAGGTCATGTCGGGGGCCTTGTAAGAAAGAATCTTGGCGACCTGAAACTCTGACAATATGGGTTTTCCACTTAACCCATATGAATTGAGTCAAGCAGTGTGTTGGGGTAACCCGCTGTGTTAGATTATACAGATAATGCGTAAATTGATTATAAAATCAAATGCTCATTTCTTGTAAAAATCTCTACTTTATATAGGTTTTCAAAAACGCCACTTGTTTAATCTTTATACAATTTGGTGATATATATTTAAATAAACGATGACAAAATTCCTTTCTGTTCTGCACAATTACTTGCCAACCTTTCTTCTTCTTATCAGATCTTCAGATCAGTTTCCAAGCTACCTCAGTCATTCATTCATTCGTCGCAGACGTTGGTAATCCACTACTGAACATAGGCCTCCCCAATAAAGGGGGGTTTTGCCAATACACAACACGCTTGGCAGGCGGGTTGTCGAGCGCAGTTCGATGGTTTTTTGCAGATGACGCTGCTGCCCATCCTCTGGATCTGTTAACCCTTCCTAAGTCACCTGATAGCCTTTAATAACCATCGTCTATGACGACAGTCAGGACCAACGGTTTTATGCCTTCCAAAGCACGATAGCGTCCAAGCCGGACCCATTCCTACTGACTACGAATGCTACCTCAGTCTAGACTCAGATGTTTCCTTAAATTAATTTAATATCTCTACTTTTTTTCGGATTAGTTTAAACTGTTATATGTAGTTACACTACTGTAACTTCATTATACTGCGTCAACCCCCCAACCCCCTGCCTCCCCGCCTTTAATGGCATAAAAAATCAATTTCCCGACGAAATTACGCCGAGTCGACAAATTGCGAACGCGTCTAGTATATAATCGAGTGTTTTCGGTCTGATGTACACCATTTCTTAACAATAACTTTACATTTTAACTAGAGAACATGTTATAATATCTATTTAACACAAAACCACATTTTGGCCCACGTAATCTCCTGAGGAAGGACATCGCAAATATCCGGTGGCGTAGTGGGCTTGCCTGCCGATCGTAAGGTCCCGGATTCGATGCCCAGATCAGGCAAAGTGTTGTTAGGTTTTTCTATTAGGAATTATCTCTATGCCAGTATGCGGAGTCTGAAACTATGCCCGGTAAATGGCAATAGGCTCGCCGCTTATAACATGGCACCTATAGCATTCTGGTGAAATGTGCGGGTGTATCTACTATGGGTCTGAGTCCTCATTTTAGGATAAAATGGCTGCCATGGCGAGGGTTTGTCAGTTCAACCGTTCATACTATAATTTATTCTGTGGTTACTACTACGAAACTTGTCACATAAGATGCCTGATCAAGCACCTATTTACAACTGTCCGGTTAGCTTAGCCAGTAGTGCCCCTGCTTTTTGAGCCCTAGGTCCTGGGTTCGATCCTCGGTCAGGTCAAACAATTGTGCGCATGAGCATGTCTGTTTGATCTGAATCTGAGTGTTATAAGCATATATAAAGTATGTATATCAGTCCTCTAGTTACCATAGTACAGGCTGCAAGCCTAGTTTGGGATCAGATGACCGTGTGTGGAAGTTGTCCCATATTATATTTTTTTTTTTTTAATATCTTTATTATGTTGTGTATTGTCCCATATTATTATATAATTATTATTATAACTGTCAACTATATACGTTGTTTATAATTTTATGTGCCGTCTCTATGTATTCCTTTCTCGAAGCTAAAATTCATACAAATCTAATTTTAGCCTGTATCTGTTGTTTATAAAAATCCCCATGACATTGACCTTCTAATAGTCATAGAAAAATGAAAAGAAACAAAACACTCGCGTTCCGCCAAAACAGCGAAATAGAGCGTAACAGCGTAATGAAACAAATGAATTTCACTAAAACCTACCCACATATTGCATTGAAAACGAACCATATCTAAATGAACATTTCGAATATTACGTTCACTTTCAACAGGAACACGCGAGTTTTTATCGCGACATAGTTCTAAATTGAAATTTATTGGAAGGGGTGGCCCTACGTGTAACACCACAATATGACCAAACGCGCTGCGAGTGCAAATGTACTCCAGTAATCAACACTTTGGAACCTTGCCGCAATACGAATTCCCGTGACCCTGCTAAAATGCACGTATCATTCGAAACGTTCATTTAGACATAGTACAAGGATGTGTAGTCCAGTGTACGTGAAAGCAGACACCGCACACAGATCTACATGTCCCGTTGCAATGTCCGTGTGACCTTGAAGCGAGGGTGAAAGTTCCCTTCCTTCACTCCCGCTTCACCCCCCCGCGCGTGCCTTCCGCGATCTATTTGGAGATCAACCTCAATTTGGGTAAACTCGAATATGGAATCGGTTTCCCTTTTATTTTTATTGAGTGTATGCAGCCAGTGTTTCGTTGAAAACGTGTTTTGACCAACTGCATATAGACAATCAGTCTTTTGCGATATAATCAGTAAGGTTGTGTCATAGCTCCGGAAATTCAAAATAAAAAGCGACTGAATTGTTTCGTTTATTAAGTACCTAATGAAGATGAGGTTCATTAAAAAATCTAGTCGGATTCTAGTGGCATTTTAAATTCCACTAACATTATATATAACTGAATAGTTTTATCGATTTTTTAAGCTTATTTACACCATCACGCCAGAGTTGACAAACCGTAAAAGCTTGAATTTGGTAGTGCGTAGATTACTTTATAGAATGAAACATAACCCTTTAATACTTTTAAGCACGTTTTATGCGTAACTGTCTACCAAAAAAACAGTTCAGTCAAAAGTTTTATCACAATTATAGTAATGATTATATTAGTTGTGTATAATTAGCAGTAAAAAATATAAAAAAACATAGTAAATTGAGCGCCGTGTTTTACACTTTTCACTACGGTTGTGAGAAAAAAAATTCATTAAAACAGTTTGGCTAATAGGTAAGGTAACTGACAAAAATTAAAAAGAAATTTTATGTATAATAAGTTATTTTAGCCCCGTTCTGATACGCAACAATAACGGACTTTTTGAGCAAGAGGAATGAAAAATAGTTCACTCTTATACTTAAATAAGTATCGGCTAAAGAAATTCACATTGCATCAAATAATGTAATTATATCGTAGAAACTGCTACGAGCACGTAGCACTGTCGTAGCCGCGAGCTACGAGCTACGCTACGTCTATTAAATACTTCCTCATTCGGCTTTTTTTTCCCCCCACAAAAAATAAACATATTTTCGAGAGTAAATGGAATATCTTCAGAACTAAAAATACAAAAACATTTTTCAAAGGAAATATGTAACAATGAACTGTTTCTAAGGCAGCTATTTACTGAAATGTTGTCATTATTGTAAATGAGCTTTTACTGTTACAATGTAAATGTCAGTATGGCGATTTTTACTTAGCGTTTTAAGTAATAGGTATTTACTTAGTAGAAATGGTCGTAAAAATATAAATAACTAGCTGTGTCCCGCGGTTTTGATCGCATGTACAAAATTTTCACCCGACATTGGCCCAATATTGTTGACTGTTTTAGAAAATAATAAATAGTGTAACAATTGGCAGTCTTATCGCTAAGAGCGATATATTCCAGACAGTAGTGTAGGAAGCAGTTAAAGATGTGTCTGGAAAGCTACATTCGGTTCATATTTTTGCTGATTTTTTAAATCTTGTTTGGAATTTGGCGCCGCACTTCCTGTTTCTTGTTTTGCCCGAAATTGCATTGATATTTTTTCTGTTGTGTTTTAAAAGGAGGTTCCATATTCACGCGTGTAAAACATGTGTAGGTAAACAAACGTGGTCCTGACCTTGTAAAGATCCTCGGCATTAATCCGCAGACGGGGCCCAGACGGCACGAGGGCCGAGGGATGATATCCGGACCCTGAGGGCCGTGTGTGACCCGCGTTATGTCAGGCCTCTAAACCTTTTTCGATCGAACCTTTATGGTGTCGATCTGGAAGTTCATAGTTGAACCTTTTTCGTGTTATTATTATTTTAATACTTTTTAGTTAGGTAGGAATACAAACTATTTGGTTTCTTACCGTTATTAAGTTGTATATATCCATAATGTGGATCCTTGGTAAAACTTATCGAAATAACTTTCATATAAATCGGATAAACCGATTCCTATGTTATAATACAAGATGCAAAAATTCTTAGTTTGTTACTATTTCACGCCAAAACTACTGAACAGATTGAGCTGAAATTCGATATGTAGATGGTTTAGATCCTGCAAATATGAAATAGGGTAATTTTATCCCGATATTCGCACGGGAACAAAGACTGGTAAAACCGCGGGGCACAGCTAGTAATATTATAAATGCTAAAGTTTGTGAGGATGGATGGATATTTTTTACTCTTTAATAATGAAACTACTGAACTGATTTGGCTGAAATTTGGTATGATAGATAGTTTTAGTCCCCGGAATAAGACATAAAGTACTTTTTATCCTGATATTCGCATGGGAACGATGACTACGCGGGTCAAACCGCGGGACACAGCTAGAATAATTATATTATATAAGAGATAAGATACCGATATTAAAATAGACATAGGCCCTTTTAGCTTCATCGTGTAAACACATAATATTCGTTCATACCCCGGCCCACTAGGGTTGAACTCGTAATCCTAAGGTCAAGAGCAGATCACGGTTTAAGGGGACATCCCTGAACTGGCCGTTTATGTTACGTATCCTACGAGATTTTACATATTTTCGTATATTTGAGGTGGATTATGTACCCATAGTCCATCAAATCTAAGAACTGTTTGACGTTTCATACTATCAAGCCGAAGTATCTTTGCATAGGTGTAACTCAGACAATTTCAATAAACCTTCGCCGTAAAACAATACTAAATTTAAATTTGAATGCTTCAAATAATGCAAAATATAAACTGTCAAACGGTACATCTTAGATTTGATATGCTATACATATAAACCTAAAATCCTTTACGTAAGTAATCTCTTTTACTTTAAATAGACAACGCAACCTAAAGACGACGTTTCAACCTAAAGGCACGTATGCTCTCGCAAAGTTATGCAGTGACTGCATAACCACTGACCCCGCTCGTTTTAGTTTCTCATTAGATTTAATGTTTGCGTATGACTTGGACTATCCAATGAAAACTATTTGATCTTCCCAGCATCACGCCACGAATTATTGGCGATCGTGTTTTCTTATTCAAAATCATGAAATAATCTTACCTTTATATGATCGGATTGACTGACTAATCATATCCTTGATAATCACTATATTACCTACATATTATAAAATCCTAAATGACTCACTGACTGACATGCAACGCAGAGCCCAAACCACTGATCCTAGAGACTTAAAACTTGGAATGTAGGTTCTTTTCGGTTTCTGGACGTGTGCTAAGAAAGATTTTTTAAAATTCACATTTTAAGGGGTCCCAAAAAGGGCGTCAAAGTTTTGGTAAAAAAAATCCCATATTACATAATTGCGAGCGGGCAAAGCCGCTGTTCTAATACTAGTGTTATTTTATATTTTGAAATAATATGAAAATATAGGACCCCTTTCTCATTCTGTGGGAGCCGTGAGACCCGGCAGAGGGACATATTCGGAGAGTGGGCAGCAGCGCTCTTCGGCACCAAGTATTCCAACTAGTGCGATCACCAAGCCGCACAACAAGCGTGGTAATTACGGCAAATATGAATAGTTTATGGCGTTCTATGGTATGATAATGATGATGATGAATGATGTTTTGAAAATTCACATACACAGGCAAAGACACTAATGTGTAGTCATTGTTATAGTGTAGTCAAAACGAGTGGTGTGTTAGATAAAAAAATCATAATGATGAAAAACAAATAATTTATTTTATTAGTCGTCCAGCTTGACGCACCTCTTAAATATTACCATGCTTTTTAAATAAACTTTGTATGTATAGGTATCTACATTTTCCTTGGAAACAAAATATCAGTAAGTTCGAGTATATCCTCCATAAACACATGTGGAATCAATCAATAGAAAAATACCTTTGCACTACCATCAGCCTTTCCACCGGAAAATGAGGCTGATATTTGCTCAAATGGAGAAAGAAAATATCTGCAATACCATGTATTAGATACATTATGTATAGAAACGTGGATCATAGGTATGACATGCCTATTACTTAGTCTCTGTGACTTGTTAGACTTTTACGCCTTACAAAGTTTTCACGGCTATCCTTGCCTAGATACAATGTTAGGTTTTAGATTATCGGAACGCGTATCCCAAAATTTTTGTACATTTTATTCCGATTAAAACAACAAAAAATAAGTAAGAGTACTGAAACGTACGTCCCGGGCTCGATCCCGGGCAGTCTATACAATATTTAAAGTAATAAGTAGGTATGTATCAAATATTATGTGTATACTCTACCTGCTTGTCTATCGTCATCTATTGTGGTTACCATAGAACTAGTACTATAGAACTTGTAGAAGCTTGGTTATAGCTTAGTTTGGAACCAGAAGGTCGCGTTGTGCTTGTAAGTTGTCCTAGTTATTACGTCGAATAAGATTAAGACCAGTGCATCCTACCAGTCTTCACATACGGAGCAGAAACTTTGGTAACCACTAACGCCGTTGTACACAGGTTAAAGGTTGCTCAAAGGGCAATGGAGAGAAACCTGGTAAGTATAGAACTGGGAGGGACAGAAAAACAAATGAGAGGTTGAGGCAAAAAAGCCAAGTGTATGATGACATCAGTGTGGTGGAAGATTAAAGTGGGAGTGGGCAGGTCATATAGCCCGAAAACAAACTATATGCTGCAAGAGACTCTTGGAGTGGAGACCATAGGGGAAACAAAGACCAGTGGGATGGCCACAAATGAGATGGAAGGATGACATCGAAAAGATAGCGGGCAGTAACTGGACTCTAACTGCCCAAAGTAGAGGAAAATAGACGAGTTTTAAGGAGGCCTGTACACCAATCTACTTGTTGAGAAAGGCTGAGAAGACGAAGAAGAAGATAAGATTAAGAAAGAAGACAATGTGTCCAGTCTTTTTGGATATAATTTCGATGGAAAAAATAATCGTAGAAACCATAATAAACAAGAAAGACATAGATAAACAAAATACACCCAACCACAGAGTACTTCTGTGCCGCAGAATAGAGAAACAGATACGTATAATGTAGACAAATTGTCGACACCTCAAGCTTATCGCTCCGGCGGTCTCAAGAGGTAAGCCCCTTCTATGTTGATCTACACACCACCGCTTTATTTACACGGGAAATTGGAATTGGATACCACTTTTTGGATTTTTCAAGGGTTTATAGTGGTGTTGCCAATATTTAATAACAAATGTTAGTGAATTTTTATAGGAATGTACAAGCTGGCTTAGACTGAAATCATGCATAGGGTTCTCAATGGTGAAACCGCGGGGCATAACAAGTTTTAAATATTTCTTGTAAATCTTGTAAAAATCGTCTTGTAAAAAGCGCGTGAATGTTATAAGTATTGTCAAAATATTTTTTTATACGTGTTTGAATACTCGTAGATGATATATGAATAATATAACTGCTATATATATTGACAACTTGATTTTTTTTAAATATCTCGTTTTCACAATTCAGTGTTACCGCAATAGTTCATCGCAATGTTGCCATATAGCGAAATGATCACCCCAAAGTACAGTCCTAGATTAAACATGGCGGAACATTTCGGAGCAAAACAAAAGAAATAGAAAGTGTGAATAACTTAAAAGCACTACGAAAAATGAAAACAGCAATGAGAATAACTTCGCAAAATATGCTGCGACCTTTAAACTTGAGAATTTCTTTTTCGCGGGAGTGGTGTTGCCAGAAAATAAAGCAAAAGTTGTTCTATAAATACTAGAAAAAAAATTCAACTCAAAAAGGTGAATGCACGAACCGTGCGACGCCAATGTCGTTCTAAAATAAAAAGTCATAAATTATTAAAACTGATATTACTAAAACAAAAATCTAATCCTAACTTTAACAATGAACAAACTAAAGCAGCGAATAGTAAATTATTGTTAATTTACGTTACAAGTTTGTTTCGTCCATTGTTTTAGAATAAAGTTTGTTTATTGTCAAAACTCGAGTAACTTTAATATTAAATTCCCGCGCATTGTTCTTGTTTATTATTCTGCAATGTATGTAATTTAAACATTAAGGTTTAGATAGTCAACGAATTCATATTTCGCAATTTATTTCGGGTTTATCTACAGAGTTGATACTTTTATTATTCAGTATTATATTGGTTTGCGTAAATACTGACACACATTTTATTCATAACATGTGTGTTATGGGTCTGTAAAATTGCAATTAATACAATTATTTATTAAAAAATAATTCAAATAAAATTCTATCATATTAAATGTCAATTATTATCAATAAAAAAGTATTAAAAATAAAATATTAAATACAATGAAAATACAATAATATAACAAAATGTAAAACATATTAGTTAAAACATACTAATATTATCCTACTTAAGGCTTGAAATCCAATCTAAAAATCAATCTCTTGACAAATTTATAGAAAAGACTAAATAGGTACTAAATTGCAATTTATTATAAGTTTTATTTATTACGAAATTTTGACATATAAATTTGTAACAATTTATGAATAGAACGTGTATCTGTTTATCTAATTTGATATTTAATTTCAAATGCAAAAATGTAGCGAATCTCATATTTATGATTTTTTTAAACAGTGTTCGTTGATTACCGATGATTTGTCACTAATAGTCACTAGTTTACGATCACTTTTTACGGAAATTCTCAGCGGAATAGGTTTATGATAACTATGATACATTTTAAGACTGCCTCGGTGGTATAGTGGTCCCAGGTTCGATCCCCAGGTTAGGTAAGTGTTATTCGTTTTTTCCATTAGGAATTATCTCATTAACTGCCAACTGTGCCCAGTAGATATCAATAGGCCCAGGCCCCCTATTAGGTACATGGGACCAATTAGTGGCGAAATTTTGGGTGTGCGTACTATGGAACTGAGTCCTAGGTACACCTCTGCCTACCCCTTCGAGAAAAAGCGTGATTGTGTAGGATATGTGTTTCCAGGGACGGCTAGCAATATAGCAATAGCCTAGGAGTCTAAAAGTTAGAAACTATTTTAAGGTGCCAATGACTTAAACATTCCATAATCGGATTAAAGATTAAAAATAGCTCTTTACAGCGTCCACAGACCCTATAACAATATCCATTGACCTTATAAGGAGTCCCGAATCGTCGAGACGCGTCTGAAACCCCCAGACCCTAGTAACATAACCGTAAAGCCGCCCGTAGACCGTATAAGAAAAACAGACCCGTATTATAGGGGTCGGTCAGTGACATTGAAGGGCTTAGGACCTTGGGACGTAACTGTTTGTTTACATACTTCAATTATGTGTGGTGAAAAGGACTGTAACTTTTTTTATGATAAAGGACATGGACTGGAGTTTCAAGGAATCTTGCCCCAGGTAACGCTCACACAATAATAATAGGTATAACTTGATTGATTGAATTTGGCGTTACTTTTCGGAACTCCATTGTGAACTTCTGGAACAAGAATCTATAGTTTTTGTTCCGATTTTTAGTATCAAAAACAACATGCACAGTGCACCGCCCTCCCGCACGCAAAATTGCATGCAAAGAGGAAATAATATTAGGTATTATTTTTGTTAGTGACACCATCATATATCTATATAATATATGAAATATAAAAATGCAATTATGCGGGCGGGAGGGCGGTGCACTGTGCATGTTGTTTTTGACACTAAAAATCGGTTCTAAAAACATTCTCGTTCTGATTAAAGATTCTTGTTCCTGAACGTATAACTTATATAATATCTGGTAGAGAAAAAATATCTAACCATTCGACTGCATCATTTTAACATAATTTTGAAGCATAGGTTAAGAAACTATACAGTTTCTTTTGCTGTGCATAACTGTTGACATGTAATCCAGAATCAGATGGTGACATTTCATCACACGTGACTGTACAAAATGACTATTATAATAGCCAAAAAAGATCTTCTGGCCATAATATTGATTCAGTAATAGTTATTGTTCGCCAATACATATAAAACACATTTACAAAATAAGCTTCAAAGTCTACGCATATGTTGTCGTGTTCATATAAAAAATTAGTATGTTCTCGATAATTTAACTGTCGTGAATAAATTACAGTCGCAAATATGAGTCACTCGCAACTCGGAAACAACTCACAATGTATCTCTGACTCACGCCAATCAAGCCGAGCTTTTATATAAATTACGCTTCGGCGGCATTGTTCCGTTTCACTTTTGTTTTTGCCGATTTTTGCTGGTTATTTGAATTTGTTGGAGGACACTGGTGGGAAAAGTTCGTAAATTATTTGAACAAAGGCATATTAATAAGGTAATATTGTCATAAATAGAATTGACTGGGGTGGATGGGCCTATTATTAACTTTGTCTTTCATTCTCTGGGCAGGTCATATATGAGAGTATATAAGCATGTCTATTTGATCTATGCCTTGATGATGTTTTGCGTTTATCATATACATACATTCACGCCTTTTTCCCGAAGGGGTAGGCAGAGGTGTACCCAGGACTCAGTCCCACAGTAGATACACCCACATTTCGCCAGTATGTTATTAGTCCCATGTCATAGGGGGCGAGCCTATTGCCATCTACCCATTGCGTATATCTGTTAGCATTATCTGTCAATAAAGCCCCCTGCTCCTGTTCTTCCTACTTCATCACCGTCTGATGATGAAGCATCAGATAAATGGTGATCAGAGTCTTCGATCAGCGTTTATTTTAATTTTCAAAAGAGCTGATTATCTTCAAACGGCTGAACCGATTTTCATGAAAAATAAGTTAAAGAAACTCTCGATCTAGTAGATAAAAAACCGTTCGCATAGGAGCTGCGAAGGCACAGACAGACACACTGATACGTCAAACTTATAACAGCCCTTCCTTCTAAACAATTGCTTCATGTATATAATGATGTGGACCCTATTTTATTCTACGATTAGCAATGCCCGGAGTTTTACCCGTTGAAATGTACCTTATAGGTTATGCCAGATCCCATATAATAAAATAGATCTTGCTTGAAGGAGTAACTAACATACACAGACTCCCGCATTTACTAGTTTGATGTTACATAATTATATCCATCTACGTTCAATAAGTACTTGTGTTACTAACTGTACATAACCAGTATTAACCTATGTCATGAGAATCAGTGTCGTGCGGTTTAATTCGACAAATTGTGTCGTTCCGGCGCAGGATACGCTTATGTACTCGACAGTACTCACGTCACACGTGGACCTAATGCATGTAATGACGTGGTTCCTTTCACACCTAGATAATATAGCTTGTTGGATGAACACGATAATCGCGGTGTGTTAAATAGACCTCTTTTTTACTTTTGATCGCCTGGTACTTTTTTTTTGTCACTGAAAGAAAGAACCTTTTCCACATGAAATAAGTTATTCTATATTTTGATATGCAGCTAGAGAAATGGTCATAAACCCTAGGCTAATACATACTAAAATTAAACGATAGTATAGCTTTCGATACTTTTCGTATTGCTTTATTGTCGTTTACCCATCAGCTTTTCAAGCAAACAAATAATAAAAGTCGTGAGAATCACGCTAGTCTTAATATTTACAGGAATTATTTGGACTATCAACGAGTAACTTTTATTAGGTAATAAATGACTCGTTTTATAATGAATATCCAACAAGTATGCGACCCGGGCTGCGCCCGCGTCACCACCGTGATTGCTTGAATTGCGCTTCCGTCAGCGCACAGGATAAAAAATCCATGTCCTCGACGCAATCGAGGCAATCAATAATTTATTGTATGACATACGCCGTTTCACAAAGGGGTAGGTGGAAGTGTAACCCAGGACTCAGTCACATAGTAGGTACACCCATACTTCGCCTGATATGTTTTAGTCCCATGTGATAACATCAACCGGGCACAGTTCTAGACTCCAGGCTATCATTAAGAAAATTCTTAATGGGAAAAACGAATAACACTTTTACCTGACCTGGGGATCGAACTTGGGACCTCATCGGCGTTTATGACTACTGATAACTAAAAATCATTTTAAGACTTCCAAACCTATTCCACTGAAAAGTTTTGCGTTAACAAACTTCAATTCATTTTTAATTAGAAAGATAGAAAAGAGCAGATAGAGAATAGATGGAGGCTGTTCTCAACAATCTCCACCTGTGTGAAGCCTAGTGACTTCAACACAGGTGACACACCAAAGAATATTCGAATGGAGAGTTAATAGAGTGTTGAAGGGTCAGCAATATACTGGCAATACCGCTGGTGTTGCAGGTATCCATAGGCAGCGTTAACCGCTCACCGTCAGGCACACAGTCTGCTTGTTTGCCACCTATAGCTTAAAAAAAATCCTTGCTGCGATCTTCCACATAAGCTACAACATGGGGCTCTTCAAAAGGATAGTGAATAGAGTCTTAGAGGGTCGGCAACATACTGGCAGTACCCCTGGTGTTGCAGGTATCCATAGGCAAGTGCCATGTGCCACCTATGGCATCAAAAAAATATATATTACTGCGTAAAGAAGCGACGCTCACCTCGCTCCGCCATTTTACGTCGCCTGCGACTAGGCCGTCAACTAGGCAGTCACGCCCGTTCTTACGCGCACATCTGACTCGTACACACGTACACACGTTGTGTTTTCCTTGTAGTAATAGGCTATTGCGCGCCGATTGCAAGGAGTCACGGGGTCTGCCAGTACTGTCAAGCTAACTATCTATCTACTTCCACACACGGTCATCTGGTCTCAAACTAGGCTAGAAGCCTGTACTATGGTAACCAGATGACTGATATACATACTTATATTCGCTAATAACACCCAGACACAGATCACACAGGCATGTTCATGCACACAAATGTTTGACCTTTCCGGGGATCGAACCCGGGACCTGCGGCACAGAAAGCAGAGTTACTACCATCTGATCCAACGAGGCTGTCATAAATAAAGTGTCTATCTATGTTTGAGTGTAATTCGCACCCTGGCAGCCCGCCCCTGCCCTGAGGTAATGAAACCGAAACACCTGTAACCTTGGGACTTGGGTTGATCGATAGTAGGGTGACGGGACATGCAAATCACATTGATGTACCCTTAAGTATCTTATTGCACAGCGTACGTCGTTTAAGGGGGTAACAAGGGTCGCTCTTCTATACAAAATGATATTTCCAACCATACAGCTAATCTATTTTGGCGCAAACAAAAGCCAGATTAAGAGCCAACCACAAAAAAAATAGTAGAAAATTATTTTCGCTTTCTACATATTTGGAAAATTTCATTATGTAGCCTTAAGTACTACAAAATATTTCAAAATATTTTATTACTATTTTGACAAACTGTGCCCCGCTGTGTGACCAACTGATATACCACGTTTTATTACTTACCAACTATCACTTAACATAACATCACTCCTTTTTCCTGAACGTGAGGGTACGCAGAGGTGTACCCGGGACCGAGTCCCATAATAGGTGAAAACCCTGACAATATTTGTTCATATCATCACCTTCAGTGGTTGGAAGTCCACTGCTGGACATAGGCCTCCCCCATAAGGGAGGGTTTTGCAAATACTCGCCACACTTGGCAGGCGGGTTGGTGAGCACATTTTAACGGTTTTTACGCAGAGGACGCTGCTGCCCGTCCTCTGGATCTGACAACCCTTAGCCGGCACTTAAGGCAACTACGCGTA
This sequence comes from Hemistola chrysoprasaria, assembly GCA_947063395.1. Lineage (NCBI taxonomy): Eukaryota > Metazoa > Arthropoda > Insecta > Lepidoptera > Geometridae > Hemistola > Hemistola chrysoprasaria. The sequence continues at coordinate 14,876,772 of OX346714.1, forward strand.
GAAATGGTGGGTTACTCTATTGCCGTGGGTGTACCTACTATGGGACTGAGTCCTGGGTACACCTCTGCCTACCCCTTCGGGAAAAAGGCGTGAATGTATGTTATGTTTTTATGTTATGCCGGCACGCCACGGCAAACCATATAACCCATATGAATTGACTAGATCATTGTAATAGGCTACATGACAACAATAAAAATATACTTCAAATGGTGGTCATCCTATCCGATAATAGCATAAAAAGCATAATTTCACTTTAATTTAAACTAAAAAAAGTTGGATTTTAGCAAAATTCACGAAATAAAACAGAATATTTTTTTTAGAATTTTAATTTTGATGCAAACGCCTTGTGATTGGTTGCATTTCTGTGGCGGGGAGTTTATAAAGAGAATTTATAAATGTAAATTTAATGAGTTGAAATTTTTGTAATGAGTTGTGATTTTTATTTTAAATTAACTGTGACTTTTTTATATCTGAACTCTGACGTAGGGTAATTAATTTGTTAAGTATTATTTTTTTTTAGTTAAATTTAATTATTGTGGTCATAATTTGTTTTATACAAAAATTATTGTTTAAAACATATTTCAAATACAATCCTGATTGTATATGAATTAAAGAATTTAACTGAAATGTCAGAGTATAAATTCAAATAATTATAATCATTCTTTCTAATAAAAACTTTCATGAAATTCATTTCAAAAAGTAATGAAACAATAGTCATTGTGATTTATCCAAACAACAACGAACTTGCGAAAAAACTCCAACAATATAAATATTACTCGTTCTTAGCTTTATCACGAACAACTTTGTTGAGATATTCTGAATTACACGGAGTTATTTTTCACGCGAACACATTTAATCAATGTATGACATGTTTTATGGGGACTTCTATTATGTTACTAATATATTTAGTTTTCGGAATAGGTAGGATATTATATTATGTTGTTAATTATTTCTACTTGTTTATCAGAAATACAAGTAATAATAAAAATCTCTATTAGTATTTATATGTAAACTGTTCTCTTCCTATTTTCTGCAGCGAATTTTAACACAGACGGTACATTTTAAAAACGCATTTATTGATTGTCTCTTTTATCAATCATAAAAACTCCTATTTAAGTATTATTGGCAAGTGCCGTTAAAAAAATAAGAAATAATGAACTTAACATAATTTTGATACTTAAATCGGTAGAGTTATAAGAATTTAACTCGTCAGCCACAGCCACGCTGTGTTAAATTAAATTAAAAATTGATTATTACCAGAAAACTAATGAACTAATAGGTTAGAATATTAATATTAGAAATTATTCATTCGCGAATTCAGTCTACATTCTGCATACCACACAAAGGTCCTTACAACATCTCATCCAGATGCCATAGCATGCCACTGATTGCTATGTGATATTGCATTCCAATAAATCCTTCAATTCCCATACGTAAAATTGGTAGATAAACTTTCGGCGGCTTCATAAAAATGGCTACTAATTCTAAGTTTAAATTAAAATTACAATATAAGCATACACACAAAGTAACTGAAATAATTACCCATATAAAATTTCCTGTTTTATACATTGAGCGTAGTTCCGCAAATTACCATCTGCGCCATCTGTCATCGAGTAGCCGCACTAAACACCGCCATTGTTATGCTAACGGTCCAAACAGCAAAAACGGACAGAAACAAAACACATACCAATTAACCTCCTTATTCCTGTGTACAGATTAACGTAAGAGATTATCTTTGCCTTTATTATCTTCGATACACGCACCTGCCTTAGCTTTAACCGATTTTAAATAACTGCCATTTCCATCCATCAGCGGAACGAGGTACTCAGGTTTGGAAAGTTTTTATTTTGCTGCAATTAAGCTACAATTTTACGTTGTAAATTGCTTCGTACATGTCTTATTTGAATTGTTCCCCTTTACTAACTAATTTATGTGTCCTATTTCTGACCTAATTACGACCCTACGCTATAAAAATATTTAAAACAGACACTTGTTTGATATAAATTATAATTTTACTTAATTTTTATAACATGGGTAGATAACATACAATTTACCGAAATTGTCCTTACAGTCAAAGTCGTTCCAAATGATGACATTACAATGATGAATGATGATGATTTTAAAATTGAATTGAATTGAATGACCGTTTAAGAAAATGCTGAGGTACTGATTACCCGAATACCATTAGGTATACATTATTCATTCTGTCAATTAAGTAATAAAATGACCAGATACACAAAAAATAACGGAAATTTAATTGTAACAAAAATCATAAAATGCCTTTTGATTCATCTACAACACAATCATTATGATAAAGTCGTATCTTCCAATAACAGCAGTTCATAAGGACCCGTTCGCGTCAATGTGGCCATAAAACTCGCGTGACAAGCCCGACCTGCCTCAACACTTGCGTACGCACGTACACCCACGCACAATCTACACACGTTATGGATCCTTGCTAAATAACACGACCTATCTGTAAATAGGATGGAGTATTTTTACATGAGGAAATTTATTTTCACGTGCTTTAAATGTGGAAAGATCTATTTTAGTTGAGCTGCAAACTTGTGTGAATGAAAGGAGAGTATTTATATTCGTAAAGAACTCATGTGACGTCCGATGAAGCGATTTGAAAATATATTTTATCTGCGTAAATGCAATTGAACGACGTAGGGACAGTTGTACCATTGGAATTGTTCCATTAATGGAACAAATGATACAACGTTGTATCTCTTGTACCATCAATGGAACAGTAACACTCATTTAGGATATTTTCGTGAGTATTGAGGGTCGCTAGTTCCAGCATTGGAACTAGTGACACTGATCATACAACTAAAGCGAGTATGTCAGTTGTACCATTAAGTTTAGGCAAATCCCGTAGCCTTACCAGTTGAACAATTGGGAATGTCCTTCCTAATAGAATTGAACGTCATCGATCTGAAGAATCTGAACGCAGTTACTGTTATTAACTATTTTGTTTATAATTATTTCCAGTGCAAATTTCTTCAATAAAAGAAGTTTTTTTTCTATGAGTACTGGCGGCATGAGTATGAAACTGGCTAGAACTTTGGCGACCTGAAACTCTGTCAATAACGGCTGTCTACATAACCCGCATGAATTGATTCGAGCAGTGCAATTGTGTTAACCCGTTCTTCATAATAAGTCAAATTATTATTACTATATAAATAGGTACTCCCTGTAATACACTTTAAAAAGTAATTATTTTCAGGAGTTATGAAGGTCTTGACGACATTTCCACTTTTGTTAGGTAAACATTTTTGTGTCCACGTGTTAATTATAATTGTTATTAGTGCAATAATCAACATGTCCTATGTTTTAATTTAATTATTAGTACGACAGATGTTCAGAGTAAAGGTGTTCAATGGTTCTAATTAACAAGACTCGAAATATTCATTAATATTCTCAAACAGAAGCGTTTTAAGTATTGTAATAGCTTACTATGATTTGAGGCACTTAAGGTTTATAATTCCAAACTTATTTATTTATTGAGCTTTTGAGTTACCTATTAGAAAGTTGTGTACAGAAAAATTAAGTTGCGATGTATTAAAGATACATAAAACCTACCTATTTTATTCGACAAACCTAATATTATGCAATTTGTTAGAAAATTATTTTTACGAGAACAGTGTACTTTGAATGAAAGGGAATAACCCATTTATGAGTATCTATATACTTAATTATTATATTTAAATTCCCATATTTTATGCTTTGCTCAAGCGTGGCCTCCCATAATTTTATCTCACGACCTAACGAATTTCTAAACAACCTGTTTAAATCTAAATAAGACCAACAGCTGCTGTATTAAAATAATTATATAATCTCAAAAATGATTTAAACCTCCAAACATTATCTTACAATTTGAATAAGAATAGGCCAAAAAGAAAGAGAGGGCGATATGTTAGAGTGGAATAGATATAGAACAAATGTCGCGCATATTCTAACACAAAAACAGGAGTAACGAACTAAAACGCCAGGTGTTACGGTGCCATGTGCTGCCATACACACAATACTCGAAACTATGGCGTAATCATACATCAGTTTTACAAGTATACTATTTAATTGCAAGAGGAAATAGTTTAATAATATGTACTGATGAAGCGTGTTTGAATATAATTACTGTGAAAAATAAAAAACAGTGACAAAAAAATTTGCAATTCATTTACAATCATTTTATGCTGCAAAAAAGCAATCAACCTTGACTCTTGAGAGTTTCTTTATTTATGGAATAAATATTTATAAACAAATTAAAATGTTAAAAATGATATATTATATCTAACAAAAATCCAGTACCATTAAAATTTTCGTTCCACTAGCGCTATCTATATGGTTTATAATCATGGTTTACCCGCCATCTAGCGTCGAGTAGCGAAACTACGGCGACAACTTAACCTACGAAAGAGCAATTACGTTGTGCCCATAAGCTTTAATCACATTGCGATAGATGGCGCTATTTACTATTTTTTATTTCTTAGCTTGGAAAATTAGAGATAAAGCACGGTAGACATGGGATATAATGATAGTATTATATATACATTAAGTAATGAAAATATTAAATAAACTATTACGAATTATTAATTAAAATATACATTTTGCATACAACTTCTAATCACTAATCAGTCGCCATCTAACCAACCATTTATTCATGCATGCCTTTCATTTTTCCCCTTTTGTGTTAACATTTCCTTTATTTTACTTACTTTTATTTGCTTTATGTTAAGTATGTGGTGTGTCTGTGTTGTTTTAGCTTATTTTGGCACCGGACGGCACGTTGCAGACGGTCAAGAGCGAGTCTCGGCGCGGTCGCGGTAGAGGGCGCTCGTCGACAACACCCGTGAGTAAACTACCTTCACTTCTCTTTTCTGTTTTTCACATTATGTGTTCTTCTTTTGTTTTGATTAATTTATTAACATGCTCATCATTAACATCCATTATCATACGAAAATAAGGGTTATTTAAGCTTAGATATAGTTCTTATTATAGTTCTTAGATATCTTAACTTTATACATATATACTTACATAGGTATTATGTTAGATTATGTTGTGTAATTTTCAGGATTTAGAGTATACATTTATTTTAGATTTCTACTTGTTTTAGTCTGGATTACCTAAACTACACATAAGGGCGGATCCATAATTTTCAATCAATCGATATTGACATAATGTACAGATTTATTTTGAATTCATAGCAAATCCCTAGGCTTTCCTACTAGTTTTAGGAGCCTGTTATTTGTAGTTCGAGATATTTCAACAATTTTATAGCTAGGTACCCACAGGCCACAATTAGCAGTTACTGCTGCGAATACCAAATGGATAAGCTTAATAAAGCTAAGGATTCAAAGTCCCGAAGCTGATTTATGAATGAAAACTGAAACAGATTTCCCGACATCAGTAATTCCGCGAACGTACCGTATGTCTGTACGACCAGTGCAGTGACCCGTCCAATGCCATGTTGTGACTACTCTCGATTCACCCACGAATTTATTTACATTTCCACGTATAAATCAACGAACAAAAACGGGGTTACTCTCGCTTTCGACGCCCGAATATACGTGTCACAATTCACAGCCGACAGTCCTAACGGATTAATAAACCTATTTAAACTTCGACTTTTACTATTATTTAACAACAATAGCTACATTTTCAAGCACTTTGTTTTAGCCTTTCTAAATAAGCAAGCAATGTACGCGTGACTCTACGAAGTTCTGTTGAAATAGTGAGGGGGCGTGCAGAGATTTTTCCAGTTTTCCGGCCGCCCGCGGCTTACCACCTGTGGTTCATTGAGCGGATTCCCTGAATTGTAAATTAATAAATGGTAGATACGCACCGGTCGAGCGACCTCGTGACAGTTTTGGGTGCAATCAGGGAGCTTTTGTGAGGTTTAAGGCGGATTGTTGCCTCGATAGAGCGTAATAAAATTCTAGTTTTTAGTACTCGTACTACTTACCCGCTTAACATAACAGAGTCATTTTGTCTGTCCACCTATATTAGGTATTCCTAACTATAGGTACTATAATGAATATACTATAATGAATTCGTTCCCCTGAAAATTTGAGGAAATCCATCCGACATCATAAAGCTATCATAATCTTATGCTTCCTTAATCAAATCCTAAATCTTGTCTACATCATTAAAACCTAATTGTGTACAAAATTTCAGCTGGGCCGAAGTGTAAGCGTATTAGCAGTCAATCAGGAGTCAAGACTTAGGATTTTTATAAAATATAGACGTTTACTCAGATTGGGAAACTTTTGATAATTTGTTTGATTAAGGGGATAGGCGGTAGGTACAACTTCTTCACAAAGAAATAAATACGTAAGACATAGGTAGTATAATAAAATGTCAGAAATCGGCTTATAGAGTTATAATTTGAAAATAGTTTGCTCCATTCCATACAGAATTTCAATACAATCACCGTAGCTCATAAAAACAGATATATAAGCGTTAATCATTAAATCCGAATAAAAACGGCCATAACTTTTATCGCCACCATAAAACAATATAGCAGTTCCGTCTACAAAATATAGGCACGTCTCTACATATAGGCATAGGTATATAGCTGTCTGTCTGGCGCGACTCAAAGGGACGCGGCTAACGAACGAGGATTTTACTCCGAGGCCGCTGAAACGAGAATAGTGTGATTTTTACACCTGTACCTATTAATTAATAAAATAGAAGTGTATCTTTTGGATAACAGGCTCAGAATCCAAGGAAGATGGGCCCAGAAAACCTTGCACTGTCTATCCCATATTCCCGGATAGAAAATGTCCTTCGCAAAATTATTCTCATCTCACCTTTTTAGTATCTCCGATTCAATTATAATTTTATTTGAATAAAGTGAGGTTGTTCAAAATTATCTATTATGATCTAGCTAATGGTATAATTTTGAAGCATGGTTTGTATAGTTTCCTTTGCTGTGTATTGTGTTGACCATAATTTCAAAATCTGTTGGTGTTTACATTTCACACACGTGACTGTACATACAAACTTTGCAAGTGAAATAAAAGGTCATAAAAAGGTATTTCCTGAGGGTAGTTTCCTAGTTACCTCCCTAATAACATTAAGCGCCAAAGCCCAAAATCCAAAACATTCAGAGCTTTGGATTTTGGGATACTAATTAAGTAAACATCAAAGACCAATAATTTTATCACAAATTTCCACAATGACCTGAAATTATTCGCGAATATTACGAAATACCAACTAAAATGTAAAACGTTTGGGTTGTTTAAGAAAAAGGTCAAGGTGACTACCCCTGGTGGGCCTTATTATTATGGAAATCAGGGTCTGTAAAACAAAACATTTAGTCTCTCATTAGAAATACACAAAACAAAATGTGATTTTAATTACTGTAATAAAACAAAATTCATTTTATCATTCGAGGATTTGCAGAAGAAGTATTTTTATATAAGCTAAATTTCTGAAGACTACTTACTTACAAAATATTTTAGAATCTTTATAGGTTAAATAAGGTAACTTATTTAAATTTTTCTATATTATTTAACATAAAGACGGGTTCAAAACCGCCACTATAACGTATCACGTTGTAATGAGCAGACGGCTAATAATAATTTAATATTCTTATTAAATTAAGGAAGGAAGAACAAACAAGGAAGACAATAAAATTGCGTATCTTTTACATACATTTGGTATTACATTTGGTTTACTTACCAATGTTCATTATTTTCCACGGACATACTAGAGAATCGAGAATTTTAGAAAAACGCGAATAACCGCGAATAACAGTAAGATGTGAAACTACTTTTGAAATTGTTAAGATAAAACAAATAACTATGCCGAGGTAGGTACTTATCAAATTAATGAAACTCTTCCAATATTTCTTGTTATAATATAATTGGGTAATAAAATAACCTTCGGGAAAAATCTTTCTGTAATCTCTTATTATATACCAATGTAACAAAGTTATTGAAGTTTTCGCCATTTTAGAGCCGAGGTAGTTCTATTTTATGCCGGACGATAAAATCCGGCAAAAGGCATTCTTCAATTCGATAACTCGGAAATTGGAAGCTCTTTTCGAAAAGTTTTGCTTGTGATTGCACTTTTTTTCTTTTTCTTTGCTATTGTCTTTATAGGACTTTGTCACTGCGTAATCACACCGTCATTACGCATAAAATGATAGAGACATACTATACTTCATCCTTAAAATATCAGGATATAAATATATCAAATCGGTTTACTGTATTCGGAGGAAGCAGGGAAATACAAAAAATTGATTTTGTACATTTTCCATAGGATTGTGTCACACTGCTAAGGGGTGCTCTTTCCTGTTAATATTAATTGAAAGATTTAACACCAAAAGCCCGCGCACTGTAACACCTGCCCTACGTTGTATACTTAGTCTGTTCTATGGTGCAGCCTGAGCGGACATTATCGTGGACATTCTGTGCACGTTCATGACTCTATATTATCTAACCCAATGGTGTTAGGCAGCCTTAGATCTCCATAAGATGTCTTAAAAATTTATAAAGTTTGGACTTCCGGATGAGATTATGAGGATATGCAACTTGTTTCTATCCAAATATATCATCGAAACACACATCAAACTTTCATCCCAATCCCGAACTAATACGAAATCTAATCCTGCAGTTCAATTCGGAAATAAATTGAAATTCGACATAATGAAGACGAGCGCATAAAGGCTGCAGACGAACTAATTCCGCCGCCATCTTGCCGTTGCCATGGCGACCAGACTGCCTCCCTACCATCCCCCCTGCACTTGCGTTGCATTTCCTAAAGACTAGACTATAACAATGTACCTATATATTATAGTTATATATCCTAGAGTTGGCTGATTAACCAATTTATGTTTTATTAGATTGAAGGATATCAATTTAGCTAACGGAAATTCTCGTAATATTGTTACGGTATAAGTTTTCCTGAGAAATGGTTAATGAAAAATATTTTGTAGGATGTTGCAATGTGTAATTTAAAGTAGCAATACTTATGCAATAATAAATAAGGACCTACTCAAAACTATGAATTAACATAATTTATTAAATATGTGTTCGTAAAAAAGTTAAAACGATACGGTACCTCTACGTTTTTTAAACATTTTTTTCGCTCCTTAGGTATCCTTTTAACTTTCATAAACAGTTTATATTTAACAAACTATAAAATTTAAGGGCATTTTCGTAAAAGGCGCACCTAACTCTAATTTATCTCCGACCGTCTCTGTCTTGCAATCTGTGTGCATAAGCGAAATTCGACGCTAGAGACCACCTTCGAATTATAAACTCCGTCGAAATTTGCACACACCACTTTGTAATTGCAAATTTTACCGCTTCGCGCATGCGCCGCGTCGCGATCAATACTTCAAGAGTTTATTGTTTTTTCTGCATACAATGCAGCTTTGCCGCCAAAATATAAAAGTTAGGTTAGAAAAATATATTAATTAAAAATATTTTTTAGTATTTTGGATTTATTCGTGCAAAATTGAGACGGTTTTATATAGGTACATACTTTTAATATATTTTGAAGGTATATAAGACGAGGTGACTGTGGGGTCCTGCAAGGGAGAGAGGGTGGGCCGCCCGCTTCTATTGGATAGTTACTCTAAACTATTGCCTGAAACTTTCATTAATGCATTCTATTACCTCGTTTATACTATACTTGGTTTTCATTTCCTTCGGTTGGCTGGTTGGTTTAAAGTATTTTACGATAAATAATTGAACGTCAAGAACAAAGTGAAAAAATATAAAAAAGGTTTGTTTTCCCGAGTTTTTCGGCAAAAATTTTAATCCTGGCAACACCGGAGTCATATTAGATACTTTATACATAATTTACGCACGCGAGTCGTAATTTCCGGCAGATATTTAAAATTTCATAACTTTTCAGACTGTTTCAATGTCGTTAAATATTTTATTTGGCTCGCAGTTGCTCTGAAATTGCTCCTTTTGATTACAGCTTCAACAAAAACACCCCTATTGCGGATCAGATTGATTTCATCTATTATGCATACGTAAACGGAAATATAGGTATTGCTTATTTGGATAAAGAGTTGTAATAAACCCTACAAGTTTCTTGTGCGTTCTTCTTGTAGAGGTATCTTTCCGAACACTCGGTAGATTCATTACAATTATGTCTCCATTGACGTGCAGATTGTGACGTAATTGAATAAATATTTTAGTGAATCATCATCATCAGCCGGAAGACGTCCACTGCTGAACAAAGGCTTCCCGTTTCAGCATGCTTCAGCAGCTAATCAGCACGCTTGTTGTGCGGCTTGGTGATCGCAGTAGTTGGAATACTTGGTGCCGGAGAGCGCTACTGCCCACTCTCCGAATACTTTCGGCATTTGTATGTAAATAATACAACAGTAGGTTACTATCGTTGTGCGAGCAGAATTACGCTTTATTTTGTGGTAGCTAGAGTCGCTATATATATACATGAATTGGCGGAGTGTCCTCCTGTACTTTAGGGTCTGTATTCTGTGCCATGACTCCGAATTCGATACGCTAGTACTATTATTTAATCTGTGACTTTGGTTCCGATAAAACTACCTCCGTTTCATCCCTTCTCTACATACCGGTCGAATGCCAGACGTTTCGAACTAACTAGCCAAGTGCTTTTATTGAACAAAGGAAAGATGAAATGTCCGCAATGCTCGTCCCTATGCCCAACGTAAGGAGTTCTTCCTATGCTCTATGCAAGGAGGTGATTTCCTAAATGAGGAGGATTCAAGACGGTTTAAATTTTTAAGTTAACGGGGCGGCGACCAACTTATTCCCGATACAAACTTAATACATAAATTATTTAATATCAGCGCATATTTCCAACATTGAATGATGTTATTCGGAATGAGTCCTTAGTTATCTAAGTTCCTTATTATATTATATTTGACGAAATACCTATTTTTTTGGTTTTTTAAATATTTTAGTCCAGAGTATCTATATTTTCGATTGAAATACAATTTTTCATACAAATATAATTTTCCGCTCCGTTATTTTCCAAAAGTCATAAAACATAGTCTAGTTTTTAAGTTTCCTTACCTCAAAAGGAAAAAAGGAACCCATAAAGGATCACTTTGTTGTCAGTCAGTCTGTCTGTCTGTCTGTCTGTCTGTCTGTCTGTCTGTCTGTCTGTCTGTCTGTCTGTCTATCTATCGGTCTGTCGAAGCACTTTTTAACGGGAACGCGTGGAGGTATCAAGTTGAAATTGATATGTACTACTCAGATCTACGCATTTGAAAGTTATGGCCATTTTATTGCATTATTTCTATACATTGCGCAAGGAACTAATAGATGGCGCTGTATGTTCTTGGTATTTAGGTATGGAACTCTACACTATGCATACATACGTATGCCTTAACAATCTATTTATTAAGTAATCCCTTTCTTATTCCTTGTCTATATCAAATTAAAAACTAATATGTATATATAAATATTGTACTCGTTAGGTATATAGGCCCGTTTTGTTAAGTACCTCTGAACGTGAGCATAAATTAAATTTTATGTTGCCTTAGCTCGTTCTATACGCATAAATTACTTGGAAATTCGTTACGTTATTTTAGGGTCGGGTCTTGCTTTATTATGAACTAGCTGTGCCCCGCGGTTTCACCCGCGTAGTCTGTGGGAATTTCAGGATAAAAAGTAGTAATAATAAAAAACAATAATATGGGACAACTTCCACACACGGTCATCTGGTCCCAAACTAGGCTAGAAGCCTGTACTATGGTAACCAGATGACTGATATACATACTTTTATAAGCTTATAACACCCAGACACAGATCAAACAGACATGTTCGTGCACACAAATGTTTGAGCTGGCCGGGGATCGAAGCCGGGGCCTGCGGCACAGAAAGCAGAGTTACTACCATCTGAGCCATAAAGGCTGACAAAAAAGTAAAAAGTATTTGTATTAGGTATCTACATACCGAATTTCAGCCTAATCGGTTCAGTAGTTTTGGCGTGAAAGAGTAACAAACATCCATCCATCCTCACAAACTTTAGAATTTACAATATTAGCAGGATTTGTATAAAAAAATCTGCTATAACAATAGCGGCAATAGAAATACATATTTCGTGAAAATTAAAAGTGGCTACCTAGTAATAGCTATAGACACTAGGAATTAGGTTTAACAACATAACATACATTCACGCCTTTTTCCCGAAGGGGTAGGCAGAGGTGTACCCAGGACTCAGTCCCATAGTAGGTACACCCACATTTCGCCAGTATGTTATTGGTCCCATGTAATAGGGGGCGAGCCTATTGCCATCTACCGGGCACAGTTCCAAACTCCAGGCAGTTATTGCGATAATTCCTAATGGAAAAATCCAATTTTTAACACTGCCTGACCTGGGGATCGAACTCGGGACCTCTTGATTGGCAGTCGAGCATGCGCCCACTAGGGCAGTTAGGTTTATGACAAAATATAAGGAAGGTTCCTTGGGTACTGAACCCTAAAAATATGTCATCAGTATTTTTAAGTCTGACCTTCGAAAGGAAAACTACTAAATGCGAACGAAACCTTTTTACAAGAGCTTTTTCAGGACAAAAATAAAGTCCGTTCAAAACAATGTTCCCCGATGGGGCACCGTTTATCCGCAAATCCCAGAGGTGTCACGCGTCGCCGCGCCGCAAGTGTCGAGCAACAAGTGAACTTGTGAACGTTTGCCACTTTTCAACGTGACACTAATAAGACGCGGGTGACAACCCTAAACGCTTATCGATAGGGCCCTGTCCGCAACAAGTCTCTGTCGAGAATAATGCTTTAGTGACACATTTTGGAAAAATTTTCTACTAATTATGCCCCACGGCTGTGGCCAGGCTCATTTGTGGCCAGGAGTGGATATTAAGCTTTGGTATATGAATAAAGCTTATTATAAAGTCAACCAGTACATAGAGGACAAAGATGCCTAGAAACTTCTGCATAGCCGCCACGCGGCACCTTCAAAGAAAACGTTTTTTTTTTTTTTTTTATGATAGTAAGTGACAAGACGAGCTCATCAGATGCCTGATGGTAAGCATCATGATTGCCCATATCAGACACAGTGCCACCCAGTACTTTAAAATTCAAAATTCTGCGCGGCACTGCACTGCGCCTATCACCCTGAGATATGAGTTGTTGAATCTCATCATGCCCAGTAATTTCGCTGGTAACATTCCCCTTCATACCGGAACACAGTAATGTTTGGACATTACTGCTTGAATGTAACCAAACCAAATATTGTGAAACTATCTGTTGAAAAAATGAAGCCCTACAAGTTTCTTGTGCGTTCTTCTTGTAGAGGTATCTTTCCGAACGCACGGTGGACTCAGTACTGTTTATCTTCATTGACGTGCAAAAGTGTCAGATTATGACCTATTTGAATAAATCTTTTTGAGTTTGAGTTTGTAACCGAGCGACGCAGCCAGTAATTAACCGTGTTTTAATCGGTTAAGTTCCAAAAGTTGCAAACTTTATATTTTTATAGTTCCCAAAGAAAAAAGCTAATTGCTATGAACTACGAATAGTTTTATCAGTTGACAAACTTTAATTTTCTCTAATTGGCGAAAGTTTCGGAGCTTCATTTAGTTTTTGGCACTGCTGTGTAATCTACCCGAGTATATCATCCGGAATTTGGACCTATTTCGTTCCTCTATATCGCGTCACTTTTATATGGTTCCGTACGTTATAACTAAAAAAGGAACCGTTATAGAATCACTCGTCGTCCGCCAGTCGGTCTGTCTGTCTGTCTGTCTGCCCGTCTGTCATGACTCTTTTAATCGGGAATGCGTTGAGGTATCAATTTGAAACCCATATCCACAACTCAAAAAATTAAAGCAAAAGAATAAAAAAAAATTTCAGCTATTTTACCGCACATTTAAATACTTTGCTTGTCTGGAAGAGATCACTCTGAGCGATGAGGCGGCCAATTGTAATATTTCCAGTTTTAAGTATTAACTACGTTCTTTAAGCTTTAATTGATAATATTTTATATCACCACCTATTTATTACTCATTTATTTAAAAATAAAAAAATTTATTTATTTATTCGTTTTATCTATTGCTATATCTCAATTTACATAATATTATAATACTTGCGCGTGAAGGTAATCCCGTTTATTATTGTTTTGCCAATGTGATTAAAATGCCTCGGTGGCGTTGTGGGCGCAAGCTCTACTGCCGACCATGAGGTTCCGGGTTCGATCCCCAGGTCAGGCAAAGTGTTATGTGGATGTTTCCATTAGGAATTATTTCAGTGGCTGGAACTGTGCCCGGTACATGGCAATAGGCTCGCCCCCTATCGGCGGATCAATAAACATACTGTGGCGAAATGTGGGTGTACGTTCCGACTATGAGAGTCCTGAGTACACTAGGCCTACCCTTTCGTAAAAAAGCGTGATTTTATGTATATATTATGTGATTAAAATACTCATGAAATATAGAAGCAGGCATGATAATTTTTGACATAATTTCGGGTAAGATTCTGAAGTCAATCAATGTAGATTTTCTCGGGGCAACATCATTTAGTTAGACCGACCTAGAATCAAAGCTAGTCACGTGTCTTGTGTGTGTCAAGTTAGTCTGTCAAGTTAGTCTGTCACTGTCACGCTAGTCACGTGTCTTTTGACAGTCGATGCATAAAACTATCTGTACTTTGTTTAACAACCTTTTAGTTCATATCTAACTGTTTAATAAATGTGTTATAAATCTAATGGAAATATTATATAGGTAGGTACATCTACCTAAGTCTTATAACGTTTCTGTCTTCCAACAAGGCTCATGGTTTCCGGATGAGCGCAAAATTTAATTTTCTCCAGAAATTGGTATCCGAGGCGGGTGGTTGAATTGAATTGGCCGATAAAATGCTAAAACTCTTGTAAATATCTATTGTTTGGTAAATAAAACTGTAACCTACGGGTTTTACACGAGAAATGTTATAAATATTGTTATGGGGAATAACATTCGTTTAAAAAATTAATTTATAAATAATATACCTATTATATCCACTTATTATATCCAACGAAGCGAAAGTTATATGTCAGGATCGTAGCAAGTGGAGGGAAATAGTCTCTGCCTACCCCACCGGGAACAAGGCGTGACTGTATGTATGTATATCCACTTCATTTTATAAAAAATATAATTACATTTTATTTCTATACACAAAAAAAGTATATTAAATATAAAAGTATAGTCAAGTGCGTCTCCGCGAGGCTCTATGGTTCCCAACAGGCAAGCAACATTACCGTGTTATACAACCAGGTTCAGACGCTGGCCTAAACAGCTACCTGCTCTGCGGTCATCAGAGGCCTCGATGAGACGCACCGACAAGTCTTATACAAAATTGTTGGTTTCAGAACCCAAAGGTCCCATTGTCTAAAACCAACCGGGGCGAACATGTATCCTCCCTGGCAGTGCCTATTTTTTTTTACTCTCCTACTTAACTACATAATGTTATTTTTGCTATTTATTGCGAACACGACGTGTCATACTATAGAGCATAGGTCACGAACCTTCAAAGAAAACGAATGTAACCAAACCAAATATTGTGAAACTATCTGTTGAAAAAATTAAGCCCTACAAGTTTCTTGTGCGTTCTTCTTGTAGAGGTATCTTTCCGAACGCACGGTAGACTCAGTATTGTTAATCTTCATTGACGTGCAAAAGTGTCAGATTATGACCTATTTGAATAAATCTGTTTGAGTTTGAGTTTGAGTTTTGAAAGATAAGCACAATAAATTGAAATTGATGAGAGGCATTCGACATTTTTACTAATTATCTGACTAATATAATATATATATATTTTTATTTATTTAACACACAAAAAATATACCTAACACCTACATAAAATTTGTATTAAAAATATAACAAGTTATAATCTGGATCGTAACATAAAAACATGTGCGAACGTCTAATTTAAAACAATGACATGTCGCGGAGAAAACAGCAATAAAAGAATGTATACCTACCTAATTATAGAACTATTGCCGATAAAATGTAAAATAAAATGTAAAATGTGTAATAAGACAAATGATTACGTGACATCTCGATAAAACAATACACCAAGTAATGGAGTTTTAAAAGCGCGACCGCATAGCGCGAAATATTCGCGACACATTTTCTTAAATTTTAAGAAATAGAAATAAAATGTAATAGAGTAATATCAGCATCGTCCGATAAATGATCCTTGAACCTCTCATTATCGACATGAGCGTAAATCACTTTACATATTTTAATTAAACATCCTCTATATATCAACCAGATAGCGTATGGAGTGTAGAACACTTGCGATCTAAACAGTACCCGAACTTTACACTATGTTTTCCTATCAATGACCTTATACAACATATTTTAGAACTCTATATACATACATAGAAATATTATAGCCTCTATTGTCTATATATTTTGCGTTAGTCACATTTTTAGTGGCGTTTGTGCGTTTTATGGATTATTCTCGCAACTTCCTAAAGTTGACCAATATATAAAGAGCGTAAACTTGCCCTACTGAGTCTATTGGACAAAGATGCCTGAAAACTTCTGCATAGCCACCACCCAGCACCTTACAAGCAAACAAATGTAATCTAACCAAATGTTGTAAATCTATAAGCAGTTAAAAAAACACTATACAAGTTTCATGTGCTATTAGTATATTTAGCTATAGGTATATTTCCGAACGCACGGTAGATTCATTTTTTTCATAAGCTTTATTGACGTTTAACAATGTCTTCTTGAGATTTGTGGTATTAAAATATTTTGAGTTTGGGACCAATAACATACTGGCGAAATGTGGGTGTATCTACTATGGGACTGAGTCCTGGGTACACCTCTGACTACCCCTTCGGGAAAAAGGCGTGAATGTATGTTTTATGTTATGTTGAGTTTGAGTTTTGAACTAAACCAAATATTAAAAAGCATCATCAAATATTTGAAAGGACAAAAATTCTAAAATAGTCATTATAACCGAGACCTAACGTCGGGAAAAATCATTCTCAAAAAGGAGAAAACTGTGTTACTGTCATTAAGTGTATAGTGTTTCGTAAAGGGGAGGTAGGGAAAAGCGGGAGGGGTGCAGAAATTAATTTAATTTTAACTTGATAATATATCACGTAGACGTCCCAGCTAATAATGGAATCATGTTTGTTCATAGGAATCCATTTACATTCTTATTAGATCTGTTATTACGAATTTGCATTGGAAATTAATATTATTAATTATTGGAGAAGGTATTGTTTGTGGTTTTGGTTATACCTACGTATTTCATTAGAATTCTAAAAATATATAAGATCGCACAGACCTGTGAAAAAAACTATGTAAGTAAATATATTTTATTTAAATTAGAAAAAAAAAACGGGAGTGGTCCTGAGATTTTTATTAAAAAAATATGAAATTTCATTATAAAATTACATCAATCCATACAATCATCATACATCATCAATTACAACATTAAAGGTATATTTTGTTTTACCATATCAGAAATAGGGTTTTTTTTTTAGGGTCCCGTACCTATGAAAAAGGAACCCTTATAGGATGACTTTGTCGTCCGTCCGTCTGTCTGTCCGTCTGTCCGTCTGTCCGTCTGTCCGTCTGTCAAAACACTTTTTAACGGGAACCCCTTGGCGGCCCTTGTGGCTGCAAAAAAT
Organism: Hemistola chrysoprasaria; assembly: GCA_947063395.1. Taxonomy (NCBI): domain Eukaryota; kingdom Metazoa; phylum Arthropoda; class Insecta; order Lepidoptera; family Geometridae; genus Hemistola; species Hemistola chrysoprasaria. Next base: position 14,894,370 of record OX346714.1, read on the forward strand.
CATACTTCTAAGTTAACGCAGTCAAAAGTTATGGCCATTTCACTGCATATTTCCATACTTTGCGCAAGGAACTCTAATAAATAAAAAATGGCGCTGTATGTTCTGTGAGCGTATTGCTTTTCGGAACTGGAAGCGTTTTGTTCAGGTATCTAGGTATGGAACCCTACACTATGCATTATGCATACATACGTATGCCTTAACAATTTACTTATACTTGTATTTACTCGTATTTTGCAAAATAAATATATACCCATAACAGCTAACAATATAATTCTGAAACCTTTCACGAATACCTGCATAACTTTAACATACACCAGAATTTAAACGCCATTCCGGTCGGCCAGTCAAAATTCCAATACAAAATTGCACACAGACATAACGATGCATACAGACGCAGTTCCCATAGTTCCATGTAAACTCTCATCTACAAGCTAATGCGTTTTCGTAGGCCTGACGGGCAGCGCTAGATATTTCATTCGACCGCCTCGACTATTCAGACACCCTAGATTGCTATTCTAGCCCCCGTTACCCAACCCTCCCCCGGGGGGGGGCAGTCTACAGACTACCCTGGTCTACCCCACCACGCCCGTTCGTACGGAGCTTAATTTCCGTATCGTAGGTCATTAATTTGTAAAGTGATATTTTGGAGCTGATAGATGGTTATTGTGTGTCGATAGTTGTGCCCGTAAGCATTTGTTAAGTTATATTTATGGCCTTTAATAGGTAAATTACAAAATATTTGCAACCAAGTACATGATATATTAAGCGGGTATTATAAAGGTGGAAGGGTCATTTTGGGCATTGTAATTGAACTAGCTACGCCTCACACATAGTGGCAAAGCAGTAATTTTATTTCAGTTATCTATTCATTATTAAAAAAAAAACATCGAATGGAATTGAAACTTGTTATAATGGAATGCAATGGAAATAGAATTATGCATTTCAAGGCAAAGGCAACGATGCGAGGAAAATATAAAATTTCGTAATTAACCTATGTGTTTCAAGGCAGAAGTTTAAATTATTGGGAAAATGATATTCTTATACTTCCATAAAATGTATCCCATTTCTTCCAAAGCTTATAAGGTAGGTAATAGGCCATTTTCTTATATCAACAATAAATTATGAAATTATATTACTTGGATAGTTTTCATCACGGAAAATGCAAATATAAAGTTATTTTCCCATGAAAACCTAAGGTTAATTTTATTTTTCAAAATTAAAATTGAGGTTTCATTATCTGTATGTCACGTGATTGAAAACGCCGACCGCCATGATGTGACGTCAATTTCACTAAAGCTCGTCGTCCGTCACTCGTTTTACAAACAACAAACTACTTACCTACCAGCGCTCATAGAAATTTAATATTTTTATTGAGTTTAATGTGTTTTGAAGCTTAAATTTAAAAGATTTAATATTTTAATACGTTAGTTTTACTTAATTAAAATGGACGTCGGTTTTGTAAAAGCCGAAAGTACTAATCTCCCGAAAATAGATGCGGTAATGATTGCAAAGTTCTTTGCGTGTAATACCGACTTTTTTTCTGCCGAATGCAGAAATATCAAAACAGCTATGTAAGTATAATGTATTTAAATTACAACTTGTATTTAAAACTAAATAGTTTTATTGTGTATGAAAGTATCCTTACGTGTTTTGAGGTTATGTGTAAACAATAAGTAGGTATCGTAACTTTTCATCTTTTTTTATAGGTCAGCCAGAGAAACGTATGGCGATGATGCTGTTGGGTATGTGCAGCTGAAAAGAGATCAGCAGACATGCGTTGTCAAATGCAAAATGTGTCCTGAACACAAAGTGCGTTCCAAGCCATACTCTTGCACACTTACTGTTGATGAACAGGAAGAAGAAATTAAAAGTGTAGTATGCCATGACTGTCCAGCATCTGAAGGTGGTTGTAAGCATGCTGTTGCTTTTTTAATGTGGTGTCATCGTCGGAGTGAAGAGCCACCTTGCACTGCTATTGAGTGCTATTGGAGGAAATCTACTTTATCTAAAGTTGGATCTTCTCTAAAAATATTACTTGCTAAGGACATATTGAAGAAAAGAAAAGGAAGTAGTACTCAAACCCCAGAAGTAGCACCACATAAAAGTGTCGCAGAAATCTTTGTGACTGAATGTAAAAAAAGAAAAATAAGCTCATGCCAGCTGCTCAAACATGAGATTAACTATGCTGAAAAAAAAATTAATATGCTTTCTTTACATTATTTGATGTGCAAATTTAATGAAAGACTGGATTGTAATTCATTTTTAAATAATATCAGTAGTGTATTTAATGATATTAACTTAAGAAATGCTGAAAAAGAGACAAGGCACCAGCATCAAACAAGCTTTTGGTATGAGCTACGTTATGGAAGAGTTACAGCATCAAAATGCTACGAAGTGAGCAAATGCAAAACTGTGGATGGCTCCTTAGTAGCGGCTATTCTTGGAGCAAGGACTCCACTAACTTCAGCAATGAAAAGAGGGCAAAAATTAGAAGAAAAAGTAAGGAAAACAGTAGAAAAAAAATTGGGCCATAAGATTGAAAAATGTGGTCTTTCTATTTCAGAAACATATCCTATGATTGCAGGCTCACCTGATGGCATCTATAAAAAAAGTACTTTGGTAGAAATAAAGTGCCCAACAAGTGTAAAAACTTTAACAAATTATATTAAGGATGGTGCTGTGACCAAAAAATATATGGCACAAGTGCAAATGCAAATGTTCTGTGCAAAAGCAGAAAAAAGTTTTTTTTGTGTTGCGAGTAGTGATTTTGAGACTTCCAATGATGTCAGTATTGTAGAGGTGCAGTATGATAGAAAAGTAGTACAGGAACTTTTGGACAAAATTGTTCCTTTTTGGAAAAATAATATATATCCAATTTTGTATGAAAGTACCAAAATATAGAACTTGTAAGTATTTATGTGTATTGTTTTATTTTATATGCTTTAGCCCAAGGCTTCTACCACTAGCTACAGTACCTTGTCTTAGGATGAATCTTTATTACCTATGCCCCCGGACCTCAAACCACACCTTAGATAAAATCCTCAAACTTATCTCCTCTATACTGAGTTTTAACCAAACTTGTTCATAGGATAAAGAGAAAAGAAGTAACAGACAGACTGCCAGAGTTACTTTTGCATTTCTAACTAGCTCATGCAAGTTACCAAAATCATGAAAAACCTAATATTTCTACTACATGGTTATATCAATTACATACTGTCCACTTTAATGTAATAAATAGCATATGTCAATATCTGGTTTGAACAGTTGGCTGGGATATTATGGGTATAAATAAAAGTTTAAAAAAAATTGTATATGTATTTATTTAATAAGACTATCTTGTATGTTAATCAGAGCACATGCAGTAGTAATACATTCATCAAGAAGGTGAACTAAATTTATGTTAACCACAGAATGTGGTTTTAAAAAAGCAAACTCCCGGATTCTTCGGATCACCCTTTCCACATGAATCCGGAGGCTTGCTATTTCTTTTGTCTGAAGTACCTCAGCTTTTGACAGTTTGGAACCACTACCAACACTTGGGGGCCTTAATAAAGTTATGTTCTTTTTAGACAAATATGTTTCAATGTGCTTGAATCCTCTGTCAGCTAAGACACATGTGTTTGATGGGAGAGTATCTAAAAATTTGGAGTGTTCGAATAAATGTACATCTGTTACTCTTCCGCCATATCCTGCAGATATAAAACTTATTAATCCATCTGGAGTACAAGCAACCAAATATTTTATTGTGTTGGCCTTCTTATACTCGGACCAAGTCAGTGCTTGGTGGACTGCATTAGTGGGTTTCTGTATTTCTATCTCCAAACAATCTATTATACAACTTACTTTATTATATCTATGTCTAAATGCTATTGGTAAATTTAATTTTATTGACTCCGTTGTAAACGATCTAATAAAAGGTAACATTACTTTACTGATTGGTATTATGTTGGTTGAAAAAAGTTTACTTGCTTGTGATAGTGACAAACCAAAATCATCAGATATTTGTGAAAATGAGCTATTTAGCCTAATTTTTGTCAAACACAACAAAATATTTGCCTCAGAAATGTTTGTCTGTGTTTGTATGATATTTAGTAAAAAATAAAGTTCCTTAGGGATACCAATATAGAGTCTAGGCTTTTTCTTTATTTTTAAGATTGTGTTTTCTAAGTTCGTTTTCTTGTCCCTCTGAATTTCTTCAGGCAAACTACTGTCAGATGTTGTGACTTTTATTGGAGAGAAGTCTTGACTCGTTGATCCAGATACTGATGGAGTAAATGATATCTCACTATCAGACTGGTCTTCGAACAAGGTAGACAATTTCCTTTTTGCTGGTCTTGTGATACCTGATGTACTTGGTACATCTATAGTGCTCATTTTAATGAGTGGTGAAGTGGCAACTGAGGTGCTTAACTTTATTGGAGATGTAGTGCTGTGCCGCACTTTTAAATTTATTTGTGTTGCTTTGCTTCTATAATGGGCAGATAAATTCACTTGGACAGCTTTGTATTCCATAACTGGCATTATCTGTACTTGAACTTCTTTATCTGCCTTGTGTGAAATATTTTCATCTTCCTCCACTTCCACAACATCTGAAAACAATAGATAAGAATCTGTAGAGCAGCCTTTCCATTGTAATAATTTAAAGTAATGCGATGGTGAGTGATCATCATTAAACTTAAGTTGAGTTAATAAAGTGGGCTGTATGGTTATTTATTAAAGCACTCTCTTCTGTTTGACTGGGATTACCTCTTGTATGACATGATGTAAATGGTGTTTGGCTGAGATTCACAACCTCTCTATGACACGATGTAAATGGTAGGATTTCAGTTAGAAACAAAATTTCCCTTTAGGTTTAAATATATTTTATCATTTTAGCACCATCAAAGCTTGGTAAATAAAATATACTTACGTGATGTTGATGAACCAGGTTGTACACTTGTTGAAGAGCTCTCTGCTTCCTGGCCAGGACTCACAATGGGTATATTATTAAACTTAGATGGTATAATGCCAGGTTTCATTCTGATTTTCTTTACTGAGCCCATTATTTTATATTGCATATAATTTTCCATGTCTTGCTCTAGCTAAAAACAAATGTTAATAATTATTGTAGGTTATTTAGCTAAGCAGAGCAATGATACCGAGCTATGTAGTAAAAATAACCTCAAAGTCTCGTTTACATAGTAAAAAAGAGAGTAATATCGTAATTTAAATAAAAATCAATAAAAAAAGCTTATGTACTTACGTCAAAGTGATCCTCACAAAGATATAAATGAGATTTCTTAGAATATTTTACAGGATCTCGTCCCGCGAGTTCCAACCAAACATTTCTCATAGAAACGTCGGTCGGCACATTAATAAATAACTTTTCTGGAGTCTTCAACGTAGAATTTTTACAATTCAACGCTACACACCAACGATATGGGCTATAAAAACTCATTTTTACTTGAAATTAAATTATATTAAATCACTACAAGAGTACAAGACAAACTGGCATTTTGACATTTCTTCATTTTAGTTTATATGACGTCAGTCGCCGCCACCATCATGGCGGTCGGTGTTTTGGCGCGTATATTTTAAGTCAAATTTTTGATATATTTTTTTTAACATTTAGCAGGTATATTTTGCAGAAATAAAAATAATCCTTGATTATCTGATATATATGAGCATTTTAAAAAATATTTGAAAAAATAGGAGAATAGCTTATTGGGATTTTCCAAAAACATCAGAAGATACCCTAAACCTTTCTCTGATATTTTCTCTATAACTCTCATTAATAGTCTGCAATATCTCCAATAAAAGAGCGTAAAAGTCGGAGAGCTGTTTATTTACAAAGTTTAAAATCCAACTGATCACGGCGTCACCGATACCAACATAATCAACCTAACGACAACTTTTTAATAGCAACCATTGTGTGAAAATATAACTTTGACAAAGTGTTTAATGAAGTTTGTTGTACCTTAAGTACTTAATAATAACGACAAAAAAAAGAAAATATTTTATCTTCTTCCTGCTTAGGCTATGCGCGCACTACGATAAAAAATCGTTGCGATTTGCGAAATGCGATAAATAATCAAAAATTTCTTCACTAAAATTCATTTTCGCAGTGCTCTCGTATATTGTGGCATTGTTCACAGATTTGCAGATCGTAGTCGCTTAGCCTTATGCCACTCTAAGTGCAGTCGGCAGTACAGTACGTGCGTTTTATCTTGGCGAGTCTGAACATAGGCTCTACAAACTTTAGCGCATGAAAACTCGTGAAGAAAACTACTCATTAGCGTAAAGTGAGTTCCATTTTTTCCCACATTCATTATCATCGTAGACAGAATGTAGATTTCTCGATTGCTCTTTTCCAAAAACTTTTCATGGCACACAAATTTCCAAATGGAGGTATGTAATAATATTGACAGAGAAAACCGAGACTGAGACACGACCGCGCATAAATCGAGCACATAATTAAAAACCAACATTTACATTCGATTCGGTTCTATCGCGCCATCTACTGCTATTTTCTTGAAGCTTCTGCTCTCGCTTCATAAATATTCGAATTTTGAAGGAGTGTTAAATATTGAAGCTAATAATATTGAAGGTACTTCCTAACCTTTTAGGCATACCTGTATTTCCCTATCTACCCTCATTTGAATAAACCTACGTAAAAACGTAGGATCAGAGCACTAACTGAAACTCAAAAAAATATTTTATTTATTAAAAATGAGACCCTTTATGCACGTTAATGAAAATAATACCGAACAAATCTACCATGTAAAATCGCTCGGACTGCCTCGGTGGCGTTGTGGGCGCAAGCTCGACTGCCGATCATGATGTCCCGGGTTCGATCCGCAGGTCAGGCAAAGTGTTAAATATTGGATTTTTCTATTAGGAATTATATCAAGTGGAGTCTGGAACTGTGTCCGGTAGACGGCATTAGGCTCGCCCCCTATTACATGGGACCAATAACATACTAGCGAAATGTGTACACCTCAGGGTGTACCTGCTATGGAACTGAGTCCTGGGTACACCTCTGCCCTACCCCTTCGGGAAAAAGACGTGATTGTATGTTATGTTTCTATAGGGGTTATCTTGATGGGGTTTGTTGAAGAAATTACCACCTCATCAAAACAGATTTGTGACCTTCCACTTTCATCCCACTCTCCATAATTACCTGAATGCTCGACGGTTTTGGGTTCTTGGACCTGGCCATTCTGGACATTATCAATTTGGTTTCAAAAAGTACTCTCCTACTCCTTAGCACCCCGCACACGACTCAATTCCATGCAAAAGTCACGATATGACTACCTACTACACAGACACTGCACACATGGAATTTTGTACCAGCAGGGCTCGTCGAGAGCTCAATCTCGCTTGCGGGGTGAGGAAGGCCCGATTTTGGTTGGCGGATAACGCAGTGTCCATTCTATACGTAGTATATCTGTTCTGTGTCTTTAGTACCGACTTGACCATTCACACAATCCCTTATTTGTATTCTGTGACTATCCTTAAAATCTCCTATCTCGATTGTTTTACTCAGAAGGTACATGGATAATAAAATATATAGATACCTTAGGCACTTCGATAGTTAATTTGATTAAAAACTCGTTCCTATTATGGCTGCGTATTCTCGATATCGGAAAAGATAAATTAATCCTTATAGGTAATAAGTATTTATATAATAGATACCTATCAACCCACGCCAACAACTAACATCATTTCCGAACGATAAAATACAGAACTTTAACAAATCTATTTGAACCAAAAGAAACTAACAAAGCTATAAAAGCCATATAATAGTTATGGAAATAGTCTTTCATTTTCCACGAAAGAAAACTTCGCGAAACTACCGACAATATGAATGAAACTATAATATTAGAAAAGTTTTGTCGCCGGGAAATGAGAAAACGTTGTACATACGAACTCGTTCGTCTAATACTCCTAGTTATAACTTGTTCAATATATCGAGGGTATTGCTGTCTCGCTCGCACTCGCTTGCACTGACCAAACTGCCCTCATTTAATTGGATTTCCAGCTGAATAATATTACCCTAATGTAAATCTACCTATATTCTAAAGTACAGGGTATATTATAGGTGAAAACAGTTTGAAACTTGAATAGGTGTTGTATTGGTGGTAGATTTAGTTTTTGTCACTGACTCTCACCTTTGATTGTAATTAGGAAATGTCCCTAAAGATGAAAATTTTTGTGCCCCGTTTATTTATAATTAGATACTGAAATGAATTACAGAGATCACTGAAAAAAGATTTCTACTTCTTTGATTGAAACCTCCACAGTTCACGTAGATGTTGTTCACGCCACTCACTTAAAAATAAAAGCCTCTTCCTCTCCTCACACTAAATACGTCCGCAATCTGATCGTGTGTCGTGTGTAGAAAAAAAAATCAAATCGCTCTTCGAACCATCCTGACCATCCTTGACGTTAGAAAGTAGTGCAGTAACCTTATCTCGAATCTCGATACTGACCGAATGAATCGATGCTGAGTAAGATACGAATTTTCGAATTTCGAAACAGTTTCAGAGCATCGAGTAATTTATTAGATCGTTAAGCTCGCTTGTAAATGCATGTGCATATTAAATTCTATGTACTAAGCTTCTATGTACAAAGCGATTGTTATGATAATACAGGCTGCAATAGACGGAGGAGCGATGAAATATTGGCCTCTTTTGCATAAGTACCGGCGCGTAGCTTGAGCGTAGTGCCTCTACGGAGTACGCTACGCTGCTACGCCGCGCCGCTACGGAAAGCGTAGCAAACTAATTGCTCATTTACAGTTACGCTAATGAAAACAAATTCCCATTCTCTGTTTAAATGTGCGACTGTTTTGGCGTTGTTTATTTTAACGACTTCAAAATTGTTCTGTTTTATTTTTAAAGAGAACTTTAATTCACTAATTTTGAAACTATGTTAAAAATGTGAATATTAAAAATTAAAAATAGTTTGCCTTGAAATCCCGCCTGGTACAAACTGGTAGAAATATCGAGGTCGCGCGAAATTGACTAGTTACCATAACAACACGTAGATTATAGAATTTATGTACTACATAACTATCTATATTTAGATATAAATTTAAATAGATAATGTAATGTATGAATGTAAAGTAAAGTACCTTTATTTTTATTGAATTTAACATACTGGCGAAATGTGGTTGTGCCTACTATGGGACTGAGTCTTGGGTACACCTCTGCCTACCCCTTCGGGAAAAAAGGCGTGAATGTATGTTATGTATGTATTATGTTTTATAGGTGTATAAGGAATCGGTAGTAAAATATCAACATCACTAATTCAAAAAATAATAATAAGCAACATAATGATGTTAAAAATACGTACACAAAATTTTCGTCATAAAGAGGTAGCACGACTAAAAGATACGGCATAAGTTTCATTTCAGAATTCAATTCAGAATATGAAACGTCTTATTGCAATTTTCTTATAAAAAGTTTCTTTTAAAGTTAACAAAGCAATTTAATTAAAACCCGCAATAAACAACATTATTGTAAGATTAATAAGGAAAGTTTTATAAAAGCTTCTTAGCTTGTTTATACCGTTTAATAAAAGTTAAGCTGATGTGCGTGTAGTTTAAAATTTTGTAATTTGTTTATCAAACGTCTGCGCTACCTTACATACTTATACATAAAGGAGCTTTCACATTAACTAACTCAATGAAGTGCACAGAGTCACAGAGTACTTGTATCACAGAAATAAAAAAATTAATTAAAATAACTTTCTTCACAAATTTTAGACGTAGCCTTTTATAACTTAGATTATAAAAAGTATAGGTATAACAAAGCAATAAAAAGCCCAATAAATGTAATTGAAAATAAAAATGCTGGTAACATTGGTGGCTTTTAGGCTGCAGTTCAGCTTTTCTAAAAACCATAATTTGATAATAGTATAAATAAATACCACAATAGTATCTGATAGATAGGTGTACTATATTTAAATTATCTACATTATTTTAGAATATAGGTGAGAAAAAAAACATCAAATAGGAAGTTACTGAAAAAAAATCTTAACAAGTACACATTTTGAGACAACCCAAAAGAAATTCTTCTCAAATGCACCCAAACATTGGAAATTGTCTTAAATATTTTCTGTAATGTAGCAGATGAGAGTCATTTTATGTCGTATTGTCTACGTTACGTGCTGGACGCTACGTGCCGGTAGATATGAACCGACCTTAATAATATCTAGTATGTATATGTATGGTGTGAGGGGGCTTGGTGCGGGGGCGAGGAACGGGGGGCGTAGTACCGCGCGGTCCGTCATACGGGCACCAGTCACGTGCGAAGACGCCGGCTCACAGCGCGCCATATAGGTTATCCATCGATTCTCGGCTTCTTCGATTTCTCAATCGATCGCGCTCACATCACTAGCCCGGTTTCCCGCGCATTTTATGACATTTCATTTGGAAGAGCGCGAGTGCAGTGTTATTTTCGTGTGACCTTGGATTTTTCCGTGCTATTCGGTAAGTCACAATGTTACTCACAAAATAATTAGGTAACCTTAAAGTTTAATTGTAATTACAAAAATAAGGAAAATTGCTAGCATACGTCAATAAGTAAGTAAAGTAATATTTAAAAATAAGATAAGAATGAATGTCGCACACATTGTGACATATCTGTAGTTATTTTAGTATGAGTGAGTTACCTATTCGCGTTGACCTCGAGTATGTAGTTAAATCAATCGTTGGAAAAACGAAACCGGTTCGATTGCGCTAAATCGCTTTAGTAAAAAGGTCAATACTCCGCGCGCCGACCGTTGAGCGACCAAGACGATGGATATGGACCGAACACAGAACTCCATCATTTCATCATAGTTATAATATACTAGTTGCATCACTAACTAAACATCTGCTTAGATACTGCTTACTGGTTAGATGAAAAAATTGGGCAATCAATGGCAGTTTTCAGGAGCCAACATTTTTTTTTTAATTATCGATAGCAACCGTTTTAAATGGGCGATATAACAATTCCAATCAGCTAAGTTTTCATAGTTTAAAAACCATTATCATCATCCTCTTTTACGCCAAAACTACTGAACTGATGGGCTGAAATTCCACATGATAATAGATTAGTTTAGACCCTGCAATAACACATAAGTTACCTGGAATCCCAATATTCCCACCTGAACGAACCCTATGCGGGTGAAACCGCGGGGCATAGCTAGTAATTAAATTATTCTTGTGAAGCATGCATGTACATTAGCTAAACGGTAACTAGGTACCGCTTATGTAACGAAATAGGGAAAACCAGGTGCAATATTTGGGACAGCTACGTAAATACTGACTAAATTTCGACAGCAAATTCAAATCGTTGATAAAACAACACCAATCAACAGAATTGCGATACTTAATATAAATATTTGGGCATATTTGGACTGAAACTTTAACCAATTTTTTACGTAAGAAATATATAAGAATTATCTCACTTGCACACCAATTAGGGTTGAAAAAATAAATGTAGAGTTTATAAACAAACACAAAGTCAGAAAATTAAAATGTCAAATTTTGTTTCTAAATGTTAAAGGGCAAGATGCAATACTATTTTTATCTCTGTGTTAAAATGTGACTTAAAAAATTAACGTCAGACCAGTTTTCGACTTCAGTGGCATGTATACATACATACATTCACGCCTTTTTCCCGAAAGGGTAGGCAGAGGTGTACCCAGGACTCAGTCCCATAGTAGATACACCCACATTTCGCCAGTATGTTATTGGTCTCATGTAATAGGGGGCGAGTCTATTGCCATCTACCGGGCACAGTTCCAGACTCCAGGCAGTTATTGAGATAATTCCTAATGGAAAAATCCAATTCAGTGGCATGTATACATAAATAAATACCTAATCGGTTCAGTAGTTGCCATGATGGAGTAACAAACATCCATACATACTCAAACATTGATACAAACTTTCGTATTTATAATATTAGACGGTATGCCTGCTCGCGCCGTTGCACATTTCAGAAATTAGAAAATGCAGCGGCTGAATGCACAGACGGTGCTGCGCCAAATCTATTAAGAAAATACCTGGTTTAACTTTTTCTGTTCGGTTTTCACCGCTCTTGCTTAAAAAGTCCGTCATTGTTGCGTATCGATTTGGTATCGGAGCTAAAGTTACTTTTCAACCTCTAGGGGACAAAGTAAATTTCTTATGCAAGTCTATTTATTAAATTCTATTATTTAAAGTAAGTTCTATTATTTAAAGTAATTTATAATTTAAAGTTTCTATTTATTAAATTTCTTATGTTATTCATTTTTGTCCGATACCAACGAGATTACATTTTTTGGTGTCGCACGTATAGGATATCAGCCAAAATACTTTGATGGTGAAATTATAATATAATTTTATTTTCTCGCAATCGTAGTGAAAAGTAGACACACAGCGTTAAAACGCCCATTATAACTCGATTTCTATTGACTCCTGAGTTTTACAGAGAGAAAAAACCCCGTCTACAATGGCTTGCTTTAACCCGATGCGTAACTAACTACTTTTTAATGTGGGATATTTGTTAATTACCTGTGATTTGAGTATTGCAATATCGTAATTATGGTGAAAAACGAGCAAATTCTCAAATATCTTAAGATACCAAATTTCAATACTAAAACGTAAAAAAATAACAAATCCCTTAGGTTCGTGTATACGCTATGTAAAAAACCTATTCATATCAAAACATAATAATCAAATTACAAACTAATATTGAAAACCTTTTAGAATTGCCAGCTCATGCGTGAAATGATGGATCTTATGTAAAACCACGCTTCGTTGCGCTATACGGGCTACCTGATAGAATAGCAAAATAATATTCCATAACTATATTAATCTGTTATTGAAGCAACACTAAAAAGAACGTTATGCAATTTGAAATTGAAAGAAAAATTTTTTATGACTACATTGCTCTACAAAATATAAAAATGGGAAAAATGCACAAACCTTGTATTTTGACAAAAAAAAAATTGGATAATATGTTTTTGTATATATAAATTGAATGACTGTCTCGATGGCGTAGTGGGCGCATGCTCGACTGCCAATCAAGAGGTCCCGGGTTCGATTCCCAGGTCAGGCAAAGTGTTAAATATTGGATTTTTCCATTAGGAATTATTTCAATAACTGCCTGGAGTCTGGAACTGTGCCCGGTAGATGGCAATAGGCTCGCCCCCTATTACATGGGACCAATAATATACTGGCGAAATGTTGGTGTATCTACTATAATAGGACTGAGTCCTGGGTACACCTCTGCCTACCCCTTCGGAAAAAAGGCGTGAATGTATGTTATTTTATGTTTGTAAATTGAATGAGATTCTAAACTGTGTTGCAAAGTATGAAATACTTATATAAAACTCTACATTGCTATATGAGAAGTATTTTTATTAGAAATAGACATAAAAGTAAGTAAATGTAAATCCTTACGGCAGACCATTTTTACTTACCGAATTATAACATTCTTCGCTATGGCAATACATTTTCATAAAAAAACAATTTGTAGGAGCGGATATAACCTAATGTAGCGGGAACAATGGCAACTTTTTATTACTTTTTAAATGGCTTTGAAAGTATATTTTATTCTATAACGAACATTTTGTTATTTTAAAGAGAGCGTACTTATTTTTTAGTACAATAGATTAATAGCTATTTATTAGTACTTACACTAAAAATTGTAATGCGAAAGTTCGAATAAAATTTTAGAACTCATTGGGTTATTGAACTGATTGGGTAAACTGGGTTGAAATATGACATAATTTTTCTTTTCAAAATTATTAAATTATTAGCCTAAAAAAAAGAAAACGTATCAACAACTAGGAAGGAACAAGTAAGTGATTTTATATGTGTACACTTATTAGATATGTGTGCTTTATTAGGTTACCTAGCGTATAACCCTAAAGTGGGTACACGGTTTAACAAGTCCTTAACATTGACAATGAAACAATTCAATTACCAAAATAAAATCATTAACTAATATACTGCTTACAAATACTTAAAACTCGAATTACTCTGAATCACATTTCCCATTTGTAATCTTATCATAAGTTTACAGAGTTTGTTTAGATTGTGAGTCGCTGATAACGCTTATCTATATGTATGGCCTCGTTAGAATTATTATGATTCTTCAAAAACATCGACGCTCTTCATACGACCTCTCCAAAATAAAGATGGCTGCCGTCTCATGTCTAAAATTAAATCTAAATGTCCGTGTGGGGTATACCGGTTAGTGGTTGCCACTTGCCACACGCTGCGTTTGTCCTTCCTTCCAAAAAAAAATAAATTATTTATCTTGTAATAAAACGGGTTACCCTAAATTACAGTGTTAGAGTCAAACCATTATGAGGCTGTGTGGTTAACTCATAGGCCAAACAAACAAAAATCATTCGTACTATTATATATTATGTTACCTACTGTTTCGTAAAAAAAATGGAGGCGAAAATTCATTGATTCCAAGACATAAATTTGAAGATTTAATTTTTTGACAAGTTTTCTCACTCATCGTAAAGGTAATCTTTACGCATTTCGAATGAATGAAATCAATGAATACTCGTATTATAATGCGTAATATTGATAACAGAGATTTGACAGTCTGTTAAGCATTGGTTATAGTTAGTGCGACTTATAGCCTCGGTCCTATTTTAGTAAATAATAATATAATAAATAATAATACGTGTATGTACTTAAATCAGACGAAGTGGTCAGTAACTTGTACACAAATGCGGTTTTCAAGATTCGTAAAAAGCGCGTCCGAACACGCTATGTGTAAAACTCTTACTTCATTTAGTGCGTGGCGAATAAAAATTTGGGTCAGTTTGGCGTGACCTCGATTCATTGAGAGCTCGATAGCGTTTATACTCGGGTTTGATACTGATGTAAATATATACACGTGGTCCGACTGAATGAACGATAGTGATACTATTTTACTATGTTGCTTTTTGCATCGGGCCTCATTCATAAAATCATCACTCGTTTTACTACTTGATAAGCATGTCAACTAACCTGTAGAGGCTCTCTCTGTAGCACTTGACTCGACAGTTTTACTCAAAAGCTGTTTCACCTTACGGTAAATTTGTTCCACGGGTCTTAAAATTCCTATTAATAAATATTATTACAGTATATCTTTAGCTTCCTTCGTTCCAAGACGAAATCTCGTTTGTCATTGAAAAAGACCAACCCTATTAACTTAGGGACCAGTAACAGCGCCTGTTAACTTAATGAATGCCATAAATCTCCATACTTTTTGTACAAAAATCTGAAAATGCTCGTGATTGATCGGAGAACACCGCCGGGACCCTCCACGTATCTCTTTTAAGGTATTGTTCAGACATTGCCAGCAGTCAGCAAGCGACACGATTCGCGATCGGTCTCTTCTGTATTCAAATTATGGCTTGTGCGATTTTGCTTCGATGTAACAAGTATTATTATTTTTTTTAACAAGCAACAGTGGTGTTAGTATAAAATTAAAACTTAATTATAAAACTATGTTAGTAGGTTAGGTAGGTACTATACATATTTTACATATTTTTAGTATTTATTTTTCGTAGGTATTTTATAGGAATTTATTAAAATATAAAATACTATGTGCCCGCGTAGTCTTCGTTCCCGTGACAATGTCGGGATAAAAAGTATCTCATGTGTTATTCCAGGGTCTAAACTATCTTACATGCCGAATTTCAGCCCAATTGGTTCAGTATTTTTGGCGTGAAAGATTATCAAACATCTATCCATCCCCTTACATCCATCCTTCCTTACAAACTTTCCCATTTATAATATTATTAGTAGGATTATAAGTAGGATATATAAAAAAAATATTCCGTAGCCGGTAGCACTACTGTTTGTCTTTTGTATAGATTACGTGCTATTTGCTGCTTACATTTGCAGCCTGACGCCGGTCACCGAATGATACTTTAAAGCTTGTATATTGAACACATCGTACATTTTCAAACTCGTGCTTTTGAAACCAAGTGATTCAATAAGGTTGTAGAGATAGTCAAGTCTAAAAATCACGCTTCAATGTCGAAACACTGGGATCTTGTTGTTTCCTTGCTAAATATAAGTGTACATAGTAGTATTTAAAGAGTTCACGACGATCAGAAAACTCCTTAGATTCAAACACATTACGCGGAAAAACTCGCGTTTAGAACTAAATGCCGTTGTATTCCTATTTATATAGACCGCATAATATTAAAAGTTTTTTTAAAAATAAACCATGAAACCTGTCTGCGGGTCGGACGTCGCATAAAATCCTCACCAAAAAAAGTGAAAATCAATATTGTCGGCTGCAACGCCACTGACGGTAATTGGCAAATTCGCTCTACGCTGAGAGCCAATAAATTTTCACTCTTGCCCACGTTTCGCATTTTCCGTTTCGTTTCGTTTCGTTAACACAAATTATGGATAATTTCAACGGGTTGTAAAAGTTTCATACTGGCCAGTGACATTTTCATTATTGTTAGCAATGATACATAGATTATGCAGTTACAGACACAGTCACGCCTTGTTACCGTTGGGAGGCGGAGACTATTTCTCTGCACTTGCTACGATCCTGACATAGGTACCACTTGCTTCTTAAATAAATAATAAATAAATTTTTATTTCACCCAAAAGTTACAGTTAAATACAAAATTTAAGTATTATGTATTATTACAAGTTTAAAATAACAATTGTCTAATATTGTAAATGTAGTATTGTAGTGGTAGGCCTCTTTTGCAGGAGGCCGCCTGGGGAAGTACCACACCTTTGTCAGTTATTCATCCGCCAAACAGTAATGTGCAAACATTACTGTGTTCCGGTCTGAAGGGCAATGTTACCAGCGAAATTACTGGGCATGACGAGTTTCAACAACTAATAACTCAGGGTGACAGGCGCAGTACAGTGCCGCGCAGAATTTTGAATTTTTAAACACTGGGTGGCATTGTTCCTGATATGGGCAATCATGATGCTTACCATCAGGCACCTGATTTGCTCGTCTTGTCACTTACTATCATAAAAAAAAAATAAAAAAAATATTGCAGTTAGGTTTACCTTGGTTTAACTGAGTTTCTGAAAAATTGGTGACCTGCAGACCTACACTAAGATTGCTCTTGTGCTGTAATAGGTCTGTAGTCCCTTCAGTGTCAGCTGTATAACCTAAGGAATTATTTACAATGTACAATGGATAACAGTAAGTACTTGCTAAATTACTAAATATCTATTTTATAATATTTCTTCCGCTTTCAATACGTTATTCATAAAAGTTCATTCTTCAAATATAATTTGGTTTTTACATTAAATTTTTCAAGTAAATGCAATATGTATGGCATCGTAAAACGTATAGCAGTCGGTATAAATTTCAGCGACGTTTTCATGAACCGTAATTGAGTTTACGGCTCATATCAACTGCATTAGGTTCTCCCAAACTCTTATTTCCTTTTTTATGTTTGTTTGTTTATACATTATTATTTTTTTAGTAATACTATAAATAAGGTTTTATTTTATTATATTTTTATATATACCTATATATTGACATTTGATGAAATTCATAAAACTAAGTAAAGGTGAATAAAAGGTTACCTCGTTACACAATATGTCCTTTTCATTATATAATTTAAAAAATAGAATTACTCATGCAATCAGGTACCTAACTGATAAAGACACAATTAAGTACAGAAATACACCAATTTATCGCAATTTTAAAAAGTTTATTAAAACTTTTTTAATTGCGATTTGTATTTTTTATAATAAAATTAAAATCGTTCAGCTACTACGTAAAACGAAATTATCAAAAACATAAATCAAAAACGTAGTAGAACATTGTATGGAAAGCGTTTATGAAAGTTCCTGAGTCAATATGTAGGACTTGTATTGTTTCCTCACTTTCGCCGGAAACTGTCTACTTTCTAACACAAATGAGGTAATATTTGCATATTATTATAATTATGGTACCATTATTAGTAAGGTTCATACATCATACATAATGTATAAAACAATATAATCTCTTATTAAAGATATTATAACAACAAAGATAGTATTTTAAAAAGAGTTTGTTAAACAATAGCAAACAGTGGCAATGTTTAACAAATTGATATACAGCTAATTGTAGCCTAAAAGACGTGTACCATAGTTATACTTTTAGATATCTACCACAAAAGACCTCGCGCTAGGCCCAGAATGCGATGTGTAGACAAGCTTGACTCCTTCTTGAAAGATTGACTCCAAAAAGCTGGAAGGAGGAAAGAGTGGAAAAAGAAAAGGAGGCCTTTGCAAGTGGGATAGCTTAAAACATTTAAAATCTTTTGGTTGTTCGTTACTTTAAATGGGTATACAGCAGTTTAATTTTACAAACATTGGAGACCATAGACTGAATTTGGAATTCACAAATATAACTATTAATACATGAACCTAAGTTGATATATTAATCATAATAAAAGAACTGCCCAGATCAGGTCTAGAACTAAAACAAGTTTTAATACCAACTGTATATAGGGCATAGTAGATGAAAGTAAGAGTAAGCAGGCTTTTTATCAGGAATTCTCAAACCTGCTTTGCGTGCGCTGCGCTCAGCAGGTGTATATGTATGTGACGCGATGGCGCCAGCACCGACCTCTCGAGTAGATGTCATTCCATTCATACTGCCCACGTGTTCCGTGCTCCGAGGAAAGCTGATGCCTGTTTATTTACAGTCATTCAATATAAGCTTTAGTTACACACGCGTGGCTCGTGAAAACACTCACGGCGTTTGATTTCATTCACGGATGATAAGTACCTACCAGTACCTACCTTTCAAATAAAACTTATTCTTTATAATGAATGCTCTAGAAGTTCAACAATTATGCTAAGTCTAGATACATTCTACGTCTATTACCTAAATGACGACACAAAAATTAATTCGCCATAAAAAGGCTGAAGACTTTAGTGCCCCACGTTTTTAGAATCTAAATCTTAGTCGCATATAGTTTCTGATTTACTGAAACTAAACCATCATAAGTAATCGGTAACATACTTAGTTATTATTATAAGTAGAATAGAATAGATAACTCTTTATCACGATACAGAAAATAACAAAAGAAAATTAAAACTAGTAAACGTGTAACAATTTGCGGTTCGTTTGTTTCTATAGCTATCATCTATTCAAATAAGTACCTACTTATACTTATTTAACTGCCTCCGTGGCGTAGAGGGCGCATGCTCGACTGCCAATCAAGAGGTCGCGGGTTCGATCCCCAGGTCAGGCAGTGTTAAATATTGGATTTTTCCATTAGGAATTATCTCAATAACTGCCTGGAGTCTGGAACTGTGCCCGGTAGATGGCAATAGGCTCGCCCCCTATTACATGGGACCAATAACATACTGGCGAAATGTGGGTGTATCTACATGGGACTGAGTCCTGGGTACATCTCTGCCTACCCCTTCGGGAAAAAGGCGTGAACGTATGTTATGTTTATGTTATGTTTTATACTTATTTAACTAACAAACTCAAGATTACACAAAAAAATATAATACGAGTAGGTAACAAACGAACGAAAGAACTTCAAAGAAAACGAATGTAACCAAACCAAATATTGTGAAACTATCTGTTGAAAAAATTAAGCCCTAGAAGTTTCTTGTGCGTTCTTCTTGTAGAGGTATCTTTCCGAACGCACGGTAGACTCAGTACTGTTTATCTTCATTGACGTGCAAAAGTGGCAGATTATGACCTGTTTGAGTTTGTTTGAGTTTGAGTTTGAACGTGCCGAAGTAAAAACTTCCTAAAATAATAAATATATGAAACTAACCTAAAATTCTAACAATTTTCACTGCTAGGTCAGTTCTTTCATTAATACTTTCCTAAGTTATCCAACAAACTGCGAATCAAAGTTAAAGGAATCGTTGTTTACAAACAGGATACCTACCCATTGAGTTGTTCCCGCGAGGCGTCTCATATTTCCCGGGATCCCGGGATCGTAGACAGCCGCAAGACATCCCGATCCCGCCCTTGAACTTGCTTCACGCCTACTGGGACGTTTAGGTACCACTACACCTCACTACAGAGATTTATTCCGGTTACCTGTTTATCATGAACAGCTCTAAATATAAATGCTTTTCGGACAAAAAAGTTATTTACGTTTAGTTTTCACTTTATGAAAGATGCAATCAAAACAAGTAAACAATCAACTAAGCGCAGCGCAGGGCGTCCACCCACAAGGTGGACAGACGATCTAATAAAGTCGGCAAAACACGCGGGATACAATTGGACTAGATGAAAATCTATGGAGGAAACCTATGTTCAGAAGAGGACGTCCTACGGCTGAGATGATGATCATGAATAAAAACAAAAGCAATACGAGACTGCAAAATTTATTATAATAAATGGAAAATGCATAAACTGAAAGGCTCCTAAATCAATTAAAAAGTTACTCTGTTAACCTGATTTAAATTGACTAATTTAAACTAAATAAAATTTCAATTTCCAATAGCAAATGCGTTACGATTAAATTCTTGGAAATCTTCTTAGAAATCTATCGGTCCTTCCGCTCCTGTCCGATAAATGTGGGTTAATTCGACAAATAAATATTATGACATGGGATAAGATAGTAACCTTATCGGGAACGACAGAAATAAATAAGTTAAAACAAAGATAACATTAAATAACCCATAATTTGTAGGTATGTACCTATCTTATGAGCGTATCCTAGTTACGATAAATCCCATGTAAATTTTACCAAATCGATGTTTTGTATTCCCCTGTTTCCTTTGAATATAATATACCCATTAAAATATTTTTATTCATATATTGTTATTTTTATAGTGAAGTAAACTATGTCCCTATTATTTTATTTTTTATAGTTTAATTTATAGTTCATCGTATAAACTATCGGCATTTACGTAGTGATCTTCTAAAAATCACAGTTTTAGTAGCGTGATTAGATGTTTACTACAAAAAAATTAAGAGTTTATTAAACAAAATAAAATAATAGAGACATAGTTTACTTCATTGTCATAATATTAGAATTGTAAAATGTATTAAATAGGTTTACTATATTCGGAGGAAACAGTGGAATATACAAAACATCGATTTTGCAAATCTAATAAAATGATGACATAACACATAACGTTAATTACTCGTAATATCGGCCTTACCAAAAATTTAAGTGTCGATTAAGCATTAGTTACTATAGTTAAAGTTAACTGGTGCCACTCAGCCATAATATGCAAGAGTTACATATAAATAATAAAATGTTTAAACGTTGTAAACATTTTCATAATGAAAAAGAAATCGGAATGAACCAAAAAACAATAATACGAGTTAGTTTTCCTGGTGGGAGTATACTCGCCGCAGACGAGCCATGAACTTTGACCGGGCGCGCCCCGGCATGCCGGGACATACCGGGACACATCCGGGTAATAGATGCGTGGAACTATGCGTGTGTGGGATTGTAACAGATTGACTCGCCACCGGGAATGTCTTGCTTGGTGTCTTGATAAATTGAGCACGCTCTTGGACAGGATTCCAGATAGCTCTGGAATTATGGGGTATGAGGTAACCTTTACATTTTCAGATAGGTAAAAGTGATATTTTTACATTTCTGAGCTTTTTTTTCTTTTAAATGATATGAAAGTCTGGCTATTATTTTATGTTTGGTGATGTTAAATAAGAAGGAATGCTTTGGTAATTTAACTATAAAATTTACTAATTTTTAGAGAATTTTAGCGAATACAATAGTAAATTATTCATTGAAGATAAGACCATACATTATACAGTTTTTGATAGTACCTTATAATATATCTTTAGTATTGTATTTCAAGCATTTCCCACTCTATCTATGTATACCAGTTTCTAAAGTCACCAAACCGAAACAACCCGCAATAATCCCACGATTTGGGTAGCAAAAGTTAGACCAGATTCTGGAGATGTAACTTCGCAAGCAGATCCTACGGGGCAAGTTACTGACAGCCGCATTTCATCCGTCTACACTATTTATAGAATATGTTGTGTGAACTGTATTAGTTTACTGAGTGTAAACATTCCGGACCTATCTCAAGCTTGTACGAAGACGAGCTTACACTTTGTTACAAGTTATATGGAAATAAATTAAACATGGCTGATATTTTCTACGATAGTTTCTGTATGTGCTAATAACATGTGTCCAATCAGAAACTTAGACCTCACGAGTTCTAATAACTCAGACTAAGTTATTCTTCCCGCGACTTATTTTTTGCTGTTCCCGTTAGGATTTAAGGAAGTCCTTTCTTACTCTAAATTTCAAGTGGTCTAAATAAACATTTTGCGACTTTCAGTCAATACAAAGCATTATATTGATATTAATATATCAGTTAAAGCAAAGATTATTCTTCAATGAGTAATAAAAGTACATACCTCCATTGGCATGGATCTGATTTTTTTAAAGGGACCCATGGATAAACGAGCATAGTATCCCTTGTATCTTCCGATAGCTGTGTGTTTTGGAGCGTAATATTTTCTTTCATACAATAATGTTGAAAATCTTGTGTTACAAAGTTACAATAATGTTGAAAAAGTTGTATAGAATACAAAGTGAAAGATCTTCGGGTAGCCCAAAGGGATATTTAACACTAACAACAACAACCTGGACCTATCTCAACGTTAGAAACAGCCTGGAGGCTCGCAATACGAGTTACGAGTATATCCGGGTCGGCCCCGAGACACGCCGGTCATCGATAACTCACAGGACAACCGGGTCTGCCCTGCTGACACTGATTTATTTGAAAGTATAGGTTTTCTATTTTAAGACGTTATTTTTAGCAAAAATACAATGTTTAAGAATTTCTACTTTGAAAACGCTTAGCTTTCATTGAAACATTTAATTATTTATTAATTATAATCCAGCACAGTTAGGACTTACGAATTTTCTAAGAATAATTTTTTAAGTAGATTTTGAGCACTTTGCACAGCTTACAATACTCAAATGGTAATGTAGAATAATCCAATCTATATACTATAAAACTGATTGCAATTAATTGAACCTTCTATGAATTAGATAATATGATACATAGACTTACATAAATGATATTATATTTAGATACGGTCTACAATAACATTATTGAAATGAACAGAATTCAAATAATTAACGACATAATCATCATAAATACCAAACGTAGGCACAGTTCCAAGAAATAAAATATTATTTTTTTGTTTTGTTATATTAGGAAGAAGGTCCGTGAATAATGAGGCACAGCCTTCAAATCTACTTATTTACGGTAGTTTATATTTTACTAAATAAAAACGTTTGACGAATGCCTTCCTTCACACGATTTGCATTTGAATCATCTACAATAAGGTTATGAATCATACATGAGTTTGTTACAACCATTGATGTCATAGATATAACTAGTAGCAGCAAACACGTAGAAAAAATTGCGTCTAACTTTTAGACGCTATTGCTTATCTCCTCATTTTTTCTGACAGGGCGTCATTGGAAACACAGTGTCACATATCTTCGGACACTAACACGATTTCATATTATTTTCGCCACAATAAAAGATTATTTTTTCATACCTATGAAATCCTAATTGCATTTGTTACTTAATTGGTCAAATGTGTGTAGTCGTTGTCTATATACGCAAAGGTAACCAGAGCATATTTTCGTAAGGAACTGGGATGACACTCTCTCTCTTGTAATATAATATGACCATTTTGGTTACAACTATACCTAACTTTACCACTATACACATTGCTACGGATACTAAGGCTATTCAATCATTTTTAACCGATTGCGTCATTCATTATCTACATAATTATTTCCTGACCTAGTTGATGGAATTTAACTTTATTTAAATAGCTTTTCAAATTTTTGTTAAAATATGGCACAGATGGTGAGTATATACATAATACACATTTATATTTTTTTTTTAAATTAAATAAAAATAAAATTTATCATTAGAATGTATCGTAGTATGATTGGTATATTTTGCCCTCATATTATGACATTCCTGCTATTTGAATCCAAAATGGAGCTTTTAAATATCAGCGAAAGATAGCATTAAGCATGCCTTTGCTTCGGAGATAGGTAGTTAGGAAGACGTATCTCAATTGTTAAGCAAATTATCGCCCTAAAGAATAACTTACTTATAACTTATTTGCGAGAATTATAAATGAAATATATATATTTTTATTATACATCCAAGTATAGGGAAGAATAACTTAACGTGTTAATAATATTTAAAATTGTGTCGTTTTTGTAGCTAATCAGCCGATATGGAGAATAATTTTACAAAAGTGATATACTATTTACAATAGGCATTACGCATTTCTCGAATCCTGACCTACAGATAAGTTGAACTTCACACTTCACAGCCCTTATCCGGGATTCTATCTGTCAGTCGGGTCTTTGGTAAACTGACGTGTCCGGTCGATAACCCAGGGCCTCTTATCTTACGTTGATGGGTTAAAAATAAAGCTCCAATGGAGCTTTTTTGTTCTGAAAAATCTGTATTTTAATATACAACATTTACAATTTTAACGGAGGCCTTATTTTGCGGAGGCGGATTTTAAATGGGTTTAATATTTTCGATAGGTGACTTTCTCACTAGCAAATTTGCGAAAATGTAGATAGCTAATACAAATTGTTAATATTATCATTATTATAATCTTTTAGAACCAATTTATTGACTGCCTCGGTGGCGTAGAGGGCGCATGCTCGACTGCCAATCAAGAGGTCCCGGGTTCGATCCCCAGGTCAGGCATAGTGTTAAATATTGGATTTTTCCAGTAGGAATTATCTCAATAACTGCCTGGAGTCTGGAACTGTGCCCGGTAGATGGCAATAGGCTCGCCCCCTATTACATGGGACCAATAACATACTGGCGAAATGTGGGTGTATCTACTATGGGACTGAGTCCTGGGTACACCTCTGCCTACCCCTTCGGGATAAAGGCGTGAATGTATGTATGTTATTAATTGTATAGATTCGTTGCAAGAATTCGATGAGCCATTAACTTATTTAAATTGACAATTGATTGGTATTTTTTTTAATTAATATGGCGTTACTTTTCGGAACTCCATTGTAAACTCATGGAACAAGTATATTTAGTTTTTAGTTCCGATCTTTATATATTATACTTTTATTTTTGTAGGTTGGATTTTTTTTACATTTTTGTTTCTATTCTGGTTAAATATAATTTCATATTATCTGGTTCTATTCGTACGAGCGTTTGGACCTTCTATTACAAAATTGTTGTAATATTTATTACATTAATAGTACATAAAGACTAATGTTACGTTTGATTGTTTCCAGGTCTTACAAGACATCAAGGTAAATATGCCGTAGTTCAGTTCTCTGTCTTATTTATCATTTTATTTCCTTTGCACAAGCCTTACGTCTTCATAAGTTGCAATTTTATGCACGTGCCTTTCTTTCGAACTATTTGTTTGCATTTCTTTTTTCTTCTCATTTTTCTGTTCGATCTTCGTCTTCCATTCGTAGCGTTTTTTATTTGTGCTTGTAAAGGTTTTGTTACACTATACTTACTGTAGTATATATGTTAGTTTAAACGTGTAACTACATAAGTACCAAGGAAAATAAAAATAAATTTATATAATAAATAAGGTTAATAAAGAAGGTTTCATAGGTATTCTTTTAGTTTTTTTTTTGTTCAACCAATAATTTCATATCATTGAATTCAAGAATAAGAGAACGTGACTCCCAAAAAAGTTTTTTTTAATATTCGATGGGTTTTGAGAGCATGCCCGTTGAGCATTTTTATACTGAACTAGTAGCAACGGAACTAACTTAAAGTGGAAGTGTTGATTAAATTGTTTTTAGTATTTATAAATACAGTGGCGCCCTATTGTTCTTCTCTTTTCTCAAACTAGGTATACTATCATTTTCTTTTATTAACGGCGTAGCGTGTTGCATAAATGCAGAAAAGGCGACCACTTCATGGACAGAATTTAGTAAGTATATTTACTCGTCATGTTTTTTTTTTTTTATAAACCAATTAACCGCCAGCGTTTATTGGTCTCTCTTTCTACGGTGACATTGGCAAATTTGTGCCCGCACAAGCCATTAAAAACAAGAAGTTGAAGTCTATTTTAGGTCTCAAGAAATGGAAGATTAGTTCTTTGTAGTAGATAAAAAATATATTGTTTTTTTATATCACGGTAAGTGCTGAAATATTTTCATTTTTGAAACCTTCAGACTTGAGGAACAAGACACATCACATCCGTGAAGGTTCAATACGCCGAGGGGAGGGAGATAGGGGGTAACGGTCGATGGGTCAACGACCCCGGGAGGATTTCGATGCCTCCCCGCTCCCACCACCTACTTATTTATTTATTAAAATTTCGTACTTTGTTCTATCGTTCTCGTATTTAATGAAGTTGCCAAATTAAATTTTCCTTTAACATTATAACGTTCCTTTTAGATGCAATTATATTTGTGTTGTTTTGATTTCAGACAGAGATTACCTATTGAAGCTTTGGTAGCTTTCTTGATTACCTAGGTCTAGTGCGTTCTTCATGTAGAGCTATGTCTTCGAAAGCACATTAAATTTACCTATGATTTGTTAGACTTTTTTTAAAACTTATTCGATTAATGATTTTTTAGTTTGAGTTTTACTAAACTACCTATACTTATATAAAACCATGTAGAAGCATGCATTTACTTTATTTCTGTAAATTATATATAAAAACCAAAGTCCTGACTGACTAACACGCTAAACATATCAACGCCCAGCCCTTGGACCTAGAGAGCTGAAATGTCACATTAGGTTTCCATTATGATGTAGAGACCACGAATAAAAATATCATTCCCGAAAGTACCACGTCAACGTAGTCGCGGGAATACCGGGTTCGTTCCTAAGAGCCAAACACCCCGAGACCCACTATCGGAGGACCACGATTTCGATTAATTTAACAATGACAATTAAAAGTCAATTTAGCTTAAAAGTACTAAAAGATATCAGCTACTAAAAGATCCTAACATAAATATTTTAATAGGTAGATTTTATAGTAATAGGTACGTTATGGATAAGGAATTAAATAAAGAATCTAGTGATGATGGATATAATTAGGTATATTTAAGTATAAAAAGATATATAGGTAGTATATAATATATATAATTGTGTTTGTTTTTAATTAAACAGATATTATTTTGTTCTTTTTATTATTTTTGTTCTTAAATCCTTAGTTTTCTTTCCTTTACTTCTTAAAAGAAAGTTTAAGAAAGTAATGAAATAAAGTGAGCACTTACTTCCCATAAAATTTGCAATTTTACATGCAAACTATTAAATAAACGAATATTATACATTATTGCAATATTTCAGCTAACTTTACACGAGAAAAAAACGGCCAAATCTATTAAATTAATCGAAATCGGGACTCTCCGGGAGTGTGGATCTAAGCAAACGATTCAGAATGACCTACGCTAGTTTATTATTATGTTGTATATCATATACATGTGTTTTTATTTATATTTTATTTGTAGGTAGGTACCTATTAATGTAATGAATATAGTTGGTAGAGTCATAAAATGCTTCTGAGTAAGTAAGTAGGTAAGTACACCCTCTATACCAACAAACCTACAACATTATATAAAAGTATACTACCTATTTACTATATAAGCCTATCCAATCCGTTCCAATAAATAGTTTCATTCTGATGAGAAATGCCAAACAGATCGAAAGAAAGATTATTCCAAACAATTCATTGCATCGTGCTTTCATATCGGCCTCATAACTGTACATTATCATTAAATTCAATCTCCATAGTCCCTTAGCATAAAGTCTAAAATCATAACTCTATGGCACACTATGGCACACATTCCATCCTTGTCATACATCCCTCTCGCTCTAGTAACAATACGTGCAGCGTTCTATTTACAAAACATTCGGTGCGACGTTGCCGCTTCGTGTTGCGCGGGAGTGACGTCACTTTACTTGTCCTTGTCGGGAGCGGACCAAACCTGACTGCATGAAATAAAAAGACTTTTTGTACACTTTCCCCTTGAAAATATAAGAGTATCGAGGGGAATTTGAAGGCATGAATGCGAGTCTTTTCCGCACATAGAAATAGCATAATATTGGTTTCGCTGATATTCTAGTTCTGTGTTGTTCATGAGGCAGAGCCTGCTGCATGTTGTCATCAAATTGTTTTCCCCGTTTTTTTTTCTCTTTCGAGCCTGATAAATGCATATCCGCTGTCTCATTCTAACCCCTGGGAAGTGTCCCTTGGTCACTATGATAGAAGGGCTGTTGATAGCCTTAATAGGTTTTACCTTTTAAATCAGTCCTGAATGACGCAAGCACCTAAAAATCTCAAGAAATGTACCTGTGTAGGTACAACATTTCTCTTAACACAAGAAATAAGAAAGGCATTCCCGTCATTTTCACGGGAATGAAGTCGTGCGGGTCTACTGAAATAGTGTTAAGTATAATATAAAATATTAATGTTTATAATTAAATGGGTAAATAGGTATATTTACCTAGTACGTAGTGGCACCTCGTCATGGAACATTTCCGTTTACATTGCATGATTCTAACAATTCTAAATTGAGCTTATCATTCTGAATTCTGAGTCACATTTTTTTATCCTAAATGACATGTTTTGAACGGCTGCGGTGGCCCGTTTTCAAGGAGGCTTAAATAATCACAGACCAACTTGGTTTTCACAAAACTTTAGAGGTTAATTATTAAATGTCCATATCCCATATTATCCAGACCATATCTATTTATTGTTAGTTTCAACTCTACATTTCCATCCTCAGGTTGTCTGTTAGAAATTTCTTAATGTTATAAGACCGCCGGTTGTTTACCGTGATATTTTTTTTATTCATGTGTAACTTTTTTTATTTTGTGTAACCTTATTTGGTATGCAATAAAGTACTATTCTATTATATTCTATTATAAGCTGTGTCCCGCGGTTTCACCCGCATAGGCTTCGTTCCCGTAAGAATGTCGGGATAAAGTTATTCTAGCGTCTAAACTATCTATATACCGAATTTCAGCTCAATCGGTTCAGTACTTTTGGCTTTAAAGAGTAACAAACATCATCTAAACTTTCGCATAGGCATAGGTATAGTTAGTGTTAGTAGGCTACTGCCTAACATTAGTAATGTGCATATTATTGTGTAATCCAGTAGGATGTAATCCATTACTAATGTTAACTTAATTCATAGTAAAGATCAATTATAAGCGCACGTTTTTATATACATTAAACAAACCCTTTCAGTGAACCCTTTTACAAATTTCAAACGTCCCCAATGTTTACACAATATTTTCCTTGTTGCGAAGCCTTGAGTGACGAAACCTCGGTCTCTATTATATTAAGACCGTCTTACGACGCTCTTACGACACGACTTGGCCGACATTTCTAGTTAAATTTTCTATTGTTTACTAAAAATGTTGTTTTCAATTTATTAGAATTATGAGTAAGGTGTGCTTACTTTGTGATATTGTATGGGGGAGCTTTAATGAATTAAGTCCCAGTTGGAACAGTGATTATACGAATACCTTGTCTAATATAGCTTGATCAATGACATCAGAAAAAAAATCTTTTTGGTCATATTTCCTTAAATTCGGGACATTAATGGTATCTTATCGGATAATTAAATATTCAGTTGATAAATTATTCTTGGAACTTACATGTGGAACTGTTTTTTTTTTGTCAAAAAAAATAAGATTTTTTTTCAGTTGTCATTGACAAGGTCAACTACCGATTTGACTGAAATTAAGTACGTAAGTGGGTAATATAGGTATAAGAGGTAGCTTAAATCTTGGGCAACACTTGAGGTACTTTTCAACGGCTGAAAAGATCAGCAACAAATACAATCATAATCTATATTTATAAAAATCTAACTCATCAAAATGCTCAGCACAACCTTTGGACCTAGAAAGCTGAAATTATGCACATAGATTTTCATTATGACATAAAGAAGGAATAAAAAGGGAATTCCTGAAACTCCAACGGAAGGAAGTCACGAGAAGTACACTAGTAAGTGCATATTACATACGTGTACTCTAAACTCTAGAATCTAATCGTTATTATGGAGCTACTTAATCAAATTACAAGTACGTATTTTGGCGTAGCAACTTATAATCTTTAATCACTCATTCATCACGCCATTATCACGAGAGTACTTTCCTTACATTTTTGACTTTGATATGAGTTATGAGTATAGATAACAATAGGCAACGTTCCGTTAAAATGTTGCAGAAACGTTGATTAATCTTAAGATGGCATTTAACAAACTTAATTACAGAATTTTGAAGATTTGTATAAAAAAGTTATTATTGATATAATATGCCTCATCATCATAATCATCAGCCGGAAGACGTCCAGTGCTGAACAGAGGCCTCCCCCATAGAACGCTACTCATGACGGTTGCTCGCCGTTCGTATCCACCGCGAGCGTGCGATCCTGACAAGGTCGTCTGACAATCTGCCTGTCTATTGCAAATTATAATCATTTATTTATTTCACTCGCTGAAAAGTACCCTTAGTGATTAGTGTAATGTCAGGATCCCGGTTCTAAGCTAACTAGGTTTTAATACTTTAAACTCAATTGTAAATGAGACCTACCTCTAACTGTTGACTTACTGCGAAATATATTTAAATAGGTCTGGTATACATACACCTAGAACCAACTGCGTAGTTTAGACATATTATGTCAACTAATAGGACATATTATGTAGATATTAGACATAACAGTTAATGTTTGGACACTGACCGTTGATGTTTTGAAAACATCAGGCAATTACCGATTGTTGCCGCTATCACTTAGATATTGAACAAACACTGAGTATTGTCATCATCATAACATAACAGATAAAGTAGGTACCTTCCCTTCGGGTGTTTCATTTCGTGATGAAACAACGTGTGAAATGGATATTGAGGGATTATAGAGGTTGACCAAAATAAGGTCAAAATTCTAGTTCTCCTTCTATGTTACCTTTGATAAGATTGTTAATTGACTGGCATTGCTTTTGGCTGTTTAGTTTGCTCAGTATATGCACCTCCATAATTTTTACTAACACTTTGTATGAGTATATTAATAACTAGCTGTGACCCGCGGTTTCACCCGCGTAGTCTTCGTTCCCGTGGGAATATCGGGATAAAAAGTACCCTATGTGTTATTCCAGGGTCTAAGCTACTTACGTACCAAATTTCAGCCCAATCGGTTCAGTAGTTTTGGCGTGAAAGAGTAACAAACATCCATACATACATCCATACTTACAAACTTTCGCCTTTATAATAGTATATATATAGGATTAGGATTTTATTTACGAATAAAATTTTCTATGAAATATCCCTACAGTTTTGACAACAAAATAGGAGCAGTCTCAGTATGAAATATCCTTCGTATGTTGCGTTTAATAAGATTGTTAATTGACTGGCATTGATCTGACTGCACACATTTTGTTTTAAAACTGTAAGGATATTTCATAGAAAATGTTATTCGAAATTAAAATTATTAATATACTCATAAAGTGTTAGTAAAAATTATGGAGGTACTCATCAAACTAAACAGCCAAAGGAAAAAATTGCAAGATTCGCGGACAAAATTTGAACTCAAGAAAATGTTCGTTTGGTCAGTTTTTTATCGGTAGGTAGTTGAAACTATACCAAATATCGCGAAAACCGGATAAGTATAGAAATTATAGAAATAGAAAGATGGAAAGATGTTAAGATTTTTTGTCCAGTCGTTGACCAGTTGTCAATGACAGAGACATATAAATATCATGGATTACAGAATCCATAATACCAAACCAGAGTTTTGCAAGTTTAGTACAATAACCGCGTCAATTTAAAAGTTAAAACTCGACGTAAAAAGCGAAAAATGAGTCAAATCTTTAGGAAACGGTCAGTATCTTCCACAGCGACATGTTCATTCGTATTCATGTAATAAAATAAGTGAGTTATCACCGGATGAGTTCAATTCATGTACAATAGAGCAATGCTGGAAGGTTAGGGATCAATCGTAGTACAATAGACAACCTTCAAGTCTCCAATCAAAGCAAGATTGGCAAAGATTGGTAGTTGTGTGTGATAATCTAGAATTCTTTTCTATATTGGCTATTATTATAAGCCACCTTTACATAAATAAATTGCACGCAAATAAACTTTAAACAGTTTTACTGGATCGTGCTCTAGCAAAATACTCGTAGGTGTGCTTACGCACTATAATGTAGGTTTATATACCTTAGAACAACTTTTTTGAAATGTAGCGATTACATTTAGAGGAGTACGCTTCGCATATACTTAGGGCAACTTTGAATTTCGTGTCGCGGCAACAGGCAACTAGCTGTTTACATATTATAACACAAAGAAAGTACGCAGACATAGCAACTTTAGTTGCTTGTTTCGGTGAACGACAACGTTTTCAGTTGTTGAATCAGTTCCAAATTGTGGCAACTAGAAACTGTCGAATTTGAACCACAGATGTGTCAAGTTGCTGGCTTCATCAATCGGCATTTGCAACGCGTCGAACGATTTCAAAAGTTTATTGAGGCAATCATAAACTGGCAATTTTTGTTGATACAACTGGCAACTTTAACGAAAACTTTTAAAAAGTTGACAGTTTGTCACAATGAGTTAATTATGTTTTTCGCAACTGAAGTTGCCATGTATGCAAAGGGCCTATTAGATGGGCGATAGGAAAGGTGAAGTTTTCCGTTGTCAGCTTATTCCATGCACCACGTCCAGCCCCCGGGCTCGTACGAGAATAGTATCCCAACGTGGTGGAACACGTGTCTATAGTGTCTACACTTGATTTACCGTTTACAATGACACATTGGACTCGTATGTCTATATTCCATGGAAATTACCTATGTAGGTGTGCCTATTGATGTAGCTAATTGCAAGGACGAGCTTTTAAGCTTTCAGAATTCTATGGTTCGAATTCTTGCAAATTGCAATTTTATAGACGCGAAGCGTATTGATGTTGGGTGATGGGTGCTTGTTAGGTACCACTTCATGACAATACTACACCTGAGCTATTTGTACATAGTTAGATAGCTTAGATTCTGATATAGATACATAGGCAAATTATACACCTCTATTATAGGCTTTGGTACCTACCACACAACTAGATATTTAATAGTTTTTACCAGTTTAAAATAAAACATAAAAAAAAAACATACATTCACGCCTTTTTCCCGAAGGGGTAGGCAGAGGTGTACCCAGGACTCAGTTTAACTTTTGCCAGTTATTCATCCGCCAAGCAGTAATGTGCAAACATTACTGTGGTCCGGTCTGAAGGGCAATGTTTACCAGCAAAATTACTGGACGACGAGTTTCAACAACTAATATCTCAGGGTTACAGGCGCAGTACAGTGCCACGCAGAATTTTGAATTTTAAAACACTGAGTGGCACTGTGTCTGATATGGGCAATCATGACGTTTAACATCATGCATTGTCGATTTTGCTCGTCTTGTCACTCGGTTTCAGATCCTGAGGTCTGGATCGTCAGATTCGATCCACAGTTGCAGTTTGAGTCTGCAGTTTTTACCTGGGCGCTACCCTGTTTTGGATGGCTCGTTAAACTGTAGGTCCCGGCTATATATCTTATGGTAAACATACAATAAGATACATATGAGGTAGTCGTTAGGTCATGTCGGAGGCCTTGTATTCCTACAAGGCCTCCGACATGACCTGTCCTCGATTCCTCGAGGCGAACTGAAACTCTGACAATATGGGTTTAGGGTTGTCCACATAACCTGACTCCATATGAATTGACTCGAGTTGTGTACCTAATTGGGATTACTCGTTCTGTTAGAGTACTTAATCTTTTTTTTTATTTAAAAATACCTACTTAAGTGAGACAAAACTCGTAGGTATACACTTTTTCCAGTGACCTAAGCTAAGACTAAAGTTTAGCTCTAAAACTAGCCCAGTCTAAGTGCTAACTTACGGCTAACAGATTGAGTTTACGACAAACTACTTGGATTAACTGCTCCGGATTGAGAATCACCGCTTGCAATTATGCAGCAATGAAGTTAAAAATAAGATTTTCTATTTAAAAGGAAAGATGAGGCGAAATGGTAAAATTCAAAGGCACAAATAATTAATTCTTCCGCTTTGGCTAACTAAAGAGAAATAAGTCGTACCTATCTCAGCTTTTCAAATTATATACTTTCCATATCATTCTCACAAAATGCATACCGTTTTCCCAAATAATTTCACCGTCATCATTAAAATTAAATGTCGTGTACTCCATTACAATGTAACAATATCTTAGCACCAATATTAAGCAGGGTACAGATTATTTGCAACTATGTGTTGTTGCATGCATGCGTAACATGCATAGCATGCAATGCTGAACTTTTCATTGATAGTTTCGACCGAAGCGATCGCGAACGCAATGCGCTTTGCAATTTGCATTCAGAAATTAATCTGTACAAAACTTATGAATTTTAGAAATTATAGTTCGTGATATAGAAACCTTCAGAATGTTCCAAAATAGGTACATTTCTCTTTAAGGTACAATTAACCCATTGCTTATCCCGCGATCTAAAACAATGAGTTGTACCGTAACCCGTAACGTGCAAATAATTTTATACACCAATTAAATGTTTATATCTGCCATAAAATCGGTCCACAAAGTTCGAGCCAACCAAAATTATGCGGGAATCTAAACTGAATTAACTCACTGCAAAGCTTTGTAAATAATCTACTACCTACGTATTATTTTGTAGTAGTAGGCCTCTTTTGCAGGGGGCCCCCTGGAGAAGTAGGCAGTAAACCACACCTTTGCCAGTTATTCATCCGCCATGCAGTATAATGTGCAAACATTACTGTGTTCCGGTCTGAAGGGCAATACTACCAGCGAAATTACTGGGCATGACGAGTTTCAACAACTAATATCTCAGGGTGACAGGCGCAGTGCAGTGCCGCGCAGAATTTTAAATTTTAAAACACTGGGTGACACTGTGTCTGATATAAGCAATCATGATGCTTACCATCAGGCACCTGATTTGCTCGTCTTGTCACTTACTAGCATAAAAAAAATATGCGTAATACCTGCGAGTAATACTTAAATCACGATCACGGGTTATTTATTATATTGGTAACGAGTTACCAGCCTCTTATCATTTGGAATAACTTCTTCTTACGGGCCCAACTCTAAAAATCTCGAAAAATTCAATTTAGCGGTTACAAACTGAAAAAGAGTTATTCAATTAGGTCACAATATGACACATTTGTACATAAATGAAGATAAACAGGCAATGAGTCTACCGTGCGTTCAGAAAGATACCTCTACTTACAAGAAAGTTTTTCCACTGTTTTTCGTTAGATTTTTTCGTTGGTTTGGTTACATTCGTTTAGAAGGCGCCGCGTGGTGGATATAAACATTGCGTAAAAAATCATGGAGCATTTTATATTCATTTTTTATTTGCTAACAGAGTGTAAGTGCTGTCTGTTTTACATACATTCATAAATATAATAGTGTAAGTGTTGTCTGTTTTACACTGCGAAATATTTAGAGAATTTAAATAAGATCTAAATTTGGATAGGTTTAATCAGGTTCAAAAAATAAATAACTTACAAACATTGATATAAAGAAAAGGGGAGATGAGGTACTGGCTTCTCGAAAATGGCAAGCTCTAATTAGGTCTCATTTGGTCCACGTACGTCAGTAAAGTAAGGACGTACGAGCAAATAATATTGTTGTCTCGGTCGCACTTCGGTCTTAGGTACGTCTTCTTATTTGTTCATGCCATTGTGCAAACTTCACACTGAGCAAATTGCACGTGCCATTTGTTAAGTAAGCGCTGAGAGAACGTACCCTATCTCACCATTAATAGTTCAAGAGATAAAAGTAAGGCATCTGTCACCTGTGACGAGTCACGCCATGTTTCCCTGATGTTTATAACAGCGGCCTAAATCCACCGCGGCCGATTAATTACGTAAACCGTCAGTTGCCGGTTAAATTAGGGTTGCCATTGTAGGTCAAATATTAGGTTAATTTGATATATTGTACAATAAAGCTACATTTGTTAAAGCTAACTTGATTAATTAGAAGAGTAATTAGTTTTCTCTATACCACTGCACAGCACGTCTTTTTCCACTCTATCATCCGTCATCTCTCTATTCACTACTTTTTCACGTTCCCAGTTATATTGCTTAACAAATTTTTAAAACCTACTGTCACTTCAGATTTAGGAAGTCCACTGCTAGACATAGAGCTCCCATTATGGGTGGTTTTAGCAATAGCCACGCTTGTTGTGCGATTTGGGGAGCGCAGTTCGATGGTTTCACGCAGAGGACACTCCTGCGCCTGTCCTCTGGATCTGATAACCCTAGCCCGGCTCTTAAGGCACCATGGGTTAAAAAGGTGGGATACTATTCTATAGCCGGTTCTTCCACAGCGCCTACTAAACCTACTGTAGTAATATTTAGCTCTACAAGCTCCATTAGTGCTCATCAGTTCTCTAAATATTGAAAAACTTATTTTGTTTTAAACTATGAAAAGTTTCTAGAAGCTACCTAATCTAATTTGGTAAGCGATAACCCTATTGATAACGTTATCTAATGAGGTCGCGGCCACACCTCGGAAGACCCACCATCGATCAACGGATTGGACTATTTGACGGCTTTAAATGCGAACACTGACTGGTTACATATTATATTGTTTGTTTGTTATATACTTAAAGCTGCGTATCCGCTTAAGGCAATTTCAGGTCGAGAAAGCCGTCCTGGTGTACCCAGGACTCAGTACCATAGTAGATACACCCACCTTTCGCCAGTATGTTATTGGTCCCATGTAATAGGGGGCGAGCCTATTGCCATCTACCGGGCACAGTTCCAGACTCCAGGCAGTTATTGAGATAATTTCTAATGGAAAAATCCAATATTTAACACTGCCTGACCTGGGGATCGGACCCAGGACCTCTTGATTGGCAATCTTTATTCAAAATGAATTAAATCCAAAACGTAATGTTTCAATGCAATATACTCAGGTACTAAAGGTGTTCAAAGCTAATATTATTTATATATTCCAAGGACAAACAGAAAAACATTTTTAAAACAATAAAAACAAACTGCAATAAAACGAATTTACTGCTCAATAAATCATTCTCGCTGAAAACATTCATTGTTTAAAATCTAAAATTTTCGTCGAATTAATTCGTATTCCCAAAGAGGTCACAGTGTAATAAATGTAGAAGTATAGAAAGTCTCAAAAGCACAATATTCTAGCAAACCAAAATAATTTAAAATTATTCTATACCTATGGGCACTTAGTAGTAGTGTAGTGTTTATTATAAAAGAAAAAATGTTTTAACAATGTTATAACTTAACATCACGCCTTTTTCCCGTAGGGGTAAGCCGAGATATACCTAGGACTCAGTCCCATACAGTCTCTAAATCACTAAGTACACTTCGCCAGTTATTTTTTAAGTCCTATGGAAAATAAGTGGCGAGTCTATTGCTTGCCGGGCACAGTTCCAGAATGGTAATTAGAAGAACATAAGGCACTATACGTGTACCATAAGGGTCGTTTCACATCATACGGACGCGTCTTATCGGCCACGTAACGTCAGATCAGACAAATGTATGATAAAACATTCAACCTTGCACACTCAAACCGATGATGCGTTTGTACCACCGTCGGTACGCTTTATGCATCTTCCGTCAGACGTGTGTAACTAAATACACATATTAGCATAATACACAGATACAGATCAAGCAGTTCTTCAGCTTGCCTGGGAATCGAGCCCAGAAACGGACGGGCAGTAAATATTATCAATCACACAAGTATTTTTAATAGAAGGTTAATAGACGCACTACTCGGATTCCGCACTGCTCCCAATTTTGATATTTTGCCAAAAGATCAAAGATGCCGTAACCTTGGCCCAAACACATGCAGCTCTAACACCATTGTTTATGTACGCCTCACGTTGGACTGACCCTTGATACGCTGAGTTATGGGAGGTTACGACATCTGATGGAAACCAGATGGCTGGCATATTCATCATCTATGGTAAATAGAACATGGGAAGAAAATTGATCACTGGTCCCTGACAACTGAACAAAAATCATTTAGGGTTCCGTACCAGAAAAGAAAAAAAGGAACCCTTATAGGATCACTTTGTTGTCCGTCTGTCTGTCTGTCTATCTGTCTGTCCGTTTGTCAAGTCACTTTTTAACGGGTACGCGTGGAGGTATCAAGTTGAAATTGATATCAACTACTCACATCTGCGGTCCCTTGTAGCTGTAAAAATCATATTTCTAAGTTAACGCAATCAAAAGCTATGGCTATTTTACTGCATATATCCATACTTTGTGCAAAGAACTAATAGATGGCGCTGTATGTTTTTGGTATCTAGGTATGGAACCCTACACTGTGCATACATATGCCTTATCAATTTAATTTGTTTAGATTTCCTTAAATTAGGCACTTAGATGGTATCATAATATAAGGTAATTTATAATTTAATTAAATTATCCAATACATACCTTGTTAGAACTTAGTTTACGGAAAAATTACCTAGATTCAGGGAACGCTGTGGCGTGGTAGACAATGTAGTGACAAAGATAGAGAAAGGGATGCTTAGATGGTTCGGGCATGTGGAGAGAATGGATGAAAGGAAATTAACAAAAGAGATTTATAAGGCTAGTGTGAATGGTCAAGTCGGTAGCGGTCGACCTCGGCGTACTTTTCATGAACAAGTTGACGTTGTTCTTAGGAAAGGCCAAGTCAAAAGTACCTACAACCGACGAGCATGTATGAAAAATGTCATGAAAGTGGACGAAGCGAAAGTTGTATGTCAGGATCGTAGCAAGTGGAGGGAAATAGTCTCTGCCTACCCCACCGGGAACAAAGCGTGACTGTATGTATGTATTCAGATCGGTGTGTTATCAGATCGGTGTGTTATCTTTGTCAAAGGTACCGCGTCATAAAGATTTGGAAAACTTTCGGGTCCCTCGCGTCTAGACACGATTTTGTTTGCTAGTGCGTTTAGACAAGAATAGTTTCTTTATATTTATTACAATATGTACCAAACCTGTTAATTCTAAATACTAACACACATTTTACAAGTTTTAAAAGGCTTGAACTGAGTTTACACTAAACCCACGAAGACAATTAAATAAAGCCTAAAGCCAGTTACACAAAGTTGGACAAAAGCGTTATTCCCGAGCGGGTAACTTGCACAAAAGCCTTTTGTTTACACTGAATGTATAGCCTGCTTTGTGTCTGTATTTTGAGTTTTGAGTTATAATCCTGACTACGTGACAGTGTGTATGCACCTTAAGTTCATGAAAAGTTCAGTTAATTAAAAGTTTAAATGAACTTTGACAGAGGTTCTAAAAAGAACTGCACGGCACGACGCGACACGAGAAATGAAAGGAAAATATCTGGGGTACGATGTAAGACTACCTATAATGTATTATCACGAGTATTTAATAAGGTAATAATAAAGTTAGAGATACAAGAAGTGAGTAGAGATTTACAATAATAATCAGCACAAGTAGCAAAAACTAAGCAGAATTAAAAAAAAACAAATAAGTAAATATATCCACATTGGTGTAGTAGGCACAAGCCGCAAGCCCTACTCGTATGAGTATGAGGTCCTGGCTTCTATTATTATTGGATTTTTCCATTAGGAATTTCCCAATGTCAGCCTGGAGTCTTCGTTTGTGCCCGGTTGATGGTAAATGGCTGGGTGTACCTATTTTTTCCCGGGATTTTCTGACGGTATCAGAGTCTCTATTCTTCTTCTATATTAGATGTTTCTTTTTCATGGCAGTTTGGGTGCACTTGATATTATGAAAGTACGTACGTATACTTCTGCCTAACCATTCGAGGAAAAGGGCGTGATGTTATGTTATCTTAAAATATAGAGAGGAAAAGGACCATTGCATATCGTACATGGTAGAGCAAGACAGACAGCTTGACGCGCCCTTTTGCTCTCTACCTTCCACCGTAATGCCTCGGGTCAATGACCCTTTTCCCTTCTGTATTTGAAACATAGTAAACCTATCACTTAAGAAGCTGTAGTATTAGATATGTATATCCAAGGTGATTTACCAGAGTAATAAAATAGTTATTTTATAGTTATCTCCTTGACAATGATTAATATCAGATGTGACATGTTTATTAATTTATTGAGTGATTTGTGGACATTTTAGAAATACTTAAATTATATTATCATGCATTATGATCCGTCAGAGCATAATTTATGGTTATAAATTATGTTTATTTAATATTTTATTATAATAATTAATTTAATATTAGGCAGGAATTTGTTACCTACTCGTATCCAATTATATCTAATATTATTAATGCAAAAGTTACTCTGTCTGTTTGTTATTCACACCTTTAAACTGCTGACCAATTTGCATAATATTTTGTTGAAGAGTTTGATGGAACTTTAGTGAAAGACATTGGGCATTTTTATTCTATTTTTTCTACGGGAACTATGTCTATGCGGATTAAACCGAGGATGAAACAGCTTCTACTATAATCTTGTCTTTTTCTTCTTTAATGAACGGAAGATATTAAGGTACTTACGAATAACAAAACCTTTTACAATGTAATTTGTTATGCCTTACCAATCTTACGGCTACATCCATATAACTGTAATGTAGCTCAAGGAACCAATAACCATAAATAACTCGTTATTTCACGTAATCACTGCTATAGAACGCTATTTCCAATTTTCTATCTCCAATAATTTTCAATTACGAAAACAGCAGTAACTACAGAAATTCGAATCTTGAGATAGTATGATTGATAAGATTTCATTTCATGTATTTATTTTATAGTAAAAGCTGAGAGGGAGAGTACAGGACTTAAAAGTATATCTACTACGCTGTTAGGCTGACTTCTTGGATGATAGAACTTACACCTATGACTTAATAAGAAAAAAATAATATGCTTCAATATATTATCATGTATGAAAAGGTGATGTCTTACGCAATTCTCTCGCATTGTTTCTTTTTTATATAACTAGTACCTATCTACTACTCTTCTTCTGCTTCTTATTCGTTGCGTTATTGACAAAACGGTCGTGGTCATCATGAAGAGTCAGTTTTATGGGCAGATATCGCTCGCCTCACAATATATCGCCAGCTAGCTGTTTGTAGCCACTCTTGAACATTCATGCAGTGGGCCGTCTACGGCAATTTTTGTCTGGTCGGTCCATCTCATAGGCGATCTTCCCATAGGTCTACTACCCTCTACTTTTCCACGACTAGCCGCTCAATGGAGTCATTGCCTCGCATCGACACGTGTCCAAAGAACTTCAAAATTCGAGATTGTACAGATGCTGATAGACGCTCTTTGACACCGAGTTCTTGTATCGAGTCGAGATCCACTCTACTTTTACTAAAAAACTGTGTCAAAGTAGTTACCTATAGGAGGTACAAATCGAGCATGATGGTGGTGACTTATTTCTTCTCTTTTTCTTAAGCTTCTTTTTTTCTTTAACTCGTTTCTTAATACTCTTGTCTGGTTGTCCCACAGAGTTACCGCGGCCGCAAGCCACTAGGTGGCAGCACCGGCGCAGTGCCCGGCGCGCCTCCCAGTCCTGCTCCTCAAACCCCCGCGGCTCCAAGCCCAGCACCTGCCACCACGCCAGCCATGAAGCAGGACCACCCTAGTCAACCTATGGTATGTATTTTATTCAGCTTCTCGACTTGATATGGAATTGAACACTACTATCTCAAAATTACTACCGAGTACCGACACTGCCGACTACGGCAGGAAAAAAGGTAGAAATTAAAACCGAGCACCTCTATGTCAGGAACGTAGCAAGTGGAGAAAGATAGTATGATTGATTGATTGATTGATTGATAAACACTTTATTGTACACCAAAACATGGACATAACAATACAGTAATAGCAATTAAAATAATCTTAGGCTAGTACAAGTGGCGGTCTTATCGCTTAAAGCGATTTCTTCCAGACAACCTAGAAGGAAAGGAATACTTATGAGTATTTCTGGTCGGCGGTGTACTTATAAGAGTATACAAATAATAGCAATTACTAAAATATACTTATAAATTACAAACAAATAATTACTCATATACATACTTAAACAAATATACTTATATAAATATAATATATATATACATACACACATATATATAAAATATAATATACACACTATCAATACATAATAATCATTAAAAATAAAGCTAAATAAAATATAACATAATAACAATGAAATACATATTATCAAAATTCATTTATTTTACATAGCAGAGTGATAAATAATATTTATTTAATTTGGTTTTAAAAACGTGAATTGATTGAGACTGACGAATTTCTGCTGGTAGTTGGTTCCAGAGTCTAGCAGCCTGAACAGTGAATGACTTATCATAGAAGGAAGTGACATGCGAAGGTATTCTCAGCAGCAAAGATTCAGTAGATCTCAGATACCTATATGCAGATACCTACCCCAAAAGACAAGGCGTGAATGTAGTGTTTATCTTATTTTACTTATTTTGTAGATTGTAAGGAACTATTGATAACACATATTGTAAAGAAAAGTAGGCTGTTGTATTAGAGCTACAGCTCTACCTGAGTCTGGTCCTGAGGTATGGGAGCGGCACGGGAGGGGTATCGCGAGACTGTTCACATGACGTGGGTCTGCCCCCGTCACTCCATGCAAACGGCCGCGCGCAATAGCTTACTACTACGTAGAATAATCTAACGTGTGTACATGCGTCAAATGTGTGCGTAAGGTGTTATAACATAAAATGGCGGGGGATGTGAGTGTCGCTTCTTTACGTAGTAATAGCACAGAATAAATAATAGTACCAACACAAATAGTTAGCTAGTCAATGGGCTTGTCAAAAGACAATTTAGTTTAAAATTAAGTATTAAATCGGTAATTAGCATATGAATGGTGGTAGATTATCGAAAGTGCACTAATATCACTAAATGTAGCTGAAAGCCCAACTGATACAATTAATTGATATTTTATTTATTGATCAATTTCATTAATTCAAATACAGATCTGACTTAATCCCAAAGCTTAAATCA
Source organism: Hemistola chrysoprasaria (assembly GCA_947063395.1). Lineage (NCBI taxonomy): Eukaryota > Metazoa > Arthropoda > Insecta > Lepidoptera > Geometridae > Hemistola > Hemistola chrysoprasaria. Next base: position 14,937,282 of record OX346714.1, read on the forward strand.
ATGAATTTATTAACGCTATCGGGAACAATAAATTCATTGGCAGCAGAGACATTAGCATTTTACCAAATGTTATTTAAAATACTGGCGGAATGTGGGTGTACGTATCTACTATGGGACTGAGTCCTGGGTTACATCTCTGCGCCTACTCCTTCTCATACCCTTCTCACAGTTCCGTACATGGATCCGCCAGAGATCCGTTGAGCTCCATAATCAAAGATGGGAACAAACAACAGACTGCAGACAATCAAAATCAGCTTTACCCGCTCTAAACACGCGGCTTACAAAGCGTCTGTTAAGTCTAAACAGAAAGAACCTGAAAATAATGATAGGGACTATAACAGGTCACTGCCCCTTGAACAAACATCTATTTACCATAAACGCCACGGACAGTCCTCTATGCAGAGGCTGTTTCAAGGCGGAAGAAACGGTTGCCCACGTAGTCCTGGAATGCGAGGCAGTAACCCTTCAACGTGAACAAATCCTCGGAACAGTGAGGTCACTCCGCGAAGCCTGCGAAGTTCCCAGGAAGCTTCTGAGCTTCTGGGCGGAGTTAGGCTGGCTAGATTAGCCAGGACTTCACGCACAACGGACCAGATTAGAGTCTAAGTGCGGAAAAAGGAGTCCACTTTACATTTACATTTACATTTACTACCCCTTTGGGATAAAGGCGTCATTGGCGTGGCGTGAAACGAGCAAAATAAATAGGCTGATATATTACAGTGAAGAATTGATTTTAGGGTTCCGTACCCAAAGGGTGCCAAAGGAACCCCAACACTAAACCTCCGCTGTCCGTCCGTCCGTCCTTCCTTCCGTCTGTCACAGAGTCTATCTCATAAACCCCAATAGCTAGTTCAATTTAGTTCTAGTTCACTTGTTATTTTTACAAAATATCTATTTATTATTGCCGCTATAACAACAAACAATGAAAATAAAATGAAGTTCATAATTAAAAGTGCTCTCCATACAACCAACGTGTTTAATAAATTGTGACAATTTACTAAAAGTCTTATATGTAAGACTTTTACTGCAATAAGAATAAATTCTTATAGGTGCGAGTTAGAATAAGTAATAAGAATTATATTCGGTAGGTGAGGAGTGGTGACACATATAAATAGCTAGGTAATATGTACATGGTGGGTAGGAATCTTTCATATGCGTAACCCATTTGCATTTGACCAGTTTATTTACAATTTAGAAGATGTGTAACTAAAACGTAGCGTTTTGGGGCGAAGCCGAAGAGTATAGTTTGGCTCCCGTATCTTTATCAATTATAGGTGCATTTACGAGTGTTTAACGTGTAATAATGGTGGAATATTACGTGTTGAGTGTTTTCGAAGATACACAAGTCTCTTGGCAAGTGATGCGAGAGTTGAAATGTGATTTTTCGTGTTCCCACCAAAATTCCGACAGCTTCTTGTAAATACCACTACTTTACTAGAGCTGTGACTTGACTGGGCTTGCCCTGACACTGAATTGACTAATTGACCATATTAACTTGAAAATTTATATAACTCGACACTGGCAATACATTCGTGTGGGTCCATAAAAGAAGAAAAAAAAACTAAAACGTAATAAAGTACTTACCTATCTAATACGTAATATATCTAACGTTATTTCTAGCGCTATTATTAGCAATTCTGAATTCCAAACCAGTCTCATAATTTTTGAGTGAATAATATAAAAAATATATATTATTTTTACGTAGGTATTTAAAGTGACCTTGGTGCTAAGTTTACCTCTTGGCTTCCTATTTCCTTATTTATTATAATGAAATAACTATTGCGTATCATATTATTAGATATATACTTGGAATTATAATAAATTTAATTAAATAGGTGATAATATGTCTTGAATTATAAATGGAATTTTAATTTGTTTCACTTTACAAATTAAAAACGTGAACAATGAATCAAAATCCATTGTTATAGTTATAATTTAATCAATGACTTATATGTAAGGACGTATGATTCGCTTTGATATTGTAGTCCTACTAAATGTGCACCCCGACATATTAACATCCATTTTCGCGCCTAAAGATTTGTCGTGTGGTTATTTTTTATGCGTCATAAAAATCATCATGCCTGCTGCTTCATGTCAAAAGTGTTTTAATCACTCAGAGTAGAAAATTAACTCACGAGATAACTTTCCACGCGTAAGTCTTATCAAAAGAAGGTTTAAAATTGAATTGAGAAACAGCACAATTGCTAAAATGACAGAAAACATTCTTCTGGATAAAATTAAAGCCCAATTTTTAAATGCAACATAATAATTCTGCCTACCTCTAAAACTGTCATTCAATTTAATAACAAAAACATGTACTATATTGATAGAGATAATTATTATAAAAGTTTGTCTACCTGCAGCTTATTGATTTAATAAGTCTATGTTTTGTGCCTATATTGGTATATGATATACTCTATTATTTTTTTCTGCTATATTATGAAGTCCTACTATTCTATCCTACTATTGATAGAAGTTCGACTCCGCATCGTTGTCACCCGGTCCCGTTTTCACCCGGTCCGTTCTCCTATTTTCACCCAATTCGAATAAAGTTTATATCAATATTTTTTTCGCGTTGATTTACATGAAGTACCGGCAAAAACTAAAGTGCCGACTGCTTCAAATAGAAACGCGTCTTAACAATACCTACGAATGTTTAAGAAGTATATTTCGTATCTCTAACCGTGAACAGTTCCTAGACCCGTTATCTTTCCGCATCAATTGTTTAACTTGTTAGCTTAATTAGTAGTTTAGAAGCAAGCGCTATTTCTTGTACCTCTTCCGGGAAACACTCATTATTGAAGGTATCTACGGTTTATTTGGATTTCTCGTGAGTTACTCTATGTCTACTCTATGTCACTATGTCATCAGCACCCTTTGAATACGTATATACATAGACATAGATAACTATATGGACCCAAAATACCTACAAAAACGGGTGCATACCTACAACCCATAATGTCGCATAAAATGGCTGCCATGGCTAGGTTTTGACAGTTCAACTAATACGAAACTTGTCGCATAAGATGGCTGATCAAGTACTTATCTACAACTGTCACTACGTTTTATGATGTGTGTGCCGTCTCCTAATATTCCTTTCTCCATGGAATATATAGCACTATGACATCGCAAAGATTTCTTCTCTGCTGGCCATGTGCCTATTTACCTCACCCCCTGAAAATTGACAGAAAAATGTTAGCACAGAAAAAGTGCAGAGCCATCCTTACACTTATATTCAAAGTCAACACCAGGATAACGATTTAATTGACACCTTGTTAAATTAAATCGTTCATCATCATCATCATCAGCCGGAAGACGTTCACTGCTGAACATTGTCATACCTAAACTATTCATATGGGGGGATTTTGCCGTAATCACCACGCTTGACAGGGGGCTTGGTGATCGCACTAGTTGGAATACTTGGTGGCGAAGAGCGCTGCTGCTAACTCTCCGAATATGTCCCTCTACCGGGTCTCACGGCTCCCACGGAATGAGAAAAGGTGGCCCTATTATAGACGGGAACCACACGGCCAATTAAATCGTTATCCCAAAGGGCAAGTTGTTTATGCGCTACTATGCATCAAAGTGGAAACTTTATCTATTTATTACAGTAAAACGTTTTTCATACAAAGTTTTTTTGGCTTAGCTTTTTGGGCTTTACCGTAGTTGGGTAAAAATATAATAACGGTGGCAGAAAATTGCCAAACACCTTGAATAGTGTAAAAGTTCCTTTCCATCTTGAATTACAAGTTAAATCGACTTTAAATTTTAAATGAAAGAGCACAAAGTTTAATTTGTACGTAGCGGGAGCACCAAACTTTGGCAATTTGCTCCGTCCGAGCTGCACTTAAATTATTGCACTTAATACGAAATATTCATGCAAATTAATGAGGAATATTCTTTAACATTCTTTGCATTAAAATATATACTATATTGATAAGATCATTTCCTTGTAACAACATTGAGAGCATTCGCCGTCTTCAAACATGACGCTCGATAGTACAGCCGGATTTTAAAAACCACCGAGCATTTTGGTGATATTAATTTATCGACAAAAAACGAGCGCGGGTAATCGGCAAAATAGCGAAAGCTCGATGTTGTCTGTTTCTAGTAAATACTTTAGACTATAGTTACTTTTATACTTACAAATATGTGCAGTAAGATATAATGAACTGAATTTTCTACAAACTAAAACACTTCTGCATTTAATGACACGCAAAAATAAAATGTTTTGTATTTAAATATGCAAAAATTTAACAGGAAAGGGGACCTCTTAGCAAGTTTGACACAATACAATACAATACAAAATTTTACCAAATCGATGTTTGTGTTCCCCTGTTTCCTTCGAATATATAGGTAGTAAACCTTTTTGATATATTTATACCCTGATATTTTAACGATGAAGTAAACTATGTCTCTTTAATTTTATTTTTGTTTATGAATACTTAACTTTTTGTAGTGAATGTCTAATCACGCGAGTAAAACTGGGATTTTTAGAAGTTCACTATGAAAAACTCGAGAATTTGGGTATTACATTTTTGGGTTAAATTAAATGATAAGAGAAACTAAAATTACAGATACTTACATTGTTAAGATACTTCAATATAAAAATATCTAGGTATAAGTAAATTTATAGATTGGGTTCATTATATTCGAAGGAAACAGGGAAATACAAAACGTCGACTTGGTAAATTTTTCATAGGATTGTGTCAAATTTTTCGTATCTAGAATGATAAAAACTTAAATGTAATACGTTAATATTTTATGAAAATAGACTGCTTTGATATAGAGAAGAGAAGTATGTAGCTGTGAGCCAATAACTTGGCATTGTCCCGGATATTTCGCGGCCATAACTCATTTTAACGACTCACAACTAACTATAAATTATTTATTTGTTATTTGCTGTACAGTTTTGTTTAGTAATAAGTAATGGCAACTATGTCGCTTTGTTATTGTGTAAGTTACTGCCTAAATTTATAATGTATCGAACAGTTTGTAGTGGTAGGCCTCTTTTGCAGGGGGCCGCCTGGAGAAGTTCCATACCTTTGCCAGTTATTCATCCGCCAAGCAGTAATGTGCAAACATAACTGCGTTCCGTTATGAAGGGCAATGTTACCAGCGAAATTACTGGGCATGATGAGATTCAACAACTCATATCTCAGGGTGACAGGCGCAGTTCAGTGCCGCGTAGAATTTGAATTTTAAAACACTGGGTGGCACTGTGTCTGATATGAGCAATCATGATGCTTACCATCAGGCACCTGATTTGCTCGTCTTGTCACTCACTATCATAAAAAAAATAAAGTTTAATAAAGCTAACATTAGAGAGATATGTGTATGAGATATATGTACATGAGATATATGTACCTATATTATTATCGTAGGTCCACCGAGTGGTCAAGTAGTCATTTCTAATTATGCAAACATACATACAATAATGCCTTGTTCCCGTTGGGGTAGGCAGAGACTATTTCTCTCCACTTGCTACAAATCAAATCCCTAATTGACACACTCACCATTGACCAGCTCTTGAAATTAGAAAGCTGTTGCACGTAATTTTTCATTGTACATTTTTATGCAGACAAGGAACATGAAAGGCAAAATATTCTCACGAGAATAAATCGTAAATCGTAGTTATAAGAACTTGAATATTTTCTTAGAGTTCCGTACCCCAAAAGGAAAAAAACCCTTATCACTTTGTTGTCCGTCTCTCTGTCTGTCCGTCTATCAAGATACTTAAAAGGAACGCGTGGAGGTATCAAGTTGATATTGCAACTACTCAGATCTGCGGTCCCTTGTGGCTATAAAAAAATCATACTAGAAGTATGATTTTTATACGCAATCAAAAGTTATGGCCATTCTACTGCATATTTCCATACTTTGCGTAAAGAATTAATAGAAGGCGCCGTATGTTGATGGTATCTAGGTATGGGAACCCTACACTATACATACATACGTACATATGCCTTAACAATTTATTTCTTGTAAGTATTCATTTAAAACTTAAGTCAAGTAAAAGTGTAGGTGCCAAAACTCGCATCCGCACCGTTGTCACCCGGTCCCATTTTTAACGGGTCCGTTTTCCCCCGATTCGGTTTAGGTATGATCAATTTTATCCGAAATATTTTTTTAATGAAAAGTAAAAAAGCAAGTGTCCGGCCTTAGTAATTAATGTAAAAGTTAAATATTGGATGTTTGTTAATACGAATATGTGTACAATCTTGTTTTTTTTTTGTGGTATCTTGCAATAAAACAATTAAATACAAGTTAAATAGTTATTAATTTATTATTTTACTCGACATAAACGCTGTCTGCCAGCCAGTACTTAAATTATGTGCGAAATCGTAAAGCTAGCGACTAATTGCACAATAAACACGGTAATCTCATTACTGTCCTCATTAAGGCGACAACAAACTTTTAATTACACACGCCTTCGTCAAATATAAAGCTTCCTTCACATACATACCTTTTACAAATTAAACTCTTCAAAGTCAAACTCTAAACTCAAAAATTACTTCACGAAATGTTATAATTTCTTCGTAACTCGTCGGCGAACCGTGTATGAGTTCTAATATTTCATATTATACTCGTACAAAGGCTCGAATTTCTTTTGTGATTTATAATTAATATTGAGGAACTTCCTTAGCGTAAAGTTTGGGATTCATCGTAAAAAAATGATTTTGTGTTTAAAAATTCGATTAATTTTTTTTGTGTTCAAAATATTTATTAATACATCTTAAATAGTATGTGTTATTCCAACTGGTATTCATATAATTATTATGCACAGTTCAGCAGATAAAAAATATTGCAGTGCTGTGCATTGCACCTATAACCCATGAATTATGAAATGCCATTAGCTGTCAGGACTCGAGATTCCTTTGCAATTCACCTAAACTGACACCTTTTCCATAGTTGTTGGTCGAAGATCTTTCAAAAAACTCAAGTATCTCCACATATGTGGCCTACATACGTACAAATCGGACCTAAACAGCAAATCAATTTAGTTAGTAATACATTATACTTAGTAATCGCTGCACAGAACAAACATCAAATTCTCAGCATTATCTGTTGACAGCAAATACCTATAGTAACATTGGACGTCGCATACGTTACTATCTCATTTATGTAGTAACGTATAATATATCGCATATAAACAAACAGTTTACCGACCTCGGTCAACGTGTGATTACATTGGGCAGTTCACACGACGAACAATACTCGAGGACTCAACCTCGACACATATTACTAAACGTCTACCTACCATTGTGCTTCACGTGTTAATTACGTAAAACCACAGTAAAACTATTAAAATGAGGTTTTAAAGTATCTAGTCAAATATCTCGACGAGTTTAATGTTATAGCTCAAATTAATTAATCATGTTATAGCTCTAGTGCTTGACTGAGTCTATTTCTGAGGTATGAGAACACGGGTGGGGTAGAGCGAGACAGTTCGAATGCTACCCCTTCCGTGACGCTCCTATACCTTAGGATCAGTATAATTATATCACATCATATATTAACATGGTTAGACTGTCTCGTTGGTGGTTGGTGGCTAGTGGATGCAAGCGCTGATGTTGAGCATGACCTATGGGTTCGACTCCCAGGTCGGGTAAAGAGTGTTATAGGTTTTTTCCATTAGTTAATTTCTAAACAGCAGCATGGAGCGTGGATTTGTGCCCGGTCGATGGATAAGATTACCCACTATTACATTAAGTGACTAAACAGACAGCCTGGTTGGCACAGATGGTAGTAACTCAGCTTTCTGTGCTGCAGGCCCCGGGTTCGATCCCCGGGCCAGGTCAAACATTTGTGTGCATGAACATGTCTGTTTGATCTGTGTCTGAGTGTTATAAGCTTATATAAGTATGAGTATAAGTCATCTGGTTACCATCTGGTATTGGCCTACCATCTGGTCTGGCTTCTAGCCTAGTTTGGGACCAAATGACCGTGTGTGGAAGTTGTCCCATATTATTATTATTAGGCAAAGTGTAGGTGATCTAGTGTGGGGCTATGTCCTGGGTTCACTAGAGTAGACCGTTTCGCGACAGTCGTGTATCGTGACCGTAACGCGGCCTAAATTTTTGACATGATTATATACTTTAGAACTATTGCAGCTTATCTAATATGCATTTTTTATCTATTACAGGCACCAATGCCGTTCTACGCAGGAGATCCAAACAGATTCCCAACGTGGCAAGCCGACCACACACAAGGTACTTTCCTTCACCATTAAAGAGTTATTTTTGGTTTGTTCTTACTTCATGATCAGTTATCACGTGAAATGATTGTCAAGTGACGTTTGTACCCGCAGGATGGCAGAACCAGTTTATCCAACAACTGCCGACGCAGACCAGTCAGACGACGCTCGACTATCAAGGGAACCACACGGCGTATGCTGCGTCACCGCATTATCAAGCCAACACAACGTACACCGTCCAGAACGTCGCCACTACCTTCGATGTCACAAATAACACATACTATCAGACGGGAGTGCAAGCAGTGCCAGTACAGAGACCGCCGTCAAATCGTGGCGCCTACACACCGGTTCCTTCACCTCGAGCCCCTCATTACACAACGGATTACCAGCAACAGTATGCCCAAGCAACCACGCCCGGCGCTGCCTCGACTAACGATTCCAGACCTAACTCCGCCGCATCCTATCAAAACTCTGTACCGACCACCGCTGCGCCTGTCTACACCGTCGGTCAACAGACCTACGAACGGCAGGAATACTCCAACGAAAACGAAGACTATAGCAATCCAGAGAATGGGACGGGAGATGCAAGCAACGATGGTGAAAGGCAAGAACAGAACACGCCAAATGGGCAGCATTCGGGAAACGCCGAGCCTGGTTACCTGCAGGGGAGCAACGGTCCGCGAGCTTCACTAGATTGTAGCGGGTACCCGGGCGGCTTCAATGGCGGACAGTACGCAGATAGCGAACAACAGCAGAATGACTGGCAGCAACGTCAGTGGCAGCACAACCAAAGATTACAGAACCAACAGATACAAAATCAACAAATACAAAACCAACAAATGCAGAATCAGCAGCAGCAGATGCAGAATCAACAGCAACAGATGCAAAACCAGCAAATGCAACAACAACAGCAGCAGTTGCAAAACCAACAACAAATGCAGAATCAGATGCAGAATCACCAAATGCAAAATCAGCAAATACAACAGCAGAGGCAAGATGAATCCGAGCAACAGATGTTCTCGCAATCAGACAGGGTCAATTTGAACTCGAGACTGAAAACAATGATATTAAACAAGCAGAACCACACACGAGACGGCACCAACACGCCGCCGGATAAAGGAGACCCCGGCGAGGGTCCGCCGAGGATGATGGACGAGAGGAAACCTGGGGTCTCCGTCGGTGATGACAGAAATAACACCGGTCATTTTTTATCGTATAGCCACCATCTCCGAGATAATTACCGTTTAGGTGAGCAGGGATACCCTGTCGCCGGTAATTATTCACAGAACGCCCAAGCGTTTAGCGCGGGTGAGTTCGGAGGTGGTGGCCACCACGTATGGGAGGGCGGAACAGATGTAACAAGAAGCTACGATAAACACGTGTTGTCTAAGAATGTTCCTAAAACTCCACAAAAGTTACCGTCCTACGCGGACGTGAGAAGTAGTTACGGTGCTTACCCAAACGCATCGTACGATGTGCAGAAATATCCAGAAGCTTACGGTAGCGATAGTTTAAGTTATAATCAACAACAAGACAGTAAAGATTTCCAATCGAAGATGCTCATTGGACCGGTGTCAGAAATGAACCAGCAGAACTGTAACCCTTCGAGGGACACAAACGCACAAAGAAGAGCTTATGATAGGGAGGCGTACGACGCTAAGTTTAGACATCCATCTGCACCTTTGGTACCTAAGTTAGAAATACCTGATTATCAATATCATAAAGATGATCGATTGAAACATGATTCACAAAGGATGGTGAATCAGAACTCATTTCCCAAACAAAACGAGTTCACGATGAGTAACTACAGGGACTACCCCAACGGAGTGATAGCAAGGACGCAGCAGAGCACAGTCCTTCCGCCTATTTCTACAATAAAACAAGAGAACATGGGACAGAAGTCGCAGAATTTTCAGAACTTTCAGAATTTTTCGTACGACCGCCGCCCGGAGCCTGCCGAGGTGTATCAACAGATATCCCGAGGGCAGGAGAACGTTGGGTTTCAGAAGTATATTAGAAACTGCAACGAACCTAAAATAAGTAAGGAATCTGATAGAAGCTCCAACAAGAGCATCCCAGTTGAAACTAAAGCGCCTTATTATATAGAACAGATCAAATCTGAGCATTCACCGCCTGGCCACAAAATATACAAGAACATGAGTTTCAATATGCCTCCTAGAAACGATCCTTACTTATTTGCCGGTGACGGCGGTCCAGAACAAATTAAGAATGAAATCGGCTATTCATGCTGTCGACAAGGTTCTACAAAGAAACCTCCTCCAGAACACTTGCGAGACGGGGCATGTCCTGGTCTTCAAACAAAAGACGAAATCTTGGAAGATGATCCAGATACCACAGATAAAGCCAATCCTAAAGCTCAAATAAAATCGAGCACACCAATAGAAATAATGAAAACACCAGAGAAAAATCAATTCAATTATTCGAAAGAGTATTTAGATAACTTGGAGAGGTTAAAGAACAACTCTCGGACAGAAGTTCCAGATTGCAACTGCTTTCCAGCCGACAAGAATCCTCCTGAACCGGGGAGCTATTACACTCATTTAGGTATGTTTACATTCAAATTAAATGTATTTGTCAACCTTTTGACTGCCGACTTCCTGGTTGGTTTAGTGGCTGAGCAGAAGGGCAGATTAAATTAGATAGCAGATCTAGATCTGGATTTGTGCCCGGTTGATGGCATTAGACTCACCCCCATTACATGAAACTTAAACAAAGCTGGCCAAATACGCGTGTACCTACTATGGGAATGGGTAATCTAACCATTCGATGATAATCCTAATCCTAATCCTAATATACTATTATAAAGGCGAAAGTTTGTATGGATGTATGTATGGATGTTTGTTACTCTTTCACGCCAAAACTACTGAACCGATTGGGCTGAAATTTGGTACGTAAGTAGCTTAGACCCTGGAATAACACATAGGGTACTTTTTATCCCGATATTCCCACGGGAACGAAGACGACGCGGGTGAAACCGCGGGTCACAGCTAGTGGTTAGATAATTTTGAAGCATGGGTTTTATACTTTCTTTTGCTGTGCATTGTGTTGACATGAATTCCAAAATCTGTCGTCTTTACATTTCATCAGACATGACTGTACACACCCTACCTTACTTCGGGGAAACAGGGTGTTATGTTATGTATTTGTCAATATTGCAGGTTGTGCATCGACATTAGCAGAATTAAGGAAAGAACTTGAAGCACGAACTGGTCTATCAGGCAAAGAGTTGAGGATAGAGAAGGTCTGCTACACTGGGAAGGAAGGGAAAACTGCTCAGGGCTGTCCGATGGCTAAGTGGGTGAGTGTATGGATCCAAAATTTACCTCTTATATTATACTAGCTGACCTGACGTACTTTGTATTAATTAGCCGAGTTATACTTTTTACACATTTAAATAAAATGAATACTCAAGTCATAAAATATTACTTTTGTCATCTACCTCTTGCCAGATTCTGATCTCCTAGTACTCCTAGTACGCGCGGCTTCAATAGCAGTTGTATTACGACTAATTTTCTGCGTAATTTTCTTAAACTCGTTATTAATGTTTAATATCGATCATCGTCTTCTAATTAGGCTAGATTATATTAAATCATGAAAGCCACTGTCCTTGGTTTCTATCGGAATGACCTTTTCCTCAAGATAAAATCACTATCTACTCTAAACCAGATAATAATTTGATCGCGATAAACGATCATTAAGGTTACTAAAATGTTAAAAATGATATTATATTCTTCTTCTTATTATTCTTTCTATTGGTTAGGTCGAGAGGGTAGAGAAAGTTCTGTGCACTCCATGCATAGGTACACTATTCTTATTCCAAGTGATGCAGCGTACACGTTTAGAAGCTACAATGCCCCAGACAAACACATATCAAACCCCGTCAATTTCTGAGCCGGGGTTTAAAAAGACCAATCGCAAAGCCAAATAAAAGTCATTATCTCAATTAAAGCCTAAAGCATTATTTATGTAGAACAAGTGTTACACATATAATTATAAAAAGTCATGCTTCAAATATAATTCTGAAAAATATCATGGTTACATATTTGTAACGTCAGATGTGTTTAGATATATCTGATAACTGTTAGTTTACAATGTATGGATACAAGTGTATACAAAATTTATGATCCAGTCCAATGGTTAGATAATTTTGAAGAATGTGTTGTACATATTTATTTTGTTGTGCATTGTGTTGACATGAATTCCTGAATATTTCTGTGTATAATTTCATCAACACGTGGAAAGTTCACTTGAATCTAACCGATTTTCATCTTCATAACCTCACCAACATATTCTCTCAGTTCCTAATATCATGGAACATTTTCCAGGTGATTCGTAGATCTAACTACACGGAGAAGGTTCTAGTAGTGGTGAAGTTCCGGAATGGTCACAAATGTATAACATCCTGGATTGTGGTGTGTTTGGTCGCTTGGGAAGGGATCCCGCAGTCTGAAGCAGATTTGGACTATACCTTGCTGTCACACAAACTGAACAGATACGGTCTTCCTACAACGAGACGGTGTGCTACTAATGAGAATAGGACGTGCGCTTGTCAAGGTTTGTGGAAACAATTTTTTTCCAAATTAATAAAAACGATGTGACGCAAATAGCCACAACTTTGACCAATATGTACGTATCTAGAAGTCTGTACAATGTATGGTAACCAGAATACTGACAAATACACGCATATTATAACCACTATTATTGGCGTAGTAGTCATAAGCTCGACTAGCCATCATGAGGTCCTGGGTTCGATCCCCGAGTCAGGCAAAGTGTTATTGGATTTTTCCATCCATTCATTAGGAATTATCTCTATGACAGCCTGGAGTCTGGAGCTGTGCCCGGTAGGTGGCAATAGGTTCGCCCCCTGTTACATGGGACCAATAATATACTGCGAAATGTGGGTGTACCTACGAAGAGACTGCGTTCGGGTTACACCTCTGCCTACCCCTTCGGGAAAAAGGCGTGATTGTATTTTGTAGGTATGTATAACAACCAGACTCCAGACACAAACCAAACAGTCATGCTCATACGAACAAATGGTTGATCTAGCCAGAGATCGAACTCGGACCCTGCGGCTCAGAAGGCAGGTTCACTACCACTGAGCCAACAGGACAATCAATATCCATATCTTTTCCAATTCTTATTTTCAAAATGTCTTCTTATCTTTTCCAGGGTTGGACCCAGAAACTTGTGGCGCGTCCTACAGTTTCGGTTGTTCCTGGTCAATGTACTACAATGGATGCAAATACGCCCGATCCAAAACTGTCCGAAAATTTCGTCTATCAGTGAAAACAGAGGAAAGTGAAATTGAAGAAAGAATGCATGTTCTAGCGACGTTGTTAAGTCCACTTTATATGAACTTGGCGCCTAAAGCATTTGAGAATCAGTGCCAGTTTGAGAAGGAAGCTTCGGATTGTAGGCTGGGGTTTAAGCCTGGACGACCTTTTTCAGGTGAGTATAAGATTAACTTTAAAGAGAGGCTCAATTTTAGGTATAAAGTAATATTTGTGGATGCTGTTGCACAATTATTGGTGACCATTATTGGATTATGAAATAATTTATAAAATAGTTATATTTCACAAAAAACATGATCTCAAAATAAATCAGGATCAGGAACACACGATGCTAACTAAAACCCACTATAACTCTGTTTCTATTTACTCCCTCGCTCGGTGTCTTTAGCCCCTTATGTGTTACCATCCTACTGATATTATAAATGAGAAAATTTTATGAGGATGGATGAATGGATGTATGTTTGTTACTTTTTCACGCCAAAACTACTGAACCGATTGGGCTGAAATTTGGTATTTGGTAATATAGACCCTGGAATAAATACATAGGGTACTCTTTTTGCCGATATTCCCACGAGAACGAAAACTACGCGGGTGAAACCGTGGGGCACAGCTAGTCTACTATAATGACGTACCTAACCGTCATGTCCTTAGGTGGAAAAACAGATGATAGACAGATGGACGTGGAAAGCGACTTGGTGTTATACTCTGTAGTGATGGAAGTGATTGGAAAATGGTATTCAATCCCCAGTAAAACACCCATCTATGAACAGTCCCTCGTATATTCCAGGCGTGACAGCTTGCATAGACTTCTGTGCGCACGCGCACCGCGACCTCCACAACATGAACAACGGCTGCACCGCGGTCGTGACGCTCGCCAAGCATCGCGCCATCAACAAACCTGACGACGAACAGCTGCACGTGTTGCCGTTGTACGTCCTCGATACAACTGACGAGTTCGGCTCTAAAGAGGGCCAGGAGGAGAAGGTCAAGAACGGCGCCTTGGAGATACTCGACAAGTGAGTGGTGATGTACCTTTGTTTGACTTATTGATATTGTTAATGCGAAAATTTATCGGTGTTTGTTTTTGTCTGCTCGTTGGTGTAACAGAGCTACTGGGTATTGGTATGAGACCCTGGGTCAGACAAAAACTTGGATCATTAGGATATATTTTCTCAATATAGCAATAAATAGCAATATATATATATCAAGTAGCTTTGTATGTGCGGCTTAATAATGATCAGTACAAACGACACTGTGACGTACACTCACACTTTACAAGAAATCGAAATAATCTTGTTTCAGTCACTAGGAGCATGGCAAAGTCCAGTAAGTTGACACATGTTATGGGCCCCACTGTATACAATAAGCTACCCCTTAAAGTAACAGCTGCGCCTAGCATAAGCATCTTTAAAACACGATTAAAACGTTGGCTTGTCCAGCAAGCGTTTTATACTTATGACGAATTTGTTAATAAACAAAAATTATTTGATTCTACATAAAATTGTATAGATTTTTTTATATTTTTTTATTGTAATATTATTTTTTGTGTTATTGTTATTTTTATCATAATCAATTATTGTTATTAATTATTTTGTAATACCTATTGACATGTATGAAACCATACCAATAAATAACTATGAACTATATCAATGCCTAGTCTGGATTCGTGCCGGTGGAAGGCAATAGGTTCTTCCCCTATTACGTGGGACTTAAAAATATAACTGGCGAAGTGTGTGTGTGCGTACTATGGGACTGAGCCTTGGACCTGCATTGTCACCCAACTTAGAGCCAACTCAAATTCCATTGTTAGGATATATTTTATTAATTATGATCCAAAATAATATTATAATGATACGTCTTACCCTGGAATAACACTTCACATCGATTTTAACGTACACTTCTTTGTAACTAAACTTTATTCCTACATTACAGATATTCAATGGAGGTCCGAGTTCGGTCAGTTCCCCTACAACCCTGCAGACGTCACGGCAAGAAACGCAAAGACGAGGACACCACAGATTCCGCTGCCAACTCAAATAGCACCACTCCACAGCAAAGTCCTGGAGCTAATCAGAAGAAAACTCAATGCAGTACTCCCGGCCCGAGAACACCTCAACCTGACGCCAGGAATGCGAGTCCTAGAAGCCAAAGTGTATCACCTAGATCTCAAACTCCCGCGCTCAATCAATCCAATCCTTCTGCATTTACTAATAACTATAATTCAGCGTTTATCAACCCTAATATGCATAACCAAAACATAATAAATCCTAATCTAGGCAACCCTGCGTTATTAGACATGGCTACGATGATAGATAACTTCACAGATGCTCAACTCCAGAGCAATCAAATTTCTAGTACTGTACTAGACTCTCCATATAATCCATACGACCAAAGCTACAATATTCATCACCAAACCGCTCTCTACAATCCAAACCATGTTCAGTCTCCAGCATTAGAAAACTCATGTCAAAATCCCAATCCTAACCAATTGCCGAGCTTCGCCGCTGGACTGCAAAAAAGAGACCCACATTTCAACGAGACCATTCCTAACCAGATGGTTCAAAATCAATGGCCGGACTTCAACAACCCTGAATTGTTTAACAACGTGGTAAAAGAAGATCCCGACTCAACGACAGCGCATTTGAATGTGCCTCCTAATTATAGTCCAGATTCAAATAGAAGTGACACCAATTCTGATCCTTCTACTCAGAAAATATCTGAGCCAGATAAAACTAATATGATATCTGATATATCGAACAAAATGCCTGATTTTGATTTACCCAGTTCTCCAAGATTGACAGAAATAAATCAAAACTCACAGAGTACGCCGGCATCTCCCGCACCATCACAGTTACCAGAACTCAAATCACCACATAATGAAATGTCTTCACCTGATGTTCGGAAAAGCGTGTGGAGATCACCTGAACCTAAAAACTGGGACCCTTCAAAACCAAAAGAGTCCCCTACTCCAGAGAATGAAAACTCGCTTTTTCGAGTACCTAAAGCCAGACCTCCTTCCAGGTCGCAACATACAAATCCGGAAGGTATTGAAAACTCAACATTTTTAAAACCATATCCCCCGTCAGAGCGACCCAATCTTATCCAAGGATATGAGCACAGGAGCCCTTACGATAACAGACTGCCCAATGCTAGTGTACCTCCAACATCAGCCACCCAAGCCAATTATACGATAAGTCATGATGAAGCACACCAAAACGTGCCTCAGAACAAACCAGCTCCAGAATTCACAGGGAACAACTTCCATGCAGTTAACCAAAATACTTATGGAAACCAAACTCCAATGCAAGGATATGGAAACTACCCTCAAATGACAAATGCGTACCCTTTTTCATCGAACCCTTATGGGCATTTTAATCCGTATGAAAACACGTATAACGATTACAATAGCTTAGCATATTATAACGCGGAGAAGTACAAACGTGAGGAGCTCCTCAGGAACTCCCACTGTTACAACTCCTACGGATATCAGTACAATCCCAATTTCGCGCCGAATTTCTATCAGAATCCGAGTCCAAACTGGTGCCAATCTTCACCGAACTGGTGCTTGTATCCTCCACCATTTTCCATACCTTATCCACCGGAGCCACCAAAAGCGGAGCCGATAGGCGAAGTTACCGAGTTCTCGGATAATTTGGACTGCTTCAAGGACCATCAGATGGGCGGAGTGGCGATAGCCTTAGGACACGGAAGTGTGCTATTCGAATGCGCGAAACACGAGATGCACTCCACAACAGCCGTTAAAACACCGAATAGAGTAAATCCAACGAGGATATCCCTAGTTTTCTACCAACACAGGAATTTGAATCGTCCAAAGCACGGTTTGGAAGAATGGGAGGAGAAAATGAGGTTGAAGAAATTGGGGTTGAATCCACCCACACCAGGGACCCCCGCTTCTAACACAGTATCGCCTGCAACCACGCCCGGGCTTGACCGACAGACTCCCACGGAGAAATGGAACAAAAGTGAGGATAAAATACCAGGAGGTTACACTTCTCTAGCGGCACTGGTTGAAGCAACAACTGCTGCTCGTAAGAGCAGACACATCATGCTGCGGACCGACACGCAGACGACAATGTCGTGGACGACGTTGTTCCCGATGCATCCATGCACGGTGACGGGCCCCTACCAGGAGTCGGGCACCTGACGCCCAGCGAGGGGCTCCAGGGCCCCACACACGCGCCGAGCCCCCTCGTAAAAGCTCCTGTACACATTCATGAGCAGTTGACATTGACAGGCCACTAATGTGTAAACGGAGATTTTCGATTTTAACTCTTTGACCAAACAAAAGTTATCGGTTTCGGGCAAGGTTCAAGAGTCGAGACGTAGTGTTATAGATTTCGATCGATGCCGACTAGTCACGAATGTGTACGGAAGTATTATCCAGCCTTCCCTGTAGTAAACGTAATGTAGAACACGACGTGCTTTCCAATTATGTAGTAGTTCCTGTCTGGACCGTCGATACCGCGGACGGTCCGAATTCTGTTATGAATGGATGTTTGAACCGTAGTTAGGTTGTCGTGCGTTCGCTTCCCGCCGACTCTTCGATGTTCTTCGAGATTCCTTTGTGCATTTATCGGAATTGAGTACCGTTTTAGCGAAGTATTTTTTTATATTATACCGAGTGAGTTTTTAATCAAAGATGTAACTTTAAGTTTAATGTAGTGTTTTATCGCATTTCAGCTAGTCTTACGTTACTGTTAGCGATCGTAATGTCCGAGTGACCGTAATCGTGTAGTTTTTGTATATTGTCGTTTAGTTTAGCCTGATGTCGCTCGACCGGTTCGAATGTTAGTGTTTATTTGCAATTCTGTATAGTGGCAGGTTGTACGTTTGTCTGCATATTTTGTCGATTATTTTCTCTAATTAAGCGCGTAGCGTGCGAGTCGCGCGAGGCGATGATCTCATAACTACTAACCCTAACTACATTATTACTATTCCAGAACAAAAGTACAAATTGTCACATCGCAGGAACTAAGTTTTGATAAACAAGTTCCTGACAAACTATCCGTAGCGACACATTCGGCGATCGTGTTTATCGATAGTTTTGTACCTTTGTGTATTTTAGTTGTTTATGTATTTTATAATTGCCATTCCTCTCGATTTCTGATCGTTTGTTTTAGCTATTACGACGGTAATATTATGTATTTTACGAGAAACATACGAGTGCTTTTCTATTAGGTTAGGACGTGTGTATTTTTAAACGTTTTTTAGAATATTTAACTTATTTATATTATTGTATTACGTGAACCATTATCGAATCATTTTCTTTATGATAATTTAGTGTTACTGTAGACATTAATATTTAATATATTTGCTTTATGAGAAGTCATTAAATTATTGCGGTTTTGTGAATTTTTCATGCGAGCCTTCTTTACTTGTCAACTCGAGTGCCTGCGTTCGGTAAATATTATGTAATGTGTGTATGGTGAATGATAAAATGATATTATATGAATCTGATTCCTAAGTTTAAACCAAAACGAATTGGAAACTAATAAAATAGAGAACTTTCTTCTAGCGACTAGCGATGACATTATTTTTTTATAATTTTTAGAAACCGTACAGTAAACGAGCAAATCGCATAGTAAGTAAAAAATTAATTATATTCGCGAAAGGATAAATAAATCAGGCGCTTGGAAAGATTATAAAGTAGGCATTATATTGAAAATGAAATGAAAACATACTGAATAGTTATTAATATATAATAATTAGAGTTAAGGAGAAAAGTTTGTTTTAAAGATTAAACTATTGATATAGTTTATATTTTTTACGTGTACGTATTTATTGAATGGTAAATTTATTGGGACGATGAAATTATATTATAGGTAAAAGTTTTGGCTAACAAAACTTAAAAACTAAGCAATAATAGACATCTGAGTCTATGTATTTGTAAGGTAGGTGTGAAAATTAATAAAACGAATGGTGCGATAAATCATCGGTCTTATGGTTATGACTCGTGTTTGGTAACATACTGAATAATGCCTAATTTATTGTTTCTATGAGCATTGGTATTGCCCTGATTCTTGCCAATATAAATAGTTGCCAATATTCAGTTCGTTACAATAAAACATATCAGATCAATCACAGTATGGTAAATCACAAATAAAACTGTATACTCAGTAATGTAGAATAAGCGATTCATATACGAGTAAACATTTTGTACACCAAATTGTGGAATTTGTATGATGAATGGGAAATTGTTCTTTTTGTATGTGATGTATCAATTTAGGCGCGGTGCGAGCAGTATGGGAACTACCTTGAAACGGTATCTTTAAGCAATCAGTTTTTACAAGAAATCAAAGTAATTTTAAATAATAATGTGTAGCTTTATTATGATAGTTTTTTAGTCAATAAAAATCACAATATTTATTTTTAGTACATTATACTAATATTAAATCTCATGGTAATGTAACCTACATAGGTCGACCACTAGTTGTGAAAAAAAGGGAGTTATTAACTTGTGACAGGCAACACTCTGGAAAGTATTAAACGTAGTTTTGATACTTTGGTCATTGTACCCTATCCATGGCAAACCATCTCTTTTATTTTTTAAGTTTTTTACAAAATTATTGGTTTATGTACATATACGCACTAATTTGTAATAGTGCCGTGTATTTCATAGTAGTGTCCTTACTGCTCATCGCGTATATAGGGTCACACTAGAAACCTGTGATATACATAATGTAATAACACGTATGTCCGTCTGTTTGCATGTATGTTATGTCTTCAGTGTGATTGACGGCGAACCTGAACGCATTTTAAAACCAAAAACGACCAGTATTGTCAGTTTTTTAACCAAAAATTTGTTTTTTAATGTTATTTTTGTAACCTGGGTTTTTTACCAATGTTTTAAAAATATGAAGCGCCCGCGAGCGCTCGTTCGTATTGTATAACAATATTTTTAATTGTCTTCTGCCAAAACAAAAAAGTAATCGAATGTGTCATGTAAATAGAACTACCATTATTTATTAATACAATAATTTAAAAAGATAATTATGTTTCATTGTAACACACCCTTAACAATTATAGAACATCCCAAAAGTATAGTTCGTTACTATTATACTACTATTTATCGTTACAGTCACGTGTAGTGAAATGTAAACACCTACATATTTTGGAATTCATGTCAACACAATGCACAGCAAAATAAACTATACAACCCATGCTTCTTTACAGAACTTTACAGAAGCAAGTACAATACTAATTCGATAAACTTGCGATGGTCAAATAAAACTTGTGCTAGGCGTAGGCCCAGACTAGACAGGAGAGCAAATTATGAAGAGA
This sequence comes from Hemistola chrysoprasaria, assembly GCA_947063395.1. NCBI lineage: Eukaryota > Metazoa > Arthropoda > Insecta > Lepidoptera > Geometridae > Hemistola > Hemistola chrysoprasaria. Next base: position 14,958,096 of record OX346714.1, read on the forward strand.
TTCTACTTATTTTTTGTAAAACTACTGAACCGATTGGGCTGAAATTCGGTATGTAGATAGTTTACACCCTGAAATAACACATAGAGTACTTTTCATCCTGATATTCCTACGGGAACGAAAACTACGCGGGTGAAACCGCGGGGCACAGCTATTTAAATAAAACTATAATCATATATTTGTAAACGTCAATATAATTTAGGTAGAAATATACAAAAGTTTAAAAATCAAGTACACTTATCACATAATATTATGTATTAAACGAGTCACAAAAAGGTATAGTTACTTAAGGGGATGTATTTACTAATGCCCATACAAGTAGTAGTTTAAGTAGTGGTAGGCCTCTTTAGCAGGGGGCCGCCTGGGGAAGTACCACACCTTTGCCAGTTATTCATCCGCCAAGCAGAAATGTGCAAACATTACTGTGTTCCGGTCTGAAGGGCAATGTTACCAGCAAAATTACTAGGCATGACGAGTTTCAACAACTAATATCTCAGTGTGACGGGCGCAGTGCAGTGCCGCGCAGAATTTTGAATATTAAAACACTGTGGCAATCATGACGCTAACCATCAGGCACCTGATTTGCTCGTCTTGCACTATCAAAAAAACAAATAAAATTACCGATCAGCTAATCCATATCTTTCTGCCAGTTTCCAAATTATTTCTTTTAAGTTGTTCGGTTTGACAAGTACATACACCCCCTTGAGTATTAATACACCTTTTGAAACACCTTGTACCTATACTGAGAGTACATTAAACAATTTCAATTAAATAGTAGGTAATTATTTAAGTACAGGGAACAAATCGGTTAGCTTCATCATAAAGTCATTTAACCAATTGGAACCAATACTAAATTCGCAAAAAAAAATAGGTAGCTGTTCCATCATTCTATTAACGACCTTTTTTAACCTATCTAAATATATTATTTGGTCCTAATATTCGATTGCCAATAACCCTGTGTTATCTTTATCGTCATAAAGTATTCCGGTCTGACGGGCAATGTTACTAGCAAAATTACTGGGCATGACGAGATTCAACAACTATATGAGTTGTTGAATCTCAGGGTGACAGGCGCAGTGCAGTGCCACGCAGAATTTTGTATTATAAAACACTGGGTGGCGGCACTGTGTCTGAAATGGGCAATCACGATGCTTACCATCAGGCACCTGATTTGCTCGTCTTGTCACTAAGTATCATAAAAAAAAAAAATAAAGCTCGATGAAATCGACTACCAGTGCTATTATAATATCAACTACTTACTACCTACGTAATAATAAAAAAGTTAAAATTATTATTTTCAGACTACCCTGTTTTAATTATAATAGCCCACCAAAACGTAAGACCGTTTGACGTTACATCTAATGGTTACACGTTATGGTTTCTATTTTGTGGTTGTGGTCACAAGACAAACCTTAACCTACAGAAGTCGGCTTGCTCTGAACTTTATAGTTCAAACCATTATTTTTGTATTTCGTTCAAATAAATAAAAAGCTAAACATTTTGAAGTATGTAACGTTATTATTACACAATATGTTAGGCACATAACTTTTCAACTTAGCCTCTAAAGGGTAACTTATTTTCCGAAATAATAAGTACTTTTATTAATATTTCTCAAGTACACAAAAAATACATTATAATTAAAATATTTTTAGTACATATAATATCTACGTAGCGGACATCACATTATGAAATACATTAAGATAGCTAAATGAATAAGCATGCTAATTAGCATGCTTACTCATTTAGCTATCTTAAATTTAGCATAATGTAAAGGCAGTAAGTAATACAAAGTTATCAATCCATACATCGTGCCGTGCAGAACTGAAAATTTGTATACCTAATGCAATGGCCGCTAAATTAATCTCTTTTTTTTGTATCAATACTAGTGGAATGTTTAGTGTCTCTTCAATCCTGAGTCCGAGTATAATAAGCATAAAAATACACATACTTACATACTACATACATACTTACTACCATTGATATAAAGAAAAGGGGAGATAGGGTACGTTCTCCCAGCGTTTACTCAACAACTGGCACGTGCAATTTGCTCAGTATGAAGTTTGCACAGTGAAATATACAACAGAGATAAAAAAGACGTACCTAATACCGAAGTGCGACCGAGACAACAATATTATTCGCTCGTACGACCTTACTTTACTGACGTACGTGGACCTAATGGGGCTTAATTTGAGCTTGCCATTTTCGAAAAGCCAGTACTTCATCTCTCCCTTTCTTTATATCAATGCTTACTACACATAAAGTCCCTCTATATGTAGAAAAGTATAAAAAATCATTATAAAATATTATGACGTATTTGAAGGGTCAATAAACCGGGAAAATACTTATTCTAATACATATCTAAAAGTAGGTTAAACTACGTGATAATTGAATCAATACGGTGATTCATTACAATAAACAATGTCTTTATTCATTTTGTTAATAGACACAGTACGTAATGCAGGTTGTTTATACGTATTTACATTAAGTCTTATGCACAATTAGTTACAAAAATGTAATACTTATGGGGGTGCATTTACTCGTCAACCATAACAATTAGCAAAAAAATAAATGCAAATTTGGCAAAAAAATAAATTATACTCCCCATAAAAACTCGGCAATCAGCTGATGCATTTTGTACGGGAAGTCGTTTTCTTTTTTTTCACAATTTTTTTCTATTGAAAGTTGTTAAGATGCACCCCCTTAAATATTACTACACCTTTTTATAACACGTTGTATATAACATTTTGTATGAGACGTCGAAAAATTTTTCGAGAATTTTAATCAATTCTTTCTATATCTAGTTGTTCAGTTTGACTGGTACTGACTGGTACATGCACCCCCTTCAGTATTACTGTACCTTTTTTTACACGTTGTATAAATACATAAAACTCAGTACTATAAAAAGGTTACGTTTGTAACAGGTAGAGAAAACGCTAGCGTGTTCTAACTAGCCTCCAGCGCCACCTAGCGCAGTTTTGGTTAGATGGACGGAGGGATGGATGTTTGTTGCTCTTTCACGCCAAAACTACAAAACTGATTGAGCTGAAATTTGGTATGTAGTTAGCTTCGGCCCTGGAATATCATATAGGGTACTTTTGTCCCTATATTCCCACGGGAACGATGTCTACCCGGGTGAAACCGCGGGGCACAGCTAGTATATACATAAAACAGTCCATCTACAAATGATCCTGCTGCATAGCAACGATAATGTTAAGTAGAGCAGTTCTAGCCTCACCGTTAGGGAAGCTGTCCAACACTTCGCAAGCTCGAGCGATATGCTCGCGCTGTAACTGCTTCGTTTTCTCTATGCCGTCGCCTTCCAACACTGCTTTGTATAGCTGGAATAAAGCAGAATATAAATAACTTTTGTAGATATTCGAGTTTCACTAAGTAGAATTATTCAGTTGCTGAAAACTGTAGTAGAATTATTTAGTTGCTGAAGAATTCTACTACATACGAATTATTCCAGTTGCTGAAAACTGTAGTAGAATTACGCAGTTGCTGAAAACTATAGTAGAGTTATTAAGTTGCTAAATAACTATAGAAGCATTAATCAGTTTCTAAATGCTGTAGTAGAATTACGAAGTTGCTGAAAACTAAAGTAGAGATATTAAGTTGCTGAAAACTAAAGTAGAGTTTCAAAGTTACAGTAGAATTATGCAGTTGCTGAAGCTATAGTAAAAATATTCAGTTATGAAGAATTGGGTCACTAATATTATTGGAGCATTTACACTACAGTATACATACAGTATACAGTATATATTATACTTTAAAAGTATGTGTTGTTCCATGACTTAAGCTTTACCAAACAGCAGTAGCTTAATCTGTTCATAGAATTAGAAGTAAAGAGACAAGTTGCCATAAAATTTTATTGGATTTTATAAGGATTTCAACAAGGAACGAGGTGATTGAAGGGGAAGGTTTTTTCTTCTTCTTCTTCTTTGGGTGCCATCTTTTAACGTAGGTTGGCGACCATCAAGGTTTTTAGGTGTGTGTTGTTCATTTGTGTATGGATGTTAATAATTTAGAATTTAGAGAGTAACGAATATGAACAGTAACTCACAGCATGATAATCAACAAGATGCACGCTTTCCTTAGCAGCTTCGATATAAGCATACAATTCCGGGCGGGCTTCGATAGTGAACGCTAAGGGCGCCCCAACTAAAGAGAAGCTCGCAGGCTCTGGGCCCGTGAACGCTTCTAGATCTAGGAACGCTTGCCATGCTAGGGCTAGGTGACATCCGAATAGGTAACCCTGGAAGATATACATATATTTTTAATTTGATGAATATGGATTTATGGTTTATAAAAAGTAGGTTGGTGACGTCTCTCGGACTAACAGCAAATTTTTGTACTAAAATTATTTCAGTTATTCCTATCACCGAAATTATGCCTCTGAAATATCAATCAACATTAAATACAACGAGTTATAAAAAGGTGTAGTGATACTTAAGAGTGTGAAAAATCTCTTTTTTAATTTTTTTGAAGTGGTTACACCAATATTTTTTGTACATCATACCTGATTGTGTAAAGCGGGAGCATGTCCAGCCAGCTTGAGTGCGGCCGAGCAAGACTTGCCGAGCAACGCGCCCGCCGCCAGCACGTGACGAGCTGCCCACTCGCGCCGAGCACAACCCACCACGCCTGACATCGGGAGCGGATCTAGTACGCAGTCCCATTCTGGAAATAGGACATATTGCGTTGGTTGGGTCAGTGACAGTAACTGTTGGGGAAGAAAGGTTCTCGAGTGGAGACCACGGAGCGGAAGACGGAGCGTAGGCCGACCCTCACGCGGAGGACCGACGACCTGGTCCGGATCGCAGGCGAGTTGCCGCCATGAGTAGCGTTCTATGGGGGAGGCCTTTGCTCAGCACTGGATGTCTTCCGGCTGATGATGAATCAGTGATAGGGAACTCGCCTTCTGAGCAGAGGTTCTCGGATTCGATTGCCGGTCAAATATTGGCGCACCTGAAAACTCTGTCATCACGGCTGACTACGATCAACTGAACTGAGAATATTATTAAGTTTAGAGCCCTATAGCCATTTTTTAAAGACCACTGTATGTTTTACTTATTGAGTCAAATAAAGTTATTTGTACTTGTAACTCAATAAGAAGATAAGAACGGTAAAATTGTAACAAAATTATAAGAAAAAACTACCAATACAATCCGCGTGTGAGATATCGACCTTATGCTATTTTATTTTATATCTCCTTTTTTATTTATTACGTATAATCAATTTAATATTAAACTGATAATAAATATTAAATTACGTTTAATAAACGTTACGTTAAATAACGTTTTTAAGCCTATCTATACCAAACCAAAAGAGTATGACAAATTAGGGAGATATGAAGTTGAATTGCACATGGCCAACGTCAGATATCGTCACGTCACGAAGCCGATCAGCCAGTGGGCTGACATAGATACCAGCCTTCATAAAATCCAACTCCAATTCCTTATTGCTATTTGAAATCCTACTTCCACAATAAACATGACGTGAACAATGTGAAATCCTACATCACCTATTGTCATTAATCATTCATATCACGTACGCAGGAGCGGTCAGACCGTCCAGTTCCTTGCCTCAAGTGTACAATGAATGTTGATTAGCTCACTGGTAATGGTCAACTGTAGGCATCTACAGCGCAAAATACGAGTAACATTATAGTTTAATCGTGCAAGAAGTTTCTGGTAATTTTGAGAGATTAATTGAGGAAGTAAGTTAGAAGGTGTTGGCAAGAGGGTGTATTTAGAAAGTACCGATTTGAACCCAGTGTTTATGTGGAGAAAGTTAGGTAACTTACAAATGTCGACCTCCTGTATTAGATAGATAGCTAATATACTAGCTGTACCCCGCGGTTTCACCCGCGTCGTCTTCGTTCCCTTGGAAATATCACAATAAAAAGGATTTACTAAATACATTATAATCCCCTCGACTTCACCCGCGAAGGCATAGTTTCCGTGGAAATATCAGGAATAGTTATAATGTGAAATAGGTATATGTGTGAATATAAAGTACTAGACTCTATGCCCTATCCCGAAGTCCCATCTATAGTAGTACGTATATCCTCAATAGTCTCATAACAGCACAATTGACAGAATAGTTACTTTCGCTATAATTATATAGTTTTATAATATTAAGTATATTTAGATTTATTTAGAGGTCTATCTGTGACCAAAACAATACAGATACCTGTAGTTTTATTATCTTAGCATATCCACTGACCAGGTTGTTTGATATGTATTCAAAGAGTGAGCGTAGGAATGTGAATTTCTATTGATAAAATTAGGTACATCTATGGTGATGCGCCGAAACTATTAAAAATATGAATTAATATAAAACGGAATCTCAGAGAAATATGCATTTAAAATGCAATAGCTTACTTTTAGAAGCTTAGGCCTTATTTTAAGGAACCAGTTTGTTTAAAATGCGGCGACCCGCTTTCGACTGGACCTATTATAAAACATTGAAACGAATCGCGCAAGTAACTACGAAAACTATGGACTTGACCCAGTATCATTTTTAATTTTAATTTTTCAGCAGGACTATAGCATGCCACGGAGCTAGATATATTTCATTGTTTTTTTTCCCTTCCATGTACGTACGTGAGTTACCAAAAGGTAACAAGTTTAGGAAAACCAAAAGAATTTACAATACTGCCGTAATGGCACAGAATAAATAATAGCTACTGGTTAACTTAATTTTGGGTTTTATCTGAATAAGTTTTCTTGCAAATTTAAATAGGTACAAACATTTTCTCTCGACTATAACATTGAATTTAGCTTTACATAGTTAAATAAAATATTTCTAGTAATTAAAACTACGACTAAAATGCTTAGTACCTACTCATTTACCCAGCAAATAGGATGTTTAATGTTCAAAGCATTTGCTCATTATAAGCAAATATGTTTAACTAAGCCAAGCGAGACTTTGACAAGCTGGTCAAGGGTGTGGATTTATGGGTTTAATCTTTTGTACTAGTGTGTAACAATTTAATGTCGTTTAATTCATTATTTATATTAAAATTTGGGAAAAGAGTTAGCAGTTAACAATGATCAACTGTTTATTAAATTGTGTCTTCAAAACTATTAAGAGCGATTAAAGTCAACTAGCTATGGCATATAGCAGAATTATTCACTTGTTGCAATTTGAGTAGGTATATCGGAACAGAATAGCTATATATTAAGATATGGTGGAGTCTCTTTCACGCGTATTGATGCACCGATTATAATTTTATGATCTAGTTTGCAGCAAGTGAATAATTCGGGTTATTCCGTTTCACCCGTTGTTTGTGAAAAAATAACTTTTCATCAGGGTGACAGGCGCAGTGCAGTGCCGCGTAGAATTTTGAATTTTAAAACGCTGGGTGGCACTGTGTCTGTTATGGGCAATCATGATGCTTACCATCAAGCACCTGATTTGCTCGTCTTGTCACTCACTATCATAAAAAAAAAAAACAGTTCAAACATTGATTCCCATTCCTCCACGACATTCTATTCGATATTATTCATTCAAAATTGGCTTGAATGGATGTGTGAGTTTATAATTTCAGGAAATATTTATCACAATTTTCCTTTTTCATAGAAGGAAAGAAGACGAATATTATTGACGAATTCGTACTTGGATAAATTTAATAAAAGGCAAAAAAGGTAATAAAAGGTAAAATACAAAAGTCTTCCTACTCTCGAGTCTATCATTTTAAAATGAGGAATGCTAGAAATTGGACAGTTCGATGCTTATGAGTATTATGAAGACCTCCTGCCCGGCGAGTCTGTCTGTCTGTTTGCGATATACTTAAAAACGACCTACTTACTTTAAATTTTTCAAGAGCAAGGTTATGGCTTTGTGTGAATGTTTTTAAAAGGGCTTCAACCTTCAATAAATATTACAATGTGACTACGAATGTTGGAGAGGCCACATCTTTACAATTCAAGTGGTGTGCAGTCAGCTCTTCCTGATCTATCTCTACCCGTGCGTAGCTGCGGAGTTGAGAGTTATTAGTAGTTCCCAATAAGTATATTATATTACCTGTGGCCGGTTCCCGTTCCTCCTTGGGCAAGGGTCTGGATGGCAGTGGATTGTTCTGATCATCGCGTTCACCGAGGAACTCTGCCTCAGCTAGGTCTCGAACTGCCGACGACATCAACTCTACTAGCTCTTGATTCCTGAAATATTATACGGTCAGTGATAAATGCCGCCAGCCCACTAAAACGAAACGGAATAAGAACAAAATAGGACAAATAAATATACGGCAAATCACATAGAAATTGATCTAATATTTCTTGTCAATTTGTTCAAAGCATTACACTCATTCTTCAGTTCAGTCCATCTGACTCGTGTCAGAGTGGCTAAGTACCAGTAATGTAGTTGTTAGTTTATTAATGTCAGTTTTTATATAATGATTTTTATAAATTTTATATTTTTATATAATGCAAATCTAATAAGCCGTTTCGAATTACTCTTTTAAAATAAGTCTATACGCGCAAAACAAACTGCTTTGCTTTTTCACCTGCTTGTAGGTACCCTAAGAAGTATTCTATAGGGTACCATAGGACTGAGCTACGTATTATGTACCTATGTTTAAGCTTAAGAGCGTATCCCAGCAATGAGATATCCTATAAAAAATTTACCAAATCGATGTTTTGTATTCTCCTGCTTAATTCAAATATATTTAACTCATATCCTGTTATTTTTATGGTGCAATAAACTACGTTCCTGTAATTTCAGTTTATCTTATAAACTCTCGGTTTTCCCCTTGTGAACTTCTATAGGTATCACAGTTTTACTCGCGTGATTAGATGTTTACTACATCAAAATTAGGAGTTTATAAAATAAAATAAAATGATAGGGACATAGTTTACTTAATTTTCAAAAATATCAGCATTATATAAATGTATAAAATTCAAATAGGTTGTAGTATTCGGATGAAACAGGGGAATACAAAACATAGATTTTGTAAATTTTCCATAAGATTTCGTCAAATTGCTAAGAGGTCTCCTTTACTGTTAATCGGTTCAGTCGTTTTAACTCACGGTTTCGCTTAAAAAGGAGAACGATAGCAATTTGACACAATCCTATGTAAAATTTACATAGTCGATGTTTTGTATTCCCTTGTTTCCTCCAAATACTATATAACCTATTTGAATTATGCTGACATTTTCTAACCAGCCGCTCCGTATAGGTATGATTGTTTCATTAAACCTTTCATTACGCCATATTACAAACATAACAAGTATCTTTCTACAAATTAGAACATACGGGTAACTTGCAAACAATTCGTGATTCAGCTAACAGAGCTTGCACACGAAACGGAAGTGCATAATTGTAATTACTGTTGGCAAACTAATCATGCGAATCAAACAACAACCAGTTAAAACTAAAGTCTAGGTATCTCCATTCGAGTCAAATTAGTAATTAGTCTAAACAACAATTTAACAATATGAAATGAAATGATATATTATATTATTATGTTGTAACATATAATATACACCGACATGCATTTATGGACGAGAAACCCTTAATCTAAAAGAATTGAACACACGGTTCTAAAAGAATTGTAAATTCCGCGAAAAAAACGCCAATCAACTGATTCACGGAAAGTCGAAATTCATGTAATCTAGCAATTCCTTCCTTTGCAAGTTGTTCAATATAATGGATACTTCTTAATAATCTACACCTAGTACAGGTATAAAGAAAAGAAGTTATACTTATCGACCTTAAGGGCCAGATTTGAACAAACCAGATTGTCAAGAGAAAGCGGTCAACCGAGACCGAGACATACCGCACCACCAAAGAACGCCGAATGTTTAACTTGTATGTATATTTTACCTACAAACATACTTAACTTTCACATGGCATCTTGTTCATCAAGATGTTGATGGAAAATGAACTCTATACTCAAATGTTTAGGATTAAAATCTGTGCAAACCTATTGATGTGTTAAAGTTACGACAACGTTCAGTGCGTATGCGCAATCGTTTTGCGATTCATGCAATCAAAGTAAATTTTATTATATTGAATAAGTACGACGTTAGTATGTACAGATTGATGTTGTCCTAAACAAAGATCAGGCCAGAAGTACCCACAACTGAATAAGTATGAATGTGATGAAAGTGGAAGAAGCGAAAGTTGAAAGTAGAGAAAAATAGTCTCTGACTCCCCAACGGGAACAAGACGTAACTTTATGTGCCTATTATGTATGAATAAGTTTTAGAAGATGTCTGCGATTTCACCCTGTAGGAAATATCCCACGTAAGAAAAGAGTTACCGGTATACGGTAACTCCTTTCTTTGTTCTTGTGTACCTACTACTAACTTTGAGCCTTCGGCCACGAATGACGTAAAAATGACACATTTTAACCGGTAATATATTATCACAAAAGTAGTACATAACCGAAAAGTATTAAAATTAAATGTAAAAATATATATATATATATTTAAACGACATTATCAGAGTTAGTAATCGAAAATGTTCCGCCATTGCAGCACACGACTTCATAAACAAAGTTTTTTCGACTGTTAATTTTTTAACTGAGTACTTACTTAGGTTATAGGTTCAAGACGAGGAAATCAGGAGCCTGATGGTAATCATGACTGCCCATATCAGACACAGTGCCACCCAGAGTTTTAAAATTCAGCGCGGCACTGCACTGCGCCTGTCACCCTGAGATATTAGTTGTTGAAACTTGTCATGCCCAGTAATTTCGATGGTAACATTGCCCTTCAGACCGGAACACAGTAATGTTTGCTCATTACTGCTTGGCTGATGAATAATTGGCAAAGGTGTGGTACTTCCCCAGGCGGCCCCCTGCAAAAGAGGCCTTCCACTACAAAATAACTACTAAGTATTATATTCAACTTTCATCAAACATAGTGTTGAGAAATATTGTCATACTTGCCCATATTATCGTAGTCAAAAGCGGATATTACTGAAAATGCTTATTATTTTCTCACTTTTTTATCTTTTGGTTTGTTAAAAAATATTATATGAAAAATATTTTGTTGAAAATACAGATTTTTTGGTTCTTTTTGCCAGCATGCTGCTCATTTCTAGCCTGAGATGGACCAAATTGAGCTTTCAGCCTTCGTATTCAGTAAGAGTTTTTGCCCAGAGGTAATGACAGGGTGTCCTCAGTCATGATTTTTACAAACCTAATTCAATAAGGACCTATTAACAGATTTATATTATACTACTTTTAAAGTTACGTTATGTTTTCTACATAATGATAAATTAATATTTATTAATTTAAATTTTATTAATAATGCTATATTAACACGTCATGAAATGCACTCTGTCTCGGTCTGCCTCGGTGGCGTAGTGGGCGCATGCTCGACTGCCAATCAAGAGGTCCCGGGTTCGATCCCCAGGTCAGGCATAGTGTTAAATATTGGATTTTTCCATTAGGAATTATCTCAATAGCTGCCTGGAGTCTGGAACTGTGCCCGGTATATGGCAATAGCCTCGCCCCCTATTACATGGGACCAATAACATACTGGCGAAATGTGGGTGTATCTACTATGGGACTGAGTCCTGGGTACACCTCTGCCTACCCCTTCGGGAAAAAGGCGTGAATGTGTGTTATGTTATGTTTTGAAATGCACTCAAATTTACAAAAATATACCTAATTAAAATATGAGAACTTACATTTATGTAAATCATTAAACCAGTCCCTTCGGGGCTAGATCTTACCTTTTTTCCGCCTGGTTAATTTAAGGCCCGTATAATAATGATTTGGCATCTAGTCCCCAATACTACATATTTAATTTACTTTTTATTGTGTTACTTGGTACATACATCAAATATTATGTAAAAATCTTAGTAGATGAATGGCGTTTTTGTACATTTTTGGGCAAATCTAGCCCTTTCTTCAGATTGAATCTAGCCGCTAAACCTAAAATTGAGTTGGCACCTGCACCGACCCATCCGACTCAAGTCTCATCAAATAATCCTGAATTAAGTTCGAAATGACACTTTCGTGCGTGAATGAAAATTATTTCTGATCCCACGTAATATTATTATGCATGAAAACAGTCACATTAGGATGTGTAGGATTGCCCATTCATGTGTAAACGATTGAGCACCTACGCTCCGTTAAATATAGCATAATCAATGACAGCTGAACAAGAATCTACTTTATTATACATATTTCCGTAAATTAAAAAAAAAACATACATTCACGCTTTTCTCCCGAAGGGGCAGGCAGAGGTACACCTCTGCCTGGTACGCTGTATATATATATATATATATGTATATATATACTTGTCCTGGGTACACCCAGGACAGTCCCACAGTAGATACACCCCCTTTTCACCAGTATGTTATTGGTCCCATGTAATAGGGGGCGAGCCTATTGCCAAAAAATAAACAAAATAAATTAAGTTCTATTATATTTTATCTACTTATAAGTTAATATGTACCTAATTTATGGAAATATGACCAAAAAAATAGTTTTTTGTTCAGCTGACATTAATCAACCTAAATTAAACAAGGTATAGGTACACATAATATTTTGAACGTAATTATCTCTTTGTTCTCTATACCAAGTGTTACAAATAGGTGTAATAAGTAATTTAAATTTATACTTTTTTTGAGAAATAAAACTATTTATACTCTAACAGAACGGGTTACCCCAATTACACTGCTCGAGTCAATTCATATGGGTTACCTATGTGGACAACCCATAGTGTCAGTTTCAGGTCACTAAGATTCCCACAAGACCTAACGACTGCCCCCTACATATCATAAAGGAAACAGCCGTAACGTGTCATCCGAAACACGGTAGCACCCAGGTGAAAAGTCCACATGGTGAGATTCGATTCAGGGACTCCGGATTTGAAGCCGGGCATATTTCCACGGCCACGGATACAACAAAATAAACAAATAAGATGAAACCTAAAACGTACCTCAAATTAGCCAACTCCACGCAAGAGTTAGCAAGCAGATAGTCCCCAGCCAGCAAGGCTATCTTGTTTCCGAAGATCATGTCGTCCGGCTGTTCTATGCTGACTTGACGCGCGTTCATATTGACCAAGCCTTTGTGGACCAGATGAGACGTGCGGATCATTTCGGTCACTTCTGCTAGGGCACGTTGACTGTGAAGAAAGGACTGATTTAGGAAAGATTCCGTTTAATGTACCTAGTCACAAGTCAAAGTTCACGGCTAGGCTCGACTTTCTATACAATAATCCGTTTATCCCCCATGACACTAATGATGGCACTACCAGTGAAGGGAAATTATACTTTCCCGTGACACTACTAGTAGTGCTACGGGGAAAAGTACATTTTCAGTGACACTACACTGTTGCCAGTAGTTTCACGGGCAATATTATTTCCCGTGACACGAGTGGGCTAGCTATTAAGGAATCTTGTTTGTTAACACCTCTTTTAATCACTGTTGCAATCTGCACATCCTAAAAAGTGATTCAAAGAGGGAGAAAATTATACACACTATATAAAAAAAAACTAAATAATAACTTATATTGCCGTTCTTTGTACCGAGTATAATTTAATAATTTTATTAATTTTTAAGTGATAGGTAATAACAATGTGTGACTAATTTAATTTATTTGAACATATGAGTTTGAAAATACTTGATTATTAGATTTGATTTGAAAGTCTGTCTAATCAATCTGGTCCTAAGACATTTTAGAAAGGCAATAAAGCTAATTAATCTAGCGTGCGTTCGGAAAGATAACTCTACAAGAAGAACGTTGTATACAAGAAACTTGTAAGTAGGGTTTAACGCCTTCAGGGACATCTTGCGTTTAAGGTAACTCGATCATAAGCGGTCAACAAGATTTGGTATGGTTAGTGGTTACATTTGATTGATTCATGTCACATAATAACTAAAAGGCCGTGGAACTCCACTGAATCAGGATCCTTAAGCCTTAATAAGTGTGGTGTAATTAATAACATTAAGGCAAGGCAAAAAAAGTCCAATAGCCGTCAGTTAGGGTGCCCTTAATTCAATAGGCTTGAAGAACTTTTCCGTGCTTGACGAACTTTCTTTTTATTTCGTGTCGCATTCAAATGACTTACTAATGTTTGACCGGCCGTTCAATCTCTGATTAAACGAATACCTACTTCTTAGGGATCTTTTTTATTTTTACGCCAAAAACACGTTAGCAAAAACGTCCAACGCGTAATATTGATTTAACCAATTAACTATAGAGATTTGACGGTCGGAAGCATAAGTCTTTGTTAAAGTTAGTTGATGCAACTCAGCATAAAAGTATATTAGCCGCAGATTCTTGAGTACCTACTTAGATCACAAAATGAATATAATATGTGATAAAATAAAATATACAAGAATTGGTTTTTGTATAAGTAAATAATATGGAACTCTGAAATTAATGATGGAAGCTCATGTCTATAGTAATGGAACTATGGGGCTTCGTGCTAGACCATGGAATAATTTTCTAATACTAATTGCGATTGCATGCGATTGAATAAGTTGTCGTTTGTAAATTATACTCGTAAAACTGCAGTTTGTCGTTTGAGTGGCGTGTTGAACTTATCTATATGTTAAATCAATTCCTAACTGCTGTGCTTATTGCTCATGTTACACGTTTTCTTTTCCGTTTTTACTTTATATATACGTATATATCAGGCGATATACACACATAGTATACACATCATCATCCAACCGTTAGAAGTCCACTGCTGAACATAAGCCTCCCCCATAAGGGGGGTTGTTGCCAATACTCGCCACGCTTGGCAGGCGGGTTGGCGAGCGCAGTTTGATGGATTTACGCAGAGGACGCTGCTGCCCGTCCTCTGGATCCTATAGCCCTTAGCCGGCTCTTACGGCAACCACGGGGAGAGAGGGTGAGGTACTATTCTAAAGCCGGTAACCCCACGGCAAATACACATAAACATATATGCACATAAACTTCTCTATTAATAAATATTTTCCAATATCCGAGTATGTATTTAATTAAAGTGGAAGAAGCGAAAGTCGTATGCCAGGATTGTAGCAAGTGTCTCCACTAAGCAATAGTTTCTGCCTACCCCAACGGGAAGGCGTCACTAGTGACTCTGTGAATGTATGTATATTTAATGAATTGCGGCTGCTAACACACGACAAAAATATTATAAATATTTACTAACAGAATGAAACGGACTGTGCTTTTTCATTTTTTCATTTAATCTCGAACCTAGGGATTTTTTCTACGCTCTGTCAGATATTGCTTGATTTGATGACAGCTGAACAAAAAGACTGGCTCGGTGGCGTAGAGGGCGCATGCTCGAATGCCAATCAAGAGGTCCCGGGTTCGATCCCCAGGTCAGGCAAAGTGTTAAATATTGGATTTTTCCATTAGGAATTATCTCAATAACTGCCTGGAGTCTGGAACTGTGCCCGGTAGATGGCAATAGGCTCGCCCCCTATTACATGGGACCAATAACATACTGGCGTAATGTGGGTGTATCTACTATGGGACTGAGTCCTGGGTACACCTCTGCCTACCCCTTCGGGAAAAAGGCGTGAATGTATGTTATGTTATGTTTATGAACAAAAATCTATTTTTTGGTCATATTTCCGTAAATTAAGATCAAAGAGGTCTCTTACTTTATCAATTGAATATTAAATTACCCGATGAGATACCATTTGTGTGCCCAATTTGAGGAAATATGACAAAAAAAATGATTTTTGTTCAGCTGTCATTGATCAAGCTAAATTAGACAAGATATAATAAACCTCTATAAATCATATGAAACATAAATTGGACCTCAGCTGTGCTTTTCCTGGCAGTCAATCAAAACAAAGTATTTCATTAATATGGATAGGCAATTCATCAATTTAAAGTACTCGCTTCCGTATAATTTATCAATTATTAACATCTTCTTATGGTCAATGGACCCGACCGGTCAGATGACCTTAAAGATTCGCACGCGGAAACTACCATCACTTTCTCTAAAGGTGCATCGGTCTGATACCCTTGAACTATCTCGTGGGACTTCCCGAGAAATTACCTAGTTGTATCCGATTATCCGATGACCTATGATTGCTGAGGTGTGTCGATTGTCTTGATGAACTTTCCGGAAAAGAAAGTTCGTCATACCTCTACTATGGAAAGTAAGAAAAGAAAGAAATAAAGTAAAGCTATTTATTCATAGCACAATGAATATTAGTACAAAACTATGGCATATCACACACCGGCCTGCATCCTGCTGCGGAGAGCAGATCACGCGTGTTGGAGTGGAGACACAGATCTACATCTCTGCATGCGCCATGCATGCACCCGCGGGATTGCGATGTAAAGTCATGTGATATGCTGCTACAATTCCGGAATCTCGCTGCCGCCTTCGAGACCAGCAGCAGGATAAGACGCTTGCACGTTGTTCTACCCATTGTAGATCTATATCTAGTAACATACATTGTAAGTCAAACCTGTGTAGAACACCAGCGGCCTTGTCCTGCTCCATGTCCGGTATCTCGGGGCTGTGTCCGGCCGCCTTGGAGATCAGCAGTACGATCAGACCCCACGCTTGCATGTTGTTCTTGCCATTGTAGATCAGGTTTCTGGAAGAGAGGATTATGTTTATGGATTCGGAAACAGTTTTAGCAATAGGTACCTATGTAGGTAGGTTTACTTTGTGGTGGGTAGGTTCCTAAGGCTGTAGCCAGGAATTAATTTCGAAAGGAAAAAACCAGGCCTGAGTCGTTTGTCATACCTTTTAATTGGGTATAAACTAAAAACGCGGCGAAAAATGTAATGTTTATAACAATAAAGAGCGAGCAGTTTGCTGCGAGTGCGAAAAATATTTTATTGTTATAACAATGAAGGTGCGAGCGCGAAGAAATATTTTGTGGTCATGTAATGAATGCTCGTGCCGAGCAACGGCGCATACATTCACGCCTTTTTTCCCGAAGGGGTAGGCAGAGGTGTACCCAGAACTCAATCCCATAGTAGATACACCCAAATTTGTTGCACGGCGCAATTGTTGGATTTTCCATAAGGAATTTTATCATTGACTGCCTGGAGTATTAGAACTGTGCCCGATAGATGGCAATTGGCTCGCCCCCTATGGGACCAATAACATATAATGGTCAATGTTAGTGTACATACTAAGGGACTAAGTCCTTGGTACACCTCTTCCTACCCCATAGGGAAAAAGGCATGATATGTTAGTTTATAGTCACTTGTCACCATTGGTCACGACCACCGGTAACTCCTACTCCTACGTGTGTAAACAGGACTTTATACCTATAAGGATGAATAATTAGGTTCCTTACTACCTATTCTTATTATGTTATTATATACGATTGCCTCGGTGGCGTAGTGGGCGCATGCTCGACTGCCAATCAAGAGGTCCCGGGTTCGATCCCCAGGTCAGGCATAGTGTTAAATATTGGATTTTTCTATTAAGAATTATCTCAATAACTGCCTGGAGTCTGGAACTGTGCCCGGTAGATGGCAATAGGCTCGCCACCTATTACTTACATGGGTCATGGGACCAATAACATACTGGCGAAATGTGGGTGTATCTACTATGGGACTGTCCTGGGTACACCTCTGCCTACCCCTTCGGGAAAAAGGCGTAAATGTATGTTATGTTATGTTTACTACCGATTCCATAGGTCCTAAGAAAGGTTTTTATGCATTCTCATAATATGAGACTTCACATCCTATACTTAATATAGAAGAAGTCATTCGGAATTTTTGCTCAAACTTACTTCATAGTTTTGAGCAAAGGATGGTTGCTGCCGACCAGCTTGCGTAGATGCAGCGCCACGTTAGCGATCTCATCGCTGAGCACCCATCGCAGGCTGAGGAAGGAGGTCGGATACCCTACGATCTTCTCCGCTTCGCTCACGGCCCTATTCCAATCTGGCTTAGTACCGTGTTGGGCAACTGCACCTCTCTGCGTACTACTCGAGCTCACTTCCCGCCAAGGTTCGCGAACTTGCGAAATCGACACGCCGCATGACGAAACTTTCACAAATTCCCTTCCCTTCGCTAATATTGATAAACGACTCAAACTCATCTTTGTTCTACAAATCGATCAAATCGCAAGTGTTAAAACTTTTAAATATCTAATATTTAGTAGTGCGAACACTTTTATTTTAATTACAGTGAATAACGCAAATAAAATGACACAGTTACACTTTTTAAGGATTTTTATAATTTTACTCTCATATTCTATTGAATGTTTTTGACAAAACTCAATATTTTATGCAAATATTGCACAAAACTGATTTTATTTCGTAAACAATTTCAAAAAAATATGGACGTCCTTCCCCTAAATGGGAAAATGACCGACTGATAACTGATAACTGATTGAATGTTTTAATTTTTTTTTAAACATTGAATGAATGAAATCGGAAAAGGCGTTGATTGGTCCGATACATCATGACAATGAAAATGTTACCATATTCATACATACATACAGTTATTCAGTTTGACGTGTACAAAACGAAAGATTTGCAAAAAAAATATCGCTAGGCATACACAATAGATCAGCCCGCCTAGCATGGCATGAGGATATCTAGTTTTCCCCGTTTTATCTCTCTTTCGCGCCCGAACAATTCATATCTACTGTCTCGTTCTAACCCTCTGGGACTTCGTTTTCCCTGCTCACTGTGCTACTTGGGCAGGTGATCAGCAAATTTTGATGAGTTAAATTTTTTTATGCCCACAGTTCATTCATAAGTACTCCTGCTAGAACAGGGAAAACGAAATCCGAGGGGGTTAGAACGAGACACCAGATATGCAATGTTCGGGCAAGATCGAGAAAAAATGGGGATAATAAACTATCTCCGAGTCATTCTAGGTGGTCTGGATGCGAATGATTATCGAGGGTGGAGAGTTGGAGGGAGAGAGGGTGGGGTGTCACTCTACTAGAGTTTAAGTATGATTGGCTACGGCCAACACTTCTCCTGAATAGGGTATGGCAGATGGTTATCACTCGACTCGCACGTTAGTGACATCGCGTGATAATAGAATATTTTTTCTATGATATGTGCAAGGAATGTTGAATTATATTATACTATATCAGTATGAATATAACATACTTACGTTCACGCCTTTTCCCCGAAGGGGTAGGCAGAGGTCCCATGGTTGTTAATGGTCCCATGTAACAGGGGGCGAACCTATTGCCATCTACCGGGCATATTTCCAGACTCCAGGCAGTTATTTAGATAATTTCCTAATGGAAAAATGCAATATTTAAACAATTTGCCGGACCTAGGAATTGAATGAAGGAGTTCATGATCGGCAGTGGACTTACCGCCGACCTTACCGACACCCACTACGCCACCGAGGCAGTCTTATAATAATATTATAATCAGTGTTACACATTAGTATGGCTGTGCTTATAAATCTTAATAAAAGAGTATCAAGGAATTCAAACTCAAACCAACGATAAGTTTAAATTTCGTGTGATATGGCATAAATAGTAGGTATTTAATTATACCTTGACAGATATTTTCTTCGAAAGTGATTTGTCTGAATACGTTTATACGTTCATATTTCATATTATGTTATTTGACAGGGCGCAGAGTGGCCATAGCTATACAGGGACGACCTGCCTGGACATGATAAAATTACTATTACATCAGTGGTGAGCTATACTTATATGGCTGATGATGATGAAATAAATAGTTATTATATAAAAAATAAAAATAGTTAAAGGCTTTTTTTTTTATGATAGTGAGTAACGAGACGAGCAAATCAGGTGCCTGATGGTAAGCAACATGATTGCCCATATCAGACACAGTGCCACCCAGTGTTTTAAAATTCAAAATTCTGCGCGGCACTGCACTGCGCCTGTCACCCTGAGATATGAGTTGTTGAATTTCATCATGCCTAGTAATTTCGCTGGTAACATTGCCCTTCATACGGGAACACAGTAATGTTTGCACATTACTGCTTGGCGGATGAATAACTGGCAAAGGTGTGGTACTTCCCCAGGCCGCCCCTTGCAAAAGAGGCCTACCACTACAAAATAACAAGATAAACAAAATAAACATATTTACATACAAGGTATGTAAATGGTTAAGAAAATATTAATAGCATTTAGTTGTGGCCTTTTTTCAGTGTAATATTTTAGTCTTAGCTTTTAACGTTAAAGTCCCTGTCAAAATTATTTTATATTTACTATAGTAAATTTTATTTAACTGTTTATTTGTTTAATACCTAAATTTAATTGCATCTCCATTCAATAATAGTAATTCAATAATATATGTTTTTATCAGATCGTCTGTCCACCTTGTGGGTGGACGGCTTACGCTGCGCTTGCCGGTCCGTGGTCTCCATTTCAGAACTTTGCAGCCTCATCGGCCATCAGTTTTACGTGCTATGTGCCCTACCCATTGCCACTTTAACTTGCCAATTCTCTGGGCTATGTCTAAACAATATATAAATATATTAAATAATGAATCATTGATATTAGGATTTTTGAAGCAATATAAAATTTCCTTCAGAAAATCCAAGGGTAAGAAAAGTTTTAAAACATGAACCTCCAGTCGTGTGCAGGTAGTTTAAACAAGATAATATGGCAACATTATTTTAACAGTTGTTAGTTCGTTCTTTTAGTTCATTCAGTGATTATCAGTTTACGGTTGACGGTTGACAGCTGCCAACAATGTCATTTATCAATCCTAAACTTCAAAGTCTCAGAAGTTAGATCCACATCAGAAACAGATTATCTCAGCGTTGCCAGATTGTTACTTTTGTTACCTCCGTATTATGTTACACTACTCAAAATTTTACTTTACGTTACTTTAAGATTTTAAAAATATATTTAAATTATCTAAAAAATCAAAGAAAACATAATCGTTCTTACTCATTATCACAATTCCGTCTGCTTGTTTGCCACCTATGGCATAAAAAGAAAATATTGAATATTGATGAACGTGGTCTTTCGAAGATGTGGGCTGTCGCAGTATATTGTGTCGAAATAATGCTTGTCGAATATATGTCCAGTCAAAGCAATGACTTGTCGAACTATGTTTTTTCGACGTTGGAGGCTGTCGAAATTCAGAGGTACACTCTAAATCTGGTGATTTCATCTGTTTTTCTTTGGTACATTTTAATTATTTATTTATAACAGTTATATTATGCTTCCCTTTTAAATTTGAATGCAAATTTAAAAAAGAGAGGATATTTACCGAATCTTGCATTTATCATACGCGACGATGTCATCACTCAACGGGATTCGTTGTGCGTTGGTGGACAATTTATTTAAAAAAGGATAATTATAATATATATAATTCAAGAAGTGGTCCTTTTAATTTGAGAAAAAATTTTGTATTTTTTTTAAACACCATTATTATAATATTTAGTGCCACATTATCTACATAAATAATTAAGACCATGTTATATTTCCCGTCGAAATGTTACTTTTCGAGCTGCTTTGTGTTACTTTTGACTATCGGCCACAGGTAACACTAACTGAGAAAAAACAGAAACAGAAATGTCAGTCAATCGCGGAGAGCCGGTTGTGGTAGTCGTTGTAAAGCGGTCACTACGCGATACCGGTATTTTTCTGTGTTCTGTTGCCCTATTAAAGTTCTAATTACGACTGAACTGTTCAATTCAATAGCACTTTTCTGTGAAAGTGTTACTCTTTCTAGTTTTGTCGACGGATAAGGTTTTGGTGATATATCAAAAGCACTCTGAGGTGGGTTTTCTTTTTGGGTCTCTAGAAATAATTTCATGGCTGCGCGATGCCTGCGGTGCGCATTTGGTAAGAGAACCAAACCAAACCACGACTCCACGTGTAGCGCATACGTGGAACAATTTCCTAAGAGCAATAACATTTAATATTGGACATTATACGTAATGGAGCCAGTAGTCGAAGTCGTTGACTTCTATATGGCTATTTGATCCTAATTAAACCTAAATTCCATTATGAATAGACACGTATGATATGCCTTTTAATATAAGTATTGATCATTTTCTTCCAATATGTTTCTATCTCTAAAAAATTCCATAGACTTAGTCAACATTTTTGTCAGGGGCTTGACCTTTGCCCTTTCCATAGATCACACAGAATAATCTGCTGAAACTTCAAACATAGCAAATTTCTTAAATCAGAAAACTATGTCAATTGTTAACTGGGTCACTAGATTTGCCTAGTGTTTAAATAGAGACTAAAAACAACTATTTTTATTAGGTATACTAACAAATTTAAATAAAAGTTGACTATTGAAGACATAGGTTTTAAGATGAGAACAAAATTTATTCATCACAGAATACCACCTAAAGGTACAGAAGGGGCACTCTTCTAATTCACAAAGTAGGTACTTATATACCTAAATAGAGACTCTGGCTATGACGCAATAAAGTACAATCCTGCTTGTGCAGTGCCAATAACTATATTTACCTAAAAATTGCCTCTCTTTCTAGCCCATTCAAATTGTACTAAGCCCCCGCTACTTGTAGCTTGTAACTACAAGCTATACCTTGTCAAATATAACAGCTTTGATCAAGCTATAATTCCATAAATGAAATTCTAAGGGGGTATTTCATTGATTAATCGCATTATAAATTACCCAACAAGATGCCATTAATGTACCTAATATAAGGAAATATGACAAAATAATTGTTTTTTGTTTTTTAATCAAGCTTTATATGACAAGGTATATAATGCAGGGTGTGCCAGGCCTGATTTGGTTATAGTGTACAGTGTGCAGTGGTACATAAAAACCACCTATCATTGATCAATCACTGTCATTCTGTTTACTAAGTTTTAGGAGAATCAGTTACCTAATGTGCTATACCTATAGGTATTCCATAATGAGAGTGTAGATGTGTAACAATCAAATAATGTCCATTTGGTTCCATCCTATATAACTGACTGCATTGGTGGAGTAGCTGGCGCAAACTCGACTGCCGATCATGAGGTCCCGGGTTTGATCCCCAGGTCAGGCAAAGTGTTAAGGAAGCGGCGACCAAGAAACATATTAGTATCAGGGCATATTTCCAACTTTTAATGACGTTATTCGGAATGAGACACTAGTTATCTATGTTTTTTATATTCCAATCCAAAATAGAAGTACTTTAGATTAAAATATGGTAAAAATCCAAAATAAATCCAAATAAAAGGTATTTTAACAAAATATAGGTATTTTCAAATATAACTCCAAATTATAAGTATTTTAGACTAAACTATAATTAGGAACCTACACAACTAGTGTCTCATTCCAAATAATGTCATTAAATGTCGAAAATATGCCCTTATTTCAAATAATTTTACTATTACGTTTGTATGAGGAATTCTCCGGTCACCGTCCCATTACATATTGAGTTTTTCCACTAGGAATGATCTCAATAACTGCCTGGAGCCTGGAACTGTCCCGCTAGATGGCAAAAGGCTCGTCCCCAACATGGGACCAATAACATACTGGCGAAATGTAGGTTTACATTAATAATGTACTTAGTAAGAATAGTACAAAATATAGGCACAATGACCTTGGTTAATTACGTATCATTTTATGTTTTATGTTTTGAATGAATAATTTATAATACTTAATTTGTTTTGCAACAGTATATTCAGGTTCCGCAAGTATTCTAATAAGGAGTGGTCATTCAACTCATTTTAATTATGTTATTTATTTTGTCCTTAGATATTTTTTATCAATTTTACAATAAAATATGTTTACTATACAAGTGTATTACCATTACTAGGCTAGATTAAACCAATATATCCAGTTACTTTCTCTGGTATAATTTAAGATAATTTCATTAACAATTTGCCAAGGTTATCCTTTTTCCTGAAGGGGCAGAGGTGTGCCCAGGGTTCAGTTGGTAGATGTAAATGCGGTGACGATATTGCCATCTACCAGGCACAGTTTCAGGCTCCAGGCTGTCATGGAGAAATCCAATATCACTTTTAGCTAGGCCATGGGATTAACCTCGGGACCTCGTGACAAGCTGTAACTTGTGTTTGCTTAGACTGGTGAAAGTTTTTAATAATTTTGCCGCATAAATGCAAACTGTGGAATGATCTCCCTGCTGCGGTCTTCCCGTTGAACTACAACATGGGGCTCTTCAAAAGGAGAGTGAATATAGTGTTAAAGGGTCGGCAACATACTAGGTGTTGCAGGTATCCATAGGCGGCGGTAACCGCGAGCCACCAGGCACACCGTCCACACAAAATTATATATATTTGGGTCTGTTGGGTCTCTTTATGGTGTACAATTTTTTTTTTTAAATGTTATCTATCTAGAATCTAGCTAGTTAACACTAGATATTTATTGTTTCATGCTCATGATCATCATCATCATTATCATCATCTCAGCCGTTAGTAATCCACTACTGAACATAGGCCTCCCCCATAAAGTGCGGTTTTGCCAATACTCGACACGCTTGGCAGGCGGGTTGTCGAGCGCAGTTCGATGGTTTTTTGCAGAGGACGCTGCTGCCCGTCCTCTGGATCTGTTAACCCTTAGCCGGCTCTTACGGCAACCACGGGTAGATAGGGTGGAGCACTTTTCTAAAGCCGGTAACTCCACGGCGTGATGCTTCATGCTCACAAGAGTATCAAATAGTAATAATATTTAGTAACCTTTATCCATCTTTTGCTCTGCACTTCATGAACTTATCCATCTAGGGTCATCTGCATAATACTGGTTCATTCTTCTACTATAATGATTTATTTTGATTTGAAACACAACTGTCACAGGCACCATTCTACAGTGTGCATTTTTTATGTATAATTTATTTGGAAATTTAAGTGCAAATAACAAATTTAATAAAAACATATGTTCTTGTCAGGTATGGAGTGGGAAGGGCCGGCCAAGCAAGGCTTGTACGACCCACAGAACGAGCACGAAGCCTGCGGCGTTGGATTTGTGGTTGCTATCGACGGAAAACGTTCTCATAAAGTAAGTTGGGACTTCTATCTACACGCTACTATACTATACTATATCTACACGCTACTAGCCTATTGATATAGGCTATTGACATGAGATATTATATCTACACTCTATCTACACGCTACAGTTTCAAAAAGTGGCCTATTGCCATAGGCTATTATTGACATGAGATTACTATCTACACTCTATTTACACGCTATCTACACGCTACAGTTTCAAAAAGTGGCCTATTGCCATAGGCTATTATTGACATGAGATTACTATTTACACTCTATCTACACGCTACAGTTTCAAAAAGTGGCCTATTGCCATATTATGCTATTATTGACATGAGATTACTATCTACACTCTATCTACACGCTACAGTTTCAAAAAGTGGCCTATTGCCATAGGCTATTATTGACATGAGATTACTATCTACACTCTATCTACACGCTATCTACACGCTACAGTTTCAAAAAGTGGCCTATTGCCATAGGCTATTATTGACATGAGATTACTATCTACACTCTATCTACACGCTACAGTTTCAAAAAGTGGCATATTGCCATAGGCTATTATTGACATGAGATTACTATCTTCACTATCTATACGCTACAGTTTCGAACTACTGCCGAACATAAGGTCCCAGGTTCGATCCCCAGGTCAACATGGGTGACTTTACTGAAATCGTATTTATCGATTGGTTTTTCGCAAACTCTGTTTGATAGTTTTTTTCTGACATAAAGTAAGTTTTACAATAGCTACCTACATTACACACGTGACACTAGTCCCAAAATTCTTGATTAAATTATAAAATATCTACGAGTAATTTGAGAACTTCAAAAATTCCTTTTATTATGAAAGTAGTGCACTATACAGTTTGGCAACAAATACCTACCTATTTATTTTCTATGTCAACTTCTCAGTGCCCCATTTGCTTCACAACAACCAAAATATTTTTGGCAACACTTTTAATTGCGTAATATCGCGTTTTTGCGAGCATTTATGGCAATTCGTTGATAATGGTTACAATATTGTAACTAAAAGTAACAGAAATCTAAGTGGACTGTATATATTAATACCATTTTATATTTAAAAGTTTATATATATATATATAATTACTAGCTGTGATCGTTCCCGTGGGAATATCGGGAATAAGTACCCCATGTGTTATTACAGGGTCTAAGCTAATCTTAATATCAAATTTCATCCCAATCAGTTCAGTAGTTTGGCGTTTCATCAGAGCTAAGAGATTAATACTTGCCTAGGCTGTAATTCGTACTCCTTGCTTTGCAGGCAGAGTATTACCAATTGATTTTTTTGCATTAATGGAAAGATCATAATATATATAAGACTAGCTGTGACCCGCGGTTTCACCCGCGTAGTCTTCGTTCCCGTGGGAATATCGGGATAAAAAGTACCCTATGTGTTATTCCAGGGTCTAAGCTACTTACGTACCAAATTTCAGCCCAATCGGTTCAGTAGTTTTGGCGTGAAAGAGTAACAAACATCCATACATACATCCATACTTACAAACTTTCGCCTTTATAATAGTATTAGGATTACGATTTGGATTAGGATATTAGGATTCTTAAGAAAAGTATTTTTAGTTTTTATTATTCGCTAAAATAAAAAAGTTATATAAAATTAAAAAAACATTCTTAATCCAGTTCCAAAACACGCCGATAGTACCCGAACGAGCTCGTGACCTGTAGTGACGTCACAATGTGATAAAGTACCATACAAAACTATAACATAATGACGTCACAATCATGGCGACCAATCGTAGCGCGTTCGTGATCAAGTGACTCTTATTGGAATTTTATCAATTTTGAATTGCTTATATTTAATTAAAAATATATTTTAAAGTGATTTTTGAATCAGATGATATACATAATTTTGATTAAACTTTCAAAATAAAAAAAAAACGTTTATTTTTTTAAAATCCTCAATTATCCCAACTTAGCCATGAAGCCGTCAGTAATCCTACATCTTATTTTGTTAGGTACCTAATGTAGGAAATATATTGTGTTCAGATCGTCCGAGATGCCGAGGTCCTGGCGAAGCGCATGGAGCACCGCGGCGCGTGCGCGTGCGACAACGACACGGGCGACGGTGCGGGCGTGCTGACCGCTATACCGCATCAGTTCTACTGCGCTCAGTTGAGGTACGTCTTATAATCTGAGTGCTTCAACGTGGCTGACCGAAGGAACATCGGTTTGGGAGTGCTGGCGGGGTCTCCCACCCAAATTTCAATTTGTAGTCATCAACGAGCGTACCGCGAGTGCGCCCACCCTCTGTAGTTGGAGCAGGTCGACGGATCTTAGAAGCCAAGGGATGACAAGTTTGGTTCCTTTACTAAAAATGCTTAAAACCCTGGGACCGTATTATAGGTACGTAGGTAATATTTTGATCCAAAATGGCGGATGCCAAGATTCACTTCCTTATAATTTCTTCAGTATTAGAGATAGGGAGGTGGTGCTTAAACAAATATAGACGAGGTCGATGATGACTACAAATTAAACATGTATGATGATAGCTTATATTATAACCTTTAATCTTCCGTATGGACCGCGAGGTGTGCTTCGTCGGGCTTGCAGCCCTGAGCATGGAGGCATCTAGACAATAATGGAGTAGACATTAAAGGTCACCGAAAGATCTAAAGCTGCGTATACACTAGAGCGCATCAGCTGCGCAAGTGGAGTCCGTGCCTCGAGTCGAGGTCTTCGCCCCACTCACACTGATATAATTGTAACTCGCGTGTTTCTCATTCAACATTTAGTTATTAATGCAGTCATTGACCCGTTTCTTTAAATATTATAATACAACGTAACCTACTCCAATTCAGCAAAAATGCCAGTTTTCTTATGTTGGCGCTGAGCCAATTTTAAAGAATATAATATATTCCGGCAACCTTACACTTGGCATTGTTCCAACGTCGCGCCGCGGACGAATCGATCACTCGTTATGTAACAACGCTGGAACTGTATCGTATTTTAATGGCAATATAAAAAAATATTGGCTCGAGTACTATACTTATTATTGTGAAGTTTTGATGGTAGTGTTTTTAAAGACTACACACCCAATCTGGAGATGCAAGCTGCTTAGAACCAAAGTCAAAGTCAAAAAGATTTATTCAAATAGATCACAATCTGATATTTTTGTACGTCAATGAAGATAAACAGTAATGAGTCTACCGTGCGTTCGGAAAGAATCTACAAGAAGAACGCACAATAAACTTGTAGGGCTTAATTTTTTCAACTGATTGTTTTACAATATTTGGTTTAGTTACATTCGTTTTTAGGAAGGTGCCGCGTGGTGGCTATGCGGAAGTTTCCAAGCATCTTTGTCCTCTATGTACTGATTGACTTTATAATAAGCCTTCTTAAGTAAAGTAGATTTTATATAGGTTTTGAATTTACCCTCTGAAAACCCCGTTATCTCTTTTGGGATTTTACCGGACTAGATGGACATACATGGCGGTGGTCTGTGTTCAGCAGCGGACGTCCTACGGACTTTATAATAAGCCTTCTTAAGTAAAGTAGATTTTATATAGGTTTTGAATTTACCCTCTGAGAACTCCGTTATCTCTTTTGGGATTTTACCGGACTAGATGGACATACATGGCGGTGGTCTGTGTTCAGCAGCGGACGTCCTACGGACTTTATAATAAGCCTTCTTAAGTAAAGTAGATTTTATATA
The DNA here is from genome assembly GCA_947063395.1 of Hemistola chrysoprasaria. NCBI lineage: Eukaryota > Metazoa > Arthropoda > Insecta > Lepidoptera > Geometridae > Hemistola > Hemistola chrysoprasaria. The sequence continues at coordinate 14,986,603 of OX346714.1, forward strand.
GGTTTTGAATTTACCCTCTGAGAACTCCGTTATCTCTTTTGGGATTTTACCGGACTAGATGGACATACATGGCGGTGGTCTGTGTTCAGCAGCGGACGTCCTACGGCTGAAATGATGATGACGATGACACACCGAAACTGCCTCATACTGAACTGATAAATTTCAGCAACATAATTTGTCGGCGACGAGTTGATATAAATTTCAACTTGATACAACCACGCGTCCCCGTTAAACAGACAGATCTTTTTCCTTTTGAGGTACGGAACCCTAAAAATGGGCACAAAGTCCTAAAAGTGCAGCTACTGCTTTAAAATATGACAACCTTACGCATTAAGTTTATTGAAAATCGGAATAAACTAATGACCGTGTTACGAATTGCAATAAATTAGTAGCTTCCGATAGAAGGGGTCATGATTCGCAAGGACGAGCTTCAATCAAGAGTTCTACATGACCCAGTCACCTATAAGACCGTCAGCTTCAGATCAAATAGATAATAACACCTAATCTAGTCGCGCCATCTAACTGCGCACTTGTGTCATCATGAAATATATAGGTGCAGAAGAAAGTTGCCGGCTTCATAGAACTTACAACGTACGAAAACACGACGTACGCCTTAGGCACGCTAAAAGAGGAAATCTCATGGAAAATTACGGAACGCTCGGTCGCAACAGAGTGCACGTTTCAGAATAAAGAAGGTAATATTCGTTATCGATAATCGCGAGCGTTCATTCCCGGCAACTGGAATTTGTAATGTCTCCAATGAACGTCATCAGAGGTTACATGTGGGATGCATTCCAAAGAAATAAAATAAACATTCGCACTTGTCCCCACTGGTGCCTACTGGAGTGGGGTCAAGTGAGAATGACCCACGCGAGCCCGCGCCAACTCTAGCTAATAAAATTTATAACTCAACACAAGATAGAGTTGGCTTACCGGCCTTCTCTAGCTTTTTAATTTTTTATTTGCAGAGTTATCAAAATATCGGTTATGATTGTAGGTGTTGGTGCCTAATTGGGTACTGGGTACCTATAGTATACCTACCTATATATTATGCTTATCGATTATGGGGTCAGTCACGTCAATCACCATATTACAATTATTATTATCACCATGATATTATACTGAATTCTGAATATAAATTTTTATTTACTTATATATTGAGTTGAAGACATTGTTGTTGTTAAAACTGGTTTTAGCCATTAAATCAATTTCAATATTCCTATACCATTCTTAAAATGCGAATATTGCGTTGGAATATAAAAATAAATTGTAAAGGCATACGTATGTATACATAGTCTGTAGGGTTTCATACCTAGATACCTGAACAAAACGCTTCCTATCCCGCAAAATAATTCGCCTTTTACTGAACATACAGCGCCATCTATTAGTTCCTTGCTCAAAGTATGGAAATATGCACTAAAATGGCCATAACTTTTGATGGCGTTAACTTAGATTACAGTCACAAGGGACCGCAGATCTGAGTAGTTGATATAAATTTTAACTTGATATCTCCACGCGCAACGGGAACCCGTTGAAAGTGTCTTGACAGACGGACAACAAAGTGATCCTATAAGGGTTCCTTTCCTTTTGAGGTACGGAACCCTGTTATGTGGTGTTTTTAACACCTTGTCCCACTTCCAACCACTTCCACTGAAAGTGGAGAAGCGCGTCTTTGTAGATGGACACGCCATAAAAGCTATGATCGTGTATTCGATTCCAAGACATGATTATTATCATCATCATCATCATCATCTCTGCCGTTGGAAGTCCACTGCTGGACGTAGGTCTCCCACATAAGAAGGGGCTTTGCCAATACTGGCCTCGCTTGGCAGGCGGGTTGGCGTGCGCAGTTTGTTGTTTTTACGCAGAGGACGCTGCTGCCCGTCGTCTGGATCTGATAATCCTTAGTCGGCTCTTACGGCAACCACGGGTAGAGGGTGGGGTGCTATTCTAAAGCCGGTAACCCCACGGCACGGATTATTATAAAGTAATTAAACTTAATATTAGGAAACCTAATGATATTACGTTACGGCGCCCTTGATAAGACCACACATAAATAACTATCAAGTCTAGTAGCACTGAAGCAGTCATTAGCTAATAAACACTCAATTACATATATCGATACGTCGATCTATTTTCTTGAACTTGAATTGATCTATTTCATTATATTATAAAAAGTTGCACTCGATGATCACTCGATGCATCTTAATTTAATAGTATTTTTATCGCAGAAATTTTCCGTCGCGTCGATCGATGATAAGATTAAATTTTGTTTATTTTGACTGTAGGTGCCTACAAATACTGCAATTCAGCCTTCAACATAGTTAGCTATTCGTATGCTAACAATAAATTATCAAATACTGAGAACGTATATTTTCAATTACGAATTTATAGCTGAAGAGTTGTCGTAATGGATCGATCCTTAAACTACTCATAGCGTTCATTCGAAACTGATAATGTAACCATAATATGAATATATTATAATAAGTTGTACATGTCTACTATATTTATTGTGAATGTGGCCAAAATTGGGGCTACAGTTTCGTTCTATTCCTTAATATCAGAATTCAGCTATTTCGGAGCCCCTTGGCTCTGAAATAGCTCGAGCGTCATAGATAGTGTCGCCATTGCCCATAATAAGATCGTTGACAGACCGCTCTGTGAAATAGGTTTTTATTTGCTACAAAAATAGCAAACAATTTGTGAAGCAGTCAGACAGACTTAATTTCCACAATGATAATGTGCCCCTGTCTGACAGATTCAAGGCTCAAGGCCATATACACAGTACACAATCCCCCATTTCTTTCATGTTGCTCTATTATTGACGATACACACGAAAACATGTTTTGAATCCGTGAAAGCTTATGACCGTGCCTTACCCGTGAAGTCTAAAAACACGAATGTTATTATCCATAGTTATATGAATAGAGCTTTTCTATTTATTGAAATAGAAAATACAGCGAAATTACTGGGCATGATGAGATTCTACAACTCATATCTCAGGGTGACAGGCGCAGTGCAGTGCCGCGCAGAATTTTGAATTTTAAAACACTGGGTGGCACTGTGTCTGATATGGGCAATCATGATGCTTATCATCAGGCACCTGATTTGCTCGTCTTGTCACACTATAACATAAAAAAAAAAAAAAAAAAAAAAAAAAAATTTATTGAAATACTTATTATTATCATAATAAGAACGATGTGACCATTTGACTTTAGTGAGAAACTTGTTACTTTGTCCCGTCAAAAACTAAGGGGTTCCTCAAGGACATGTATTAAGCACATTATTGTTTTCTACACATATTTGCCAATACTTTGAAGTCCACTAGTTTCGTTCCTAAAGAAGAAATAGCAAATCGTAGCAGCTACTCTGCGTCATTACCTTTCATTATGCGATGAATAGCTTCAAATTAACGGGGATGTGTAATGTGGGCAGTGGTGATTTCATGATTCAAAGCGTTGTACCAAATTTCAATGCCTGAACTGAATTTCTCATGAGACTGGTTATTATTGTACAGGTCGAAAAGATAGGAATTAAAATGTTGCCGTAAAGGACTTGAAATTAGCTTTTGCGTTTAGCACTGATATTATCAACGATAGGTTGGAGACGATTATAATAATATGTCCTCGACAGACAATTAATGAAGTTTAGTCCCTTTGTCCATCCTGGCTCTGCAGTACGACCAAGTTTACATGAAGCTATAACACATACAGATTCTTGTAACTTTTGCCTATGCGATGTATTCGAGTTTTCGTTATTGGCATTATTTTACACGTTTTCAATTTGTAATTGAAACGACCCGACATCACGATATTTCTCAAGGTTCTCATCATTGTGAGTGTTACTGTTTATTAGACGTAGTTTATAATATTGACATGGATTTTTATTGTATAATCGCGTGTCATGTCTTAAACCAAATATTTTATGCCATGAGGTTTATGCGTGAAGGTAACCCAAAATAAGATTACTTAAAGTCTTAGCGTCATTCATATGACTTTAATCTTTAGCCAATATTGGAACAGAGTGTGCGTTGTCAATTAACACCTGAACTTGAGTGTAACAACTTACAAAACCTTATAAGTTTAGTAATAAAATCTGTCTTGAATTTATACACTTTTCAAAAGTATCTTAGCGTTGTTGAATTTTCCCTTTTCAGAAATATTTTATTCCCTGGCAATGAAACGCTCTCGTGACATAAGCATTTAAACTAATTTACTAAAGAAATTAGCACATATTAGACCAGTAGTTACTACCTACATATTCAGTACATTACATAGTTTGCTGCGCAGTGCCACCCAAGGTCGCATTTGTATGTCGTGTGTGATTTTCTCAGACCGGTCCTCGTTATATTATCAACGAGAGTTCGGTTGTTATAGATTCATTTCAAAAGTTTTTTGGTGGTTTTCTTTATTGCTAAAGGTCGTCCTTGAAATTCCTGTGTAGCGTATTTGTTGTTTAAAATTTTGGGACTCAGCGTCTTATTATATAGCGGTTGCTACAAGATCATTAAACGTGGTAGCTTAGGTTCGAATAACGGCTATGTCGCGGAATCTCTTTCCTTCGATCTTGTTTATCAGTTTTTTTTTTGTTTTTAAAAAAAAAGAGTGACAAGACGAGCTAATCAGGTGACTGATGGTAAGCATCATGATTACAGTGCCACCCAGTGTTTTAAAATTCAAAATTCTGCGCGGCACGGCACTGCGCCTGTCACCCTTAGATATGAGTTGTTGAATCTCATCATGCCCAGTAATTTCGCTGGTAACATTGCCCTTCATACCGGAACACAGTAATGTTTGCACATTACTGCTTGACGGATGAATAACTGGCAAAGGTGTGGTACTTCCCCAGGCGGCCCCCTGCAAAAGAGGCCTACCACTACTGAAATCAAAATAATGCGCAAGTTACAATTAACCTGAAAAAATGTATGACCTTTCAGCTCTCTCAAAGATTTAACTTCTAACCCAATCAGAAGTCGATAAACCAATATTGTAGCAATCGATTCAGTAAACACTTAATTTCCTAGATCCTTGATTGTTTGCCGAATCGTGGTTAACGATTAACAATCGTTTATATCGTTCACATGGCAATCGTTTGTCAACATTACTCTGACATATCTGGAACTACGCAGTACAAGTACAAAAATGTTTACAGATATAATTGGTTCGTTAAAAGGTTAAACAATTGATAATTTGCTCCATTGAGTGTGACATGTTATCTACTTACTATATAGTACATCTTTTACGGTTGTTTTTTTAGTTCAATGGAATCTTTATTGTCCATCAATCTATTATAATTTACTCTATATTTAGTATATTTCGTAGATCAAAACAAGAAGATACTTGTTACTCGTTTTGAAAATTTTCCTAATCCTAATCTCTAAGCTAGAGATATAATTCTAAAGCTTTACAAAGATTAGCTTTAAAACCGCATTAATAATATACTGTGCTTATTTTCAGTTGGTTTTCCTGATAGGTACATGAATGCCCTTGCGCTTGAATTACTCTGTGGTTTGATGTAAAGTTGCTCACGTGAACAAATATTGTTAGCAAGTTATTTGTAGTGTTCATTAAAGTTATCTTTATTATTGTATTCAATATTGATGTTGGATTGTTTTCTGCGTCTGTAATCTCGTCAGATTTAAATTTATTATTCGTTTATTTATCGTATATTCTATTTCCATTCTCTAGATTAACAAATCATCTTAGGTTCGTACATCGAACTACACTGAGTAAAAAAATATTGTAATTATAAATTTTGCGATCAGCATGGACTTTCTTCTGAAAAAGTCATTTGTAGTGTTCATTAAAGTTATCTTTATTATTGTATTCAATATTAATGTTGGATTGTTTTCTGCGTCTGTAATCTCGTCAGATTTAAATTTATTATTCGTTTATTTATCGTGTATTCTATTTCCATTCTCTAGATTAACAAATCCTCTTAGGTTCGTACATCGAACTACACTGACTAAAAAAATATTGTAATTATAAATTTTGCGATCAGCATGGACTTTCTTCTGATCTTTCCAAGCTCTGAAAATGAATCGTCTTCAATTAGGAACCTATTCACATTCGTTCGTTAGCAAATTCATTTGTGTTTTTAATTCTTACCCAGTGTTTATCTTATTGCAATAGGTCCATTTAATTTTAATGTATCGATAAAATATCATGGTTATTTGCAAACCGCATAGCGTGTTTCTTGTTACACATTATTACATACATTAATGTTATTGCGTCGCATGCTATTTGAGTTTAATCTGCGCAAACTGTGCTATACAAATTAGATAAACTAACAATGATAGTTATTGACCATTATATTACAATGGATAATATACGAGTATATTGTTTCTTTACCTAGGTCAGGATATATTCGATTACTGCTAATAGCGATTTGGGTTTCTCAGTTTTGGAAGAAAAAAATGCTTATTGATTATACAAAGCTTATAACTTGTCAATTGTACTAACAGTTGTAGTATAATTGAATTAGTCTTTCAAAATTTAACGCCTATGTCGAAGGGCTCACAGTATTAATTTCAGTTTTAACGATTTCAAATAAATCATTCTTATCAATCCAACTGAAGGGTCACCGAGCTCCTTGCAGGAGTCATAAAAGTTTTAAACATTTTATGTGTTTACAGCCTCTCATTAAATAAGGAGTCTCAGGTATAAAGATTGTGTTACCCTGAGCCCTGATAATTTTACCTCTGCCTGATTAACCATCACGCTAAGCCCACGCACTCAAGTCGTGCCAATTATTGTTTACTTTTCTATATCCGTTGCGTAATCAGTTTTGGAAGCCCTTCTCTTGAAGAAAATAATTGACATTGCATAGGCTCGAACTTGCGATTATTGCTATATCTCAGCATTTCGAGTTTTAAAAATATTGTTCAGTTAGTTTAGCTTTTAAAGCAAATAATAAAGATGCAAAATTTTAAACATAATATTCATAACTCATAAATTATCTTTATTATTCTCTAATGCGTTAATACATAATACATAGTTATCTAAAGGTAGATTAGATTGTATTTTATCAGTATTTCCCATACACCTACAATGCACAGGGGTCCACGTGATGGCCCCGTGTTAATTTTTATCTAAGTAAGTATCTAGTATCTTGTTTTAGTTACTTTTCTCTGCATTTTGTCTATCATCAACTGTCACGTGTCTTCTGCGTGATGCGTGCTTCCATTTTTGTTATATTTTCTATATTTATCGTATGTTAGTGACCGGTGTGCGTCAGAGAATTATATTCTACCAGTTGCTAACCAAAACAAAGAGCACATCAATCGTAGGTACAGTCGTATTACATTTTGCGATAGTGATGACTGGGTTTTGGGATATGATCACTGGGTACTGTTTGATTGATTATTAATGATATTAATAATCTACAAGGGAGAATCTGCAGAAGTTTGTACAGATAAGATAAAAATAAATATGGCAATCACTTGAATAAAATGTGTTAAGTATGATTGCTTATTATTGCTGTAGGATCTGAACAACAACCACCCCAAGTTAAGGTAGTTAGGGTAGTTTTTAACGCTTTTAATAGTATATAATTTTTCTTCTCATATCAGATTGTAAAGAATTCTCTGTTTATATCGTAGTTGTAAACAGTTTTCTTACTGCAAGTTTTTATATATCATTTTCCAGTATCGTTACATGGTCGTAGCACGCCCACGCCTTATTTTATTAAACTATCTTCTTGTTTAATGTAGATTTTTTTTTCATATCATTGTTTATTTAAACTATATTTTATATTAATTATATATACCAAATGTGTTTAACTTTTCGTAAGCCCAAATTCTGACGAGATCATACATATTGCTTCATGTTTTCTCGTACTCGTACATACTCGTAGTTAATAAGAAGCGAAGATATTTTTTTCTCATAGGACGTATATGTTTTCAAGCGGATTTTTTTCAGGTTTATTGTTCTCTGACAATTGTTTGTTTTTTTGTTTATGATAGTGAGTGACAAGACGAGCAAATCAGGTGCCTGATGTTAAGTTATCATTACAATTATGTACGTCAAAGACATGCTTAATTATGACAGTGTTTATTTTTAATCCACTCATTGCTCACCTTCGACCTTTTTTCGTCGGAAGTTTAGTCTAATTTTAACTTCAAGTAAGCATTTTGCGTAATGCCAATTTTTATCAAAAGAGATTTAAGGAAAAGAAAATAGAATTTCTCTACTTTTGCTAACCGTTTAGGTTTTTCATCTGGGTTTTTCATTTAAATTTATGTTGTTAGTTATTGTGGCCTCTATTATCCATAACGTGCATCATACTTCAATTTAATATCAATTCTTACATAATATTGAACACTGTTATTGATCAGTTAATATATGGGTCATTTGTCGGTCAGCTACCTATAACCCGCAATTACCATTTTGTATCGATTCCTTTGACTCTACAACTGAACTCGGCTTACTTTAATGTAGTTTATCTGTTTTGCATAAAGATACTTTGGTACATCATGTGTCATCATTATCTTTATCAAGTTCTTAAGATTTATGATGTCTGCCGGGTACTATGAGACCATGCGTTGAATTATTATATCCTACTTCCTACTAATATTATAAATCTCAAATTTCAATACAATGTTAAACTTAAGAGTTGTGAAAACTTAAGACTGCCTCGGTGGCGTAGTGGGCGCATGCTCGACTGCCAATCAAGAGGTCCCGGGTTCGATCCCCAGGTCAGACATAGTGTTAAATATTGGATTGGATAAATAGCTGCCTGGAGTCTGGAACTGTGCCCGGTATATGGCAATAGGCTCGCCCCCTATTACATGGGACCAATAACATACTGGCGAAATGTGGGTGTATCTACTATAATAGGACTGAGTGCTGGGTACACCTCTGCCTACCCCTTCGGGAAAAAGGCGTGAATGTATGTTATGTTATGTAAAAAACTTACGTTTTTAACAGGTGATCAAAACGCTTGCAAGTTCTTTCACCTCCAGCGCCATTTAGCACGGTTTTGGTTAGATTGATGGATGTTTGTTACTCTTTCACGCCAAACTAATGAACTGATTGATATGTTCATGAAATAACAACAACCAACTGGAATAACACATAAAGTACTTTTTTACCCGATATACCCTATATTCCCAAGGGAACGATGTTTACGCGGGTGAAACCGCGGGGCACAGCTAGTTATTTCATATACCTAATACTCATTTTGGTCCAACACTTGTGACCATAATCAAATAATGTTTAAATGTATTTTGTTTTCGCTATTTATGATATGCACTTGTTTAAACAATAAACGCCTACGTTGTTTAGGAATAGTTTTGTTCTTTGGCCAAATGAATAAAATGGACGCATACAATACATATTATGCGATAATGCATTAATTTCGATCTTTGATTTCTGTGTTAGCCGAAATTATTCCAAAGTAACTTGAATTTATCACGTGCCGTTTTTACTTCAGCTTAGTCTGCAGTTTGTAGTTTACCAAATAAATGCATGTCTGGCATGTTCAATCGTCATACTTTCACGATTGTTATGACTGTTTGCTTGATACATCGTGTAACCACTTGGACACGGCCATTTCAATACCTTTTATGCCTATTATTATATTTAAATTATGCCTATTATTTATTGTATCTAGGTTCAGCGTCCTGAGCAATGTCTAGCATAAGTTATACATGATACATCCCGTTTTGGCGCCCGCGCTGGCTTCTCTCCAACATTGCATGCATGTCGCGTTAGATAGTAAACATGGATCACGCCATGTGCTCTGTCACATGGGTGAAATTTGTGTTTTATATGTGGGCTGGATTAGAGCGACAGACAGGAATTATGTCAGTTGCGAGCATAGATGCGTGGAATATAGAACATATAGGGTGGTATGAAGTAAAGAAGTAGAAGTAACGCTGAATTAGAGTCGTCAAAGGTAAATAGAGTTAGTAAATATCATGTCGTTACAAAAATGGCCTTTTTTTTACATGGCCCCTGCTGTTGCACCATCAAATAGGCATCTGCTTGTATTCTTTTTCATTTCTATCTTTCTCATCGACTCTTTAAAGACGACAAGTCGACTAAACTTCCATACACCAGGGCTACCACCATTAAAGACTTTTTTTTTGTTTCAAGCGATAACAAATACAAAACTCAATTTCATTGTGGCTTTAGCGTGAGCGTGTGTAGTGTTTGTTATTCGTAAAAAATACGATAACACGCTACGGTCAATGGTCTCTAACAATAATTTATGAAACAAACATGGTAGAGAGTGAAACTTGTCACGAATGCCATTTGTCGATGGTCAAATTTGATAATTATATATTTCTCTATTAGCAATGAAGTTAATTATTATGATCATCATAATTATAAACCTATTTTCGTCCATTGCTGGACATATTTTATAGAGAGCTAAAGCGCGCTACTCGACTCTGTCCATGTTTCTTCTTTGCAAACTTCTCAAAACTCGAAAGAACTCCATTAAATTGCTCAGCGCAGCGACGCCCTAGACTCTCAACGTCGTCATTATCATCATCATCTCAGCCATTAGTACGTCTACTGCTGGTCTTAAGCCTCCCATAAATCTTCATCTTGTCTAGTTGTAGGTGTCTTGCATCCAACTTGTTTCAGTCTTTATTAATTTCTATACCTACCTACTATATTTCCTAAGACTAAATAAATGTCCACTCAAGAACTCTAAGTACTACGATGAGGTTGATAACATTCAGTATTTTAAGAATTTCTGCTTCTGCATTTAGCGTGCATCTTTAATTTTCATTCGCCATACTTATCTCATTATTATGTTATTGCGGTAGAGTTCGTATCGATTTATCAGTATCAGTCACTAGATGAAACATCCCACCGTTATCAATAATTATAATCAGCAGTGTGTGGTTAGCGATAAAGGTTCTAAAGGTACACTAGTTCAGTTACGTAGCTATGACCTTGCAGTATCGGCTAACCTATGTGCCAATTACTTACTTGCATAACGGATGTTATGAAACAAGTGCGGGTTTCTGTGAAATTGAGACTACTTTCATTGATAATATTATGTTTATTTTAATAACATAACATTTGCGTTTTATTAAACGGTTTTACTTAGCCTGACCTGTTTGTTCGTTCTATCTTTCTTGTCGACAGATTGATCTGATATATTATGGCACACAGTTACACACCTTCAGTTTTGATTACAAGACAATAAAACGTTTAGCATTATTAATTTTAATTAGTAATTCTTTATATACTTATATCCTTTTCCTTTTCCCGATGGTAAAAGCTCCTTTCGAAGTTTGGAAATTGGTTAATTCAAGGGGATCAAATATAAATCCATATTATATTCTACAATAAGTATTTCTTAATCTACAGAGTTACCCTAACGTAAATTTAGTTACCGGATGTAAAGGAAAATTATGTTGTTATCAATTGACGTCACACCGCGATTCACTCTGTCAACTAATTGGCCATCCCGAAATAGTTATCTCCGGTGGATCAAGGCCCAGTCTTAACTGCAATCTGCTTTCGTTTATCTTATAACACACTTCAGATAAACATTATAATATTATATTACAAACATTATATTTAAGTCTGTGGCCGGTAGCAGTGGGAATGGGTCCGACTCCCAATTTCCAATGCGCCTATGGGTTTGAATTTCATAAAACATCGTATGACATCTGGATGCTATCGTGATTCGTAAGATACGTATATCCGTTGTCCCTGTAAAGTCGTTTGGGCGACCTGAAAGCCTGACACCTCTGATAACCACAGACCGACTAGACATGAAGGAAAAAGCTATAAGCCATAATTTCCCTTAAAGCACGTTTCTTGAAACAAAATTGTTCTGTATAGTGCTTTAATAATTATAGGTGTATTAGTGTCTGTGAAGATACGCCCGCGCGTCAACAGATAAGAGCTCTGTGAATAATTAGTGTGAGTTTATCTAACTATCGATCTATCTCTGACTCTGCGACCGGCAAATATTCATCAAAGTCGGATAAGTTTAAAAACTGTTGAGTATACTAATAAATTGTAATAATTGTCACAAAACGAACTTGGAATAAGTTTCGAATTCTAGCTGTGCCAGGCAGTGTCTGTCCGGGTTCTGCTTTTGCTAGCTAAATTCAACATAACTACGTCTAGGTAGGTATTTACCTACATTTTTGAACAACGAGAACAAGGTGCCATTCCTGCCACTTGCTACGATCATGACATCTTCTTTCGCTTCCTTTATACATACGCGTCGGCTTTAGGTGCTTTTGACCTAGCCTTTTATTAACATCACTAGCCGTAGCGTAGGTACAACATTGCATTATAAAAATGAATGCTTGAATAGATATAATTTTATTCATCAAATGGATCTGAGAGTTTCCATGACATGCGGCCATATGAAAATGCCTTTCATGTTTGAATAGGCTGGACATAGTTCATGGTTGACATTCTTGCTGGACTTCATTTACAGACGGGAATTCAAAACTTTCCATACGCTTATTCGGATGTGTGAATCATATTGTTGGAATTCTTTCTTGTTAGTATACTTACTGAATTGTTTTGCTCCCTGTAGTTTTTGGAAATGTAGCATATATTATAATACGAATTGCTATCACTATTTTCTTAATAAGCCTTTTTTGTATTCTGATATTAATAAAAAAAAAACAAGGACGGCATTATTATAAATAGATCTTGCAGTAACGAGTAAGTATATACTTACATCAATCCAATCGCAGTAATTATTTAGGACCACGATAATATGAAGTTCTGTGTCACAAAACTTCGTCATCATTAGAAATGAATTAGGCCGCAGCTCGACCGCAATAAACTCGACCGTGCGGTCGACTCGCCACCTTTAATATTGTGGGGAGCGAATCGACCGCGGGCACGAATTAGTACAGTCAGGAGAGAAAAGGTTAGAAATGCAGAGTATTGTGCGTGTTTGTAGTGTATATCATTGGTTTTATATGATCAAAACTATTCGAAGTTTGTATTTAAACGTTTATCGTAAATTAAAGCCCAGTCATAAAATGTACCAAACTCCAGAACTAAAGTGCACATAAACTACAGTCAACACTATTGGAACAGACGTAAAACTTACCGGAGACTATTTAGTCTCGGTCTGAACTGAATTGCTTCATAAAACTGAACTGAAACGTCATCTAGAGCCTGGCATTCTGACATGGCTATGAATAGGACATAATATTATTATAACTGATATAATAATACTGCGACACAACGAAGACATAGCTTAGCTCTGAATCATTGTTTTTATTACACAATGCGTTCTAAGATTGAACAGTACCGAATTACTGAAGAAAACGATAGATACTCGGACATTGTCGCATCTGTGTCAAACCTTTAGTTTGAAATCCAACATTTCCCAATATTTGCTACCGCTTGAAATGGTAAAAAGTCTGATCTATGAATACATTAGTTTTTAGGTTTATTTTATTTGCTTGTTTTTTCTGTATTTTAGTACCAATAAAGAGTTATTTATATTTACATTAACTAATACTTATTAACATTTATGTACACAAAAGAAAAATGACCTAGAACTGATGGCTCGAGTTAACCGCAATATATTGGAAATCTACATCATTTAGGTGAACCTACATGAACGTTATTAAATGACAACACAACGGTATTATGCCGTGACGATTCAGATCTATGACGTAATAAGTGAGCACGACACAACACATAGCACAAACTATATAGACAAAACAAAATGGTTTTAGACGATTCTGTAGAGTTTAAGATTGAAGTCTTTTTACTATTATGTGCGTTGGTGTTATGAAAATGTTGCAAAAAACCCTTATAACAAATTACATCGCACGCGGTCCCAGTCAGCTGGTCAATATTGGTTGTAAGTTCCAACTGTGACGTCACAGTTCCGCGCATGCCCAGTCGCCTGTGACCCTGTGACCTTCCCATGTAATAGTGGTATCTATAAAGTGTGTATATGGAATATGGCTAATAAACGAAACGATAAGGGGGGCTCTTACTGGCAGATGTTAATGATGGTCTTTTTACGACCAGATTTATCGATTTCGTATCGAGAATCGAGTGAATGCAAAGTATGTGAGATTTTATTAAAGGTGGGTTTGCTTTTGTTTTTATGATTTTTGCGATCATAGATATAAGAGAGAGGAAGACTTGCCCTTAAAACTTAAAGGTCAAGGACGAAAAGGTCTGCTTGCATCAGAGATGATAGAATGGGGACCGAAATATTTTTCGGCCGAGTCATACTTTCGATATCTGATAGTAGCTCTTAGTAATGTTATTACTGGACATCGAAACACAGCCACTTTACCTATAGGTAATATTTAGTTTTAATTTCATGTGGACTTTTCACCTGGGCGCTACCGTGTTTCGGATGTCACGTTAAACTGTAGATCCCGGTTGTTTCCTATAAGATATGTAGGAGGCAGTCGATAGGTCATGTTGGAGTCCTTGTAGGAATCTTGGCGACCTGAAACTGTGACAATATTGGTTGTGTCCATACATAAACCATGTGAATTGCCTCGAGCAGTGTAACTGGGGTAACGAGTATAAATTCAAATTATTAATATTATTAGAATATAGATAGATAGATAGATAAACGCTTTATGGTACACCACAACAAGAACTTCTTAAAACTAATAACAATTAATAATAACTAGTTTAACAATGGGCGGTCTTATCGCTAAGAGCGATCTCTCATCTCATATACTCTCTATGGGATCCAGATGGGTATATTATTTTCTTTCGCTTAGGCTCACTCGCATCATACTGGGTAAACCTTATTACCACTAACACTTTAAATAAATAATTTACCTTGCGCCATCAAGGGTAAGTAGCAAAACTGCTAACATTTTAAATTATTTTCTCCTGAGTTAATAAACTAAAAATGTATTTATCTATCCCTAGTTTTCGTGCAAGTGGGCCTTAGTGGCAGTTTACCCAAACATTTAAAGTATTCTTTACTTTCGTATCGTATTTATTTACAACCTTGTTTCCTTTTTCAGAGACAGTCACCAAATCGACCTGCCGCCGTTCGGTCGTTACGCGACCGGTATCTTCTTCCTGGACAAGCTCCATCATCAGGACATTGAGAAGAAGTTCCAGCAGCTCGCAGACAGCCTAGGCCTGCGCGTCATCTGCTGGAGGACTGTGCCTACTAATAACTCTACTATTGGTCAGTATAATGCTCAACATAATACTTTAATACATTAATTATTCCTAATCATAAGTTTCCTTCTTCAATCTTTTTAGATTGCTGCTGCCAAGCTTTTTTTTTTAAGATAGTGAGTGCGACTAGACGTGCAAATCAGGTGCCTGATGGTAAGCATCATGATTTCCCATATCAGACACAGTGCCACCCAGTGTTTTAAAATACATAATTCTGCGCGGCACTGCACTGCGCCTGTCACCCTGAGATATGAGTTGTTGAATCTCATCATGCCCAGTAATTTCGCTGGTAACATTGCCCTTCAGACCGGAACACAGTAATGCTTGCACGTTATTGCTTGGCGGATGAATAACTGGCAAAGGTGTGGTACTTCCCCAGGCGGCCCCTGCAAAATCTTCAATCTTTGTTTTGATTGCGGCTATCAAGCTGTTGTCAGCTTGGAATCTTATTGAATTTTGAGCATGAATAAAAATAAAGATTTGTTTGTTGTAACAGGTCAAGTTGCCCGCAACTCGGAGCCGTACATGCGCCAGGTCTTCGTCACCGGCGACACTGAAGACGAGACTCAACTCGCGCGTCAGGTAAAAATCGTTTTGTATCATACTTATCTCTATTCATGCATATCTGCTAAAATAAATGTAGCCAAACTCTGGAACATGATTTTTCGCCTTTCTGAGCTGCTTTCAAATGTCTGAGTAACTGTAGCGCTCTGTCCTCAGAGGAAACTTGTCACATTTTATTATAAAAAAATCTTAATATTTTTGTTAGATATTCGTGCTCCGCAAACGTGCGTCTCACGAGATAGTAGTTCCAGGCGCTCGGTTCTACATCTGCAGCTTGTCGCTACGAACCGTTGTCTACAAGGGTCTGCTCACTTCCAACCAACTATGGGTAAACATTATATTTATTGCTTATATAAATGCATTGATTAGTAGGTACTTTTAACTATCTTATTAAACCTAGGTTATTATCATGTACCATATTAAATAATTATAATATATGTTCTTAAGGCGCTCCACAGACAGACAAATTATGATCTCCGCATTGCGGCTACAGGCAACTCGTAACTAGCTGTTTTTAGGTTATAATATCAAAGAAACTACGCAGAGACGTCAACTACAGTTGCGACTTTTGTTGTTCACCATCAGTTTTCAGTTGCTACACTCGATGACAAAATCAGTTTCGAAATTAAACTTTATATAAGATAAGTTGCTGATTTCCTCAATTGCAATCGCAACGAGTTTAGCGATTTCCCTTGCTCCACGTTTCCCACAGCGTCTGCTTTGCTCAACGTGTGAAAAGTTTATTCAGAATCGCTGTAACGGTAAACTGGACCTCTTTTCCTGTAACTAGCAATCTATAACGAAAAAATTTAAAAAGTTAATTTCTTTATAAACTTCTTTAACTCGCTCTCGTCGCTCTGTCTGGGGAGCGTCTAACATAACGATATCCCCAAATTGCGCTACTCAAGTCAACTATTCAAACCTATAGACAATAGACATGCTGCCCTAATCGATACCATTTGGTTCCTGATTGCAAAATTACGTGCCATTGTATGTAACAGGAATACTTCAAAGACCTAGTGAACCCAGCGTTCACGACATACCTCGCGTTGGTTCACACGAGGTTCTCTACCAACACCTTCCCCAGCTGGGAGAGGGCACATCCACTCAGGTTTGTATTCTAATAAAATTATGATAGATAGATGGATAGATAAACTCTTTAATATTACACCACAAACAAGAAACCTTAAATATAAAAAAACAATTATAACAAACTATTGTAAGCCCAGCGGCTCTCCCCGCTCGCAATTATGAAATTGAGAGTTTTATACCAAAACTTTGACGCCCTTTTTGGACCCATTAGAGCGTGAATTTTCTAAAATCCTCACACGTCCTTAACACACGTCCAGACAACGTAAATAACCTACGTTCCATGTTTCAAGTCTCTAGGATCAGTAGTTTGGTCTCTGCGTTGCTTGTCAGTCAGTGAGTCATTTAGGATTTTATAATAGGTATAATAGGCCTATGTATTGATAATGTAACAATTGGCGGTCTTATCGCTAAGAGCGATCTCTTCCAGACAACCGTGCAGGGAGAGGAAAGTACTGTAAATCTCATTTATTATGGACTAAATGAAGAACATACATCAAATAACAATGACCCTTTTGATAAAAGACTTGCTCTTTGAAGAAAAGCTTTTTGGTAATGCATCTCGCTAACCCACTTCTGATATCGGCGACCCGTGTCTAAAACAAACAACTAGCAGAAAAAGTAATTTCCAAATTCGAGTCCTACTTTCAATACAAACAGACCGATCGGCTGATCAATTTGCATACCTGAACAGAATGGAAAATCGATTATTTTTTTTCTACAAATTATGAGAAACTGACTCTTGAGTTTCATGAGTAGATTCAGTGTTACTACAACTTTTTGTAACATTAGTATTCTTATTATTATTATTTCTCGAGGACTGCCTCGGTGGCGTAGTGGGCGCATGCTCGACTGCCAATCAAGAGGTCCCGGGTTCGATCCCCAGGTCAGGCATAGTGTTAAATATTGGATTTTTCCATTAGGAATTATCTCAATAACTGCCTGGAGTCTGGAACTGTGCCCGGTAAATGGCAATAGGCTCGCCCCCTATTACATGGGACCAATAACATACTGGCGAAATGTGGGTGTATCTACTATGGGACTGAGTCCTGGGTACACCTCTGCCTACCCCTTCGGGAAAAAGGCGTGAATATATGTTATGTTATGTTATTATTATTTACCATGTGAATGGAAAATATTTATGTGCCCGGTAGATGGCAATAGGCTCGCCCCCTATTACATGGGTCAAGGGACCATAAAAACATGGTTTACTTACTGCCTATCCCATCAGGAACAAGGCGTGACTGTATGTATGTATGTGAATTGTGTGAAAATTTGGGTGAACTTAATATGAGACTAGTCCTAGGTACACCGCTGGCTATACTCTATTGGGAAAAGGCGTCATATCATATTTATTAATAACTTGTAGGGGGCGACGTTAATGATATTTTTTTATTTATAACTAGCAGCCCGCCCCGGCTTCGCACGGTAGCAGAAGTAGGTATAGTGAACGTTTAAAAGGAGTAAATTCGTGATACATTGTATTTTAATAGATATAACCCTAATGGTTTACGCAGCGCACGCAAATTAATGACTATTTCTGTTACAATGACCAAACCTTAATACATGTATAAATTTATCGTGGGCTATTTTGAAGATATTGATAAGTACTACAAACCCCTAGTACATTACTTTACTCTACCACCAATAGTTTTCACATCGCATGAAAAATAATCACTGCTTCGATTATTGTGACTAAATAAAAAAAGATGGATATAATCTATGTATACTGTTTTGTAGGTATTGATAAGTACTACAAACTCCTAGTACATTACTTTACTCTACCACCAATAGTTTTCACACCGCATGAAAAATAATCACTGCTTCGATTATTTTGACTAAACCAAAAAAGATGGATATAATCTATGTATACTGTTTTGTAGGTATTGATAATTACTACAAACCTCTAGTACATTACTTTAATCTACCACCGATAGTTTTCACACCGCATGAAAAATAATCATTGCTTCGATTATTGTGACTAAACCAAAAAAGATGGATATAATCTATGTATACTGTTTTGTAGGTATTGATAAGTACTACAAACCCCTGGTACATTACTTTACTCTACCACCAATAGTTTTCACACCACATGAAAAATAATCATTGCTTCGATTATTGTGACTAAACCAAAAAAGATGGATATAATCTATGTATACTGTTTTGTAGGTATTGATAAGTACTACAAACCCCTAGTACATTACTTTACTCTACCACCAAGAGTTTTCACACCGCATGAAAAATAATCACTGCTTCGATTATTTTGACTAAACCAAAAAAGATGGATATAATCTATGTATACTGTTTTGTAGGTATTGATAATTACTACAAACCTCTAGTACATTACTTTAATCTACCACCGATAGTTTTCACACCGCATGAAAAATAATCATTGCTTCGATTATTGTGACTAAACCAAAAAAGATGGATATAATCTATGTATACTGTTTTGTAGGTATTGATAAGTACTACAAACCCCTGGTACATTACTTTACTCTACCACCAATAGTTTTCACACCACATGAAAAATAATCATTGCTTCGATTATTGTGACTAAACCAAAAAAGATGGATATAATCTATGTATACTGTTTTGTAGGTATTGATAAGTACTACAAACCCCTAGTACATTACTTTACTCTACCACCAAGAGTTTTCACACCGCATGAAAAATAATCACTGCTTCGATTATTTTGACTAAACCAAAAAAGATGGATATAATCTATGTATACTGTTTTGTAGGCATTGATAATTACTACAAACCCCTAGTACATTACTTTATTCTACCACCAATACTTTTCACAGCGCATGCATATAATGTCTGTTTCGATTATTGTGACTAAACCAAAATAGATGGATAAAATTTCCGTGGACTATTTTGTAGATATTGATAAGTACTACAAACCCCTAGTACATTATATTATTCTACCATCAATGGATTTCACAGCGCACGCAAATTTATGAATATGGTAATTATATTATGTGACACCTTGGTTCACAATATTGCAGTTTTCTTGCCGATCCCTATTTTTTTTCGAAATCTCATATAGCCTATGTCACTCACACTGAATTAAGCTATCCACATGTGAAAGAATTTTTACAATCGGTCCAGTAGTTTCGGAGCCTATTCGTTACAAACAAAAAAACAAAAAATCAAAAAAACAAAGTTTCTCTCTTTATAATATTAGTATAGATTTAAGTTAGTATAGTTGTGTATTGTGTGTAAATGTGTTGTGTGTGTTGTGTTGTGTAAATAGTTTAAATTATATGTTGATGAATAACTTGCATCGTAAAGATAATTAGTAATATGTTGAAGTATTGTTTCAGAGTTCTTGCCCACAATGGCGAGATAAATACGTTGCGCGGTAACGTTAACTTGATGAAGGCTCGCGAGGGTGTCATGAAGAGCGAGCTGTTTGGTGACGGTATGAACATATTTACTAAAATACCTTAAAAATGTCCTGAAAAAGGTGAACTCACATCTATCCGAGCTGAACGCGCCGAGCGAAACGAATTTTAGAATTCTTTATATGAAATCCCATTAAACCTTGTACACCAATACCAACTGTTGTTTTACTGGCAGTAAAAAAATTAAGCTTCTTGTGCGCTCTTCTTATAGTCTTCTTATATCTCTGAATGTATTATACCTATAGATTACTGAATCTACATAAAAATAACAAATTAATTATAAAAATTACACACACACGTCAATAACTCAGTGAGTTATAAAAGTAAATTTGTTGTAAGTTGAAAAAGTAATTGTGTATTTTTAAGGGTTTGACCTTGACACCTTCTCAAGTGCGGTTTACAAAAAGCTTGTCAATTCCATAATAATGATAGCAAACTCCGCCGTACATCTGATCGGTGCAGAACAAGCCTGACATTTGCCTCGAATTTTACCACTATGCCAATCTCGTCTCACCGCATCAGAACTATAGTCCCAAAGGTTCCATGTGCTTCAGTGTTAATAAATGTTGTGTACATCCGCAGAATTAAAACGTCTCTACCCAGTGGTAGAGCCGAACCTCTCGGACTCTGGCTCGGCGGACTGCGTGCTAGAGTTCCTCCTACATTGTGGACAGAGATCTCTGCCCGAAGCCGTGATGACGATGGTCCCTGAAGCTTGGCAGAACGATATCACCATGCCTAAGGCTAAGAGAGACTATTACCAATGGGCTTCTTCCGCTATGGAGCCGTGGGACGGACCCGCCTTGATCTCTTTCACTGACGGACGATATATTGGTAAGATTCAATATTCTTGTATCTTAAGGCCCACTTGAACTTAAACTTAGGGTTAAATAAATGTTTAGTTTTTTAACTCAGGAGTAATGAAAGTCTTCGGGCTGATTGATAATAAACCGATTGGGTTGTGGACGAAATAGAGAATAATAGTAGATTAGTAGCCAAGGGCTGTAAGGCATCAATTGCAGCCCGAGATATTTAGGCGCACGAGCGCAGCGAGGGCGCCTATACTTCGAGGGTGCAATTGATGCTTACACCCGAGCTAACTACTCTGCTTTACATCTCGATTGTGAGGTAAGTAGAAAAACACCGGCATTACAAGAATAAAACATTTTAAAGTAAAAGTTTTCTATTCCCGCCTTTTTTCATCTCTTTTTTAAATTATTTTTTTCAAGAACGAAATTGAGCTTCGTAGTTCGATATTTAAAATTGATGACTATTATACTCATACAAATACAAGGAATAGCGAAGCGACC
Source organism: Hemistola chrysoprasaria (assembly GCA_947063395.1). Lineage (NCBI taxonomy): Eukaryota > Metazoa > Arthropoda > Insecta > Lepidoptera > Geometridae > Hemistola > Hemistola chrysoprasaria. The sequence continues at coordinate 15,008,089 of OX346714.1, forward strand.
TCTTTTGTCATTGGCCTGAATGCATGATGTCTATTGCCAGTATGATGGTTAGATGTACGCAAACTTTTTGAAAGAGTGAAGTTTTTTTTTAAATTACTTACCGCCCTAGGGCTTTTCTAGCTACATTATTACCCTAGAGCGCTAATTGGTCACTTACAAGCCCCATTTGGGGGTAATAAGGACCTACTTACCGAATATGAGAGATGTAAATCTCTCATACTGGCAATAGACATCATGCATTCAGGCCAATGACAAAAGAGGTCGCTTCGCTATTCCTTGTCTTCGTATGAGTATAATAGTCATCAATTTTAAATATCGAACTACGAAGCTCAATTTCGTTCTTGAAAAAAATAAATTAAAAAAGAGATGAAAAAAGGCGGGAATAGAAAACTTTTACTTTAAAATGTTTTATTCTTGTAAAGCCGGTGTTTTTCTACTTACCTCACAATCGAGATGTAAAGCAGAGTAGTTAGCTCGGGTGTAAGCATCAATTGCACCCTCGAAGTATAGGCGCCCTCGCTGCGCTCGTGCGCCTAATTATCTCGGGCTGCAATTGATGCCTTACAGCCCTTGGCTACTAATCTACTATTAATGGTTTTAGCATAAAATCTATGCTGTAAGGATCCGTAAATAATACCCAATTTAAATGTTAAGATATTTAATAATGTACATAATCTTCTGCAATCGGTCATTTTTACTGAAAAGCTAGCTTTTACGTTTAATTTCTATTATACAACATCTTAAGTGATGTGCCGCTTAAAATTCACAATAAGTATTCTAAAAACTTTAAAATGAATTTTACGAATCGACATTTGTAATGACAGTATTAATTTTTACATATTAAATAGGCAACTGACTAGATTATTACTTGCAAGTACTATGAAAGTGATGTCTTTACTCGTTACTTGCACTTATAGGATATTTTATAAGCGATGAAATGAATAATTTTAATTTCTCATAATTGTAGTGAAAAGTAGTGTTAACATACATATAGCTCGACACAAAAGAGTAGAAACGGAACTAATTTAAAGTGTATGTGTTGATTAAATTGTTGTTACTCTAGTAAGAGACAGTGGCGCCCCCATTATTTTCTACTCTTTTGTGTCGAACTATACAGTCACGCCTTGTTCCCGGTGGGGTAGGCAGAGACTATTTCCCTCCACTTGCTACGATCCTGACATACAACGAGAGTGTTAACACACGTCGCTAAAACCCAATAACTCTGCCTCGGTGGCGTAGAGGGCGCATGCTCGAATGCCAATCAAGAGGTCCCGGGTTCGATCCCCAGGTCAGGCAGTGTTAAATATTGGATTTTTCCATTAGGAATTATCTCAATAACTGCCTGGAGTCTGGAACTGTGCCCGGTAGATGGCAATAGGCTCGCCCCCTATTACATGGGACCAATAACATACTGGCGAAATGTGGGTGTATCTACTGTGGGACTGAGTCCTGGGTACACCTCTGCCTACCCCTTCGGGAAAAAGGCGTGAATGTATGTATGTATGAATGTATGTATGCTACGATCCTGACATACAACGAGAGTGTTAACACACGTCGCTAAAACCCAATATACCTCTGTTTCTTATATTTCCTCTCTCGTTAAAGCTCGAGAGTACCTACCTCGTATACAATGGGCCTCTTTAGGCCCATTTTTAACAATCTACTATTGTTGGTATAGTAAATGTTTAGGTACACATCATTAATTTATAGGAAGGGTTCACAAATTAGTCCACTAGCCTGCTGTTTATAATTTCAGGAGCGGTATTGGACAGGAACGGCCTCCGTCCGTCTCGTTTCTACGTGACGAGCGACAATATTCTCGTGATGGCTTCAGAAGTGGGCGTCTACGATGTTGACCCTAACAAAGTTATATTAAAGGTAACTCATTAAAGCATTCCGCAATTTAATCCACTGAAAATTACACTCTGACTATGACGTGAAAAAGTGTAATTTTTAATGCTTTGAAAAGACACCTTTTCAAGTGGAAGTTAATTAAAAGCTTGTCAATTCCATAATAATAATTCAAACGAGATTAGCAAACTCCGCCGTACATCTGATCGGTGCAGAACAAGCGTGACATTTGCCTCGAATTTTACCACTATGGTAATAATCTCGCCTCATCAGAACTCCATTCCATGTGCTTCATAGTGATAATAAATGTTGTGTACATCCGCAGAGTTAAAACGTCTCTACCCAGTGGTAGAGCCGGAGGCGTAGTAGTCCAAAGAGCTACTGCCGATTATTAGGTCCCAGATTCGATCACCAGGTCAGACAAAAAGTTTTATTCCATTTTCTGTACAAAACTGTATCGTTACAGAGCCGCCTGAAGCCGGGCCGCATGTTGTTAGTGGACACAGTGAACCATAAGATCATCCAGGACGTCGAGCTCAAGATGGAGATCGCTCGCAGCCGACCGCACTCCGACTGGCTGCAGGAACAGGTACTATTTCAATATTGGTCTCCACAGACTATTCGACCTTCGGACCTATTGTCGAGCCTGGAGAGCGAGCATTGAATTGAACGTTTCCTAAGTAGTCGCACTCTTTCATCAAATGTACTTAATAGTGCAATAGAAAGGGACGACACGCTGCAATCGACTTTGCATTCAAATCGACATGCAGTCGTATCTTATTCCAATCTTGGAGCAATTATGGCGGAGCAGAGTGATACATACAATCACGCCCTTCTCCCGAAGGGCTAGGCAGAGGACTCCACTCTGTACCATAGTAGAGGACTCAGTCCCATAGTAGGTGCATCCACATTTCGCTAGTATGTTAGTTAATTACATGTAATAGGCCTTTCTATAGTTATAACATCGGGTCCCGCGCTCCCTTTAGTTTCAAATTCCATTCATTGTTATCGTAAGCTATTTGAAGTCAAAAGATTACTAGCCGAAATAAAAAAGTTCTTGATGTAGTAAACTCTTTATTCTAGTGTTGCGACTAAAGAGTTTAGAACCTTTGCACAATTTTTTTACGACGCTGATGACGCACGTTAATCGTTCGCACGCGAAAAACTGTAGGCACCTACTGCTGGACTGCGTTTCAATCGCGTATAACGCGCTGCATCTGCACGACTTCGGAAATAGTAAAATACGCCGTATGCAAAGGCTCTTAGTTTGTGAACCCATTAAAGATAAAGAGCTAAATTATATAACACAATGTAATGTGAAAATTATTAAAGTTTATTATTTTGTTTGTTTCTATGCTGCGTTTCGGATTAAAAATGTATTGATTGTTCAATCAGATGGTGAGTTTGTTGTCAAAAATATTGGTCGCCTAAACTAATAGTATAAAAACTCTACATGTTAATATGTCTGTTCACTTTGACAAAATGAAAAATTACTTGTATCGCAATTTTGTCCGCTGACCGGTAATCTTATGTACATACCAAATGCCAGTCCAATCGATTTAATACTTTTAGCGTAAAAAAGGAAACAAATACAACAAAAAGTCCAACATTTGGTTATCCACTACATGACATAGGCCTTCACCGTAGACTTCTTTCTGGTCCGGTTAAGCGGCTGGTATTCAGCGTGCTCCAGCGGTCTATTAGATCATCTGTCCACCTTATGTGTATAACCATTGAACTACGCCAACCTGCCTGCCATGCGTGGGAAGCATTTGTCCAGCAGTGGACTTCCAACGGCTAAGATGATGATAATGATATATGTTTTACTGTCGTAGATAACAATGGAAGACATCCACAAATCAGTATCACCGGCCGGCAGCCGGACTATAGTAACGAACGGGGTCGCGGTACACAACGGGTCCACTATAACAGGCCTCGCTGACAAGAGGCTCGGACTCTTCGGTTATACCATTGAGTCTATTAATATGCTGCTACTGCCTATGATTCAGAACAAGTATGTTAAAAAATTGTATTCAAAAATGTAGTGAAAATATCAGTATAGATATATACCATTAAGTATATATCTTCACCTTTAAGTATATATCTTCACCTTTAAGTATATATCTTCACCTTTAAGTATATATCTTCACCTTTAAGTATATAATCTTCACCTTTGAGTATGTACTGCTGAACTACACGAACACCTGGGAGTCAAAACTGTCAACGAGGAAATTAAGAACATTGTAGAAACATACAGGATGCGACTAGCTAAACATCCCAATCAGCTGCGGTGCAACTGTTCCAGCCAAATCCCAACAAGCGCCTCTAGAGGCATAATAATATCCTAAAGCGAAATTTATAAAATTAGCCATAAATACTGGAATGACACATGCTCACTGAAACATGGCATATCAAATCATAGCCCGACAACACATTTGATTATAGCCTAAAGGCTGATTGCAAATAAAAATGGAACACACCTAACAAGTTTTATATTTCAGGAAAGAAGCCCTAGGCAGTATGGGTAACGACGCCCCGCTAGCTTGTCTCTCGCAGTTCCAGCCCTTACCGTATGAATACTTCAAGCAACTGTTCGCACAAGTCACCAACCCGCCTATTGATCCCTTCAGGTAAACCTTTCTCACATTGAAACGGGTCTTAACGCGTATGACATTAATATCTATATCTATACTATTATATAAAAAGAGAAAGTGATTCACCGACTGACTCATCAACGCAGGGCCAGAACTACAGAACCGTACAGAAGAGTACAGCCAGAACTACTGAAAGTAATAAGAACAGATTTTTCAAAGTTCCACCCCTAATTGTGTTATTATATAAGGGTTGAAAATTTGTATGAAAGAAAATCTTTTTTTGCCGATTTATTTGATTTGTACAAGAATCCTCCTTTTAATAAATAAAAACACACGTGTTTCAGGGTTTCTTGAAAAACAACCCTAAGCGCGTAATATAGCGGTTAAAAATTGTATGATAAAGGTTTTAGCCAAGATAAATCCCTAAATAATTACAAATAAGTATAGAAAATATCTTAAAATGTCCCACAGGGAACGAAGTCCCACAGGGCCTCTAGTGTACAATATTTCTGTACCAAATGCCACCCCTACTTTTCCCATCATACCCTTTGTATGTGGGTGCATTTTTATTTTTAAATTTCAGAGAGAAGATCGTGATGTCCCTTCTCTGTCCGATCGGTCCAGCGCCGAACATATTACAACCGAGCGCGGAGTTCGTTCATCGCATATTCCTACCGCAACCCATACTGTCGCTCCCGGATTTGGATGCTTTGAAACGAACTAACCATCGAGGCTGGAAGGTAAATATTGAAGATTCACACATTCGGCAGAGTCGCCATTGTTAACCATCACTCATCTGTACAGCACTTCGCCACGCTACCTCTGGAATCGTCGAAAACTGATTGAATAGGAATCATTTAATTATCACCACAGCTTAGTATAAAAAATATGGTCATTTCTGAGGTAACAGTTTCAATGGTTTAGATAAGATTTATTTATTGCCAATATAGTTTTTACACAGAGAAATATTCTACATTAATGTTCATATCAATTATCAGCGAGACCCAAACTAAGCTAAATCGATAGTATGGCATTTAGACTTACTACCTGTGCCCCGGGGTTTCACCCGCGTAGTCTTCATTCTCGTGGAAATATCGGTATAAAAAGTATTGATCTGTGTTTTCCAAGGTTTAAACTATCTACATAGAATGTTCTTGAATATATGGATTGACGACTCGGATGAGTAAATTGGTATCCTGCATTAATTTAAAGAAAAAGGGGAGATGAGATCCGGCTTTTCGAAAATGGAAAGCTCAAATTAGGTCCCATTAGGTATACGTACATCAGTAAAGTTAATTTTGTTGTCTTTCTATCTTTGTTTTTTAAAATTTTACATGCCAGTTGTTGAGTAAGCGCCGAGAGAACGTGCCCCTATCTCCCCTCTTCTTCACTCCACTTCCTGTGACTTCAATAATGCTGCAACGACTTCGCTACCTCGACCTGATGCTGCGGCATCAAGTTCTCGGTCTGTACACACCAGTAGAACATGGGTTAACAATACCGTCCGTTTCAGACCAAAGTGATCGACTGCACATTCCCAGTGGAAGCGGGTCCGATGGCGGTGGAAGCCGCGTTGACAACTATAGCGCAAGCATCGGTCGCGGCCGCCCGCGACGGGTACAAGCTGCTGGTGCTGTCGGACCGGCGCGCCGGGGCCCGCCGCGTGCCCGTCTCTTCTCTACTGGCGTTAGGTACCGACTGGAACCTTATATCAATTATAAAGGGAGTTTTGGGGGGAAGCCGAAGAGTACAGTTTGGCCCCGTATCTTTCCTATTTTTATGATAGTGGTGACAAGACCAGCAAATCAGGTGCCTGATGGTAAGCATCATGATTGCCCATATCAGACACAGTGTTTTAAAATTCAAAATTCTGCGCGACTCCGCACTGCGCCTGTCACCCTGAGATATGAGTTGTTGAATCTCATCATGCCCAGTAATTTCGCTGGTAACATTGTCCTTCATACCGGAACACAGTAATGTTTGCACATTACTGCTTGGCGGATGAATAACTGGCAAAGGTGTGGTACTTCCCCAGGTGGCCCCCTGCAAGAGGCCTACCACTACAAAAAGCCTATCTTCTCTAAGCAGGCTATAAATACAAAACTTGACACTGGCAATACATTCGTGTGGGTCCATAAAAGAAGACAAATAGAAGTTAAATAATAAGCCTTTATTGGTACCACAATAATACAGAAAATAACAAAAAGGAAACTTAAAAAGGGTTTTATTTTGTACAAAAAAATACATTAACAATAATTATCCAGTGAAATTGCGCGTGGGCTGGCCATCGCTGGCCATCAGTCACGCAACCACGATCCCACTTCGCCTTTAACAATACACTAATGAAATGGTTTCCGACCAGGCGCTGTTCACCATCACCTGATCGAGACCCGTCAGCGTATGAAGATAGGCCTCATTGTGGAAACTGCCGAGGCGAGGGAGGTTCATCATATGTGTGTACTACTAGGTAAGTTTTACATTAAGTCTTAAAATAACTCACTGACTGACATGCAACCCCAAGTTCAAACCACTGATTTTGATTTTGATTTTAAGGGTCAAAGTTAATTAAAAAGTGTGTCAAACTTTTGATATGAAACTTCCCCCAAAACATTTTAAACATTTCAATTTTTATAGCAACTCTCCACAAATAAAACAATGAAATATGTGTATATAGTATGAGCATTTTAAGATGCGACGTGAACTGGGCCTTAAATTGTCAACTTAAATAAGATAATAGATCATATTGGTGGACTTGTAGAAACCATGGCTACCTGATACTGATATATACTAGATATTACTAGCTGTCCCCCGCGGTTTCGCCCGCGTTGTCTTCGTTGCCATGGGAATATCATAATAATAATTACCCTACACCCTATTTGTTATTCCAGGGTCTAAACTATCTACATACTGAATTTCAGCCAGCAAGAGTAACAAACATCCATCCATTGTCACAAACTTTCGCATTTATAATAGTAGGATATTAGTAGGACTAGTAAGAAGTGCCGTGGAGTTACTGGCTTTAGAATAGTGCTCCACCGTCTCTTCCCGTGGTTCCCGTAAGAACCGGCTAAGGGTTAACAGATCCAGAGGAGGCAGCAGCGACCTCTGCAACAAACCATCGAACTGCGCTCGACAACCCGCACAACAAGCGTGCCGAGTATTGGCAAAACCCCCCTTTACGGGGAGGCTTATGTTCAGTAGTGGATTACCGGCTGAGATGATGATGATGAGTAAGAAGTAGGATGGGTTGGCCATACAACTCTTAATGAATTTATTCATGTAGTGTAATTAATATGATTACCAATTACAAGTACGGGTGGTACTTACTACTACAAAGACAAACAACACAAATCAAATGTTATTTAACTTCCAGGATACGGTGCGGACGCGATATGTCCCTACCTAGCATTCGAGCTGGCATTCTCATTGCGTGCCGACAACATTCTCGATCCAAACATAACAGACGATCAAATATACGAATCGTACCAAAAAGCCATAGAAACCGGCCTAGCAAAAGTTATGGCGAAAATGGGCATAAGCACCTTACAGTCGTACAAAAGCGCCCAGATATTCGAAGCTGTGGGGTTGAGTGAAGAAGTTGTTGAGAAATGCTTTAAAGGCACACAGTCGAGGATCGGGGGAGTTCACTTTGAGATTCTCTCTAGGGAGATATTTGATAGACACGCTATGACTTATGGGGAGCGATCTGATACCCTCGTATTGAGGTAAGTTACTAGTTTTATATGCTATTATTATAACACTAGCTAGAAAATCCAGATTCGCTCAGAGTTATGCGGTAGATGTGTATAATTTTAGACTTGCTGAGCATTCCGAAACATATTTTTTGCCAGAAACGGGATTTCATCTCGTTAATAAGAGTTGCATCGAGTCGTGGTCACGAGTAGACTCTACTCATACCACGGCCGATGCAACTTATAACATAGTTGTATCACTGCAGCCGTACTAATTTTGTATAAATAATATTCATTTATTGCAAGATTTGACCCGAACATACATTATTAAATTACATTAAAAGTTAAAATGTACATACATACATAGTCACGCCTTGTTTTCGTTGTTTAGTTAAAATGTAAATAATAGTAGATTAGTAGCCAAGGGCTGTAAGGCATCAATTGCAGCCCGAGATATTTAGGCGCACGAGCGCAGCGAGGGCGCCTATACTTCGAGGGTGCAATTGATGCTTACACCCGAGCTAACTACTCTGCTTTACATCTCGATTGTGAGGTAAGTAGAAAAACACCGGCATTACAAGAATAAAACATTTTATTAGTTAAAATTTATAGTGAAATGAGAACAATTTTCAAATTTTAAGGACAGGTGTTTTTTGGGTATGTTAATAGTTTGAGCTTCGTAGTTCGATATTTAAAATTGATGACTATTATACTCATACGAAGACAAGGAATAGCGAAGCGACCTCTTTTGTCATTGGCCTGAATGCATGATGTCTATTGCCAGTATGATGGTTAGATGTACGCAAACTTTTTGAAAGAGTGAAGTTTTTTTTTAATTACTTACCGCCCTAGGGCTTTTCTAGCTACATTATTACCCTAGAGCGCTAATTGGTCACTTACAAGCCCCATTTGGGGGTAATAAGGACCTACTTACCGAATATGAGAGATGTAAATGTATTTTACGGTAAGTAGGTCCTTATTACCCCCAAATGGGGCTTGTAAGTGACCAATTAGCGCTCTAGGGTAATAATGTAGCTAGAAAAGCCCTAGGGCGGTAAGTAATTAAAAATAAACTTCACTCTTTCAAAAAGTTTGCGTACATCTAATCATCATACTGGCAATAGACATCATGCATTCAGGCCAATGACAAAAGAGGTCGCTTCGCTATTCCTTGTCTTCGTATGAGTCTTCGTATAATAGTCATCAATTTTAAATATCGAACTACGAAGCTCAATTTCGTTCTTGAAAAAAATAATTTAAAAAAGAGATGAAAAAAGGCGGGAATAGAAAACTTTTACTTTAAAATGTTTTATTCTTGTAATGCCGGTGTTTTTCTACTTACCTCACAATCGAGATGTAAAGCAGAGTAGTTAGCTCGGGTGTAAGCATCAATTGCACCCTCGAAGTATAGGCGCCCTCGCTGCGCTCGTGCGCCTAAATATCTCGGGCTGCAATTGATGCCTTACAGCCCTTGGCTACTAATCTACTATTATTATTGATTTATTGTACCTAATACTGTTATAAGGTGTTTATTTTTCTGTTAAATAAGTAATTTTAGTTATTGTAACATTTTATATTTGCACTCCACCCAATTCCTGTAACATTTTCTCTAGTTTTAGGATAACTGGTAGAAAATGCTACACTAGCATTAGGTTAGTCCTAGCGTTGTGCTGAATTATAAATAAATATAATAGGAACCCGGGTAACTACCACTGGCGCGCGGGAGGAGAGAAGCACATCAACGACCCCATGTCCATCGCCAACCTGCAGGAAGCTGCCGCCAACAGGAGCCACTCCGCTTACGATCGATTCAGGTTAGTTACATACTTACATAGCGCAGAGGATTACCTACTTGAAGTGGCGATGGGCAGGGCACGAACAATGAGTGCCCGATGGGGCTGTAAAGTTCTCGAATGGAGACCACGGACCGGCAAGCGCAGCGTTGGACATCCCACAAGATGGACAAACGATCTAATAAAGACTGCAGGGAATGCCTATGTCCAGCAGTAGGAGGTCCCTACGGCTAAGATGATGATACCGAGGTTTAGTCTAATTCTTTAAAAAGTTTAGCGTAAAGACATAACCAACAAACTTTTGGTTCAGTTGTAGAATTACGTAAAACCAAAATAGGTCTACCGTTGCCCAGCTAATCGATTCATGCCGTGCTGCGCAAGTAGGTTTGCAAAACTTGAACTATCTATATCCATCTTAAGAAATCTACTTTAAATTTATTATAGATGTAGTGGTCGCAAGTTCTGCTGAGCTAGAAAGTTTAAGTTCAATTCCAAAGTCATATTGCATTTTCTGTTACGAATTTTCTCAGTAACAACCTGGGTCATAGATTTTTGTCCAGTTGATTGAAATAGGCTCGCCCCCTATTACATACAACCTTGGCAATACCATTGCTATTTCATAAAACAACATAACATACATTTCACGCCTTTTTCCCGAAGGGGTAGGCAGTGTACCCAGGACTCAGTGCCATAGTAGATACACCCACATTTCGCCAGTATGTTATTGGTCCCATGTAATAGATGGATGGCAATAGGTAGATGGCAATAGGGGGCGAGCCTATTGCCATCTACCTATTGCCATCTTTGTAGTGGTAGGCCTCTTTGCAGGAGGCCGCCTGGGGAAGTACCACACCTTTGCCAGTTATTCATCCGCCAAGCAGTAATGTGCAAACATTACTGTGTTCCGGTATGAAGGGCAATGTTACCAGCGAAATTACTGGGCATGATGAGATTCAACGACTCATATCTCAGGGTGACACAGCAGGCACAGTGCAGTGCCGCGTAGAATTTTGAATTATAAAACACTGGGAGGCACTGTGTCTGATATGGGCAATCATGATGCTTACCATCAGGCACCTGATTTGCTCGTCTTGTCACTGACTATCATAAAAAAAAAAAAAAACTACCGGGCACAGTTCCAGACTCCAGGCAGTATTTCATAACTGGCTAAACACACAAATGAATCATTGCAGTAAATATTTCTTTAAACACATTTATATAACAACGTTTAGTGGAAGCGCATGTGTTAGAGTGAACGATCTCTACACCTCTGCCTAATCCTTTGGGGAAACAAAGCGTGATGTTATGTTATGTAAAGTTAACAGCACAGTTTGTGAGCAGGGAAAGTGCATTAGAATCGATCCGCGCGTGCACTCTCCGCGGGCAGTTGGAGCTGGTGCGGCTGGACGAGCCGATACCTATCGATGAAGTCGAAACTGCCGCCGAAATTGTCAAAAGATTCGCTACAGGTCAGTTTGTATCCAGACTATCATTTACTACCCGCGACCTTATCCGTGGAATTTAAACGTTTTAATTTTACGTACGAAATCCTAATCATTATTCATTAAAATAGGTTGAGTAACTTCTTTTAACATCAGCTATCAGCTAGTTAAAATTTGATTGAAAACGGACCGGCCAATTCGAAGATTAGGGCCAACAATCAAACAGACAAGTAAAATTAATAAATCTACAGGTATAATATGTAGTTTAATATTACAAACATACCCTCAAATTGTATTTATATAAATTGCGTTAATTTCGAAGCGAATTGTTTTCTATGTTAACGATACATTTGCACGTCCAATTTGGCATAATTAATAGTTATGTTGAAATTACTCTGTGTGATTTGTTGACGCGCGACAGCTCACAAGTATTTGTACATACGAATTTAACTTATCCAAATAGCCAAAGCCTCGTTGGCACAGATGGTAGTAACTCTGCTTTCTGTGCCGCAGGGCCCGGGTTCGATCCCCGGCCAGGTCAAATGTCTGTGTGCATGAACATGTCTGTTTGATCTGTGTCTGGGTGTTATAAGCTTATATAAGTAAGTATACAGGCTTCTAGCCTAGTTTGGGACCAGATGACCGTGTGTGGAAGTTGTCTCATATTATTATTATTATTTACATTAGAGTTAGTCGTAAGTTTAGTTTTTGGAGAAAATTATTGCTTTGCACCTTTCTTTAAAAAATGACAATAGATTTAGACTCGCCTACATATTACAGGTGCGATGTCGTTCGGGTCGATATCGCTGGAAGCTCACACGACGCTGGCTATAGCCATGAACCGGATCGGAGGCAAGTCCAACACGGGCGAGGGAGGGGAAAACGCTGACAGATACCTCAACCAGGTTCGTATTATAACATCATTCAGTACTCTGCTCGGTTAAAAATTTTTAGGTATACCCTACTTACGAGAAAAACTCGTATAGAGCTGGTCGGCGGTGAATTCCCTCGCGTTTTCATCGTCTCTAAAGACATATTATGAGCCTCTTAGCTGTGCCCCGCGGTTTCATCCTCTTAGACGTCCCGTGGGAATATTGCGATAAAAAGTAATCTATGTGTTATACCAGGGTTTAAACTATCTACATACCGAATTTCAACTGGATCGGTTTAGAAATGTTGGCGTGAAACCGTAACAAACATCTATCCATCCATCCTTACAAACTTTTAAAAAGGAAGTGGGTAATAATATAAAAATATCTTACTACTTGTGTAAGAACAGCGGCTTTGCTTGCTCGTAATTATGAAATATGAGAGTTTTATACTAAAGCTTTGACGCCTTTTTTGTCCCTTAGAATGTGGATTTTCAATCCTTTCTTAGCACACGTCCAACCAATGAAAACAACTTACATTCCAAGTTTCAAGTCTCTAGGTTCATTGATTTGGGCTCCGCATTGCATGTCAGTCAGTGAGTAATTTAGGATGTCATAAGATATAGTGATAATATTATTAGAATAATAATGAATAAATCTTAATTGACATAAAAATGTTACATCCACTTAAAAGTATCAATAGATTCCCGAACTAGTTAGAAACTGTGTGTCAGGAGCCATGGCTTCTCCATTACATCTTACTAACTATTTATGTCAACGGAATATGACTAACATTAAAAATTATTAATTATTAAATTTTATTAGTAGTAATTATTACCATCCTACTTTGATTTTTTTTTTCATTTGATATGTAAAACATATAAAAACACCATTTTGATATTGTACTATTAAACTAAGTAGGTTTCAGTCGGTACTCATAATCGGTCAGTAGTAACTGTGCTACACAGTGACATACGATCGATTGGATTGCGACTGAAGCAAACGGAATCATTTTTTTTTATTTGCAGGAATATATGTACAAACAGGTCTTAAATTAATTTTAATTAGCCCAATACATTCTACCTTCTTGAGGCGTGCAAATGTTGAGTGGGTAGTTGTTATTGCGTAGGATCCAGAGTTCAGCAAGCGTTCAGCGATAAAGCAAGTGGCGTCGGGTCGGTTCGGAGTGACGGCGTCCTACCTGGCGCACGCCGACGATCTGCAGATCAAGATGGCGCAGGGGGCCAAGCCGGGGGAGGGGGGGGAACTGCCCGGTGACTATACACTATACATACATACACGTTACATACACTTTTATCTTGGCGACTCTGAACGAAGGCTTTGTAGTGGTCTTTTGTAGGGGCCATCTGGGGAAGTATCACACCTTTGTTTCGGTCTGAAGGGCAATGTTACCAGCGAAATTACTGTCTGATATGGGCAATCATGATGCTTACCATCAGGCACATGATTTGCTCGTCTTGTCACTCACTATCACAAAAAAAAACAAATCCAGACTGCTATTCATATAATATATGACCCACATAGGGTTTGGGTTTAGGTTTTCTTATACATGTTACTAGCTGTGCCCTGCGGTTTCACATGTGTTATTTCAAGGTCTAAACTATCTACATACCGAAATTCAGTCCTATTGATTCAGTGGTTCTGGCGTGAAGGAGTAACAAACATGCATCCATCCATCCTCACAAACTTTCGCATTTAAAATATGTAACATAATGAATAACGATTAAGCTGAAAGCTTAATCGATACGTGGACGTCACACACTGCGCGATTTTTCTCGTTCATTTCTGTCGCACACGTGCAAACTTTGGAATGATCTCCTACTGCGGTCTTCCCGTTGAGCTACAACATGGGGCTCTTCAAAAGGAGAAGAGTGTTGAAGGGTCGGCAACATACTGGCAACCCCTGGTGGCTTACCAACGGTCCGTCTGCTTGTTTTCCACTTATGGCGTAAAATATTACAAATTCTAATACATTCTTCTCTCTTAGGCTACAAAGTAACGTCAGACATAGCGAAGACCCGTTGTTCAGTGGCCGGCGTAGGGTTGATCTCTCCGCCGCCGCACCACGACATCTACTCCATAGAGGACTTGGCCGAGCTCATCTATGATCTCAAGTGTGCCAACCCTAGAGCTAGGATCTCCGTTAAACTAGTCTCGGAGGTCGGTGTGGGGGTTGTTGCTTCGGGAGTTGCTAAGGTGAGTTAGTACGTCTCATATAAATTCAAATAAAAAATCAAATTAATTACTTTTTTGTAGTTTGTTTCCTAAGTGCGCCCAATTTTCAATGCGTACAATTTTTATAGGAAGGATAGAGAGAACAGATAGAGAGATGCGCGATAGAAAGAGAGACAGCTTGAATGTTAATATAACGATAATTTTAGGCGCTGTGCGACCTCAATTGAACTTTATTGCGTTGGAGCTAAAGTCGCTATTTATTCAAATGATTTTGAGGAGTGTCCCTTTAGTATTCTGTGACGTTACGCACACGGTCAGCTGGTCGTGTTAATGATGACGAATATGTAAGGTATAACGTCAGTGATAAAGTTATTCGAAAATAGCCATTGTACGGATTATTGACTATTCTAAACCAGTTACTGTTGTTAGCATACCTTTGAATCATGAACATAATTCAAAACTTTCTAAACTTAAATCAAACCTTATGGTTAATGAATCTACGAGCCCTTGACCACGTGGCGTTATTATTATCGTAGATGCAGCGCGTACACACGAGATTCAAACCGCAATTGCAACGCAGTCCAGTACTTTTTACATACATACATACATACAGTCACGCCTTGTTCCCGTTGGGGTAGGCAGAGACTATTTCTTTCCACTTGTTACGATCCTGACATACAACTTTCGCTTCTTCCACTTTCATCACATTCTTCATGCATGCTCGTCGGTTGTAGGTACTTTTGACCTGGCCTTTCCTTAAGATAACATCAACTTGTTCATGAAAGGTACGCCTAGGTCGACTCCTACCGACTTGACCATTCACACTAGCCTTATAAATCTCCTTTGTTAATCTCCTTTCGTCCATCCTCTCTACATGTCCGAACCATCTAAGCAATCCTTTCTCTATCTTTGTCACTACATCTTCTAACACGCCACAGCGTTCCCTTATCACACTGTTCCTCACTTTGTCCATCAAGGTCACTCCAGTCATACTTCTCAAACTTCTCATTTCCACAGCATTAATCTTACTTTCATGCTTCTTCTGCCAGACCCAACATTCACTACCATACGTAAGTGTGGGAATAAGCACCCCTCTATGCACAGCCAGTCGTGCCTTTTTAGACACTTTCTGGCTGTTCATAAAAGTATGCAACGCCCCGTTCCCTGATTTCCTGCCACAACTCTCCTTTCAATGTCACACTTTTTACAAATCTTCGATGTCGATAATGCGCTTTCGTGGTATGCGACGATGAAAAACGCCATGTGTAACGGCTTTATCATGCGTTCGGAAAGATACCTCTACATAAAGAACGCATAAGAAACTTGTCGGAAAATATTTTTTGAACTTCCACATTGAGTACATAAATTCTTATTATATAATTAGTTAATTTATTTGTCTTAAATCGAAATTAATATTTAAATTAAAATAAACAAAGTTAAAATATAATAATATAACAATATTGACAATAATAAAAATGCAATATTTAATTAGGTTAAATTTGTTCGATATTTGTTTGACTGCCTCGGTGGTGTAGAGGGCGCATGCTCGACTGCCAATCAAGAGGTCCCGGGTTCGACTCCTAGGTCAGGCAGTGTTAAATATATTGGATTTTTCCATTAGGAATTATCTCAATAACTGCCTGGAGTCTGGAACTGTGCCCGGTAGATGGCAATAGGCTCGCCCCCTATTACATGGGACCAATAACATACTGGCGAAATGTGGGTGTATCTACTATGGGACTGAGTCCTGGGTACACCTCTGCCTACCCCTTCGGGAAAAAGGCGTGAATGTATGTTTATGTTTTGTTTGATAGTAGTAGGATAACTTCTTTGGTTAGAGACCGGACTTTTGACATTTGTAGTTAATGTCAAATCATAATAGTCACTTAAGTGATAGTCACCGCGTTTCACAATAGCACCGCTGGCTTAGAAGGTATAACCACAACCAGTGGCTATAATGGAATGTATATGGTGATGGGCAGGGTAAAGCGGAGCACATAGTGATATCGGGGCACGACGGCGGCACGGGCGCCAGCTCGTGGACCGGCATCAAGAGCGCCGGCCTGCCCTGGGAGCTGGGCGTCGCCGAGACTCATCAGGTTCTGGTCTTGAACGACCTCAGGTCCAGGTGAACGCCATAACCATCCCATACAATTACCATTATAAGGATGTTTATATACCAATCCATCTACTATCGATCGATTGTTTAGATTAAACATTCAGAATGTGAGTTGTCAAACGAACGCGATCCCCTCTGCTGATGTACATGAACTGTTCGTTCATATCTTTTGTGTGTGTTGGTTGTTACGCGCACATTACACGATAGGTTTTGCTGTCAAAATAGTTAAATTAATTAATTAATCCATTTTATTCAAATAGGTCACAATCTGAAAATTGCAGGTCAATGATGTTAAACAGTACCGTCTACCGTGCGTTCGGAGAGAACGCACAAGAAACTTGTAGGGCTTACTTTTTTCAACTGATAGTTTTACAATATTTGGTTACAGTCGTTTGTTTGGAAGGTGCCGCGTGTTTGCTATGCAGAAGTTTCCAGACATATATTTGTCCTCTGACAGGTTCTCCGTCAGTTTTGTCCCAGTCATAGCTATGATTGATTGTTAACCTATCATCTAACGTGATGATTTACGTCATTCAGGATAAAAATAGTCGAACGTCACTCATGATTGATGACACTGATTTGTTCCTAACTAATCGTGTAATGAATGACATCATAGTCGGTCATATTATGAGTCTTTGCAGCATTTTTTTTAATTCGCCGTAGTTTCCCATATTGACCCTTTTATAAACCCAGTATATTTCCATTAGAGTGGTGGTCCAGGCGGACGGTCAGATCCGCACCGGGTTCGATGTGATGGTGGCCGCCTTACTCGGAGCTGACGAGTTCGGATTTAGCACCGCACCACTTATTGCTTTAGGTAACTTGCATTAAATTTTTACGAATAGTATTATGAAAACCTCAAATGTGTCATCTTTTTTAATAACCCATTTCATGCATTGAAATAAAAAAAAGAGGAGATGAGGTTACTGGCTTCTCGAAAATGGCAAGCTCAATTTAAGTCCCATTATGTCCACGTACGTACGAGCGAATAACATTGTCTCGGCCGCACTTAGTCTTAAGTACGTTTTTCTATCTTTGTAGTTCGTTATATTATGTCACTGTGCAAACTTCACACTGAGCAAATTGTACGTGCCAATTGTTGAGTAAGCGCTGGGAGAACGTACCCTATCTCCCCTTTTCTTTATATCAATGACTCCATGGTGTTTATTTATTCTTAGGACAATTTATAAAATCGTAAATAAGTCTTATATTATAAGTAATATATTATATATTATAAATAATTTAATATATTATAAATTGTACTTATGATTTCCCGAAATAAATATTATTATTAATTACTAGCCCTGGCCCGCGGTTTCACCCGCGTAGTCTTCGTTCCCGTGGGAATATAGGGATAAAGAGTACCTTATCTGGTATTCTAGGGCCTAAGCTACCTAGATACCAAACACCAGCACAATCGTTTCAGTAGTTTTGGCTTGAAAGAGTAATAAACATCCATCTGTCCATTCTCACAAACTTTCGCATTCATAATATTAGTAGGAAGTAGGATTAAATATTTAAATTAACTTTCGTCAGGCGTGCTGTGGCAACTGTCTACTACATATGTGAGCGATGGTTCTTTTGCGCCAAGCCTTTCACACATAAAATGCCCAAGGATCGATATAATAGAACGACGATATAATAGCCCAATCCAATAGTAATAAGTAATGTACTATTAGCAAACATAATTCAATTTAATTTAAAAAAATATATAATTATGATCAAATATTAATTTAATAAAAACAAAACAAATTAAAAATAAATTCGTCAGTAATTTGGGCAGAGATTCGACAACAAAAGTATTATGAAAAGATATCGGGTGATGTTCACTCCACAATGGCTGAAGGCAAAGTGAGTTCGAACGCTCGCAACCGCCTGCTTTCATACTGTTCAGCCGTCCTTGCCATATTCTAAATATTGGCAGCTAATTATAACCCGAAAAAAACTTTGAAAATAAGTTGCAACATGCAGTTTCTTTTTGATCCAACATTTTCTATCGTAATTCCCTAATATTTTGCTGAATTTGAGCAATGCCTAGTCTGAATGCTAGATAATAGTTATCATCTATCATATTACTCATACGCGATACGTACGTTTACGGCGCGTATGAATGTATTTCAATCAAAATCAAATCAAAATTTATTTATTTGTAAAAACATGGTTACATTGAAATGATCATCCACAGCTATCAGTATTCATCCGCATGTTTTGCCTAGAAGGCGTACAAATGTCATGGTAAATAATTAAACAACTACACAAAAGATTAAAAATCACATATCATTTCAATAATCCTATTACCAAATAATTAGCAAACAAGAAAGAGAAAAATATTATTTTTATTATTCATGTCCATGCTACTTCATGTCAAAAATTATAATTATTGTTGTTAACGAGTGTAATATGTTGGTGTCAGGTTGCACGATGATGCGCAAGTGTCACCTGAACACGTGTCCGGTGGGGATAGCGACGCAGGACCCGGTGCTGAGGAAAAAGTTCGCCGGGAAACCTGAACACGTCATCAACTACTTGTTCATGTTGGCTGAAGAGGTAACACTTTGTTCAATTCATCACTTTTTTATTGATATTTCAGTGAGAATAAGTTTTGTATATTTTTTTGTATACTTTTACAGTACAGTACAGAGTATTTCAGAGTTACAGAGTATTGACAATATTATCATGGTCGTAGGCAGGGGGGTAGGGGGAGTTTCGGCGGTTCCTCCGAAACGAATCCGATCGTATTCCCTGTCATAGAACAATTTGTACGCAATCTCGCATTGTGGAGATTATATTGACGGACCGAAATAGTCATGGTATTTATTTTTCACTGCGTCTGGTCTGCATCGAGTCCTATCTAAATCCATGATTATCGATAAGCAATATCCGAATTCGGTCAGTCTTCCTAATAACGGGTTCGGATCGGATCGGATTTTATAGTTTGGAATTTTTCGAGCTTCCCCTTACATTCTGAGTTGGCCCTGAAAATCAACTTAAAATAATTACAATATTCAAGTTTAAAAATGAGTGTTATATATGTAGGTCCGTCAACATATGGCCGAAGTAGGCGTCCGCAAGTTCCAGGATCTGATCGGTCGCACCGACCTGCTCAAAGTGAGAGAGAACAACGACAACCCTAAAGCCAGGTTGTTGAACTTGAGCCTTATACTGAAGAACGCTTTGCACATGCGACCTGGGGTTAATATTGTTGGCGGCTCTAAAACTCAGGTGAGTACGAATTACTTTTTACATTTTCTACCGGTGATATAAAAAAGGTACTCAACTTGAGTAACTTACTTGCTAATAGGATTCGCCTCGAAAATTTAATTCCCATACAAAATATATCTACTGACAGCTAATCGGTTGTGTATGAGAAGTAGATTTTTGCAATTCGCAAATGTCGTGGCACCCCAATTATTCTATACAATATTTTGTTGCGCTGTATTTTAGTTTGGTTGTCTATCTCTTGTTTGACTATTTGCCATTGATATAAAAATTGTGTTGTGAAATTCTCTTGTATAAGAAGGTGTAACTTCCAATAATTTAGTTTGTCAATGTATTTATTAATGCAAGAATAATTATCATTTAAATTTCCAATATAATAACCAATTTTGATGTTAAAATTGCCACCCAAATTGAACTATTATGAAGTTGCAATCATCAATGTTATAAACTGGTTTGTAAAAAATACCTCTCCGACTTTTGCAATACGAAATGTTTCAGATCCCTTTTAATTGAACTGTATAAATACGGTTCTAGATAAGTTATCACCTTTCTAACTCAACGAAAAAGACAGTTCCCACGCTAAACCATAACTCTACAGATTTCTTTAGCCATACGTTTCTTATATCAAATAGTACCAATAAAGGCGTCGTTCAGAGCACACTGCTCTTACATTTTTAAACTAAGCGTCCCGGCGTCGCGCACCTGTACTCAACAATTAACAATTAATTCTATAACTTAACGATAAAATCAATGTATGCAGATTCTCCAAACAGTCGAGACTATAACTGGGTCATCTTTTCAACAAAGATCAAAAACTGAACAAAGTGTAAATTACAATGGTTTTGTAGGATTTCCAACTGGAGAAACGTCTAGACAACCAACTAATAGAGCAATGTTCAGGAATATTGGACGGCACTCAGAAGAAAGTTGATATCTCCATGCAAATTACCAACGAAGACCGAACTTTCACCTCCACGCTGTCTTACCATATCGCTATGTAAGTATATCTATATTGTAACTAATAAATAATAAAGCCTTGCAGTTACTCTTGAAAAAGTTCCCAATGTGTTATTTTAAACCTTCAGATATTCGGTTTAATGATATTTATCTAAGTGTACCTACTGGGATTCTGGGAAGTCCTAGGGTCGTTATGACACTCCACTCCATGAAATTGTGGAAATCGCTCCACGAGCCTAAAATTTTATTATAATTTCATTTATTTTAAATACGAGCCAGTACATTTGTTCCACTTAGCTTCTCAGGAAATTGGTTTCCGAATCTGTATCATTATTTTCTTAATGATATGGTCTGTCATACCCATTAATTTAAACTTTCGCGTTTCGAACACATATTTTTTCTGAAACATCAATGTAAGTAGGTAAATAGTTAATGTTAGCGCGTTAAGTCCCGTTTTTGCCGCAAAATATGTAGACTTTTGGAACAAGAATCTTTAGTTTTTAGTTTCGATTTTTAGTGTCAAAAACAAAACCATACCGCCCGCAAAATTGCATGCAAAGAGGAAATGCTATTAGGTATTTTGACACCATTCATATATCGACACATGTTTCGCGTCTACACGACGCATCATCAGGAAATAGACTCTGACTCCGCTGTAAGGGCGACTAATGTTAGTACGACGCCGCTCCTCGAGATGTTACCTCGCTGAACGCTGGAACAAGAGTAAAATATGTGTCAGTATTATGATAATCTTAACAGGAAATATCTAAAATAGAACATGTTTACAGGAAGTACGGCGACCAAGGTCTGCCGGACGACACTCAGATCAACATTTCACTGACGGGCTCGGCCGGACAGAGTTTCTGCGCGTTCCTCTCTAAAGGAATCACTGTTACTTTGGAGGGCGATTCTAATGATTATGTCGGTGAGTTACTCTGTATTCAGAATCCTTACTTCTCTAAAGCCGCGGGGTTACCTTACCGGCTTTAGAATAGTACCTCACCCTCTCTACCCGTGGTTGCTGCATGAGCCGGCTAAGGGTTAACAGCGTCCTCTGCGTAAAATCATCGAGTTGCGCTCGACAACACGCCAGCCAATCGTGGCGAGTATTGGCCATTGGCTAACACTCCTATGATGAGAGAAGGCCTATGTTCAGCAGTGGAGTTCCAACGGCTGAGATGATGATTATGATGGTGTCTTCCCTATGACAAGAATGTGTGATTAAAACCTACAAGTTTCTTCTGTTTTCTTCTTGTAGATGTATCTTTCCGAACGCATGGTGGATTCATTTTCTTCTTGTGACTTACTTGAATAAAGATTTAGTGTATTATCCTTATTTTTCAAATTATATCCCTGTAACCATAAAATAAAACATTTTAACCAAATCGTTTCCGAAATCCATGCTATGCTATAAATTAATATGTGATTTTGCGCATTTGTACAACGTGTTACATAAAGGTGTTGTAGTAAGTACACCTTTTTAGAACAGTCATGAGTATATAATTACTCATGATATGTTATATATTTTTATAGGAAAGGGTCTATCAGGTGGTAAAATAATCATCTACCCGCCAAAATCATCGCCGTTTGAATCTCACTTGAACGTGATTGTTGGAAACGTCTGCCTTTACGGAGCTACTTCGGGAAGAGCATATTTCAGGTACAACTTAGTTTAAATACTTTCTTATTTATAAAAAATATACCTGTATATATATAAAATAATCAACAAGTGGTAAAATGAAATAAAATGATAAGTACACACACAGGGAGCGTTACAGAGAAGCACAGTGATATATTCCTGGCTCCTTCATTTTGGCCCGAAGGTATCGTTTTCCGGCGCTATCGGGGAGCGATACCGAAAATAATTGTGTTATTAATATTATATTATGTATGTTAGTCTATAAGGTTCGTATGGGCCTCCGTTACTTGTATGAATATTAATAGAAATAAGTAATTTATTGTTATTACTAAATACACAGTTTAGTTCATCCTCAAATAAGATATTCGAATAAGTTAATTAATTTTTCAATATGGACATTTTACTTGTGCGCTATCTGGTTTCGGGTGGCACGTTAAACTGTATGTCTCTGTAACCACACATATGTTAGGTCGTGTCAAAGGCCTTTTAGAATCTTGAAACTGCAGCATTTGATTGCTGATTGTATTCAAAAGCACTTATTGATTAATTTCCTTCGTTTGATGTTCAATCTCCCTACGTGTCATTGGTAAAGTTGTGGTGTTCTTACGCACTTTCATAAGCCACAAAATAAGAATTGAATTGATTTTAAACTCTGATATTTGAGCTATGGGTTGACCACACACACTCATTATAGTTTGACTTGAATAGTGTAATTGGGGTAACCGGCCCCCTTATTACGGACGCAACAGAAGTGTGGAAAGCGTTTAGTTGCTTAATGTCTGCTGTCAAAAGGTATACAAAAAATGATGTTTGACAGCAGACTTTTTTTTGATGATCATGAGTGATAAGACGAGCATATCAGGTGCCTGATGGTAAGCATCATGATTGCCCATATCAGACACAGTGCCACCCACTGTCACCCTGAGATACGAGTTGTTGAATCTCATCATGCCCAGTAATTTGACATTTAGCAATTTAAACGCTTTCCACACTTCTATTGCGTCCGTAATAAAGGGGGCGGTTCTGTTACAGTGTAAATTACGATTTAAACCTATAATATTATTGTGAAACGATTCTTATTTTTTGTCAAATTTTTTGGTCAAATTTAGTAATTGAAATTTTACCCCCTATTCCTGTGGACAGATGGATCTGATATATTTTTAAATAATTGTTAATGACAGAGGTATAGCATCAGAGAGATTCTGCGTGCGTAATTCAGGATGTATAGCGGTGGTGGAAGGTGTGGGAGACCACGGCTGTGAATATATGACGGCCGGGGTCGCGCTCGTGCTGGGCCTCACTGGGAGGAACTTCGCTGCTGGGATGAGTGGTGAGATTTTGTGAATTTATGTTATATTTCATGTCGATTTGCCTTATAACACAGATTGATTGTATATTCAAGTGTATATGACTTATTAAAAAAATATGACGTAAGATTTAGTTCTAATAAAAATAACCATAAGCAAATTCAGTTGAAAAATCAAAAAAAAGGAAAGTCCATTCATAAGATCCGCTACACGTCCCAAATCAAATTAATTTAATAAACAATTTATAGTTGTATAACTTCATGTAGAAATACTAAGTTGCTATGCTCAAATGGGCATCATGTTGAACCATATAATCATACTTTTAACACCATTTTGTACACATGATTTGCAATAAACGAAACTTAAAACGTGAATCTGACCTCTAAACTAAGAAATTGATCTCGTGTAACCATAATTTATTAACGTAAAGCACTATAGGTATATACCTCAGAGCAGAGGCTCTGCGGTATTTTCCTCTCGCGGTATCATGAGGTACTTCGACTCTCTAGTCGAAGTTCTTCTAACCGTGTCTGCTACCAATGATGACTTATGGCTTTGAAACATGGTCGCTTACTGTGGGCCTTATTAGTAAGCTGTAAGTGTTATTTTGCACGACGAGTTATGGAGAGGGCTATGCTCGGAATATAGAATCGAATCAAATATTAAGAATGAATGAATGAATGATCCGTAGACAAACGAAAGTTACCGACGCGACATATCCCAAAGGATTAGCAAGTTGAGTGACAATGGGCGGCATATAGCACGTACAACTGATGGCCGATGGGACTGTAAAGATGGAGAATGGAGACCATTGACCGGCAAGCGCAGTGTAGGACGTCCACCCACAATGTGGACAGACGATCTAATAAAAGCCGCTGACAACGGGACTAGATTGAAATCCATGGGGGAGGCCTTTATCCAGCCGTGGACGTCAGACTGAAATGTTGATGACGGAATTTGTAGAAGGCTTTCTGAACTGTCAAGCAATTTGGCTTGACCCCAATTATAATTTCGAAGTAAATTATTATTATATCGATATTTCAGGTGGTATAGCGTACGTGTACGATATAGACGGTTCGTTCCACGGCAAATGTAACCACGAAATGGTTGAACTGTTGCCCTTGGAGCTTGAAGACGATCTCAACTATGTCAAGACGCTTTTAGAGGAGTTCGTGCAGTACACTGGGTAAGCTGTTTAAACAAATATGTTTAAAATATGTATTGATTAAAGCTGTGTGTTTCGTTGTAAGTGGTCTGAGTAAAATGTCACTTGATGTAGGGTTTCGTTTTGAATGCCGTCTTGAGATTGCCCCTGCATTAATATTATTCATCTAACTTTATTTAGGACCTCTACACACGGTCATCTGGTCCCTAACTAGGCTAGAAGCTTGTACTATGGTAACCAGAACACTGATATACATACTTATATAAGCTTACAACACCCAGACATAGGTCAAACAGACATGTTCATGCACACAAATGTTTGACCTGGGGATCGAACCCGGAGCCTGCGGCACAGAAAGCAGAATTACTACCATCTGAGCCAACGAGGCTGTCAATTAATAATGAATAATTCGAGTATTAATCGAAACTTTTTGCTCTGAAACTTTATACATTCACTCCAAATTATATCCATCTAAAATAAACAATTTCAAACCCATCTTACTCACTCAAAACCCCTTCTAAAAAACTACAAAAAATTTGGATATATAGGTATATATAAAATTTTAAACTCTCCTTTCAGATCACTAGTAGCCCAAGATCTACTCAAAACATGGCCGGAACCGGCGAAACAATTCATAAAGGTGTTCCCATACGAATACCAACGTGCTCTAAAGCAGATGGCCGTGAAACAACCCTCCCCTCCTAAACTAGAAGCCAATGGAACTAACGGTGTCGCCGATATTGAAGAAACTATTCGAGATGTCGAAATGGATAAAAAGAACTTGGAGAAAGTGCTGGATAAGACACGGTAAGTGGGAGAAGATTTGGGACATAATATAGGGTCTTATTAATATACGTAGACTAAATTGACTGCAAGGACTCTGTAATAAAGGGTTTTCATAGGAATTTGTTATGGTAACTCCTTAATTTTTCCTTTACCTTTGGATTTAATGCTCGGTGCAAATTTAATCTACGTTTATTAATAAGACGGTTAGAGTTTGAATTCGGTAGGATTTATTGACACGTTGGAAATATGAATGAGAGGTCGAAAGATAGATGTACATGGCGAATAGTAAGGGAGGTATGTATCTAGTTTAATGGGCTGAAAATGATGACAGGACCGAATTTTAAGAATCAGTGTTTAAGATAATATGTTTAAGAGGATTGATGAGTGCCGTTTTTCCATATAATTGTATTACCCCTGTTATTTGGTTTTTCTAAAAACTAATTGTTCAATTTAAGATAATTTTGGAAATACGATCCTGCAAAAGCTTGAAAAAAAACCCCCCGAAAAACAAATGGACCATTTGACATTTGACAAAATTGTATCCTGAAATATTGAGAATTTTTAATTACTTAATAATTGGGATAATCTTTTTTCAAGCTTTTGCACGATGGGATTACGAAACACCGGTTTAGTCAATTTTCGTGGGATATTACGCAATCAGTGTTAAACAAAGTAGGTATATATTTATTATCTATAGCAACTGCGTCGACTCCGTGTTAACTATTTCAATCTATTTTTTCAATGTCAATCAGGTTGTCTGGAAGAGATCGCTCTGAGCGATAAGGCCGCCAATCGTTACTCATTCTTGTTTCAAGTTTCCTTTTTGTTATTTTGTATTATTGTGGTACCCATAAAGAGTTATCATTCATTATATTTATCTGATAGAGATAGAGAAGGGAATGCTGAGGTGGTTCGGACATGTGGAGAGGATGGACGAAAGGAGATTAACAAAAGAGATTTATAAGGCTAGTGCGAATGGTCAAGTCGGTAGCGGTCGACCTAGGCGTACTTTTCATGAACAAGTTGACGTTGTTCTTAGGAAAGGCCAAGTTAAAAGTACCTACAACCGACGAGCATGTATGAAAAATGTCACGAAGCGAAAGTTGTACGTCAGGATCGTAGCAAGTGGAGGGAAATAGTCTCTGCCTACCCCGCCGGGAACGAGGCGTGACTGTATGTATCGATCTGTGCACAGAGGTTTCATAAAGTACCCGCGCGAGACGAGCGTGTACCGCGCGGCCGAGAGCCGGGTGCGCGACTGGGACGAGGTGTACGCGCACGCGCGCGTGCGGCGCGGCGTGCGCGTGCAGGCCGCGCGCTGCATGGAGTGCGGCGTGCCCTTCTGCCAGGGCGCGCACGGCTGCCCGCTCGGGAACATCGTGCCCAAGTGGAACGACCTCATATACAAGGGGGACTGGCGGCAGGCGCTCCGACAGCTGCTGCAGACTAATAACTTCCCCGGTGACTGTCCTTTCACTTATTGTTCCGTCATATTTCTTTTTCTTTTATGGACGCACACGAATGTATTGCCGGTGTCGAGTTATATATATTTTCAAGTTAATATGGTCGATTAGTCAATTCAGAGTCAGGGTGAGCCCGGTCGAGTCACAGCTAAAGTGAGTGAGTCTAGTCTGCCGGAGTTTTGGCGGGTACACGAAAAATCATCTCTCTGTTTATTGAATTGCACGATAAAACGTTGCATATCCGGGCTATATTGAAATAGTACAACAGAATAATAACGAAAAGAAATAAATTACGACTCTAATTCCAACGCAATAAAGTGCAATTCAGGTCGCAGAGCGTCTAACTTTTTATCGTGATATTAATCTACAAGCTGCTACTCTTTCTATGGCATGTCTCTATCTGTCCTCTCTGTCTAGCCCATAGAAATTGTACCGTCAAGACGGACGCCCTAGCTACTTGTAGCTTCGCACCTTTATTGCGGAGTGTCCCAGGGTTAGTACGGCCGAAACGTCCAACATATTTATTCATTTGAATTACCTATCCATACGTCCATAAAGCATAAACAAGTCAATCTGCCACGTCCAGCACAATAAACGCAATGGAATGTTCTTTGACTCGTGTTAGATATAATGCACGAATACCTGAACTGGGACTCCACGTGCATTATTTATAATACACGGACATTCAACGTGTTCAATTGTAGGTCCCGGTTGTTTCCTCCAATATCTAAATATAGGAAAAATAAGTATAGCGGCTTGTCTTAAGTCATGTTGAAGACCTTGTAGGAATCATCATCATCATCATCATCTCAACGTTAGAACGTCCACCGCTCCCCCATAAAGGGCTTTTGCTTATACTAGACATGCTTGGCAGGTGAGTTGGCGAGTGCGAGTGAGTGTAAACACTAACAGCGAAAATTAAATAGTGACCTCCATAATTTTAAACAGAAAACGAATGTAACCAAACCAAATATTGTGAAACTATCTGTTGAAAAAATTAAGCCCTACAAGTTTCTTGTGCGTTCTTCTTGTAGAGGTGTCTTTCCAAACGCACGGTAGACTCAGTAAGTACTGTTCATTGACGTGCAAAAGTGTCAGATGATGACCTATTTGAATAATAAATCTTTTTGAGTTTGATCTCGATGATGTAATGTAATGTAATGTAATGTCCGTCAGAGTTCACGGGGCGCGTGTGTCCGGCGCCGTGTGAAGGCGCGTGCGTGTTGGGGATATCGGAGCCTCCCGTCACCATCAAGAACATAGAGTGCGCCATCATAGACAACGCCTTCGAGAGCGGATGGATACAACCCGAGGTTCGTTACTCTAGGCTCTAATATTAGACTTCAGGTCTCCCTTCCAAAGAAACTATAAACGATGTTGTAAGTCATATTCATATAAAAATATCCCTTTTCTCTAATGTTTCAATAAGATCCAGTATGTTTGTTTATAAATCAAATCACATCACTTAATTTCTCAGAGTATTGTACAAATACTTTTTTGTGTTCTGATCGCCCTAATACCATAAATAAATGTTTCAATAGCCTGTTCTAATGTGAATTCAACATACATAAATGCCTTATCATAGTTCATACGTTCTAGATCCCGGAGCATAGGAATGGTAAAACAGTAGCGGTGGTTGGATCAGGACCCGCGGGGTTGGCCTGCGCACATCAGTTGAATAAGGTAACTTTTAAACTCATTATTATAGCAAAAATATATGGAAAATTATCATATTTCAGTGAATTCAGTGAGTTCCAAGAGGATATTTGATTATTTATTTGAATTATAAATTACCTGATTTATACCATTTATGTACCTAATTTAAGAAAATATGACCAAAAAATTTATTTTTGTTTAGCTATCACGTAACAAGCTATATTCATATTTATTTATTTATTGCAATATAATATATTATACACATTAGTTTATGGATTATAGTACAAAACATATTATATATTATGTTTTATTTGCAATTGAGTATAGGAAAAAAATGCATTTTTAAATTTATTCTGAAAGTTTTATGAACATTATATACCATCAGATTCAAAAATCACTTTAAAAATATATTTTTTAATGAATTATAAAATTGATAATATTCCAATAAGACTAATAAGACTATCCAATAACTAGATCACGAACGCGCTACGAGTCGTCGCCATGATTGTGACGTCATTATGTTACAGTTATGTATGGTACTTTATAACATTGTGACGTCACTACAAGTCACGAGATCTCTACAGGTATCGAGATTAAAAATGATTTTTTAAATATGATATAACTTTGTAATTATAGCCAATAAAAAAAAAAACTTAAAATAGTTTTGTTACGAAACTTATATATGATCTTTCCATTTATGCCAAAAAAAAGTTCAATAGGGAATATGCGTGGAGTTTAAATTTAGTTCAAATTTTTTTTTCCGAATCTATATCGACCGGACATTATATCTAAAACATAATTCTTTCATTTAAGAGGATACATTAGGGGTGATTTTTCCATACAAACGTATTCCCGTGTTTCCTCCCTAGATAATTGCGTCAGAGCAATGTTTTTTTTTTTATAAAATCTAGGTCGTCAGTGAGCATGTCCCTGTTATTTTCATTTTTCTACAAACTCATTATTAAATAAAATATGACCCTTTAAAAACATGAAAAACTGTCCCAGTTTTACTCGCGCAATTAGACGTTCACTAGAAAAAAATGAAGAGT
The DNA here is from genome assembly GCA_947063395.1 of Hemistola chrysoprasaria. Taxonomy (NCBI): domain Eukaryota; kingdom Metazoa; phylum Arthropoda; class Insecta; order Lepidoptera; family Geometridae; genus Hemistola; species Hemistola chrysoprasaria. Next base: position 15,037,886 of record OX346714.1, read on the forward strand.
TAAGGAAAAAAAATAAAATAACAGGGACATAGCCTAATCTATTACCTAATTTTCAAGAAATAAATTTATGGAAAAAACTAATTATTCTCGGAGGGAACACGGGAATACAAAACATCGATTTCGTCATTTTTTCGTAGTTATAATCGCTTTGAGCTGCAGTTGTCCCTTTCGCGTTCTACGGGGTGCGGCAGGCGGTGAGGGGAGGTTCCACTCACACTTATACAACTAGGGAAGGGACTCATAGACATTAGTATTTTGAAAAATCCTAGTGATGTTCATAGAAAACGAGTTTAAACCAATACTTCTTACGAAAAAATAGAAGACTAATAGTATGTAACAATATCGATTTAAATGCAATTCAACTATAATATCAATCTTCATATGGCCCATTCTCGTTCAGTTAGACCTTCGGAGAACCTAATGTTGAGATGTCTAGTGCATAGCACTTGTTTTTATGGTGATCTTTCATTGTCTTTTATACTGTTCAGTAGGTAATTTGTTAATAAATATTATATAATATGTAATTGTATTAAAATGTATTACTTTATCATCATAATCATTATTGGCCTTGTACGAGTAGATACATCTTTAAAAAAGATATGGTTCAAGAGCATTATCGCAAGCTACGGCATTTGCGTTGATGGGTGAAGACTCAGTGAAATTTTCTAACACTTCGCCAGTAATATTTTAAATCTCTTGTAGTAGAAGTCGCACCTATTGTCATCTATTAGGTTCAGACTCCAAGCTGTCATTCAGAAAACCCCTAATAGAAAATCCAATTACACTTTTTGGTTGACTTGTGGATCAACCCCGGGTTCTCATGATCATATGATTGGCTCAAACACCACCTAAATGGTTTTCAAGTTTGTAGTTGATAGCGATCAACGGTTCGAACGGATCGAATTTTTGCGGTCGACATGACTATCAACTGCTCACCCCTAACATCACTCATTAGGTTGAATAAATTAATTTGAATTGCGTTTTATCGTAATTTCATGATGAAAAACACAAAATAATTAAGTATGTACGTATTACCTATACTCAAACGGATGGCAAAGGCGCAAAATATATATGCCGTTTTATACGTAAATGGTGTATTTTTCGTAGAGCGTTCAAAAATAAACGTCCTGCCCCTTTTGCTTTTACCCATTTTCAGAGCAAAATACTGAAAGAAATTCATACAAACAAGCCAAAACCGTAAGTACTAAAGCAAAAGAATAAATACGAATAAGGAAAGAAAAATTTCACCCACGGGCGGGATTTGAACCACGAACCCTCCGCACCACTCCGTGTTGGGCGCTCTACAACTTCAGCTACCGTGGAGGTACTAGTCGTCGGCGAAATTTTTCTATCCCTTCTACCTAACGCTCTAGGGGCGTGTGTTTATTTATAGGTGATGCATTTCGCAATCTACCCACCGACAAGTCTAATGTTACAATTAGAATTCATATCGAAATTGATAAACACTTTCTTTTTGCTTAATATTTTAAATTTTTAGACAAAGCGGTCTACTCGCATGATATACAATACATTAATAATTCTTTCCTTATTCGAATTGTATTTCATGCGAGTAGACCGCTTTGTCTAAAAATTTAAAATATTAAGCAAAAGAATCAAGTCCGTAAACAACAGCACAGGTCGAAAATTATTTAGGCGAACTATTATTAGGTAGATATTACAATGAAAAGTTATATTTTCAGCAAACGTCTAGACTGACAGGATGAACTGAAAAAGTCAATACTTACCTTCGAAGTTTTTTTTTTTTTACGATAGTGAGTAACAAGACGAGCAAATCAGGTGCCTGATGGTAAGCATCATGGTTGTCCATATCAGACACAGTGCCACCCAGTGTTTTAAAATTCAAAATTCTGCGCGGCACTGCACTGCGCCTGTCACCCTGAGATATGAGTTGTTGAATCTCATCATGCCCAGTAATTTCGCTGGTAACATTGCCCTTCATACCGGAACACAGTAATGTTTGCACATTACTGCTTGGCGGATGAATAACTGGCAAAGGTGTGGTACTTCCCCAGGCGGCTCCTTGCAAAAGAGGCCTACCACTACAAAAATACACTATAATATACACATTGATATGAATTTTTAAGCGCTGGCCGACTGGTGTCATATAAACTATAAATATATATTATAGTATCTATTTTTTTTATTATAATATCACAATAATATAAAAACAGATAATGAAGAAAAAAGTTCCTATCAAAAAAATATCCGGGCAAAAATTACTCCTGGGACTGGATTCGAACTCGCATTCGTTGATCGATGACACGATTTTGTGAACGCTGTCTGAATACTGCAACCACTGGTCCATTTCATACTAGACGTAACTAATGAATTTAAGCAATCATCTTTACGAGAATGTAAATAAAAACAAAAGTCTAAAATAATACCTACGATAAGTACCTACCTAATTTGAATACAAGCGTCACAAACTTTACTACTGACATGAATATGCGCGCGAAGTCGCAATAATAATCTTCTTACACACACATTCATAGCTCATACTTTCAGGAGCAGAGCGACGGCGATAGTTTTTACAAAAACCGAAATTTTAAATTCTTCGTCACTCAGGTTTCCCGTTAATTCCTTTTTATTAGCATAAAATAATAAATAAAAAGTGAAAAATATGCGAGGGAAATTCAAAATGGCCAAACGCATCGCCATTGGTCGAAGCGAAATGTGACGTCAAATGCTATGTCAACATAGAAGTTTGTGTGTTATTTGTATAGCGTATGAAATAAAAATAGTTTAAAATCGTTTTCCCGCAGCCTTTTCCATAGCTAGTACATATTTTAGCATCCTAGTGAGATTAGGAATCATCACAATGATGACTGAAATTGGTTTTGTATAAGCACAATCCGATAATCTGCCGAGAATAGATGCGTTCATGATGACAGCATATCTATTTATCACTTCTGATTAACTGAGATGATAATTGGTATACATATAATATTCTTACATTAAAGTGATCTTCACAACAATGCAAGCAAGTTGTTGGAGATACCATAGTTCTTCTCATAACCTTACACCATTGTTGTCGTACTTTCGCATCTCTCGGGACAGGGAAAAACACTTTATCAGGTGCACTTCTAATAGTATTTTTGCACATAGGCACAAGACAATACTTATAAACTTGTTTATGAGCTTCTTCCATGGCTTAAACGGCTATTAAATTGAAATTCTGTGTAAAGTATTTAGAACACCTACAGTAAACAAACACCGGGCATAGCATGTGACGTCATACAAAGCGCGCGAAAATGGCGGTGTTCAAACAGCTCAAATTTTAACTCGGTTTAAATTTATTTTTTTAAATTTTATTCTTTCATTTCCAATGAAATTTATATTTTTACTATGCTATGACGATGTGAACAATTAATTAAAAATATAAAAAAAACACATGCATATACCCTATTACTCAATTGTAAAATAGCAGTGAGGTGCCTATCATTTTACCTATAATTTATATTATTATTTATTGATATATATTGTTATTCATATTATCGTTATATAATACATTTTATAAGGTACTTGTATAAGTACTTTTGTAATATCTCAGACAAGTTTAAATGATGTTTTCGTTCTGGCAGGCAGGCTACCTAGTGACAGTGTTCGAACGTAACGACCGTCCCGGCGGGCTGCTACAATACGGCATCCCCACCATGAAGCTCAGCAAGGAGGTTGTCTCGCGGAGAGTCAACTTGCTCGCCTCCGAGGGCGTGGTGTTCAAGTGTAACGTCGACGTCGGCAAGGATATCTCCGCAAATGAGCTGGCTAACGAGTGAGGAATTACACCACAGAATACTAATACTAAACGAACAGAAGGGACACTCCTCAAAATCATTCAAATAAATAGCGACTCTCAGTTTTTTTAGTTCGCCCAGCTCTAACTAATTATCGTTATTATTAACCAACAAGCTGCCTCTCTTTCTATCGCGTATCTCTATATCTGTTATCTATGTCTACCCATACCCATACCCATACCCATAGAAAATTTCCTGCCCCAGCTTATTATTACTGTTCCATATTATTTATACTAACCTAAAATCTTGGGCGTAACATTAATGGTTTTAATAATGGTCAAAGCAGACAAAACTGTGGAATGATCATCCCTGCTATGATCTTCCCGTTAAGCTCCAACATGGAGTTCTTCAAAATGAAAGCGAATAGAAAGTATCGCGCAGAATTTTGAATTTTAAAACACTGGGTGGCACTGTGTCTGATATGGGCAATCATGATGCTTACCATCAGGCACCTGATTTGCTCGTCTTGTCTCGTCTCACTATCATAAAAAAAAAAAAAAAATGAGTCAGTTAAATATATATGCGCATTAGGACTTATTGGAATCGTCTCAATGAATATGTTATATGATATTGGAGCAGAAAAAAATGGAGGAGAGGTTTCTTAATTTACACAGGTTTAAAAGCTGACGTGGTCAAAATGATTTGTAGAGTTTTTTGTAGGGTTCACATAATTTTTTTTTAATATGTTGTGTATCCTAAATTACATAAACATTTCAGGTATGACGCCCTAGTCCTATGTATGGGCGCGACTTGGCCCAGAGACCTACCTCTAAAGGGCCGTCAACTGAACGGGATCCACTTCGCGATGGAGTTCCTTGAAACGTGGCAGAAGAAACAAGTTGGATCAACTACTCTGCACCAGAAGGAAAACCCTGAGCTTAATGCTAAGGATAAGGACGTTTTGATTATTGGAGGAGGTGATACTGGGTGAGCTACTTTGACTCTTGTTTTGTAGGTGCTTAGGGCTATTATTCTGTATGTTTTATTTTAATGATTACAAATGATGTGTGTCGGTAAATTCGATAAAAGAATTTGCATAAAATAAGTGTTGTAGAACAGTTGATTGCCGACAAGGTTCTCTATTCGAGAATGTGGTGGGAAATCTATGGGGGAGGCCTATGTTCAGCAGTGGACGTCCTACGGCTGAGATGTTGATGATGATGATGTGTTTTTTTTTGTTTTATTGTTGTAAAAATTTTTAATTCTTAGGTTTCCGCGATTGTTAAATTCTTGAATTAAACCTTAAAATTAAAACTAAAAGTTAATTAAACCTTTAATTCATTAAGTTTTTTGCAGTGTTCCTGTGACGAAGAACACTTCAAATTGATGGAAACGTCGTGTAAAATAATAATATGTAAATATACGCGATGGAATCCATTATAAGTGGCTTAATTCATTAAATAAAAAAAAACTGCGTGGGTGTGTATATGTCTGTGTATGTGAAAAGTAATGAATTGATTGGCTAAAATTTAATGTGGATAGCTTATATTTCCTACCCATATTATAAATGTAAAAGTTTGTATGGATGGATGGATATTTGTTAACTCTTTCACGCCAATACTACTGAACTGATTGGGTTGTTTGTTTAGACTGTAGATCCTAAAATAACACATAGGGTACTTTACCCGATATTCCCTCGGGAACGATGCCTACTCGGGTGAACCTGCGAGGCATGCAGTAAATAAATAAGTCCATATACTTTTCAGTTGCGACTGCATAGCAACATCGCTCCGTCAAGGCGCCAAGTCAATAACGACGTTCGAGATCCTCCCAGAGCCGAAGCCCACGCGTGGACAAGACAACCCGTGGCCACAGTGGCCCAGGGTGTTCAGAGTGGACTACGGACATGAAGAGGTCAAGGTCAAGTTTGGGAACGACCCGAGGAAGTTCTCCACGCTTACCAAGGAGTTCTTGGATGATGGTGAGTTCTCCATGGGGGAATAGTTTTCTCTCTATTCATTACTTGTTTCATGCTATCTCTCGTTAACAGGAAAGGGGACCTATTAGCAGTTTGACATAATCCTATGGAGAATTTATTCCCCTGTTTCCTCAGAATAAAATAATCCTATTTGATATTGTAGATATTTACTACGTATTGTGGTTTAATAAAACTCGCGTAATCAGTTTGATATGAACGGATTTAATTTCTTGAACAATAATTGCAACCGTAACCAACGCAGACATGAGCAAGAAGAAAGGTAAATGACATAATGACAGTTAAGAGCGAAAAGTCAGATTGCGCTTCTAATTTGACAGGTGACGTTGACATTAGGGTTTCCATTCACAAGTAATTCATCAGTTATATTTATATGTCGTGATCTTTCGAATATTAATTGAACTATGTCCTTAGCATTTTATTTTTTGTTTATAAACTCTTAATTTTTTTTTTGTACTGGACGTCTAATCACTGGAGTAAAACTGGGATTTTTAGAAGTTGAATTACTACGAAAAAACCGTGAGGGTTATAAGAGAAACTGAAATGACAGGGATAGAGTTTACTTCACTATTAAAATTACAGGATGTCAATTTATAGACTGGATTTATAATATTCGGAGGAAATAGGGGAATACAAAACATCAACTTGGTTTTTTTTTTATGATAGTGAGTGACAAGACGAGCTAATCAGGTAGGTGCCTGATGATAAGCATCATGATTGCCCATATCAGACACCGTGCCACCCAGTGTTTTAAAATTCAAAATTCTGCGCGGCACTGCACTGCGCCTGTCACCCTAAGATATCAGTTGTTGAAACTCGTCATGCCCAGTAACTTCGCTGGTATCATTGCCCTTCAGACCGGAACACAGTAATGTTTGCACATTACGCTTGACGGATGAATAACTGACAACAGTGTGGTACCTCCTCAGGCACCCCGTGCAAAAGAGGCCTACCACTTCAATAAAATTAAGGTAATTTTTTCATAGGATTGTGTCAAATTTCTCGTTACTAGGGATACGCTATTAACATACATACATACATACATACATTCACGCCTTTTTCCCGAAGGGGTAGGCAGAGGTGTACCCAGGACTCAGCCCCATAGTAGATACACCCACATTTCGCCAGTATGTTATTGGTCCCATGTAATAGGGGGCGAGCCTATTGCCATCTACCGGGCACAGTTCCAGACACACAGTTCACAGACTCCAGGCAGTTATTAAGATAATTTCTAATGGAAGAATCCAATATTTATCACTTTGCCTGACCTGGGGATCGAACCCGCGACCTCTTGATTGGCAGTCGAGCATGCGCCCTCTACGCCACCGAGGCAGTCACCCACTCACACTATTCATTACTACTACTAGTCACGCTATTAACACCCAGCCACAACCCAGCGCAAGTTATTAGATCTTTAAAAACCGAATTGTTTTATTTCCACGGTGACGACAAAATCATCGCTATTAATGTTGTTTGTAGGTGAGGGCAACGTGTGCGGAGTATCAGCAGTGGAAGTGGAATGGACGCGAGGTCCGGGCGGTCGGTGGGAGATGAAGGAGTTGCCTCACACCGCGCGAGTTGTCAACTGCGACCTCGTACTGCTTGCCATGGGGTTCCTGGGGGTCGAGAGATATGTCGCTAATGAACTAGGTAACGATTCATTTATTATTCATCATCATCATCATCTCAGCCACAGGACGTCCACTGCTGAACATAGGCCTCCCCCATAGATTTCCATTCAGTCCGGTCGCAAGCGGCCCGCCTCCATCGTGTTCCTGCCGCCTTTATCAGATCGTCTGTCCACCTTGTGGGTGGACGTCCTACGCTGCGCTTGCCGGTTCGTGGTCTCCATTCGAGAACTTTGCAGCCCCATCGGCCATCAGTTCTACGTGCTATGTGCCCTGCCCATTGCCACTTCAACTTACTAATCCGCTGGGCTATGTCGATAACTTTCGTTCGTCTACGGATCTCCTCATTTCTGATTCGATCTCGCAAAGAGATTCCGAGCATAGCCCTCTCCATAGCTCATTGCGCTATTTTGAGCCTGCTGATAAGGCCCACAGTCAGAGACCACGTTTCAGATCCGTAAGTCATCACTGGTAACACACACTGGTCAAAGACCTTCGACTTGAGGCACTGAGGTATTTTGGACGAGAAGACATTGCGTAGGTTTCCGAACGCTGCCCAGCCTAGTTGGATTCGACGATTGACCTCTTTCTCGAAGTTGGACTTACCGAGTTGGACTGCTTGTCCTAGGTAAACGTATGAGTCAACAACTTCTAGAATCGAGTTCCCAACCGATACTGGGGTTGGCACAACATGGGCATTACACATCACCTTCGTCTTCTCCATGTTCATTTTAAGACCGACCCGTTGAGAAACTCGATTGAGGTCTTCGAGCATCGTGCCGAGATCTTCCATCGAATCTGCCATGACTACGATGTCGTCGGCAAACCGAAGGTGAGTGATGTATTCGCCATTAATATTGATGCCGTGTCTTTGCCAATCCATAAGCTTGAAGGCGTCCTCCATTGCGGCAGTAAACAGTTTCGGAGATATGACGTCTCCCTGTCTTACGCCTCTTTCCAACGGGATCGCCTTCGAACTCTGGTCCTGTACTCGAATCGACATAGTGGCGTTACTATACAAGCACTTCAACACTTCGATATACCGATAGTCAATATGGCATCGTTGGAGAGACTCGAGCACCGCCCATGTCTCGATCGAATCAAAGGCCTTCTCATAGTCCACGAACGCTAAACATAGTGGCAAGTTATACTCTTCGGTCTTCTGTATAACTTGACGCAGCGTGTGGATGTGGTCTATGGTACTGTAGCCTTTTCGGAAACCGGCTTGCTCGGACGGCTGGAAGTCATCGAACCTGCGACTGAGACGATTCGTAATGACCCTTGAAAACAACTTATAAACATGGCTCAGAAGCGAGATGGGTCTGTAATTCTTCAACAAGGTGTTATCACCTTTTTTGAAGAATAGGACCACCACGCTTCTGTTCCATGCTTCTGGCGTCACACCTTTGAATATGACAGAGTTAAAGAGCCTCTGGAGGACTTTAAGTACCGGTGTTCCACCCGCTCTCAGAAGCTCTGTTGTAATTCCGTCGTCACCCGGCGCCTTGTTGTTTTTAAGTTGTTTCAGGGCCATCCTAATCTCGTACAGGCTGATGTCCGGGATATCTTCGGTATAGTGTCGGGTCAGCTTGGCTCTTGGATCTTTGGCCGTGCTGCTAACAGGCTTTGCGACCGAAGCGTATAGCTGCCCATAGAACCTCTCGATCTCCTCTAAGACCTCTGCTTTTGTCGACGCTATGCTGCCATCTTCTCTCTTCAGCTTTGTCAGCTGGCTTTGCCCAATAGACATATCTCTTGCGAACACTTTGGAGCCCTTTTTGCGCTCTATTGTCTCTTTAATATTATTAGTATTAAAGAGACGGATGTCGTGCCGCAAGGATTTGGAAATTCGTCTATTGAGCTGCCTATATGACTTAGCATCATCGGGAGATTGCAGCCGTAGCGAGCGTCGCTCAGCCATGAGGTTTAGGGTGTGATCAGATAATTTTTGAGGTCTATTTGTACGGCGGGGCTTATAGAACTTAGAGCCCACCGTTTGGACAGTTTCTACAAGCCTGTTATTAATTTCGTCCACAGACGCATCAATATCCTCCAGGCAATCGAAGCGATTAGAGAGTTCGAGTTGAAAGCTTTCGGGGTTTTGTATATGGGCGCGAGTAGGTCGGAGCGTGGACTTCATCATTTATTATTATAATTATTTAATTTTTTGTTTCAAATATTTATTTCAGCCTCGTTGGCTCAGACGGTAGTAACTCTGCTTTCTGTGCTGCAGAACCCGGGTTCGATCCCCGGCCAGGTCAAACATTTGTGTGCATGGACATTTCTGTTTGATCTGTGTCTGAGTGTTATAAGCTTATATCAGTATGTATATCAGTACTCTAGTTACCATAGTACAGGCTTCCAACCTAGTTTGGGATCAGATGACTGTGTGTGGAAGTTGTCCCATATTATTATTATTATTTCAATAAACATTGTGTAGGTATATCTATACTAATATTATAAAGAGAGAAACTTTGTTTTTTTGTTTCTAACGAATAGGCTCCGAAACTACTGGACCGATTTTAAAAATTCTTTCACTTATGGATAGCTCAATTCAGTGTGAGTGCCATAGGCTATATGAGATTTTGAAAAAAAAATAGGGATCCGTAAGAAAACTGCAATATTGTGAACCAAGGTGTTACATAATATAATTACCATATTCATAAATTTGCGTGCGCTGTGAAATGCATTGATGGTAGAATAATATAATGTACTAGGGGTTTGTAGTACTTATCAATATCTACAAAATAGTCCACGGAAATTTGATCCATCTATTTTGGTTTAGTCACAATAATCGAAACAGACATTATATGCATGCGCTGTGAAAAGTATTGGTGGTAGAAAAAAGTAATGTACTAGGGGTTTGTAGTACTTATTAATACCTACAAAACAGTATACATAGATTATATCCATCATTTTTGGTTTAGTCACAATAATCGAAAAACTGATTATTTTTCATGCGGTGTGAAAACTTTTGGTGGTAGAGTAAAGTAATGTACTAGGGGTTTGTAGTACTTATCAATACCTACAAAACAGTATACATAGATTATATCCATCTTTTTTGGTTTAGTCACAATAATCAAAAAAGGGATTATTTTTCATGCGGTGTGAAAACTATTGGTGGTAGAGTAAAGTAATGTACTAGGGGTTTGTAGTACTTATTAATACCTACAAAACAGTATACATAGATTATATCCATCTATTTTGGTTTAGTCACAATAATCGAAACAGTGAATATTATTCATGCGGTGTGAAAACTATTGGTGGTAGAGTAAAGTAATGTACTAGGGGTTTGTAGTACTTATTAATACCTACAAAACAGTATACATAGATTATATCCATCTATTTTGGTTTAGTCACAATAATCGAAACAGTGAATATTATTCATGCGGTGTGAAAACTATTGGTGGTAGAGTAAAGTCATGTACTAGGGGTTTGTAGTACTTATCAATACCTACAAAACAGTATACATAGATTATATCCATCTATTTTGGTTTAGTCACAATAATCGAAACAGTGAATATTATTCATGCGGTGTGAAAACTATTGGTGGTAGAGTAAAGTCATGTACTAGGGGTTTGTAGTACTTATCAATACCTACAAAACAGTATACATAGATTATATCCATCTTTTTTGGTTTAGTCGCAATAATCGAAGCAGTGATTATTTTTCATGCGGTGTGAAAACTATCGGTGGTAGATTAAAGTAATGTACTAGGGGATTGTATTAATTATCAATACCTACAAAATAGTATACATAGATTATATCCATCTTTTCTGGTTTAGTCACAATAATCGAAGCAGTGATTATTTTTCATTCGGTGTGAAAAGTTTTGGTGGTAGAATAAAGTAATGTACTAGGGGTTTGTAGTACTTATCAATATCTTCAAAATAGCCCACGATAAATTATAACATGCATGCAAAATTAAGTGTATGACAAAACTATAAACTACAATTTTTATGTCAATATAATTATAAAAACTAAATGTAAATAGCAATTAAATAAGTAAAAGTCAAAATTTATCATTAAGGAACTAATTAGTTGTAAAAAGCTTTATTTGTCAATATTCGTTTTCAATTTCTATTTTCAAATTTATACTTGAACCAGAACGACTCTTTGCTCCCACGACAGGTTCGTCCCATTGGGACGAATCGATGAAACTTAAAATGAAACTTAAAAACTTAAAACTTAATGTATTTTTCGTTCAACGATTTGTCCCATTCGGGTTACCCCAATTACACAGCTCCAATCAATTCATATGGGTTATGTGGACAACCCATAATGTCAGTTTCAGGTCTGCGAGGTCCTATAAAACCGACACGACCTGCCAACTGGGAGAGTGCCGCCACGCAGATTAGTGCGGAAGGTTGCGGGTTCAAGTCCCGCTCGTGATCTCGCTAGCATTTGGCATTGCATTATTCATATTGGAATAATATTATATTGTAAATGTAGATGATTTTTTAATAATAATTGCTATCACAGATTTGCCGCTCGACGCCCGCAGCAATATAGAAACGGATAAGTCTAACATCTACAAGACTCCTGTTAACAATGTCTTCGCTGCTGGAGGTAAATGTATTGGTTACTAGCATCCGCGGTTTCTACCGCGTAGTCATCGTTCCCGTGGGGATATCGGGATAATATGTGTTAATCCAGGGTCTAAACTATCTACACACTAAATTTCAGCAAAATCGGTTTAGTAGTTTTGGCGTGAAAGAGTAACAAACATCCTCACAAAATTTCGCATTTATAATATTAGCACAGAATACTAAACAGACAGAATGGACACTCCTCAAAATCATTTGTAAATAAATAGCGACTGCAAGTGCATTTCAGGTCGCACAGCGCCTAGCTAATTATCTTTATGTATTAACATACAAGCTGCCTCTCTTTCAATCGAGTTATATCTATTCTCTATCTGTTCTCTCTGTCTAGCACATAGAAATTGTACCGTCAAGACGAACGCTCCGGCTACTTGTAGCTTCATACCTCTATAGCGGAGTGTATATTATAGTTAATTATATTTATAAGGCTGTTGCTCTTTCATATAAATCTCCATGAAATTCGCTACCATATTTGTTAAAAGAAAACCTTCGTATCGTATGTTTCTTTTTTCATATAGTATAATATGCACATAAATTATTTTAATGTTTTTTTATAAATATGAAAAACATACAGTTTTTTTTTTATGATAGTGAGTGACAAGACGAGCAAATCAGTTGCCTGATGGTAAGCATCATGATTGCCCATAACAGACACAGTGCCACCCAATGTTTTGAAATTCAAAATTCTGCGCGGCACTGCACTGCGCCTGTCACCCTAAGATATGAGTTGTTGAATCTCATCATGCCCAGTAATTTCGCTGGTAACAATGCCCTTCAGACCGGAACACAGTAATGTTTGCACATTACTGCTTGGCGGATGAATAACTGGCAAAGGGTGTGGTACTTCCCCAGGCGGCCCCCTACCTACAAGAGGCCTACCACTACAATTTTCTTTTAGCAAATATATTATATAATATGTTCGTCGCGAAAAGTACCTATTGTATTCAATGCAATCAATATTGCGTACTGAGTGTACCTACTATGGGACTGAGTTCTGGGTACACCTCTTCAGGAAAAGACGCGCGGGTAAGTTATAAAATATTATCTTATGCTTATTTCCCATAGATTGCCGTCGCGGCCAGTCTCTGGTAGTGTGGGCGATATCCGAAGGTCGTCAAGCAGCTCGCGCCGTCGATACATTCCTCTCGGGACGGTCCGCCTTGCCTGGCCCTGGGGGGGTTGTTTACGATCGTTGAGGGGGTTGATGTGGCGATCACTTGGGGGGTTGACGATCGTAGCGAATAAATATTTTTTTGCGGGAATGTTGACGATTAGGATCTTATGATTAGATCTCGATTTTTAATTAATCGAGGACTGTTGAAGTGACGTTCACTTGGGGGGGGGGGGGGGTTCGTAGCGAAATCAGAGATCTCAACGGGGATTGTTTTAGGTTTGGCCAACCAAATGTTAACCATTATTCGGGGGGATCGTCGACAAACCCCCCCGCAGTGATCGTGCGGTCGATCGAAGCTTTTCTGGTAATAAGGGCTGTGTACGTAATTTGAGTTCTTTGGTAGTATCGATTCTTAGAAAAGCAACTTAATAATTATTGATCACAAATTAAATCAAGAAAACATAAGTTCTTAATGGATTGCTAATGTAATGTTTCGTTTACTATGTGTTCACAACCATATTTTACTACTAAAAACATAGTTGTCATAAAGTTGACAACCCTACTAAACCAGAAACTTAGAGAAAACTACAAAGTTCAACATGAACTTTGTAAATAAGGAAAAATTTAATATATTATGTAAAATTAGGACTGAAAAATTGTTAGTCAATGCCAATGTTACAATTACGGCAGAGTAGAAAAATTAGATCGTATGTCTTGAGCGTTTGAGTCCATTATGCTTAATCAATATTAAAAAAATCATTCGAAAGATTTTATCGAAGCATTATGGCTAGTCGTGTTGTCGTTATCTTAAATATTTTAATAGTTACAAAATACTATCGTCATACGTTTTGATAGATCTTATTATTTAAGAAATGTTTACCATTTGATAAAATCATTTTTTATTTCACATTCCGATATCGTGTTGTTTTTCAATGTCATTTTAAAGTCACTGTCGGGTCCAACCACTGACTATAAAATAAAACCTTGGTCGGATTTAACCGAGGAAGTTTTAACCCTCTGATGACACAACGTGTTAAAAACGTGTGGTAATACTTATGAGTGTGCATGTACCCATCGAACTGAACAACTTTCAAAAGAAATAATTTCGAAATTAGCAAAAAAATGTTAATCTTCCCATACAAAATTGATCAGCTGTGACAAATTTGTACAGGACAACGAAATTTGTGCAACTGGTTTAGGTTGACTGGCTTAGCAGCAGCACCTTAAGTATTAAGTACAACAATTTTTTGTAATACGTTGTAGCAATACATAATAATTTTTGTAATACTTTGTCTGCCGGCCATATTGTGCACAGGTGCCATAAACTTTATCAAAAAACAGTGAACACCTATTTCACGCGCAACCGCTGACATAAAGTTCACTGTATTTGTTTATGATATTGATTATGTCAATGTGTGCTGTACCTGTGTACCTCGCTCACCGAAAAGTTGAAATTGATAGAGAAAAAAGCGATTTGCTTCATCCTTCATTATGCGGACGGCTAAGGAGTGGAACTCTCTGCCGAGGTCGGTATTTCCGGAACGCTATAATCTGGACATCTTTAAGGCCAAAGTGAACAGACACCTTCTAGGCAAACGTGTACCATCTTAGGCCTCATCTTCGCCTTCCATCAAGCGAGATTGAGGTCAAACGTAAGCCTATTTTATATTAAAAAGAAAATTGAGTACTTAGGTTTATTCGTTTCATTTAGTCGGTTCGAATCGGTTGCGATTTAGAAATTGATCAACTTAAATCAAACTTTGTGAACCCGCTGCAACTTATTGCTGATTAACTTTAAAATTAATCTAATTCTTATTGCCCCCGACCAACGTTTATGTCGCCTTGTTTTGTGGTTGGGCAGTTACATCTGCCTCGGTAAGCTTGAATGCCGATCATGATGTTCTGGGTTCGATCCCAAGGTCAGGCAAAGTGTTATTGAATTACCTACCATTAGAAATTATCTCTATCTTGGAGTCTGTACGTACTAATATAGTGATCTGTGGTCTGTACCTTTCCTGGAGTCTGAAGTTTGCTCGGTAGATGGCATTAGGCTCGCGAAATGTGGGTGTACTATGGGACTGAGTCCTGGGTACACCTCAGCCTACCCCTTCGGGAAAAAGGCGTGATTGTATGTGATCATGTGATTGTGTGTTCGTTTTGTGGTTGGTCCCAATAAGTATATCGGCCAAAAATTTAAGTGAGACATATCGTACCATACCTATATTTTGGTAATTATTGATCTCTCACAAGCCATTGCAATCGGTATTTTGTAAATTGTTGAAGTTGACTGTTTTTAATGTTATTTTAGATGTAGTTTTGACTTGAAGGCAGTATTTTTATGTAGTTATTTTTTTCTGAAAGCTTTTACAAAAAATACTAACCAATGGTGCAAGAAACGTGAACGTTACTAGAAATTCAGTATCAAAATGTTATAGAAAGTTGATACGCATTATTTATCTGCATTATAAAGGAAGTACTAGAATCGCTTTTAGTAGGCCTAATTTTACATTAGGTTATTGAAAAAAATTAAAAATATGGGGTGAATTTTTTAAAAGGGTCTTCAGGGCCATCTGCGAAACTACAGCGAATTTCGAATAATGCTAAAAGGAGTCATGTGACAGATTTTAATAATATCTCGGTCACCATCCATCTAGAAATCATACCTATACCCCAATCTAGTATTTTCCATCCATTCACAATAGTCCTTGCTCCTAGCGGGGTCTTTCTTTGAGCTCATCTTCTATAGATGGTTTCAGAGATGGACCCCGATGGGTGCTATCCATTACTTTTAGATTAAAAGCTCAAAGGGACCTCTGCACGTTGGATTAAAAATGATCTCCGTGTTCGCCTATCTGACGACCGGCGGCCCCCTTATTACGGATGCAACAGAAGTGTGGAAAGCGTTTAATTGCTTAATGTCTGCTGTCAAAAGGTATACAAAAAATTACGTTTGACAGCAGACATTTAGCAATTTAAACGCTTTCCACACTTCTGTTGCGTCCGTAATAAGAGGGCGGATATAGCCCGTGTTTTCGAGCTACGTACTGAAATTGGATCATAAAATTTTTGAAAAACCCACAAATTACGCACCTCCCTCTTATTCCGCACAGCGTCACGAGAAACTAGAAACTGAATACTACCTTATTTGAAAAAAAAAACGGTGACTTCCATTAATTATTATCTAAATCTGTCATATTATGATTCCTTTCAGCATTTTTCAAAGTTCGCTGTTTCGAAGATGGCCCCTTGAAAACCTTTTAAAAAATCACTCTGTATTAAAAATACACGTTTTAATTTTTTGTATAGTGATTGATCAACTTTTTTTGTATTCCTACTTGTTATTAAACGTGATTAACTGTGATGTAAAGTTTATGTTACAGTAATGAGATTAATTTATTAAAATATTAAAAATGTAATTTTATGTAAAAAATATACCTACATATTATGTAGAAGTTCCTAACTTATATTTTAGGACAATTTTGTCTCTGGTATGTTTTTATTCTGCAAAATCTTGAATCACATTATTGCCTTTGGTGCATGTAAAAATAATTGGTACATTATTTCCAAATTTCTATTTTATTTATTAATATTGGATAAATAACATACTTTTAAGAGACAAAATATATACTATGATTTACATTATAAGTTTTAATTAGTTTTAAGTATATGAAGTGTCAAACATTTTATTTACAAAAAATCAATGTAATATTTATACATACAGCGTAAATAGAAAAACAATAACTGTTAAATATTTGATGACCTATTTGATGGAAAATTCAATCAGATTTGTGAGTTTTTTCTAAGAAATTAATCAAAATATTGTTTTGTCAATTAACAACACTGTCCGAACAAAAAACTGTACAAAAAACAAAAACAATTTCATGCCAAAATGTACTCATGTACTAAAAATCATTAAAATACTAGAGATCTACAATTGTTTAAAATATATATACATAGACGTATAGATGTTGAATGGATAATGTTATGCCAAAATGTAACAAGTAATTTATAATATTTACTTTGATGTTAAATTGTATGTTTTGGTGCATTTAGGCATAATGATGTCCGAATAGCTGTTAGCCGTTATCAAATGTTGGAATTCAATATTATAATGATTGACAATAATTAAATATTTTTGCGTTGATATGGAATTGTGTATCGAATATTGAATTAATGGAGAATAAATGATTACAGCACATTTCCTTTTTTTCATTAAATTTATGTTAAAAAGATATTAAGAAGGGAACAAGATATTAAGAAGGACACAAACGCTAAATGTATTCACACCCCATAATATTTCTGGAAATATTAAAATATAAACCACAAACCATGCCATATCATTTGATGTTTAATTGTTGATTTTCTTTAGAGAACTAACAATTAAATCGATCGAATTTTACCTAATATTTCAAGAAATTTGATGGAGTGTCAATCATTGGGTTTTTTATCCAACAGACTTGAAAATGTATCTTTAATACCTAGTAATTACCATGCCTCGGTGTCTCGGTGGCGTAGTGGGCGCATGCTCGACTGCCAATCGAGAGGTCCCGGGTTCGATCCCCAGGTCAGGCAGTGTTAAATATTGGATTTATCCATTAGGAATTATCTGAATAATTGCCTGGAGTCTGGAACTGTGCCCGATAGATGGCAATAGGCTCGCGCCTCCTATTACATGGGACCAATAACATACTGGCGAAATGTGGGTGTATCTACTATGGGACTGAGTCCTGGGTACACCTCTGCCTACCCCTTCGGGAAAAAGGCGTGAATGTATGTTATGTTATGTTTTAATTACCATGGAAATTTCAGTCAGGGATGGTGAAAGTATGGGGTTCCGCTCTGTTGCATACAAGTTACAAGAGCATCGCTAGCTGCCACGCATCGCGAGCTCATGTTAAGTAGGACAAACCTGGATGCGATCCGCTCAAAACAGAGAGAAATGGCAAAAGAGGGAGGAGGCCTATGACCAGCAGTGGGATGATAATGTGGGCTTACGATGATGATAAATATGAAAATAATAACAAAAACATTTATTAAACAGGAACATGGATATTAAACTACATACCTCTAACTACCTTATATCAGTCGTCACGACAGTGGAAACATACCTTAGTAGGGCAAAATTGTCACCTCGTATGTTATCCTAAACATACCTATTTTAAGTTCAGTGAATCAGAAAACTTCATACGAAGTTTCACACTCTATTTCACAATGATACGTGCGCGCATAATTACACCAATAATTTTATTATAATTTGGAGAGATTTCCATAAACGAATAGTTTACCTCATCGATGATTCCTTGTGAATCTTCCAGTCTTATGTCGAATTTGTTAAAAGGAAGAAGAAGCCAGCATCTTCTGAAAACATTGGTAAGTTACTAGGTACCTACTTAGATTATTAATTCGTTAATTACCCCTAAGCTTAAAGGGTACCTACACTATTTTAGGTCTGTACCAAAGAATAATAACTATTATACTACGTATGTGTACTATGGTATCCAAGATAATGATTTTAAGCTAAGAATGCATAATATCCATTCCTGATATTTTTTGACCAGTGTTTTCTGAGATTTCCTTGGATTGTACCTACTTAGACGTGACGTCAGTGTGTATGAATAAAGTGATAAGTACCTCCAGGTATGCTTAGTGTACGGTTCCATATTTTAAAGATACCACAAACATTTTAGTAATGGAAGTTTTTTTTGTAAATAAAATTTTACGGTTTTGGGATTTTTTCTTTACCTATCTAGGTAAGTACCTACGCTTAATGTAGGGTTCCATACCTACATACCGCAAACATGTAAATAATTAATTTTTTTTGTAAAATTTTAAGGTCTTGAGATTTTTTCCTTTACTTGTTATTGACTTAGAAGTTTTGATTTTATTACAGCAGCAAGTGACCGTAGACCTGAGTTGTTGATATGAGTTTCAAATTGATACCTCAACGCGTTATCGAGAAAAAAGGTCTTGACAGACGGATAGACAGCGCCATCTAGCGCTTTTTTTTGTGTTAAGTTTATTCAACCAAAAAACCAAACCAAAACCAAAAAAAATGTGTGGTGGTAAAGTGAAAACTCAGCCATTCTTTACGTACTCTCTCATAACTTTAGTATTTTTAGTGCTTATGTAAAAAGTCTTAATAATTTCAGAAAATGAAGCTGAAAGAAAAGGCCACAGCCCTTTTCCGCGGGATAAACGATAAGTTTAAGGGTCAGTTTGGGTTTTACTTGGAGGAAGTTAGTTATGTTAACATCTCGGACTACTTGTATCGACCGACTGACTCCTCCAGTTTGGCTCTTACCAGGATATTGTTTGGTAAATATTTCTTTGGTCTACCAAATAGATAAATCTTATTTATTATTATAAGTATTATGTAATAATCAACTGTCTCCATCGTGATTGCCTCGATGGCGTAACGGGCGCAAGGTCTGCCCATCTTGAGGTGACGGATCTAGGAGGAGGGCAAAACGGAGCACCGGCCCCGGGCGGGAGTTTCAGGAGGCATCAAAATCGTAATATGATTAAAAATTAAAGAGGCTGGAATTAAAATTAGACCGACAGTCCTGTAACTCGACTGAATTGATTTCTTTATTCATTCCAGTACAGCGATTGAAACTAGTGCTGGAATCATCATCATCATCTCAGCCATAGGACGTCCACTGCTGAACATAGGCTTTACACATAGATTTCCATCTAAGCCGGTTCTAAGCGGCCTGCATCTAGCGTGATCCTGCTATCTTTATCAGATCGTCTGTCCACCTTGTTAGTGGACGTCCTACGTTGCGCTTGTGGTCCGTGGTCTCCATTCGAAAACTTTACAGCCCCATCGGCCATCAGTGCAGGGCACATAGCTCATCGTGCTATGTGCCCTGCCCATTGCCACTTCAACTTGCTAATCCGCTGCGGTATGTCGGTAACATTCGTTCGTCTACGGATCTCCTCGTTTCTGATTCGATCTCGCAAAGAAATCCCGAGCATAGCCCTCTCCATAGCGCTGGAATGCAACTAGAATAATGTGAACCGCAGATAAATCTTTAAATTTTCCATCGTTAGGTTTTCTGATGTTAATCGACACAGTAGACGAACGTGGTGGGTCAACCATGGACAAAATATGGGGCGACTCCATATTGTGCCACTTCCCCTTGTTTCCGTTCCTGAAACCGATCCCCATGCCTTATATGGCTCTCGTGTATGCTGCGCTTTGGATTGGTAAGTAGACTTCATTGTTTTACTTCTGATGAAGAAATAATATGGATTCCCTCGTTAATGCATTTGCTAATTAATGTTCCCGTTGGGGTAGGCAGACACCCGTATTCAAGTACAATACTTATATAAGGTACTGTCACAGAACAGATAATAATACCATAGAATAAGGAACTATTACTACGTACTACTACTACTACGTTACTAATTAATTTCTCACTGCGTTCGTAATGGCAATCGGCCATATGCGGACGGACGTACTGTGAGACCTCATAGTGTTCTTGAAGAGGGTGAGAGACTAATTTCCTCCACTTGCTACGATCCTGACATACGACTTTAGCCTTTTTCCACTTTCATCACTTACTTCATACGTATGAGTGGGTACTCTTGACCGACTTTTTTATTTTTTTAGGAGCCCTAGGCATTATGCTAGGGTACAAGTACCGCTTCACAGCCGCCATGTTTACAATAAGCTACTGGTACGTGTTCCTAATAGAGAAGAGTTATTGGAACAACCACAGCTATCTGTTCGGAATTATTGCTTTGATACTAACCTGCACGGAAGCTAACTGCTATTGGTAAATATTGGTTTAATGCACTTAAAAAATAATGTTGCGCATTTTAAAAATTATGTTAAGCGTCGATAGTGCTTGCTTTAAAAATAATGTTTTAGGTAAGTATATAGATAATGGTTTCTAAATTTTAATATTAAAGCAATTCGTCATTGTAATTCAATTAAATTCTTATTTTGTGCCTTGTGAAAGTGCTAGAAAATAAGAATTGTATTGAATTTCAATTTATTGCATAAATATTAACAAGTCTATGCGCGCGCTTCGAATAGATACCTGATACCGTTGTCATAATTAGTCAAATGCAGCAACAATCGGCGTACTGGTCGATACATTTTTTTATAACTGTACGAATGTTCCAATGTTAAAATTGCCGCATATTGGAAGCTGTTCTTTTTATCGTTGAACTTTGTCTCATTTTATTGCAATGATTAAATTTCTATCTACTGGCAAATGCGTAGGTCGATCGACGTGCTACAAGATCCGTCCAAATTAAAAACAACGGTGCCGTACTGGAACTACTTTAGCCTGAAGTATCAGTTCTTCATATTATATTTCATCGCTGGATTAAAAAAAGGAACCTCGGAATGGCTCACAGGATACTCTGTGCAGGATCTCAGCGAGCATTGGGTGTTTGCACCTTTTAGGTAAGAAAGTATTATACAGGATAACTATTTATAAAATACACCCGCATAGACATTGTTCCCGTGGGAATATCGGGGAAAAAGTACCCTATGTGTTATTCTAGGGTCTAAGCTACCTACATACCAAATTTCAGCCCAATCGGTTCAGTACTTTTGGCGTGAAAGAGTAATGAACATCCATCCATCCATCCATCCTCACAAACTTTCGCATTAAGTAGGATAGGAAGTAGAATGTACCTATCTACTATCTATGGAGAGTCTGTCATTTTTTTGTGCTTTTTTTACACTTAGGTATTATTCTTTTGAATAAGTAATCAGTGTATTTATTTCATCTATTTTTATTGTGCTGTGCTCCGGGGTCAAAGTCAGAAATTCATTATTCCGGGGGTCGAGCTCTAGGAAAAACCCCAGAATACGGCTGTTTTGCGAGCGCGGCGAAAAATCATTAGTATAGTTCCGTAGACTGTGGTATTAATTTGATCAAGAGTTTGTTTCCAGATTGTTCCTGACCGAGTCCCATGTAAACTATCTAATAGTCCACTGGTTCGTCTTCGTATTCGACCTCACTATATCCATGTGGATGATGTTCGCCAGAACGCGGCCCATTGCTGTTGTCTTCTGCTGCTTGTTCCATTTTATGAACATCAGACTCTTTAGTATTGGTTCGTACACCTATATTATAATATATACAGGACTTTATTTTGGGCTCTAGACTGCTTGCTGCGAACGCGATGATAAATTTTATGGCTATAACATTGACAGCCTCGTTGGCGCAGACGGTAGTAACTCCGCTTTCTGTACTGTAGGCCCCGGGTTTGATCCCCGGCCAGGTCAAACATTTGTGTGCATGAACATGTCTGTTTGATCTGTGTCTGGGTGTTATAAGCTTATATAAGTATGTATATCAGTCATTTGGTTACCATAGTACAGGCTTCTAGCCTAGTTTGGGACCAGGTGACCGTGTGTGGAAGTTGTCCCATATTATTATTATTATTATAACATTGAAAGCGCTACTGCGAGCGCGACGAAAAATGTAATGGTTATAACTATAATAAAAAGAAATGCCGTGAATTATTATGAATTTTTACACAGCTCCTAGGCATTTCGGAAGTTGGGGGGGTTGCGTATTTACTTATTTTTTGGCAGGTGTTATGATATTTTCTATGTTACAGGAATGTTCCCGTGGGTCTGTCTCGCCACTCTTCCGTTATTCTTTCCGTTCGACTGGCCTAAAACAATCATTAATCACTACGAGACTTACCACAATTTATTATTAACAGAAATATTGAATAGAAACGTCAAATTACCTCAACCGGAATCTCAAGCTGAGGAGTTTAGTAAATTCATCAATGAAGTAGATAATGATGAAAATACGGAATCTCAAAATGGGGATGAAATGGATAAACCTAGTTTAGATGATTATAATAACAAAAAAAATGAGTTACAAACCATAGAACTTGAAAAAGTTGAAGAAATAGAAAACAAAGATTTAAAAGATCATGAAGAAATGAAAGTAGATTCTAATGAAAATTCTGAAAGTAAAACATTAGAAAGCGATTGTAAGAAAAAGCTGACATTGTGCCTAATACTGTTTCATGTATTAACACAAGCATTTTTGCCATATTCACATTTTATAACTAAAGTAAGTATTTTATCCAGATTATGTGCTTTGCCGGTTATCATATATTTATCTATTGGTTGGTTGGTATACATGATTACTGGCAGTTAGCTAGCATCCTTCTAAAGGATAATTTATATGTCTGTAAAAATTTCATTATGGAGCCAACTGCGAAATAGTGAAT
The DNA here is from genome assembly GCA_947063395.1 of Hemistola chrysoprasaria. Lineage (NCBI taxonomy): Eukaryota > Metazoa > Arthropoda > Insecta > Lepidoptera > Geometridae > Hemistola > Hemistola chrysoprasaria. The sequence goes on from OX346714.1 coordinate 15,061,201, forward strand.
AAAAATCTGTTACGTACGCGAGTAACCCTGTATAAAAATCTTTACAATGCCCTTTTACTGACTGATACTCCCTTATCAGCGCCCAGCCCTCCTATAACCATCCTTGAACTATAGAGCTGAAACTCTCAACAAAATTAGCTAAACAATTTTTTTTAAACAAAATTTTCTGAACTTCATCGTGACGGCAAGTGATAGGAATATCAATTAAGCTAACATATTAAAGATCTTTAACTACGAGGAGTTTGACACATTATCAAATAGACCTTATCCCCCCGGTCGGCGACCGGCCTATAAAAATTACCCTAGGACGATTCGTTCACGAAATTACCATATCGATGTTTTGTATTCCCGTGTTTGCTCCAAATATATTTTAAGGGCTAGTACCCCTATTTTTACATTATGTGCATTTTAGGGTTACAACAACTGGACAGACGGACTATACGGCTATTCGTGGGACATGATGGTACACACCTGGGACACCAGTGTTGCCTACATCGTTGTAAAAGAAAACACCACCAACAAGACCTACTTCATAGACACGAACTCCCTCGCTCCTAACGATCGTTGGACGACGCACGGAGATATGGCGTACCAGTACGCAAAATGCATTAAAGAAATATTTATGCTCGATGATAAATTAAAATCTCAGCCGGTATCACAAGACGTTCAAAGAGTCCCTTCTAATATGAAAAAAAATTCAAAGAAGTTATCAAATATTTCGATCTACGCAGACGTTTGGTCGTCGATGAACGGACGTTTTATGCAACGCATTTTCGATAATCACGTAGATTTGCTTCAAGTGAAATGGTCTCCTTTTAAAAAGATGTCGTTTGTGTTGCCATTGTTGGACGAAGCGCTCGAGTGGCGGGAGACTTTACATGACATAAGGAAACAAGTTCATACTTGGAATAGCAATAGTGATGTCCTATTTCAAGCTGATTTGCCAGGTAATTTTGAATTAATTTTTGCATTTAATAGTCCAAAAAATATAAAATGCTTTGAAGAACACCGAAAATAGCATTTATTTTTTCCGACCGGAGTATTTTAAGTTTTACGTGCATATGTATGTCTATGTGCTTTAGTTACAAAAATTAGATTATTATGTACTATTTTGCTAAAACTAGTACTGTCGCGATCCAAAATCCAGATGCAACTTGTTGACAATTTATTTTTTATGTTGCAGGTTATGAACAAAACAAATTCGTTAGTTCGGACCTCACAAACGTAACTTTGACTGTATTAAAAGGAATGCTTGCTTACGAAACCCAAAACCTTAATGGATTCACCCACATTTTATCCACTGGCGACACTATCAACGTGGACGTAGGAATGGACCACAGTATTTTTATTGCTGGAAACACTCCTGCATACTTTATGTACACGTTTTATAACACAACTCAGCCGTTACCAAAAATTCTTCCTAAAGTGGCAATATTAACCGAAATATTTAATAAATTCCAAAATGTGTACTATTTCGGTTTGATTATGTGGAAAAGCATTGTAGACGTTGTCTTTAAAGTATGGCGTTTGCATCTAGATTTTATTCTTTAAAATCTTTATTGTAGAGTAGGTACATAATAAAATGAAGAGTTCAACTCTTTCACCCTTTGATCAAGTTTTATTATTTATTACTTACCTATTATTAGATATTATAGCTCGAAATAAAAGAGTAGCAAATAATGGGGGCACCACTGTATTTATCAATTAGAAAAACTTTTAATTCAACACGTACACTTTAAATTAGTTCCATTTCTACTCTTTTCTGTCGAGCTATACATTACATTACTTGTTACCTATGTACCTACTGAATTTCAGCTTAATCGGTTCAGTAGTTTTGGTGAAAGAGAAACAAACATCAATCTATCCATCCATCCTCACAAACTTTCGCATTTATAATAATACTAGCTGTACCCCGCGGTTTCACCCGGGTAGATATCGTTCCCGTAGGAATATCGGGAAAAGAAATGCCTACCCTATGTGTTATTCCAGGGTCTAAGCTACCTACATACCAAATTAGTACCAATATATACAGTAGTTTTGGCGTCAAAGAGTAATAAACATCCATCCGTCCATCATTCTAACCAAAACCGCATTAGATGGCGCTGGAGGTGAGTTAGAACTCGCAAGCGTTTTGGTCACCTGTTAAAAACGTATGTTTGTTACATTGTACTGAAATATGACATTTATTATATTAGTAGCATTATTTAAGATGATATGGAATAAGTATAATAATATGGGACTACTTCCACACACGGTCTTCCGAAAATCAAAAATGACGTGACTGACCGCCAGGGCGGCCACACGCGCCAGGTGTGTGTGAGCAACGATAGTGCGGCTCTACGCGCCTGGCGTGTTGAGGCGTGTTCGCTCACCGTGTGCCGCACTCGCATTGTTCGGCAGTGCGGCGAGCTGCGCCTGGCGTGTTTTGATAGGTCAAAAAAGTTAAAAACCACATCAGCAGTAATTTAAAAATGAGTTAAACGCAAAGTTATCGCGTTTAGCACTGTCCTAAAAACGCAGCATTGGGCGCCCAATGGGACGTTGCGCATCCGCAATATCGTCATTACGCATCACCCATTACGCATTAACACTCAATATATCACAAGTAGAGCATAATTTTATTATAAAAGGTATTACTCGCGAACATAAATTTTTCTACTGTCAATGTTTTAGCACCAGCAGAATGTTTGTGATTTTTGTAAGGTAAAATTCAAAAGCATCTTATTGCATAATTTCCTTTGTTTGATGTTTTATCTCCCTATGTGGTATTGGCAAAGTTCCTCAACATTTGCACTTATTTTTTCTTCTTTTATGGACCCACCTGAATGTACTGCTAGTGTCAAGTTATATTTTCAAGATAATATGGTTATTTAGTCAATTCAGGGGGGCTATTGGCGTTCTTGGTGACTATCACTTAATGAATATTAACTTGATTTGACATTAACTACAAATGTCAAAGTCCGGTTACTAACCAAAGACTTATGTTAAACTTACTAAGTAGACTGTGCACTGTGTCGGTCCAGTCCCGAGTGAGAACCACTCGTAGTGTCTATCCTTTTCCTTTTCTCTCTTCCAAATTTGACAGTAAAGTCTTTTTAGAAAGGTAAAACGTCTTTGTAACTAACTCAAACCACAGAACATAAAGACATAAGCCTGATAGCGACTGGTGATTATGAAGAACGCCAATAGCCCTGCAGAGTCAAGGCAAGCCCAGTCAAGTTACAGCTCTAGTAAAGTGGTGGTCTTTACAAGAAGCTGCCGGAATTTTGGTGGGAACACGAAAAATTACATTTTAACTCTCTCGTTAAACACTCGAAAATGCACCGATAATTGATAAAGATACGGGAGCCAAACTGTATTCTTTGGTTTCCCGCCAAAATTAAACATGCACTTTCACAAACCACAAAATAAGAATTACTTTGTTTTTTTTTACCACACGAATGTGTTGCCAGTGTCAAGTTTATCGAAAAAATTCAGAAAAGAGTTGTTGGCTTTAAGGGTACAAATAAAGGCCTATAATATCTAAGATTTTATATATGCATAAATAATATTTTTAGTATCGCCATTAAATATAATGAGATACGTAAATGTTCTGCTAAAATTAGAACGTGCGTCACCAATAAAAATACTCACTTTATATAGATCCAATTTTGAATTAATCGATAATAATAATAAGAGGAATGGGAATGGGAGGAATGAGGAGAATGGGCAATCATGATGCCTACCATCAGGCACCTGATTTGCTCGTCTTGTTACACACTATCATAAAAAAGAAAAAAGTAAATTAATGTGTTGCCAATATTAAGTTTTTTCAAGTTTATAGCCCAACTAGTTATTGATACTTCAGTTCACAGTCAACGTATTTTTTTTAGTCTAATCATAGCCAGGTGAAGCTTCGAAACTCGTCCAGTTAAGTCATAATCTCCCTAGCAGTGTGGCATAAGTAGAAATTTTCATGAGGCCCGCCAACACACGTACAATGTACATTAAGTAACTTGTGGAAAAGATCGCTTAAAACGATAAGGCTGCATTGTCGACCAACTTTTTGCTTGTAACTTTGATTTTGAGTTATTATGTACTGTGATATTATGTAGTTATTGAAAAAAAAACTAGAATAGATTATTCTTTATTATACAAATTAACACTAAAAACGTTACAATGGCCGCTTGATGGTAAGCGGTTACCGCCGCCTATGGATACCTGCAACACCAAGGGTATTGCCAGTTGCCCTTCAAGACTCTATTGACTCTCCTTTTGAGCTCCATGTAAATAATAAAATTGATGAAAATCAATAAAAAAAATTAAACATCAGTCTAACGCAACTGACAACTGAGATTTACATATGGTACCAGGCTCATATAAATTAATATGAGGAGGTGTTCCCATAGGGTGAAATAGCAAGGAGCTTTAAATAGTATCAGGCTAACATAAACTTGAGGATATTTTCTCACATGGTGATAGAGAAATGAGCTTTTATTTTATAATATAGTAGGTACTTGGCTCACATAAACATGAAGAGATATTTCCACATGGTGATAGAGAAATGACCATGAGACTCGGCAGAGGGACATATTCGGAGAGTGGGCTGCAGTGGATAGAGATATGAGCCTATATTGTACCAGGCTCACATAAACATGAGTAGATATTCCACCATGGTGATAGAGGAAAGAACCTATAAAGTACCAGGCTCTCATAATGTCGAGGAGATATTCCCACATAGTGATAGAGGAAATGAGGAGATATTCCCAGGTGAAGGTGATACGAAGTTTACCGGGTCAGTTATTATTAAATAATCATATATTAAATAAAATAATTATACCGAGAGCCTGCATACCGAGAGAGTGAGATTCGCAGTTTTTGCGACATATGCGGGAGAAAATGACTTCTTGGCAACATTGTGGTCAGAAGAGGGCAGCGGGCGGGAGTGGGGAGCCGGGCTGTCATTAATAGTCAATTCATTTGCTGTCAAAAATCAAAAGTCAAATAGAAAATGAAGGCGATACTCGGCGTGGCGTGAATCTGACTTTAAACAAGTTCATTCATCTCTACATCTTGTGGTGCGACGAGCGAAGTAATTTCGTGCTGTTGCCGACAGCACGTCGTCACCGCGATAAATAGTCAACGTGACTGCATCGCGCGGTCATTACTTAAATTATTACTTGGAAGATAGCACGCCTTGCCGCGCCGCCCCTGGGATTTTATTGACATTTCGGTCACCTGTGATAAAGCGTTCGGGGGTTATCCTGGTAAATTTATAGGTTAAAACGCCCTGTGATGATCAGTGTTACGTTCTAGTTGATATAATACTCGGACTGTGAAAAGGCAGTGTGCGGGAAATCTGTTTAAAATGGAGTCTTCGATGACATACAATCTGGACATTACACCAAATTACTCTTACATTTTCGAGTTTGAGAATGATTTTATCCATCATAATTACCGGAAATGGATGACTGAGAATTGGACGGTGGCTTTCTATTACGTTGGAGCTTACATGGCGTTTATTTTTGGCGGCACATATTACATGCAGAGCAGACCTAGGTAAGTTGCTCTTAATGCCTAAATACCTATGTATCTTTTATGAAACATATAACTTTCATATATTGTACTTTCAAATCTGAATCTCATTTCATTGGTTGGTTACTCTTAGTAAAATAATTGATATGACCTCTTCAGGTATAAAATATGCTAAACTTTCACATTAGCATACAGGAAAAAACAATTCGTGTAATAAATGTGTTAATGTACATTATTTTAATTAAATATATATTTTGTAGTTTTGTAACTACTAATTGTACTAAATGAATTTTGTAGAATTATAAAATATAATATAATTAGTTATTAGATTTATTTGAAAAGAGAAAGTAAAGCGACCCCAAAAGTTATAGAAGCTTGGTAGATATATAATATATAGGCTGAGTCTATTAATACGGTTACCGTACGAACAATTTATTATTATTCGTACAGAAGTCAGACGAATAATTTTATTTTATCAATTATAGTGCGAAAAAAAAAAATTAAAAAAAAAAAACCTTAAACCTAACCTACAGAAGTCGGTTTGCTGTGTATTATATTACATGGCCGCCTATAAAATGAGCATTCATTTTGTCTATATATATCTTAGTAATAATTTACAAAAAACTTTAATCCAATAAAAGTATTTATTACTTACGTTGTCATACATTATATATATAAATCAGAAATAGAGGCTCTATCTCTCTTTTGTATATTCCAATCTAAATTTTAATGTGATTTTATTTTCTATTTATTATTAAGCTAATCATCCAATAAATGTATGAATAAATATAATTTATTCGTCCAGTACCCGTACAAATAGTCACTTCGTAATATATATTATTGCTTCGTGTTAATCAAACCTATTTTTACTATTAAATTATTAAGAAAATCTATACTATTATTTAACCCTTGAGTTTCCCGGTGACTTCATACATACACAATGTACCTCGTGAAGTTCACAGGACTCCCGGAAATAAAATTGCTAATTTAACATAAAATAAAAACTTTTTCTAATGAAGCACTAGTTGTATTTATTAAGTATTTGTTTGGATTTACATTGGCATAGGTTTTGATTTAAAATTATATCATCTCCCGAGTAACACAATTTTTTAACAAAATTATGAGACCTAACTTCTCACACATCTCAAAATCAAAACAATTTTTAAAGGAACTTAACAAAAACATATATTTAGGCCAGGCAACAAAAAGGTATAGGGGGAAATGTATATAACACAATTTTTGACTTCATATCTTTGTATGGACTAGATATAAAATAAAAATAAGAATATGGGACAACTTCCACACATGGTCATCTGGTCCCAAACCAGGCTAGAAGCCTGTACTATGGTAACCAGAGGACTGATATACATACTTAAGAGGCTTCATATAAAATTTCAAGTAAATCGAATGAAAAAATAAAAAAAGTTTTATTTTTTCATAAAAACTTTCAACCCCAATTTAACACACTTAGGGGTGGAATTTTGAAAAATCCTGTCTTATTTTTTACTTGTCTAGGCTATAAAATAATCTATTTTCCAAATTTCATCATTAGAAATCTTTCGAAATTCGATAATAATATTGTATAAACATTTAATTTAACAATTTGAAATATTGAATGATTTTAAAACCCCAAAATAAGCTAGGTATCCTATTTATTAAGCTTGACCTGACTGTTCAGGTATTTCTATTTATTTGTTGGGTGAGATTTAGTTGGTTATTGATCAGATTTTTGATAGTATTACACACTACATACTTGAGATACTGATGACAATACAATAATAATCAGTCTATCTACCTAGATTAAATTTAAAATAATAAATTTATATGCATAACTGCCTGGAGTCTGGAACTGTGCCCGGTAGATGGCAATAGGCTCGCCCCCTATTACATGGGACCAATAACATACTGGCGAAATGTGGGTGTATCTACTGTGGGACTGAGTCGTGGGTACACCTCTGCCTACCCCTTCGGGAAAAAGGCGTAGTAGTAGTAGTATTAGTATAACGCAGGCAGTTCTCCGCAACTCGACGACAATGCGCCTATTTTGCGTGTGGGTGGGGTGTGATTCTTCACTCGAGCCACCCTAGCTCTCCGAAGAATTTCAGCAGCCCTTTCAGGTTGCTGACAATCTCGGTGAGCGACCTCGGAGTTCCGAGGTACTGTGCCCGGTATGCTGCTACTCCTGTACACTCGAGAAGGACATGAGCAGCTGTCTCCTCCGCTTCCATGCACGCTCGGCATAGAGGGCTGTCTGTAACACCTAAAACATATAGATGTTTGTTAAAAAGTCCGTGACCTGTAATGGCGCCTGTGACCGTTCGAAGATGGGGCTTACTCAGGTGTAAGAGCGCCTTTGTGAGCCGACAGTTTATTTCTGGAAGCGCCAGTTTCGTCTGTCTGCACTCATTGTGATTTCCCCAGTAAGTGGAATGTTTGCTACGGGTTTGTTGTATTAGGAGACTGCGGATTTGAGTGAAAGGTATCGGGACTATTGGTTCCGGTCCTACCGCCTCCATATCCGAGCCTCTCCGGGCCAGCTCGTCCGCTGCATCGTTGCCTCGAGAGCCGCTGTGTCCCTTGATCCATTGAAGGGTAATACTATTGTTTAAACTTACCTCCGAGAGTTTCTGATGGCAGTTGTATATTAAACCTGTACTCATGCTGTGGCTAGTTAAGGCTTGTAATACCGCCATGCTGTCGGATAGTATTCTTATAGATTGATTTGTTACTTTCCTGTCAGCAATGGCGTGTGTTGCTAGAATAATCCCCATACATTCCGCTTGAAATACGGTGTTGTGGATTCCTAGGGGTACCGAGATTCTGATGTTTAAGTCTTCTGAGAAGACACCCGTACCTGATTTTGTTTTCGAACCGTCTGTGAAAATCCTGATCTCCCTTGGGTTCAGTCCTTCGTACGATTCGAGGTCCTCCATTAATTGGATTTTGTATTTTTTGTCGAAGACAAATTGTTTTGGGATTTTGTCGCTTACCGCCATCGTTACAGGTATCTCCTCGTACACCTCCTTTAGTATACCTGTGTGAAGCGTCCCGTTCTCTGACAATAGGTTCAGTGTTTTTAGGCGGATCGCTGCCATTGCAGCTTCTTGTCTTACATACAGATGCAGCGGTTCAAGCGATAGCATGACCTCCATCGCTGCGGTGGGGGTAGTCCTCATGCCTCCGGTGGCTGCTAAGCATGCCAGTCGCTGGAATTTCTGTAGGTTGTTTATTGTCGTCGTTTGATTTGTCTTGTTCCACCATGCTATTGCTCCATAGCATAGGGTGGGTCTTATTACCATTTTGTATAGCCACAGTACGATTTTCGGGTTTAGCCCCCATCTTTTTCCTATCATCCTGCGGCACTGCCAGAATATGATTCCAGCTTTGTCTATTTTTTTCTCCAAGTGACTGTTCCAGGTCAATTTCCTGTCCAATATCACTCCCAAGTACTTTACTTCCTCGGATAGATGGAGCTCTGTGCTAAAAAGCTTTGGCATTCTGTAGTTACCTAGAAGCCGTTTCCATGTGAACATTACCGTCTCGGTCTTGCTCGGGTTTACTAATAGGTCGTAGTCCTTACACCAGCGTTCTACTATGCGTAGAGCCGCTTGGGTGAGGTCGCAAACTACATTCGCCGATCTTCCTTGTATAAGGATGGCCAAGTCGTCCGCGTATCCTATTGTATAAAAGTGCTGTCCATTGAGTTTGGTAATGAGGTCGTTTATTACCAAATTCCATAGAAGAGGCGAAAGAACCCCACCTTGTGGACATCCTTTCGCAACTAGTGCGGATTCTGAGTCACTCGATATTCGCACTATTCTCTTGCTAAGCATGTTCTTGATCCAGTTCGACATTACAGGATCAACTCTGTGTCTATCCAAAGCTGCCCCTATGCTGTTGAAGGTGGTTTTATCAAAAGCACCTTCAATGTCGATGAAGGTACCTAGGCAGATTTGTTTGTTCTTTATAGCTTCTTCGATCTTGCCTACCACTAAGTGTAGAGCCGATTCTGTCGATTTCCCCGAGCTATATGCGTGTTGGTTTGGGTGCATGGGTATGTCTTTTAACACTCTGTCTCTCAGTACTCTCTCACACAGTCTCTCCAGGGTCTTGAGCAAGAACGAGGTTAAACTGATGGGTCTGAATGACTTGGCGTTTGTGTAATCGCTTTTTCCCGGTTTAGGTAGGAAAACCACTTTAACTTCTCTCCAACCTTTAGGCATGTACCCATGCGCTAGGCAAGATGTTAGAATGGGTTTGAGTTTATATATAATGGTATTTCCTCCCCACTGTAAGAGTGCGGGTATAATACCATCTAGTCCTGCTGCTTTGTACGGTTGGAAGCTGTTTATTGCCCATTTTAATCTTTCCTCTGTCACCACCTCCTGGGCGTATTGCCAATTCCTATTTGTTATTGTGTTCTCTCTATCTTGCCAGCTTACTTCTTGAACAAATTTGCATCCTGGAAAGTGTGTCTCCAGGAGCAAGTGCTCGTTTTCTGCTGTAGATTTTGTGTATGTGCCATCTTGCTTGCGGAGGGATCCCAGACCAATCTGTTGTCTGTTGAGTATCTTCCTCACACGGTTGGCTTGTTCGCCTGTTTCAATGTTTCCGCAGTACTTCCTCCACCCTGACTTACTGCGGAACCGGAGGCGTTTTTTGTAGTCAGATTTAGCCTCTTTGTATTTGTCCCAGTCCTGATCAGAACTGGTATTCATAGCCCTGTTCAGTCGTTTCCTAACTTTTTTCCGCAGACGTTCTAGTTCTGGACCCCACCATTGTTGGCTTCCGGGCCTTCCGTCTGTGGCTTCGGTTAGTGGGCATGCATCATGGTAACACTCCATTATGGTGCTGGTTAGAGTATTTACCTGTTCTTCTATTTGATAAGTGTTCTCCACATTTCCCCACTCGGTGTCTCCTGCAAGCCTACTATCCAGGAACTTCTGGTACCTGGCTTTGTTAGTCTTGCGTGGGTTTCTCCGGGGGGGTAACTTGGGTATGTTTACCTTAAGATCGAAGCGGATCCACCGGTGATCAGAGCATGATGCCTCCTGAGACACATGCCATCCCTCAATGAGTTCCGCAGCCCCTTCTGTTGCTAGAGTAATATCTACTATGGTTCTACTACGTCTGGTAACAAAAGTTGGTTCCGATCCTATGTTTATAATGTTTAGGTTAGTTGTGAATAAGTATTCAACAAGTGTCTTACCTCTGTCATTGGTTTGTTCCATCCCCCACAGTGGGTGGTGTGCATTAGAGTCGGCCCCGATGATTACCTGGAGTCCCGATTCTTCACAGTATGTCATCAGTCTTGTTAGTTCATGCGGCGGGGGATCTACATCCTCGTGCATGTAGGCCGATGCCACTACCATTTCTTGACTGATGGCTTGTGATGTATTAAGCCTTATTGCGTACAGATCTCTGGAACAGAACTCTGTTAAAGGCTGTGCCTGTACATTGATGCTCGTCAAGATGCATGCTCTTGGTGTATCATGTTCATTTGAGACGTATAACTTACCTCTTCTATTAAGGAGTCCCTGTATACGGCCTGTCCTAACCCACGGCTCTTGTATTAGGACGACGGCTGTGTCTTGAACCCCCAACCAGTTCCGCACTTGAGCCGTGGCGGTCTGACTATGTTGGAGGTTCGCCTGTACTACTCTAAGAGCTGACGAAAGGGACGTCATCCTGAGATGTACCCCCCTCGCCCTCTCCCAGGTATAAGTTGGCCAACATGTGTTGGGTCGGCTCGTCGGGAAAAAGGCGTGAATGTATGTTAAATTTTATGCATTTTATTAAGTTTTAGTTGGTTACCGGCATAATAATCTAATTAATGCCTGAGAACTCATCCGCACATAATTGACACGCAGACGTCGCACACTGTGAAATTAATCATCTAACAGTCATTTTTTTAATTTTGTGTCAAGAGTGCATGCGGCAGACGTCGTGACCCACCCACTTCCGTTTAAGTTTGGCTGATTTGTAGTATAAATATTATTAATTATATAACTACTATTATTATATTGTGGTTTAGCATAGTAGAGAGTACGCGCAAGAACTCTGAGAGCGGACGAAATCTTCATAATAATTTGATTGGAAATCTGTATTTATTTGTTGCTACATTTTTATTTGTTACTAGTCTAGCTGAACTTCGATTATATAATCTGTTAAAATATACCCACTTAACAAAACAGATCTTCATAGGAAAAGAATAGGTACTATAACGGCCACGCGCCGAATTATCGTGCTCGCGTTCTAACCGCATAACTGTCTCCTAACCTCAGACTTCCATAAATTTCCTCAAGACGCGGGTGACCGTGTAACCCCCCGTGGTCTGTGGCAGAGTAGGAGGGAGGGAGGTGTCTTATGAATGGAGCCCGCATCTGATCTGCAACGTTACGTAATGATGTTTGGCTCGACGCCATGATTCAATGTTTCCACGAATATTGCCAACTTTCATACCTATTTCGACTTATGACTATCTATCTTATAACTCTATCTATTAAGTAAAATTTAAATTTATAAATTCTGTATTAGGTACTCTAGTAATTGGGAGACCACGCTTTGCGGGCAAGGCACTACTAGCCCTTGGATCTTGAGAGCTGAAATGCACATAGCATGTTATTATGACATTGGAAGAATAAGGAATTACCGAACTTCTTACAGAAACCAAGTCGCGTGATTAGTAATATTTTATTAGCTAATATTTTATATGACAGAAACAGTTCTGTTATTAAGTCCGTATTTATTAAATTCGCTTTTGGGACAGCCCAAAAGCAATTTAATAAATTCATAAACACAGAGCCCCAGATTAGGTACTACGTCATAATATCAAATTCTGGCAAGGGTTTCCAGTGTAAGATTCCAAAACGATTTTAATATTCCGTCCATGCATCATGATAATCTTAAGCCTAGGTTGCTTTGTGCGGAACCCACATCAATATCTCAAGAACACTTTACTCGGCACAGTTTTTCCTTTCAAGGCCGCTGAAGTAGGCTTTGAAAACTGGAAGACGTGCCTTGTAAATATTTTTTTTTTTTCCGACTGCAAAGGAGGGTTATGTTTTTGTATGTAGTATGTATGTGGGTAAGTATAAGGTTTCTTTGGAACGGCCTACAGCCTAAACGGCTTGATGGATTTTGACATGCGAGGTGTCATTTGATTCGTCTTAATAGCGGAAGTGAGCTAGGGTTCTTCATTTTCTAATTTTGTTCTTGAAAACCAAAATAGAGGGAAAATTAAAAAGTCAACTTTGTATAGCAGCACAAAATTGATATCTCGAGGTAGCTTATAGCGTACAGATTTCAAAAATATATCATGCTGCTATGAAAGATTTAGTAGTTTATTAGATAAATCTGTATTTAGGTACGCAGGAGCCAATACCACGGCCGATACTCTCGTATAGGGCTATGCCGCGCGGCGCCGTGTAAACTCACGAAGACAACGAGGTGCGGCGGGGTTCAAAGTTTGTTTTTATAATATGACCTTTGTTTTGAAACGTTGTTATATTGTAGGTATAATGTTAGATTATATTTAACATCTATATGAATGAAAACAAAAAAGTGTGAAATAAATTGCTTGGGCTGGTTTATCCCTGTCTGCCATACCACAGAAAAACTTGTTTCTTGTTCTCAGTTAATAATTTTATAATGCAGTCGGGTTTTATGACTTTTTCTAATAATTTAATTTATTCGACTTTCACCTTAAATTAAGATAAGACTTATTTTATCTCTAAAAGACGAGCTGATATTTTAATTCCAATCAATATCTGTAGGTACAGTAAGTACATAATTTGAATATTCAAGTAGGTAATATTAATTGTTACCGAATTAGAACAATTCGAATAAATAATTTGGTGTTAACAAGGGTCAATGTTAATGTCACATTTGTAATTGACATTATTGGATCACATTAGTGATCATATCCTCTTGGATATATGTCAAACACGTGGTTACGTGTTTTCCTCGTCCTCTTTTTAATTTTGCAATGAAAAGGCTTTTTTTCACAACGTGGTCGTCGGGTCTTCGCATGACGTAACCGTGCCATCTCAGTCTGGATTCTGTTAGTTTATCGGTGATGGGTGCGACCTTGAAGCTGCCTCTGATGTGACTATTGTGAACCTTAAGTATCCTTAAGTGTGACACCACCAGCCCACCGCAATATTCGCATTTCGGCGGTGTGTAGCCTCTGTTCATTACACTTTTTGGACTTTTTTCGTTTTGCAGTAGGTGAGCATAAAATAACATAACGACTTTTTCCCGAAGGTGTAGGCAGAGGACTAATTCCCACACTTCGCCAGCAATGTTTTTAGGCCCATTTAAAAGGGGGCGAGCCTTTTTGCCATCCGCCGGCACAGTTCCAGTAGGTAAGATTTTTAAGAAATTGTGGATGATATACAGAGGAAATACCTATGTTTTACAAAATGTATGTAAAAATGCAAAAGGTAATAATATAAGACATAGTGTAACATTGGCGAAGGGTGAAAAAGGGAAGTCCTGGCCAAAAAAGTTCTTACCTAACAGAATATTAGCTCTCTCACCATCGTCACAGATGTTTCTATGGCGATTAAAGACCCACATTCACCATATATGAAAGCACTGGTATGTTCAAAACTGTGTCTTTCAAATATGATAAAAGTTGTTTTGAAAAAAGCCTTTTTATGTAGCTGTGAGATACATCCATTGGGCTTAAATACCCAAAACTAATGTATCAATTCAATCACCCTTCAATCATTTCCTTCATACATTTCCCCCATGTTATATTACAAAAGTGTAATATTACATTTCTCCCATTAAGCCGTAGAACAGCGAGTTATGAACCTCAAATTTATCTGACCTGTTCAAGTTGAGTACACATTTTTTTTATTCTACTTCGAATGGGGAACGGCGATTTTGTGGCGATGGCAATAAAATTTCGAACAGACTCATAATTTTGATATTTCAATATCAAAAATAGTGATAGTCTATTTATATCTATTTATTTAGTCCGATCCCAAACCCACGCTGTGTAAAATTTCTATACTTTTAGGTATTTATTTTAATCAATAACGTATTTGTGTAACAATAAAATTCTATTTATGTCAATACAATATGAATTACACAAAATACGTTTAGGAATAATTAGTTAGAAATAACACTGATTCACAATAATTAATCAGTTAATTCAAGTACCTACTATATCTGTAATATTATAATAATAGCATAGGGACTGGTTTGACCTAATCTATTGTAGGGTTATTATATAATGCGTGTATGGGGGCATACACGTTGTCAGGTTGGCCGAGTGTAGGGTTGATGTTATTTTGTGACGCGCATGCTACGGATTCTGTGAACGTTTTGGTGGTTTTATGGAAAGTATTAATGGCAACGTGTGATTTCACGGAGATCTATGGCATGTGCGAGGGCGCGATGGCAACACAGGGAGGTGGATGCCAGCGCAACAGATGATTTGTAGAGCGAGATTGAAGATGGTGGGCTTGGAATAAATCATGTAAAATATGCTGAAGTGTTCGAGTATTATTTAATGGAAAAGGCATGCTTACACTATACTTATATTATAAAGAGAGAAACTTTGTTTTTTTGATTTTTTTGTTTGTAACGAATAGGCTCCGAAACTACTGGACCGATTTTAAAAATTCTTTCACATATGGAGATTTTGAAAAAAATAGTGATCCGTAAGAAAACTGCAATAATGTGAACCAAGGTGTCACATAATATAATTACCATATTCATAAATTTGCGAAATCCATTGATGGTAGAATAATATAATGTACTAGGGGTTTGTAGTACTTATCAATATCTACAAAATAGTCCACGGAAAATTTATCCATCTATTTTGGTTTAGTCACAATAATCGAAACAGACATTATATGCATGCGCTGTGAAAAGTATTGGTAAACTCAAACTCAAGGTAGTAGAATAAAGTAATGTACTAGAGGTTTGTAGTACATATCAATACCTACAAAACAGTATACATAGATTATATCCATCTTTTTTGGTTTAGTCACAATAATCAAAGCAGTGATTATTTTTCATGCGGTGTGAAAATTATCGGTGGTAGATTAAAGTAATGTACTAGGGGTTTGTAGTAATTATCAATACCTACAAAACAGTATATATAGATTATATCCATCTTTTTTGGTTTAGTCACAATAATCGAAGCAGTGATTATTTTTCATGCGGTGTGAAAACTTTTGGTGGTAGAGTAAAGTAATGTACTAGGGGTTTGTAGTGATTATCAATACCTACAAAACAGTATACATAGATTATATCCATCTTTTTTTGTTTAGTCACAATAATCGAAGCAGTGATTATTTTCCATGCGGTGTGAAAACTATCAGTGGTAGATTAAAGTAATGTACTAGAGGTTTATAGTAATTATCAATACATACAAAACAGTATACATAGATTATATCCATCTTTTTTGGTTTAGTCACAACAATTGAAAGTCATTATATGCATGCGTTGTGAAAAGTATTGGTGGTAGAATAAAGTAATGTACTAGGGGTTTCTAGTACTTATCAATAACTTTAAAATAGCCCACGATAAATTTATTACATGTGTTAAGGTTTGGTCATTGTAACAGAAATAGTCATTAATTTATTTCATTATGTCTTAATGGTTTATCCATTAGGGTTATATCCATTATAATACAATGTATCACGAATTTACTCCTGTTAAACGTTCACTATACCTACTACTGCTACCCGTGCGAAGCCGGGGCGGGCCGCTAGTATATAATATATTTACGAGGCTACAATTAGCGAAATCCAGAAAACCTACATACAATTGTCTAGTTTTTTCATTATAAATTCTCTTCGCTTGGGTTTGAGACCAGTGCTGGATGGGTATCCGTTACTAGTAAGAACTTCGCTACAGTTAGGGTTCACTCATTCCTATGCACTATTTACTATATTTCGTTGTAGGTATATCAGCTTTATTGAAATTGTACCACCAAAATCGCTGTCGTCATTTTATTCTACCATTTTTTATAATTTTAAACCTTTTTCTAGCGGATTTGGTATGCTTACGTAATTGAGTATTTGTAATATGAATATGATAGATAGATAAATACTTTAATGGTACAAAACAATAAATCATAAAAATTAAACAAAACACTATGTTAAATAGTGTAACAATTGGCGGTCTTATCGCTAAGAACGATCTCTTCCAGACAGCCGTGAGTAGGAGTATAGTAATTAACATTACATACTCGTATTAAGTAGTTAGATTGATACAATATTTACTATGTACATATACTACATTAAGACTTGAGTGGTTACATATTATTATTATTATTAGTCATCCTCCTAGCTAATAGGGCACTAATATTTAGTGCCCTACCTAGCTAACTTACCTATTAAATTAACCTAATAAGCCTATTAAATCATTATACTTCAAGGGATCGTAAAATTTCTTAAATGAATTAGTACAATACTGAAAAATTCTATAAATTTAGGTTTTGTACTATTACGAGGGCTGCACTAAAAGTATCGGGAATGGAATATTTCCACTGTTCCTGTCAAATTTATTTTTTATTAACAAATTATCTACTTTAACTAATAAAAAACATAATGAAATAAAACAATTACTGTCATATTAAAATCTTTTTAATTGAAAACTCCTTGGTTTTAAAAATCGAATAATATTTATTTATTTAAAAAAAGATTCTCGGTCTTGTCACAAGGTTTTGTCAAACTTGTTTAGTCGTTGAGAAAATGGAATTGACTAGAGAAAATTTAAGAGCGATGATTTATTATGACTTTCGAAGTGGTTTAACACAAAAACAGTGTGTTGACCGGATGATTTCTGCATTTGGTGATGAAGCTGAAGAATTTATCGCTGGTTTGCTGAATTTCAGCGTGGACGTGTCAAGCTCAGTGATGATCCCCGTCAAGGTCGTCCAAAAACTGCAGTCACCCAAGGAAACGTTGATGCTGTGCGTAAGCTGATTGAGGAAGATCGACATGTGACAAACCGCGAAATTCAGGCAACTAGACATTGGCATGAGTCAAATACAAATAATCTTGCATGAACATAATTGTTCATGCACACAACATCAGGAAAACAACTTTTTTAAACCTAATGGTGTAAAAAAGTTGTTTTCCCGATGGATACCGCATTCGCTCTGTGAAGAGCAAAAAGCGGCTCGCGTTACTTGGTGCGTCAGAACTCTCGAAAGATTCCACGCAGGATCGTCAAATGCTGTATACAACATCGTATCAGGTGACGAATCCTGGTGTAAAAAAGTTGTTTTCCCGATGGATACCGCATTCGCTCTGTAAAGAGCAAAAAGCGGCTCGCGTTACTTGGTGCGTCAGAACTCTCGAAAGATTCCACGCAGGATCCTCAAATGCTGTATACAACATCGTATCACGTGACGAATCCTGGATATACGCGTACGAACCCGAAACAAAAAACCAGTCAGGAGTTTGGGTGTTCGAAAATGAGTTAAAGCCAACAAAAATTGTTCGTTCACGGAGTGTTGCGAAAAAAATGGTGGCCACGTTTGTCTCCAAAACCGGCCATGTTGCGACTATTCCTCTTGAGGGACAAAGAACAGTTAAAGAATGGTATGCTAGCATTTGTTTGCCACAGGTCGTTTCTGAACTCCGTAAAGAGAACTGCAACCGCCGCATCATCCTCCATCACGACAATGCGAGTTCTCACACCGCGCTCAGAACAAAAGAGTTTTTAGAGCAAGAAAACATAGAATTTTTAGACCATCCGCCGTACAGCCCCGACCTAAGCCCTAACGATTTCTATACATTCCCTAAAATAAAGAATAAAATGCGTGGTCAGAGATTTTCATCACCTGAAGAAGCTGTGGACGCCTACAAAACGGCCATTTTGGAGACCCCAACTTCCGAATGGAATGGTTGCTTCAATGATTGGTTCCATCGTATGGAAAAATGTGTAAAAATTCGCGAAGAGTACTTCAAAAAGCAATAAATACATTTTTAAATAGTAATGTTGTGTCACTTCCTTAATTCCCGAAATTTTCAGTGCCGCCCTCGTATATCCCGTTATTGCGACTTCTCCAAATCGGTTTATTATTCAGAAAGTTCGTTGAAATAATAGTATAACTAACGATAATAATTTAATTACACAATACTTTAATCATAGATTAACCGACAACGAGTTCGATCACCTTGTAACTGTGATTTGATAACAAATAAACAAACAAACATTGGCATTGACATTGGCTGTAATAATCTCATGGCCTCAATTAATGTTACTATTATTTAAAATACGCACTAGTTCAATATGGTAGGTTCTATAAAATATAATGTTATATGATATATTATATCTAGGTACATTTATGTTAAAATCTAAGAATGACAGATACACTAGCGCTCAGTCCAAAGCCCAGCCTCAAATCTGTGGACCTGAAAAATCTGAAATAAATGTTGTATGTAGTGTTGTATGTACATCAACTTTTTCCCGAAAGGGTAGGCAGAGGTATATAATGAATGAATGAATGAATGAGTGAATGAAAACTCTTTATTGCTACCACAATATAACATAAAATAACAAAGAAGAAAACCTTAAAACTAGAAAGAAGTAACAACTGGCGGCCTTATCGCTCAGAGCGATCTCTTCCAGGCAACCATGCAGGGAAAGGAAATACATATATGAAGGGACGGTGGTATCAAACACACATTATACTTAAATAAATAAAATACATACTTAATAACATATATACCTAATAGTAATACTATAATATACACGTAGACTATATACCAATACATAATATACTTAAATTATATAAATACATACATAACACTATAATAATATTATACAGATTATATAATATATAGATACACAATTTTATATAGGTACTTATAAGTGAGCCAATTTATAATATAAATAACAAATTATTTACTTATAAAGAAAGGTAGTGGTCTTTGAGACGTAACTTAAAAGAGGCCAGTGACGGTGCACATTTAACTTCCACGGGAAGATCGTTCCACAGACGAACTGCTTCGACAGTGAAAGATCCACCGTAGAAATCAGTGCCGTGCACTGGAAACCTCAACGTCAGGTTCTCCGATGATCTCAGAGAACAAGAATGAGACGCATGAAGAAATTCAAAACGTTCCCGAAGATAGCGCGGGGCAGATGGATTGAACAGAACACTGTAGAGAAGGGACAAGATATGAGTATTCCGGCGACGGCGAATAGGCAGCCACTTGAGTTTAGAGCGATATTCGGAGACATGGTCATATTTGCCATATATATATAGCCCATATATATATATATATGGTCATATATAGCCCATATATATATATATGGTCATATATAGCCCAGCATAAGGACAGAGTCACTGCCAGTTATGTCATGGAGAAACTTCCTAATGGAAAAATCTAAAACGGTAAGATGTAGACAAGATATTCTCTAAAATTTGTAAGAAAGAACGGCAATTTAGTCGCGTAATAAAATTCTAATAGTATTTTCTGAATACGATTATAAGGAAAATAATAACAAACGGTTAAGAAGTATTCTTAACCGTTTGGTCAAACCGGAATCAACCAGAATCTCAGTTTTTCCGGCTGAACGTTCTCGATTAATCTTAAAATTAAATGTACCTTTACATGGTTATACATATAGTATTTCTGGTAATCAGTAAACATCATCTTAAAGGTCGTTGTGCTCTTCATTTCGTATATACGTACGTACGTCTCATATAAGTATTTTTCTCACTAATATTTTTATTTTCACTACTGTTAATTGCGAACCTTTAAGTGACACTTGTTACTCTTTCACGACAAAACTACTGAACAGATTGGGCTGAATTTGGTATGAAGGTAGCGAGAAATTGGAATAACACCTAGGGTACTTTTTTTCCCGATATTCCCTCGGGAACGATATCTATGCGGGTGAAACCGCGGGACACAGCTAGTGATTTAATAAACCTATAACCCTTGGCCTTAACAAGGGAGCCTCAAGGTCTACTTTACGAATAACGGATATTATGATCTAACATATTAACATATTATGTACACTGTACACCTATAAAATGAATAGTAATGATATGGATAATTTGATATTTAACATAAATTACGGCTTTACCCACGGTATTTAAGTCGAAACTACTCGACCTAGGTTTCGAACAAATTCGATGTCCTCAGGAACTGCTGACGCGGAGACTGACGTGAAGAGCTGATAACTTTCAAACAGCTGAATCGATTTTCATGTCATGAGACATAGCTAATAATAAATAGCTCTAATCTTATAAGCTCGTTCACGTAAGCTTTAAAAAAAAAACCGCATCAAATGTGTCTATTCGTTAAAAACTATGATGCCACTTGCCACACACGCATCCTAACATCCTAACATATAACACTCCTTCCGATACATGGTAATCTGACACATTTGCACAGAAGAAAATAATACTACCTATATCATACCATGTGGGTGTGCCTACTGCCTACTATGGGACTGAGTCTTGGGTACATCTCTGCCTACTCCTTTGAAAGTGTGATTGTATGTCTTTTTATGGTTTATGGTTTAAGACATTTATTTCCCAAACAGAATACAATATTCACTTACTTGAGAAATATTATTATTAACTATAGTAACGGACCGGAAGGTACTACTTACTAACATAACTAAAGATTACAAATACATATAAGTATGTTTACCATACAATACTATAATATAATAATAGTATTATAATAGTAGTAACGCAACAGATGTGTATCTATCTGGTCACCAGTTTGTATTTCTACTACATCGCGCGACATTGTTATTGTAGATGGATACACGTTCCAATCCAATCCAATCCTAGAAGAATCCATAAAATGCATCAACTACGTAGCATTTTTCATTAAGTTTTATTCATTTTCCAATCTTTGTTAAAAGTGACGGTGAACGTAGATGAAGTAAACAAGTTTACATCTCTCATATTCGGTAAGTAGCTCCTTATTACCCCCAAATGGGGCTTGTAAGTGACCAATTAGCGCTCTAGGGTAATAATGTAGCTAGAAAAGCCCTAGGGCGGTAAGTAATTAAAAAAAAACTTCACTCTTTCAAAAAGTTTGCGTACATCTAACCATCATACTGGCAATAGACATCATGCATTCAGGCCAATGACAAAAGAGGTCGCTTCGCTATTCCTTGTCTTCGTATGAGTATAATAGTCATCAATTTTAAATATCGAACTACGAAGCTCAATTTCGTTCTTGAAAAAAATAATTTAAAAAAGAGATGAAAAAAGGCGGGAATAGAAAACATTTACTTTAAAATGTTTTATTCTTGTAATGCCGGTGTTTTTCTACTTACCTCACAATCGAGATGTAAAGCAGAGTAGTTAGCTCGGGTGTAAGCATCAATTGCACCCTCGAAGTATAGGCGCCCTCGCTGCGCTCGTGCGCCTAAATATCTCGGGCTGCAATTGATGCCTTACAGCCCTTGGCTACTAATCTACTATTATTGCATTGGAGAAGAAAAACAAAAGTGGTGAATGGGTAAATTGAAAAATATTAAGGCTCAAGCCTACAGGTGCGCATGCCGTGCACGTATTTTAGCTGCGTGGGTTGATTTGTTTGAACACGTAAGTCCATATTTCCACTGCAAGATTCGATATACACGCATTCGTAGTCAGCGTTGAGCTACGTCAGCGCCATATTCGAGCAAGGCACGCGTGTAACACACCTGTACCGCGTGCAATACCAAAGTGTATTGCGTTCACAGCATGCATGGCTTTGACATCTTTGAGCTACGTGAGCCTCATATACGAGCAAGCCACGCGTGTACCAGTGACGCCAATTCATGCGTAGCGTGTCCTAGGTTGCAGTGGACACAATTACTAACATTTTCTTGCGATGACCCACGTGTGTAGTCACTCTGTGCGCCGCGGTGGGTTTCAGCCTTTAAACTGCATATTATAAAGTATGCGGAATAATTGTTACGGTGCAGACTTTAATAACAATATGATTATTTTTAAATGTCCAAGTTCAACCAGTTTCATTTATATAACCAGAACTTATGACCAGAACAAATAAACTGCTTGGTTGGATTTGATTTTAGATTGTAATTTTGTGAGAATATTTATGTAAAAACCACAAAAACTTTACGTAATTTAGTTATATTGCAACCTTGATGGACAAAATGAAGAATAGTGCGTTAAGGGAAAGCTGTGGCGTGTTAAAAGATATAGTGACAACGATAGATAAAGAATGATAAGGTGTTTCGGACATTTGGAGAGGATCGATGACAGGAAATTAACAAAAGAGGCAACTGTCGGTATGAGTCTACCTAGGCGTACTTTTCATGAACAAATTGATGTTCTATGGAAAGGCCAAGTCAAAAGTACCTAAAACCGACGCACATGTATAAAGAATGTACTGAAAGTAGAAGAAGCGAACGTAGCAAGTGGATATAAATAATCTCTGCCTATACTAACGGGAACAAGGCATGACTATAAAGTATGAACAGACGATAGAACTTTGTACGGCCGTACCACCTAATCTGTGACCCGAACCGTTCGGTACGGTTATCATGCCACACGATCGAACCTCTGATGTGCAAGCAACCTTACCACCGTACCAAGTAATAATAACAATAACCTTAGCCGGACAGTGTGCCAGACGATCGAACAAGGTATGATGGCGAACCAAGTTCGGTTCACAGATTAGGTAGGACAGCGGTAGCAAAGATTTTACTTTTACATTAATTACTACGAACCATTTTGTGCCTGCCAGTACTTATAACAAAAGATTGCTTTGTATAAAATTTGTCATACCTAAACCATATCGGGGGAGAACAGACCGGGTGAAAACGGTGCGGAGCCATTTCTTTAGCTTTTTTCTCTATTTCTATAGCCAATTGAAATTGTACGATCTTGTCGCAAGCCCCGGCTCCTTGTCAAGCTGCCTGGTAATGCTAAGTTTGCAGATCTTTCAAGTGTAATAATCAGTAGTCCAAGTATCAGTAGTCAGTAGTTTTTGTAGTGGTAGGCCTCTATTGCAGGGGGCCGCCTGGGGAAGTACCACACCTTTGCCAGTTATTCATCCGCCAAGCAGAAATGTGCAAACATTATGTGTTCCGGTCTGAAGGGCAACGTTACCTGCGAAATTATTGGGCATGACGAGATTCAACTATTAATATCTCAGGGTGACAGGCGCAGTGCAGCGCAGAATTTTGAATTTTAAAACCAGTGGGTGGCACTGTGTCTGATATGGGCAATCATGATGCTTACCATCAGGCATCTGATTTGCTCGTCTTGTAACTCATTATCATAAAAAAAAGTCATCAGTAGTCATCTTCCGTAGTCAGAGACAATTTGTCATCAGTTCTCCCGTGCTTTCCAAAGCGCAGTGAAGGTCCGCTCTCGATGCGCAAATGTCACGGTCGTTAATGAGATTGAAAAGAAAGACACACATGTTGGATTGCGTAATTTCACTGCCGGGCGCGGCGAATGACAAAAAAGACTTGTGTTCAAACGTCATATCCCAAAATCAAATAAAAAAATGATCCTATCACATACAAAGTTTAATTAAGTATTCATAATATATATATACAAAATAAAAATTATATATACAAAATGTAAATAACAAATCAATACGAATTTTCAGCTTTGCCGCCAATTTTCTATTTATCATCTGTAATAATAATAATAATATGGGACAACTTCCACACACGGTCATCTGGTCCCAAACTAGGCTCGCAGCCTGTACTATGGTAACCAGATGACTGATATACATACTTAAATACGGTTATAACACCCAGACACAGATCAAACAGACATGTTCATGTACACAACTATTTGTACTGGCCGGGGATCGAACCCGGGGCCTGTGGCACAGAAAGCAGAGTTACTACCGTCTCGAGACACTGTCACTGACAGAGTTACTGTCGTTATCTGTGCCGAAAGACAAACGCATTTATGCCTCTATACAGCCACGTGAACGCAATTTGTACTAAGCAAAGAGACTGTCTTTGGTATGCCAAGATTGATTGATATAAGAGATCCAATCAAAGAGTTTTTAATAACTCCAGCACGCCGTTTCATACATCATTGCTGGAGCGTTGAAATGTTCCAAATTCAAAAAACGCTCCAGCAATGGATTTTACTTTGTCCGTAAATTCGATACTTCGCGTGTTCTTTTTTCGATAATAATGTCAATATTTCCATGCATGTTAGAGAAAAAAATTTTGGAGCCAGGCCACTATGTTTAACCGCGCGCGTTTTTTTGGGCAGTGTGGTACCTTCGCCTGCTACATATAGGACTGTGTCCTCGGAACAGCTCTGCCTACCACTTTGGAAAAAAGGCGTGATGTTATGTTACGATCTGAATCAAGAAAAATATTTTCATGAGATAACGTTTTTATCAACCACTCACTTATAATATCTTATACCTATATATATTTATACGAAAAAAGAAACGGGAAATTGTTTTAATTATCATTAAACCCATAAAACGGATTTAAACAATTTTTAATGTCAAGTAAAATTATCATGACATTTACTGCACCCCAAAAACTTTATTACTTAATATTAAAACATTTTGTTATCAGCCGCCAGACGTCGTTGATATCATTGATAACAAGCTCCTAATTACGTTAATATTATAACTATCTGTGCCCCGCGGTTTCACCCGCGTAGATATCGTTCCCGTGGGAAAATCAGGAAACAAAGTACCCTATAGGCGTTTTTCTAGGGTCTAAGCTACCTACATACCCATTTTCATCCCAATCGGTTTAGTGGTTTTGGCGTGAAAGAGTATCAAACATCCATCAATCCATCCATCCCCGCACAAACTTTTTATAATATTATATTAATAGGATATGATTAGTAGGATGTCGCACTTTACTATTTTAAAAATAATTAATAATATAGTAATAATACCAATCTAGAAATCACACTTATAGACAAATCAAGTAGTTTTCATCCATTCACAATACTCTTTGTACCTAGCGGGGGCTGTCCTTGAGCTCATCTTTAAAAGAACTGTTAGATGGTTTCAAAAATGGACCCCGATAAGTAGGTGCTATACTCAGAGTAAGGATACCAAAGAGAACCAGTCGTGCAAAAATCTGTTCCAAGCCGTGAGTCTGGTACTAAAACAAAAAGTTACCAGACTATGTGGTTAGTTGCATGGCAACCGTAGGCCGTGCGCGTGATGCCAGTGTTAGGTAAAAAGCTAACCGAATAACAACAGATACGTGCGTGAAAGCGATAGCTTTTCATAATTTAGGCATGTATGTACAATAAGTTTAGGAATTTATGTATCCACATTGCGTGTTACTATTTTATTTTAATTTTTTAAACACAATAAAATGGACAACAGCGCTTTGTTCGAATGAAAAACTATGAAGTCGATTATATTTTAAATATTTTTGCATAATATTATCCGAACATAAATATATATTTTTTTACATAAATTAAGGTTTGGCATTAATTACCTAGTGGATTGAAAACATTTTAAACATTAAATTAAATATTTGTTTATTTTATCTCAATAACGCACTGTGCATTATAATATTATACTTTTTGTTTCTAATTGGTTTACATTGGATAGTCCTCGTTAATTTTACATTTATAATAATAATAATAATAATAATATGGGACAACTTCCACACACGGTCACCTGGTCCCAAACTAGGCTAGAAGCCTGTACTATGGTAACCAAATGACTGATATACATACTTATATAAGCTTATAACACTCAGACACAGATCAAACAGTCATGTTCATGCACACAAAATGTTTGACCTGGCCGGGGATCGAACCCGGGGCCTGCGGCACAGAAACCAGAGTTACTACCGTCTGCGCCAACGAGGCTGTCAAATAACTATGATAATCGACTATTTATTAAGAGTATAAAAGTAATTATATCACGTATCAATTTAGAATAATATCGTCAAAGACCCTTTCTACGTGCTAGAATCAGGCCCACGAACCTGTACACACTATTAAACCGAGATTCTATCATGTAACTTAATTATCTTTACAAACATAAATACATTTTAATTTTAAAACTTTTTGACCCTTTTAAATTTTATTTCTTGTAATATATATTTATAAAAGTTAAAAAGTATAAGTGTGATTAATTTATTTAAAAAAAATATATATTTAAATCACTAAATATTTTAGTGCATATAAGTCTACTCCAATGCTCCTATGTCGCCCGCGTCGCTTAGTGTCAAATTTAACATTGAACTTCATAGGGTGAAAAATCGTTCAATCCAAATTAGGCTTTAAAACAATCAGGTAAATAGAGTTTATATTCAAACAATAGAAATTCAGTAGATGTCAGTAGATGTCAAAGCGCGTAATTGTCAGTGATGGACACTTTTTTGTGAAGCTTGTTCAGGGATTGTGGATCTGTAGAAGAAAGCGATTCAACGTCATTGGTGCTATACCTACATTACCTTTAGATTAAAAGCTCCAAGGGGCCTCTGCACGTTGGGACTTAAATAAAGGTCTCCGTGCACGCCTATCAAAAGACCGGGTAGGCATATCCCGTGTTTTCGAGCGACATAATATTATTAAATTATAATCGACTGCCTCGGTGGCGTAAAGGGCGCATGCTCGACTGCCAATCAAGAGGTCCCGGGTTCGATCCCCAGGTCAGGCAAAGTGTTAAATATTGGATTTTCCATTAGGAATTATCTCAATAACTGCCTGGAGTCTGGAACTGTGCCCGGTAGATGGCAATAGGCTCGCCCCCTATTACATGGGACCAATAACATACTATATATAAGATTAGAGGAACCAAAATCAAGGAGGCGCTATGTTGAGTTCACTCACAAAGAGGTCAAGATCTCTTTCTGGTACCTACTATAGAGCATTAAGCAGTCGTAACGCTTGGGTCGAGCGCCTCCTGCGCTCACCACTGCCCGGTAAAGCTGTAGAGGCCATCTGAGGCCAACAGCATAGGTCATTAAAAAAAAAAAAACGTAACGCTCTAGGTAGTGGAGAAAATTTCTTAAGCTCCGTCCTAAAAATTGACACCCCAACGGGTAAAGTATACCTACTTATAGGTAGGTACTTATAGGTATGCTGAAAATTCAAACTAGCCTCGCAGTTTCATCCCCTGAAAAGTTGAAAAGTCTTAAACTAAAACCTTAATTCCTAATGAAATACCAAACAGACCAATCAGCTTAGTAATTTCGGTTGGAAGAGGACAAATACACAAACTAAGTATACACATATTTCACACTCGACATACTTTTAACTCTTAATATCCATCCAAACTTTCTCAATTATGTAAAATAATAATTGAAAAGTTTTGAAAAAAAATCCCGTCAAAACATAAATATGGGAAAAGAGCCGAGTTTGTAAGAAAAAGTCTTGCAAGATAATTCTTCTAATAACGACTTCGCTATTTAAAAAATGGGATATATCTAATAGTATACCAATTTCTTTTGAAGTTTCTCAATTCCTATCTTATGATAACGATCTTCAGTTGCATACAATAAAACAAAATTTGTTATGTTGTGTGCTACTTACTCATAAGTAGTGCGACTTGGCTTTTTTGCCTACCAACTCAAAATAATTAACTTGAGCATGGCTTGATTAATAAAGATATTAAAACTTGCCAAGTCGCACTGTTGAGTGGAAATGAACATAACAAATTTTATCGCAAAGGCATAGAGTGACATTGATTAGCGAACTCGGCTGACACAAGCCGTGCATGACCGACATGCCGCCATGCCGTGTGTCTAAATTAGTTATGTAACGTAATGATTACAGGTGACCTAAAGCTATCTGCAATCAGCAAGTAAATAGGCATTAGGTATACCTTTTTAAAATATAATGATAATATTATAATATGATAATATTATGATATAATATGTTATTCGTAAATATTTTAATTACATTATCTCTAATTGAAAATTAGCATAGTCAAAATATCGACGGTTGCAGATTCAATTAAAGTAACTGACAAGAGCCGATTTTACAGGAGGAGCCATAAAGTTTTTTTTTCGTGATTAATCGATTGTAACTTTTTATGTATATGACCTATTTTAGATCTGCTTAGAGTGAAATGCTTAGAATTCAAGGCCAACATTGACGCTTGTCATTCAATGGCACATTTAGGAAAAATTTTTCAGTTAAGCTAAAATTTTACAGTGCTCTTATCAGTTACACTTACACTACACAATTTGTATGTCATAAATTATTTCTGTTGGTTACACTAAATTGACCTTTTGTTTATGTTATGTTGACCTTAAGAATTTTTTTAAAGACCACAAAGCAAAGTAGTGCAAAACATGCAAAATAATAAAATTATTGATTTCATCTTAACGTAACTGACGGTTTGTTCATTATTTATAGTTATTTAAAGTAAGACGGTTACATTAGATTACTCTTTATTTTAACTATTTTTCATAAAATTAGGCACACGGTTAAGAATGTATAGTAGTTTTGAAAAAAAAAAATTTGATGTCTAACTTTTTGTTAAACTTGATCCGTACCTGCTTTAATTATAGGAAGGCTTTTTTCATACTCTTAAGGTTAAACGTCACCCATACGATATGAAGAAATAGGAAATGATTATCCTCAATTGTTTGACGTTGGCTCTGGATCTGGCTTTTATTTGCGCGAAAACATATTTTGACCTCAAAATCATATAAATAACGACTCTAGCTCTGACGAAATATAGTGCAATTCAGGTCGCACAACGCCTAATTAATTAATTATCTTTTTATTGTGTATATCTCTATCTCTTCTCTCTGTCTAGGCCATAGAATTTTTCCCGTGAAGACGGACGCCCCAGCTTTATACCTTTATCAAATAAAAGAATAAAGTAAGATTTATACCTTTATTGCGGAGTGTCCGAGGCCTGGTATAGCTTCAAAGATTTCAGCGTATAGACGGCGAGGAGAGACTGCTTTATTTCTATATATTTTATCTATTTTCATAATCGTTGTCTTCTTCATCCAGACACAATTGTGTTTTTTTTTTAAATAAAAAATAGTATGAAACTGAAAGTACAAACTAATTGCGATGGTAGATTTTTAAAATCCTTGTATTTTGCATGCGAAGAATAAAATCTTTGTGTTCTGGAATTATTATTATATAAATGGTCGATAAGAAGCAAAAGTTACATAGATTTTTAGAAGAAATTACATATAATTATTATTAATTATATAGGTAAAGCAGTCGACATTTTAGTGCATGTGAATTTTGAAATAATTTTGTATTTCATAACAGTAGCGTAAGAGACAAACGATTTCTTTACCACAGAATAATAAAGGGATAGAAGGCACACTCCTCATAATCATTTAAATTAATACAGACTCTAGCTGCGACGCAATAAAGTGCAGTTCAGATCGCACAGCGCCTACAATTGAATTTTTTTCTTAAATAGAGATACATTAAAGTGTCAGTTACATAATTCTAACGATAATTTGAGAAATTCCCACCAATAATATTATGCAGTGTACTGCACATTTTTTAAAGCTAGAAGTTTTTCGAATTATGAGAGCAGAAAACCTGAGAAAAACTGTATCGGTATTGAACTCATTTTAGTTGTTTTGTCATTTACTTAAATTGGATGGTTCCTGCAACCGTCGATATAGTGGCATAGTCTAAAAATCCCCACCGAAAAATCCCTTCAGTGGGAATTTTTTTTTGCGTTTTCGTAAATATATCCCTACACAAAAATTTAAAAGAAGATCTCTTGTCTCTCATACAAAAATAATTAGTGGAAAGTTTTAAATGTTTTACACGTGTAATATATTTTTGTCAACAAAATTAATTGCTTAACAAAATGATTGCAGGTGACCTATGTAGTCATTTGCAATCAGCAAATAAATATGTATTATGCCTATTTTAAATTCGTAAATAGCTACAATGCTATCACTAATTTAATTAGTGGCCTGTTAATAGCAATAATAATATTTTTTAATTAAAATTTAACTGTGTTCTAATTTTTAATTTTGAAAATTACCTACAAACATTTTTATTTAAAACTGATATATTTTTTATAACTACTAATTAATTTTAATGTTCAATCTTTACACGTGTAATATATTTTTGTCAACAAAATTAATTGCTTAACAAAATGATTGCAGGTGACCTAGTCATTTGCAATCAGCAAATAAATATGTATTATGCCTATTTTAAATTCGTAAATAGCTACAATGCTATCGCTAATTAAATTTGTGGCCTGTTAATTGCAATAATAATATAATATTTTTTAATTAAAATTTAACTATCTGTGTTGTTCTAATTTTTTATTTTGAAAATTACCTACAAACATTTTTATTTAAAACAGATATATTTTTTATAACTACTAATTATTTATGTTGTTCAATGATTTTTGTTTTATGCATGCTGTCTTCATCCATAAATATTATGAAATTAAGAATTAAGATATAATATAATGTAGGCAAACAATAATGCCTCGATGTTTGCCTCGGTGGCGTAGTGGGCGCATGCTCGACTGCCAATCAAGAGGTCCCGGGTTCGATCCCCAGGTCAGGCATAGTGCTAAATATTGGATTTTTCCATTAGGAATTATCTCAATAGCTGCCTGGAGTCTGGAACTGTGCCCGGTATATGGCAATAGGCTCGCCCCCTATTACATGGGACCAATAACATACTGGCGAAATGTGGGTGTATCTACTATGGGACTGAGTCCTGGGTACACCTCTGCCTACCCCTTCGGGAAAAAGGCGTGAATGTATGTTATGTTTTATGTTTTCAAACAATAATAAATTATGTACATGATGTGGATGATCTAAATGAATAAATAGGTTTGCCTACTATTACATTTTTTTTTTTTTTTTTTTTTTTAATGATAGTAACATGACGAGCTAATCAGGTGCCTGATGGTAAGCATCATGATTGCCCATATCAGACACAGTGCTACCCAGTTGTTTTAAAATTCAAAATTCTGCGCGGCACTGCACTGCGCCTGTCACCCTGAGATATGAGTTGTTGAATCTCATCATGCCCAGTAATTTCGCTGGTAACATTGCCCTTCATACCGGAACACAGTAATGTTTGCGCATTACTGCTTGGCGGATGAATAACTGGCAAAGGTGTGGTACTTCCCCAGGCGGCCCCCTGCAAAAGAGGCCTACCACTACAAAAACACATGAGACTTAACAGACGTAACTGGCGAATTGTGGGTATGCCTATGGTGGGTACAGATAAATTTCATTGTACCTCTGCCTAAAACCTATAACCTTGGGAAGGAATGGCGAGATTTTATCCCATAAAATTGGCATAGTACATAATATTATAGTCACTGAAGACTTAACTTGCTATATTTTTTTAATGATAGTGAGTAGGTAACCAGACGAGCAAATCAGGTGCCTGATGGTAAGCATCATGATTGCCCATATCAGACACAGTGCCACCCAGTGTTTTAAAATTAAAAAATTCTGCGCGGCACTGCACTGCGCCTGTCACCCTGAGATATTAGTTGTTGAATTTGAACATTGCCCTTCACATCGGAACACAGTAATGTTTGAACATTACCGCTCGGCGGATGAATAACTGGCAAAGGTGTGGTACTTCCCCAGGCGGCCCCCTGCAAAAGAGGCCTACCACTAGGTAGGTATAATACGAATATGAGAAAAAAATTTCAACTACGAGCTGGATTTAAACCCGCACCTTCCACACATCCGCGTGGCGGCATGCTACCATTTGAGTTACCGTATTAGTCATTACTAGCAAGGTACAAAATTTTTCTGACCCACCTAAACCCTATACCCCCTACCTAACGCCCATAGGGGCTGTAATTCAAGCGAATAGACCGCTTCACCTATAAAAATATAAAATATCAACTTACTATAACAGTATAGTCACAGGCGGAATAGGAAGAGGATGAGATGTGTTCAACAAATTATCGTAAAGATTCCAATAATATAATGTCAAAAAAAAAATAAAAAACCCATCATAATATTATTATGTAGATTTCTAGTCATCGACCTCTGAAGACCATGAAGAGAGTTTTTGCAGGGTTCAATGAAACATTCCATGGTGAGCAAGTATCACCTTTGGACTTTCTCGAAAGTTTGCTTCGAGGTTGTTGTGAGGAATGTTTTTCGGCGCGCCATTAAGTAATTATACTGTGGTGAAGAACTTGCGAATTGTAAAATAATTATAACTGTTTTCTCGACTTTTTAGTAATATTATAATTGCGAAAGTTTGTCGGTATATGGGTGTGTATGTTTGTTACCTCATCACGCCAAAACTACAGAACCGCTTGGACTGATATTTGGTAGATAGCTTAGGGCTTAGACTCTGGAATAACACATAATACAATTATTTTACTCTTGAGCAGGTAGTATTTTTCTAGTAATAACCATTGACATAAATCTAAGGACGCGTGACTCTGTGGTAAGTCGGTTCTACAAAATGTTGTCGCCCCGACAACATTCATATTGAGTATCCGCGTGATTCGTTTTGTGCTCCAAAAATCATCATGCCTTTATGCTTGTTGACAGCCTAGTTGGCACAGATGGTAGTAACTGCTCTCTGTGCCGCAGGGCCCGGTTTCGGTCCCCGGCCAGGTCAAACATTTGTGTACATGAACATGCCTGTTTGATCTGTGTCTGGGTGTAATAAGCTTATATAAGTATGTATATCAGTCTTCTGGTTACCGTAGTACAGGCTTCTAGCCTAGTTTGGGACCAGATGACCGTGTGTGGAAGTTGTCCCATATTATTATTTATTTATTTATTTGTTTCTAAAGTGTTCAAATCACTGGGAAGAAAAATAAGACTCACGGGATTACTTTTTACGCATAAGTAATTTTAATTTTAATTGAGAAATATAACAGTAAACATATAAAAACATGACGTACAATATTATCTGCTCAAAAATTCATGGGCCAAGTTTTTTAATTCCAATGGTACAAAATCACCCGTCTATATGATTTGTGCGTCAAGTTTCACAAAAGCATTTTTTTCATAGTAGCGAATTTTCACATCGCGTTCTTTCATGATCGCATATTTAACTATTCGTCTCTTTCATGTAGCGATTGTTCATGAAGCGTTTGTAATGTTCGCGTTTATTTTTTCGCTTATTTTACTAGTAGATGTTTATTTTATCAGTCGCATATATATTTGTAGTTTTATGTTTCACAAATCTTGATTTTTTTACAATATTATTTATAATATTATTTTATATCTTATACAATATCCCTATGAAATTGTCATTGTTTATATACACGTGTGAAAATTTTAACCACATTTTTTTGTGTTTATCTAGTCTGATAAAAGTTTGGTTTTTATTATCGGCATATTATTGATAGCAATGTTTTTAATATGGTCGTATATATTCAGTGATAATGATACCGATGTTTTTTTTTGATACCGTCACAAATATTATGTTATCGCCAATCACCAGCCGCATAGTAACTACTTCAACTACTAACCATAATATACTAAATGACACAAAAAAGTGTAGGTCGTACAAATTCAAATTATTTTGATCACCATTTGACACCTATGCAACTTGCTACTCAATGAAAATAAACAGTAATTAATCTACCGTGCTTTCGGAAAGGTACCCTTACACGAAGAACGGACAAGAAAATTGTAGGGCTTATTTTTTCAAGTGACAGTTTTACAATATTAATTTATTTATTAATTAGAGATTCTTGCCACACTTACTGAAGTTTGGTTATGAATATTTGGTTTGGTTACATTTGTTTGTTTGTGGTGGTGCCGGGTGGTGGCTTTGGTTATGAATATTTGGTTTGGTTACATTTGTTTGTTTGTGGCGGTGCCGGGTGGTGGCTTTGGTTATGAATATTTGGTTTGGTTACATTTGTTTGTTTGTGGCGGTGCCGGGCGGTGGCTTTGGTTATGAATATTTGGTTTGGTTACATTTGTTTGTTTGTGGCGGTGCCGGGTGGTGGCTTTGGTTATGAATATTTGGTTTGGTTACATTTGTTTGTTTGTGGCGGTGCCGGGTGGTGGCTTTGGTTATGAATATTTGGTTTGGTTACATTTGTTTGTTTGTGGCGGTGCCGGGTGGTGGCTTTGCAGAAGTTTCCAGGCATCTTTGTCCTCTATCTTGTAGTATTATTATATGTTCTGTGCTTATACTTAAGTGACTGACGTTAACTGACGTTTAGATATCATAATATCTAAACGTCAACTTAAACAATTTTCAAAAGAATGAATTTTAAAATTCACGAGAAATAATGCACTCTCTCCAAATTTATTAATGAAATATTCAAATGGAATTTTTAAAATTGACTTAAGAGAATATCCTACCTTTTAGGAATTTGACACAATCCAATAAAACATTTACCAAAAATTAACCCATTCGACAATAAATGTTAGAATTAGAATAAAAAAGAATGAAGTAAATCAAGTCTCCATAATTTTATTCTCTTTTATAAACTCTATATGTTTTACGGTTTGAAGTCAAAATTTTTTAGAAATTTTAGGAAAATTAAGAGAAACTATCCATTTAAAATGAAAATTTATGATTTCAGGAACTATATTTATTGAATTACTGAATAATTTTCAGAGGTAACAGGGGAATAAGAAACGTCGATTTGGTCAATTTATTACAAGTTTAAAATATTCAGTTCAAAACTAAACAGAAAAAAATCCTAGTCATAATTTTATTCAATGTTTCTGAGCATAATACTTATATGATTTAAATGGTATTTATAGACTAATAAATACCAATCCCATTTAACACGTTCGCGGACGCGATGGCTTTGGGAGCGTTCAAGTATTACGTAACGCAATTTGGGGGGGCGGGGGGGTCTCGTAAAACGTTACGATGCGTTACAGGGGCGGGCGGGGGTCTTTCTTACAACACGTTACGTAACATTATTTCTTTTTTTATATAAAAAATTAGGGAATTAAAACTAAAAATACGCAGGTGTTGCGAATTAAAAATCTATTGTTTTATTATAAGGCAATTAAAACTATACCAAGAATAAAAACTATAACATAACTTTTTGTGACCAGGGTAAAAATGATCACTTGAGTGTTACGTAACGTTTAGAGAGGGGGGGAGGGGTACAGAAAAACGTTACGGTGCGTTACAGTGGGGGGAGGGGGGGTCAAAAATCTTCAAAAATTGCGTTACGTAATACTTGAACGCTCCCTTTAGCATTCGTCAGTGATCTACTCAGGGTAACGCGCCGGCTATAGCAGTTAATTTTTTTCGGTGCATACTATTTGTATATTAATAACTATTTACCAATGGCGCACCTGCTATAGAAGGCGAATACTATGGCAGTTGTGATTTTATGTAATTTAATTAGTATTTTTACCAGTGACGGTGCGCCTATAGCAGTCAAAATTAAGTGTCAAAGTGACACTTTGAAATCGGGCCAAGTGTCCGCGAACGTGTTAATAACAAATAATATAATAACGTTTACATACAATAACATAGCACACATCTAAGACCAGAGAATAAACATTTGAGATCATCGCAAAAATACCTGCCCCTGCTGGGATTCGAACCCTCCTCGATTTGCAGGCATAGTAACTACAACTTAGCAACGAATCCGTCGAATTATTTCCAGTTTAGTTCTAGAACTTTGTAATCATTTCATAAAACATAAATATAAAGTTTAGGTGTAAGATTATAATTATTATATTTTATTTAGTTTGCACCTACGTGTTTAATTAAGCGATAATTTCCACCAATGACAGCCATAATTATACATCAGAATATGTGTCGTACGATATTTATATAAGTTT
This sequence comes from Hemistola chrysoprasaria, assembly GCA_947063395.1. NCBI lineage: Eukaryota > Metazoa > Arthropoda > Insecta > Lepidoptera > Geometridae > Hemistola > Hemistola chrysoprasaria. Next base: position 15,097,360 of record OX346714.1, read on the forward strand.
ATTAATAATTGATAAGGTGTACTTATAAATAATTATCTATAGATAACATTTAAATTATAACTGCTTGGCTAATATAATATTTATTCGTTTCAGCAACAACATTAAGAGTCAAAATGTAACTGCTTAAAATAACTGGTCCTTTAAATGTCAAATTAAGGAGGTCTGCGACCCATGAATACCTAAATCATTTACAATCAGAGAATAATATTTGCAACATATACAATGATGTTATAAAGAACAAAACGCTAGTCATCTAATTATATTTAGTCCAAAATACCCATTCTGAATAACATCATTGTATGTTTTTTTTTTTATTTATTGTCCACACTATGATGGACCTACAAAATCTGCTGCTATTGTTTATGCAGCACCCTTATAATCTTATATTATATTAAATCTTATATCTTATTATATATACCGTAGAATACATAGCTTAAAATATTACATGAGTAACATATAAGTAATTAAGTATTTGTATATATTAACAGTATTATTATTCCAATCTTGATACTACTACATACATTCATGGTTAAAAACGAAATCAAATTGATCCAAAACAAATTAAATTAATTTAAAATTAAGCGGTACTACTATACTTATAGTTTGCTAAAACTATAAATACTATATAATATTATTTAATACTTACTATATAATATTATACTATATAATATATTATATTTAGTATTAATTAAATAAAATAATATTATCATCATAATATAACAAATTTAATTAACGATTATAAAAATTATAAAAAGTATAACAATAAGAACTGACTGTTATCATTTAACAGTACATCATTGTATGTTGGAAACATGTTTCGATTGTAAATAATTTGGGTACATATTTCGTTTAGAGAATTCGTCGGTCGCTGACCTCTTAATAGTAAAAAATAAAACCCACAAAATGTCGAATTTACAAAAGCAGTTTGTGTCTGTGTATATACACATGGTAATCAGTTGAGAAAACATTACAATATTTATTTAGAATAATTTTCACTCACATGTAGGAAACTCTGAAACCACGAAAAAAAAACATAATTTTATACATTTTGGTACTTAAGGATTAAGTTTATATATTTCAACCGGTGTGGTTTGTGCAATGAAAGTTGTTCTCAATGAGATCATACGAGTACCTATAACGCAAGCACGCCAACTGATTACTATAAACCCTTTATACATACCACATAACACTTGTTAAAAGTCCATATTATACCTATTATAAAACTTGGTATACCTAAGCTTAGAGATGAAGCTTAGAATAAAAAAAATCATACTTAGGTATGTATTAAACATGCTACAACATACCACCTATCTTCTCACGTGAGCTATTACAAATTTAATAACAAAGATAAAATCAAGCAATTATAATATTAATTATTTAAGTAAACAAAAAGTACATTTTTATCGGCTCCATTATCAGTATGTTTATGTAAACATGTGAGTGTTAATTGTTTGAGTGGGCTATTAATGCCAAAAATGATTGATGATATAATAAACTATATATATATAGGAATACATACTGCCTACAATACAAAACAAGATAATTGTTACGTATTGTGATTCATCATGTTCTAACTCCAATATGTAGATAAGAATAAATTAGGCGAATATATTTATATTAATATTATAGAGTATAAAACAGTAATTCCTTAAGAGCGACATGGCCTTCTAGGAGTTTGACACAATCCTATGAAAAATTTACCAAATCGATGTTTTGTATTCCCTTGTTTCCTCCAAATATCAGTAACCCATTATATAAATTTATATCCTGATATTTTTATCGTGAAGTAATCTATGTCCCTGTCATTTTAATTTTTGTTATAAACCCTTGGTTTTTTCATAGTGAACTTCCAAAAATCGCAGTTCTACTCGCGTGATTAGATGTTCACTACTAAACAAAATGAAGAGTTTATAAACAAAAATAAAATGATAGGGACATACTTTATTTCAACTTTAAATATCAGGATGTAAATATATATCAAATAGATTTACTGTATTCGGAGGAAACAGGGGAATACAAAACATCGATTTAGTAAATTTCCATAGGATTTTCATAGGATTGTGTCAAACTGCTAAGAAGTCCTGTATCCTGTTAATACTAAATAATATTCTCTTATTTAACTACGCAATACCTAATACTATATAATAATAATAATTAATATATTATATTTGATAAATATAATATATTATAACATAATATATCTACCTATTAAATTAATATTCTCTTTCTATGGCAACAGGGATATACTATTCTAAATCCGGTAACCCCACGGCAATTATAATAATAAATAACATATTTGTAACTCCAATGTGTGTGTGTGTCTTTCACAGATTCGAGTTAAGACGAACCCTCCAGCTATGGAACTGCGGGCTGGCAGCGTTCAGCATCATGGGCGCGTGTCGGACTCTGCCAGAGTTCATCCACGTCCTGAGAAACCACGGAATCTACCACTCCATTTGTGTGCCAAGGTATGTTTACCTTACAACTATTTATATTATATCAGCCGTTACAAAAAGGGACTGCCTCGGTGGCGTAGTGGGCGCATGCTCGACTGCCAATCAAGAGGTCCCGGGTTCGATCCCCAGGTCAGGCATAGTGTTAAATATTGGATTTTTCCATTAGGAATTATCTCAATAGCTGCCTGGAGTCTGGAACTGTGCCCGGTATATGGCAATAGGCTCGCCCCCTATTACATGGGACCAATAACATACTGGCGAAATGTGGGTGTATCTACAATGGGACTGAGTCCTGGGTACACCTCTGCCTACCCCTTCGGGAAAAAGGCGTGAATGTATGTATGTATGTACAAAAAGGGAGGAGAATCATCTAACCGACACTGTACAGATTGTATGAACAACATACAACTCAACTAAACTCAACAAAAAAAAGCAATAAAGGCCCCAACTTCAAACATGCCTTAGTTGAATCTAAGTATTTGAACATTGAATCTAATTAGAAACAAAAAGGGGCAGTCGTACACCGATTCGATACCGGCAAAATATCCGACAATTGTTGAAATGCATGCGAGGTAAACGCGTCTGCACACTGCGAGGCTGATATATATATACGAGGCAAGCCTCGCAGTGTCGATAAGTACCCAGCTTTACGATTGAAAGGATCAACGACTTATTAACCTTCGTGCGTCGATGTTTAAACAAATATTATAATATATTAGATACATATTGAATTTATATTATTAGTGTAAGGATTAATATAATTACCACATATTATTATTTAGACAACTGGTTTATTAAGTAAATATTATGCAAAAATAATTTATTACGACAAAAATGTTAAAATTATAATAGAACTGTTTTTACTTTCCTTCAGTGCTCTCATTGGTCTTTTATCTAGCTTTCTATCATCGATCTAATTTGTATTGTAACCGCGAAATTCTCGCTTTGACCGTACTCAAATTACCTAACCATTAAATATTATCCAACGGGGATAACTCATTTTCCTGACCTGTTAGGCGGGCAGGAGTACGAATTTGAGAATAGGCTCGCATCCTATTACACAGAACTTAAAAAGAAACTAGCGTAGTCTGAGTGTACCTACTTAATATGATGGTTGGTAGACGGCTGCGCTGCCAATGGGACACCACTCACTTGAGCCACCAGTACCTTTTCTTTTTTTATGATAGTGCGTGACAAGACGAGCAAATCAGTTGCCTGATGGTAAGCATCATGATTGCCCATATCAAACAAGTGCCACCCAGTGTTTTAAAATTCAAAATTTTGCGCGGCACTGCACTGCGTCTGTCACCCTGAAGTATTAGTTGTTGAAACTCGTCATGCCTAGTAATTTCGCTGGTAACATTGCCCTTCAGTCCGGAACACAGTAATGTTTGCACATTACTGCTTGGCGGATGAATAACTGGCAAAGGTGTGGGTACTTCCCCAGGCGGCCCCCTGCAAAAGAGGCCTACTACTACAGTAAAAAATTACTTACCTCTAAATAATACCAACCGAGGCAAGGCGGTACTTGTCGGGTGCCATGTGGCTAAGTCGAGCGGTGTCCCTAACCTTTCAAGGAAAAATATGTTATGTTATGCCCAAGATACACAACAACATTAAAATGCCTACCGACTACGTACTGCGTCAATCACGTCACGTCGTATTACGTCAATCAAGATTTAAATACCATGCAAAACCAGATTCATTTTACACTTGACCAAAAAAACTCAGAAACAAAAAATATTACTATGATGTAGTCGTAACATGTTATCCTAGACCTGTGGTCAGGTAGAAGCAATGACGTTGAATTGCTTCTTTCTACAGACGTACAATCCCTGAACAAGCTTCACAAAAAAGTGTCCATCACTGACAATTACGCGCTATGACATCTACTGACATCCACTGAATTTGTATTATTTGAATTTAAACTCTATTTACCTGATTGTTTTAAAACCTAATTTGGATTAAATGATTTCTCACCCTATGAAGTTCAATGTTAAATTTGACACTAAGCGACGCGAGCGAACATAGGAGCATTGGAGTTTATATGCAGAGACTTATATGCAGTAGTGATTTATGTATAGTGATTTAAAAATGTATTTTTTTTAAATTAATCACTACTATTAATCACACTAATAAATTAATCACACATACTTTTTAACTTTTATAAATATATATTACAAGAATTAAAATTTAAAAGGGTCAAAAAGTTTTAAAATTAAAATGTATTTATGTTTGTAAAGATAATTAAGTTACATGATAAAATCTCGGTTTAATAATGAGTACAGGTTCGTGGGCCGGATTCTAACACGTAGAAAGGGTCTTTGACGATATTATTCTGAATTGTTACGTGATATGATTAATTTTATACTCTTAATAAATACTCGAAAGTCACAAAATTATTAAAATGTTATCATAAATGTAAAATTAACGAGGACTATGCAATGTAAACCAATTATAAAATAAAAGTATAATATTATAATGCACAGTGCGTTATTGAGATAAAATAAACAAATATTTAATTCAATGTTTAAAAGGTTTTCAATCCACTAGGTAATTAATGCCAAACCTTAATTTATGTAAAAAAATATATATTTATGTTCGGATAATATTATGCAAAAATATTTAAAATATAATCGACTTCATAGTTTTTCATTCGAACAAAGCGCTATTGTCCATTTTTATTGTGTTTAAAAAATTAAAATAAAATAGTAACACGCAATGTGGATACATAAATTCCTAAACTTATTGTACATACATGCCTAAATTATGAAAAGCTATCGCTTTCACGCACGTATCTGTTGTTATTCGGTTAGCTTTTTACCTAACACTGGCATCACGCGCACGGCCTACGGTTGCCAATAACTAACCACATTGTCTGGTAATTTATTGATTTAGTACCAGACTCGCGGCTTGGTACAGATTTTTGCACGACTGGTTCTCTTTGGTATCCTTACTCTGAGGGTAGAAGTCTAAAAACTTCGACGTGGTTAAAGTTGCATACACCTTATAGGTATCCGGTAACTGTTAGCATTGTGAAAATGTATGTGTTGAGTGTTGTATGGGTGTCCTCCGACATAAGCTAAAAACTATAAGATTTTGAAAACTACCGTGAGTGGTACTCATTTTTATTATGTTATATTATATAACGACTTAACTCACGTTTAAAGTCGAAAACGCTCGACCTAGGTTTCGGACAACTCCGTTGTCCTGCATCAGAGGCTAAAAATAAGCTAAAAACTGTCCCTACATATATACTAAGTGAATAAATAGGCTAGTTGACTAAATTTGAAAAATTGGTTAATACATTATCTTACTATCTATTTTACCCTAAAAACTTATTATTTTTGAAAAATTCGATCATTTATATTGTGTATTTTTGGTTTTAAAAAATCAATTTGAATTTACCGCAAAAACGCTCCAGACTGTCATGGCGTTTTGAATGACGTCACACCGTGACAAACACAACAAAGGAATCGTGTGTTTTTCTGGGAGTTGTTAGTTTTCTCTAATTAAAAATGAATTCCTCTTATTACAAGAACTGTGTAGTGCCCCAGTGTAAAAGTACGACTATAAAAACGCCAAACAAATTATTCATTTATGTTCCAAACAATACACATATACGAAAAAAGTGGCTAAACCTTGCGAGGAGAGATGATGCTAATAGTTTATCTGCAGTTTCGAGAATGTATTTTTGTGAAGATCATTTTGATGTAAGTCACACATTCAACATATTTACAAATTTAAAACAAAAATAATGAATCATTATTTTTCAAGTTTTAATTTACGAGTAAAGGTTATGTTATGTTGTTATCAGGTAGAATTTTAATTTAGTGTTATATTTATTATAATTAACCAACATTATTTTCTTATTCTAGTTGCCAAATGACATGGTTAATTATATGGAGTAATAAATTAAATAATACTTAGAAAATCTAACCTCAAAACCAATGTCCGGCAACTTACATTAAGTATGACAAACTACGAAACAAATAATACTGTTTATGTTTATAATAAGTCAATGAACATGTATTATATAATGTACACATATTCATACTTACCAGAGGTTTTAGCATTGCGGAATTCCGATGAGCAAAAGTCAGTATTTGATGCGAAAAAATTGCCGAGCATGACGGCGTCAATTCTGGGTAAATTCGTACTATTTGCTTTAATAAATCCTGATTCCATAGCGAAATATATCTGTCTTTCAAGAAATAACTGAAAACCACTATGTTAACTTGTCAAAAATAGCTAAAAAACGAAAAACTAATAAATAACTTGCTCTGTTTTATGGAAACGTCAACAACAACAATGATGTTTGCCGCGGTGTGACGTCACGCTTTCTGATTAGTGTTTAATATCACGTGATCGTATGCCTAGTTTTACGGAATTTATTTATTGAAAATATTATTAATCTTTATTTCGTTCTATAAATCATTTAGTTTTTTAGTATTTCTACATCTTAGTTAATAATCAGAAACAACCGTGCATCCGATTTATTTATAGTGGACACAACCCTATTGTAGACAAACCCCAACCGGGACCCACAGTGTCATCCAAAACGCCAAAAGTTGAGGTTTGAACCCAGAGAACATGTTCATTTTGAACTTTCAAAACACCTGTTGATAACACCCACACTTGTACCACAGAACAGATATATCTTATATATATAAAAATCTTGTGTCACGATGTTTGTCCCGAATAAACTCCAAAACTACTGAACCGATTTCAATCAAATTTCACATGTACCCGTATTTTGGTCTAACTTACTGGATAGGATAGTTATCATCTCAATTATTCGCTTATGTCGTGAATGTAAACGAATAAAATGTATCAATTAATTGTTTCATATGCAAGTGTTTATTGACTGTTTAGTTTTATGAAGTTCTCATAGATGGCGGTGTACGTTGATTCATCGAAAAAATTCTTCAATATTGTTTGACATCTAGGTTGCAAATACACCCAATAGATGGCGCTGTGTTCTGTTTCTTAGAATATAAATTCTATTACTTTATTTCACGTTATATTTATTTATGCTCACGATATAACCGATACGATACGAACACGATATTATTTTAATGGTTTGTGACTGATATTTTTATAATTATACTGCGTATGTTGTTACAATATTATTACCATTAATAACAAAAAAAATGTACTATTTTTTTTAGAGAATTATTAAAGTCTTGGCGCCAAATTTTAATCAAAGTTTCAAGATCTGGCCATCAAATTCTATAGAGTCGCCATCTCTGGTTTGAATGTCCAAAGCTTTGGTATCTCATTCGTTCTCGAGACCTCCTCTAAACGTAAACAAAGCTACCTCTCGAACCATCAAGACCCACTATTTCGAACAATCAATCAATCGATTCTTCTCGAAGCATGCGAACTAGAACGTTCGGGAAATTCAAGGTTCAGGTATAAATACTGGCGCCGAGTGTCACCGCAGTTCAGTTCCTTTTTAAACGAGTGAATTAATACTAGGTATCTCCCGGAAAGTGATAGTCTCAGTAAAATCTCCACGCATTTTGAACAAGAATATGAATTTTTCAATTGAGTACTCCAGTTTTATTTTAAATTTAGGTAATTCGATTTTACCGGAAGGGTTTTATTTCCTCAGTTGCGATTAGAGAAATAAAATATGGCGGTACGAAGTTCGCCGGGTCAGCTAGTTACTACGTATAGAATGGACACTGTCATCCGCCCACCAATCGGGCCTTCCTTACCCCGCCAGCGAGATTGAGCTCCGATGAGACGGCTCTCACGATTGACGGCACGGAGCTCGAACGCACCTCACACACGGAATGAATTGAGTCGAGTGTCCGGGGTGTGCTTGTACTAGGGCTACTAAGGCTAGTAAGTATACACAGAAAATTCAAATAAGATTAGTTTAATTTTCTGTGGTTTACTCGTAGTGGTTAATTCGTTCAAGTACTCGTACGATAAAGTGTTTATCAATCAACCAAATATGACTGGGATACTACAATATAGGTAATTATTTTTCAACGGCTGAACAAACGAAAGCGTGGTTAAATAAATATCTATACCAAATACAGCACACACGAGGTTAAAACTGTTGTAGGGATTAATCACCGCGTGTTGTTTGACGTCATCTTATGAATTTATATTGTGAATTAGTTACAGAATTTTACAGATATTCTTGTATACACAGAAAATTCAAATAAGATTAGTTTAATTTTCTGTGGTTTACTCGTAGTGGTTAATTCGTTCAAGTACTCGTACGATAAAGTGTTTATCAATCAACCAAATATGACTGGGATACTACAATATAGGTAATTATTTTTCAACGGCTGAACAAACGAAAGCGTGGTTAAATAAATATCTATACCAAATACAGCACACACGAGGTTAAAACTGTTGTAGGGATTAATCACCGCGTGTTGTTTGACGTCATCTTATGAATTTATATTGTGAATTAGTTACAGAATTTTACAGATATTCTTTGTTTGACCTATTTTAGTTGAGAACAAAGGTACGCAAATCCGTAGAGAAAATAATAATAATAATAATAATAATATGGGACAACTTCCACACACGGACGGACGGAGGGGAAAATATTCGAGAACATATCGAAATACGAATATCGAAGCCATATAACTGATAAAACCAACTATTTATTGGCCATTTGCGTTACGTAAGATTTAGTACCTAGTAGTTGAGTTATATCTACAGATAGCAGCATTACGAATTCACATGACATAATATTGATCTAGTTGACACCATACTGTACTGGAGATAAACACGTGATTTTAACAATGTAGTATATATTATCTTTAGTTGGGAGTTAAGGCGCGGTGCAAAAGTGCAAACCTAATTCGCCCTCTCGCTCACATGTCCTACCCACATTTTTGAAGATATAAAAAATATTACATGTAATCTTACGTAAAATCAAGTCTACTTTACCATACGGTATGAAGATAGTTTCGACCCTAGAATTAACACATGGGGTACTTTTTGTCATTATATCCCACGGGAACGAACACTGCGCGGGTGAAACCGCGGGACACTGCTAGTATAGTATGAAACAAAGTAGCTCTTCGCATCTGTATTTATATTTCGATATTAGCACAAAAAAAAATTGACTTTCCAAAATGGATCAGCTAAACGGCAATTGTGAAACAATGATACAATTTATTATTCTGTAAACAGAGGTACACACTGTTATATGGATGTTATAGAAAAAAATTGAGATCTCTATGTCCCACCTTGTCGGCATACAGAAAAGCAATAAAATTAAATTGAAATATTGTCTGCCTCGGTGGCGTAGTGGGCGCATGCTCGACTGCTTATCAAGAGGTCCCGGGTTCGATCCCAAGGTCAGGCATAGTGCTAAATATTGGATTTACCCATTAGGAATTATCTCAATAACTGCCCCCTATTACATGGGACCAATAACATACTGGCGAAATGTGGGTGTATCTACTATGGGACTGAGTCCTGGGTACACCTCTGCCTACCCCTTCGGGAAAAAGGCGTGAATGTATGTATGAAATATTGTCATAATTAAAAACAATTTAAAATTATTAAAGTGAAGTTATAAAATTAAAAATAAAATAAATCAATAAACTAACAATAATCAGTTGATAGTAATAAACATTCAAAAATAATATTATGTCAAAAAATAGTTCTAAAATTTGTCACATAAGAATTCGTATATATTATAATAACATCTCTTTGATAAAATTGTAAGTGGTTTAGGTTGACGGGTAGATAGTGCACCTTAAATGTTACGCTTTTTGTAACAATTAATATATCAATATCTGCTAGCTCCTTAACCACGCAATGGATTTGGACAAAAACGTATTCCACTACTACATGGGTATATATATATGGAGGTAGTTTCTTAGTTACGCAACACGGTCGGAATTAGTGCGAGTTTCATCCAGATTTTTCCAGCAATTTACAATATTGTCCGATTATCATCAGGCATGCTTGATTGACTGGCAGATCGATGTATTTAAATAAATAAATAAATTGTTTATTGACAGGTAAAGCGTAAACAGAGTAACTAAACATAAAGTAAAGTGAAATAAAATAAAATATGAGGCATTAGTGCACCCATAATTTGTTTCACGGCACGAGTATAGCGAAAACAATATATTATGGTTCAATAATGCCCCATAGCAGTAAAGATTACATATTTTTCTGGCAATAGGGATATACTCAGCTTTGTGCTGCGCAAGATAATCCTGCGCAGCGCTGGTTTTCAGCATATCCCTTGCTTGAACATGGGTGTTAGTCGAGTAAGAAAAAAAAAAAGTTTAAAATTATATAAATTTATATTGATTGTCTCCAATTCTAAACCCTTTGCTCTTCCTATCATGCCCCTATCCGACCAAAGGCTGGTTGCAACTAAGAGATCGCTTAAAACGAAAAGGCCGCACATTGCCAACCAATAAGTCTTCCTGCAGTACCATACTTGGTCTTAACTCTTAATAAAGTATTCAATTACATTGTCCGTGTTACAATATCTATGTTATTTTATTTACAGTGTTAGGTATGTTGTGTTTTAATTGCACTAGTTATCCTTTGGTCTGTGATTATTAGTATTCTTTCGGTTAGGAAGTCGTGTATTTCCCCCATAACTTCCGCGTTACACACTACAAACTACATTCGTTTTATTATAGTTTATTTTTATATGCAAATTGGATCATAAATCATTGCAGCAATATTATAGCTGTGTTAATAATATAAATATATAATAAAATATAATATATAGTGTGTTACCAGTGATGACTTACGGATCTGAAACGTGGTCTCTGTCTGTGGGCTTTATATGTAAGCCCAAAATAGCGACCTATGGAGAGGGCTATGCTTGGGATTTCTCTGCGAGATCGAATCCTACGAGGGGAGGTCAAAAAGTTCGCGGAATGAAAGGGAAGGGGGGTGAATTTAAACATGAAATTATTCCTTTTCAATATATTCTCCATTAACCCTAATACACTTTTCAGACCTTTCAAATAATTTGTTTATACCTTCGAAAAAAAATGATTTGTCAAGGCCTTCAAAATAAGCAGATATTGCCGACTTCACTTCATTGTCATCCGTAAATTTCTTTCCATGAAGCTCTTTTTTCATGTTTGGGAACAAATAATAATCACAAGGAAGCCAATTCTGGACTATAGGGAGGGTGGTTTAAAGTTTCGAAGCCGCACTTGTGTAAGGCAGCCATCGCAACATGACTCTTGTGAACGGATGCGTTGTCGTGCAAAAGGAGCACACCTCGAGACCATTTTCCCCTTCTCTTTTTTTAATTGCTACTTTTAATTTTTCCAGTAGTGTAGCGTAGTACTTCCCCGTGATATTGACACCTTTATCTTTATAATCGATCAATAAAATCCCCTTGGAATCCCAAAAAACAGTAGCCATAATCTTTCCGGCCGATTGTGACACCTTAAACTTCTTGGGCGGTGCTGCGCCTTTTTTGTGCCACTGCATTGACTCCTGTTTCGACTCAGGTTCATAGTGATGAACCCAAGTTTCATCTCCAGTCACAATTTGGTTCAGAAATTCATCCCTGTTTTCACTACACAGCTCCAAAAACTCGCGCGAACACTTGACGCGCTGCTGTTTTTGAAGCGCTGTGAGCATTCTCGGTACCCATCTTGCACTGATCTTAGACATGCCAAGATGGTCATGGAGAATATTCAAAATGGTCGTAGATGATACTCCAGTTATCTCTGCGATTTGTTTCTTCTTTAGGCGTGCATCTTCTAAAACAAATTTTTCAACTTTTTCAACAATGTCTGAGGACGTTGCTTCAATTGGCCGACCTGAGCGCTGATCGTCTTCAATTGAGTCTCTGCCTTGCTTGAAAAGACTATGCCACTTGTAAATCATTGTTTTTCCAGGTCAGGAGTCCCCGTAAACTGATGACATTTCTTCCATAATGTTCTGAGGCGTTTTTCCTTGCTTAGTGAGAAACTTAATCACGGCACGGTACTCAATTTTCTCCATAGTTGATATTTTCTACCCGATTGACTTGTTTATCCAGCGATATCTCAAAGGTTTATGAATCGATTGGGCTGAAACTTAGTATTTATAATTGTATTGAAGCAACAAGTAGCGACAGGTAAAAATAACTACCCCCTTCCCTCTCTAAACCCTCCATTCCGCGAACTTTTTGACCTCCCCTCGTATTGGGGTTCCTTTTTCCTATTGATGAACACTAAAAATGATGTGAGTAGGTGCACATAATCATTTTAAATCGTTTGTCATTTCATATAAGTATTGCAAATTGATCATCGTTAACGCAAATTGGTAGCAGTTATTTGTCTAGGATTGTTATTGTAGATTGTTATTGTTCTGAAATCAACTGTGATTATAATAGCTATAACATAAAATATTGTGTAGTATTTTTTTTATTTTGATATAAAGTGATATTTGTATGAAAGTCCTATAAACATCTACGCTCCTGGTACTTTGTAAACTTACCAAACTACTTCAGACCAAAACTCACTAGTTTTGGTATTCCAAATTACCAAGGCCAAGGTCACTGCACGATTGGGATGAAATTAGTAGTTTTTGGGGAGATAGACCTCGTCAGCGTTGGTCCGCAACCTATCTAGAGAAGGAAAACTCGAACAAACCCGAATGGAGACTACGTCAGGCACGAATAGGTTACAACCTGAAATAGAGAAATGATGAGTCTGAGAAATGTTCTACTTAATTCAAACACGCGGCGCCATAAAAGAAAATTTCGTACTTAACTTCACTTGATACATATCTAATTATAAATGTAATGGTTATAAGTACACGGCTACTATGTTTGGGAATATTATTGCAAATAATATTCTCTACCTGGCAATAGACGTTATATTCAATGTGAGGATTAATTGGGACAAGCTTCCAGAAAAAAAGTCCATGTACTTTGGTATAAAGGGAGCGAGTAGCATTTTCAACCGCCTAAACTTCACGTAACTAATAATGTGGGGCCACTCAGTTGACGTTGACAGAGTCTTTAAGATGCAAAAACGCTGTATCCGAGTTATTAACAAGGCCGGGTTCTTAGATAATTGCAAACTCTTGTTCAAAAAATGGAACGTTCTCCCTCTTCCGTGCATCTATATTAGAGACATATGCATTTTCGTTAAGACACACCTCGAGTACTTTAAAATGGGTAGTGAGGTTTACTCTCGACAAAAGCGAGCAAAGTTTACTAGCCTATTATATCAGCCTCCTTGTCGTAAAGTAATTTAAAAGAAAAATGTATTTAACATGAGTATATTAATTTATAATAAGATACCTGATGACATATAATTATTAAAAGGCAATTTGTTTAATAAAAAATTAAGTGACTGGCTAATATATGCAGGCTGAATGCAGTGACATAGTTTTAAGATATTGAACAACCTTTGTAATTATGCATTCTCGCAAATAAACATTTGATTATGATTTAGTATTAGCTATTAACGCTAATACTAATAATTAATAGTACTATTAATTATTCTGTGGTATTAGGTCTGTATGATAATAAAGTAAACAATAAATTATTCCGGATATTATGATTAAGATGACAGTTCAAAATAGGTAACATACAAAGGTCGGTTATAGATCTCATGTAATTACCTATAACGGTTGTTAGAGTTGATTACAGTTCATATAACAAGTAACTACAAGGTTACAATAGTTGTACAATTACAATATTGTAAACCTGTACAGGTAACTTCTTATATAACATAACATCACGCCTTTTTTCTAAAGGGGTAGGCAGAGGTGTACATTAGGGCATAGTACACACACTTCGCCATGTGAAGTCTCATGTAATAGGGGGCGAGCCTATTTCCATTAACCGGGCACAATTCCAGACTCCAGGCTGTTACTGAGAAAATTCCTAATGGAAAAATTCAATAACACTTTTGGCCTGATCTGGGAACCAAACACGGGACCTCATGATCGGCATTCGGCATAGCGCTTCCTAAACACTACGCCATTAAGGCAGTCACGTCTAAAGTGTATAAAAAAATATATAATGAATATGGGCGACCGAACTGCGCATGGCGAGTTTGTTTTTTAGGAATATCGAGTAGTAAAGCAAAGCCTTATCTTAAGAGCGTACACAGCTTTCTAAGAATTTGGCACAATCCTATGAAAAATTTCAAATTGATATTTTGTTCAAAAATGTGGGTACGTGTGAGCGAGAGGGCGAATTTGCTTCGCACGGCGCCTTAATACAAAACGATATATGTATACTTATCTCCTCGTTTTAAATATCCTTTCGAAAAACAACTGGCTTACAAATCTCAATAAATATTTTTGACGTGACAACGTCTTATAATTCGATAGAGCCGGCTGCACGCACGAAAAAACATGACTCATGCGGCGTTACCTCGCTCTGAGGCGCTCGCTGTAAGGCTTGAAGTGCAAGCGAGAGCGCGGAACGAGCGACATCCGTCTCTCTCCTACTTGAGTGAGCGATGCGTCTGCGTGGACAGCTGCTATACTATAGTACATTTACATGTTTTGATCGAGTATCAAGTGCAGTGAAAAGTGAAACAAATGAATTTTATTCTTAATTGTAATTTGCACGCCTCAAGAAGGCAGAATGTATTGGGCTAATTAAAATTAAGTTAAGACCTTTTTGTATTGTACATATATTCCTGCAAATAAAATGATTATAATTATGATTATGAAATTAAAATTTTCTTTTGAAAAATGCTACCATTCCATCAGTATTTTCTTAAGACGTTGTCACGTTCAACTATCGTCAGTAAACCGACTTTACAGACAACCAATATTTTAGTTATAATTATGGCCTCACTTCGTGTTCTATGAGCCATGGACGCGTCGAAGTTAACACACGTGTTTATTAACGCGATAATTAATTATATCGCTATCTAGCGGCGCCGATCGGCGATAATTGAATTCATTCATATTGATGGCTTATCAGTACCGCACGGATGGAGAAATATTGTTTACATTTTTTTCTAGAGCCTTTTCTACACTTATTGCACACGGTGTATTGTGTCAGCGCTGATGACGCGCGTTTACAGTATACCGTATATTAATATATCCGGAACACATTACGACTGTGACTGAACTGTCTTTGAATCTCGTATACACACGCTGTATGTGCACGAAGACGGCGCTGATAAAATACGACGTGTGCAGAGATTCTTAGACCTTCGTCTATAATTATCGATTTATAGTAAAATCCAATCGACAATAGCAAATAGATTCTATGTTATGTTAGTTATATTTTAATATTATAAATGCGAAAATCTGTGAGGATGGATGGATGTTTGTTACTCTTTCACGCCAAAACTACTGAACCAGGTGGGCTTAAATTCCCCCGATATTCCCATGGGAACGAAAACTACGCGTATAAAACCGCAGGCACAGTCAGCGCCATATAAATGCGTGCAAAGACTATAAAGAAAACAAAGACAATACATAGCATTTATTCTTGACATACGCAATATCTAAGATTTAAGAGTAATTTAAAAGTATATACCTACGTCATCCTTGTATGTATATTTTACATGGTAATTTATTAGATTAAAATGAGTGGTATTGATTACGTTATATTACCACTTAAAACTGGTTAGTGGTGGTAAACTATCAACTAGTTTTTGTATCGTAGTATTCACATTATAAATAAATACAGAGACTTCATTTAAAAGAAAACAAAAAAATAAAGGTAATATTTTCTTGTGTGGTCAAGCGCGGTCAAGCTGATTTCTTATGGGCTCTACACGTCCACAATCGCGCGCGAATCGCGTGCGACGTCGCGCCGTGACTCGCGACGCGATCGTAGCGTGAACTGCGGCGAGAACATTGTCGTCTCCACACTAGCGCGCGAATCGCGTGCGACATCGCGCCGTGAATCGCGGCGCGATATTGGCGTGAACTGCGAACAGTCTCCACACTCGCAGTTCGCGCCTAGTTCGCAGCTTCGCGCCCGAAGCTGTGAAGTGTAGAGCGCCCATAAAGCCCGTCACACACGCAGCTATAATATATATTAATATACCGTCCTATAATATATATTATAGCAAGCTACCACACACGGAGACGTTGCTATAATATATATTTTAGCCTTCATTTCATATCATATACATTCATATATTACGGTATATGTTGGTGACGTCATAGAAATATATATTATTGCTGCGTGTGCGGTCAGTCGAATATTTCTATAGAAAATATATCGTAATATGCCTTGCTATGATTTGTATTAATATATATTATAGCTACGTGTGTGAAGGGCTTTAGCGTTTAAAATCAACAAGGGTATAAAAACTAATCATGGATGTACAACATGTCACAAAAAGGTGTAGGTAATACTGGAGGAGATGAATCTACCCATCACTGAACAACTTTCAAAGGAAAGTATTGTAAATTTGCAAGAAAAATTCGCTTTCCATACAAAGTTGCAGAGAAGCCGATCCATTTTGTATAGAATTTAGCAATTCGTTCTTCTGAAAGTGGTTCTGTTTGACTGGTAGTTACATAAAACATAAGTAGGTATCTTCAAGTATTACTAAATAACACATTAAAGTATGCAGGTATGAGTTATGATCATAATATAATTAATATCATGGAATTTGGTTTTTCAACACAAGGTTTTTTTGTTTGTAAGGTACCTACGTAAATATCGCCTAACGCAAACAATTTTAATGTATGGACATACTTAAGGAAAAATTAACAGTGATTGTTGATAGGAGTACTTCACATGTTTTTTGTTTATTCTATTTTTGCGTCATAAGTCATTTAGCATTTAAAAAAGTAGTTACTTTAGTAACGTAGTAGTAGTAGAATAGAATAGTAAAGAATAGTATTTAGTAGGTATTTTAGTAAAGGTACCTAAATACATACATACATTTACAGGTTATTTTAATTTGTGCCACATGTCAGGAAAACAATTAGATTAGAAAGAAAGAAAAATGATTTATTCGCTACACACAAAAAAACATTAGCCTAAATAACCTATTTATTTAGGCTAATGTTTTTTTGTGTGTATGACTTATATTAACATCGTGTATGCTGCGAACCTGCAACCTGCATTATACTGAGTTAGCAGCCATGCTAACTCAACACTCAGCATAATGCAGGTTGCAGAACACAACCTGCGCTGGTCGTCCGTTAGCACCTTCCCCAGTGACATCACGGACAACTAATTCTTACTCATAGTAAAATAATAGACAATAATTTTATATATAATTTACCCTTAAAATTAACAAACACAAGTGTCCCATTTCATAATTTAGATAATTTCCAAGTATTTATGTATCTATAATATTTTAATGTCTATAATTTATCTATGTAGTACTCGTTTCATGTCTCAGGGTTTCCTGATCTTTTTGGTGTCGAAGCAAAAATTCCTTTAACTTAAATCTAAATGTATGAAGACCCTGCAGGTTCCTTATTGGCGGAGGGATATTATTCCAGCACTTAGATTACAATTAATTGGATATGTAAATGGATATGTACCCGTTTTGTGAAGTTTTATAATTTTGTTATTATTTTATGATAGAGAGTGACAAGACAAGCAAATCAGGTGCCTGATGGTAAGCATCATGATTGCCCATATCAGACACAGTGCCACCCAGTGTTTTAAAATTCAAAATTTTGCGCGACACTGCACTGCGCCTGTCACCCTGAGATATGAGTTGTTGAATCTCATCATGCCCAGTAATTTCGCTGGTAACATTGCCCTTCAGACCGGAACACAGTAATGTTTGCACCTTACTGCTTGGCGAATGAATAACTGGCAAAGGTGGTACTTCCCCAGGCGGCCCCCTGCAAAAGAGGCCTACCACTACACTGCGAAGGAGGTGTACTGTACCTAGCTTTAGATTATCTATAACAAATAAAAAGTCATTCTTAGGAAATAGTGTACGTTTCTATAATAAAATCCCAAAAGAGATAACTGGGATCTCAGAGGGTAAATTCAAAACCTATATAAAATCTACTTTAATAAAGAAGGCTTATTATAAAGTCAATCGGTACATAGAGGACAAAGATGCCTGGAAACTTCTGCATAGCCGCCTCGCGGCACCTTCAAAGCAAACGAACCAATTCAAATATTGTGAAACTATCCTGTTGAAAAATTAATCCATACAAGTTTCTTGTGCGTTCTTCTTGTAGAGGTACCTTTCCGAACGCACGGTAGGCTCAGTACGGTTTATCTTCATTGACGTGCAAAAGTGTCAGATTATGAATAGGATTTTTTTAAATACATATTCCAATAAATGAATCTGAGTTATGTACTATCGAAAGAAATAACTTCGAATGGCCCACTCGATAAAAATAATCAGAGGGAAATACCAGGAATGAATCATGCGGCGCACGTTACGATGGTATTTTGTAAAGTGAGATAAGAGAACAATAGTCGAGACGAGCTATTAGCTATTATTGGACCGGTACGGGGGATACAATTGTTTCAATCGAGGAAAGAACTAGTTCGTGACACTAAGTACCCCGACATTTACCACGCGACTGTACTTGCACTTTGCTCGCAAATCTTACAAATTCTATATGAATATGGGAAGAAAATTTCAACCTCGAGGGAGACTTGAACCCGCACCAATCCGCGTGGTGGGCACTCTAACAATTGAGCTACCGTGAATGTGCTAGTCATCTCAGAAATTTTTATATTCAATTTTTATATTTTTATATATAAATATATAATTAAATAAATAAATAATAAAAAATTAAATAATTAAATAAATATATAAATAAATATATTTTATATATTTTTATATTTCTACATACCGCCTTACAAATTCTACTATTAACTTACTCATCATCATTATCATCATCTCAGCCGTTGAAAGTCCACTGCTGGACATATATGCCTGCCGCATAAGGGAGGGTTTTGCCAATTCTCGCCACGGTTTGCACGTAGGTGGGCGAGCGCAGTTTGATGATTTTTCTACGCAGAGGACGCTGCCTGTCCTCTGGATCTGATAATCCTTAGCCGGCTCTTACGGCAATCACAGGAAGAGACGGTGGGTATTCCTGTGCCGGTACCCCGCGGGTGATTAACCTAACGAAACGAAACGAACCTATTTTTTATATTACCTAACGAAAAAGTTAGATCAGCCGATGAAGGCCAGCAACGCCCTCAAGTTTTGATCATTGTATTAAAATCTTCAGTTTGAAAGGCATCATTGAATCTAGCGAAAGGCGTCTGGCCTAGATACAAGACACGCTACTATACTTACATTATTATAATTGTCACAATAATACTACAGCTTTTTCTTACTATATAGCATAACTGATTCATCATCATCGCAGCCGTCGGTAATCCACTACTGAACATTGGCCTCCCCCATAAAGAGGGGTTTTGCCAATACTCGACACGCTTGGCAGGCGGATTGTCGATTTTCTTGCAGAGAACGCTGCTGCCCGTCCTCTGGATCTGTTAACTCTTAGCCGGCTCTTACGGCAACCACGGGGAGAGAGGGTGGAGCACTATTCTAAAGCCGGTAACTCCACGGCAAAACTGATATGATGAATGATAACTGATTTACTAATCATAAAAACATATCATCATGCCCTTTTTCCCGAAGGGGTCGGTAGAGGACCCAAGACTCAGTCCAATAGTAGGTACACCCATATTTCGCCAGTAATTTATTGTATTGATCCCACGTAATAGGGCACCATACCACCAACCTCCGGGCATAGTTCCAGAGTCCAGGACATTGACATTGACTTCTAATGGAAAAATCCAATAACATTGCCTGACCTGGTGCTCGAATCCGGGACCTCATGATCGACAGTCGAGCATGCGACCACTACGCCATTGAGGCAGGCAATAAACATCTAAACAAATTCGAAATAGTGTAACGCAATTTTGCAGGAAAACTCCTGAGGATATCAATAATTCGCCAAACTTGGAAAGCACATTTTAGTCTAACTCTAAAAAATATCGATATTTGTTTATTCATGCCTCCTAACATCACGATCAAAAAAAATTTATAAAAAAGCTGGCATCTCTCATAACAACTTCGATAGTGACATGCGATTTTTGAGGTACAACGTCAATCGTACTGAATATAATACTATTCATCGTAATTTTCCATCCGTATACACAATTTATGACTCGTTAAACAGGTACTTCGGCCGTAATGTTTAAATGACTCATCTGCGTAAACTGTGGACTTGGCAAATAAAGCTGCGAACATTTTGTTATAATATTTGTTTTAGCATTATTGCGTTTGGTTCTCAGCAGGCACTTGGGGTCGCGTTGGTTTGTTTATTTAAAGGATACGTATATTGTGTGGTTGACGTGATTTGTTGTGTTTACTTTCCGGTTTCTACAAAGTGTTGTACTAGTGAGTAGGAAATCTTTCATGATGGAAACGTGTCAATGATTTTATATCTCTGTGAAACTGTCAATGCCAAAGTATTATAATTTATTCGGAGATTTTCCATGAGTTTTCCATATTACTGATCTAAGATATTACACAAAATGACGTATTCGTTTCTATAAACGATAAGTCTATTCTTATATTATTGAGAATCAAACGAACTTACCAAGTGAAGTTCGATACCAATTATGTGACAGCTTCATTCGACGCGATTTATAACATTATGTAGTAGTGTTGCCACGCTACAGCCTTGCACGGTATTTTTAAAGATATAAAATGAAATAAAAAGTCAATTGAGTGATTTTAGACACTCAATTTATCTTTTTAGTCACGAGTCAATTGACAGTCTTCATCGGGACTACCGGCAGAATTATTTCTCATTTTGTTAAAAGAAAATAAGTTTTTTATTTACATTTTAATAGATAAGGTATCTAGACTTTTGTTATTGTTACATTTTATCTAAAGGGTTTTGGGTATAATGACATAATGTCGTTAAAATAATAATAATATATTAAAATTATATTATAATAGGGTGGGAGTATATAAATCGCGTCGAATGAAGCTGTCACATAATTGGTATCGAACTTCACTTGGTAAGTTCGTTTGATTCTCAATTATGTTTCCAGCTTCATTCTTTGCGATTTATAACATTATGTAGATGTTTAGAGCAAACAGATAAAATGTCACAATATTAATGTTAAGGATATAATGTACCTATAGGTATGTAAATAAAAAACCACAATAAGGTAGGTATACAAAATATAATAATCATTTTTATTTTTAGTTGAGTAATATATTATAATCTTATATTACACAAGTACAAGTATTTAAGTCGACAATATTGTTCTCGCGAATTCATTAGGCTCTTGTGCGATTATGTCTTTATTATAGTATTTAGCAAAAGTAAGTGAGGTGTCAGACCATCCTGCAGTCTTTCGTATTACGTCTAATGCAACACCGAGTCTGTTGGCCGCAGAAGTTGACGCATGTCGAGTACTATGCGCTGAAAATACAGATATATCTACTCCGCTGTTATGCAATACGTTGTTTACCCAGTGACTCATTCTTTGACTAGATATTTTGTTATGAGGCTTCTTATAACTAATAAATACGATATTACAATTGGTTTTTCTTAAATGACTAGTTTTGTTTAAGTATTCCCGAAAGCATCTACCTGGGCAAATTTCAGGCCTTTCGTTGAAAAAAGGAAGTCTTAAAAGTGGTTGTGAAGAATATGGATTAGAAGCTTTAATGTGGTCAGGAATCTTTATAAGTATTTCCCTACTATTGATAATGATGTTCTCAAGCTTGATGAGAGTAAAAGTCTGCATTCTATGCGCGGTAACTAGGGCCAACAGAGTCAGAGTTTTCTTGGAAAGAATTTCTAGGCTAAGATTTTCATTGGGCCATTGTTGAGCTACATAATTTAGTACTATACTCGGATCCCACGTAAAATTGTATTTAGGATTTGCTGGTCTTAGCCGAAAAATTCCTTTCATGAATCTTTTGATTCTGTCATCATTAAGACTATTACAAAGTAATAATGATAAAGCTGATTTGTAACTATTAATAGTTCCATATTTGGCACCTAAATTATAAATCTCACTTAAGAAATCAATAACAATAGGTACAGATGCTTCTGTATAATCAAAATGATGTGATTTACCAAATTCTATCCATTTTCTTATAGCACAATCGTATTGTTTGTAAGTATTCTGGGATAAAGAAGAAAGCATTATTTCGACAGACCTGGCCGACAAGGATTTCTTTAGTAGAGCTTGCCTGATAACCTCACGGCAAGTAACCGGAGACTGCGATGTAGGTTGTGAGGTTTCCTGAAAGGAGAAATCAAAAGATCAACATCAGGCTCAAATATAATCATACCATTTGGTAAAATTAGGTTTTGGATAAGTGGAAACCATGGTTGTGTTGGCCAGTCTGGTACGACTATAATACCTTCTGCTTTGTCATAAATAATTTTTTGAATTGTTTTTAATATAAGAGAAAAAGGAGGAAAAGCGTAAAAGAATATTTGTCGCCATGATATCGTAAAGGCGTCTATGGCCCACGCATCAGGATCGTTTTTCCATGAAACGTATAACTTACATTTTGCATTTCGGCGGGTGGCGAATATGTCAATTTCAGGAGTACCTAATCTGTTTTTTATTTTATGATATGCATAGTTTGCTAACTCCCATTCTGCATCATTAAATTTAATGCGTGACAGTCTATCAGCATCATAATTATCTTTTGTATTGATATAAGAGGCAAAAATAATTATTTTTCGCTTTTCACACCATTGCCAAACCTGTCTTGTAATATTGTTTAGATGTGGAAACTGTACACTACCCATACGGTTAAGGCAAGAGATTGCAGTAACGTTATCAATTCTAAGTAATATTTCACAGTTCCTTAAACTGTCAGCAAAAATTTTTAAAGCGAAAAAGGCTGCTCGAATTTCTAATTCATTGATGTGCTTTATTAATTCGTCATCTTTCCAAAAGCCGTGAGATTCTTTACTATTACAGAACGCGCCCCAGCCTGTCGAAGAGGCATCCGAAAAAAGTTCAAGAGAATAATTATAATTACGTAATCGCGAAACGTCAGATTTTACGCGGTCTACCCACCATTTAAAATCTTGTTTAAGTTCATTTGTAATAGTTATTTTTTGGTCGTAACTTGGATTATTAAGTAAATATAGAAATTTGTGACGTTCTAAGGCTTTGGTATACATCCATGAGTAATCGACAGCTGGGCAAGCAGATATTAATAAACCAAGAAGTCTAGCGAATTCTCGTAACTTACATGATTGTATTTTAAGGAATTTTCTTAAAATTTCTGTTATTTTTACACGTTTGACTTCTGGTAAACATATAACCATGTGTTTGGAATCGAACACATAACCGAGAAATTGGCAAAATCTACTAGGTATTAAGCAGCTTTTTTCGTAGTTAACAAGGAAACCTAAGGATTCTACAATCGAGATGGTATAGTGTACGTTTTCTTCACATTCGGTGAACGTGCGTCCAATGCACTGTATATCGTCAAGGTAAACAACAGACACAAAACCCTTAGATCTCAAATATTGCATGACAGGTTTAAGTACCTTTGTGAAAACATATGGCGCTGTACAAAGCCCAAAAGGTAAACAGTTGAATTCATACAGAGTGTTGTTATAATTAAATCTTAAATACTTTCTCTGAGATTTATCGATACTTATTAAAAAATATGCGTCTTTTAAATCCATTGACGCCATATAACAGTTCTCACTTATTAATTTCATGGATGTCCTATAATCTTCCATTTTAAAATGGGATGTATATATGAATTTATTTAGGTTTTTTAGATTTAGAATAAATCTTTTTTGTCCATTTGGTTTTGGTATTAAAAACACACTAGATACAAACTCGTCTGATTCATGTGAACATATAGAAATAGCGCCAATTTTTAATAATTTATTAATAGCCAAGTCAAATTCCAATGATTCTTGGTCTGTTTTTGGAAAAACAATAGGTTGAGAGTTTTGTATAGGCGTAGAGTGAAAAGGTATAGTATAACCATTAATCCAAGCGAGAACTGTTATATCGTCAGTTATTTCTGCCCAAGAGTGGGCGAAATTTTGAAGACGGCCAGCATACTGTACCTCAGATGGTTGCAGTCCTATCGGCGATGACTGGTGTGTTGTGTCCTGGGATGATGATGCGGCTGCGGTGGCGGCGTGCGTGGTCGGCGAGGTGGCGGGGGCGGTGGCTGAGCCCTGTAAGCTGTTGGTCGGTATGCCGTTGACCGGGTCGGCCCTGCATCGTACCTGCTCGCCGGTTGCCGAGGATGCAGGGCCTTGGAGTTTAACCTGGGTCTTTTATCTTTATTATTATTGTTATAGCTCTTTGTTTGGGGCTTGTATGTGTTTTTAAGTGTATCACCTGATTTTTGAATAGTTTTTGCGGCATTCAGTTTTTCGGTAAGGTTTTCGCCAAAAAGAAATTTATTGTCTCTGTTTGCGTCTATAAGAGCGCCTTTTAGATTTGTATTTATTGAAGAAATTACAAAACTTCGTCTTGTTTTGGTTTCCGTAAAATGGCTGTCGCATAATAGGCGACCAGCATCACTTAGTGGCTTAAGTATTTTTTCTTTTGAACACTCGTTGGAAATCACCATATTAGTGACCTGAGCAAGGGCAGACAACGCTGCCGCGATTACCTTTTGTTTGGCAAGTAGGGAAAAATCCCTTTTTATTAAATTTTCAGGGAGTGCCGCTTTAGCTTCTGGATTAAGTATTGGCGGTACCATCATATCACAATTTTCAGGAATCAAATGGTCAGCCACCAACTTTTCTTTTGTTTCCTTTGTTAGACCTTTGGCCAGTACTTCTTGCCATCGAGATGCAATATCCTTGTGTATCTTGCTTCCAAATACGATCTCCGACTTTGGTGCGTCTCCGAGAAGATTTAATATGCCTTCATCGAGGTCTTTTTCGGTCGCAGGTACTTCAGGGATCGAGTTAGGAGTAATGGCCACCAATCGTTTGGGAGTATAAGAACTCGGAAAATCAGGAGCTGATGACGGCCCTGGTTGAGGTGATAAGTCGATGACTTGTTGAGGCTCAATTATCTCCTCCGATTCGATATACAGTGGTTGTTGAGAACCTGGCGAGACGGTACCAGCCCACTCACTTGGTGGAAGATAAATCGAATCGTCAAGTCCGAAGTCGTTGTAGTCAGGTTGACCTGAAATACCAAGAACACTCTTTTAATAATGAAGGAGAATACCCAGTGTGGTAAGCTCGCAACATTTTTCTTAAACGGTAAAAGCCCAGTGTGGCAGTTACGCATTTAAAAGTGGCCAGGAAAAATAGAGCAGTTCATGGTTAAATCGAAATCCTACTTACCAGATTGATGAGTAGACACATTTTCTTCATTCTGGCCTTTATTTCTTCTTTCCTTGAGCTTTTCTTCTAACTTCTTAATTTTCTTAACTATTTCGTCGTCTGAATCCTCATCCTTCCGTCTTTTCTCCATGTTGAAAGATAAATACTTTTCAAACTTTTAAATTATTATTATAGGTGAAAAGTAAGAGGACACGTGCGAAGGCTATGACACGGTAACACGGAATGAGAAATAATTCTGCCGGTAGTCCCGATGAAGACTGTCAATTGACTCGTGACTAAAAAGATAAATTGAGTGTCTAAAATCACTCAATTGACTTTTTATTTCATTTTATATCTTTAAAAATACCGTGCAAGGCTGTAGCGTGGCAACACTACTACATAATGTTATAAATCGCAAAGAATGAAGCTGGAAACATAATAATCATTCATTCACACAAATGGTATAAATACACTATAACTATGTATATACAGTAACTGTCTGTTACCTATCATCATCATCATCATCACCATCAGTCGGAAGACGTCCACTGCTGAACATAGGCCTCCGCCATAGAACGCCATAAACTATTATTATGGGGGGATTTTGCCGTAACCACCACGCTTGGCAGGCGGTGATCGCAGGAGTTGGAATACTTGGAAACGGAGAACGCTGCTGCCCACTCTCCGAATATGTCCCACTGCCGGGTCTTACGGCTCCCACGGGATGAGAAAGGGGTGGCCCTATTGTGTAGCCGGGAACCACACGGCCAACTAAAATTGAAACGATTGAATAAGAACTGTATTCTAAAGGAATCGATGCATGTGCGGATAAAACCGCGGAGCACAGCTAGTTTTTCGCAAACACAGATTTTCGCAAAAATCCTAAAAATAGCTAGGAAGATCGTGAAAATCATTCTAACTATCCGGTTCTTTGCCATCATCCTAGGTTTTTCGCCATAATCCGCTCTTTTCGATTAACCTGCCATCTACTTACAATCCAATTTTATTAGCTTCCAACCGTAGATCACGAATCACGAACTTTTATCTTACGTTATTCTCTAAGCCTTATGACCTTCTCATGCCTCCCACGCTAGCTCACGTACGTACAAAAGTCGCTGGAGTAAATTATTAGGTTAGTTTTGGCTGGCAGCAACTGTAAGCTGTGCCATTTCTTCTCCCGATTCGGGTAACTATTGATTTTCACTATTTGCAATGTCCGCATTTCTGGTCCGGTCACGGTCACGTTGTACTGGCATGATAGTGCATATTTGAGCGAGATTTAATTAATTTGGCTGAATGGTCTAGTCTGCTGACTGCGGCGCATCGCAATTTTTCAGTGACACTAGCTGCTTCATCGTTATCTTACCCTACTAAATAATACCCCTATCTCCGTTCTTCTTGGCAATTATCCCGGCTATAGCCAGTGTCTGTTCTTAGACTTTTTCTTCCACTTCGCTCTGTCGTAGGCATCCTCTATATCAAGCTCTCATTTCGTCACTGACACCGAAGCGATTACTATGTTATATAATTACTAGCTATGCTCTGCGGTTTCACCTGCGTAGTCATCGTTCCCGTGGGAATATTGAAAAAAAGTACCCTATGTGTTATTCCAGGGTCTAAACCAAACAAATTTCACATAACATACTAAATTTCAGCCCAATCTGTTCAATATTTTTGGCGTGAAAGAGTAACACAGATCCATCCATCAATCTAACCAAAACCGCGCTAGATGGCACTGGAGGTGAGTTAGAACTCGCAAGCGTTTTATTCACCTGTTGAAAACTAAGTTTATTACATTAGTGCTGAAATTAGAGATTTATAATATACTTATATTATATTATTTAAGATAGGATTATTTCTATACTAAATAAAATAAAACATAATAATAATATGTCATAAGTTAATCGCAAAACTTTGCAGATGGATAGATACCATAATTCTTATCATGGATTATGGATTTTACAACAACGGACGCACTTTCATCGAATTCTTCATACATGCTATGAAGAATGTGATGAAAGTGGAAGAAGCTAAATACGTATGTCAGGATCGTACGTAGCAAGTGGAAATAAATATTCTCCTACCTACCCCAACGGGAATAAGGCGTGACTATAATATAATATGTATTATGGATTTTGAAAATCCAGTCTCAAGAACAGCCTTCATCTCAAACTTCCATTAGAAGTATGAGTTGGAAACAAGCCATAAAATATATCAAAATGCTCGTTATTCTGGGGATCGGGTCATTGATATAAAGTAAAGGGGAGATGAGGTACTGGCTTTTCGAAAATGGCACGCTCAAATA
Source organism: Hemistola chrysoprasaria (assembly GCA_947063395.1). NCBI lineage: Eukaryota > Metazoa > Arthropoda > Insecta > Lepidoptera > Geometridae > Hemistola > Hemistola chrysoprasaria. The sequence continues at coordinate 15,125,320 of OX346714.1, forward strand.
AGGTTCCATTAGGTCCACGTACGTCAGTAAAGCAAGGTCGTACGAGCGAATAATATTGTCCCTCTATCTTTGTTGTTCATTATATGTCACTGTGCAAAACTTCACACTGAGCAAATTGCAGTGCGTTGTTGAGTAAGCGCTGGGAGAACGTTCCCTATCTCCCCTTGTCTTTATATCAATGGATCGGGCTGTAAAATAATGACAAATTGAAAACAAAGGTCCTTTTTCCATGGATGTGCATCAGTAATAAATTGGTTTCCTTTATTTTCCGATTTAGATTCTGATTTTCCGATGAAGACTTATAATGTTAATTTTGTGGGATTTTTTTTGCACTTATACACAATGCTCATGCTAATGTCAACCTTCCTACCCAAATAGTTTGCATCGTCAGTCGACGCCTATTTCAGTCGCAATAACTCACAATGATTTGGACTTCTTGCGGTCTATAATTAGTATTATATTATGTTGTCATGCTTCAGAAGTCAGAAGGCCATGGTATGGCCTTTTATGTATTTTTTTTTTCTTTTGAGAGTTGCATCTCCGTGTCTTTTATTAGATTTAAAAAATATATATTAGCTATATCTAGGAATCGATTATGAATGAATTGTCGATTATGATTTTTAGGTATTTTAGTCGTCTGTCAATGTACACTTACTGCCTGTATTGTATTGTAATTATTTTTATAAGGAAGCTCAATTATTTAATAGAATAATCAGCTTGTCTGGAGGGGGCACCGCTCATGTCCATGTCATATATTATAGGTCAGTCTGAAATTGCCAAGTCTCAATCCAAATTTTCGTGTTGCCTTGCTTTTGACCAATATAATAACTAAATGCCATGTAATAGGCTCGCCCCCTATTACATGGGACCAATAAAATACTGGCGAAATGTGGGTGTATCTACTATGGGACTGAGTCCTGGGTACACCTCTGCCTAATGCATGTTATGTTATGTTAATAACTAAATACACATATTTGCAAAAAAAAACATTTTGAATATTCACCGGCCGTCATGTCAGCCTACAAAAAAATTCAAATGCTCCAAATGATCATAGCTTATCATCAAGTTTTTTTTTATGATAGAGAGTGACAAGACGAGCAAATCAGGTGTCTGATGATAAGCATCATGATTGCCCATATCAGACACAGTGCCACCCAGTGTTTTAAAATTCAAAATTCTGCGCGGCACTGCATTAATGCATCCACATGCATCCACACTTCGCATGTAATGTTTTTAAGTCCCTTATGTATTTCATAGGAGGCAGTTCCAGACTCCAGACCGTCATTCTCAATGAAAAAGTTCAATAACGCTCTTGACCTGACATGGAGGTCGAACCCAGGAGCTCATGATCGGCAGTAGCGCTTGCGAAACACTACGCCGCCGAGGCGTTACGAATGACCATAGATCGTTAATATGCGAGCATAATATGGTCCGATAGAACCATAAAATCTAATCCAGTCAGGATTTTCCTCTAATTTACATAAAATCAAGTTTTAACTGTGATTAAACCAGAAAATGGCAGAATCTTAAAGGTTGTCAGTTGTCCTTCGCCCACGCCCTGTGCTTCTGATTTGTCATGTTATGTTATATTATGTGGTTCAATTAGACATACAACATCCGTACAACATGTACAAATATTAAACTTGTTCTCTGTGGATTTTTTTAACGGCTCTTTGGACACATATAGAAAGGTATGACACAGTACTCGCATTTCTCTTTGTACTTTGTACTTCTCTAAATAAGCACTTCTTACAGTGAGCACTTCCCGGAACGTGCACTTCTCAATATGTGCACTGGATAGCCTTAGTAGAGTAAATTTAACAATTTTGTTGGTTAACTTTATCGCACACGCGTACTCGTAGCGTTTTGGAGTAGTGTACATTTTATCCAATCTAACCCCCGAACGAAGGAAGGGGTGTAATAAAGTGGAATCATCCCAATAAATATGTTACAGACAGATAGTAACAAGGGACCTGATAATTGAAAAGGAAGAGGAGAAGAGGGTTTTTTTTTAAATAAATTAAATTTAATAAAAATGCAACACAGCAAGGAATGCAACTTTTTTTCGTACATTTTAATGTGTTCGCGGGCGCACGCTCTCTATGAAATGCATGTTGTGTTGCAAATAATCTGTACAAGGCTTAAATCAGCAGCACACTAGGTAATTAGGTAATTATAAGGAACCTTACTACCTTACGTCAATGGAAAAGAACTTTAACTGTTTAACAGTCACTTAAAAGTTAAACAAAAAAACAATGTTTAAATATCTCATATATACAGCCATTATGGTTTAAACTGTAATGAACATGGACAAGACGAAGGTGATATCTAATGCCCATGTTGTGTCGACCCCAGTTTCGGTTGGGAACTCAGTTCTAGAAGTTGTTGACTCGTACGTCTACCTAGGACAAGCCACAGATCAGGATGAAGAGGTTAATATCGTGTGTCAATAAAATGTTACATGATAACTTAACAACTAGGACATTCAGCTAGTACTTAGTAAGCGTTCCACAGTCCACACCTGCCCCTTGCCCAGAACAGTTATAAAGAAAAGTGTTTCGCTTACGTCAAATTACGCCATATCCCATATTATCTAATATTGCCGTTTTCTTTAACCACCTCATGCCTTCCTACCTTTTCTTGGCTACATTCTTGGAATATTTTCCAGAAAATATGAGCCTCTAGAATTTACTCGGTTAAGTGCCATTTAAAAACCTGATTTTAGCCGTTATTATTATCGTCAGAGATTAACCCCCTGTTTAAGTATTAGCTAAGACCTGTTAGAACCACGAAATAAATTACATTTAAAATATCACCTGAACTGCTAGTTTCCTTATGATTTATTATAATACTAGCCGTGCCAAACGTTAATGGTTGTACCTACTGTTTAGTAATTAAGTACATAATGTGCTAATTAATTTAATTTGTAAATAAGTATACCAACATTGTGTTGTTTATTGTGTTACGCATTTAACATAACGATCTTTCAGTCTCATTATAATATTTTATAATTTTGTAATGTTAGTTAAATAAGTAATTAGTTTTTTTTTTATAATTATGTTATGTAATATGTATTCGTATACTACTAAAATTATATAAAATCAAAAAATCAGTACCAACTCAAATCATTTTTAAAAACAGCGTAATATTATCAGACTGTATCAGTTATTGTTAAACCTTGTTATTCATAACTAAGTTACTAATTTGGAATAAGCACTTCTATTGTTCCGGAGGGGGGCGTTGGTGTTTGCGACACAGTCTAACGACTACTGCAGGCATCATCGTTCCTTTACCGCTTTATGTGTCTAATTGTTATCTGTTCCAAAATAAACGATTTATTTATTTATTTATTTATTTATTTTATAACTTATAAACCTTTAGAAAAAACATGCTACCTACTAGGCCTTGAATGGTAATTCTTCTTAGGAGTTAATTATTGTCGTGTTTTATTGTCTATGTATTTTTTTAATATTATAATTGCAAAAGTTTGTGCGTTAAATTTTTGTTGTTCCTTAACGCCAGTATTACTGAACTCATTGAACTTAGACCCTGAAATACATAGGGTACTTTTTAGCGGGTGACCCCCCCGGGGCACAGACAGTAATATCCGTACCAGTTTTTTTTGTAAAATATAATAAAACTATATATAGTTTGCACGCCAGATTATATTTTTAACTAGCATGCTATCCGACTTGATGTGCGTGTTCAAAAACGTATATCTGACGTAACTTTAATTACCATTTTACATGCTGATGCCGCTGTCGGTGAATAAAATGAAATGGCCATTCTGCTCTAAAGAAATCATTCTAAAACTGCTTTGAATAGAGACGTACGAATAAGTAGGTAATCACATACTAAAAATGTACAGAAAGCCAGCTATAGCAGATTTTCTCTTATACATTCTGTCTACAAATGGCTGGACTGATGCCGCGCGGAAGAAGCAATAAGTATGAATTTGAATAGAAAAATATTATCTGGAAGCATGCAGCAGCAGTGTCTTATAGACTGCTGTTTCTTTTTCACGTATTTCTCTTCACTGAGAAACTCTAAGTACAACGTAAAGTTACACGTCAAGTCTAAAGAAGCGTATCCATTTGATAGTGGATACCGTGCTTCAAGAGTTCGATGAAAGATTGTGCCCGAGGCACGGTCTTCACTTGCGCAGCTTGGACTCTAGGCTGCAACCCGGCTTAAGTGTGGGTACGTGATTCTACTCGTATTAATTATTATATCAGTTGTCTTCTGTACCAATCTATTTTATGGTAATAGCATTCAAATGAATATACGCGCGCATACATTTCGCCGTGAAAATTACGTCAGTGCAAGTCCAACGTGCCATCGCTTATGCAACAGTTACTATAGAAACGGTCAGCTGGAGAATAGAAAGTGGTCAGTTACGCAATTTGGGAAATTATGTGTCGGACGATGGTCGCGCCATGACGGGGTATTTGATTAACCTACATGGTTTTAGGGTGACACAGATTCTTTGCAATCGTGTCTCTTGCGTTTATATATATCTCCATTCCCTATATTCATAAAACCTCCGCAAGTTCGCGCGTATTTTAGCGTTTAAATTGTTAATAGCGTTATCGAATAGGTGTCCTAATTGGCATTTATGCGATGCGGTCGCGTTCTAAGTATTAGGACATCAGGATGACATCAATCAGTTTGATCGCCGTTTCGTACGACTAAAATTCACGCGACTTTGCGATGATCGCGAAGTCGTATTCTATGGTAACAATTTTTATTGACAATGCCATAACGTAACATATCCATAAAACGGAGTAACTGCAAATGTAGTATAACTTTAAAACGAGAGAGTAGTTTCAAACGTTAAGTATTCTAGACTTTTATGGCCCAGTTTATTGGTTTCATTGCTTGTTTTATAAAGTGAGTCCGAGGGCTGGCTTCTATATGAGGTCATCAGTGGAAATTGTGTTTTATAGTAGTATTTCAACATAAAAATGTAGCGCGATAATAATTTTAAAAACATGATGGAATATGATACTCTTTATTGAGACCAATTTTAGAATAATCAAATAATATCTGAACATGGGGAGAGACCACGGACCGGCAAGCGCAGCGTAGATACTCCACCCACAAGGTGGACAGACGATCTTATCATGAGAGCTGAACACGCTGGATGCATGCCGCTTACAACCGTACTATGAAATCGTTTAGGGTGTACAACCTACAGCTGAGATAATGATAGTGAAAATCTGAACATTAGAGTTATTACCCATACTTAATATGCGACCGAATTGGGCGGTATTAATGCCATGAGCGATAATATAATGATTTATTCTTACAGGGATACTCGTTGGCTCAGACGGTAGTAACTCTGCTTTCTGTGCCGCAGGGCCCGGGTTCGATCCCCGGTCAGGTCAAACATTTGTGTGCATGAACATGTCTATTTGATCTGTGTCTGGGTGTTATAAGCGTATATAAGTATGTATATCAGTCATCTGGTTACCATAGTACAGGCTTCTAGCCTAGTTTGGGACCAGGTGACCGTATGTGGAAGTAGTCCCATATTATTATTATTATAGATGTTCCTTGGGCTCCTTCAGTCTTTCTCTCGTATTAATTTTTCTACTTTGGTATAAAAATCGGTTTCCACTAACTGAAAGTAAATTAGGTCCCAAATCATCATTTTATAAAGCAGAAGAGTTGTTTTTGAGGACATTGGATTTGCCTCAATATTATGATATAATGTTATAGTTAAGTATATCATAATAAAGAAATGTTTTATGAGTTATGATATAAATGTTAGGTTATCCGTTACCTAACATTCATAGGTTTTTAGATGAATAGATAGTATTGAAGTCCAAAGAAGCTTATAATATATTATCATTAAAATTGATTCTCATTTTAGGGTTCCGTACCTCAAAAGGAAAAAAGGAACCCTTATAGGATCACTTTGATGTCCGTCTGTCTGTCGGTCCGTCTCTCAAGACACTTTGTAATTTTGAATGTTTAATGGGTCATGTGAGCCTGAATGGGTCATGTGAAAAGGTATCAAGTTGAAATTGATATTAACTGCTCAGATCTGCGGTCCCTTGTGGCTGTAAAAAAATCATACCTACTTATAGGTTAACGCAATCAAAAGTTATGGTCATATTACAGCATATTTCCATACTTTGCGCAAGGAACTAATAGTGGCGCTGTATGTTCTTGGTATCTATGTATGGAACCCAACACTATAATAATAATAATAATAATAAATTCATTTATTTTAGGCAATAGTGCGTATAATAAATTATACGCACCACTATGCATACATACGTGTGCCTTAACAACTTATATCATACCATAACAGTTACAAATACCTATATTATAGAAGATCTCCTTGTAAAATGTATCACGTTTTACAATGACGCACATCCGTGTTATATATGTTCAATGGTAACCTAATGTTACTAATCAAAGGTGAGACATCTCATTTTCTATCATACAAAACATATGTTTGAAAACAAACTCTAAGAGAAGTGTATGGTATTTTTTTTTTCTGTTTTCATGATTGCATTTTTTTTACCAACATTGAAAGAAAATAATATGTAAAATCTGAACTGTGAACCCTAAGATTTCTTGATATATTTAGGTATTTTTCGTCCATTGTTTAAATGTACCTAAATTACAATAACAATACTCTCAATATCATGTTCCTGAATCGTTCTATTAGCATACATTTGAACAAACAAGAGCTAGACGCATCTTTTTCAATCTGTTTCATTTCCCTGGATCTGGAACTGGTTTCTCGGTGACATGCATATAAAAAATACCAGATTTTAACATGTTCACATAAACATGCCTACAAAATATGATAATTCATTACGATATTATATCTATTTATTTACATAGTAGATTACATCATATAGATATGTTCGTTTATATTACATGTGAAAATTAAATGTTCACAGTTTTGTTTTTAATTTAGAATAATCAACCAAGTAAACATAGACAGACCTTCTAGTAAATGTTTACTCTGATGATTATCCTTAACCATAATATTAAAATTCACGCCTTTTTTCCCGAAGGGGTAGGCAGAGGTGTACCCAGGACTCAGTCCCATAGTAGATACACCCACATTTCGCCAGTATGTTATTGGTCCCATGTAATAGGGGGCGAGCCTATTGCCATCTACCGGGCACAGTTCCAGACTCCAGACAGTTATTGAGATAATTCCTAATGGAAAAATTCAATATTTAACACTTTGCCTGACCTGGGGATCGAACCCGGGACCTCTTGATTGGCAGTCGAGCATGCGCCCTCTACGCCACCGAGGCAGTCTAATATTTAAAAACGTAGGTGTTAATAAATAGTGTAATATGCGGATTAATCATTGCATCCTGTATGTGTAGGTAACATACGAGTGCAATCACTAGGTAGACCGCTTAATTGAGTCGCCTGCGGGTCAAAGGGGCGCAGGCGGCAAGCACCGCCCACCCGCACCTCTCCGGCCCCCATTCAGGTCTACCTCCGCGCCCCCCGCCGCCCCTGTACCCAATTATGAGAATTAAGCGAGGACTCAATTAAGCGGTCTAGATATAGCATAGAACAGATAATAATACTACGTTTAGAATGGACACTGTCACCCGCTCACCAATCGAGCCTTTCTCACCCCGCCAGCGAGATTGAGCTCTCCACGAGCCCCGCTTCTATGGGAAATCACCTCACGCACACTCTTGCACATGTACAAAACTACATGTGTGCAGTGTCTGTGTAGTAGATAGTTATAGCGCGGCTTTTGTATGGGATTAAGTCGAGTGTCCGGGGTGTGGCTATAGTTAAATCCTTTAGAACTTAAAAAAGGACGAATTCGAGAAATTGTTAAGGTATCGGACACCGACTGCATGCTGAAAGCGGCACGTTACAAGACAACTGTCTACAATAGTTTTAAGAAACATGCATAAAGCTATCTACATACCAAATTTCAGCTCATGCGGTTCAGTAGTTTTAGCGTGAAAACGGAACAAATACACTCACAAAAAAAACGGCACTAGATGGCGCTGGAATCGAATTAACACACTAGCGTTTTGTTTCCCTGTTACAAGCGCACCTGTTTTACATTGTTCTGAGATTTGATAATATTAATAGGATAGCATCCTTCTAGTGCTATTCATCATTCATCTCTATTTCAAACTGATCATAATATCCAAGTCTTTCCTGTATCGTGCAATATCTCGGTCAACTTTTTTGTCATGTGAATCAATCAAGAAAACGAATGTGCGCAATTTCTTATTTAGTTTGCGTGCTTGCGGTGATCCGACACGCCATGCATTGTTGTTCATGAAATAATACTGTAGTAGCTGTAGGTATAATACCTACAGTATAGTACCTACAGTATAGTACCTACAGTATAGTACCTACAGTATAGTACCTACAGTATAGTACCTACAGTATAGTACCTACAGTATAGTACCTACAGTATAGTACCTACAGTATAGTACCTACAGTATAGTACCTACAGTATAATAATATAACAACCTGTTATAATATTTATAGCCGGTTCCGGAGTTTTATTGTTTAGATCGTCGATTGTTCTTGTTACCCTTGATATTGCAATATGATCCGCGATTCTGCGTTATTCGATTGCGTTATCACATCGGTTAGTTTGGTTCTTTATCTTTTAAGCTGGTAATACACGCTAGTGTGTAAACTGGGTGTGTATGAAAGACCTTTAGATTAAAATATACAATGAAAAGAATATCGGGAAGTAGCTTGGATGTGAATGGCAAGAGATAGGGGAGAGTGCCAGAAATACATGGAGACCCTATAATGCCCGGCAGTAGGCTATAGAAGGCTGATGATGAATCCCAAAGTACTATGAAAGCAAGAGCTCTTTCTAAATCACAAAGTATTCTGTGAGAGTTTGGTACCTTACTTTTGACGCTAAAACTACTGGCTATGAAGGTAGTTTCGAACCTCAAAAATAACACATTATATACCTTATATTTACGCTGGTAAAAAAGCGGTGCTTTCATGAAGTACTTTTGCAAACCGCGTATAGTTTTTCAAAGTACTAGGAAAGCAGAAGTTTGTAGAAATATTCTATCGAAAGCAACATTTAACAAAGCATTTCAGATTCAAATTACTAGGCAAGCAGAAGTTCAAAAGGAGTACTCTCTTAGAAGCAATACTAACAAAGCATTTCCTTTCATTCCAGTTTCATAGAACAAGACAAAGTGTCCGGGTTCTGGACGTGGATGTTCGTGCTCTCCAAGCTGCCCGAGCTGGGCGACACGGTGTTCATAGTCCTCCGTAAGAAGCCTCTGATCTTCCTTCACTGGTATCATCACATCACCGTACTGCTCTACACTTGGTACTCGTTCACTGAGTACACATCCTCCGCTAGGTGGTTCGTGGTTATGAACTATTGTGTGCACAGGTGAGTTATTTTTTAAAAATTGTAATATACAATGTGTCAATGAGTCCATTCGTGTCAGTCACCTTGAAGGACATATCCAGTATAGAACGTGTCACAAAAAGACCTTGACATCTGACAACTTGTATAATTATTGTAAATCTTCCTCCTACTGAAAATATTATAAATGTGAAAGTTTGTGACGATGGATGGATGGATGGATGTTTGTTAATCTTTCACGCCAAAACTACTAAACCGATTGGGCTGAATTTCGGTATATAGATAGTTTAGACCCTGGAATAACATAAAATTACTTTTAATCCTGATATTTCCAAGGGAACAAAGACTACCCGGGTTAAACCGCGGGGCACAGCTAGTACCTCTATATTTATAGACTGCCTCTCTGGTCTAGTGGACGCAAGCGCTAATTCCGAGCATGAGAACAGAATATATTATAATAGTATTACTAACGTACAGAGCTACGTACGTTGACTGCCTCGGTGGCGTAGAGGGCGCATGCTCGACTGCCAATCAAGAGGTCCCGGGTTCGATCCCAAGGTCAGGCAGTGTTAAATATAAGATTTTTCCATTAGGAATTATCTCAATAACTGCCTGGAGTCTGGAACTGTGCCCGGTAGAAGGTAATAGGCTCGCCCCCTATTACATGGGACCAATAACATACTGGCGAAATGTGGGTGTATCTACTATGGGACTGAGTCCTGGGTACACCTCTGCCTACCACTTCGGGAAAAAAGGCGTGAATGTATGTTTATGTATGTAACGTACAAAAATCTCGCTCTAAGAAATTACCCTTTGAAGTATAAGCACATCCTAATCCTAATCCTAATCCTAATCCTAATCCTAATCCTATCCTAATCCTAATACTATTATAAAGGCGAAAGTTTGTAAGTATGGATGTATGTATGGATGTTTGTTACTCTTTTACGCCAAAACTACTGAACCGATTGGGCTGAAATTTGGTACGTAAGTAGCTTAGACCCTGGAATAACACATAGGGTACTTTTTATCCCGATATTCCCACGGGAACGAAGACTACGCGGGTGAAACCGCGGGTCACAGCTAGTACGTAATAATGCTGCTGGCAAACGAAATTGAATCCATATTCTGTTTAGAAACTTGAATGAGAATTAACCCCCTACCAAAGGATCGAAGACAGGGGTGTTATAAGTTTTGACGAATCCCCATGTGTCTGTGGTATCTCAGCTCCGAAACGAATGGAGCGATTTTGACGCGGTTTTTTGTGTTTGTAAGCTGACCTTTAGCAAGAGACCACGTTTCAGAACCGTAAGTCATTGTAACATACGCTGGTCGAACACCTTGGACTTGAGGTACTAAAATATTTTGCACGTGCCATATGCACGAGATTCGTCAATGTACTATGTATATGCATATTCATTGTTATGATGTTTACCAGTCAGTGATAATAAATAATTCATTTAATTAGGTAGGAAATTAAACTACCTATCATTAAATTAGTAACCCGTTAAAATATTATCAAATCAGAATAAATTTAGTTCGGACAGAGTCCATAGCTTACCTATGTTAGTACTTACTGTGGTTCTTATTAAAATATACAAACAAAACAACTTAAACATGCATTAAGTACATGATTTATTCAAATATTAAATACTTAAATAAATATAGGTACAACATTGTAAATTGTAATACTCGAATCTTTCTGTATGCAATGTTCTGTATGTGAGCGTTTCTGTATGTTAAATAATAATAATCTTCTTCTATTTCGAAAAGAAAACAGGAATCCTAACTCAGGAACTCGTGGAAGTATCAGACTGCAAGTTATACGTATCAAATAATAATAAATACGCGAGGCGGCTTATAGCGAGCTGTTGTGGAGTAACGACCCCACGTACCTTAGGGGCTCCCGGGAGAGGGTTATGTTTCTTCATCTCCGGCATGCCTTCACCGGCCGGCCGGCGTGAACACTGACGAGGAATAGTCCCCTACCTCTGTCTTGCCTTCATTAGCCGGCCCGAGTGGAGTCGCGAGAGTCTCATGCTCGAGGGAGGATGTGAAGCATAAGTGGCGAGTGGGCGAGCGTGATGCGACCCGTGGGCAACTCTAGTGATCGCCGTTTAATAACATACGAAACGTATGTACCTGCTATGGGACTGAGTCCTGGGTACACCTCTGCCTAGCCTACCCCTATGGGAAAATGGGGTGATTGTATGTTATGATACTTATTTCTTTATTAACAAAAATATTTTGTAATATATTACTGTATACGAGTAGTAACATCCGCGCTAGTTCAGTTGTTTGAAATCAGGAGGTTATAAAATCCAGTCACGGTTATAAAATTTTGCTTAAATACGTTATTTATTATGTTTTTTAAACCAAGTAGTGCTAGTGGTACCACCAACTCTTCGCTAGTCAATTTTTTTTTTTTTTAGTAATATTTATGTATCTTTATAGACTAAGCGGTCTTTTTAGGGTTTAACAAATTTTTTTAGGTTTTAACAATTAAACTAATATTAATTAATCTAGCAAGTACCTATTTTATTTAACCAAGAAACCTTAAGAGTGACATTGTCTTCTAGGAATTTGACACAATCCTATGAAAAATTTACCAAATCGATGTTTTTTATTCCCTTGTTTCATAGTGAAGTAAACTATGTCTCTGTAATTTTAAGAGTATTAGGATTTAGGATATAAATATATCAAATAGGTTTACTGTATGTGGAGGAAACAAGGGATTACAAAACATCGATTTATTAAATTTTTCATAGGATTGTGTCAACTGCTAAGAGGTCCTGTATCCTGTTAACTTGTCAATAAATCATGTTGTGTTATGAGAGCAACAAATTAATTTATAACCGATATATTGTTGTATAGCAAACGGCCAGAAATACTATGATCATCTTTATTATGTTAAACAACGACTTAACTTTTTAGTTTCGTCGTCGAAAAGTGGTCGCCAATATTTACATGGAATATGGAATCTTTTGAGAACGGGATGTTGGCGAATACCATGGTTAAACCGGTGTTTGCTCATATAGCAAGGGAAGATTTTGAGAGATTCTTGTACTTGAATACTGTGCATAGGAAAATCCATTGCCACTTCAATGCTAATCCTTTGGTTTATGTCGCTAACTTTCGTTCGTCTACGGATCTCCTAATTTCTGATTCGATCTCGCAGAGAAATCCCGAGAATAGCTCTCATTTTATTACACATTATTTTTCGACTCTGGATGTACCTTAATGAGAATAAGCTTTATAAATGTAAGTAATAGAAAGAACCACAGTCAAAGCCATACAATATTACATTTGTCTGAAGAAAGATATACAAGGATTAGGTGATGAAGGTTTAACACCGGCATTTATGTTATAAGTAATATTCTCAATTACTAGTTATTCTATTGTTTTTCTTTAGCTCTAGATTCAATGGTGTATCAGTGTCGGTGTAATGTTTGTTGCCTGCTAATAAATGATCCCATTAACATTCCATTGTCACCCTTCACCCTATAGACATTCTATTGAAAGTCAAAACACCATAAAACTTAGTTAAAGATATCCACTTACCTTTAAGTTTTGATAGAGGGAGAATTTTGCTTAATTTTGAGAATTTTATTGTATGAGTCTGGCTCTTGATTGATAATATCATAACATCACGCCTTTTTCCCGAAGAGGTGCAGCTAAACTGCTATATAGGTCGCGTCACTGTTTAATAGCTCTGACCTTGAATGTGCCGAAATCGATTTTTAGATCTTTTTGGTAACAGGAATGGGGTGCGACGGGAGAGGCGCGCAGCGCCGACGCTGCATTGCTCGCTCAGTCGTCTTCACTCCGTCTTAACCCGTTCACGCGTCTCATGTCCCCTGCGTACAGTCGCGCGAATAATTCGTAGTGGTGTGTGAGCGATCACAGCTCGGATAATGAAGACAGTCTAGATGAGGTTGAAGAAGACTCCGAAGTTGTATTATCTAATTTTAATTTTACATCACGAAAAGACGTGTTATTCTGAGTCTTACTCTCTCGGAATAAAGTACCATATAATTTGACGTGTCCTTTTGATGAAAAATTATTTAAAACGTAAGTTCAATTTAGTTAATTTGCACATGGCCGAACCGTTTTTAGCACCTTTTTTTCTACTTTTATACCACTAACTTGGCAAATTAGGTTGTTACTAAAAAACTCGCTTAATATATGCGCGACTGTACACATGCGCAAAGCACCCCTCCACTTTTGCTGAACGCTATTAAACCGTGTCGCAACCATACCCACACTTCGCCAGTTATTTTATTTTTAGTCCCATGATATAGGGGGCAAGTCTATTGTCATCTAGCGGTCGTCATTGAAAAAATTCCTAATGGAAAAATTCAATAACACTGCCTGACTTGGGAAACGAACCCGGGACCTCATGATCCGCAGTAGCGCTTGCAAAAACCACTACGCCACCGAAGCAGTAATCAATCAAGTCAAATATCAAGTTCAGATCATGTGAAGTAGGAACTAGTAGGTAATCTATATATCGTGCTACAGAAAGATGATAATTAACTTGCAATTCTCATGTCCAACGTAATTCGTAATAGAGCTAGCGTTAAATCGAGAATGATGCGCGATTGGTTACCAATTATAGACAGTCATCGAATGTAACGTGCGATAATTTATCGAATGAATCTGTAATTAGTAGTTGAACAAGTGCATTAATAGACTATTTCAGCTAATGCAAAAAAATATTGTTTCCGATTGTAATTTACAATATACGATACATTTACAATTTAGATTGCCTATTATAATTTTATATACTGCACCCATATAATTAGTATGTAAAATAATCGGTAATCTTTAGGTATATATTTAATTCTTATAAACGTACGTACGTACGTATTATTGTCGGGTTAGCAAGGCTAAAACTATAATTTGTACATTTGTAGTGGTAGGCCTCTTTAGCAGGGGCCGCCTGGGGAAGTACCACACCTTTGCCAGTTATTCATTCGCCAAGCAATAATGTGCAAACATTACTGTGTTCCGGTCTGAAGGGCAATGCTACCAGCGAAATTACTGGACATGACGAGATTCAACAACTAATATCTCGTGGTGACAGGCACAGTGCAGTGCCCCGCAAAATTTTGAATTTTAAAACACTGGGTGGCGGGTGGCATTGTGTCTGATATGGGCAATCATGATGCTTACCATCAGGCACCTGATTTGCTCGTATACATTTAAAGTGGTTACAAAATTATTCGCCTGGCTTTAGAATAGTGCTCCACCCTGTCTACCCGTGGTTGCTGTAAGAGCCGGCTAAGGGTCAACAGATCCAGAGGAGGCAGCAGCGTCCTCTGCAAAAAAAACCGCCTGACAACCCGCCTGCCAACCGTGTCGAGTATTGGCAAAACCCCCCTTTATGGGGGAGGCCTATGTTCAGTAGTGGATTACCAACGGCTGAGATGATGATGATGATGACAAAATTATTGGTGTACCTACATCTCTGTATCTATATAATAGGTTTAAATTAAATCTTGTAATATCACAGACAAAACTACAAACACAATATTTTTTAATTATTTCCCTTTATCATAATAATATTTGTTTAACAGTCCGTATTACATATAATATTATTGAATCTAATTGTAATTGACTTATTATTTATTTAAGTTATTAAAATATTCACTATAATATGTTAATTATGTTATTGATACAAAATACAGAAAATAATAAGATACAGTCCAAAACTAGAAATCGTGTAACAATTGACGGCATTAAATTGTTGACGGAAACAAAAAAAAAATTAAGAATTCAAGGCATTGAAAGTTGTTTTATCTAAATTATTACATTACTTTGTCAAGGTAGCTTTGTCAAAACTCATGATAAACAGTTTAATACAATATCGGCTGTCACAGCGAGCTTATCTTACATCTGTAAATCTCTCAAAAATACCATTTGCCGCAAGGATATTTCGATAGACCTATTTGCAATTTGCAAGTACTGTTAGTTCAATACTTGTCCACGCGCCCGAAGACCCTTGTCTCACTGTAAACTTGTTTCTAACTCCATGTTCTCTTCTTTTCACAGCGTGATGTACTCCTACTACGCGCTGGTGAGTATGGGCAGGTACCCGCCCAGGTTCCTAGCAATGACCATCACAGTTCTACAACTGACGCAGATGATAGTAGGATGCGCCATCAACATTTGGGCGCACAACTACATGGCGACCGCAGCGCCACATTCCTGCCACATCAGCCAAATTAACATCAAACTATCTATGGCCATGTACTTCTCCTACTTCGTCTTATTCGCGCAATTCTTCTACAAAGCGTACCTGTCATCAAAGCCCGGGAAGAAAGCCAAAATCGAACCGCCACAGAACCCTCAGAACGGAGTAGAGAGTGTAAAGTTGAATGGTTACCCTCGACAGAGGAACGGCGTCGTGTCGGCGCACTAGTCACATTGTGATAGTTTTACTCGTATTGTAAAGAATATGGCTGTTATTTAGTTTCGCTGCATGATTCGGTCGCTGACGGAGCACTTGTATTGTTAAGGAGCATTCATATTTGCCGATACGTTGCGTAGAAATGGTACACTTACATCTAAACAAAATAGAATCGAATTTTGTGTGCAAACTGCCGGTCAATGTCTAAAGTCTGGATATACATGCTTATTATTAGCTGCCTCGGTGACGTAGTGGGCGCAAGCTCGATTGCCGACCATGAGACCCCGGGTTCGATCCCCAGGTTAGACAAAATTAAATATTGGATTTTTACCATTAGGAATTTTCTCAATAACTGCCTAGAGTCTGGAACTGTGCCCGGTAGATGGCAATAGGCTCGCCCCCTTACATGGGACCAAACATACTGGCGAAATGCGAAATGTACCTACTGTGGGACGGAGTCCTGGGTACACCTCTGCCTACCCCTTCGGGTAAAAGGCGTGATTGTATGTGATGTATGTTGTATGTTATTATTAGCACATAACATGCCTTTAATGAGCAATTGCCACTTGTGTGTTTCATGTCGTGCAATTTTTGCTAGAAATTGCATGCTCATTTCTTATAAATGTAAGAGAGCATGCTATTTCAAATAAAAAATAAAATAAATAATAATTTACATATTATATTACAATATACATATTATATAATTCAAATAAAGCATACTTTTGAGTAGCATGTCTATCTGTACCTTACGAAGGGGTACGATGAAATCGATTTAGAGACCATCGCAGAAAACAGATACAACGTGGTGCGGTTACGATACGGTGATTTGCGGTAAATAAAAAATATCTATATATAAAATTAAGTGATAAATAAAATATGAATAAGCCATAAAGAACGATGTCATCATAATAATATTTTTTAATATCTATGCTACGCCGGTATGTACATCGGATACACAACGCACTAGTTGCGTATCGTATGCCAATGTGAACGCTCCTTTAATCGTAAGCGGGTAAATATCTTGATTAGTTTTTAATCAGCGCATGTACTGAATCATAGGGACGCTACGATGTCCACCAGTTAACATTCCATACTGATTATAATCGATACAAAAGTTGGTCAATTCGCATGAACGATTGAAAGTGGACACGTTAGTGTCGCAACCGCGCTAACACTCGATATCGAATTTTATCGATTAATCGATGTAGTTTACCAGCGCATAGAAATGCTTTTATATAGGATGGAAGGAATTTGGTAATTTGGCAATATTTCTTGCTTTTTTAGATGATTTTTATGAGAAATTGTGTCCATTTTGAACGGAGGTGACGTACTGTGTACGATATTTAACCCTATTTTAAGCTGATAAGGTTCAAAATGTTGGCATTTTTAATTAGTGCTAGGTTTTGGGTAATTAATTATTAGGTGCAATTTTGTCAAGAAATAATGAAATAATATTACATTCAATCGACTTACAGACCTAAATTGTTTCGTTAAAAGTAAATATATAGATAATTCAACACGCCTGTATAAAAGCACTGCTAATTTAATTGTTATCGTATTTATTACATAGCGAGTGATTTTTTTAAATAATTTATTTGTAAAATGGGTAGATTTTAATATTAGGATGTTGCTTGCGCAGCGCGGTCCCGTACGGGCGCTTTGTTTTAATGCTTGTAAGACAAGCGCACAAAGTGTTATTCATTAATTCCTAATAGACGGAATAAGCAATAATTTATAATAAGACTCGGAGAGTTCACCTTCCTTGATTTTAAGGTTACAAAACAAAAATCGTTCAAAAGCTTCGTACCGCCATATTAAAATAACAAATAAATGCTAATAGATAGTAGATTGTCGTAGCTCTCAAAATCATTGGACAAAGAATAAAACTACATAATATAGAATACAGAAGACCAGCTCTATATAAATAAATATCGCTAGAGTAATCTCGGTTCGAGAAACACAATGTTAGACTATTAATAGAGCTTATACTTTATGGAGAGTATGCTCACGACAATGCGTCTAAAGTGGTTTTCCGCGAGATTCCTTCTACATTTGCATGTTTATGTGTACGTGTTTTCGCTTGTTGTAAGGAGCTAGTCTTCTGTATCTATCTATTTTGAGTTCTCGGTCAATTTAATGCCTTCATTAAGGTTACCTTGCATTAGTCTAACAATTAAAATCCGCGTCATAACGCGTTTTGCCTTTTCTGTTACGAGAAAAAGTGTAAACGCGTTAAGGCGCGGCGTACAAAATAGAGCACAGTTTCATTGGTCAACCTCTCAGCATGACACGGGGAAATAATATGTATTACTTTTACCGTTTTTCTTCTGCCCTGCGGGTAGAAAAGAAAAGTGGAAGAATACGTATCTTGACGGATACAAATACAGACCACGATGTTTATTAACGAAATTATTTGAATGTATTAGGAAAATAATTAGAAAGAATGACAAGGACATGTGACATTGCTACATGCTTTTACTTCATCTTCAAAATATATGAATATAAATAAATGTGTCAAATAGGGTTAATGATATTCGAAGGAAACAGGGGAATACAAAACTTTCCATAGGATTGTGTCAAATTGCTTAGAGGTGGCGTTTCTCGTTAATAAGTTTCCATCAAGTACATGGGTCATGTAGATACTAGCGACCTCCCTAACCGCAGTGTTAGTTCCAATGAAACTGGGCATTCAATTTCGTTTTCACCGAAAGCATGCGTTACGAAAGCCGGCTACTTATAGACTTAATTAGGATACAGTCCACGATTACGTTGGACGAATACAAATTATAATTAAGGTACCTGTTTACCATACTTAACTACCTATAAATGTCAAGTTTTACAGCCGCGTATACATTTGAGGTGCGGCTGTCTCGACTCGAGGCTGCCTCAGATGGATACACGGCTTTTTCTAGTAATAGATCTGTTACGAACTATATAGAACAGACCAAGTTGTCAGCAAAGATATTATGTGTGTCAAATTGCTTTGAAGATCTTGACAATATTAGTTTTCGGCATGATCTTCTAGTTTACTGTCACTCTCGATAAGTCGTAAAAGTCAAAAATCTGATTGTGCAATTCAGCTACAGCGCCTCGTCCGTGGCCCAGCGGAAATATTTAAATCCGGAGTCCCTGGATCGAATCTCACCATGAACTTTTCACAAGGGCGCTACGGTGTTTCGGGTGGCACGTTAAACTGTAGCTCCCGGCTTGTATACAGCGGACTAAGGCGTCTATTAAACGATAGGTTTACCATCAATCATAGCCGTGACAGTGGCAAAACTGACTGAAAAACCTATGGTGTAACGGACCCTAAAAATGTTAAAAAATAATACTATTGTCAAAGCTTTTTTCTCAATTAGTACAATTGAGGTCAAAGATCTTTATTCATATTTATCACAAAGAAACATAATATGTAGTCTCGCTTATGTGATAAACTTAAAATATTTCATATAAAATTGACATTATTGTACATTCTTGTTACTGTTCAAAGCATCTTTTTTTTTTTTTGTAGAATTTACGTCGTCTTTTTTTCTACGCGACATTGGCGAATTTGTATTGGCACCTACAGTGCCGTACTATTATAGTAATCTGTGACAGTGCCACAAGTATAAGTTGGCGGTGGCCGGTTTTGGAACTAATTCCACCATCTTGAAATCGTGAGTTGACGTTTGAGACATTATTGTGATAAATCTGCTACATTATAGTTTAATAATGCCGAAAGTAATTTAAAGTGGTTCAAGAGCAACTGTAATCAATGTACATTCGTTTTGTGCGCAGTGACACGCCAAGTTATACTTGCGCCACTGTACAAAGCTACAAATTAAAAATTGAATTGACACTGACATAATATATTTGTTTACATAGGTCATTTATAGTCTTCAATTAGGAATTTGGGTATAAATACGGTTGAATAGTCGGTCACAAGTGGTTTAGGTTCCCATAGGCCGTTGTTGTTGCTTAAATTGTCGTTTAGGACTTAATAATGTAGGTTTCTTATTAACTTGTCATTAACATTATGATGGGAAGAGATATTAGTGTAATCATGGGTTTACGGGGTAACGTAGCTAAATAACTACAAATACCATAGGAGGCAGGTTCAATGCAATCTGGCTTAAAATGTTTTAGTCACAGATAACTGAACCTAAACTAAATCCGCTTTTATGAAATTTTATATGAAAACAAGAATGCAAATAGGACGTGGCGGTGTGCGGGCAGTCGGCTAGTTTTTTTATGCTAGATCGTTCGAACCATGGTCGTACGTACAGGTCTAGCGAAGATGCTCAATTTCAGTTATGACAGATTAGTCCGATCATGTCCTTAAATTATCGTTCGCGTCAACGCCGAAAAAGAGCGAGAAAAAGAGACAGAATGCTTGAATGCCGTTGCACAGCAAATCTTTCTATAGTCATGCCTCTCGCGGCCGTAACTATTATGCTGACGTACCGCCATAACTGTATTGGAAGACGTTGACGAATACAAGACCGTGGTTCGTCGTGGACGTGGATCGTGGACTTTTAAACATGTCTTAAGTGGATGTCATGTTACGCTCAAACATCAAATGAGAAACAAAAAGGAGCTTGGCGAAAGTATACTCCCTTATAGCGCCGATTACACGATAGGTGAGGCGTCAGTCAGTTCTATCGATGAGTTACAGACGAATTATTATTTCTTCTTGAATGGTTGATGAATTGTCAATGATCACAGAAAAGGACGATAGGTTGAAGCCCATCACACACGTAGCTATAATATATATTAGCATTAATCATAGCAAGGCATTATTACCATATATTTTCTTTACGAATATACGACAGACCGCACACATTACTCTGACGTCACCAACATATTCCGTAATGAAATATACATTACTGCACATTAATATAAACTACGGTTTCAATGAAATGAAGGATATGTTTATATTATAGCTAGGTGTGTAACGGGCTCATGACAATAATCAATTATAGCCGTGAAAACTGATAGCAAAACCTATCGTGTATTAGACGCCTAAATTGTCGTCGTTTAGGTTTAGTTGTCTATGATTTAATTTTAAAAAATATTGGAGTATTTCCATACTCTAGAGGTTTTCCCGAAATTGTGTCGATTTTATTTTATATTATTTTTAATTTATTGTATCTATTTTTTTTTCTGAACACTTTAAAATACAACTAAAGTTCATACAAACAAGTATGTGATTAATGTAAAAAATACAAGTTGTATTTTTTAATTTACTTACTGAAAATAAATGTATTTTTGGTTGTTATTGTAATATTTATAATGTCGATTATAATTAAAGTTTACTACTTTAATATTAGCTT
Organism: Hemistola chrysoprasaria; assembly: GCA_947063395.1. Classification (NCBI taxonomy): domain Eukaryota; kingdom Metazoa; phylum Arthropoda; class Insecta; order Lepidoptera; family Geometridae; genus Hemistola; species Hemistola chrysoprasaria. The sequence goes on from OX346714.1 coordinate 15,146,405, forward strand.
TGAAGCATTTTGTTGGCTTTTTTTAGCGACATTTTTTATTTGTATATTTTTTAACATTTATTGTCCGCTTTTAAGAGATGGTAGGTATTGAACAAAAAGATGGGACGCATTTAATTATTTTATTTATCTGTAGTTAGATACATCACGTGATTTAAAAATGTTGTAAAATACTTGGGTAGAGCGTTAAAACATAAGATTAAATAAATGGACGCAGACGCGATACTGCCTACATCGTTATAATAGTACCTAGTATTTCTTTAACTAGTTAAGGTGCTCAAATATCAAACCTTGTTTACCTATCAAAACTTAATTTATTCTGTGAATTACCTAATTCACAAAAAAAGATTATATTCCCTACTTATGACGAGATTTAGATTCTGGAAGTACATGACTTACAGACAAAAGTCAATACGAGCTTTCATTTGTTTGAAAACTACGCGTGTCACTTTTTGCAACGAAGTACACTCGCGGGATCTCGAGTCGTGTTGCTTACAAATTATGTATTTTATTTTAGGTCTTGTCGATGCGTTGTTTACACGGTTTATAAGCCGACTGATAATAAATAAATAAGAGAATTCGACCCATGTAAATGATGTTTGAAGGGAGTGAGTGACCAAACTATTCGACGAGGTCAAGAAAAACTTTGTTCATAATAATTATTATTGTATTAATTAATAATAGGAGTGTAAAAGACCGTGGCCTTGCTTCGGATTGGACCATTTCACTTTTAATACAAGGACATATTTTATGATTCCGCGTAGAAAAGTTTGATCATTCCCTTGAGAAATGCAGTAAGTAATAGAATTCGAATCTTATACTTGGCACTTGGACTTAGCGCTATTTATAAACGTCTCGAAGTTACTTAAGAATATTTATTAGTTCAAATGTTTGCCGAGTGCCAAGAAATGCAAGATGGGTTTTCGGTGTTTATAACGACAGAGTGTCGTATCTGTTAGCAATATTTATTTATCTTATGTAAGTAGCGGTCGCAGTTCCATAGAATATGTTAAGGCCGTGGTCCCACCAACGGCGAGTAAACGATTAACTATCGACTATTTTCTCGCTCAAGAAACGTACAATAGATATAACATTCCGTGTAAATAAAAGAGATGCATATACAAATAGTTGATCGCTGACTGTTCACACTGCCGGCGACGACTCGCTTTACTAGTTTTACCGCTAAGCGACGAGCTTTCAAAAATAAACTCACTCAGCAATACTCGTTCAGCGATACTCGCCCGCTTCATCATTTCTATACAGTGCGGCATTGAAAGTAGACGTGCGATGGATACCAAGAAATCATTGCTACTCTCATTTTTGTCTAGCTCAGACGACGACGATGATGTATTTTACGATAGTGTTTTTGTAGTGGCAGTGGCAATACAGAGAAAACGCAAGAAATCGAGAGAGAAAAAAAGACGATTTTGGATGGAAAATTTTAATTATTTAAGAAAACAGTATAGTGAGTTCAGACTTTTTTATGAATTGCAAGATAATCAATTTCGTTCATATTTTAGAATGACAAGAGATGAGTTTGAATATTTGCACAGTTTAATAGAATGTGACATAAAGAAAAAAGATACAAATTATAGAGAAGCTATTAGTACAAGAGAGCGTCTTGCTATTACATTAAGGTAAGTTTGTCTTAAATTAATCAACAACAATTTCGAGCAACAAAACCTAATTATTATTTGTTGCATCGCTTGGAGTGGTTTGAGTGGCAGGCATTAAATCTTGGATAACTATTTCTTGTTGAGTTTGCTGCACACCAGAAACGCTGGGTTCAGTTTGCTGCCCAGCGGAAACGCTGGGTTCAGTTTGCTGCACACCAGAAACGCTAGGTCCAGGTGAGTATATAGAACCGTCTTCTGATACATAATTTGTCTGATTTGTAGAAGGAGTATTGTAACCATAATTATGTGAGTAGTAACCAGAATAGTTTGTATTGGCAATATTTTCTTCTGCATCCATTACCGATTGAAACAACTTTCTTTTTATTGCTCTTTGATGAAACTCCGGCATCTGTTTTGTACTTTGGTACATTGAATCGAAAAATGCTTTCAACGGATCACCTGATGTAAGTACTTCTTTACGTAAGTCGTCCCTCTGAGCAGTTCGTTTGTCTCGATTTTCATTAATTTCTTTTAAAAAATTGAGCAAAGAATCTTCTTCATCATGGACTATTTCATCAGTCTTCCTTTTTTTGGTACTTGTCTCTACTAGTGAATAGTCTCTACTATCTTCTGTACTAGCTGTTTCCTCCAAACTTATAGAAATATCAGGATTTGGTGAAACATTTGTATCCCTTTCCGTATTTGTCATATATGGAAGCAGAAATTCCATGTGCCTCATGTATTTCCAGGGTTTTATGGTTTTTTGCGACTGTCCAGTTGTTGTCTTGCTAATTTTTTTAAGTTTTTCACGGTGAGTGTCTCGCAAATGTTTCCATTTTGTCTTTGCCAGTGAAACTGTAAATAAAACAAATTATTTTAAAAGTAATAATATAATCAAACAGTGTTATTCTATATCAGGTGTACAAAACGATGTAGGCTGAAACTAGGGTCAATTTAAATTTTTTTATGTATATTTTTAGTATTTTTGCATTTACAATGCTATTTTTACTTGAATTATTTAAATAATAGAAAAAAGCGACACACCTCCCAACTAGCTCAGGCTGGATGTTTTTTTATGTTTTTTATATGTTTTTTTATGTATTTAAAATTGACCTTCGTTTCAGCCCGTTTGTACACTTAATCAAGAATCACACTGTATGTTAATTTCATGTGTTTAACTATTAATAAAATACGTTTTTTCGGTAATTCTTACGTAAGCATTTACATTATTTTAATTTAACTAGGTATCGTTTCGGCCAGTGGTCGCAGCAGGCCGAAACATCAGCTAAAAAGGAAAAATAAATTAATATACGTCAGAATAACCGAAAAAACAGGTATGTCTCGTGAAAACTACAGATCTAAAATACATACATAGGTATTCATAAATATTTTTATTTGTTTTCAGATTTCTCATAACCGGAACTACATATAATGCACTGGCAAAAAGCTATAGAGTAGGCCGTTCTACGCTCTCGCAAATAATACCAGAAGTATGTGAATCGATATGGACCAGGTTACAGCCAAAAGTAATGAAGATTCCTACTGAATCTGAGTGGAAAGTTATAGCGAAAGACTTCGATGATTTGTGGAATTTTAAAAATTGCCTTGGTGCTATTGATGGCAAGCACGTGGTAATATTTTCACCCCCTAAATCAGGATCACAGTATTTTAACTACAAACACACATTTTCGATTGTACTGTTGGCAGTTGCTGATGCTCATGGGAGATTTATAATGATCGACGTTGGATCAATGGGCAGGTTCAGTGACGGAGGAATATTCACAGATAGTAACTTCTATAGTAAGTTGCAAAACAATGGATTGAGATTGCCCCTTGATGAACCTCTATACGAAGGAGGTTTGCCTCAGCCTTATGTTTTTATTGGTGACTGTGCATTTCCTTTGATGACACACTTATTAAAACCATACCCTGATCATGAAAGGTTAGATAATGACCAGACAGTATTCAATTATAGATTGAGCAGAGCACGCCGAATGATAGAATCTGCGTTTGGTATGTTGGTGCATAAGTGGCGTATCTTTTTTAGGCCATTAAATTTTAAAATATGTACAGCAAAAATAATTGTGAAGGCTGCGTGCGTTTTACATAATTATGTAATACATAATAAATTACAAAACAGCCTTCAAGAAATCGACAACGTACAGTCAGAATTTCCTTATAATTTTTCAAGTAATGGCTCAGAACAGTCCCCAGCTGATCTAGAAAATGCCTTTTTCGTGAGAGAATATTTCAAGGAATACTTTAATTCCGTTGGAACGGTTTCGTGGCAGAATAATCGTGTGCAACATATATTGGACTCTGATCGTATAACACACAGAATTCTAAACTAATAATTCAACGTTGAAAAGACAATGTAAAAGTAAACGAATATATATTGCTACAATGCAATGGGTGTGCGTTTCGATCGCTCGGCAACTAAAATAAAATGACTAGTTTAAAAAAATACAATTTTAACGCTCAAAAGCAAAAAATTGTAGGTACGTATGGTATAACGTGACCGCGCCGGTTTTAGTTGTGTCTGAGCAATCGAAATGCACACATACAACTGTCAATATGATTAAATAAAAAACTTACCACTCGCCATGTTCGTTTTTTTTAAAATCTCTTTCCACGCTTTGTCCTTCACATCTAATTGTTTATAAGAAGTTAGTTTTGTGTCCCATAGACAAGGATATTGTCGGACACATTCAATAAAAAACTCCTCCATAGTGTCTTGGAACTTGCAACTAAAGTTGTTTCTAAACACGTGTGACGCGTACGCAGGTTTGCACAGGACTGAGCAAGCGAGTGGCGCGAGTAATCGCTCGTCGCACTTACACACTCGCTTATAGCCCGGCGACAAAACTATCGAAACTACACTCGCTTCCCGCTAATCGCCAACTCGTTTATAGTTTCTAGTTCTACTCGTTTCTCGTTCATCGTCGCCAGTCGGACCACTGCCTAAAAATGTCTATTTTTATGAATGTTTTGAGAACACTACGGAAATGTTGAAATATTCTAGCTAAAGAGCATTGTAGGTACAACTCTGAGAGTGGAATTATTCTTGCAATCATTCATTTATATTTTCTGGGCAAATAAAGCGTTAATGTGTAATCATTGGTTTTGTTTTATTTTACTTAGTTCATAGTCATTAAAGATTTTTTTATCAGAGGTAGGTGCTGAAAGAAGGATTTAAAAATGTTTATACACACAAGTTTGTGCGCCGTGAAAATCTGCGGTTTTACGCCGTGCCTATAAACAAGCTTCCACAGTGATACATACAATGAAAACCGTGCCTACACATGGCCAATTAACTACAGATTTTCACGGGAAAAAACGTGTACGTGTGTGGCCTAAGGGGTGTAGATTGTAGATAGGTACACCCCTTAGACCACACACATACATACATACGGGTAGATACCCATCCTACTAAACAAAACTAAACTTTCAAATAACAGAATTGCAAAATTCGCAAAAAAGATTCCATACATACAATATGGATCAGCTGATCGGTAATTGTAGGATTTTAGTTTTCAAATTTTAAAATATCTGTGGAAGTTTCAGTTAGATGGATAGAAAAAGGGGGCCTCTTGACACAATCCTATCTAAATAAAATATACCAAATCGATGTTTTGTAATCCCTTGGTTCTTTTTATAGGATTGTGTAAAATTTGATCTTGTAGCTAGGATACGCTCTTATGTAAGTATTACTACACCTTTTGTAACATGTAAAATATCTATTCAAAGAACAATAATCGATAATCGAAATCGAAATCAATAATCGAAATTCCAAAACTGATTTTGCCTGGGGGTGGTGCGATGTCTCGACCTAATGAACTCACTCGGCCGTTTTATTTCAAGTAATTGCTCCCGAGTGATCACCACAGAGCGACCATCGCGTGTGATTTCGTTTAATTTTTAAATGAAAAACGGCTACATGTGGATTCGAATGCCAACTCAATTGCAGCGTGTCGTCTCTTTCTATTGCACTATAAGTACATTTGATGCGCGATTACTTAGAAAATGTATAATTCAATGCTCACCCTCCAGGCTTGATAATAAATTGCTCCGAGGATTTTGCGGTGTAACCCGTGGCTGTAATAATGTAAGAAAATAATCAGACCGTGCGTCATTTTCAATCTTCGTTTAACCCGGTTCTATGAAAAAGAACCGGGTTAAACGGTATTTGTATTTGCGAGTAACCAAATTTTTTATTAGTTATAACACATTAGGCTTCAATATAAAGTACATTATATTATGCAGAAGAATATCCTTGAAGGTGTTTAAAATGATACAGTTCAAAGACTTGTATCACACACCTTTCTCTAAAGTTTAAACTTTATTATTAATAATAAAAATGTGGCGGTTTTTATGTTCTGTCTGGCAACCTTTAACAGCTGTAGACGTAATTTTGACATTCGGATAGAATTGTCACTGTCAGTTGTCATAATAAAACTGCTTTGGTTGGATTTTGGATTCATGATTCGTGGTTTGACAAACACTAAAAAATAAAAATTCACTGCTAAAATAATAACAATGGAAATTATCGATAGCGACGTCAGACAATGGACCGCCGAGGAAGTAAAAGACCAGTTCGGAGATAGCTTGACTCTGTTACCATCAAACGACAATATAAAAGAGTTACAGACCATTCTTCGAGACAAGTGAGTGAGGTTATCAATACCTTGTGTAGATTTTATATTTACTTTAATACCTAATTTACTTTATATGGTTTAGATACCGATGATTTCCTACAAGTAAATAAAGAAGGAAGTAGAGAAATCTTGAATCAGGTTATTTGATTTAGTGCAAACACACGCATACCACAAACTTCAGCATTTATAATTAGTAAATTCTAGCAGGCAGTGAAAAATTACGAATGCCAAAATACTCTCCTCAGAAACACATCTCGCAACGATTTTAAGTTCTACGCGGACCGTCTGATCCGACTAGTAATAGAAGAGAGCTTGAATAAGCTTCCCTTCACTGACTGTGAGGTGATCACACCCACGGGAGCTTTGTATAAAGGACTCAAGTATGGGGCTGGTAACTGCGGCGTGTCTATTGTCAGGTCTGGAGAGGCTATGGAACAGGTGAGATTAAGTCACACTAATATTATTAATGATGTCCATCACTAGCCAGAGAAAGAGAAAAGTGGAGTCAGTTGGAGGAGGCCTTTGCTACAATTAAGCACACAGATATTGCAACCAATAAAACAACTAGAGAACCTAACCAATTATGAAATATCTGTCAGAAGGCTTATAATAATAATAAATATTATTAATGTGAAAGTTTGTATAGATGGATGGATGTTTGGTTGTTTGTTAGTCTTTCATGCCAAAACTACGGAACTGATTGGGCTGAAATTCAGTATGTAGATAGTTTAGACCCTGGAATAACACAAATATACTTTTAATCCTGATATTCACACGGGCACGAAGACTATGCGGGTGAAACCGTGGGGCATAGCTAGTTGTAACTAAATAAAAACTTTATTGATAAAGGTATTTTACAATATTTTGATATTGTTTTAGAGCACCTCTATGACAAACTAGGTTCTTTGACCCAATTAAAGGATATTGGACTCTTTCGCCGGAGCTAATTCATAATTCATAGGCCTAACACTTAATGATAGTCTATCGAAGATGATTGAAGCAGTGTTGATCATCAGTTTGTGTTGGGCATTTGCACTTGTGCCTGCAGAGTTAAGTGACTTCTCCATGTATGCTGCATCTCCTGTGTGTAATTTAGGTACTGCATGTATGCTCTAAACCTCTCAACTATCTGTTCTTGCTCAGACCACTGAGTAAATAATAATACTGAGGTACAGAAAACTCTCTTTTAAAGATATCACCATTTTGGGAATAAGAATATACCTGCTGGCACATGAAACCTGATCATGTGATGCAAGCATTCAAATTCTACTGAGAAAGCTATTTCATGGTTTTCAATCATTTCTCCATTGGCCGTTCATATTTAAACTGTGGAGGTGTCACCTCCCTGCTCAGACAGACATTCTGTTAAAACTGTTCACTGAAGTAGCACTAATAACAGTCTGACAATTTTGTCCACAACTTTGGTACATTGGCAAAAAGTGTTTTCTTGGGTTACTCATACTTGGAAGCTTGGTGTAGGAGCAGGTTTCCATTATGTTAGTATTTATATTAAATTAGTAACTACAACACTATTCTAGGGTCTCCGAGACTGCTGCCGATCCATCCGCATCGGTAAGATCCTGGTAGAGAGCGACACGGACACGCACGAGGCGCACGTGGTGTACGCCAAGTTTCCTGAAGATATCGCGCGGAGGCAGGTGCTGCTCATGTACCCTATCATGTCTACGGGGAACACTGTTAAACAGGTTTGTTTTTGTATTAAGAATTTTTTGATATAGATCAAAAAACTATAAACCCTATCCTATAAACGCTCAACGCTGTGGGATGTTAGTAATGTGTAACTTGAAACTCGGAACGCCTTGATTATTGAAATAAGTTACTACCAGTTTTCTTTAGGAAATATGCCGCATTTCTCATGGGAACTATTACCCACAGAGCCATTAGTGATACAATAATTCACAAAAGCTACCCCTTTGTTTGATACCTTGAAAACAATAAATTGCAACTAACACTATAAACGCAAAAGTTAGTGTGTTTGTTGTCCGAACTCCTGAACCGATTGGGCCAAAATTTGGTATGTAAGTAGCTTAGACCCTGGAATTATTAGTGTTATGTTTTCAAGAGCAAAAATGAATGAACCTGAAAAGCCTAATCCTACACAGACACCATTTTGTTAACAAATGAACTCCCGTTTCCAGGCAGTAAATGTCCTAACGCAACATGGAGTGAAAGAAGAGAGAATAATCCTCTCCAACCTATTCTGTACCCCCGCAGCAGTACAAGCTGTTGTAGATTATGTTCCCAAGATGAAGATATTAACTGCAGAGCTTCATCCCGTAGCGCCCAACCATTTCGGACAGAAATACTTTGGCACAGACTGATATGAAGATGAATTTTAAGTTGTGAAGACTTGAAATTATTGATTGGACTTTAAAAAGTTGTGTGTGAAATTGGCTTTTAAAAATTACTTTGCATATTATGTTTTAAAGTAATGCTACATATAGCTAAGGGTCTGTGTACACCACGTTTTTTTCTATAGGTTGCGTCTGACACGCTTCTGTATCGCTGCAAACGCACGTCAACGGGGCACACATAAAACCTGGTGTGCACAGGCCCTTCGTTGGAAAATGCAAAGCATTATATCAATGAATTAATTATTGAAATAAATGACAATGATTGGGATGATGCACAATTTGTAGACGCATTTTTACTTTGTATAGTGACTACTTTTGTTTTGTATATTAAAATGAATTTATAAAAGAAAATCTTCTAAAATGTCGCATTAAATCAATTTGTATGATTTTAATTGATTATTGTAATTTGTTTTTTACAAGCTTGTAATAAGTTTGTACATAAATAATGAGGAAAACTTTATAATTTATTTAATTTGTATTAAAAATGTGATAAGATGTAATAAATATTATTTATAACGGTATCTGAAGCTTATTTTAACACAATGAATCAAAACAACGTGAATTCGGGGTTCTGCTCTACACTTTTTAATATATTTTTTTATGATAATGAGTAACAAGACGAGCAAATCAAGTGCCTGATGGTAAGCATCATGATTGCCCATATTAGACACAGTGCCACTCAGTGTTTTAAATTTGAAAATTCTGCGCGGCACCGCACTGCGCCTGGTCACCCTGAGATATAAGTTCACCTCGTCATGCCCAGTAATTCCGCTGGTAAATTTGGCCACTGTGGCCATAAATAAAATTATTTACTGTGTTGAAAAGGGCATCATTACCCATACAAACATTGCGGAACCAATGACGATGATATTATGATAAATAGTAATTTCTTCATTAGCATTTTATTTTGACTGTCAACTAATTAAAAGGCATCCAGTTTTACTACAAAAGATACATTTTAAAACTGCAAATATGTACCTATTTATTGAAATTTTGGAATTCTCAAGGACAGACTAATACCAATTTATATTTATAGAACGTATTTTTGTAGTTTATCTGGACAAATACCATTTTATAATTACATAGTTGTTACTTAAAACACTAATGAATTTGTCATATCTTTTCTATCACACTCCATTCTTTCCTCAAAGTTTTGAATGGGAAATGATGTCGGCCTAACCACCTTAGAACGTTATTTTCTTGCTTTTCTTTTAATTTTGTCATCAAGAAATTTATTTTCGGTAGCCATATCGTTTAACGAAATACCAGTTTGTCCCGCAAGAAATGCCTGTTACCAAACCACCGTCACTCCATACAAACGCTCGCGCTTACTAGCCTACTACTACTCCATGGAACACATGTGTGTACACGCGTCAAATGTGTGACTTAACTATGTAGGGCTGTCGCGTCGCCGTCAACTAATGGTACGGATTGTATATATAACAATTCATACACCGGAAAAATGGTCCGTTATTGGGACCATTTTTAAAAGGTAAATATAATTTGAGGACACACGCGCATGCAGCGAGCAATGACAACAGTGTGACGTAAGCACGGCTTGGTCGCAGGCGACGATCAAATGGCGGGGGGTGGTGAGTGTCTTTCGTAGTAAAATTAATGATTATAAGCATTTTTTGCAAATGTAAGGATTTTTTTATTTAGTCTGTGGCTTTGTTGGTATCAACAAGATATTGACAGTGACAAGGTTGCTGGTTTGCTAATAGAAGTTTCTGAGATATATATGGCGGCAAAGTAGTGATGATAGAAAATTATGTGAATTATGAGAAAAATATAGTAAAAGGAGGTGTACGAGGCTTATTATAAGATATAATAATTCTTTCTCGTTACATTTACTTACTATTCTTTGCTCTTACTACGTTTTAAAGTTAGAAATACCTACCTAATAGCGAGTAGAAAATAAAGAAACACACAATAATACTTTTAATGATTTATTTCAGTTTCATTTACAATCTATGGGTAGATAGATATACAAATATTTAATCAGATCACACAGCTAAGCATTTATTAAAAGTGTACATTATTATAAATTAATATTCAACATCCGAATAATTTCCTTAACAATTAATCTTTAAAAATGTTCCCCCTTTCAATGGTCATAGGTGAAGAATCCAAACACAGATGGTACTTACATACAACTCTCTATTACTAACAAATTATATTATTTATGTAAAAATATCGATAACATTCAATTATGTAGTAACAAGTTTGCTTATTCGAGAACAAAATATTTTTTATTATTTTTTTTATTAGTAAAAACTACGTCGCTCAGTGTGACGGTGTTAGGTGGCGAATGGCGACGTCCAACGGCGAAATTAGCAACACTACATCTAAAATCTCAATATTATGTGACATGGCAACACCGTCGACATCGCTCGAATAAAAGTGTTTACTCCCGTTGAAATAAATACTTAATTAAAACACATAATTACATTTTCTGTCAATACGTTACTTAACAACTATGTTATAATAATATGACAAGCATATAAATACATCGGGATGTTTTTATGTTCTGGTATCACCAGAAAAGTTGTAAGACGTCTTTTACTTAAAAAATGTATATCACCGAATGTTCTTTCTTATCACTTCGATCCTCGAATTGTTAGAAAGAGAGGCAAGAATTTTAAAGATTTTAAGTAAATAACGTCTTACAACACAAAATATATACCTACCCTCAAAATTGACTTAGATATGTTATTAAGGCATCGTGTGAATCGCACTAGGTAAATGACAATAATTTCTAGGACTAATACAACAGCCAAAGCAAAATTATATGGCAATTAGCATACAAATAAATATACAATAAATAAATATAATATAGTATACATTAAGTATAAAATAATACTAACGTATTAGTAAAAAATAACAGAGATAAATCAAAATATATAAATAAAGTAGAAAAGCGAACTAAATTATAATTTTGTGCATTCACATTTTTTTGTGATTTTCGTTTTTTCATTTTGTATAAAAATCGTTTGTCTATGTTCTAGGGGCTTTGGGAACGTGGACCTTGCGGAAATTAATTTTGTCAGTCATTTCGGATAACTGATTGCTTGGTATGTCCTTGGTTTTGCCAGAGCACCAATCTCGCGCGTTAGCAATTACCGGTAGTACGGCTTTATCGCTGTTCAACCATAAAAACATGTATGTTAGTCACGTCGTCACTTTTTCGACTAAATGTGAAAATATGTTAGACAAACGGTCACTTTTACGACTAAATGTGAAAATATGTTAGTCACACGGTCTCTTTTGCGATTGAATGTGTAAATATGTTAGTCGCGTCGTCACTTTTATCGACTAAATAGAAAATGTGAAAAATCTTATTGACGTGGTCACATTTAATGACTAACAGAAAATATGAAGGGGTAATGTTATACCTACATGAAAAGCTATCATTATTTCAAAACATGCTTTCGACTCTAGTTTATAAGCTGAATACATTAACTAAGGACAAACAGGTGGTCTTTATATAATCAAGGGACAATTTGAAAAATGATGATCTTGCCCCGGCAGTATAGCTCTAAACGTTTCAGTGGCATACTTTAGAATTACATTAAAGGCAATAAGAACTTTGTCACAGCAAGACATTTCTAATACTGAAACCAGTTAAAAACTTAAAGCGACAAAGTCCCCAACCCTAGCAGTGTTCACCCGCAAAAGGTCCGTTCCATAGTGAATGATAGAGAGTATTTACATGAGTTTCTGCTTGGCGCACTCTGGGCAGATGATGTCCTGACCGTCGGTGATGAAGCCCTTGCCCACTAGGGATGTGTTACATTGGGCGCAGATGAAGCAATCGTTATGCCAGTGTCGGTCTTCGAATGAGATGAACCGAGTGCCGCCGATGCCTGGAATTTAATACCCAATGTTTTTAAATTCAAAATTCTGCGCGGCACTGCATTGCGCCTGTCACCCTGAGATATTAGTTGTTGAAACTCGTCATGCCCAGTTATTTCGCTGGTAACATTCCCTTCAGACCGGAACACAATAATGTTTGCACATTACTGCTTGGCGGATGAATAACTGGCAAAGGTGTGGTGCTTCCCCAGGCGGCCCCTGCAAAGGAGGCTGAATCCAGCATTTAACTAGTTGTATACTAACCAGTGATAGGCTTGGCGCAAGCGGTGCAGCGCTTGGCGAACAGCTCTCCGAAGCAATCAGCGCAGTATGGCTTGTCATCGCGCGAGGTGAAGCGTTGACCTGCTAGTGAGGTGCTGCAGTTACTGCAAGTGAAGCATTCACGGTGCCACGGCTCGTTCTTGTAAGTCACGCCGCCTTGCGTGATGATCTGAAACGGAAGGAAGACCTGGATGAACTAGGTGAAAGGGGATATGTGTGAAACAGGGGTGCAGAGATGATCGATAGAATGGCGAAAGAAGACGTGCCGACTCAACCTAGTCTAGGATAAGTATTAAGTTCAGGGAGATGATGAGGGAAAAAGATTTCCTAGCTACCAATATCTACCCGTTTTGCTTTATCGTCCTCAAACATTAAACATGTTACATAAGTTAAAACATTAGGTACCTACTCGTATGTTAGCAACATTGTCACTTTTGTCAATGAGAATATTTTTGTCGCCTCGTCACTTTTGTCGTATAAAAATGTAAAATGTCAAGGGCGTTATCATAATAAGTTAGACATACTTAACTAATTACTTGGTACCTAATTTATTTTTGACCTTTGACCTGAAAATACGAAGAAATTGTCATGATAGCCAAAATCAATTTACTTAAAATATATTTCAGTCAGTTGAATTTTTATCTTTCTTGAAGATTTGCGATATTTAGATTTGATCAATTTGTTTTCATGTTAGCATAACATAACATCACGTCTTTTCCTTTGAGGGGTTGTGTAGGACTGTCTGGTCCCAAAGTAGGTAGATTTGGCCGGTTATGTTTTAAATCCCATGTAACAAACATGTAAACTTATTGGCCATCAACCGGGCACAATCTGCTGATAATCAAATCTAGCGCTAGACCAAAGAGATTGAGGGCCTCTTTCACCATCCTCGAGTAAAGTGTTGATTAACTACTCGCCATTTAGTGCTACTCGATACGTTCCAAGCAACTTTTGACAGTTTCACAAAAAAGGCCAGTTTATGTGCCGATTATTTAATTAATTTATTTAACACATAATACAGATAACAATCTAAATTTTTATAATATCATAAGGATCTACAAGGATCTCTATGATCCTATGATCTGAAGTGGATTGTAATACAAGACTTGGGACTAAAGATAGCAAAATTTAGATTCAAGTCTTAAACAAACAAATAACTATACAGACAAATCGCAATAAATCTGGAGCAACTTCATTCAAATTATCACTAAAGGAGGTACAGATATTTGAACCCTGAGTGCAACACTCAGAGTTTAGGGTGACCGGCACTCCGCCTTAGCACTGCGCACTGCGCCTTACTCGTCTATTAAAGACGAGTAGCACTTTACTCGAGGATTGTGAAAGAGGCCCTTAGTATTTATTTTATTATTAATAAGAACATACCTTGTTACACTTAACGCAGCGAGTAGCGAACTTGTCCTCGTAACAACCGGCGCAGTAGATCTCCTGCTCGCGCGGGATGAAGCTCTTGGTTCCGATCGGGCTCTTGCACACGACGCAGCAGAAACACTTCTCGTGCCACTGCCTGGTCTTGTATTCCATCTTCTTGGTGCCTGGAATAATGAGAATACGTTTATTAGGCTTGCGGGGAAAATAGTATGATTGCTCAGTAAGTATTAAGTATTTATAATTTTTCTGGTGGATCGATTGGACAACTCTTCAAAGGCGGCGTCACGGCGTCGTCTAAGAGTATTCAGATCTCTCGTGGTATATGGTCTTTATCTTTATTTTGTAACAATAACCGGGAAGTAATATAGGTACATGTAGAACTATGTGTAGGGTAATTATATATGTAGGTACTTAGTACCATAATATATAAGCTTTTGTACATAAGTAGGTACTGTTTCGTAACCAGTCGCAATTTTCAGGCCTTTTACCAATGTGGTAAGGAGATGAAAAGTTTTTCGAGTATTTCCGATCTCATGAACCTTATAGTAAAAAGGCAAACAAAGTGAAGGATTATAGTAAGCCAGCTCGCTAAAACACATGACGGCACACATTCACACCATAGAAACAATGTTCATGTAAAAAAGCCAGGGATGTATGCGTGCGTCATGTTTTCGTTAGCGAGCTGGCTTACTATGGTGCTTCACTTTTGTTTTATAAGACTGTGTCCGCCTCTTTTGTAGATTGATGGTCGACCTTCTTTTTCTTCTCTCCGACACTTATAGCTACCCAATTACACTTTGAAAATTACCAGCCGCGTTTTCATACATTTCCTCTTGAAATAAATATTCATGAACACGGAAAAGCCTTTAAGTAAACAAACGCGCACCTGACAATGAAAATCCTTATGTGAATCGTGTTAAAACGTAGGGTAAAACCATTCTCCATAACATTTCATCAATTCCAACATAACCTTGTCGGAAGTTGACGAATTCAAGGGCAACTTTTACTGCAAATCGAACGTTTGTTTCGATAAAAACGTAGGTATTCAATTAAAGAGCATGAACTATTGCAATAACGGTGTTCGTCGGATAATTGGAACATTACCGATGTTACTTACGTATAAGCGAAAACGCTCGTATAAATCGAATCCATCAAAAAATATTTGGAAACTACCCACATACTTTTTTGTTTTCTTAAGATGTGGGTAAGCAAATGTTTAATAGAGATCACGGAACACGGCAATAATAAATTTTATTTTATTTCCCGATTGAACGTAATTATTAGTAATTGAACGTATTATAAGCTGTAAAATAAATCATATCATGAAAAAGTTGGTTGTTTCTTCATTAAAGAAAGAAAATTCTTAAAGCCTTTTGAAATTAATAAACATAAATGGGATTTAAAATGTACAATCATTTGAATAAAAAATATAAAACCAAATGAAATTGACGAAAACCGCATTAAAGTCCGTTGCGCAGTACAAATATCTGATAATAAAGGTATGTACAGACGGCGCCGGCGGGAAGCTACTGTAGCGACTAGCGTGTATGACCAGCTTTAAAATACTCTGTTCAAAAGCTTACCAAAGTAAAAAAACAAGGATTGTGCAATAAAATAATAATGTATAACAAGCTTCCATTGACTCTGACGAGGTTACGACTGACTGCATTTAAAACAACAATAAAAAAATTCTTCGAGAGTAATCCGTTTTATAACATAAATGAATTTATGTCAATGCACCTCCAAGAATCTTCATTTTTGTATGAAGGTGATTAAACCTAAATTGTGATTATTTGAAATTATTTTACTATGACGATGCTACTATTTATTGACTATATACATAAGGAATTTTAAAATCATTGTAATTTGACTTACCTAGAATAACGACATTTGTTATTTGGTGAATAAATAAATGAAATCAAAAGTTCACCAATTCCTCGAGCTCTCCAACTGTCATCGCCGTGAACAGTCTATTTTATTGCTCGCGGATAATTTGATCGAATCGTAAACTGCAATGTTTGCGTGACGTGTAGGTAACTAACCACAGTAGTACTACTGTCCTTGACGGTGCATGACATAGGACTATGAAATGCATGACATGCAGGCAATAATCTTCAAGGGTAACGTAGATGTAATGTTATAGAGGTAGAATAGTAACGTAAAATGGTTGGTAATGTAAAATGTAGCGGTGTGAAGGTCTACGATGGTCTACGAGCGTAGCACTCCATTTAAAAATTAATAAAATTCATTCGTTCAATAGTTCTACAAAAATATGTGGTAAGAAGCTTTTTTTCGGTTGGGCTTGCATTCTGGTATTTTTTTATTAGATTTAAGAAAATTACTTATATATTTTAATTATTACAATGAAATCTATCAAGTATACCGGTATACTTATTATTTCTTATTCCGTTCAATATATGATATTATTATGAACTGTGGGTGTATCTACTATGGGACTGAGTCCTGGGTACACCTCTGCCTATACCCCTTCGGGAAAAAGGCGTGAATGTATGAATGTTAATAAAGGCACTTTACCTTCCAAAAAAAACTAGTTAGTTAATAGGTACCGTACGTTGAATTTAACAGTAATCTATGACCATTACACCTGCCTGTTAAGATATTCATCATCATTATCGTTCAATCAGACGTCGTGCATTAAACTTGGTCCGAACTTAACAAAAGTATCATTGTTACAAACTTTAAATTGGTAAACTCCATCTGATACAAAACTTTGATAAAACTTCCTTTCTTTGAAAATGTTGCGTGTTTTGGAAATGTGTTTGTTTTATAAATGAAAAATGGTGTAGCGAAATGGATTCCGGCGTCATTCTTATACTGAGAACTTTAACGGAATCAGTTCTTTATTTTTTTATCTGATCCCATTGTTTTTAAATTTTACGGTGATGATCCTACCTAATTAATAAAATAATATAGATAGGTAAAACCATAGACATAAAACAAAATAATTATGACTCGCTTTTAATGGGCAGCCCTACTAAATGTTGACGCCTCGTCAATATTCATATCAATTAACATCAGTAGCGCCTGAATATGGATCGTGAGTGCACGTATTCGCGTGATTTGTTGTGTTCTCCAAAAATCTTCATGCCCTGGGAAGAAAAATAATGCTCTCGGGATTACTTTTCATGCATAAGTGGCCTATTATAAAATACTAGCTGTGCCTCGCGGTTTCACCAGCGTCTTCGTTCCCGTGGGAATATCGGAATAAAAAGTACCCTATATGTCCAGGGGTCTAAACTACCTTTATACCAAATTTCAATCCAATCCATTCAGTAGTTTATGCGTGAAAGAGTGACAACCATCCATCCATTCATCCATCCTCACAAACTATGACATATATAATATTAGTAGATTGTAGTGGACAAAGCTTCTCAAAGTATACTTATTTACCTTACAAACAGAAACTCATAAATAGTTGTATCGCAACCCTTATAAAAACTTTAATTTTATTATTATCTAATTAACATACATACATACATACATACGTTCACGCCTTTTTCCCGAAGGGGTAGGCAGAGGTGTACCCAGGACTCAGTCCCATAGTAGATACACCCACATTTCGCCAGTATGTTATTGGTCCCATGTTATAGGGGGCGAGCCTATTGCCATCTACCGGGCACAGTTCCAGACTCCAGGCAGTTATTGAGATAATTCCTAATGGAAAAATCCAATATTTAACACTGCCTGACCTGGGGATCTAACCCGGGACCTCTTGATTGGCAGTCGAGCATGCGCCCTCTACGCCACCGAGGCAGTCTAATCTAATTAACAAAGCCTTTAATTTATATTACAAAATTTTTATACAAAGTTGTTCTAATCATTCTTTTATTTTCTTATATTACCTATATATATGTCGTTTATGTATTGCACCACACAACAATCCGTGTCACGTCTAGATTTTGTCTGCAAATAGGTCTTTGAACTTAGCAACATGATACGAAGTAGCATGTTTGCATAATTTGACTATTACTAGTAGTTACATGAACAACTAAAACCTTTACAAGATATGACAGCTATAGTTATTGTGGTATTTTTAGGCACCTATGAAGTTATTATGTACATTTTGTTCGTAGTTTTGTTTTATGTACGCTGTGCCCTGCGGTTTCACTCGCGTTTCCGTGGAATATCGGAATACAAACCCTATGTTTTATACCAGGGTAACCAGGGTAACTATCTACATACCGAATTTCAGGCCAATCGGTTAGTAGTTTTGGCGTGAAAGAGTAACAAACATCCATCCATCCAACACAAACTTTCGCATTTTTTTAAGTAGGATACATACACACTAAAGATAGTAGGAAGATTTGCATTGCGTTAAAATTTGCAATTAGGATAACATACCTCAAAACAGCAAGACTTTTTACCCGAAGAGTTAGGCAGAGATACGAGGTCTACATTAACTGATTCAAAATATTCATCCTTGACAAATACACGGATTGTGTGTGAAGTGAACAGTGGGGACCTCTTAGTGGTTTTTTTACCCTTTGACTAGAAATATATAATTATATATAAAATAAAGAAATATTTTTTGGCTAGAAATTCTCTAACAAAAAAAACATGATCCATTTGAATAGGGTTACTGCACCAATTCGTGTCCCTACACTTTTTTATGACCAGCAATCGATACTCGGAAACAAAACACGTGCGTGTTTTATGCAAAACTAATCATAAAGCCGGCATACGAGTATATGATGATCCCTCGTCCCACGTCGCATTGTTCGGTGAAAGCCTACGTCCCACTGTTAGCATTTAATAACTGGACAATATGACGGTTTGAATTGCTAAAGTTTGTTCAGTACAACCCACATGCCTTCAATTCACGGCTTCAATTAACATGACACAGAGTCACGGGGACATTTTTTGCTAATCGTACGGCAGCATAATGACTGCGAGCACGCATAGCTACTCAAATTGCAGGACGTATTTTTTATTACAAACAATTTTCAAGTAGTTACTAACTGGGTCAAGTAACGGGATAGTGTAGACCTCGACATAATATCCGTACTTTCACGTCTTAGAAAATTGTAAAAGAAGTAATACGAAAATAAGTTCCAGTAGATCCAGATTAAAGGAAAGCCACGAAAGTGGTTTAGAAATTAAAATGGGACTATAAAGGTAGCGAAACAGGCTTAGTTTAAGATTGGCAATAGGAGAGCGTGGGGGCTTTAGTTTGAGATCGTTAATATTATAATTAAACAAGTATTTATCTACCTACGCGTATTTCCAATCATTAAGAAATTAAGCAGTTAGTCCAGTGGCCAGTTGGGGATTATTTTGATAACAGTTTATTATATATATTATAGGTATAGATTTTTTATTCACATCTCACATGGGTAAACAACTTTCTTGACAGAAATATAGTTTACTAGCATCAAGCTTAATGAATACGTAATATGAAGAAAGAAAACATATGACTGCTGAACATAAAAAATAAAATCAATAATTGCATACGCTATTATGATTGCATCACAGACGTACCGCACCTTAAAGTTTGCCATTAAAATTATGACATAAAGCAAATATTGTCCTCATCATGCACCTATCTCCATAACGCATGCATCTGTGGCATCATTGTGTGTAAAGAACGTTAGCAGTTCGCTTGAGAACCGATACAAGGCCGCTGATGTCAGACGCGTGGGCAGTATTCAAATATACACCAAATGTGGCATTTTATTGGTACGTATACCTCAATTGGTTAAAATATTTATATAGGAGTGTTAAATTAGAGTTATTAGAACTAGAACCTATCAAAGTTTTTAATACGTTATTCCACTTCAAAGTAGTGCCGCTGTGGTGGTAAAACGATTGAACAGAAATAAAATATGTCATATTTGATCTCTACAATATAATATAACAGATAATACGGTTTCACGCAGCATTAACGCGGGCCACGGCATTTGCGCTCGTGTATGAACAACCTTTTCACGTTCGTTGCCTCGCCTAGGCATTAATTTAGGTAACAGATCAATCACGAAGGGATCTTTCAAAGAAGGTTTTTTCAAAGTTTACATATTATATATAATATTATGATGAAGAGGAAAATGAAATATTTAATCTCAGTATTTACTTTGCATTAATTCCCAAGGTTACCAAAATTTTAAACAACTTAACCAGCAATGAGCGATGATGTAATTGAAGTTGACATACTAGTCTCCATTAATGATTTCCACGTTCGTTTTATATTTAACAAGATTATATTTACTTAGGTACTCTGCTTTGATGAATAGCAAATATTTTAACAACTAAAACATTACGAATGTTTATACATAGGTACAAGTAAATTTAACTTAATTATTTGACCGCTTGACACGTGCAAAGTAAATTGTAATAATAATGTGAACGAAATATTAATTATTATTAAAGGATGGTTAACTGTCCAACGTCAAGAAATTATCCCTAAATAGTTTTGCGTAAAAAAAATTTAATCGAGAACTCCAAAATCTTAAAGCATATATAAGAAATAATAAATATAATTTTTATATATTAGGTTATAAATAAATAAATTGTATAATATTTTTATAATTACCTATATATTATAACTCTCTAAAAATATATTATTTTATGATAATTAGATTAGATTATAGTTAATACATTTGCACGCCCTATGGACAAAAAGCGTGAGGAACAAAATTGTAATAGTAGTAGATAAGACCTATATAGTATAATATATAGTATCCATATAGACCTATATAGTATCCATGTTTTTATGCAAATAAAATTTCTGATTTC
Organism: Hemistola chrysoprasaria; assembly: GCA_947063395.1. Taxonomy (NCBI): domain Eukaryota; kingdom Metazoa; phylum Arthropoda; class Insecta; order Lepidoptera; family Geometridae; genus Hemistola; species Hemistola chrysoprasaria. Next base: position 15,167,324 of record OX346714.1, read on the forward strand.
TGATTTCTAAATAAAAAAAAAACAACGTAGTTTTTACAACCTAAATGAGATGTTGTTTAAAAACAACATTAAACACAAAACATGCATAGTAAAATTTCCTTATCTCAAATCACATGTTACATTCACGTGTAGACCACACAAGTTTATCCACGTGCACGATGAAAATTATCTGAAACTATACCTAATCGATTGTGGTGACTATAAGGAGATCTTAGACTCGACCACCTTGTACTACCTACGTCTATCCTACGTATATGACCTCAGAATAACAGATGCCCACTTATTAAAAGGCTGTGAAGCTGTGAAGCCATACTTTGACGAAACCTGCTAAATTTCGTCGAGCGTTGTGTTTGAGATACATGCATAAAATATCGAATTAATTATTTCCGAAAGTTAGGATGAGCGACTGCTTCTAGATACAAAATTCGTCATTAAAATGGAGTTCAATAATAGACTATGATTTGTTATTTTTAGTTCAATATAGACTGGAACAATATATAGTTCAATAAAACTTCAATACAATGTTTATATCGTTTAATAGCATAAAATGTTACTTATATGTTACCCTGAAAAGTATGCTACTTATTTTGAGTCCTACATACAAAATTTTTGCCCAATCGTTGACCTTTCAACAATGACGTTGAATCGCTTCCTTCTACTTTCAACTATCACGTTGCTTTCTTATGAATGCAAATATTATGCTATGTTTGTAACTGTTTCTACTATGGAAACTAGGAAATACTGTTATCATTTCTGAGAAGACTGATGAAACGGTGCCTTAACTAACATTTCAGTCAATTTTGTTGACCCGATTCTAAAAAAATCCTTTATTTTTCACTTATTTTGAAATTACGATGATCGTAGTCGTAATCTGCTATAATGAGTAATAATTAAAATATACATTTTTTTTTTAAATTATTTATTTATTATATTTTGCCAATAATTTGCCATAGTAAAGATACCTAATCATAGGTATCACTGAAAGTTTTTAAATTTTAATTTAAATTGCTTAAATTGCTGCCAATTTGTAAAAACAAATGACATATAAATTTAATACACGTTACAAATTACCATCCTAATTCGAAAATTAAATAAATTTTTCATCGGCTGCTTTTCTGGCCTATTCCAAAAACAACGAAAATTTTCAGACATTTGTAGAGTTCTATTGTCTTAACTAGACATACAAACTTAACTAAAACATTGTCATGTCGCATATTCCGCATCAATCAATGTTCATAAGAGATACCTATAGAGATTTGACAAAAACGCGTGTAATTCATACAAAGGTCACGTATGACAAGAAGGCAATATCAGACAGTGGACAACGCAAAGCCACGGTCAAGGCGGACTGGTCAACATGTGGTGCGATTACCCTATTCGGAACGCATACGGCATACATCGACTGAGTGGTCAAGTACATTTCCTGGTTTTATTGCATTAATGGAGAGTAATTTTTTAGTTTTACAAAAAAAATCGTAAAAAATCGTCGCTTAATGTTTTTTTTTAATGACTTCACAAGGACTCCACAATTCTACTGACCTACTTCACACGTTTGTCTGATCTTTTTTTTTGCAATTAATTATATTAATATAGTCAAAGCATAATAATATATTTCTTTGACCTAAACGGTGTACAATCTTGTTATCTTTTGCCCCGTGGTTTCGCGCGCCTAAGTTTCATTCTAATATAATTTGTTTTTCAATCATTCAGTAGTTTTGGCGTAACGAAACAAACAACCACACTTCGAAACTGCATTTTAATAAACTTAATACTTACCTACTACCCTACCTGCGCGCGAGCTACGAGGCATTTTATTTTATATCTTTCAATTATAATTTTAATGATAACCAAAAAATTGGTTTTATTTACTTCCTTAGTTCCTTATAAATATTCCATTCCAGTAAGTATAATATTAAATGTATTATTTATAATTATGTATTATATGTATACGTATTATATATAACATACATTCACGCCTTTTTTCCGAAGGAGTAGGCAGAGGTGTAACCCAAGACTCAGTCCCATAGTAGATACACCCACATTTCGCCAGTATGTTATTGGTCCCATGTAATAGGGGGCGAGCCTATTGCCACCTACCGGGCACAGTTCCAGACTCCAGGCAGTTATTGAGATAATTCCTAATGGAAAAATCCAATATTTAACACTTGCCTGACCTGGGGATCGAACCCGGGGCCTCTTGATTGGCAGTCGAGCATGCGCCCTCTACGCCACCGAGGCAGTCTATTATATATATGTATGTATGTTATGTTAAAGTCCAGGGAGCTCATCTTCTGTAGATGGTTTCAGAGATGGATTCCGAAAGGTGCTATCCTTTACCTTTAGATTAAAAGCTCAAAGGGGTCTCTGCAAGTTGGATTTTAAAAAACATGGTCTCCGTGCACGCTTATCAAAAGACCGAGTATAGCCCGTGTTTTCGGGTGACAATAATAATAATAAATAATTTATTTCAGGCAATATTAACAATAAACAAATCTAAAGTAACAGAGGCCCTTATAAACATATATCTTATAGACTAAAATACATAATTTAATAACAATAGGGTTGTGTCCACTATAAATAAATCGGATGCACGGTTGTTTCTGATTATTAACTAAGATGTAGAAATACTAAAAAACTAAATGATTTATAAAACGAAATAAAGATTAATAATATTTTCAATAAATAAATTCCGTAAAACTAGACGTACGATCACGTGATATTAAACACCAATCAAAAAGCGTGACGTCACACCGCGGCAAACATCATTGTTGTTGTTGACGTTTCCATAAAACAGAGCAAGTTATTTAATTAGTTTTTCGTTTTTTAGCTATTTTTGACAAGTTAACATAGTGGTTTTCAGTTATTTCTTGAAAGACAGATATATTTCGCTATGGAATCAGGATTTATTAAAGCAAATAGTACGAATTTACCCAGAATTGACGCCGTCATGCTCGGCAATTTTTTCGCATCAAATACTGACTTTTGCTCATCGGAATTCCGCAATGCTAAAACCTCTGTGTAAGTATGAATATGTGTAAATTATATAATACATGTTCATTGACTTATTATAAACATAAACAGTATTATTTGTTTCGTAGTTTGTCATACTTAATGTAAGTTGCCGGACATTGGTTTTGAGGTTAGATTTGCTAAGTATTATTCAAAATTAAAATATTATTAGAATAAGAAAATAATGTTGGTTAATTATAATAAATATAACACTAAATTAAAATTCTACCTGATAACAACATAACATAACCTTTACTCGTAAATTAAAACTTGAAAAATAATGATTCATTATTTTTGTTTTAAATTTGTAAATATGTTGATTGTGTGACTTACATCAAAATGATCTTCACAAAAATACATTCTCGAAACTGCAGATAAACTATTAGCATCATCTCTCCTCGCAAGGTTTAGCCACTTTTTTCGTATATGTTTATTGTTTGGAACATAAATGAATAATTTGTGTGGCGTTTTTATAGTCGTACTTTTACACTGGGGCACTACACAGTTCTTGTAATAAGAGGAATTCATTTTTAATTAGAGAAAACTAACAACTCCCAGAAAAACACACGATTCCTTTGTTGTGTTTGTCACGGTGTGACGTCATTCAAAACGCCATGACAGTCTGGAGCGTTTTTGCGGTAAATTCAAATTGATTTTTTAAAACCAAAAATACACAATATAAATGATCGAATTTTTCAAAAATAATAAGTTTTTAGGGTAAAATAGATAGTAAGATAATGTATTAACCAATTTTTCAAATTTAGTCAACTAGCCTATTATACAATATTTTTTGTTTTCTTTCGTTTTATACTGTATTTCGTTTATTTTACCTAAAGCAAAACAAAATAATATTACACAAAGTGCTTGGAAAGTTCAGCGCGGGCTATATTATTTACTAAGTAAGGATTCTATACCTATCTAGATACCTGCCTCCTGAAGGTAAAACATATTTACCGCCCTAATATGACGGACACTTGACATCAGAGTTAATCTGTTAATATCTTAAAACCAAAATGACCTCATGATTCATCTTAAACAAGGCAAGTTTTCAAACCGACTACCGTATTTATTGTGATGATGTCATTAATAATTACATTTTATTTAATCAGTGGCAAAGAAAGGCCTTGACCTGTGACATTATTTTTATTAAAAGGTTGAATGAAAGTATTGAAGGATTTCATTTAAATTGTGTTTAAAAGACTTGGGGAATGTGTTTTTTTATAACAATTAAAATTGGTCTTGTAGTAGAATATGAAGTATACTGATGCTCAGTATACTTCATATTCTAATGGATTTTCTATTAGGATTTTCTCGATGCAAGCCTGGAGACTTGAAACTGTGTCCGGTAGAAAGCAATAGGCTCGCCCTATTACGAGAGAATTAAGAACATAATTGGCGAAGATGGTGTACCTATATAATATAATATTATGTAGCACATCTTACATTAGATTTTGATCGTTTCGCTCATTATATCAAAGGAGAAAGTTAATTTCTTAGACACACGTTTAAATCACAACAGATTGCATTTTAATTGCTCTAACTGATGTTTCGGATAAACTTTTTGAACTATCGTTTTAGCTGTGTAGGTTTAGAGCTTAGTAGTAAGTACTGTCGAGTTTGAAATTAGAGGAGCATTTTGAAAATAGTTATTGCTTGCAGTGAACTTGAATGCATCGGATTTCCATGTGCGTCAGTGTATGTTTCACAATATACGGATGTCCATCTCAAATGCAGAAAGAAAAATGGCGATTTTAGAGTATAATGCCTAGAGTCAATGTTCATGTTCGCACTTAAACTGAACGATAGTATCGCTTCCGGTACTTTTACATATCGCTTTCTTGTCGTCTACCCGTTTACTGCATTTCGTAGTACACTAAGGGCGCATCAAGATCTCTCGCTTGCTCTACTCTACGAAATGCAATGATCGTTTCTCTCTGCATATGTAGGAAGTAGGCACTGAGTTCGGTTGTTATGTAACATAATATTATGCTTTTAGTTAAATATTCGACTGTACAAAGCCATTTATTTATACAAGCACGTGTCTAAATTAAATCAATTAGTTTCTGAGAATAGTTCTTTTTTCCAACTTGAAAGAAAAAAAAATACATACGCGCATACTGGTTATACATATAGAAGCCTATTATAAACCAAATACATACGAATATCGTTTTGGTTTTCAAAGTAGGTGTGATGCTTAGAGATAAATGGGTACATTTGCCTGTTTTAATTATCAGTATCAAACAATAATTATAATAAAATATACATATGAAAGGTTTTATAATTACACAAGTGGGCAGACTGGTTCCTCACCCTGATGGGTGACGTAAGCATAGATCGTTTCGGTGATATTATTGTTTATATTAATATAATATAGTTTTTAGCAATTTTCCTATTAATTTTCCTATAAATTCAAAATTATTAATTCATAGACAACAGTGATCTATGCGTGTAATTTATAAGTAATCATTTATTATATGGTAAACTAGTGTAAGAAAAGCGGCTTTGCCTGCTCGCTCATTATGGGAGTTTTATACTAAAACTTTAACGCCCTTTTTGGACCCCTTAGAAATTGTGCAAAAATTCTTTTTAGCACACGTCTAAACAACGAAAACAACCTAGATTCCAAGTTTCAGGTCTCTAGAATCAGTGGTTTTGGGCTGTGCGTTGCATGTCAGTCAGTGAGTCATTTAGGATTTTATAATATATAATATCTATCTATAGTTATTTCAATATTTTTGTTTTTTAGAAATACCAAAGGGCGATCTCTATATTCAAAAGTCAAAGTCAAAAAGATTTATTCAAATAAGTCACAATCTTACACTTTTGTACGTCAATGAAGATAAACAGTAATTAATGAGTCTACCGTGCGTTCGGAAAAATGCCTTTACAAGAAGAACGCACAAGAAACTTGTGGGGCTAATTTTTTTAATTCGTGTGAAATGTATTCGCCAGTATTACGAACTTTCATGTCGTCTGTTAGGTTATTAATTTGTTCAAACGCTATTGAAATATTTAACTTGCAGGTAGTTACAAATTTTACTGGTTTTTAGTAAACAAGAAACTACTCAGGAATAGTCCCAAGCAAAATAAAACATTCAAAAGCTTGGTGCACACTGCAAATGAGTTCTACAGCAATAAACGTGCTAACTACATAAAAATCTACATGTCAAATTAAAATTCTCTCTGGTCTCAACACAAGCTGTTTTATTTTCTAGGGTTCAAAGGTAATGGAGTGGCAGAAACAGGCGACGGCCGGATATAAAATTTTTCCTAACGGATATTACAAAATTATGTAAACGTTTACGTTTCCAAGCTATTTCATTTTATGTGTATCTACAATAGTCTGAAGAATTTTGGTGATTACTTACTTGGTTGGTAGGTAAGTATGAAGAGTGAATAGTATTTTTTGAAGAATGCCTACACTTTGGTTCAATGGGAACGAGCCTTCCTAATTTAGATAACAATTAATTGATTATTGGATTTTTCCATGAGGAATTATCTCAATAACTGCCTGGAGTCTGGAACTGTGCCCGGTAGATGGCAATAGGCTCGCCCCCTATTACATGGGACCAATAACATACTGGCGAAATGTGGGTGTATCTAATATGGGACTGAGTCCTGGGTACACCTCTGCCTACCCCTTCGGGAAAAAGGCGTGAATGTATGTATGTATGTATTAATTGATTTTTTTGTATATTTATTTATTTTAATTTAGATTAGAAATATTAGATCTTTTATGAATCAGTAGGATTCATAAAAGAGGATTAATATAATAAATACGAAATTTTATGAGGATGGGCGGACGGATGTTTGTTACTCTTTCACGCCAAAACTAATGAACCGATGGGCTGAAATTCTGTATGTATATAGTTTAGAACATATAACACATAGGGTAATTTTTATTCCGATATTCCCACGGGAACGAGGACTACGCGGGTGAAACCGCGGGGCACAGCAAGTTGATGATAAGAAAAAATAAACTGAAACGTGACTACAAAATGGAAGCTGTGCCCTAATAACCGTGTACCGCGGTTTAGGATGCCGAGGCCAAAAATTAATTCTTAATGTAGAATAGTAAAAAAAAATATATTATATGTATTATGTATTTATGTATGAAACGCACACTTACCAACACGTGGACTTTTTGCCACGTTGACTATTAATCGGGCAAAACGTAAATCTTAAATTTTTATGGCCAGTACTTTTTGTTTTTAATTTTAAAGCTCTGCTTTCTTTACACATTAATAATTTCAAATGAAATAGATTAATTCAATATTCTCCATTCGACGTTTCAAAACAAAATGGGGTCATGATTGAATCTTTTATTGCTTCTTCGATCGCTTTGAAGTTTAAATATAAATATTTATTAGTAGTAAGGGTTGGGTCAATGCTTTCTTCTATTCTGAACGGTCTTATTGTGATTTTATTAGATTTCTTCATTGATCTATTAGTGCTTTAGGTGGAAACTAAAATTGCATATAGTACAGTTAAACATATCATGCAATCACGCCTTTTTCCCGAAGGGGTAGGTTCCAGGGTAACACCTATTCTCTTTTACAGTTACTGTTGTTATTTATAAAACGCAAATTATTAAAGTATCGATGAATTTTTGAAATATTCCAATAGTTTGTCATTTTGATAGGTAATAAAGAAAGGAGAAGCTCTACTTAGGTATATTACGGCTTAACAGCAAAGTAGACCTCTTAGCAGTTTGATCCTATGGCAAAGATCGATGTTTTGTATTCTCCTGTTTCCTCCGAATACTTATAGTAAACCGATTATGCATATTATATATTTATATATTATGAAGATCAAGTATTAAACATGTCCCTACCATTTTATTTTTGTTTATAAACTCTTAATTTTTTTGTACTTAGTTAACGTGTAAAACTGACATAAAACTGAGATAATTAGAAGTTCACTATAGAAAAACCGTCAGTTTATAAGATAAACTAATATGACGGAGACAATTTACTTCACTTTAAAAATATCAGCATATAAATTTATAGCATGGGTTAATAATATTCGGAGGAATTTGTTGAAAAATCGATTTGGTAATTTTTTCATAGGATTGCGTCAAACTTCTCTTTCTAAGATGCGCTCTTAATAAATATATAAATATGATTAACACCCGTATTCAAGAACAATACTTATTAAGGTACTGAGCTAAGTAAGAAATTTCTCACCGCGTTCGTCACGGCAGTCAATTGTTTCCAATTGGATTTACCGGCCCTATGCGTTCGGGACATCATAATATTGTTAGTGAATACGGGTGTTAGTCTAAAAAAGCCTGAAACTAAATGACTTTCTTATTATAAACGACATTTGAAATGAGTTTAGAAAGCGCTATAGACGTGTATCCTTATACATTTGTTTAACATAAATATTGCCTATAATGATATAGAAATGTATTTCCATACATAATAACCATATAGTATTATTATTTCTTGTTTATGAATCTCGTGGGCATTTACAAAAAAAAACAACAATTTATTCTTTATTATTCTGAATATTATTCTAACCTTTTGATGTTTGAACCAAAATAAGGTTCCTATGTAATGTCCCTTATGGAAACTGGAAACATACATATTATAATAAAAATGTACATATATATAATATATGCAGACGTATATGTAGATGCAAAATGTCCCATTTGAAAATGGGCACGCAGTCCGCAAATCCTCGTGTTTGCAAAGTCACATTTGCATCAATATCAATACTAAAGATATTATGCAAAGAAGCATCAATACCGATAACAAAGTAGTACCTACCGTTCCGTTACCAGTTAATAATAGTACCTGGATGACCGAGCTTTTTTTTTTTTAAATAAAATGACATTTTCTAAAAATGATTCCTAGCTAGATCGATTTATCGCCCCCGAAACTAATACTGAACTATATACTAAATTTATGAAAATCGTTGGAGCCGATTCCGAGATTCCAATTATATATATATACAAGAATTGCTCATTTAAAGATATAAGATTTCTCAAGTAAGTCAATATTGTATTCTGTTTTGAGAAATAAATGTCTTAAACCATAAAGATAAGTAGTCACAAAAGTCTTCTCACGAAAGTTATTTTATTGTAGAGCACGACATAGCCGATAATCAAAATATTATTCAAATCTTAACAAATAACTTAAGAGGTTTATTTAATAAACACCTGCGGTTGTTTTCCTTGAGTCGCCGAGCAGGCACTTGTCCCGTAACGCACAACAAAACTTCTTGTTCTCCCTTTCAGCGGTTGCATTTGGGAGAAACATAGACAATATGGCAACATCCTCGTTATTCTCCCGCGCTCGCCGTATCCGCTCCTGTCCGACTATTTTCGACGTCAAGTGTAAACGCGACTTTAGATCTTCACTTAACACGTCGGCTGACATTTTTTAGTTTTTTTATAAAAGCGCGGTAAAATTGACAGATATTTTGTTTTTTTTTTTACGACGCGCGATGTGTAGGCTTCGCGGCTCGCGCGGTACTGAGCGGTTCGAAGTTGCTAACTCGAACTGCGTGGACCGTGGAGGGCGTGTAGTTACATCTTTGAGAATTAACTTAAGCGATAATACAGTAAATGAGTAAAAAAGCAGCCATAATAATATTACAGCTTGTGACCGGTCAAAACGATAAAATTAATAAAAATAAAAGTTGAAAAACAAAAACATTCTGAGAGAACTTATAATGCTACCAGCGAAATTACTGGGCATGATGAGTTTCAACAACTAATATTTCAGGGTGACAGGCGCAGTGCAGTGCCGTGGAGAATTAAGAATTTTATAGCACTGGGTGCGGCACTGTGTCTGAAATGGGCAATTATAATGCTTACCATCAGGCACCTGATTTGCTCGTCTTGTCACACGCTATTATAAAAAAAGAAGATATAAGTAGGTAGATATAAATGACATTTATCAATCGCATAGTCACAGTAGCATTCCTGCTTATCTAAAAATATTTTTAGGAGAGCAAAATTTCTGTACTATAAGGTACTAGTACCTATACCTAGTCCATATTCCCTAAGCCTAGGGTTTCCTGGCCATTCCATTGACAAGCAGCTAATTTTTAAAGTTAACCAATTAGAGTCTCTCTGTTTTCGAATAACATTGCAAAACAACACATTATGTTAAATTAGACTGCCTCGGTGGCGTAGAGGGCGCATGCTCGACTGCCAATCAAGAGGTCCCAGGTTCGATCCCCAGGTCAGGCAAAGTGGTTAAATATTGGATTTTTCCGTTAGGAATTATCTCAATAACTGCCTGGAGTCTGGAACTGTGCCCGGTAGATGGCAATAGGCTCGCCCCCTATTACATGGGACCAATAACATACTGGCGAAATGTGGGTGTATCTACTATGGGACTGTCCTGGGTACACCTCTGCCTACCCCTTCGGGAAAAAGGCGTGAATGTATGTTATGTTATGTTATGTTAAATATAAAATAAATATCATCTACAATCTACATAAAATGAATAACAAAGAAGCTGCTAAAAATATGCCATCTCCTTGATTAAATACTCTACGAACCCTGTCGGCGTGCTTAATTGATTCCCAGCGATAACAAATGGAGATAGATCTAACACCGAGGAAGCAATTTATTAATTTAGCTATAAAATACTGGAGTAACACAATCTATGATTTTAAATAATGCGGTTAAAAATGGAACTAATTTTATCCCATAATAAGTAGTTGTAAAAATGTTCTACCGCAAAGACTGTTACTCCCTCACCCATATTTATTATGATTCTATGATACAGTGACGTAAGCCCAAGGAGATAAGTTAATGTTTCGTTCCGTTCTACGTGACTTTAGAATAAAACTCATTTATATATAAATTATTGATTATTTAATATAAATGACAATCAACAGATTTAGACAAAAAAAGGGATTTAAGTGACAAAAAATGGGAGAGCAAGATATAAAGATATAATGGGATTTGACAGCCTCGATGGCTCAGATAGTAGTAACTCTGCTTCCTGTGCCGCAGGGCCCGGGTTCGATCCCCGGTCAGGTCAAACGTTTGTGTGCATGAACATGTCTGTTTGATCTGTGTCTGGGTGTTATAAGCTTATATAAGTATGTATATCAGTCATCTGGTTACCATAGTACAGGCTTCTAGCCTAGTTTGGGACCAGATGACCGTGTGTGGAAGTAGTCCCATATTATTATTATTATTATTATAAAGTGGAAAACAATAAGTAGAAGCAAAAAAAATAATTAAACCAATATAATATATCCAATTGCATAAGCCGTGGTCGTCAAAAATAGAATAATATTATCACGAAGAAAGGAAATCTCCGTCTAAGTCCGTTAAGTCTACACTACACTTTTTCAAAAACGTTACTATTTTTCTGATTTAGTTACTTTTTCATTGCCTTTGCCTATTCTTATCGTAATATTTTACAGACAAATGTTCCCACTTGTTATTAAAGGTATATTTAACAGTAAACCTTAAACCTAGATATTAAGATTACATGGTCATTGCAGGTACTCCTACGAGTACAGAGATAAAGGGCCCATTCAATTTACTTTTCAGCCTACTCGTAAGTTTTCCTATTAAAATTACTGAGCTCTCAAGAACATCTCAGTCATTAATTTAACGGAAGATTACAGATAATATTATATTATGTAACTACCTTACCTACCTGTTTCTACCTAAGTACCTGATAATTAATTTGTTTGTGAAATGCTGCTTTAATTTATTTATTGATCTTAAAAAAAAAAACTATTAATTTGAAAAAGAAAAAAAAAATTATTTGAAAAAAAAATAAGATAAGTGCTCTTATGAAATTAGAGTAAAAACTCAAACTTGATAAGATTGTATCATCTTATCAGAGGTCGACTTATCAGATGCTGCGCGTTTACGCGGTTTAAACGAAAATCGAACACAATCCAGTAATTAGTAATCATTTTTGAAAATCTACGACGCCGTAAGCTCGCGTCCGTAAAACGCGCATCGGCGATTATAAAAACGCAACGTGCAGACAGACTCTAATTTATTAACAGATAACTTTTCGACAGTAAATTCTACAGTGCCGTTAAAAAAGTTAATGATGATTAATGATACCTAAGCCCCAAAGCTGTGAAACACTTTCATATTTTTTAAGAAAAGGAAGAGAATGGCGCCTTACGTCGTGGCGCCGCGCCGTATCATTATGATTGCTGACAATGCCCGTTATTAAATATATTATAAAGGTTATATTAGGTAGGTAAAATATAATTCTCTTCCTTTCTAAGAAATTCAGCCAAATCTATTTTATTTCTTTTTTTGGACCCACTCGAAGGTGTTATTGCCAGTGTCAAGTTGTATGAATTATTAAGTATTTTACGTAATACACGCTAATATACGTAAATTCAAAATTTATAAATTCTTAAAATTAAAAATAGCGTTTCCATTGTCTATGGCGCGCATTGGTCAATGGATTTTTGTTATAAGATAAAAATCTATAAATTTTCCCATTTATGGATTTTTATCATCTTCCTTTGCCATCAAAGGTTATTAATAATAGTCTGAATTATAGAATATCGTAGTTTTATATTAATGGTTGGCAGTGTTATAAAATAAATTATATTATTATTCAGTCAGCGCAATGGACCCACGCCCGATGATTCAATATTTTGTTTCTAAGTAAATTGGCAAAAGGCGTGGTGCTCCGACAAAAAAAAAACATAATAATATTAATGTTCCTTCTCATAATTCATTTGAATTTGGTACCGGTTTCTGTTTTCGCGAAGTCGCAATTCCCTGATAATATATTATTCCGTCAAATTATTAAAGCTTTTTGTCTTGACTAATCTGTGATTAATTTACAAGTAAGTAGGTACCTAAGTAAAGTTAGGTACTTAATTATTATCAAAAATCATTTAGGTATATACAATGTTTTAAAAAAGATGTACTAATAGACTTGCTGACGATTCGGACACAGTGTTCGAATTAAATTAACACATATTTCAATAATATATAAGGTGGTGGGAACAACTGAAAAACTTTCAAAAGCAAAATACGCAAAAAAATGTTTGTCTTTCCATACAAGACGGCAATTTTATTTGCGAATTTCGTCATACTTTTTTTTCGCAAGTTGTTAAGATGACGCGTAGATGCAACCCGTTAAGTATTACATACTACGCATTTTTTAACACGTTGGATAGTAGCATACTTAACATAGAAAAAAAAAGTTATAAATTTTCTAATTAATTTAGAGACTTGATAAATTGCCTTGGGTAATCCAAGCAACGTTATTTTTCTAGAGTGGTAGGTGTCTAAAGTCTAAACTAAAATATTGACAAAGCTGTAGATTGTGGCCACCTTCATGAATGATTAATATATTAAACATAAACATACAAAGATCCTAACGGGAACATAATTTGAGAGGCCATAACAGTAAACTTGCAAATATTTCAATGCATTTTTTTGCTATGTCAATCAAGTCATGTCAAGTTTTTAACTATTTTCCTTGTATCAAATATTTTAATTGGCAAACGCAAAAGCCATGCGGCGATCGATTCGGTAAAATAAAAGGTTTAAATTTTGCAAAATGAAAGAATTATTTTGTAGCTTTATCACAGAACAGATAAATACTACGGCTTGATTGGCAAATGCATGTACCGTACCGTGCAGCGACGGATTCGATAAAATAAAATATAAAAATAACTACTTGTCAAAATTCAAAGTTTGAGATAATTTATGGAGGAACTTACTATTGAGATTTCAATAGTAAAACATACACAATCATCTAAATTAATTCAGTTTTTTACGTTCAAACTGAGGTTAAACCCACACACTCGTTAATGATGACATAGTCACCCAAAATACACAGACTGGTATTGTATCTATGATGATTCACTGTACTTATAGTGATTTATTAATGTCTATGGTGAATGGTGGTCTATGGACCGAACGACGTATATAATATTGTTAGATGTATTACCGGATTCAAACCCCGACCAGGTCAAACATTACATCAAATCTAAGAAATACTGTTTGACGTTCATCTTTTCATTAACCTTTGCCGTAAAACCATGGAATTATGATTTTTATGTACAATTATTACAATACATTCACGCCTTTTTCCCGAAGGGGTAGGCAGAGGTGTACTCAGTCCCATAGTAGATACACCCACATTTCGCCAGTATGTTATTGGTCCAATGTAATAGGGGGCGAGCCTATTGAGATCTACCGGGCACAGTTCCAGACTCCAGGCAGTTATTGAGATAATTCCTAATGGAAAAATCCAATATTTAACACTGCCTGACCTGGGGATCAAACCCGGGACCTCTTGATTGGCAGTCGAGCATGCGCCCTCTACGCCACCGAGGCAGTCACAATTATTACTCACTAAATATAAATTGAAATCCTTCAAACAAGACAATATAAGAACTGTCAAACGATACTTCTTAGATGTGCTGGGATATATTATAAGCACCTATGTTTTTCGGTCGTCTGGTTACCATAGTACAAAATAATAGTAGGTACTAACCCAGAAGACCGTAGTATATGGAAATGGTCCCATATTACACGTTAGGTTTCGCTGTAAGTTTTGCCACAGTCGCCTATCGTCTAATGTGATGATTTATGTCATTTAAGAAAAAAATTAGTCGTCCGTCACTAAGACACTGATTGACGACTAACCTATCGTGTAATGAAAATTATTGATATGAAAACGTAATACATTGATATTATTCCTCCTGATATCCCTCGTCCTGTCTCCTTTAAATTCCTCTTATCCTTGGTTTTTTCACCGTATATTAGACTATTGTGTAGATACGAGTATATTAAAGTTAATAAGATAAAATTATAAGTTTCAACTTAAAACATAATATATTTATGTGTATTGGTAATATGTTATATAGCTTTGTGTATAGATTGTAATTAGTTGTATATACTTAGTAAATAGTTTATCAAAGGAGTGAGTTTTATTTTAATATTTATTGTAGTGTTGCTTATTATTATAGTTTAGTATCAAGCTGTAGAATATGATTGTTGATTGTGTTCAAAATTTAAAAGCACTTGTTGGTTAATTTCCTTCGTTTGATGTCCAATCTCCCTACGTGTTATTGGCAAAGTTTTGGTGTTATAAGTACTTTCACAAGCCACAAAATAAGAATTGAATTGAAATTGAACGAAATTCCCGCCGAAATTAAATGGGTCGTAATCAACTAATTAACCGCGACAAAGTTGTAATCCTTCATAATAACATACCTTATCGTGTAAGTACCGTGTCGAAATGTATTTATCGTAATCACTGCATTTTTATTAATTCCGTATTCAGTGTAAGTATCTTTAGTAATTACGACATAGTTCTTTACTATGTTCTTGAAACAATTCGCATAAATTATTATGAGAGGTTTTATCGGAGTTTAATTACTCCATTTGCGGTAATCAGTACCATATATCACCAACATGGTCACTTGTTCTGGTAATGACTCGAACATTTATTAACAAAATAAATATGTACCATTTTACAATTTTTTTATTCGGAAAATTACGAGGTCGCTGCTTCATGAACTAGGTACTAGTAGCACAAAATAGATTAAAACAGAACATTTAGGGGCTAGCCACACTTATTCAGCTCTGTTCAGCTATTGTCCATAGAAAACCCACGATTTTTTATGTTATGCGTTCAGCTCCGTTCAGCTAAGTGTAGTTAGTCCCTTAATCTTTGATTTCGTGCAAGTTGTTCTTCGTTCACGTCCAATTACTGAAACCTTTCAACTACCCACCTTATATGCGCCGTAGTGGGTATATATTTAGTATTACATAGTCTGCATGTAGGGGGCGCCTGTTAACTGTTTATTATAAGGGTTGTAGACTATTACTTTGAGCAGAACAGAACGGAACAGATACTCTTTATTGGTATCACAATTAATACAGAAAGTAACAAAAATAAAAAATTAAAACTAGAAAACGTGTAACAATTGGCGGCTTATCGCTCAGAGCGATGTCTTCCACGCAACCATGATATTTTGAGAGCATTTTTGCGGATTTTTATTCGCATTATTGGGTTTTTTTTTGTACTATCGTAGGACTTTCGTAGACCTTTCGTAGACCCTTCGTAGACATTTCGTAGACATACTGCGAATAAAAATCAGTATTTTCTACTAGACTACCACGGTAAGTTAGCTGGATTTGGTGGATACTAGAATTTATTTAGAGTCTGACTTCATCACAATTTATAAGTATTTATAGTCTATGTATGTTTTAAGTTATTTGTGTTTTAATTTAGTAATATAAGCTGTTTATTTTGTATTAAGTATAGTAATTGTAGTTTTAGTTATTGTAACCATGTTTGCACTGCATTCAATTTCTGTTACATTTTCTCCAGCTTTTTGGATAACTGACGTTGTGTGTATAATAAAAAAATATATTTGTGTGTGTTAGGTCTATGTCCTTGTAAATTCAAATTTCTTTATATAATATTCTTATAATACCTATCTTCTCAAGGAGACATTGCAATCAAGTATAATTATTCATAACAGTTATAAAATGTGCCATTATTTTAAGAAACGTGTATATATATAACTAGTGTAAGAGCAGCGGCATTGCCCGTTCGCAATAATTATGAAATATGGGAGTTTTATGCCAAAACTTTGACGTTCAATTTGGACCCCTTAGAATTTGATTTTTTTAAAATCCTTTCTTAGCACACGTCCAGGCAACGAAAAGAACCTACATTCCAAGTTTCAAGTCTCTAGGATCAGTGGTTTTAGCTCTGCGTTACACGTCAGTCAGCGAGTCATTTAGGATTTTATAATATACCTATATAGTAGTAGTAGTAGTATTGTAGTGGTAGGCCTCTTTTGCAAGGGCCGCCTGGGGAAGTACCACACCTTTGCCAGTTATTCATCCGCCAAGCAGTAATGTGCAAACATTACTGTGTTCCGGTCTGAAGGGCAATGTTACCAGCGAAATTACTGGGCATGATGAGATTCAACAACTCATATCTCAGGGTGGCGGGCGCAGTGCAGTGCCGCGCAGAATTTTGTATTTCTAAACACTGGGTGGCATTGTGTCTGATATGGGCAATCATGATGCTTACCATCAGGCACCTGATTTGCTCGTCTTGTCACTCAATATCATAAAAAAAAATATTATAGTGATTACAATACAATATTATGGTTCCCTAAATATAAAAAAGTTAACATCGATAAATATCGAAGTGGAGGTTACGGCAATGACAGTGGTAGTTTTTACTGGTCCCAATCACCTTACCAGCCTTATGCAGTTGTGGCCGAGGGTAACTGACTGCCCTTACATGGCTTGGTTTCACGTCGGTGTGAACGGTGGTGACACACGGGTGATTGAGTTGGCGAAATTATTTTAACACGGTGTTAATCTCTGTTATTTAATTTTTTTGGTTGGTTGGTTTCGTTTCACTTTTTTTTATGCAATGAGTGGCAAATCAGCGGACGGCCTGCCTGATGTAAAGCAGTTACTGTGTCTAATTCACACTTGCAACACCAGATGTGTCGGTATTTTTTTGCAAAACAATAAAAAAAAATATTTAGTCATGAATCTAGAAAAAAAATAAAAACGGACCGGAGCCTTAGCCTTATATAACCAAAAGTGAAGGACCATAGTAAGTCCGTAGGACCCCGTCCGCCTTTTTTTTCAAAGTTCATGGATATTGTGTAATATTTAAAAATCAAGTTTTTATAAACTGAGGTTTTTCATTTACCCAAACCATTTTATATATTTTTTTATTATAAGGAGTAATGTAGGTATCCCATTCAAATAATTAATTGTTACTAGATGACTCGGTGAACTTCGACTCACCATATAACCCTGGACTTTTACAAATATTTCAAAACCAAAATTAGCCAAATCCTAGCCGTTCTCGAGGTTTAGCGAGACTAACGCACAGCAATTAATTTTTATATACAATGTCTTACAAAAAGGTGTGCTTAGTAATACGAAGTACTATTATTTATTCTGTGGTGTGTTACTTAAGGGGGTGCATCTAATAGTCAATCAACTCGCAAAAAAAAAAATTGTTATTGAACTTGTTCGTACGAATATCGTACAAAATTAACGACCGTATGTCAACATCAGGCAGAGCGGTATTATGTGTTCAATAAGCTAAGGATATCTTGTTCACGCCTCGGATTATGCCTTATTAAGGCATATATATTGACCACATGCCTTCATAGTGTAAGGTTGTAAACAAAATACGACGTGGAGACACAATTTCGTATCTATACATACTAAACAGTCGCCTTGTCACCACCTGAACGTTTAGATCTTTTAAACTACGCAACGGATTTTAATGGGGTTTTCATCTATAGACAGTGATTCAAGAAGGTTTATATGTATTATGGTAACTTGAGCGGAGCGAGGGCGTGTCATTAGTTATGTATATACGCCAAACCTATCACATATATTATGATAGAGTATCACTACTTTCATTATAACTACGAAGGAATATCCATACTTTTCTACCATGGTACAAGCGATACAACGTTGTATTATTTGTACCATCATTGGCACAACTTCAATGGTACAACTGACCCTTTTCCAGATTTTTTTATCAGATTTAGTATCTATGAGAATATATTGAAAAAGATTATCTTTCTGAGCGATCAAGCCTATTTTATTTTATAGATTAAATATTATGATTAAATATTATGATACACATAGAAGAAGATCAATAAGACACTGCTCATGAAGGCGTACTATAAAAAAGATACTAGAGGCGACAGCCGCAGTCATTATAGTTTTTGGGAATATAAGCCGCCGTAAACGATTTGAGACTTCCTTCTCGTTTCCTATTTCGTACCGGTCTAGTGGGCAGGCTTTCATCATAATCCACAGGCAACTACATCTCACTGCTGGACATAGGCCTGTGCAAGCCGTGTACAGACGCGACCCGCCGCTTTTGTTATAAGTATCGTCCGCCTAACGTGTTGCAGGCCGACAAAATTCGTTATCCTGTCCTTGACCATTCAGTCATCATCTATAGACAGCTTTAGAGTCGTCAAATAATGTGATATAAAGGTAGTAACTCACCAGCACGGAACACTTCCCCGCATCCGTCACAACGCGACGCAAACTGCGCATCGTAGCAGTTGCCGCAGTAGATCTTATCCAACTTGGAACCGAACTGCTTGTCCACGAGAGACACGCGGCACTTCGCGCACAGGAAGCACGCCTCGTGCCAGTGCTTGTCTTTGTACGACAGATCCTGGGAAAAGAGGAAACTTCTTTACAATATGTAATATAAATATAAAACCCATTAGACAAGAGCCAACGACAAGAGACTTTTCTGTAAAAATCTAACAGAAGCCTGTTATGCAGTGACAAAGATAGAGAAGAGAAGACAATGCTTAGATCAGGAGTACCAAATAGTCAGAATTCGAAACCGCCAAACTATATAATAGTTGTATTGTTATTGTGAATACGAATTACGACATGTGGAGGAGATTGATAAAAGGAGATTGACGAAAGAGCATAATATGGCGAATATGGCGAGTGATGTTGACGTAGACGTAGTTTTCTTGACCAAGTTGACAAATTCAAATGCAATAAATAATAAATTCAATTGCTATATATACGAAATGATAATTATGTATTCATTACTAAGATGTTTGCAAACGAAATCATGTTTGAGAAAATGTTGGCCAGAAAAACTCGTTCTGATCAAGATCAGTTCAAACTGTTCTATAATATTTCGTCGTGAAATTGCTATAAAGGCACTAGTTTTATAATGGGTCATAAGTTTTTTAATTCATCAAGAAATGTAAACTCATAAATCTCAATGAAAACGAAGTCAAATAACAGTATCTTCAATCACAGTCTTAATTAAATTGGGGTCGCTCATAAGGCTTCTTTAATCGTATCGGGAATCCCGACAATACAGAAACTATTTAGCAGAAATGTCTTCAAAGTGGGCGTTATTATAGCCTCTTTGTAGTTCTTATTTGGCACCGTCATTAGTTTAGTTATTCTCGTGTAGTTTGTTCATCAATAATTGTAGTTTATTTTAGTCTACGCTGTTATTTGCCTCTTGAATTTTGCGTTTTGATTATTTTATCGTTTTGTTTAGAATGTTGCATATTTATCATGTTTTTAAAGCATTTGGCAAGTGCCATTAGGTACCTAGTATACTTAGTATCTATGATTAATTTTGGAACTTGGACTAACTGTTAATTATTGTTCCAAATAAGTCAGTGTTCATTCATATTTTTTTTTTTTGCTCTTTATTTGGCGTAAAATATATTTGTGTTCACATATACAAAGTCAAATTTCACAAATATAATTTTCTACTCAATTGTTTGTGGTTGGCTGTTGATCTGGCCTTTATTTGCGCGAAAACATAGGTATATTAGGTTAAAAAACCGTTTTTTTTATACTTTATGAAAATTGACAAAAATCTATTTAAAATTATTGTAATGTTTTTCGTATAACATTATATGAAAAAACCTTATGGTTTTCGCGCAAAAGAAGCCGATCAAGATTCAACCATAAACAATTTAGTGGAAATTATTCTCCAAGTCAAGTCTGTATTACAACTTTGTTCATTCATATTTTACGACATAGAAATTCCCAAAACAGCTTATAATATATTGTAAAAAATATCCAGTATAAAAAGGCGCCCTCGTCAATCGTACGACTAACCGTCCATCTCCAATCAAATTACTGCTATCAATAAAATTACATCGTAATTCTGTTTGATCATTGCCAGCATCATAAATCATCATCTGAAAACACGTCATCTTCTATTTCAGCCTGATTTATCATTACATTATTGGTGCAAACACTTGAATCCTATTACTGGTTCACTGACCAAATAATGGGCGTTTATTATAAGTAGCAGTTTATATGCAGGTCTTTAGGTCATATTCATAATTAATTGATTTGTAATCATTTGGAGATGTTTCAGGGTCTTCTGCTGCACATTGCGTTTTTATTCTAACTGAAATCGAACACAATCCGGTACAAGTTTTTGAAAATCTACGGTGCCGTATAAGCGTGCGTCTTCAGCGACAATAAAAAAAAGCAATGTGGAAAGACTCTCCGATCTTAGGTGGATAACAAAATCTTAAATGGTGTACATAAAAACACGTTAAAATTCTCCTCTATCCACACAATGATATCAGGATTCTTCAATAAATACAATATAATTTAAAATGCAATAAAGAGTTTTCATTTATTCATTCATTCATTCAATTTAATTCCAATCAGCCAACTTCTTTTCAGCTCCATCACCGATTATCCCTCTAGCATCCCACCCCGGGGTTGCCATGACTCACTACTTATATATATTCTGTTTATAGCATTAGTTATAATTTATATTTCCTTAAAACCATCAAAACATTCACAGAATCAATGGTAGGCACTAGGCACGTCAGAAATTAATTAACCTCAACCCTACACTTGACCTGACAACGTGAATGCCCCCATACACGCATCAGGTGACAACCCTACACACGTATAATACCAAACTTTCGCGTTTATAGGTAACTAGCTGTGCCCCGCGGTTTCACCCGCGCAGTTTTCGTTCCCGTGGGAATATCGGGATAAAGTGTACTTTTTATGTAATTCCAGGGTCTAAACTATCTATACATCGAATTTCAGCCCAATCGGTTCAGTATTTATATAGCGTGTAAGAGTAATAATCCATCTTCAAACTTTCGCATTTATGTTATAAGGATTAGTATGTCTTCATATTATGACTGCATATATTTTTACTTTTACAAGTGTTATTGTTCCATTAGGAAATATCTTAATGGCAGTCTAGAACTGTGCCTGATAGATGACAATAGGCTCGCCCCCTATTACATTGGACCAGGGCCGTAGCCAGAGCTCGGTATTGCAGGGCAATGCACTACCTTAAAATATACCATATACCCAATTCCCTACCTAAAAAAATATGTAGATAGATGCATACTGAGCCTCCGGTCAAAATAGCTATAGATAATAAATTCCAATACCAATTAATTATGTTTTAGCAAAAGTGCCATAATTGACATTATTCATTTTCAAAATTCTAAAACGTTTTGCCGCGTTCGTAGCCAGCTGCTCGCGCTTTCATTGTTAAAATTCTAAACATTTTCGCCGCGCTCGCAGACAGCTGCTCGCACCTTCATGGTCGAGATTCTGTTATTTTTTCTGAAATTTATATATGTAGTTTTTTCTTAGTATTTACCTTAAACTCTGGATAAATGTGTAAATACGATTCTATTAGTTTAGATCAGATCATGCACCATTTTTAATTCTGCCCTACCCTGTGACCAGCCGCTCTAAATTTTAAATATAAGTCTGTACTGCATGGGACTTAATAATATAGGTAGCGAAGTGTGGGTGTGATGGGTGGCTACTATGGGACTAAGACCGAAGAAGTAGATAGAGGTGTACACCTCTGATTATTATCTGTTCTGTGCCTGTGTTCTATGTTCTGTGATTCTTAGGGAAAAATCTTATATTAAGCTATATCAAATTTCAGCCCAATCCCTTCAGTAGTTTTGCCGTGAATCGGTAACTAACACGCACACCTCGCACTTTTCCCATTTCTAATTCCTATTAATCAAAAAGCGGTGTCTCAACGTCAATAAAATATGAACGTTTATTTTGGCGGATTACGAAATTCTCAAAGCTTCACATAACGCGTATATCTTAAAGAATCTTCTGACGGATCCATCGCCTCCTCAAGGTTAGTCATAGCTGTAACCGACCCAGAAATAGTTCGGACAACGTTATGTTTTGTTAAGACTCTCGGCTACCGGTACATTTCGAAACGATCAACATCGTTGCAGAACTGAATTACTCGTAAACAACTATAAAATCCTGTAAAGTATAATTTTAATGACGCCTATTTTGGTTCTTGTTAACCAGTGCCAATTTAAAGCTAAGCGAATAATGAGGTAAACAATTACGGAATTAATTCACATTTAGTTATGCAACTGGTGCAGGATCAAGAATTGGCGTACTTAATACAGCACAAGAGCCCTCACTCAATAAAATTTGTAATTATGTAATAATTTATTTAAAACAGTCTTTTTGACCCTTTTTATCGTTTTCTAGGCGTGGGCGACACAGTACACCTACGTCTACTTCTTCCTTTTTTTCCTTTCATATCTACTGTCACGAATATTTCAATATATGTTTTATAAGATTGTTGTACGAGACCATTAGAAATAGTAATTTGTAATTTATAAATTAAACTACCATTTGGTACGATACTCCCATGACTCACTGTTTGATTAATAGACAAATTGATCAACGCTCAGCCCTTATACTAACCATTGAAACTAGAAAGCTGAAATTTTAGCTTTTCATTTCTAGAAGTCTAATAAAAAAGATATTCCAACTGGTACGAAATCGCATGATTACTTAAGCCAATAATATCATATTACATAAGAATTATGGAATGATACAGAGTATAGAGCTTCCCTGACGTAGTCCCAGTCATCACTGAAGTAGCGTAAATAATGAAACAATAACATGTTTTAATGCGGTTGTTTTCAGTTAGTTGTTGGTCGGCGGTCGGCGGTCGGTAGATACACGTATGATGCGAGCTAAAGTCTTGGCACCGGCATGTGTGGTGCCGTGTGCAGAGGTGAATGCTATCCGGGCCAACTGGAGTGACATTACTAAATTTGATCTCAGAAACAAAGCTAGATGCCGCACATTCTATGCTATTCTCAACCCTATTACATCAGGGGCTGTTTGTAATTTTACATAAGTTCAATGATGTTTCAATGAGTGTAACATAAATGTCTATGGTATTTCAGTGATAATGTGTAAAAGAATTGCCAGTCAATCGAAATGTCTGCCAAATGAAAATGACTTAATGATTGACCTTATGGACCTAGCCTCCAAATTTTAAAAGTTATCCATCTTAATAACACCATAGGGAATCTGTGTTTATTTTAAGTTTAGGTGATCTGAATATCGACCAATAAATAGTTGAATTTATAGATAAAGTTACAAAATTAGGCCATAATTTGAACAGTCAAGTTCAAACGTTGGCCATGTTCATGCCAGTTACTACCGCTGTATATATTTATCTAGCATCGAATTAATCAAATGGTCCAAAACGTGAACATTGCCAATTGTTAGATAGTTAATTAATTAGTAACATTAATTATCATGTAGATAATTATTGTACTAGTTGATGTTTATATTGACTGTAGATACATATGATTTAGAATATAATGACCAACTTTGTGTCATCTTTTTGTCGATTTGGTCTATAGTCAACCGTGGTGTCAGAGCTTTCGTGTCACGCAAAGTCGTCTAACATGACCTTACAACTATCTGTTTTTTATTTTATTTATTTACTTATTATCTGTTATAACGATTGCCGGGACTAACGGCTTCAGGTACTTGTCTTTCGAAGCATACGGTAGCGTTTAGATGTCAGATGTTAAAAGCTAGCTCCGGATCCAAAGTCGGACACGAAATTTCCATTGGGCCACGGACGCTAAGTCAAAGTCTATCTATAAAATGAATGTAGATGAGGGCGCTTAAATCTATGGGCCAGGACATTAAGATATCCATTCATTTTGGCAACAAGTTTGAACAAAATGAAGAGACAGAGTCAAGATTTAAATTTATTTCAAGCTACTAAATGCTTTTGAATCAAGCGTTAATGGAGTCGCAGAAATAAATGTGATTATTAAGTGTTTGTTCCTTTGTGGCAGGTGAAGCTAATTAAACACATTATCTACAGTAAGTATATCTTTTGTGTAGGTCAGGTTGTCATTCGTACCTGTTTATTGTCAATGAAATCAAGGTCTTTTGTTAAATGTAAACAAACAAACGCTGGTACTTTTAATTGTAAGTAGACATTATATTAGTTCGGAATTATAGGTGTAAGGAGGAAGATGTTTTCATTTCATGGTGCAAATCTGTAGAAATAATTATTTTCATGAAAAAGATATGTTGTTGAATATTAAGCTAAGCACAGAGTTGAAAATTGTTGTTGTCGTACAGAGTTAGAGCGATATAATTTGTCAAAAATATAGATTATGGGCCCACTGGTTAACTATTTTAACCTATTTTAATCTAAAGTATCGGGTAAGACTAAATCAAAAGAAACAAAAAAGTCAATAATTTAATTAATTTGTCATTTCACAAACGATGTAACTAGGTACGTTGTTCGACCTATGTTGACACAATATAGACTCTTCTTCCTGTCCTAATAGACGAATAGTGCTGTGTAAAGCAAATAATGAATTTCTCGAGTCTTTCTAAGTTATTGATCGATCAATACTAAAGTTTAGTAGGTCGTTCCGTATGTGAGCTTTCATTCATAGATTTCATAAGATAGGTAAGTTGGTCATTGGCCTCGGTTATTAGCAGATTAGCAGATAGTAGTCAGAAGTAGTAAGTAAGTAGTAGATCATGTCAGAGAGCTACGGCGCTTGAAAACACCAGTCAGAGATTTCCAAAAGACCCGAGTCTTTGGAACTTTTACACTACGGTTTTATCCGACTGACTTTCATTGGTCCACAAATTGGACAAGAATATAGAAATGACGTGAAAATTGTTTACCATTAAACCTTTCATTTCAGTACAACAAATATATAGATAGGTATACATTTTTCTACAGATAATGATTACGATGAAATCAGAAATATGAATAAGGCACACGCAGAATACAAGTAGTAGCAAGTAGGACGTCCTACGGCTGGAATGATGATGACAATGATGGAAAGTGAACAGTATTCTTTGGCCAACCAAAGTTTAGAAGCCTAATATTTTAAAAGTTCAATTTGATTAAGATATCTCACCTT
Organism: Hemistola chrysoprasaria; assembly: GCA_947063395.1. NCBI lineage: Eukaryota > Metazoa > Arthropoda > Insecta > Lepidoptera > Geometridae > Hemistola > Hemistola chrysoprasaria. Next base: position 15,193,055 of record OX346714.1, read on the forward strand.
AGAATCGATGCCGATGGTCTTATTGCACTCTTCGCAGCCGTTAGCGAAGACGCTCTCGTAACACTTGATGCAGTAGGGGTGCTCATCCCTGAGCACGTAGCGCTGTCCAGTGAGGGACTCGTCGCACTGCCAGCAGCAGAAGTGGCCGCTGTGCCAGTCCTTGTTCATGGCTTTAGTGTATTCACCGCTGAAAATAAGCTGGGGACAAGAAAAGAGAATTGTTAGTTTAAGGTTTATTATTTGTAGACTTAAAAAGTTTAGGGTGCTTTTGTGAGCTATGAAATGTTTGAATTAAGATTTCAAAGATGCAACGGAATATACACACAAAATTACCGTGGCAGATGTATTGGTTTGCTATCCATACATTTTGGGTGACAAAGCTTTTTTTAAGGTTTACTGTTTTTTTTTTGACTGCCTCGGTGACGTCGTTGGCGCATGCTCGACTGCCAATCAAGAGGTCTCGGGTTCGATCCCCAGGTCAGGCAAAGTGTTAAATATTGAATTTTTCCATTAGGAATTATCTCAATAACTGCCTGGAGTCTGGAACTGTGCCCGGTAGATGGCAATAGGCTCGCCCCCTATTACATGGGACCAATAACATACTGGCTAAATGTGGGTGTATCTATACTATGGGACTATAAGTTCTGGGTGTACCCAGGACTTATAGTCTTACCTTACTTATAGTTATACCGTATGTGTAGGCAGAGGTACACCTCTGCCTACCCCTTCGGGAAACAGGCGTGATTGTATATGTTTTTTTTATTGCAGTTTCAGAATTGTCGAAAATATTTTCAAATACAATTATCCTTTAAGAGGTAATGCTTACTAATCTGGAAATAATCAATCATCAGATTCATCAGACCCTAAGAATTTGTCTGAATCATTCTTAGATAATTCATAAACGTTAGCAATTCTCGATTGAACAACAAACTGCAAGTATGTTTACCAAACAGAAAATCCAGCATCATTTTGCAATACGATGTCGTTTCCTTTCGCGATTCCTGAATGAAATTCAACATTGGAAAGCGTTACGTCAGATTTTATAATATGCAGGGAATGTTGTTTGCCAACTAAAATAATCTGGTGAAACAAAAATCTCAATTTTAGAACATTTACTCGTTTAATTATCATCTCATCTACTCCTATAAGCACTAAGCATATACTAGTAGATAGATAACCTACTCCAGAGGTAGTTTAGTTATGATGAAATTTTGATTAAGAAGTTTTGTTTTTAATGCTATAAATTTTATAAGTGCCTTAACGAAAGGGTAAAACCGAGAAGACACAGTTATCAGAGTACCTCACGCTATTATTGATATACAAAACTTGCACTTCCGATTTGACATCGGACGTTCGATCCGACTTCACCATCCATTTTCAAAATCGGATGTGACAAAAGGTTCGAATGCGTAAAAAATAAGCTTGTAACTTAATATGGTAAACCAATTTTAAGTTAAAGTTCAAGTAACGACGGACGTTAAGAACCCAACTTGCATTGAAACTTCTGTTAAGGTGATAGCTTCACTCCAAAATTAGCACAGGTCAAGTTCATCACATATTATCAAGTCAGAGACAAGTACCTTAAGTTAGGTCGGGTATGTGAGGGTGGCCGTACAGTGCCTTATAGTAAATAAACAATGCTTTTGATCCATCATGTCACTTTTAGACACTTCACACTGGTCACACGCACTAGGCATACACTGAGGGTCCATCGGCCACCGCACACATACCCATCATCGTTGGTCGTGTTGGTCTGGTCCACTTCAGTAACCGTGACCTCGCCATCCTTCGACTCCCTGCGCTTGGTGGTCTTCTTGACCTTCCTAGTCTTGCGCTCTGTAGTGGTGTACTGTACTGCGACGTCAACGTCAGCCATGGCTAGGGATCTCTTCACTAGGATACAATATCACCGGACGCGGTCGCGACCCGAATTCGAATGGCGAGTAACTGCCGAATCGCAGGAATTATTCCAGAATGCGCACGGACGGTGGGGGGAGTTTGGGATTTAATTTTGGAAGACGGAGAGGGCAGGTGCGCGGGCGGCGCTTCGTGGAGCTTTTCCCCCACGCTCCTACTACGTATTGAAAACGATCCGTGTCGAGAATCAAGTCCCGGCTTCAAGCGCTCGGAGTTAAGGAGTTAAAGCGCTTATCGCTTGGCCGAGATTCGATCGGTTATAATTGGCCGATCGGCGATTTGCGAGGGCACTCGGACAAACGCCTCCGACCTAGCTTCGACTTGAATCTATAACTTCACCTAGTTCGATGGTGTCTTAATTGAATGTCGATACAATTTCGGTGGAATTATTGTAGAGTCAAATAGCCCAAATGTCAGAATTTCAAGTCGCCAAGATTCCTACAATGCCTCCGACTCTCTGACATGAGCGAGGACTGTCCCCTACGTATCTTATAGTAGGATAACCGGGACCTTCAACTTAACGTACCATCTGTAACAATTACCATCCAAAGCTTATTCAACATCGATATAATATAAGAACACCTTACTTAAATGTTAAAAAATCTAGCTCCTGGCCGATTAACTCGCAATCAATTCACTATGCAGGACATGGATTAATTCTAGGAGTTTGCATGGATTAATTATTGCAGTTAGCAATTCAATACGAAGACAGCTACAATGGTAGAGCATAAATTAGCCCTAGTTTAATTCTAAATGTTTGGTTTGATTAGAACATCTGTCAGGCCGAGCCACGCCAAAATGATGTAGCTGTGTAACGACTACAGCTGTTGCAAGTTGTTATGTAACATTTAGGTAAATATCTTCTATATATAGTTCTATACATAGTTCTATACCTAGGAAGGTTTAGAAATTCTAATTCTAAAAGTTAATTAACCCGTTTAAAAAAGCAATAATTTGACCCTTGCAGAGGGCGTCCAGAGTGCTTTTAACTGTTTTGGTTTCGATGATCAGTTAGATTCGAGTCAGCCGGTGATTAAACCATTGTACAATATGTAATAAAAAGCTGTAATAGTAATAATTCAGCAGGTGCATCACCCATCATACTGAACGATATAGAAAGAATTGCAATATTCGGGAAAAAGGTTCGACTTAATATACAAAACCGATTAGCTGTTCATTTTTGAATAGGAACTTGAGATTTTTTTTACCATTCTGTAACACTTGTTACAAAAAAACAGGCCAGGCATAGATCATACTTGCTCATGTGGACTATTATTTAACCTGAATTAAGATTTAGCCCCCAGGAACTGCTTTTGAGGAAGGTGAAGTTACTACATCAGTTTCTTGTATGGGAAAAAATATTTTTTATATTTTTATCTTATTTCTCGCTGCCTCGGTGGCGTAGAGGGCGCATGCTCGACTGCCAATCAAGAGGTCCCGGGTTCGATCCCCAGGACAGGCAGTGTTATATATTGGATTTTTCTATTAGGAATTATCTCAATAACTGCCTGGAGTCTGGAACTGTGCCCGGTAGATGGCAATAGGCTCGCCCCCTATTACATGGGACCAATAACATACTGGCGAAATGTGGGTGTATCTACTATGGGACTGAGTCCTGGGTACACCTCTGCCTACCGCTTCGGGAAAAAGGCGTGAATGTATGTTATGTTATGTTATCTTATTTAGTCATCTGGCCAGTCCAAGGCTAAAGTGCAAACATAGGATAAATTACTAGTAGCAAAAACAATACATTTACTTTACCAAAGCCACGTGTTCAGATAGTCGAAGCTCTTCGAATTGTTTAGTTCAGTGATTGATTGTCACTAGTGACTATATTTAGAAGTGTCTTCCTACGCGAAATGTTCGCGCGACCTTTCCATGCGATTATCTCTTGTGCTCGACTACTTCAGATGTCAATGGATGATTCACAATAAAGGGCAGTTTGAAGTTTAGCATTTATTTCTATTTTGTTTATATTATATGCTTACGCCATCGACGTACTTACCTAAATACCCAAAAAGATCAGTAGACCGGTTCGGTTTTTTTTTGACATTATACCTACTTTATTCGCCTTTGATAGTACTGGCTCAGAAAAGCTTCTCTTTCCTGGCTTACGCTCATGTATTGACATCTTTACCGAGAGTTTTAACAAGAAGACAAGAATCATCAATGAAAAAACTCCTTGAAAAAACCTCTTCCTGAGCTAAAACACATACGCGAAACATATGCCCAATGCTCACTAATTGATTCTAACCATATGGTACATTGTGTACCTTGACCATGAAATCTTCAAAGCTTTTGAAACGCCCTGACGTAAGACTCCCGTTAAACTCATGAATGGGAGATATTGAGGAAACGCCTAACGACATTCATAAAACTAGACTTTAAATATCCGGTTACAGGTTACGCATAAACTAAAAGAAGCACGTGACTGAACTACTAAACATTGAATTAACTAAAAAACAAGCAGATGGTCTTTGATTTGTATACTTTACTGATGTGTCTAAGCTAGCTCGGACCTAGAGATAAAATTATATGATATGAAAGGAAAAAAAAAAATTATATGAAAAAAAAAAAAAATTATACCTCAGCTTTTATTTATCAGCAGTGAGATTGTCAAAATCAAGTCAAAGTCAGTCAGTTCGCCGTGGGGTTACCGGCTTGAGAATAGAAAAGAGCCGGCTAAGGGTTATCAGATCCAGAGGAGGCATCAGCGTCCTCTGCGTAAAACCATCAAACTGCGCTCGCCAATTCACAGTTATGTGGTGTAGTTATTTAATATTTTAAATAACTACACCACATAACTCTTCAGTTCATCATCCAGCCGTTGGAAGACCACTGCTAAACATAGGCCTCCCCCATAAGGGAGGTTGTTGCCAATACTCGCCACGCTTGGCAGGCGAATTGGCGAGCGCAGTTTGATGGTTTTACGTGGTGTTATGTGGTGTAGTTATTTAATATTTTAAATAACTACACCACATAACACATAATAAGGTTAAGATAGACAACAGCGTGAAGGCATCAGCGTCCTCTGCGTAAAACCATCAAACTGCGCTCGCCAATTCGCCTGCCAAGCGTGGCGAGTATTGGCAACAACCTCCCTTATGGGGGAGGCCTATGTTTAGCAGTGGTCTTCCAACGGCTGGATGATGAACTGAAGAGTTATGTGGTGTAGTTATTTAAAATATTAAATAACTACACCACATAACTGTGAATTGGCGAGCGCAGTTTGATGGTTTTACGCAGAGGACGCTGATGCCTCCTCTGGATCTGATAACCCTTAGCCGGCTCTTTTCTATTCTCAAGCCGGTAACCCCACGGCGAACTGACTGACTTTGACTTGATTTTGACAATCTCACTGCTGATAAATAAAAGCTGAGGTATAATTTTTTTTTTTTTTCATATAATTTTTTTTTTTCCTTTCATATCATATAATTTTATCTCTAGGTCCGAGCTAGCTTAGACACATCAGTAAAGTATACAAATCAAAGACCATCTGCTTGTTTTTTAGTTAATTCAATGTTTAGTAGTTCAGTCACGTGCTTCTTTTAGTTTATGCGTAACCTGTAACCGGATATTTAAAGTCTAGTTTTATGAATGTCGTTAGGCGTTTCCTCAATATCTCCCATTCATGAGTTTAACGGGAGTCTTACGTCAGGGCGTTTCAAAAGCTTTGAAGATTTCATGGTCAAGGTACACAATGTACCATATGGTTAGAATCAATTAGTGAGCATTGGGCATATGTTTCGCGTATGTGTTTTAGCTCAGGAAGAGGTTTTTTCAAGGAGTTTTTTCATTGATGATTCTTGTCTTCTTGTTAAAACTCTCGGTAAAGATGTCAATACATGAGCGTAAGCCAGGAAAGAGAAGCTTTTCTGAGCCAGTACTATCAAAGGCGAATAAAGTAGGTATAATGTCAAAAAAAAACCGAACCGGTCTACTGATCTTTTTGGGTATTTAGGTAAGTACGTCGATGGCGTAAGCATATAATATAAACAAAATAGAAATAAATGCTAAACTTCAAACTGCCCTTTATTGTGAATCATCCATTGACATCTGAAGTAGTCGAGCACAAGAGATAATCGCATGGAAAGGTCGCGCGAACATTTCGCGTAGGAAGACACTTCTAAATATAGTCACTAGTGACAATCAATCACTGAACTAAACAATTCGAAGAGCTTCGACTATCTGAACACGTGGCTTTGGTAAAGTAAATGTATTGTTTTTGCTACTAGTAATTTATCCTATGTTTGCACTTTAGCCTTGGACTGGCCAGATGACTAAATAAGATAACATAACATAACATACATTCACGCCTTTTTCCCGAAGCGGTAGGCAGAGGTGTACCCAGGACTCAGTCCCATAGTAGATACACCCACATTTCGCCAGTATGTTATTGGTCCCATGTAATAGGGGGCGAGCCTATTGCCATCTACCGGGCACAGTTCCAGACTCCAGGCAGTTATTGAGATAATTCCTAATAGAAAAATCCAATATATAACACTGCCTGTCCTGGGGATCGAACCCGGGACCTCTTGATTGGCAGTCGAGCATGCGCCCTCTACGCCACCGAGGCAGCGAGAAATAAGATAAAAATATAAAAAATATTTTTTCCCATACAAGAAACTGATGTAGTAACTTCACCTTCCTCAAAAGCAGTTCCTGGGGGCTAAATCTTAATTCAGGTTAAATAATAGTCCACATGAGCAAGTATGATCTATGCCTGGCCTGTTTTTTTGTAACAAGTGTTACAGAATGGTAAAAAAAATCTCAAGTTCCTATTCAAAAATGAACAGCTAATCGGTTTTGTATATTAAGTCGAACCTTTTTCTGAAATTTTTTTTTGAAATTATATGATATGAAAGGAAAAAAAAAAATTATATGAAAAAAAAAAAAATTATACCTCAGCTTTTATTTATCAGCAGTGAGATTGTCAAAATCAAGTCAAAGTCAGTCAGTTCGCCGTGGGGTTACCGGCTTGAGAATAGAAAAGAGCCGGCTAAGGGTTATCAGATCCAGAGGAGGCATCAGCGTCCTCTGCGTAAAACCATCAAACTGCGCTCGCCAATTCACAGTTATGTGGTGTAGTTATTTAATATTTTAAATAACTACACCACATAACTCTTCAGTTCATCATCCAGCCGTTGGAAGACCACTGCTAAACATAGGCCTCCCCCATAAGGGAGGTTGTTGCCAATACTCGCCACGCTTGGCAGGCGAATTGGCGAGCGCAGTTTGATGGTTTTACGTGGTGTTATGTGGTGTAGTTATTTAATATTTTAAATAACTACACTACATAACACATAATAAGGTTAAGATAGACAACAGCGTGAAGGCATCAGCGTCCTCTGCGTAAAACCATCAAACTGCGCTCGCCAATTCGCCTGCCAAGCTTGGCGAGTATTGGCAACAACCTCCCTTATGGGGGAGGCCTATGTTTAGCAGTGGTCTTCCAACGGCTGGATGATGAACTGAAGAGTTATGTGGTGTAGTTATTTAATATTTTAAATAACTACACCACATAACACATAATAAGGTTAAGATAGACAACTTAATAAAGTTGTCTATCTTAACCTTTGACCAAATCATTCGACGCATAACCGTTAAATTCGTCGTTCTCTTCGCTCTTTCCGACCAGCTTAGTAGATGCCGTCAAATAGTCTTAATAATAATCGTACTCCCTAATGTTAAATTATTATGATATCTTCGCAGAGTCAGCTGATACATCTGGCGCACCTCTGTCATTCATGATAACCTATCATCATCACGACCTACTGTGATAGAGCACTGAGATTAAGCACCTCAGCGGCAGTCTTTTATCATTTGCTATTTATTATCAAACAATTCGGAGCTGTTGTCTTCCAATAAGTCAAGCATTGTCTTATTGGAAGACAACAGGTATCTGTTTATTTTATACTCGTCTGAAAATTAATAGTATTCGATTTTATTGTCTGCGGCTTGAATAGGGAGACTATTTTTGAATAATAAATTAAAAAATTAAATGATACAACTTCCAGACACGGTCTTCTGGTTCCAAACTAGGCAGAGCCTGTACTATGACTATGATAACCAGAACACTGATATACTTACGTATTACCTAGACTACGTATTAAACGTGTTGGTCTGGATTTCATTATGCCCATATTTTATTAAAAATATAGAGCAAATAAAAGTAATATTCCTCCCAACCTACTATTTAATTTAATTTCTCTTCTATAGGTATTTCAGCTGAGATTCGCACGAAAATCTGTTTGCATAGATTAATTTTCTCTAGTCTGAATTTTGAATAACAACTCAGAATGAAGGAATAAAAACAAACTTTTAAATACGATAGGTGACTCATAAACACAATTAATCTGGAATTTGTTGACGTTCAAAGTGACTGACTAAACCATATTGCACCAACGCGTTCTACGATTATGATCAACAAAAATAGCCTCTTTAAAATCCAAGATTTTTCTTAGAATATTGTAGAGAAATAGAATTTCACCGGCGAGTATTGACTTTGGCTTGGCATCGTTTTCAGCCTAATATTAGCTTCAGTATGTAATTCGGTGGAAATAGATTAGAAAGGGGAACCAGTATCGTTTTGAAGCACATATGTTTTGGTCGAAACGAAAGATGCCGTTGTGGGATCGTTTTCGGAAAGCTATACCGTGATCTCGATGTGATATGTGACTTTAAACATACTGGATTTATACCAAGCTGCTACTTTTCTGCCAATTTTTCAAAGCAAAAATGTAAATAAAGTGGGTGTTTGATTTTAAAGTAAACAAGTGCAACGTCATTACTTACATTTTTCATTAATAAAAAGCTAAAAATGTATTGTTAGTCAATATTATCTAGAAAAGCTATGAAGATTTTGTGATCGTATACCATTTAAAAGCTTTTTTTTAATATCGCGTACGTAAAACAGGTTGTTTTAAGCTATTTATTTATAATTCAGCACAACGCTAAAACTATCTTATTGACTAGATTAGAGATATTTAATAGAAATTGGGTGGCATGAAAAGATTTTGTTATTGTCGACCGATAAATTGTTGACAAATTAAATCCGTCACATACTAATTTTGTTGTGATTATCAACACGTTCATTAGTCCCGCAAATGTTTTGGGCACCTTTTTTAACCATATACGGCTATAGAGAACAGTTTATTAAGCTTTGGTGAATTAGCATTATCTCTTAATTCACGTTTATTTGCGAACATGGGTACAAAAAATAGGTCTTATACTTCAAAATACATGTGCTCCACATTCCACCTAAATAAGCATGCAAAATTACATTGTAATAATAAATTGTCATAATATTATGTTCATTTAAAATTTTCATTTATAACTTTAGACCTTCAGTCAACTACTCAATGGTGCCTGAGTGCATAAACTGTGGGGTTACATCACAAGCCTTGTCATCGAGAAATCAAATATACACTTAAAACTAACAAAGCAAATAAAAATCATAATTACGAGTTTCGGCGAAGTTTCCTCAAGGAATAATAGGAAACCTGCTGCTATAAATTTTGAAAACATCAGAAGTGCGTGCGATCGTAAAATTTAATTATATTCGGGTATTGACGAAGTATTTGTGGATAAGTAGTGAAACACACAGTCGAGGGTTTGGACTTCGCGACTGCGGAAATAATCATAAGGTACTTTTGACATGACTGTTATCTACGATACGGTAGCCGGGATCAACGTGCTTTCCGAAACGGCTTCTTCGTTGTTTTCATACCACATGTTCGACCCATTGGGCCGAAACCGCAGATAAAATAACCTTTTAAGATTCTAAATCAGGGGCACACTCCGGACACGCGACTTAATTCCCATACAAAAGCCGCGTTAAAATTACCTACACTGAAACTGCACACATGGAGTTTTGTACACGCGCAAGTGTGCGTGAGGTGCGTTCCGAGCTCCGTCCGCTCTCATCGGAGCTCAATCTCGCTCGCGGGGTGAGGTAGGCACGATTGGTGGGCAATAACAGTGTCCATTCTATACGAAGTATTATTATTTGTTCTGTGCCAGAGGCTCGAAGCCACACATTCCCACTGGGCAATGGATATCATTATGATAATGACCTCGTTAAGCTTTCATACATTCACGCCTTTTTCCCGAAGGGGTAGGCAGAGGTGTACCCAGGACTCAGTCTCATAGTAGATACACCCACATTTCGCCAGTATGTTATTGGTCCCATGTAATAGGGGGCGAGCCTATTGCCATCTACCGGGCACAGTTCCAGACTCCAGGCAGGAGTCTGGAACTGTGCCCGGTTAAGCTTTCAATACATATTAATTAGGGCCACCGGTAAGACCGGCATCTTTCGACTATCCTCTACACAAACTCTCCATAATAAATAACAATAATAAATAAAAAACTTGCATCGAAAAGTCACTATCTACATGGAAATGTAGATAGTGACTTTTTAAAGTTATTTCTGCAAGTTTTTTAAAGCCTATACATTTTTTTAGTAGAGAAATCATCAGTATATTAATACTACCTCGGTGCCGTAGAGGGCGCATGCTCGACTGCCAATCAAGAGGTCCCGGGTTCGATCCCCAGGTCAGGCAGTGTTAAATATTGGATTTTTCCATTAGGAATTATCTCAATAACTGCCTGGAGTCTGCAACTGTGCCCGGTAGATGGCAATAGGCTCGCCCCCTATTACATGGGACCAATAACATACTGGCGAAATGTGGGTGTATCTACTATGAGACTGAGTCCTGGGTACACCTCTGCCTACCCCTTCGGGAAAAAGGCGCGAATGTATGTTATGTTATATTAATTCTTCTAACTACTGTTATGTGCGTAAACGTAAACTAGTGTGTTTTTCAATGAAATGAATGCCAGCAGTGGTTTGAGTCTCAACCGCAGTAACTTAATACGGTATTGTTAGTGCTCCGTGCTTGTTTTCTCTAGTTGATGCTTTGACTTTACCAACAGCCACTTGTGGTTGGCAGACACGGTTGCCAAGTCTTAATAGCAGTTAATGAAGAGAAACAAACTCAGAACTCAAAGGTTAGCTTCATCCATTCTCATATATTCTCTAAATGAATTATAACATAACACCACGCCTTTTTTCCAAAGGGGAAGGCGGGTACCCAGAACCCAGTCTCATAGTAGGTACACCCACAAGTCAAGTTTTTAGGTTTCATGTAGGGGCAAGCCTTTGGCCATCTACCGGGCACAGTTCCAGACTTTAGGCTGTCATTGAGCAAATTCCTAATCAAAAATCCAATAACACTTTTTGCCTGACATGGGGATCGAATCCGGGACCTCATGAGCGGCAGTAGCGCTTGCGACCACAGTGGCGTAGTGGTAGAGGCGATCTTTACTACATGAACTATTACGTCCTTCCAGTACTGTATTTTAATTTATATTCATACTAGCCTATTTGACCTATTTGAATAAATATTTTTGAGTTTGAGTTTGAAGGTGTTATTCCAGGGTGAAAACAAGTAATATCGCGAAATTCGTGTATATATTAATGAAAGGAAAACAATTGACTATTTGTCAATTTTGGCACAACCTAAAACAAAAAGAAATATTTTCTTCTATTTATAAAATACAAAAAGTAAAATACATGACAAAGAAGGCTGTCGCCAACACAGGGTCTAAGCTATTAACATACCGAATTTCAGCCCAATCAGTTCAGTCGTTTTGGCGTGAAAGAATAACAAACATCCATCCATCCATCCACACAAACTTTCTCATTTATAATATAAGTAGGATAAGATCTCTACATTTTCTAATGACTCTGATCTAGGAATAAGGTAATCGGTAGTATTGTTAGCACCCCCCCAATCATTGGCACTTTCAACTTTTAATCGTGATATTATAACACAACACGACTGTAGCCATTTCGTATATTTTTTCCTAAATAGTATTTTAATTAGCGTCTGGCAAAACCAAATTGTAAGTAACATTGACAGCTAAATTGGCGGGATTTATTTTTTTCATAAATTTGCGCGCCTTTGCCGCTGATAATTTGAAAAAAAATTGGAGTAGTAGAAAAAAAAACTGCGTTAAAATAGGTACTTTGGAAAATAGCAATTTAGGCTAATTATGTATCACCAAAACTTAGATATAAAGTTAACGCAATTTGCTTTGTCCCATAGCCTTCATTAAGGGTTCTACTATTATTTCACCCTATTATTTTCCGCTTGAAACCTCAAAGAATAAAGGCGTAGGGTACGAAGAACCAAGCAAGCCCTTTGACTGCAAGTTATAAGAGAGATTTCGAATATACTGTAACTTGAATGAAGTTTCTCGAATAGAGACTCGTTAGACTGATAACAGGGAAGATATTTACGTTTCTATAGAATTGGTCTGTTTTTATTTTGCTTGGACTGTTAAGGAGGAACGACAGATAAACAGATAAAAATGAACATACAGGAATTAGACGTTGCATCAAATTGTGATTTTTATTGACACCTCTATTTCTTGATACATACATACATACATAAAATCAATGAAATAAATACTTTTGTCGCCAAGCCAAGCTCTGTCGCCCGATATTCTTATTCAGAAACTCTATTTCAAGAAAAATGCATGAAATTGATCAATTACCTGGTTAATCATTGAATCAAACATTTTATTATCTTTTTACCTAGTTATTTCTTGATATTATTATGAAAGAAGAAGCAATTTCTGTGATATACGCAGTCAGGCGGCAGTATTTCGCCAAAAGGTCGCAAATGAGCCGCGGCATCATAGGCGACGCATCCAGGTCGAGGTTTGCTATTTACAGATACATTGTGCAACTGTTTTGATCTACTTTACTAGCAAGTTCATAGGGACGGCTGTTTTTTGGGAGATTTATAGAGGCTGACGTAAAAACTTGGATATTTCGGTGTATAATCGATGCTTTTGTTTTTTGTTTCTGTTTGTTGATTAATCATCAAATGTTCTTATAGAGTTAAATAGAATAGTAACAAATGATTGTCTAGCCGGTTGATTCGGTAGAAAACCTGATTTAAGCCGACGGTCCTGGGTTCTATATTTGGGCAAGTCAAATCTTTTTTACTCATTTACTATTTTGTATATTTGTGAGTACGTAATATAAAATATTCCTTAAAATTAAAGGTGTTTGGAGTTTGGACACAAAAACACAGGTTGAAAATTACCCTGGTACCTATATATTTAAAAAAATATATTAAAAATATCTGCAGGACTAGTTCAAAATCAGATAAAGTTAATAACATAAAAGAATTATTTATTAAAACTGTGTGTCTTACTAAAATAATACCCTTTTATGCTTTATAATAAGCTTTATAATTATATATAAGCATGCTTTTTCGTTATCTCATTTACCACAATAATACAATAAGGTATTATTCCTCTACAACGTAAGATGAGTTGATTTTTAGTTCCGCACCGCAAAAAGAAAAAAAGGAACCCTTATAGTCACTTCGTTGTCTGTCTGTCTGTCTGTCTATCTGTCAAGACCTTTTTCTCGGGAACGCGCGAAGGTTAAAAAAGGAAGTTTAAAATTATAACAGCAACTCAAGTCTCAAGTCTCTTGCTGCTGTAATAAAATCAATCTTTAAGTTTTATTCTAACACAATCAAAAGATACGGCCATTTTAACGCACATTTTAAACGCACTTTGCGAAGAAATCCCGTAACCGTAAAATTTTACAAAAATATTGTGATTACTTACGTGTTTTGTTCGGGTATCTAGGTATGGAACCCTACACCTTTTTTTTTTTTTTTTTTTTTATACCCAGGAAAAATGCTTTACGCATCGTCACCGGGGGGCAGCGGGGGGCGGCAGGGCGGTATGTGGGACTCCCCCGCCAAGATGTAACGGCGGGGTTTACCCACTAAAAAACCTGAGGGTTATCCAGCGGGACGCCATGTGTCCGGACCACGGGTACGCCGAAGCACTCGTCCGCAGCCCGGACGGTGGAACCCTACACCTGCACTAAGCATTATACTTACTATATATTATCTTTCTTAGTAATTAGTTAGAGCTGTGTATCGTCTGCCTCCGAATATTATCATACCTTATAACCTAGCGTCTATTTACGTTTCTCTGTTTTCTCTAATTGCTGTCCGATCTTGATTCTTTCCAAAGTAACTAATCCAAATTGACAGCTGTTTCCGACTACTCTACACCAGTTTGGCAAACGATATATATTATTGAAGCTCAGAAGTAACATCACACATATTTTCTGTCACTATCTCATGAGAGTACATGAAATAGTTCCTTTCTACGAAAAATCAGGACCCTATAAGCCAAACCAATTAAAAGCCTTCTATTTCCTGTCATAGAGGATAGGTTGAATCAACCTGGGGAATCGGTAAAGAAAACAAACTCAAACGGGGAATCATTTTAATCTCAAATTCAGTCATGCTCACGTGTGCGTCGTGTGCGTTCGTGCAAGCTAGTCGGAGTTACCCCAGAAGTCTACGTCATCCTCTTCCTCGATTACCTCTTTATCTTCCGTCTTTTCGTCGAACGAGTCGAGTTTGGGGGCGTCCGTCAGCTTGACGACGCCCTCGGACTCATCGACCTCATGCCGCCGCTCCCGCGACCGACTTCTGGAAGAAGAACGCGCCGATAGATTAGGGGCACTTCCGAAGCCGACGTCCTCGCCTAATCCGTTTGCCTTGCCGAACTCGGCTTCCTCGAGCGACGTGAATATCTTAAGCTCTTCGTCGCGCGACGCTCGAGAATCTCTCGAAGAGTTCGACGATGAAGAGTGACGCTTTTTGAAACTCCTGCGCCGGCCGCTCGGGTCGCTTCGTTGTAACGGACGAAACTTGATCCCGTCTAGAGATCTACAATCACAACATATGAGTTGGTATCGTACAGTGAATCCGATGGGCTGATGATGATGTACGAGTAGCTACGTCACTACCATGCGGCAAGCGTGAGTGTGTGAGATGCGCTCGACGGAATCAAATGCTAATAATAACCTTAGATAGTCGTCAGTGAATACGCCAGGTTGGTCGTCGTCGTACGATTGGAAATGTATTTGGGGTGGTTCGGTGGGTTCGATCGGGGTGTACTGCCAGGTCAGCTTCTCCTTCCTCTTTCGACTCTCCTCGGGTTCCACTTCCTCAGTAGAATTTTCTGTAGTTCTTGTATCTGCGTCGGGTGATTTGTTTCGGTTAGCGACGGTGTAAGATTCCGAATTATTCGTTACATGGGTTCGTATTGGTGAGTACCTTTCTACTGATTTCGGTCTGTAGTCTCCGTTGGGTTGTTTAGGTTCGGGCGTGTCTTCGATGGAGTCGCCGAAGCTAGATATTTTCGTAGAGAACAGTAAAGCTGTGGAGTCGATTTGCCCCTGGTAAAACTTCACCTCAGCTGACTTCAGCTTGCCATTTTTGTCTTCAGTCAAACAGAGATAGCCTTCTCCATGTTCTGTCCAATCGTTATCTGTTTTTCTAGCTTTCCGGAGCTCTCTGGTGTAATAGTCTATGAGGTCGTCGAAGCCTGGCTGGTCGGCAGGTATGATGCCGCTGATAATGTGTTTCAAACACTCGACGGCTTCGCACACTCCAGCGTAAGATATGACCACAGATAACACGATTCCCATTTCACCGCTCGCGAAGAAACACTCGGTATAAGGAATGATAAGGGCGAGGTTCTATAAGGGAGCAGGGCGGCGGATGCGGCGTTCAGCGCCGGGTGAAGATTTGACTGAAATTAAAGTCTAATACTTGCCAAACTTTTGTATCCGAATTTAGAATATCGTTTGGCTGTAGCCCGGCTCTATTAGCTTTATGTCTCTTTGAATGTTACCGACGAAGGTCGATTCAGATAGAAATTAGCCAAATAAACGTGAACAAACCGAACAAAGCAAACGTTTACCTATTTCCATAGAAAAAATTGAAAATGGACGAACATGGATGTGCGTGGATTCGACGGAAGTGAAACATTGCCTGGTTGTAAGTTGACTGTATGAACGGGTATGTATTGGTTTCAATCGCAAGACATCGGCAATTTGGATATCAATAAGATAGTTTTATTCAAGGTATACCTTCAAACTTAAATAGGTTTTGTATTTGTTGTACAGTTCTATATATATATATATATATACCTACGTAATTGATCTAACGTAATTGTGTATACCTACTTACAATTATACACAATAAAATTACGCCGATTCATGCAATCCCATTTTGTACCCATTTTTCATTGGCCAATATGCCCTAAAACCACAATAATACAATTTACAGCATTATTGTGTTTTAGCGATTGTTGTAGTAACAGAAAATCATACTAAATATAGAACTGTAAACAATAAGTTCTCGGATGGAAACCACAGACCGGCAAGAGCAGCGTAGGGAACACGATGGATGCAAGCCGCTTACAACCGGACTGCATGGAAATCTTGGGTGAGGCCTATATTTAGCGGTGGACGTCTTATCGCTGAGATGATGGTGATAATAAAACAAGTAAGACAATATTTAGAGCTTTTTGATACTAAAAGAAGATAATTCTTAGTCATAGAAATTCATAGAACTAATTCAAATTAGTAGTTAAATAGAGAAGCGTATTACAACATATCGACTAAAATATTATTATGAATATACCTATGTAATAAGTATTTATGTATTTTATAGTATTATATAAGTATTAATTATAATAATTATTAATACCATTGTATTATATGCTCTATAAATATCTATTCTATGTATGTTCTGTTAAAATATTTTTTGTATGTGTTGTTGTATAGAAGTAAAATACCAAATCCCAAATTATCTAGATATTCCCTATTGCACACCACCGTCGTTTATTGTTTTTACTCTCCGTTTACATCCCCAGGTTGTCTGTAAGAAATTGCTTAACGCGATAAGACCGCCGGTTGTTTACCATATTACCTGTGAATTGTTTTGTATCATTGTTTTTTATTTTATTCTGGTATGCAATAAAGTATTATTCTATTCTAAAATATAGGTAGTTGAGCTAATGATTATTTCCCGCCAGAAATCGAGATATTTTCCACAGTAAATAACGATGTAATGTACGTAGGCATTACTCCGACTGTTTTCTAGACTTATTGGCGAAATAACGTAATGCGTGGGATGTGAACTTGACATTGAATGTCGCTAATATCTCTATCCAAAATAATGTTACATTTTGTTGTTTTTGTGAAAATTAAATGAATTTAGGTACGTATCTTGGAAAATAATTTTAGGTTTTTTGCACATGCTGCATAATTATTATTTACTAGACTTATTTAAGTAAATACCCTCTGAACCAGCAAATTCACATCCAAACCTCCATGAATTCCTGGCTACTTTTGAGCTGATAAACACAGCACGCCTTTTTCCCGAAGGGTATAGCAAAGAATAATAACTATTAATACGTCCATTGTAGATACAGCCACAAAGTCAAAGTCAAAAAGATTTCACAATCACAATCCCACACTTTTATACGTCAATGAAGATGAACAGTAATGAGTCTACCGTGCGTTCGGAAAGATACCTTTATAAGAAGAACGCACAAGAATCTTGTAGGGCTTCTTTTTTTCAACTGATTGTTTTACAATATTTGGTTTGGTTACATTCGTTTGTACATTCGTTGTCGGACGGTGCCGCATGGTGGCTGTGCGGAAGTTTCCAGGCATCTTTGTCCCCTATTTACTGATTTACTTTATTATAAGCCTTCTTTAGTAAAGTAGATTTTATATAGGTTTTGAATTTACCCTCTGAGGGCCCCGTTATCTCTTTTGGGATTTTATAGAAACGTACACTATTTCCTAAGAATGATCTTTATTTGTTTTAGATAATCTAAGGCTAGGTTGTCTTTATTCCTAGTATTAAAATTATGAAGGTCACTATTTAATTTGAATTTATGTAAATTTTTACGCACATACATGATGTTCTCATAGATGTATAAGGATGGTAGGGTCAGTATGTTTATTTTCTTTGAACAAATATCTAAGGGATTCGCGTAGACGCATCTCATAAATGGCACGAATCGCACGTTTTTGTAGTATAAAGATAGTTTCTATATCTGCAGCTGACCCCCACAACAAAATCCTATATGACATTAAGCTCTGGAAATATGTAAAGTAGACTAATCTCACCGTGCCTATATCTGCCTTAGTTGCCTAATTTTGTAAACCGCGTAAGCTGCAGAGCTTATTTTCCCTGACAGTATAGTGATATGAGTGCTCCATTGTAGTTTAGAGTCTATATTTATGCCAGCCATGACCAGTCAGCCGCCTTTTTGAGAACGTTACTACTTTACTCGGGAAAAAGAAGCGAAGCTCTAGGGACTCCAGCCACAGAAAAAAATAATAGTACTTACGTACTAGCTAGAGTCAAATGGTCCTAGAACTATTAGGCATGATGACACTATAACAGAATAATAAAATAAATGGTTTTAGTGAAAAATATATATCGAAAGGATTCTAAAAAACGACCCAGTATTATTGAAAACATTGAGATTAATATTATTTTTATTAAAATAAAAGTACAAAAAATTGCAATCGGCCATCTTAACTGAAACGGCAATCAGAGCGAATGACGTCACGCCTAAGTAAACTGTTACTATGAGAGTATAAACACTTGAAGTATATATTCACCATATCGCATTAACTTTTGTTGTGTTGTGATCAGTCACTTGATTTGTTATATATTCGTGGTAATCCAGGAATCAACGAAGATGGAACAAGGTTTTATTGAGGCAAAAATAAAATATTTACTTAGGCGTGACGTCAGGACCCGACGCCATGACACATACGAGCGTTTTCGCGCTCATTTCAAATTAGTAAGTTAAAAATGCATAAATTTGCGGTAAAACGTAATGGTTTTTTAAAAATAATGTTTTTTTCGGTAATATTAGACGTGTACCTACATTAAGAAACGGGATTTCAAAATCTGTCACAATGCCTATTGTCAAAGATATCGTATATTTACTATAATTAAGAGCAGAAACACGTTTTTTGGTTATATAATTTAATAAGTCGATGACCTTATTCTTTCACGTTTAGAGAAATACACAAGTGTTAAGGTTTACAATAACTTGGTTGCGTAAGTATTTATATGTAATAAGTAAATTATAATTTCTTAAATAAATTACCAAATGAAATTAAGAACTTGCCGTTAATCAAATTTAAAAATGCACTTCATAAATGGTTGCTGCACTTCTACTTCTGTTCTTTTCGTAATTTTTTTTTAATGTAAAACTTTTTTTAATTAATAAGTTGACTTATAATTTGCGACATTTATATTGTTATAAAAATATGTTTTATAACATATTTTTAACGCATTAGTTATCTAATGCGCGACCATTTGCAAATGGGACATTTTGCGATCTCCTTATGGAATCCCTTACTTCAAGGACAAGCGTTTCGATAAATGAAAGAGTTGGAGATTGAGCACAATATAATATTATTATGAATACCGAAATGGATTAATCTTGATGATATTATATTTATTGAAAAAAGAAAGTAAGAACCGCCAGCGCACACATTAAAAAGAGATGACCTCATTTGACAAGTACTATATTTAGCATAAGATATGACAGATGACAGCCTCGATTGACAAGTATACTATAGTGTGTCAGTATGTGTATCAAATCAGTAATTAAATGACATAGACATGTTAGTCTTCTAATTAGCACTAGGCGCCACACGATAATTTTATTTTTCAACAGAAAGGACCGTTGCACACGTAACCAAGACACAATAATCAAACGCACAGACGGTTATGTGGAGTTTGTCAAAATGCCAGATAGCATTTTATTAGTCTCCTTACTTCTTGTTAAAATATTTACTGATTTTGTTATAGGTTCATTCTTGAATGTAGAATAATCATGTAACTAACGAATTTATTGACTGCGAAGACTAAATAAATTGATAAAAACGCTGTTTTTATCGTTTGATATGACGGGAATGATAATTTCCATATTATATAATACGTAGTAAAGTAGATATACTGAGTGTCTGATCAAAAATAAATGTAGCTTAATTAAGTACCTACATTATCCCCGAACTTTGAAAAAAAAAAACAGTTTTCGCACATTTCTGATGTAATTAGCGACTTTTGTTGAAACTTTATATAATTATTTATTGTTTTATAAGTTACTGACGTACCTACCGACCTATTTTAATTAATATTACAGTTATGTAATAAAAGTTTCTTTTATCACAGATAAATATCGAGATTCCTTATTCTTTCCTAATCAATTAATTTGGCTTATTCCTATACATCCAAAAATTGGTTTCCATCACATAAGTCGTTACCTAAATTCGTTCAACGTCGTTACAAATCGTATGTAAACAAGAATTCGCTAGAATAATGTGCCACCTGAAATATATCGGAAACATGACGTCATAAGTACGTGACTTGTGACGCGAAACGTGGCGGGAAACGTGACGTAGTGTGAGAGGTGAGAGGAGCTTTACACTATTAGTTGCCATTCAATTGAATACCAGACACACTGAGTTAAATAAATATCAATTGTAAATAAATGAATATTAATGAAGTCTATATTTGAAAGCTCGTAAGATTATTTTGTAGTTAAACCGGTACTTAGATATTCATCAGTAATTATCATCATCAACACACCCATATGAAGTCCACTGCTTGACGCTTGACCTATGTTGCTGTTGTAGTGGTAGGCCTCTTTTGCAGGGAGCCGCCTGGGGAAGTACCACACCTTTGCCAGTTATTCATCCGCCAAGCAGTATTGTGCAAACATTACTGTGTTCCGGTCTGAAGGGCAATGTTACCAGCAAAATTACTGGGCATGACGAGTTCCAACAACTATATCTCAGGGTGACAGGCGCAGTGCAGTGCCACGCAGAATTTTGAAATTTAAAACACTGGGTGGCACTGTCTCTGATATGGGCAGTCATGATGCTTACCATCAGGCACCTGATTTGCTCGTCTTGTCATTATCATAAAAAAAAAAATGTCCAACACTAAACTTATGTAAGGTTGAGCTGATACTGAAGACCATAGAATTTTATCTAGTCCGGTTGTAAGCGACTTGCATCCAGCATGATCGTCTGTCCACTTAGATAATTATTAGCAATGCCCAAGTATTTATTTAATACTAGCGACCCGCCCCGGCTTCGCACGGTAGCAGAAGTAGGTATAGTGAACGTTTAACAGGAGTAAATTCGTGATACATTGTATTTTAATAGATATAACCCTAATGGTTTACGTAGCGCACGCAAATTAATGACTATTTCTGTTACAATGACTAAACCTTAACACATGTATAAATTTATCGTCGGCTATTTTAAAGATATTGATAAGTACTACAAATCCCTAGTACATTACTTTAATCTACCACCAATAGTTTTCACACCGCATGAAAAATAATCACTGCTTCGATTATTGTGACTAAACCTGAAAAGATGGATATAATCTATGTATACTGTTTTGTAGGTATTGATAAGTACTACAAACCCCTAGTACATTACTTTACTCTACCACCAATAGTTTTCACACCGCATGAAAAATAATCACTGCTTCGATTATTGTGACTAAACCTGAAAAGATGGATATAATCTATGTATACTGTTTTGTAGGTATTGATAAGTACTACAAACCCCTAGTACATTACTTTACTCTACCACCAATAGTTTTCACACCGCATGAAAAATAATCACTGCTTCGATTATTTTGACTAAACCAAAAAAGATGGATATAATCTATGTATACTGTTTTGTAGGTATTGATAATTATTACAAACCCCTAGTACATTACTTTACTCTACCACCAATAGTTTTCACACTGCATGAAAAATAATCACTGCTTCCATTATTGTGACTAAACCAAAAAAGATGGATATAATCTATGTATACTGTTTTGTAGGTATTGATAAGTACTACAAACCCCTAGTACATTACTTTACTCTACCACCAATAGTTTTCACACCGCATGAAAACTAATCACTGCTTCGATTATTTTGACTAAACCAAAAAAGATGGATGTATACTGTTTTGTAGGTATTGATAATTACTACAAACCCCTAGTACATTACTTTATTCTACCACCAATACTTTTCACAGCGCATGCATATAATGTCTGTTTCGATTATTGTGACTAAACCAAAATAGATGGATAAAATTTCCGCGGACTATTTTGTAGATATTGATAAGTACTACAAACCCCTAGTACATTATATTACTCTACCATCAATGGATTTCACAGCGCACGCAAATTTATGAATATGGTAATTATATTATGTGTCACCTTGGTTCACAATATTGCAGTTTTCTTACGGATCCCTATTTTTTTTCAAAATCTCATATAGCCTATGTCACTCACACTGAATTAAGCTATCCATAAGTGAAAGAATTTTTAAAATCGGTCCAGTAGTTTCTGAGCCTATTCGTTACAAAAAAACAAAAAATCAAAAAAACAAAGTTTCTCTCTTTATAATATTAGTATAGAAGTATAGATAACCCTAATGGTTTACGCAGCGCCCGCAAATTAATGACTATTTCTGTTACAATGACCAAACCTTAACACATTTTATAATTTATCGTGGGCTATTTTGAAGATATTGATGAGTACTACAAACCCCTAGTACATTACTTTATTCTACCACCAATACTTTTCACACCGCATGAAAAATAATCACTTTTTCGATTATTGTGACTAAACCAAAATAGATGGATATAATCTATGTATACTGTTTTGTAGGTATTAATAAGTACTACAAACCCCTAGTACATTATTTTACTCTACCACCAATAGTTTTCACACCGCATGAAAAATAATCACTTTTTCGATTATTGTGACTAAACCAAAAAAGATAGATATAATCTATGTATACTGTTTTGTAGGTATTGATAAGTACTACAATCCTCTAGTACATTACTTTACTCTACCACCAATAGTTTTCACACCGCATGAAAAATAATCACTTTTTCGATTATTGTGACTAAACCAAAAAAGATAGATATAATATACGTCCATACGTGCCAATATGCTGGCCCGGAGGTTCGCAAGGTGCACTGAGCAGGTCAAGATCACATTATTCAGATCGTACTGTCAGTCATTTTACACCTGTGGCCTTTGGGTCAAGCACACAAAAAAGGCCTTCGACACTCTGCGCGTGCAATATAATAACGCCTTTAGAGCTCTGATGCGTCTGCCGCGCTACTGCAGTGCATCGGGGATGTTTGTGAACGCTCAGTTGGACGGTTTCACTACAATCCTACGCAAGCGAGTGGCATCCCTGATGCGGCGTGTGCGAGGCAGCTCTAACACCTTTGTACAGTTGTTTGCTTCCAGAATGGATTTTGAGTGTCCAATAATGCGGCACTGGAACAAAGTGCATGTGGAGCATTCCGGAGACCAGCCCATGTATAGATTAAGATAAATAAGACTGTTAATAATTTTATTGTGATTGTATAATTATGTGTGCTATGGACAAAGTCTGCAATAAATGAATTTAATTAATTAATTAATTAATAATCTATGTATACTGTTTAGTAGGTATTGATAAGTACTACAAACCCCTAGTACATTACTTTACTCTACCACCAATAATTTTCTAACCGCATGAAAAATAATCACTTTTTCGATTATTGTGACTAAACCAAAAAAGATGGATATAATCTATTTATACTGTTTTGTAGGTATTGATAAGTACTACAAACCCCTAGTACACTACTTTACTCTACCACCAATAGTTTTCACACCGCATGAAAAATAATCACTTTTCCGATTATTGTGACTAAACCAAAAAAGATGGATATAATCTATGTATACTGTTTTGTAGGTATTGATAAGTACTACAAACCCCTATTACATTACTTTACTCTACCACCAATAATTTTCACACCGCATGAAAAATAATCACTTTTTCGATTATTGTGACTAAACCAAAAAAGATGGATATAATCTATGAATACTGTTTTGTAGGTATTGATAAGTACTACAAATCCCTAGTACATTACTTTACTCTACCACCAAAAGTTTTCACACCGCATGAAAAATAATCACTTTTTCGATTATTGTGACTAAACCAAAAAAGATGGATATAATCTATTTATACTGTTTTGTAGGTATTGATAAGTACTACAAACCCCTAGTACACTACTTTACTCTACCACCAATAGTTTTCACACCGCATGAAAAATAATCACTTTTCCGATTATTGTGACTAAACCAAAAAAGATGGATATAATCTATGTATACTGTTTTGTAGGTATTGATAAGTACTACAAACCCCTAGTACACTACTTTACTCTACCACCAATAGTTTTCACACCGCATGAAAAATAATCACTTTTCCGATTATTGTGACTAAACCAAAAAAGATGGATATAATCTATGTATACTGTTTTGTAGGTATTGATAAGTACTACAAACCCCTATTACATTACTTTACTCTACCACCAATAATTTTCACACCGCATGAAAAATAATCACTTTTTCGATTATTGTGACTAAACCAAAAAAGATGGATATAATCTATGAATACTGTTTTGTAGGTATTGATAAGTACTACAAACCCCTATTACATTACTTTACTCTACCACCAAAAGTTTTCACACCGCATGAAAAATAATCACTTTTTCGATTATTGTGACTTAACCAAAAAAGATGGATATAATCTATGTATACTGTTTTGTAGGTATTAATAAGTACTACAAACCCCTAGTACATTACTTTATTCTACCACCAATACTTTTCACAGCGCATGCATATAATGTCTGTTTCGATTATTGTGACTAAACCAAAATAGATGGATAAAATTTCCGTGGACTATTTTGTAGATATTGATAAGTACTACAAACCCCTAGTACATTATATTATTCTACCATCAATGCATTTCACAGCGCACGCAAATTTATGAATATGGTAATTATATTATGTAACACCTTGGTTCACAATATTGCAGTTTTCTTACGGATCCCTATTTTTTTTTCAAAATCTCATATAGCCTATGGCACTCACACTGAATTAAGCTATCCATAAGTGAAAGAATTTTTAAAATCGGTCCAGTAGTTTCGGAGCCTATTCGTTACAAACAAAAAAACAAAAATAAAAAAACAAAAAAACAAAGTTTCTCTCTTTATAATATTATTATTAGTATAGACTGAGAAAAATTGTTACATATTACTTTAAAAACCATAAAACTATCCTCATTTTCAAAGTTAACGAATTAGTGCCGGAAAAAATAACGCTAATAAATGGTTTGATTACTTCTGCTTAGAAACTAGCGCTGCGTGTGCGACACTTTTATGAAACAGGACTCTAAAACATATCCCTAATTAATTACTACCTACCCCAAATATTAGGCCTACGATGACATAAACAATTTTTTCCCTTCTCTTTTTTTTTTCTATTTCGTGCCCAAACAATGCGCATCTACTGTCTCGTTCTAACCTATAGTAGTGCCGCGGGAACATAGATTATCCCTCAGAAAAGGACTATGTCAAAGGCAAGGTCGAAGAAAGTGTGATATCCTTTCGTGCGAATCGCCTGACGATGCTCATGGTAACCCGACACTCGACGCTGTGTGACGTCATGCGAGGGCCGTGCGCAATGGACGAGTGAATGCAGGAGATAGATATCTCTGCGTAATACGTAAGAACCACGCGTGAAGTCTGTGTGCAATTCGGGAATTTGAAAACAGAACAGAAAAAGAAAACTTGGGTGTTGACTGGTGTTGAGCTTCGTAGAATTGTCGTTTGATGATGATTTTTTTCTGTGTGATGCCGCACGGTTTTTGCATTTACCTACCAGTGTCAAGTGCGATAAAGTTACCATATTAAGTACGGTACCCAATTAAGAAATAGATAAGAAATTATCTTAATATAATATTACAATATAAAAGTTTACGGAAAATGTTAGTTTACATTTATTTTATGTGAATAAGTAAACATTCATTCAAGTTCGTGTAGATGTTATGTCGGTTATACGTGAATGAAGCATTCACGAAATAGTATTTTGAACGTGGTTCGGGTTGAATAATATCGTTCTAGCTTTTTTTTTAAATCTCGTCGAGGCACGTGCGGCGCGATCGGCGCGCGTATTTGCGAATCTTTGAGATGAACATAAAAATAATTTATGTATTTATAATGAATTATTTTTTCGAAGTTAAATGTCCGAATAAACGTTTCATTTTCATTATGATTAGATTTATGTAATTGCTTATCGCCTAATAACCTAAAATAATAATAAATTAACACAATATCATATACTTTTAAAAAATCTGCGATATATTATACTACTAAGCAACTTATTGATTATTGATGCCAAATTTTCAATAGATCGTCACTTACACTGTTACAGGTCTATTACCAAAAGCTATAGCGCAAACACATTCGCCATAGTGTGAATAAATACACGACATGTCGTATTGTAATCGTAAACAGTATCTCTGTCTCTCTTGCTCGTGGTCAATGAAGATGGTTATTTATTTATTTATGATATTAAGTGACAAGACGAGCAAATCAGGTGCCTGATGGTAAGCATCATGATTGCCCATATCAGACACAGTGTGCATATCAGACACTTCGCGGCACAGCCCATATCAGTCACTTCGCGGCACTGCACTGCGCCTGTCACCCTGCGATATAGTTCTTGAAACTCGTCATGCCCAGTAATTTCGCTGGTAACATTGCCGTTCAGACCGGAACACAGTAATGTTCGGCCATTGACTGCTTGGCGGATGAATAACTGGCATAGGTGTGGTACTTCCCAAGGCGTTCCCCTCCAAAAGAGGCCTACCACTACATTTGTTTCGGGACTATAATAATGTTTGAATATTGGCGCGTGTGCACACACTGCACACGACTGCTTTTGTTAACCGAACTATAAGGCGATTCTACTTGTTTTACAATAATTTAAAAATTGGTACCTGAATCGTGAAAAAATCAATAGTAATTAGTTTAATATAATTAAGTACTGTATTAAATTATTACAATAATAATTAGATGATATATATGAAGGATATTACAAATCTCTAAAATAGCGCCATCTCTTAGCGAGTAGCCGAATTGCTAAGCTTTTTAGTTTTTCACTTGGTCCTTTTAGTTTAACTGAGAAAAATGGTTTCAATTTGTCAAGTCGTCAATTTTCATTTAGGTAATTGCAATTTTATAAAAATGTCTACAAATATAGTTTTGGTGGGCTGACAAGAATTGTATTAAGATATTTATGCCAAATTAGCATATTTATTTAAGCGCTGTGAATTTTGGCTTATGTAATGACCGCTTAAATGTGTACCGCTCAAAGAAAGAGGTTAGGTACCAATCGCTCTAAAAGGAACGTTCTAAATATGGATACAAAATTTTATTCTTGCATAAAAACAATTCCACGTCTTACAAAGTTGATCCAACCATCTTTGTGTTCAGTTTACAGCGTCTCTAGCGGAGACATTTCAGAATTACTTTTTTGAAAATAGCTGTTGGTAGGCGTTAGTTCCAATTTTGTCCACTTGAACGCTATTTTTGTACACAATATATTTACTTACCGCTATAAAGGCGAACTTAGTATTAAAGCCTGGTTTAACAAACTTCAATAATTTATTATAATCTATCTAGTATTTTAACGAAACTAAATAAATTCGCCATAAAAATATTATTATTTCAGCTGAACGCAGTCATCGTGAAAGGAGTCTAGTTAGTTTCATAAGCATTACAGTCCATCAAATCTGTAAAGTATCGTTTGACAATTCTTATTTTGCATTGTCGGAAGGATTTGTATTTAAATTTAGTGATCAAGTTGTGATGAAATTATAATTCCATGGTTTTACGGCAGAGGTTATTGAAATTTTGTGTTACGTGTTATTGCAGCTTGAAAACTGTTTAAAAAAATTAAATGTCAAGCGGTACTTCTTTTATGCTGATGAAAATTATAATAAGGAGGTAAAGTCTTTAAGACAACATTTAAGTACCAACAAAACAAAATAAAGCAATACGTACTTAAAGGATACATGTTTTAATTATTATGACAAAATTATAACAAAAGGCTGTGGGTGAAAATCACAAACGCAGTTTCCGTCACTTACACCAAAACAGTCCACGCACTATCCGGAAAACCGCACGCGTATTCGCGCGCGGAATTCGAACTGCCACAGAACACACGAGATTTTTGAATCGTTACTTCGATTATCGGAATTATTAATTAAATTGTAAGTATTGTAACTGGAGGCGAGACTGGACTCGTCGTCCGATAGGCGTCGAGTGACGATCCCAGTCCCGAGGGCCGTTGTCGTGTGCGTCGATTATATTTACTGTCTACAGTTGAGTTTAAACATGCACGCGACACTTCAAAGCGATCGATCTATGCGCGATCGATGCCGCATACCTGTCCAGATCGACATGGGAAACACGAAATTAGATTTTTGCACGCAGCACACTTTACCCTTTGAAATATTTTTTTACGTGTAACATTTTTCATTACCAAAAATAAAAACAATAACCATGTTAAACATTAAAAAATGTTGTTTATTACAGTTTTATATAAGTATATATTTTTTTATAATAAAAGTGAAAAGCAAGGTTCCTTTAAGCAAGGTAAGGTCAATCGAGGTTTAAAAATAAATCGTTGCTATTTAATTTCCACCAATTCTACCAACTACTTCTATAATTTAATTTAATTCGTTTAAGAATATGCGCCGCCTCGGTGGCGTAGTGGCGCAAGCTTGACTGCTGATCATGAGGTCCCGGGTTCGATCCTGGTCAGATAGGCAATAGGTTCGCCCTCTATAATGGATGTGCCTACTATGGGACTGAATCTTGGTACACCTCTGCCTACTCCTTCGAGAAAAAGGAGTTCTGATATTATGTTATGTTATATCCGCAAATAATGTTTACAAATGAGTGTACCAATTTTGATAAATTAGGATACACTTCGATTCGCGGCCTACATTCTTACTTTCGAAAATAATTAGAGTATCTTTAGAAGATATTTTTGCAATGGCAACCTCGATAATTTTGACGTGTGGCAAACTAATGGATCTATTGCATTAGTGTTACGCATAACGCGAGATATTAGCAATCATTCGAATATAGGCCATCACTTCAAGCATCGTTTGTCTATTATGTCTGGTTTATAGGTGTTGCTAGTGTAAATAATGTTAGTAGTCACTAAGGACTGAGGTCGGTTTATTTTAGAATATCGTAAGAGATTTTAAATTTTTGTTGTTAAATAACAATATCATGAAAAACCGTACTTATCCTTTTGTCATCCGTGCACATGTTAGTTGCCTGGAAAATATAGATCAAAGTGATAAGACTGCTCATTGTCGACCAATGGGATTATCTGTAGAATTTTGGATAGCGTCTATAGATAGATTATGAGAAAAGGAATAAATATTTTGTTTTTCCGATTTTTTTTAATAAGTGCGTAATAACATAGTGACTCACCTTCAAATCACTTAACAATACAAGCTATACACTTAAAATATATTTTTTAATTTTTCAGGATTTATTATTCAGGAAAATTAGAACCAATAAATAAATGGCAACACTACGTCAAATATTTTTCAACTAAAAAGTGCGTACAATTACAACGCGGTACGTATGCGTACTGACACAGTAAGGTGTGAACGGTAACCTAGCCATGCGTTTGTTTTAGTTGTGTATTTTATTTTTAACCGCATACCAACAATATTTCACTCGGTTAGGTGTTTACAGCAAATTTCAGCAAATCCCCTAATGGATGGTACGTGGTTTCTGAGTCACGGCAGACTAGACTTCTTGGTTACAGGACTTGATTAAACTTTAATGATACTAACATTATTATTTTCACCTAAGACAAATATTCATTCGTTTCATTTCACAATCGCCATAATTTAGTTGAAGGTTAAATTAATGTAATTCCTTTCCTTATTTTTATTAAAATTTTTAGCATTAATTAAGAGTATCTAAAGTATCCAAAGTTATGTATTCTTTTAATTGTCATATATATCTGTTATTTATCTACAAAACCAATGTGTAAAATGTTATTTTTTATATAAAATATAACATCATGTGTAAATGCTAAATAAATAATCCAAATTATTTATTACATTGAGATGAAAGAGATTCGTGGGATGACGATGGAATAAAAATATAAAAAAATCTGCATGAGTACGGAATAGGTATGGGATGAGTAAGGAAAGAAAAGAATGGAATATGACATCACAGTTTAGGATGACATACGGAACAATCCATAAAAAATTGGTATGTATGTTATTAGCAAATAAAAATATTGCAGGGCCACAAAAATACCAAACTATTTTTTATTACAGTAATAGGTAGGTTGCAGTTGCTATTCAATACTTGATACGATATAGTAAATTTTTTGCTTTCTGATCCTTAAAAACGGTGTCCCTTTGCTCTTTCATACATTACCTATGTTCTTAATGCAAGGGTTACAAACCTCATGTATCCAACAATAACCATTATGTCATAGCGAGTGTTGAGATGAATGGGTGAGAGCAGTTGTGAGCCATCAATATACCGAGTGCATCAAACTCTAATGGCACACTTACGATACCTAACTAAGTATAGATTACTATTATTATTAGAGTGTAGATTTGATGCGACTATGATAACTGTAACATTATGTAATTACCTACTTTATGTGTTAAATGTCACTTGAGATTTAATAAAGGAAACGTACTTGGAATTCAAGGAAGCTGGGCCCAATAAACCTTACACTGTCTATTCTATATTGCCGGGCAGAGATTGTCATTCGCAATGATATTTCCAAACATAGTAGCCCACTTATTATCGCCAATAATTTATAATTTGATTTGATTATAGTGGGTTAAACTGCACTGTGGGTGCACTTTTAGCGTGCGTTGCCATTGTAAATACTTACTTAGTATAAGTATTTTTTAATGGCGACGCGCGTTCCAATTTTCGATTTACTATGCACATTTGAAAATCTTATTATTAGGCCTATTAAATAAAATCAAAATTATATTGTATCGTCGTTGGACACGGCGTTTTTTATCATCCTCAACGACCCGCATACCACGAACGCGCGCTGTAGATTTCCAATATAACAGAATTTTACTGAGTTCGATTTGCGTTTGAATCGTATCAGCGATTATAAAAACGCCGTGATTCTAATTTAGTTTGAGATGTAAGCACCTATTCTATTAAATGAGACATCAGGTAATATACATGATATATTCGAAGTAAATCTTCTTTTCACTATACCGAATGTCCTTCTTGCATCTCACCTCCAGTGTTACCACACCTCATTCGCCCCTTCAATAGATTCTGTGTTGCCATTCATATTTTCCTTAAAACCACCAATAAACATTCACAGAATGGATGGTAGGCGCGTCACAAATTAACATCAACTCTACACTACATTAATATGGCTAGGTATGGCGCTTTAGTAAATGTCAGACGTCAGATCATGTGATAAGAATAAACGTGTAAGTAGGTACTTGCATTCGAGTATTTCTAATGTCTTCTTTTAGCGTTTCTTATTCCAGACACTATTATTATTACTGACACTATTTATTTCGTTTTCATTAAAGGAAGAAAAAAGTTGCGGTTATTAATTTAATTATTTTTGGAAAGTATATATACATGGTAATCAGCTAGCATAAAGTCATAATATCCCTTTATGGGAACCTCATCCTTTGGAACAACTTTTTATGAAGTCAACTCTGAAATCGCGTTTTCCCTACTACGTGCGTGGCCAGACAACAAATCTAGCGCGGTGGCGGCAGCGGGCGCGATATTTATATCATCATATAAAAAATTTAGACAGCCTCGTTGGCTCAGATGGTAGTAACTCTGCTTTCTGTGCCGCAGGCCCCGGGTTCGATCCCCGGCCAGGTCAAATATTTGTGTGCATGAACATGTCTGTTTGATCTTTGTCTGGGTGTTATAAGCTTATATAAGTATGTATATCAGTCATCTGGTTACCATAGTACAGGCTTTTAGCCTAGTTTGGGACCAAAAAAATGTATGAAACCGCCTGTACGTGTCCATACTATAGAGACTAAGCCCTAGAGCCTAACGAGACTGTCTCGGGCCTCGAGTGACCCAGCGCGCGAGCTAGTGCAATAGTCATAAAAAATATTCAGTTCGGTAGCGTAGTGGGCGCAACTCGACTGGCGATCATGATGTCCTGGGTTCGATCCCCAGGTCAGGCAGTGTTAAATATTAGATTTTTCGTAACATAATATACGAACACGCGTTTTTCCCGAAGGGGCAAGCAGAGGTGTACCCAGGACTTAGTTCCGTGGTAGGCACACCCACATATCGCCAGTAAATGTGGGTCTGCCTACCCCTTCAGGAAAAAGGCGTGATTGTATGTTTTATGTTTAATAATAAGATTTTAAAATGTGCATAAATAATATTTTTAGCATCGTTATTAATTATAATAAATTAAGCAAATATACTTACTTTATTCAAATCAAATTACAAATTAATCGGCGATAATAAGAGGGTTACTATGTTTGGGAATATTATTGCGAATAACATTCCCCACCCCGTAATATCGGATAGTCAGTGTAAGGTTTCCAAGTCCGTTTCCTTTGACCCAAACAAAACACAATAATACCTGAAATTGGCAGTGCACAAGACGGGCGGAGCCAGGCTCCATTGTGGAGTAAAGAAGAAAAAAAAAAAACAAAACGCAAAGAAGTTTTTTTTTTCTTTCTTTGTGGACCCACACGAATGTATTGCCAGTGTCAAGTTATATAAATTTTCAAGTTAATATGGTCAATTAATCAATTCAGAGTAAGGGCAAGCCCAGTCAAGTCCGAAGTCAAGGTAAGGTAAGACCGTTAAAAAAGCTTGTAACTTGTAAATGGTATGTTAAACTTACCTCGTCGCAAGCATGACACCGTGGCTTAAGCCGCTCGGCGTAATGTCTGACGCAGTAGAGTCTACCGTCGAGCGCGCAATATGCGAACTCCACAAGCGGCTCCTCGCAATCAGCGCACGAGAAACATGACGGGTGGAAATATGCCTGTAAGTACATGAATTGGTTAATAAATTTATATAAACATTCATTTATTTTTTATTTCAGATAAGCCATTATATCACCGGTATACAATTTGAAGAAAAAAATTTTGAAAATCGATGGTAGAGATCCATACTAACTCTCGTAACATTGACAAAGATGTTCGACAAGAGTAGAAAATAATGGGGGCGCTACTGTCTTTGACATCAGTAAAAACAATTGAATCAATACATACACTTTATATTAGTTGCCGAGCTATTATATATTAATTATTAACAAAACTAGAGTAGTACGCTCATGATAACTTTGCTGGTGACCGAAGAGCTTACTTTTCATATTGAAAAAAGAAAAAAATAATGAAAAAAAAGATGTTCCGGTATGTACACGTATGACAAGGACATGTGTGCCTTGCTGTTACTGCTTACACAGATTATAATACTGAGGTAATCGAATAGGTAAAAATGTCTTATAGTCGAAGTTGACTTTGACAAAATTCAACTAAGTTTTACCAACTAGACATTAAATTATTTGTAATAAAACGAATAAGATTTTTCCCGCATATTATATTTCCTAGCGTCATCTATGATCAAGCAGTAAAACTTTTCAACTTTTATAAAACAGCGCTATCTACAATTCTACATAAGTACTATTTTAGTTTACGCTATCTATGAGCGAATAGCAAAACTTTTTGATAAATTGTTAGGTTTTCTGATAAATTGCTTTATAGAGTAACGTATAGATGGCACTATAGCAAATAAATGAACTAACCTGGTCGCCTAATCGAGGCGCTTCAATTGCAATATTTCCACTGCGAATTGTTTTTGAACATCCCATGCATTCTAAAGATTTTCCGAATAATGATCGGCCAATGCCTGTAACCAAACATAAATATTAAACACAAAATTAGTTAATTAAATATTCTACCTTCCGCTAGATGTAACTACTGATTGACTTTACTAATTATCTGAATAATTATCCTATAGTATGTATCTAAAGTCTATTAAAAGTCAATCTTAAGTCCAGAGTGCGCGCAAGTTCACTGCGCGCAACAGAATATAGTTTTTATCCTTCTCATATTGTTATAATACAAAGATCTGCTTCGGTAAGTTTTTAAATAAAATAATTATTATGACTAGATGTGTAGTAGTAGATTTAAAATAAAACTATTTAAAAGGTTACATGCGAGTGCAGTCAGAGTAATCTTGCGCGTATTCTAATTTTACCCAAAGTAAGTATAGATGTCGCTACTAACCGATATCGAGAGCAATTTCATTCCGCGCCGCGACGAAGTCTTCATACTGTTTGCGGTGAACCTCATCGACATGCCTGCAGTGAGCCAGCGACAGGTCTTGTTTGGGAAGCTGAGCGGCCAGCGCCCGGTTCCTCCACGTACGCCACGATGTGG
Source organism: Hemistola chrysoprasaria (assembly GCA_947063395.1). NCBI lineage: Eukaryota > Metazoa > Arthropoda > Insecta > Lepidoptera > Geometridae > Hemistola > Hemistola chrysoprasaria. The sequence continues at coordinate 15,227,237 of OX346714.1, forward strand.
GCCCGTTTACACCGTTTGATAACGTGCTCTCTGATAACGATTGCCAGAATAACTCCGTCTGGAAAAAAAGGGATCCATACTTTAAGGTAAACGCCACCTTTTAGCAATTTGACACTTGACACGATCCTATGAAAATTTTTATGTATGTTATGTATCCCTATTTCCTCCAAATATGACAACTAATTTCATATTTATTATTTATTTCATTTTATTTTATTGACTAATTTGTAACATCAGCTACACTAAATGGTACATTTTTATATCCCCCTGACATTTAGAAGATGAAGTTGGTATAAACTATAATTTTTTACCTACAACTATATTTTCATAGCGAAACTTCCTTGAACGTGAATGACGCGAGTAAAACTGTGATTTTTATATGTTCATTAGAAAAGAGACCGATGAGTAGGTATGATAATGTACCTACTTAGTTCATTAAAAAAATAAAGTTTTAGGGTGAAAGGTAGTTCACTTACTTAATTTTTAAATACATCAGGATATTATGAATATAATATGGCTGCGGCCCATTAGGGACGAGTTGCGGATAAAAAAATATAGGTTCTTATAATATTATATAATTTTTAATTCATAATCTTGGACTAGAAGGAAAAATTCAGAGCTCGCAGAACATCTACCTCTCTCTATAGGTACTGTGACAGGGTATCTTTCAGCAGTAAAGAGACAGCTCGACAGAAAAGAGTAGAAACGGAACTAATTTAGAGTGTAGGTGTTGATTCTATTGTTTTTATTGTTGAGAAGTACAGTGGCGCCCCCATTATTTATTTATACTCTTTTCTGTCAAGCCATCACACACATAAATATAATAAATATTAAATAAATATTCCCTACCTCCTTAGCATTAAGCCCGGGCAGCGTATCCAGCGCTTGAAGCGAGGTGTCCCGCAAGCCGAGCCGCTCGCGCACCGAGCTCAGCTCCTCGTGGTACACCGAGTGCTTCAAGCGGTCGCAGCCGCACGATTTGCAGGTTTTCCTGAAACAATATAGACAACACATCAACACATACATTCACGCCTTTTTCCCGAATGTGTAGGCAGAGGTGTACCCAGGACTCGGTCAGTCCCATAGTAGATACACCCACGTTTCGCCAGTATGTTATTGTCCCATGACCATGATGTAATAGGGGGCGAGCCTATTGCCATCTACCGGGCACAGTTCCAGACTCCAGGCAATTATTGAGATAATTCCTAATGGAAAAATCCAATATAATTTAACACTGCCTGACCTGGGGATCGAACCCGAACAATATAGGTAGACGTTTTATAATATCGTTTGGACCAAGCTTAGAAACAAAAATAAAACCTGATTTATTAGGTACCTACCTACATTGATATAAAGAAAAGGGAGATAGGGTACGTTCTCCCAGCGCTTACACAACTGGCACGTACAATTTGCTCAGTGTGAAGTTTGCACAGTGACATATAATGAACAATAAAGATAGAAAGACGTACCTAAGACCGAAGTGCGACCGAGACAACAATATTAGTCGCTAGTAATAGCGCTAGTAGCACGACCTAACTTTACTGACGTACGTGGGACGTGGCCCTTATTGGAGCTTTCCAATTTCGAGAAGCCATCTCCCCTTTTCTTCAAATCAATGCCTACCTACTTTACTACTTATAAATTATACGCTATCGATGTTTAATATAAGGGTGTTCTGAACCCTTTTTATTTTTTATTCTGTGGTAGAGAACCAAGCCTTATATTCCCCTATAACCATATATATATCACGTACGGGTCTTGCCCGTAACGTACCTAACTCAAATTTTTCAAATTCGCCCTCTCGCTCTCACGTACCCACATTTTGGAAGATCTAAAAAATACTACATGTAATTACGTTAAATAAAGACAACTAGGTTCTAGAAAATAACTCCAACACGGTCCTGATAATGATTGCCGATAGACTGGACTGCCCCTATATAAGACACTGTTGTAGTAAACATCTATCTCTTTCTAATTTAACGCAGTGACGAGTATAGTGGCAGTTAATTAGCTAATATAAATTTTAATTTGATTTTATTTGTTTTAATGTTATTTTAATTTGTTTTCATGTTATTTGATAATTTTAATTCAATTTCAGTTTTAATTTGATTTTATTTTGTATCTTTTTAATTTTGTTAAATTGTAATTTTAATTTTATTATTTTAATATTATATATAATTGTAACATTTTATGGGTCTAAGTTGCCTGAAATAAATGCATTTTTTTTTTATTTTTTTTTTATTTTTATAAGATTTTTTTGTGCAGGATTTGATAATATGAAAACTCGTTTGGCTTAAATTAGATTTTTTACTGAATCTTTATATTGTTATTTTAAAGAACCTAGTTGTCTTTATTTTACGTGATTACATGTAGTATTTTTATATCTTCAAAAATGTGGGTACGTGTGAGCGAGAGGGCGAATTTGCTTTGGACAGCGCCTTAAAGAAACCGTTTAAATCTAGACTACTCACATGCTTACTAATCTCACAACTCAGGCAAAACAAGCAAACATTGGGGTGATTGAAAGATTGACGATCGAATTGATCCGCATTCCCTTAGAGAAGGCCGCCACTTAACCACGAAACCGCTTATGGCGGCCTTCACCGTGACCGACGGACTGATAGTCTGGCTTACATCAACTGAGGCCGTCCTTATCTGATCCCGGGATCACCTGACCTACTCATTCATTTTACGATTTTAGTAAACTGAGGCCGCTGTTAAAATTATATACTTTGGTCATCTGAGGTACCTGAGGTAACTCATAAAATATAGTTTTATAAAAAAAGTGTACTTCAAGCAGTTAATAACTGCTTAAGGTAGTTCATTTACCCGTCAAACTGATAAACTTGCAAAAGAATTAAAGCGGAATTCGCGAACATTTTTCTCAACTTCCCATACAAAACCAGGAACACGCTGGATGCAAGCAGCTTACAACCGGACTAAACGGAAACCTATGAGGGAGGCCTATGACCAGCAGTGGACGTCCTATGGCTTAGAAGATAATGATGACGATACTAAACTGATCAGCTGTTTGTTATCTTACTAATATTATAAATGCGAAAGTTCTGTACGTTAGTATTCTATGGTTCGCGAAAAAGAGTAATTTTTTTTACGATACTTGGACTTCTTTCTATCAATCATAAGATGCTAAGTATTTATTATTCTTAAGTATCTACACCTATTATTTATATTATTATACTGACATATATATACTGACTGGGCCTTATCAGCAGGCTCAAAATAGCGCAACGAGCTATGGAGAGGGCTATGCTCGGAATTTCTCTGCGAGATCGAATCAGAAATGAGGAGATCCGTAGACGAACGAAAGTTATCGACATAGCCCAGCGGATTAGTAAGTTGAAGTCGCAATGGGTAGGGCACATAGCACGTAGAACTGATGGCCGATGGGGCTGCAAAGTTCTCGAATGGAGACCACGGACCGGCAAGCGCAGCGTAGGACTTCCACCCATAAGGTGGACAGACGATCTGATAAAGGCGGCAGGAACACGCTGGAGGCGGGCCGCTTACAACCGGACTGAATGGAAATTTATGGGGGAGGCCTATGTTCAGCAGTGGACGTCCTATGGCTGAGATGATGATGATGATGATGATGATTTATATTATTATTGTAAATACACATATTTGTGTATTGTAGATACAAAGTGTTCGTAACAGGACGAATGTTACTGGCTTATTACGAGATTCTCAATTCTGATCTCCAGCATCATACGTTTACTAACAAACGGGCAGGGTGAGTGATTTGTTTGAAAGCTATCAGCTTTCTTTACCGACGTGTGTTATGATTCTTATTATTGTGAAGGAACAGCGTAAGGTAAATAGGCAACTATTGAGCCTATTATAGATGGTGATAGACTTTAGCATTTCCTAGAATCATCGGGCATTCACCGTTTTTCATTTTATCGAACCGAACATCGAACACGACGCTCCATGTTTTTTTAACGACTGCCCCATACATAATAATAATTTCAAATCAGGGACGCAGGATTCTTCTCTTCGAGTCGAAATAGCTATAATCTTTTATATCTTATAATACTTTGGACTCAGGATTTGAAGCCGGGCATATTTCCGCTGGGCCACGGTCGCTATATAATTCGTTTATTACCAATAAGCCAATAACCATGAATTATTAGTAATAAACCAAGTGCCTATATTGCTTGAAATCGTGGCTCTAAGAGACGAACCCGTTGTTATGGGATAGGGAGGTTGTTTTATAAATGGTCCTAATTCTTATGTATAAAGTGTTTGGCATAATCTTACGCATGTGTTTATTTTATATAAATTATTTATATATTATTTTATTTAAATACTAGCTGTGCCCCGCAGTTTCAACCGTTCCCAACTTATCGTTCCCGTGGGAATATCGGGATACATTGTGTTATTCCAGGGTCTAAGCTATCCACATACCAATTTTCTTCTTAACCGGTTCAGCATTTTAACGTGAAAAGGGAACAAACATACACACAAAAAAAGCGCTAACATGGCGCCGGAGTCGAGTTAGAACACGCTAGCGTTGTGTTTAACTGTTACAAAGCTAACTTTTTTACATTGGCCTAAGATTTGAAATTTATAATATATATATACGTAACACATTTTTTAGCATTTTTTTTATGATAGTGAGTGACGAGACGAGACCAGGAAATCAGGTGCCTGATGGTAAACATCATGATTGCTCATATCAGACACAGTGCCCACCCAGTGTTTTAAAATTAAAAATTCTGCGCGGCAGTGTGCTGCACTGGAGATATTAGTTGTTGAATCTCGTCATGCCCAGTAATTTCGCTGGTAACATTCCCTTCAGACCGTAACACAGTAATGTTTGCACATTACTGCTTAGCGGATGAATAACTGGCAAAGGTGTGGTACTTCCCCAGGCCGCCCCCTGCAAAAGAGGCCTACCACTACTAAAATACACATCTTACACCCGGTTTATGATTATACTTTATTATTTTCTATATCAAAATTATGACCAACAGTGACCCAAGAATTATCAAAGTGAACAATATCTCACTCGAGTATGTAAAGAAATATATCTATCTGGGTCAACAAATATCATTTTCTAAAACAAGACACCATGAAGAACTTACTAGACGAATAAACCTGACATGGAATAAATTCTGGAGCTACAAAGAAGTTCTCAAATCCACCTTACCTATGACGCTCAAGAAAAAAGTTCTAGATGCTTGTACGCATGAACAATGATAGATGGACAAAGAAGGTGACGATTTGGCCAGGACCAATTAATAAAAGAAAAAGAGGAAGACCCAAAGAAAGATGGCTAGATGAAATTAAGAAAATAGCTGGCGATGACTGGATTGAGAAAGCTAAAGACAGAGATGTTTGGAGGAAAATGGAGGAGGCCTTTACTCGATTGAGAGGTCCATAATAAAAATAAATTTAGAATAATATTTTAGAATTTTTTAAATTGCATGTTATTATATATATTTTTGTTTTTAAAAATTTGTCAATACATTCAAAATTAAAACTGTTAATTAAGTTTATTATGGAATTAAATGGTTTTATTATTATTATTATTATTTTCTGTATCGTACATTACATTTTCGAAGAACTCATTAAAAGTGTTAAGTAGTAGTATCTATCGTAACATTAACTTTAGTAAGTAGTTATATTGTAAGTAAAGAAGTATCTTTGAGAAATTTTACTATCTTCAAGTTTCAAACCTTTCTTTATAAATAACCACAATGAGTAAGTAGATCATCTGAATCACATGTTTATTGTAAAATGACGTGTAATAGCAAACAACACATATCGCACCTGGCGCCCACTGTTCAAATGATCAAGGGTAGTACATCTCATTATAATGGTACATAAAAATCACTGCATCTTTGATCTGCCTACAATCTGTGTGGGTTGCAATTGTGTACGTTTCTTATTTATAAATTGTTATTCCCTTCTATTTACCAACTATATTTTGGGTTAAATCATCAGCAGCTCACTGTTGGACATGTATCTCCTCTATTTTAAGCTCTTCGACGTCTTTAGTTTTTCTTCTTCAACCATCCAGAAAATTCTTTTGTACTGTGTTCAGACACAATATTATTTTTTAATCTTTTTCCAGATAGTGATGGAGGCAAAGATTGTTTTCAACGATTTTAAGGGCTCCTGTGCAGTGTGAACAGTTGTCATCAATAAGCCTAGCCTGTAGCAGTTGCTCTTGCACGATACCTTTTAAGTGCGTTTGACTAATCGACTTCTCAGTGGGTTAATCCATGACTAATGGGCTTTTGGCATAGATCAGTGATCCATGATAAAAACTCCATCCACCCATTGATTCTTCTTCTTGTAGAGGTATCTTTCCGAACGGTAGATTCATTACTCTTATTATCTTCATTGGCGTGAAAGTGTCATATTAATTGTGATTGTGACCAAATTGAATAAAAGGATTTGACTTTGATCACATATCGATGCAACCACAGATCAGGAATCTCCTCTGTGCTGCTCACGACTGCTTTTCTAAGGGTGTTGCATACCAATAAATCGATCGTCGATCCATAGATAGACACCGACTAACTAGTCGACCAATCAATTCCACCATCGATTAGCTATCGATCGATTGATCTAATAACTGGTTACACCATAAATGCAGTATTCAATCAAGGATGTATCATCTTGTATTTGAAATTCTCCATCACCCCATTACAATGCGCCCAACTAATAATTACCATTCCACAGTGCAGTTGATCATGCTCCAAAGAAAACTCATAAATCTATTCCCAATCTACCGCGGACCAGCCGTTAATGTCAGTCGTTATTGTGCACACTAAATCTTATATTTTCATTTCATTACTCTAGAACAATGGTGGACTGATGACGTGGGATTTGCGTTGTGCATTTACACTCTTGGGCAAATAGCTTTATACCTATAGTTCAGTTTTAAGTCTCGGGAACCAGTGACAGTCACCTAGATAGGTAGAACTTGGTCAGGTCATGTTGGAAGGTTTCACAGCTCGCGACCTGAAAACTGCGGCATAATCCCTAACACTTATTGAAGAACCCTGTTCTAATGGAGCATAGAGAATAAGCGAAGTTTCATTAATGGTGGAGTGTGTCATTTTCTATGAAGATATATAGGTCTGGATCCTTACCCACAACTTAATGCAATATTTTACTGGAAAAGGCCACAGAAATTACTGGACTGAACTACAACTTGCCTTTATATTAGGATTACGAGCACAGCTGTGCAAGATTGTAGTATAGATAAAGGTAAAGAACTGAACAAAAGTAAGTGACTGAAATAGATAACAGATTGTCGTAAAGAATTCCAGAAGCGTCAAGTCTAGTTGCTATCCAAAACACAAACATTTGCACAGCTTTAGTACGCTTCAATCTCCAGTACATTCTACGTTCCAGGTGTATTATGAGTCAGCTGTAGTAAACATGGAGCAGGCAAATTACTGCCGTCGCAGGCATGCCGGAAGCGACATTGGACCGACCTCATAAAATACATTTTAGTTTAGCGTGAATGATGGGGTTTAAGACTGTGTGGAGTGACGGTCAAGGAACAATGCTCCTGTGACTTTATTGGTATTGGTCTTAGTATTTATGCACTTAGTCTGTCCGTCTTATTATCATAATAATAGATGTGGTCAAAATATTTGAACAAAACACACTACAGACGCTAACGATCTGATCTGCTACACAGAGGACAGACATTACAGCATATTTTGAACAGTTTTGGTATAATACAAAATATCCGCGATAATGGCTGTCAAATTACCCTAACTATTAACTATCACCAATTCTGGATTCCTAGTTTGATCTTCATTTTCTTCATAAATGTCAAATTCTCCTCATTTGAAGGAATACGAGTATATAAATAAGTGCAGAATTCCTCAGCTGTTGTTCAAGGTCATTTCAGATTTAAAATAATTACTCCTATCATATGAATGACCTCATTACGATTCCGGATTGTTTGTGTTGCTCCATATTGCGAGTAAGCATCGGTTCAGCAATATTTTAGATGGATCACACAACGAAGAATGTATCGGAACAATGGAATAATGTCTAAGAGCCCTATCAAATTTCAAACGTAATTTTTGTATGAAACGGTCAACTTTGGCGTTCTTAATCTAAGAAACTAAAACACTAATGATATTATTGAAAAATGGAGAATACTTATAAGTATTGACCATAGCGACATCGCTTTTCTTAATTTTGTCTTAACTATTTTATCATCATCTCAGCCTGTTCACTCAGCCTCAGTTGGTAATCCACGATTGAACATAGGCCTCCCCTATAAAGGGGGGTTTTGCCAATACTCGACACTCGACACGCTTGGCAGGCGGGTTGTCGAGCGCAGTTCGATGGTTTCACGCAGAGGATGCTGCAGCCCGTCGTCTGGATCTGTTAACCTTAGCCGGCTCTTATGGCAACCACGGGCAGAAAGGGTGGAGCCCTATTCTAAAGCCGGAGATTCTTGCCGTGGAGTTACCGGCTTTAGAACTATTTTATAAAAACTCAAAATTCCGAAGCTAGTTTTTCGTAAAATATACGAGGGCACGTCGTACATTTGATTGAGTTCTTAGTTTGAACTATAAAGGAAAGAACTACTCGTATAGAACTATAGAAGAAGTAAAAAGTAAATAAAAAATAAATAAATAATAATATATCTCATATAGTGATCTAGTACATAGCGGCCTCAAATTTTTTATATATGTATGGTATATCTTGAAAGAAAAATCACATTCAAAAGCGTAAAACTACTAAAAATACACCGAAATAGTTGTGATTTTCTCCTAACTACATTATTATTACAAAAATATGATGCCTAAAGTTACGTCAGTTCATAAAGAAATCGATTTATTTATTTATTTTGGAATATATGTAATTGAAACAACTTTAAAGAAACGTAATTACTACTAACATGCTATGAACTGCAATGCGCTTAGCGCCGCCTATGAGTGCATGAAATTATGTGATTTAACAATTGACCTGGTTGTAATTTAAGTCGAAATCCTCGATCTAGGAATATGTCTGAAACCTTCAATGAGAAACGTTTTCGCTGCAAAAGTATGTAAAAAGATTTATCCTATAGCAACAGCTAGTTCGTCGAATTCACAGCTAGAAATTATCATGTCAGAAAGCGAAACATCTATGAATTGAATAACAGTTAACCGCAAACTGTTATCCTTAGGCCCTAGTTAGTCTGCAGCCTCAAGAAAACTTCAATGCAAGCTCATCAATTCAACAATGCAAGCTGCTTTTGACCCTTAAGCACTCTACAGCGGATGCTATTGACCCTTGCAAGTGGGTTGCCACCGCGCATACCAATTAAAGGAATTAAGTATTTATTAAGCATGCCATGGGAAAACATCACTCACGATCAACGTGAACGTGAGCTGTGACTTTGATGACAATGTTACGTTGTTGATTGTCTGCATCAATTTGGCATGATGTAATTTAATGATATTTGATTTGGTGTCCTTAGGCCACGAATTTTTTTGACAATCCCATACATTACAAGGTAGGAATGTCAAAATCCCATAAATTTTTCTAACTTAACGCTCGAATTCGATGCACTTGTTATTGTCAATAATTTCTTGCACCGGCAAAGATATATTACGCAATAATCATTAAGATTAACATAAATTATAGTGTTTTGATCCGCCGGAATTTACAATGACATCAATATATTATAAAACGAAAAAACAACTATCAGATGTGGAGGACACAGTTATTTGTATTGAGTACTTACAGGTTACTGTCCCCAAAACTCATTATTTCAATTATGACAGACAACTTACCAAATCTATAAAAAAATATTTAAATCTGAGCGGAGATGAAAACATCAAAGACTTATCTCTCATTTATAATCTCTAAAAGCCAAAAACCTTCAGAGTTCAGACACGTCTGGTCTTCCCACGGAGCGGTTCCTTTGAGGAACCGATGATTTGAATTCTTAAAATACTCGTATCTAGTTTAATGCCGGATGTATGAATCCAATTTGTAAACGGTTTGGTTGGAATCTTAGAATGTAGCGCGTTTCCACCATTTTTCTTGATCGCTGGTTTCCAGTAGGCGAGTATTATAGTTTAGTTTCGAAGACAACGCGGTTAATTTATTATGATAACTGGATCTCTAGTTCCTTCAGCTTCAATTGATCTGAGATTTAATATCCGATACCTAGTTTGATTTCCAGGTCAGGCAGTGTTGTATGTTTCCATAAGAATTTTCTCAATGAAAGCTTGGAGTCTGCAGTTGTGATCAGTTAAGGGCAATAGCCTCGCATCCATATTACATAGGACCAAAAATGGGCGAATGAGCAATTGGCGAAGTGTGGGTTTACCTGCTATAGGATTGTGTCTTGGAAACACTTCTGCCGGGAACAAGGCATGACGTTTTGTTATGTTAGCTTACAGATTCATTGTTTCATTGACATTGTAGGTTCGGTTGTCTCGTATAAGACATTTAGGGGGACAGTCGATTGCCCCATACATACCTATATTGTTTAATATCGTTAAGCCATGTCGAAGGCTTTGTGAGGAATCTCGGGGACCTATCCGCCTAGTATGGCACGGGGATAACTAGTTTTGCCGATTTTTCCCTCTTTCGCGCCCGAACATTGCATATCTGCTATCTCGTTCTAATCCCCTGGGACATCGTTTTCCCTGCTCACTGTGCTACCGGAGCTGGGGTTCCCAATACCTACATAATATATGGGTTGGCACATAGTTCACAGATCCGTGTTGCCATTATCGTGTAAAATTAAACGTGTGTCTTTCGTCTAACAATAAAGACAATTTAATGCTGTCGCTAAAATAAAACCGTCTTTTAGAAGCATCTTTCAATTTTTGGTAAATTACCTACTCACTAAAATCGAAGGTTTATTTTTGCATAGGCCAGACACTGTTAGAACACATCAGCGATCTATTTGGCGTAACTCCAAACATGTGTTGTGTCCATCTATGTCATGCTCCATGCTATGATCTGTTTTTCCTTGGTATTATCTTTATTGTTTTGGAAATTGGGTAGGCAATAGGCAATATTATAATAGTTAATGAAGAAAACTTTTCAGCATTTCGAATTTTATTCTCTTAACTCTAAAGTCTAATAGTAGCTGTGCCCCGCGGTTTCACCCGCGTAGTTCCCGTAGGAATATCGGAATAAAAACTCTATATGTTATACCAGAGTCTCAGCTACTTAGGTACTTCTAAGTCTAAGTACTAGATATCTATTGGCTAAGCCAAATATCAGCTCAATCGGTTCACTAGTTTTAGCGTGAAAACGGAACAAACATACACAAAAAAACAGTGCTAGCGTTGTTTTTTTGCTATCTAGATGGCGCTGGAGTCGAGTTAGAACTCGCATTTTTCACCTGATTTTACATTTTACTGAGATTTGAGATTTATAATATTAGTAGGATGGACTACGCTCGATAACAATTATGGGGGAAGCCTATGTTCAGTAGTGGATTAGCCAACGGCTGAGATGATGATGATTTATTACACGTTTTTTTGTATATAAATACAGAAATCCATGACGACACTTGTAATGCCTATAATATTATAATTTTAAATTACAATGTTAATAGTGTAAATAATTATCATTCAAGAGGACAGGAAGGAAAATTACAAAACCCCACTATTCAGAAGTAACAATATTAATATTTTGTCCTTATCCATGATAGAGTTAATAAGTATAACATTATAATATCTGAATAAATGTTGTTTCAAATTGATCCTTGCATGATCTGATTTCGTCAGTGAACGGTACAAGTAATATAATATGATAGGTGTATTAACTTCAATCTGTGGTTTGCTATAAGGTTACACTTGTAGGAACAATAGATATTTATTAATGATCAAATGAAATCCCAACATCCTTCGGTTATAAAACAAACACCGGTTGTGTTGACAGCGCTCGATCATAACATAGGAAACGAATCTAAAACAATGTATAGAGAAGTATTTTGTATGTTCCATTTGTATATGATTTTACTTACTTTCATTGATTAAATCCATTTTTTAAAAGTTTATCACAACCCTAAATATTAAATAAAAAGAATAATGACCGTAAAAATACGACTATGACATTTTATATATTCGGATTAAGGTTATATAACATGTATATGTGGATAATATTAAGTACATCCAATTATAGTCGAAACTGCTTCTCTTTCTATACCTATTCACTTAGAGAGTGAAGATTCTACATTAACTATAACACTTTTCATTATTTTTCTCTTTGCGAATTTTCTAGCACAAATCAAAGTCAACCTTCGATCTTCAAGCTGCACCCTGACATCCATTTGCAGCGAATAGCAAGCATGCAAAGTAAATGGGTTGGGCTCGGCTCGCTCCGTAATACCATTAGCCGCCGGTATTCAAGGATGCCCTATGTCTTGGAATCCCTCCAACTGGGGTAGAACAATATTTGTGATGTATGGGAAAATGGCGAATTAATTCAACTAGAGGCAATTTATTGCCACTTTCTTTTTGGAATATTTTTATGTTTATTGGTGAGTTTGAGGTTATGTGGAAAGGGGCATGGATGAACAGGCAAAAATGACAGGGATGAACTGTGTAAATGAAGATATGCGGGAAAGAGAAGTGAGAGATGACGGTTGGTAGATTGGAATGGCGGAAGAAGACCAATAGTGCTATGCCGTCACCACCTGCCACCTAATGTGGGATATTATTATTTATAATTATGTTTTTCATAATAAAACTGTCTGATCAGAAGACCTGAACCATCGACAGATTGATTGGTCGGTTCTACAAAATGTTGTCGCCCCGACTGCATCGTGCCTGCTGGTGTATTAAGAAGTGATTTAATCACTCCGGGAACAAAAAAAAAGTCTTACGGGATTACTTTTCACGCGTTATGAAATTATGTTATTTTTAATTGACATATAAACATACAATATTATTTGCAAAAAACTAGAGGTCCAAGTTTTCAATGGCAACGTTAGAAGGTCACCCTCCCTACATAATTGTCATTGACCTCAACGTGATTTATTTGTTTATGCATGCACTCACATCACGAACTATTCATAGGATAATTTATCACAATTACTGATATCCCAATAATTCTTTAAATCAGACTTTTCCATATTTTGTTTGGCAGTCTGATAGGACATGAGCTTTATTTTTTATAATAATTTAGGTGGAACAAATTAACGGTCTTGTTAGATAATATGGGACAATAGCAGCAATATACATCACTAAGATTTATGATAGATATTTCAAGACAATATTTTAGATTTTCCTATGATTTCAAGGGACCGAAGTAGGGACAAGCGTGACGGACATTCTGGAATCTATAAGGGCCCTTTCCCACCACCACTAAGACTCAAGACGGACCGTCTGTTTTCTCAGTCCAGCCTTTGCATATAAAAGTATAGGACTTTAATTTTTTTTCTAATTTCTAATACGACATAAAGTTTTGTTTGCGTAATTATGTAAATGTATGCTGTACCTGTATACCTCTGAATACCTCACCAAGAAGGTAAGTATTTAGTTAAAATTAGCACTGGAATGGAACTAACGTTGGGCCATTCCATAGTGCTATATATTCAAAGGATCCGGCTAAAGAGCCGGATATGCCAATGACAGAACAATTTATATGACACTGTTCCATATAGACGGTCCGAGAAAACAGATATTCCGTCGTGGTGGGAACGGGCCCTTAGACGTGTGGTAATCTGCCAAAGGTCATCTCAATTCTGAACACCTTTGTCTGTCTATCAGCTTTCCATCAGAATATCAGAATAGCTTTGAACTTCATGACATCGTGGAGACTAATGTATTTCAGTTAGTCGTGGTAATATTATGATACACGACATGTTTGTGAAGAAAATACGTTAACAATCACGAAGTTCAGAGTTTTTATGCCTATGAACCAAGAAACCAATGGGTCATAAGTCATAAGTAAAGAGCTGATCCTAAGTAATAAGTACCTAGAGGTAGATGTCTAATGTCTACCAAAATCAGCTTCAAACCCATTTGGAATTTAGGGAAATACTGAATCGATAGGCAATTTTAAAATACCTGTACATCTCGAGTCCTGACTGACCTCCTGACATCGACTGACTCATACTTACATGAAAGAGTTTTTCCCGTACAGAGTGTGACTATGAACAATTTTCTAGAGTCAACAGTGCATACATACCTAGATATCGAATAGAACTTCTTTACAGAGTAAATTTCATTAGTCTAATGGCTGGTAGGGTTGGTAAAGGTCACCATGTTCCTCAGGTCAGATAACAAGGCGGTTTATGGTGCTGCGAGACCTTCTTAACTTCAGAAGGTCAAAGGGGGAGTAGGTATTCGTAGAGGTGTTTATGTACGTATCTATAATAAAATCCTAAAACAGATAACTGGGTGCTTAGAGGCTAGAGGGGTTAATGCAAAACCTATATAAAAATCTACTTTATTAAATAAGGCTTATCATAAATTCAATAACGCTGAAGACGCTGAATCTGATAATTCTTAGCCGGCTACGGCAACTACGGGTAGAGAATAGAGATAGGGTTACTATTTACTATTACCAGTATCGCCACAGACTTACCAACAGTAGCTAACCAGATCCACCTAATAATTGATAATATTACCAGTTATGCGAATTTTGAAATAATGTGACATATTATTATAACCATATGATAGACGGTGACCCTTGAAGCAGTTAATTTATTATTACCAATGAATTATTCGTATTAAAATTCTGCCAGCATAAGCGCTTGAACTAAATCATTAATATTAAACAGAAATCAATGAAGATTCACAAGAAAATTAATGAAGAGGAAAATATGGGCTCATTAAAGCCGCGTCTTGATTCTTGATGTTTATGCCAATTTGTTTGTTCAATGAACAGACCGACCTTTTCAATAAATCAATATAAATCTGTGTACTGTGTATACCAGACTTCTGCATTTTATTACAAAAATGAGAAGGCACATCAGGCCAAGCAATTAGATTGACGGATAAAAAACCTACTAAGTACAGGTCTATAACTGAATTTGTTCCTGAGATATGGCAGCGGCCAGCGGCACTTTAAGGCTCTTGTACACACACGTTGTTTTCGCCGTGAAAATCTAAGATTAATTCGCCGTGTGTAAGCATGGTTATCAGTGTTGTATGGATCGCTGTGGGAGCTTCTCGACATACACGGCGGCGCTTCGGCACGGCGCCGCCGCCGTATTCGCCGTGCCTGTCAACAAGCTCCCATGGTGATCCATACAACACTGACAAACGGCGAAAAAAATATGTGCGTAAGAGGCCTTAGACATGTAACTTTGGTAGAAGCGTATAAAGTTCACATTTCAGGCCAGTTTAATAAAAATCACAGACAATAATCGCACCAAAAACAAATTCATATAAAATGTTGCCAAGACGAGACAATGATATGCCTCGCACTGTCAAAAAGGTATCAGATCTCATGTAGAGCCAAGCTTCTTACTCTACACGCCCTAACTCTATAAGCACTAACTTCACAAACTCTATACCTTAGTCAATATATGATATGAGGCTTGGCCGTTATCTAAGATAAGGATAAAGATACATTTATTGCCAGTATAGAAAAAATCCAAGAAAACAACTACAGATTACAAAAAAAATTAATAGATTTATATTACTAACAATTGGGATATGCTCAGCTTTGTGCTGCAAAAGGTGACCCTGTGCAGCGCTGCTGTTCAGCATATCCTATAGTCGAACACAGATGTTAGCCGAGTAACGAAAAATATGATATAAGCGGGATTACAAATTACTTACATTAACATTATACTCGTATATTATATGAATCAACCTAGATACCTACATCCTTTTATTTAATAAAACAAATAAAATTGATTATGTACGGATCGTATCAATCGATCTCGTAAAGATCGTGACTGCTCGTTTTTAATTTGGTCGAAATGGGCGATGATCGCAGCACTAAACGTTTTTGTGAGCTCTAAACCAGCGTTCTTTGGCTCGTTATTGATTTAATGGCCCGACTAATGAGCCGGCATTTTCCAGCGTCCGGGGTGTGCTATGTTAAATGACGGAAGTCGCAAAAATTTATAATAATTGCTGTTTTTTGCCACACAGGTCTTAAGTGTGAAAACGACTAAGAGGTTGTCAATGGGAATTGTGGCTCCAAAACGAATGGATCTATTTTGGTGCGGTTATTTATATTATTATTTTATTGTTGGTGTACCTACTATGGGACTGGGGACTGAGTCCTATGGGTACACCTCTGCCTACCCCTTCGCGAAAAAAAGGCGTGAATGTATGTTTTTTATTTATATTCAACCAACTGTGCCCCGCGGTTTCACTAAAGCTAAATTCCTAAAACGTCGCGTACGCCCTGAATATGGAAAGAAACATTTCTACCCACGGACAGGATTTGAACACACTGTGGGGGGCACTCTACTATTAGAGCTACCGTGGTGGTATTAGTCATTGGCGACATTTTTCTATCCTGTCTACCTAACACCTATAGGGGCGTGTGTGCTATCTGTATAGATGCATTTCGCATTCTACCCACCGACCAGTCTAATGTTACAATTAGAATATGTATCGAAATTGATAATTACTTCCTTTAAACTTTAAAAAGATATCATAAAGAAATAGTTCCAACTTTACCGGTTAAGCACAAGAGACGTGACAGTTGTCCGGTTCCTAGATGTAGCAGTGCACTGGCCAGGAGGAACTATGAACGATTGGGTCCTATGCTTTATAACAAATTGCTCTCTAAACACACCAGTAGTATTAAAACATTTAGCGTCAACAAATTAAAAACCATTGCAACAGATTGGCTTCAACAATATGATTATGATAATACTGAAAAGCTATTTCATATAATTAAATAACAACAAAATTGATACATATAGATAAATCATTCGTACTAACTCACACTCATCCATATTCATTCATTTGACAGCCTCGTTGGCCCAGATGGTAGTAACCCTGCTTTCTGTGCCGCAGGCCCCGTGTTCGATCCCCGGCCAGATCAAACATTTGTGTGCATGAAGGTGTCTGTTTGATCTGTATCTGGGTGTTATAAGCTTATATAAGTGTATGTATACCAGTCCTCTGGTTACCATAGTACAGACACTCCCTAGTTTGGGACCAGATGACCGTGTGTGGAGGTTGTCCCATGTTATTGTTATTATTATTAGTATTATTATTAATACCATGAATATCTGTGTAGGTAAGAATTCACGTTCACATAATACTACATACGTAAATATATATGTATTTTTTTTTTATTAACTATACAATATATTTAAGATTTTTACTCGTAGGTACCTAAGTATTTAAGTATTTATGTTAAAATATAACTTATAAGTTTAGTTTTATAAGTCTATAATATATAATGTACTCATAGACATAGGGGAAGAGACTACCTTTTGCAACACAGCTTAGTAAGCTAAAGCAAAAGGTAGAGAACCCAACACTTGTGTACCCTGTTTTTTTTTCAATAAATAATTTTTGTATTTTTTGTATTTGTATTTTTCATTATATTTTTCCATTAGGAATTATCTCAAAAACTGCCTGGAGTCTGGAACTGTGCCCGGTAGATGGCAATAGGCTCGCCCCCTATTACATAGGACCAATAACATACTGGCGAAATGTGGGTGTATCTACTATGGGACTGAGTCCTGGGTACACCTCTGCCTACCCCTTCGGGAAAAAGGCGTGAATGTATGTTTATGTTTCATTATATTTTATATTTTTATAGACTAAGCGCTCTAAATCTCTTAAAAAAATTCTTTCCATATATTTTTTCATATATTACATATATATTCTTTCTATAAAAATATAAAATCTTAATTTATTTGTTATGAAAATGTGTTTTCCTTGTTTTATTAGCGGTAAAAGTAAATATGATCTTAAGTATAATTAGTATTATTGGCAACGTCCGTAGATTTTATTTTAATTAGCCAACGTTCTGTGGCTTTCCGGTTTCTATTAAGTTTTAACGATCTCTAAAATAATATATTTGACTACGCTTTGATGCGACCTTTGGATGGATACCAAACACTAAATAAATAACGAGCTGAAAATAGAAATTCATCTCCTCTGTGGGTAATTATTACAATAGGTCATAGGTTTAAGTCAGCCATGTCAATTTATTGTTATTATATTATATAAATGCTAACCGCTGAAAAGACAGTCTTCCCTTCCTAAGTACCCTACCTTAGTATTAATGAGTATACATAAATATGTATATTTTAGTATAATCTGACTGCCTCGGTGGCGTAGAGGGCGCATGCTCGACTGCCAATCAAGAGGTCCTGGGTTCGATCCCCAGGTCTCAGTCAGGTATGAGTATTATGACATCATCGAAAATACAACGTATTCCAACTTACCTAAGTATTATATCCAGTACATCCTCCCTATCGAAGACCTTGCAGTACAGATGCAGTATCTTCAGGCACGCATACTTAAGCCCTGACCACGTGATCTCCGTGGACTTGAGGGCCTCGTCCCAGGGGCAGTTCTTGTGGCGAGTGAGGCAAAGCATGCCTTCGGATATCTCAGTTGGAGGCATTTAAGAGGCTTCTAGAACTTTTTGCATTGAGTTTGAGGCACTTTTGCTTGGTTTGAGGCACTTCGGCTTTGTTTGATTCACTTTTGCTTTTAGTTTGAGGCACTTTGGCCTTGTTTGAGGCACCTTCGCTTTGTTAGAGGCACTAACGCTTTAGGATTAAGGCACTTTAGTCTTTGGCTTGGTTACGCCGACTAGTATTATAATTGTTTGGTTGTTGGTTGTCAGTTGTCACTGATTAGGTATATAGTTCAGGAAGGAAAATTTGTTTTACAAGAGAATCAAGCGTCAAAACACAGTTTACTCGTTTTTTTCTCCATTTTCAATCTATCCCGTCATATTGTGATTGACTAGCTTTACCTCTTAAACACAGAAGTGAACATATATTTTTCTAGTGCCAACTTTGACGAACAGGAACACGAATTGTGTTCACTTGTTAACCTTTATATACTCTGTGTTTTATAGAGTGTGTAACCCTTATAATATGTTATTTTTTAAATTATGAAACAGTTTACAAAAGCCTACATTTTCAATATGATTTTATAAACAAAATGCTACGGATTCTTGGAACGACGCAAGGCAAAGACGGAGAGCGGGCTGCGGGTAGACGTTTAGTTTATCAAGCCAGGCCTGGGTTTTTTAGCAGTGGTAGGCCTCTTTTGCAAGGGTCCCTTTGGGGAAGTACCACATCTTTGCCAGATATTCATCCGCTAAGCAGTAATGCAAACATTACTGTGTTCCGGTCTGAAGGGCAATGTTACCAGCGAAATTACTAGGCATGACGAGTTTCAACAACTAATATCTCAGGGTGACAGTCGCAGTGCAGTGCCGCGGAATTTTGAAGTTTAAACACTGGATGGCAGTCTGTCTGATATGGGCAATCGTGATCAGGCACCTGATTAGCTCTTCTTGTACACTCACTATCATATATTATAAAAAAAACTTTTATATGTCAATTAAGTGTACTAGAAACACATTATATATACTCAAGTATGTACGATATACGAGATACACAACAGTATTCTAATAGGCCACAAAGCCATGACTCTATTTTTAGAGGCAACGAATAAAAGGAAATCGTGATCTCAATAGACACTAAGGTCACATTATAAGTAACATACGATTCGTCACATAAGGGATTACAAGACAAAGCTGCAAATCTATGTTAAAATCGCAATATCTCAGCAATTTTCCTAGTTTGTTCCTAGTTTCGCAGTACGCGCCCAACTTTATGACTACTACTGGCTGTGCCCCACCCGCGTAGTCATCGTTCCCATGGGAATATCGGAATAATAAGTACCCAATGTGATATTCCAGGGTCTAAATTATCTACATACCAAATTTCAGCACAATCAGTATAGTGGTTTTAGCGTGAGAGAATAAAAACATCCTTCCATCCATACTCACAATCATTCGGATTTATAATATAGGTATGTACAATACGTGCGTTTTATCTTGACGAGTCTGAACATAGGCTCTGCGAACTTTAGCGCACGTAAAGTCGTGAGGAAAACTGTTATTTCCATATAAACAAATAACGAACAAATGTTTATTGAAAATGTAATGTTCAGTTTAGTTCAGTCATAATAATAAAAGTTTTCTTCACGAGTTTTCATGCGCTTAAGTTCGCAGGGCCTATTTTCAGACCCGCCAAAATAAATCGCACGTACTGTGGGATAGGAGGTGAAGTTAGCCGTTTTGGCTGCCCAATGCGAATATAATATCTAAGTGTCATGCGTAGTGCGCAGCCCAAAACAGCTAACTTCACATAGGTCATAAAGTTTTGCGCACAGACTGTACTTGCTTGCGTTTATAATGCATAGTACAAAAATGGATAAAACTATAGGTATGATTTTAAGAGTCCGTTTTTTAGAGCCACAGTTCCGGAATGCCACGTACCGGAGATTGGTGAGCCACGATTTTGATTAGAACGAATAGGTAGGTATACAAAGTTTTGCAACAAATTTTCAATATGAACATAACATAACATACATTCACGCCTTTTTCCCGAAGGGGTAGGCAGAGGTGTACCCAGGACTCAGTCCCATAGTAAATACACCCACATTTCGCCAGTATGTTATTGGTCCCATGTAATAGGGGGCGAGCCTATTGCCATCTACCGGGCACAGTTCCAGACTCCAGGCAGTTATTGAGATAATTCCTAATGGAAAAATCCAATATTTAACACTTGCCTGACCTGGGGATCGAACCCGGGACCTCTTGATTGGCAGTCGAGCATGCGCCCTCTACGCCACCGAGGCAGTCAATTTTCAATATGGATTATAAATTAGTAATTATACTTTGTATGGGTTATTTTTATCTCTATCATTCTATCTACGGACAGAAATAAAAGCATTTCATAAATAAAATCTTGTTAATAAATAGTCTTTACTGCGACTCTAACAAGAAACTTGTCATAAGTCGAAGGTTAGGCGGTACCAAATTTGGATTTGGCCACAAAAACAGATAGTCATACTAACAAGCGCCGGTTACTTATATAGTTGTTAATGTATGTAAAAAGTTCAATAAAATATTAATAAAAACAACAATTATTCTATATTCGATAGATTATATCGATGTGTTTTTATTTGACGTAAGCACTTTTTTATTTTAACTTTATAATATACACGTGTGTAAGCATGCCTTTTCCATTAAATAATACTCGAACACTTCAGCATATTTTACATGATTTATTCCAAGCCCACCATCTTCAATCTCGCTCTACAATCATCTGTCGCGCTGGCATCCACCTCCCTGTGTTGCCATCGCGCCCTCGCACATGCCATAGATCTCCGTGAAATCACACGTTGCCATTAATACTTTCCATAAAACCACCAAAACGTTCACAGAATCCGTAGCATGCGCGTCACAAATAACATCAACCCTACACTTGTTATAAAAAGGTTTAGTAGTACTTGTATCAACCCGTCAACCTAAACAACTTCTTAATGAAAGAATTAACAAGTGCGCAGAAATGCTCATACAAATTGGCCGATCAGCAGATTTATTTTGTAACGGAAATCGAAATTTTTTTCGAGAATTTCATAATTATTTCTTTTCAAATTTGTTCAATTTAATGGGTAAGTATGCACATGTTTGATTTTTACATGTTTTAAATTTCAGTAAAATTTCCAACAACGTAGAGGGCGCATGCTTGACTGCCAATCAGGTCCCGGGTTCGATCCCCAGGTCAGGCAAGTGTTTTAAATATTGGATTTTTCCATTAGGAATTATCTCAATAACTGCCTGGAGTCTGGAACTGTGCCCGGTAGATGGCAATAGGCTCGCCCCCCTATTACATGGGACCAATAACATACTGGCGAAATGTGGGTGTATCTACTATGGGACTGAGTCCTGGGTACACCTCTGCCTACCCCTTCGGGAAAAAGGCGTGAATGTATGTTATGTTATGTAATGCCCTTGTCCCACACTAAGTGGGGTAACCCCAGCACGTCTTCTTCCGCCATTTCAGTCTATCATCCGTCATTACTGCACTCTGCACTCACACCCTTTACACACGCATATCCACATTCACACAGTTCATCCAGTTCTTTTTAGGTCGACCCCTCTTAACCATTTACATTCATCATCCTTTTGGCTACATTTCAATCCTTCACATAATAATGTCCACACAAGGCTTGTCTTCCACTCTTTAAGGCGCGGTGCAAAGCAAATTCGCCATCTCGCTCACACGTACCCATATTTTTGAAGATATAACAATACTACATGGAATTACGTAAAATAAAATAAAGACAACAAGGTTATAGAAAATAACAATACGAAGATTCAGTAAAAAATCTAATTTAATCTCAGAAAAATAAAAATGCACTGAAAACTTCTTTGTATTAAATTGATTTTTTACTGGATCTTTGTATTGTTATTTTCTAGAACCTGTTGTCTTTATTTTACGTAGTTACATGTAGTATTTTTTATATCTTCAAAATTGTGGGTACGTGTGAGCGAGATGGCGATGCTTTGCACCGCGCCTTAATTTCTTAGTCACGGGTGCTATTTCCCCTTTCCCCTTACATACTTAAGTAAAACTTACATATATTGATCTCTTTTCAGTGTTAATCAATTCAACCTCTATAATATCTTGAATGCTACTGTACTTACAGTTATGTGTATTTACTGTACTACAAAAGTCTGAGCATTGTGGCTTGGACAGCGACCTCGCGGCACAGAACTCGCAGTAGGAAATGTCCAATTGAAACAATTCGCTTGCGATCACTGCCCATTGTCTTGTTATCTGTGCTCACACGCTAGTAACACTAGTAACTGTGTTTATTTAGAGAATTTTGAGTTACTTTGAGATTTAGTTAAATTTGGAACTCAGATCTGGCCAAGTCTGATGGCAACTTTGGCGAAAATGACACTTGATAAGCAGATTGATTAATTTTATCAAATTGGCACTTGGAAGAGAAGTGAAGAGGAGTGTTCAAACATGCGAAGTAGTTAAGTATGTAATAATTTGTATGGAGCTTATTACATAATGCCGCAATAAATAATAGTAGGTAACTAGGTACAAACGTGATAATGCCCTTGACGTTGCGAAAGATTTGTGGTCCGAAAGAGAGGAACTGTTTGACGATGACGAGATTAGAGGTCTGTCATTCTAACAGTCATTTCCACAAAAAAGTGAACATGTATTGTCCTATAAAGTGAAGTCAATGAAATAACATGTGTGTAAAAAGTTATCCATGATTAATATCCCTAGGAATTCCAAAAAGTAATTTTGCTGTCTCTTAGTGATTTTTCAACTTAAACCTAGTTTTTGAGACTTGCTTTTATATGATTACATAATCTTAGATCTACGCAAGCCTTATCTAGAGTAACTGAATGCGGTCATGCCATCGTAGGTAGTAAAGTAAATCACCTTATATTTACTGCAAATAGAAAATTGTCGTCTTTATTGGGTAAGTTGCTAAGTTGCTTTTAAAACGGTTACATTTAATTAAATATTCAGTACTTACTTATCTAGTTTTATGAGAAAATGGGGACACATAAGCCCGTTTAAGATTTTAGATAAGTACTATAACAGTTACCTACTTAGATCAGTTTGTGATCAGAATTTTTCGTTACAAAGCCTTAGTCTGGTTAAGTCGACCAGGAGACCTAATCAGGACTTGAGGCGCTGTCCAAAGCAAATTCGCGTTCTCGCTCACATGTACCCACATTTTTGAAGATATAAATACTACATGTAATTACGTAAAATAAAGACAACTAGGAACTAGAAAATAACAATACAAAGATTCAGTAAAAAATCTAATTTAATCCAAACGAGTTTTCATATATAAAAACCTGCATAAAGAAAAAAATTTTAGGAAAATAAAAAGCCACTGAAAACTTATATGGATTAAATTGTTTTTTTACTGAATGTTTTTATTGTTATTTTCCAGAACCTAGTAGTCTATTTTACGTAATTACTTGTAGTATTTTTTAGAATCTTCCAAAATGTGGGTACGTGTGAGCGAGAGGGTGAATTTGCTTTGGACAGGGACTAAATGGAGCACCTACAAGACCGCGGTTTTTAATAATCTTTGGTGTAAACCTTTGGTGCGTCAATGAGCCGACTTTGCCGAGCTTTGGCTCGTCGGCTCATTGACGCACCAAAGGTTTATCTCGCCAATAGATCACCCCCTTAATGGGGGATAAGGGCAGGAAGATAATTTTTTTGCCATAAAATATGTGTTCGAATCGTGAAAGTAAAAAAATTAAGCGTTAATTTTGATAAATAGTTATAATTCAGCAAAATTAGTCTTCTAACCCTCTAATTTTAACCAGATATTTGTACAAAATTTTAACCATTACTTAACATAACCAGGATAAAAAAACCCAGCTAACTGTTGTATTTTGGTAGTATTCAAATGTTAGTGCTCAAAAATATTTCCACGAAAATGTAAAACGGATAGCAAACAAACGCCATAGGTCGAGTAGCTTGATAAATATTACTATATACTTATTAATCTTATATTACGGCTACCGATTTAGCATACCTAGTTTTTATGTTGGCACTGTTACATGTATAGGTATTACATCATTAGGTAGAAAAACAAATAAGCACATAGCTGTTAATTTTAGCTACAAGGGTATACTACTATAGTACCTACTCTTAGGGCCGGTTTTTTGATCACTGGTTAAGTCGACTAATTGTTAAATTTCTTGACAATTTGTTAAATTTCGAAAAAATTCGTTTTTTGATCCCTAGTTAGCTTGACAAATGGTCAAATAAGTAACCATTAGTCGGAATATTTAACCACTGCTCCGTCGACTGGTTGGCGCCAAAAACAGATGGTTATTTATTCTTATCGTATCTACCTACTGCTGCTTCTGATTTTATTCGAGTGTTTTGGAAAGTATTTAATACTAAAGATATGGATTTACATAATTTATCAACATACTGGAAATCGAAATAGCTCCTCAGACGAAGAAATTATGTTCAGACGTTATACCTTATCAAGAAGACCGGCCACGTAATTTACAGCTCCGCTAAAGTATTCGGACGATGAAAATTTTCGTAAGCGGTATCGTCTATTCTATATTGTGCGTCTATCAAAAGAAATCGTGTTGTGAAACCTACTAATATTATAAATGCGAAAGTTGGTGAATATGGACACCTAAAACTACTGAAGCGATTGGGCTGAAATTCAGTAGGTATGTAGATAGTTTAGACCCTAGAAAAACACATATATGTTACTTATTATCCCAATATTCCGACGGGAACGAAGACTATGCGGGTGAAACCGCGGGGTAAAGCATGATATAGGTAACAAACCAGAACTATGACTCCACATAAGTAATCGTCAAGAACTAATGGATACCTACATATTATATATATACTGTTGGTTTCAAATGTACCTACCTAACTAATAATAACACTTTTACCTATATACTATATAACACTAGCTGTGCCCCGCCGCGGTTTCACCCGCATAGTCTTCGTTTCCGTCGGAATATTGGGATAATAAGTAACATTTATGTGTTTTTCTAGGGTCTAAACTATCTACATACCTACTGAATTTCAGCCTAATCGGTTCAGTATTTTGGCGTGAAATAGTAACAAACATCCATCCATAATCCATCCTCACAAACTTTCGCATTTATAATAAATTAGGGATTTATACCTAGTAGGAAGTAGGATAGGATAATAATAATGTAGCGATTAATTAAAATAATGACAAATTTATTTTAGTTTTATT
The DNA here is from genome assembly GCA_947063395.1 of Hemistola chrysoprasaria. Taxonomy (NCBI): domain Eukaryota; kingdom Metazoa; phylum Arthropoda; class Insecta; order Lepidoptera; family Geometridae; genus Hemistola; species Hemistola chrysoprasaria. The sequence continues at coordinate 15,252,949 of OX346714.1, forward strand.
GGCTGTTTATTTCTAACATATGATGCTTTTTCTATAAACTATAACTTATGATACACCTTCCTGACTTTTCTTAAATTTCAATTCATGCTGCTTCGATTCTATATCAAGCTTCTTTGATTCCATTTCAAGCATGTGGAGGTCTTTTTGAGTACATCATTTATTAAGAACTTTCTTCGATGCCAAAATTATTAGAAGTATTACGATCCCTGAAAAACAATAGGTATATTTACATGAAATGAATTTATAAAATAGATTTATTAGCAGGCACACATGACCCATGTCTAGACAGTATGTCACTTTGTTAAGTATTATCTTAATTAAAATTAAATTATATAAAAAACTACTTTGTGCGGGTGTTTTATACCCAAAGTAATAAATGATATTGTTCGTATTGGTCTTATCCTATTCCTCTCCATGTGAACCAATATCCAGTGTTTAAACATGGGATTCTGGAGATTATCAGCAACTGCCTTTACAATTGCGTTACCTGAGGCATTGAAACTACTCGAGATCTTAATATTGCAAAGAAGTCAGGTATTCCCGCGTAAGAAAACATTGTCAATGCGCTGCAAAATCTGGGATAACACATAAGAGCCCAGTATGCGTCATTATACTGGACTCTTATGGTGTCAAAGGACTTTCTGGTATAAATTAACCCATAGTTGGCAGGTGTACATGCTGAGACGGAAAGTTTTGAACAGAACGTCCTTGACGTCCCCACTGCAGCGCGCGTACTTCCTCGCTAATATATTATTTACTTCGCACCAATAGAAATCGTCATTCTCTCTCCATGCCTAGGTCGTCCTTCAGATCATCAGCCAGTCAGAATTTAGGACAACAGTGTTGAGAATATGAGATTCATATATTCATTGTTTCAAGTTCAGAATTAAAAATAGTACCTAGGTACTTACTTATTTTCTGTGTTTGATTCCAATCACAATAATTTTAGAATTTTGCTGAACTGCCGAACTGTATACATACAATAGAAAATAATCTTCAACTCAATTTATTCAATTCTTAATTTGTGGCATGATGGTTTATAGTTTAATGTGAAATTGGTTTTAGTAGGTTAGGTAATAATAATTTTTTTATATAATGTAAAATACCGCGAAATCGCAGAAACTCACACAAAACACGGAAAGGTTTTGACATTAATGACATCGTTGACGTTTAAATCTATCAAAATTACAAGAGTTGCCATATAAAATAAAATCTCCCGACTCCAAAATGGGTAAATCAGTAGTTCATTGCAATGGCAACATAATTAACCATGGTTAATTCTAGCCAAGGTTAAAAAAGGTATCAAAAAACGAAAATGCGACTTGACCATTGGTTAGGGACTTAACCATTGTCAGTTTAACAAATTGTTAACTTGACAATTACCCGCGATCAAAAAACCGGCCCTTAGGGCCGGTTTTTTGATCGCGGGTTAAGTCAACTAGTTGTTAAATTTCTTGACAATTTGTTAAATTTCGAAAAAATTCGTTTTTTGATCCCTAGTTAGCTTGACAGATAGTCAAATAAGTAACCATTAGTCGGAATATTTAACCACTGCTCCGTCGACTGGTTGGCGCCAAAAACAGATGGTTATTAATCTTATCGTATCTACCTACTGCTGCTTCTGATTTTATTCGAGTGTTTTGGAAAGTATTTAATACTAAAGATATGGATTTACATAATTTATCAACATACTGGAAATTGAAATAGCTCCTCAGACGAAGGAATTATGTTCAGATGATAAACCAAATTATCAAGAAGACCGGCCACGTAATTTACAGCTCCGCTAAAGTATTCGGACGATGAAAATTTTCGGAAGCGGTATCGTCTATTCTATATTGTGCATCTATCAAAAGAAATCGTGTTGTGAAACCTACTAATATTATAAATGCGAAAGTTGGTGAATATGGACACCTAAAACTACTGAAGCGATTGGGCTGAAATTCAGTAGGTATGTAGATAGTTTAGACCCTAGAAAAACACATATGTTACTTATTATCCCAATATTCCGACGGGAACGAAGACTATGCGGGTGAAACCGCGGGGTACAGCATGATATATGTAACAAACCAGAACTATGACTCCACATAAAAGGTTTCAAATGTACCTACCTAACTAATAATAACACGTTTACCTATATTTCAAGCTATACTATATAACACTGGCTGTGCCCCGCCGCGGTTTCACCCGCGTAGTCTTAGTTCCCTTGGGAATATCAGACTAAAAAGTATACTTGTGTTATTACAGGGTTTAAACTATCTTAATAGGTACAGAATTTCAGCCTAATCGGTTCAGTATTTTGGCGTGAAATAGTATCAAACATCCATCCAACATCTATCCTCACAAACTTTCGTATTTAATAGTGTAGTAGTTTATAGTATGAAGTAGGATAGGATAATAATAATGTAGTGATTAAAATACGACAAATTTATTTTAGTTTTATTGGCTGTTTATTTCTAATATATAATGCTTTTTATTTTTATTTATGATACACCTTCCTGACTTTCTTAAATTTCAATTCACGCTTCTTCGATTCTATATCAAGCTCCTTTAATTCCATTTCAAGCATGTGGAGGCCTTTTTGAGTACATCATTAATTCTTCTTCTTTTCGAGTCAATATGGCTAGTTTTCTCCTTATAATATTTTGGTCCAGTATTTTGCCAGGTCTACGGTGTTTTGGTTTGCTTCAAGAAGGTCCGTCATTGTAGCTAACATCATTTATTAAGAACTTTCTTCTATGCTAAAATTATTAGAAGTATTACTTACGTTCCCTGAAACACAATAAGTAGGTGTATTTACATGAAATGAATTTATATAATAGATTTATTAGCAGGCACACATGACCCATTAAACAGTTTAATATGACACACTCACACAATGTATGTCACTTTGTGAAGTATTATCTAAATTAAAATTACATATACATAACATACATACATTCACGCCTTTTTCCCGAAGGGGTAGGCAGAGGTGTACCCAGGACTCAGTCCCATAGTAGATACACCCACATTTCGCCAGTATGTTATTGATCCCATGTAATAGGGGGCAAGCCTATTGCCATCTACTGGGCACAGTTCCAGACTCCAGACAATTATTGAGATAATTCCTCATGGAAAAATCCAATATTTAACACTGCCTGACCTGGGGATCGAACCCGGGACCTCTTGATTGGCAGTTGAGCATGCGCCCTCTACGCCACCGAGGCAGTCAACTAAAATTAAATTATATAAAAAACTACTTTGTGCAGGTGTTTTATACCCAGTCATAAATTAAATTGTTCGTGTTGGCCTTTATCCTATTCCTCTCCATGTGAACCGATATCCAGTGTTTAAACATGGGACTCTGGAGATATCAGCAACTGCCTTAACAATTGCGTTACCTGAGGCATTGACACAATTCCAGAACAACGCTACTCGAGATCTTAATATTGCGAAGAAGTCAGGTATTCACATGTGAGAGAAATATTGTTGATGCACTGCAAAATCTGGGATAACACATAAGAGCCCGGTATGCGTCCTTATACTGGACTCTTATGGTGTAAAAGGACTTTCTGATATAATTAACCCATAGTTGGCAGGTGTACATGCTGAGACAGAACGTCCTTGACGTCCCCACTGATAGAGATCGTCGATCTCTCTCCATGCCGAGGTCGTTCTTCAGGTTATCAGTCAGAATTCAGGACAACAGAGTGTTGAATAAGAGATTAATTAATATATTCATTGTATCATGTTCAGAATTAAAATATAATACCTAGGTACTTACATATGTTTGTTTGATTCCATTATTCACAATAATTTTAGACTTTTGCTGAACTGCCAAACCGTTACATACGACATACAATAGAAAATAATCTTCAATTCAATTCTTAATTTATGGCTTGATGGCTTATTATTGTGAAAGTCGTGTTTTTTAAATAGATTGTGTCGTAATTATAAATTGTAAAACACAGAACAGAACTTGTAAAATACCGCGAAATCGCAGGAACCTACACAAAACACGGAAAGGTTTTCTTTGGTTTTGACTATAATGACATCGTTGACGTTTAAATCTATCAAAATTACAAGAGTTGCCATATAAAATAAAATCTCCCGACTCCAAAATGGGTAAATCAGTAGTTCATTGCAATGGCAACATAATTAACCATTGTTAATTCTAGCCAAGGTTAAAAAAGGTATCAAAAAACGAAAACACGAGTTGACCATTGGTTAAGGACTTAACCATTGTCAGTTTAACAAATTGTTAAGTTGACAATTACCAGCGATCAAAAAACCGGCCCATTAGACTATCATCTTAAAATGTCAATGACATAATATTGTGAAAAGGCTCATACTTAATAGAATAAGCCACTACTTAGTCCGTGAAATAGGTACAGTTTTAACTAGTTTGGAGAATGATTCATACAAAAAAGTGGCAACATTTAAGTCAACCATAGAGTCGACTATTACTCGATTCTAGGCATGTCAAGAATTTGTATCTGACAGTTCAGGTAGGTCTTTCATCTTTATGTGCATGAACACGTTTATATGATTTTTTTCTCCTTTTTTGTTCCAGTTGTTTTTTGGCCGCCACTTGTTACTTTTTAGTTTTAAGGTTTTCTTCTTTGTTATTTTCTGTTATAATGTGGTAGCAATAAAGAGTTTTCATTCATTCATTTGTTCTGTGTTACATAAAAAAAATACTAACGCTGCCCCGCGGTTTCACCCACGTAGCCTTGTTCCTGTGTGAATATTGTTATAAAAAGTACCCTATGTGTTATTTCAGGGTCTAAACTATTTATATACCAAATATCAAGCCAATCGGTTCAGTAGTTTTGGCGTCAAAGAGTAACATCCATCGATCCTCACAAACTTTAGCATTATATTTACCATACTACCTATGCTTTGCTTGGGACCAAGAGACGATGTGTGGAAATTGCCATTAATTAAGAGAAAAATTCACAATAATTTATATCATCACTAAATCATTCTGTGGAATCAGGAATCGTGCCAGAAAATCAAGTGTCTTTTACTATAAAAAAAAACTGGGTATGCTTTTATTATCTGCAGCGATAATAAACGTGTCAATGTTGCCATTTTACTGGATTTTATTATCTTTTATTGAAAATATCTATCACGAAGCAGTGAAAATATTGAATAGCCGGGTCTAATATTGGGTTTATTTAATATTTGAGTCGAAATTTATCGTCGGTTATAAAAAAAATAGCGCTTTGGAATTGGGACATTTTATATTCGGGCTGACTGCCTCGGTGGCGTAGAGGGCGCATGCCCGACTGCCAATCAAGAGGTCCCGGGTTCGATCCCCAGGTCAGGCAACTGTTAAATATTGGATTTTTCCATTAGGAATTATCACAATAACTGCCTGGAGTCTGGAATTGTGCCCGGTAGATGGCAATAGGCTCGCCCCCTATTACATGGGACCAATAACATACTGGCGAAATGTGGGTGTATCTACTATGGAACTGAGTCCTGGGTACACCTCTGCCTATCCCTTCGGGAAAAAGGCGTGAATGTATGTTATGTTATATTCGGGCGGCAAATCTGTGTTCGTTTTGTAAACACAGATATGGCTTCTTTGAACAACTTTGTACACTTGTCTGGCTTCTTTGAGTATTTTGTCAAAGTTGACACTGGAGCAAAATGTGCGTACCTATTGTATTTAAAGATGTAAAGCGAGTGTAAATGTTTTAAGGATTTTTGGACAAAATAAAAATGAAATATGAACTTATGACTTATGACACGGAGATAATATATTTTCGTTTTTTTCTCTAATAGAATGCATAATAGGTATTCTGTCTCTTTCTCACTTCATTCTCCATTGGGAAATGCTGCTACCATCTTTAACAGACTACCCAAAAGTAGATAAGTACTTCAGCAATGCATAAAAATTACTACACTGAATTAGGGTTCCTAACCCCTTATAGTGTTAGGGATTAGGGACCCCTATACAGTGTAGTGTAGTACCCGTTTTATAGTAAACTATGATAACTTTCACTTAATATGTGACTAAGGTTTCGTAGGGATTCATAAGCAAGCTATGGACAAAAAATAAAAATAATAATAATAAAAAACAACTACTGTGTGTACTTATACGGATTTTTGCGATATCAGAGTAAGTTCCATAGTGAAAACTCAAAATGATGAAGTACAATGGACAATGATCCTTTATGAGCCTGATAATTAATAAGTTGTGACCATGTATATTGTTTGATGATCATTTACCAAGTTCTAAGTCTGACAGGACCAAATTTAAAGGACCGCGGGCCATTACGACCGTTAACTAAAATTGACTCGACGGTATCTTGTCGATGGTTTGACAGCCTCGTTGGCCCAGATGGTAGTAACTCTGCTTTCTGTACTGCAGGGCCCGGGTTCGATCCCCGGCCAGGTCAAACATTTGTGTGCATGAACATGTCTGTTTGATCTGTGTCTGGGTGTTATAAGCGTATATAAGTATGTATATCAGTCATCTGGTTACCATAGTACAGGCTTCTAGCCTAGTTTGGGACCAGATGACCGTGTGTGGAAGTTGTCCCATATTATTATTATTATAAGACCCGTGATAAAATAACATGAAATATATATAAATGAAAGTGGGTACATATACTATATACCTACTTACTTCCAATTTATTATAATTATTGTATTATTTAAATTACTTACCGTTGAAAAAAAAAAAGAAATTTCATTTATTTTATTACGTCTTTATTTCTTTTGAAACGTGTTTAAAGCAGCGAATGTTATAATAGTCAAAAGAATTATAAACAAATAATTATAATGATCAAAGGCTAAATTACCTCAGTAATTATACCGAAAAAAAAAAAGAAAAATAAACCAACATTGAACTTGGCACGCAGTTTTATTATTGGCAATGATTCGATACATTTTTATTTCTTTATCTGTCAGTTCAAATTTAAATACAGAACCTAGTTTCAAACGAATATAACTCAATCAATAACTGTTATTCGAAAAGTAAATCGGCGCTGCGAAATTATTTACGCGGGATTGACCACTTTATCCGTAAAAATAATTCCACTAAAATTAATAACGATGTCACTAGCCAATGGAACTTCAAGAAAGCGCCAAATTTTTTGTATATTCAGGGATGAATAAATAATTTTGTAGTGGCAAGATTAAATACAGTTAATTTGTTATTGTGGTTTTATTAACTTTCAACAACTACAATGTAAGCTTAAAATTACAAATAATATTATAACTTTGCAGGCTTCTGAATCGCCGATCGTTTTAGTAAAACAATAAAAAGGAGTGATTGGAATGAGTTGTAAGTATCTTTATATATATACTTAAGTTGGCTATTCACTATAGTAATTAAAATTCAGTTTATAGTTGTAATTATGTAGACCGTATTCCTAACCTAAGAATATTACAATACGATCACAAGTTGCAACTTGCAATAGGTAGGTATTTAATAGGTTGGTATATAGTATATATATGTCGCCGAGAAATTGTAAGAACCGTTAGTTTATAATTTCGCTTAGTTAGTTTATAAACAACCTAACCTAACCTAAACGTTAGTTTATAATGTCACTAGATAAATCATAAACTAACGGTTCTTACAATTTCTCGGCGACATATACATGTGTTTCACTTTTCTCGTTTTCACTGTTATCACGCGATCCTCAACATATTTTTGCACAATAAATAAACTGTTTTCTCTGCGTTTGCGCACGTTACACACCTAACATTGCGGACAAAATATCTAAAAAATGTAGGTCACCCTTCATACACTTTATTATTTTGACTAGAACATGGCATCTGTATTTAGATTACATGCCCACCTTGAAGTCGCGGCACTTTGATATATCATTTCGATTTACATGTACGCTTGATTCATTATGTCATGTCCAGTTAGGTATATATTTTATTTTGCTATAATGAATGAAAGTATTAAAGGCAGTTAGAGTATGGCTTTGATTTTTACCTGCCTAATATTTTTGTAACTGTTTAGTTTTTCTATAATATTACATTTTATAATCAAGACGTTATATAATATTCGTCATAATAATTATAACATTTATGTTCATAAGTAAATATAATATCTTATTTTGTAATTAATAAAAAAAATATTTTTGTATCATTACTATAAAGCTGTTTCATTAAATAGAGAAAATGACATAATCTCAACATTAACATCAAAACGGTTTTTAAGTGCCACACGATTCATATGATCACATAATTCGCCGTAAATTATAAGATGTCGGCTCATTACAAATTAAAGGCGAAAACGAGGCACTAAAACGAGAAGTATTACGATTATGACGCGATATAAATATAAAAATATTTTTATGTCGCGCGGGGTGGGGCCAACCTTGACCTGGGATGATCCTGGTTTACGGAGACAACTGTGACTTATTTCATTATATTAATGCATGTGGGGCATGCTCTGATTACGTTAAGCACTTGACAGATTTGCTATTTGTTTGGTCTTGAATAATGCGACATGACAACTAACATTGTAATTTGCGACATATTAAACTGTAGCTTCGAGTCATTCCACTTAAAATAATATAAATGGAAAACCTTAGTAAACAAACACAAATATAGTGTTTGTTAACTTTTTTATGGTACTATTAAACTACTACCAAATACTTGTGAATATTATGTTGCATTTCAGCTTATTCCCATACATACAGAGTTCATTGTTATAGGAATAATTCTTTTCGAACATTAATTCCACTAATCATTATCATCATCAGCCGGAAGACATCCACTGCTGAACATAGGCCTCCCCATAGAATGCCATTAAATAATCATATTTGAGGGGATTTTGCCGCAATCACCAAGCTTGGCAGGCAGCTTGGTGATCGCAGTAGTTTGAATACTTGGAAACGCAGAGCGGTACTGCCCACTCTTCGAATATGTCCCTCTGATGGCATCAAGTCTCATGGCTTCCACGGAATGAGAAAGAAAAAACAAAATTTTATTTTTAGGTATTATTTTCTTTTTCACGACATCCAAACTCTGATTGTGGTGTACAGTCAGCAAGAAAATGGATCCTGGAATATCCATAGGGTATACCGGGTAGATTTTCGAGTAGTGCGACTTGGGAGTAGTGCGATCGTGCATTAAAACTTACATAATAATATAGTAAAGTGTTATTTTATGAGTTTTCTGTGTACGATATTTTTATCTATTTCAGCAAAAGTAAAGAAACCCAGATCACCGTTGGCAAAGTGTATTCTTTTATGAGTTTATAGATTTATTTACGTTATCTGTGGCGCTTCCGACGGTGACTCAAGTCGAAAACCGGACGTTTCAGTTATCTGTTAGAGCTTGCACTGAGTGATATAAGTATTTAAAAACATTTTATTATTAAAATAAAAGTAAAAGAACTGGTGCTATTAACAAGCAAAAATTATTTTATACGTCAATCAAAATTGTAATTGCTTTTGTTACAAGAATCGCGAACAAAAATGATAGACAGGTCCTGTCATACCAAGTAGCGTGTAATTAGAAACTATCTCAAACTTTAATCATTTATACACAGTAGGTATTCATTAAAATCTCTACAGTTTGATATCAGTTTGATAGTAAAGTATGCTAATGTTTAAAGTGATTGTTTGCAGCAAGCGCGAAAAAGATTCTTCACGAAAGAAAACACATTTTTATTTGATAACGTGTTGGCATGACGGAGCAAACAGACGAAGATTGGCGGACGCATGGATTTGATTGATGTTCAACAGAGCACAGTTGGTTACTTATTGTGCTCATGCATGAAAACTACCAATCCATTACATTGAGACTATTTTACAGTGGGCGAGTTTAAACATTCATTATAACTTTAAAACGACGTGAAATAATAATATTTTAATAAATATGTAGGTACACAATTTTATTCTAATTAAAGTATTTAGCTTTGATGTAAAATTAAACTTTACTGAATATCACCACTCACCGCGAGAATCTTAAGTAGTCTAGTGACGTATGCGTCTTACAAATAATATAAATCTCAAATCTCAGTACAATGTACCTTTTTTACGTTTGTAATAGGTGAATAAAACGCTTGCGAGTTCTTACTCGGATGTTTGTTACTCTTTCGCGCCAATATTACTAAACCGATTAGGCTGAAACTCGATAGATAGCTTAGAGCCCGGAATAACACATAGGGTACTTTTTATCCCGATATTCCCACGGGAACGATAACCTCGCAGGTTAAATCGCGGGGCACAACCAGTTCAGCATAATTTTATTAAAAATGGGAAAAAGTATTTATTGATTGCCACTGCAGCACTGTATATTACATAGCAATGAAACAAAATAAAAACTTGAAAACATGTGTAATATACATACAAAATATAATAAAATGGGTAAATATTATAATAACAAAATAAACTCTACGTTTGTTATAAACCGTTACTGAAAGTTAAGCAGATAGTATATTATGTTAATCAACTAACTGTAAGTGATAGTTTAGAAATGGTTACATGAAGCTATTGTGCTGTCGAATGTCAACATATTCAATGGTCGATGTCTCAGTATCTTTAAGATACAAATAACAGTGAAAAAAACTAAGAACACGTTTTCCATAACATTGTCATAATATTATGGAAATAGACAGGGTTCTATTCTGTTTATTACCTCAGTGCAATGAGTGGACAGTGGAAACCCATTCCACTGTCCACTCATTGCAATAACTACTCAATAGAAATGGTAGTAATTATCAAAAGGATCTAAAGCTCGTAAAACTTAAAAAAAACATTCCATTTGCTATAGTAATTTTACGTGAGAATTATGACAGAATACTCACATACAAAATCTAGCAACTTCAAGTCCGAAAGGCGTTGCATTATTGGAGTAACGTCACAAATTTATATTTGCTTATGCAAAGTACGGCTAATATTAGTAATATTGTTAATTTCCATGATATTGTTGTTAGAAATTAATTAACGTCTCCATACAAAGGGAATGTAAATATTTTTAACAGAGGCTACTGTTTCATAAACAATTCATTATTTCAGAGTTTTGAGGAATATGTCTAGCGGCAGAGAGTTTACAGAGTTGGCACATGAAGTTGCTGTGCTGCGCTATGAAAAGACCAAGTACAAATAGAAAACTTTGAAGACATTGGCACTTGGTACTTAAACAAAATAGAATTTATTGATTAAAGCTTAAACTGATTTTGTGATAATATAAAAGTCCTAACTTAAATAGTTTATTTAGTAAGTTTTTTTATACTACGTAATAGCACTAAGAAATAACAAAAATATCATTTATTGTTTAATAAATAGCATTAATTGTTGAATCATATGTTTTATTTAAAATACAGGAAACAATTATCTTTTATAGCTCATCAGCTTAACCGACAAGAGTAAACAAATACGGCTCTACCTATGTTTAGTTTCAATGATATGAATGCAACGAGTGAACTAGTTCATTTATTATTGTTATGAGAACGTTCACAATAGGTGATTGTTTTGGTTTTGTGAACACTAAATCATAATAAACTTCTTAATAACGATGTTTATGACTTTACCTAATAATATAGAGGTAGTACAAAATATTTCGCAGCACAATATAATAATAATTTACTACTAACTTTGGTATATAGTATATCATTTTAATTGTGTATTCTTATATACTTTAGATCTAAGGTATCTTAGATAGTTGTATAAATCATACTGTGTTGAATAACTGGAACCAAAATAATACCGTTACTTAGAGAGTTACAGGCTATTAAGTTTGGGAAGTTGGACCTAACAGTGAAGTGGAGTTGAAACACATTAGTAAGTATACTTAATTAGTATTACTAATGCACTAAGTTACATACATAGTATCGTTAGTAGTTAGTAGTATCGTTAGTTAAGTATCGTTAAAATATTTAAATTTTAAATGCTGTATGTACCTACTACCTACCATAATACGGGCCCGTCGCGTTTAGTCGTGGTTTTGTTTGTCGGTGTAGCATTTAGACAGGGTTTTAATAAAAATTTTATATTAAAAAGCTATGTGACCTATATTTTAGCGCACTAGGTTTTACGGAAAAACCTATTATGGAATACTAATTGAAAATATATTGCAAAATCGTTTGTTATTAGACCAAAAAACAAAACAAAAAATATATTAAGTAAAGTTAATTATTTTATTTGTAATTAATATACTAACTCGGTGGTGTAGAGGGCGCATGCTCGACGGCCAATCAAGTGGTCCCGGGTTCGATCGTCAGGTCAGGCAAAGTGTTAAATATTGGATTTTTCCATTAGGAATTATCTCAATAATTGCCTGGAGTCTGGAACTGTGCCCGGTAGATGGCAATAGGCTCGCCCCCTATTACATGGGACCAATAACATACTGGCGAAATGTGGGTGTATCTACTATGGGACTGTGTCCTGGGTACACCTCTGCCTACCCTTTCGGGAAAAAGGCGTGAATGTATGTTATGTTTAATATTAAAGTATTTTTGTAAAAATACCGAAGTTATTCATAATTGCGCTAGAGTAGAAAAACGAGAATACGAGGCCCTACCACGAAAGCACAATTAACTTGACGAAAGACCGCGAACTCATTCCCTTTTCCGTCTAAATACAACAATAACAATACGCATTCCAGAAAATATAAACAGTCATACAAACGCGTGTTCCTTTTTACTAAAACAAGTACTTATAGCTAGTTGAGTCAGACGCGTAAAGGTTATGACTCAATCCCTTTGCGTTTGCCACCAAAAGAACTAAGCACTTTTTTACAAAACATTTACCTATCAGTTTCGAATTGAATCGCGGATTAGTTCAACATAATAATTACGGTATTATAGAGTATACCCTACATAAAAATCTATCGGAGTGCCACGATTCCAATGAGTACAAACGCGATATATTTTACTACTTGCCTATTTAAATCTGATGCTGCAACATCAGGTCAAGCCTAGGTTACCAAGTCGTTGGAATATTGATAAAGAACAGGATAAGAACAGGATAATAAAATACAATAACCAAATTTCGAATCGATCAGACGACTGGAAGTTGGCGGAAGGCAAACGGCGGAACCGATTTTCATGAGACCAGGCTAAGAACACTCAATCAGGTCAGTTTTCAAACAAAAAAAATCGCATCAAATCGGTCCACTCTTTTTTCAGTTTGCAATTTCTCGTTTGCAGGTGTTTCCTAGCGTGTAATTAGTTTGTTTACTTTTGGTATTTTATTATTATAGTATTTATTATTATATTTATAAACATCATTAACATAGTTTTCTTAAGAGTAAAAAAATTACGAATTATAACAGTGGAACATGCAAATGTTTTATAGAGTCCGTAAAAAAATTGCTGTTTACGGATAACACAAATCGGATCAACATGGCACAACACTAATATTTATTATATTATCATTGAATGAACGTCGAATCATTCGATTCAGAATGATATCAATAGGTTGAAATTTCTTGAATGAAAAGATAACCTATTTTTAAATGTAATTATAATATATAGGTAGGTACACAATTAAGTTTAACGGTACACCTATTTTACTGAATAAAAGGTTAAAAACCTGTATTACCCGGTACTGTAAAGGTATTCCTCGTTAAAATCAGATAACAGCTGTTATCGGTCACTTGGCAAAGCATTTTCCTTCCTAAACCACAACCAAAGAAAAAACAACACAAACAATTACTTTCAATATCAACACACACATTATTAGACCTCAAGCACTGGCCACTGAAAACCGTGTCGTTTGAATTTCGAAAAAGAAATGTTTTGTTTTCGATGTTTGACAGTTCGCGTCGCGTTCAAAAATTAGCGAAGAGCGCGCGCGACACTAGCGCTGGCGAAACGCGTGCGTTCCGAATGACAAATGAGCGTCAACGGGTTGCCGCGTTTGTTTACCATATACCAACAGCATAGATACAGAAGTACAGAAGTACCGTATGAGGCGTTTTCTTTAAAAAAATTGATGAAGTTCTTGAAGCAATAATCGATGGCGTAATGTAGTTATGCAAATTAAATGTCAAAATTTCTGTACCATAGACCATACAGCTCAACAATTTCAATCACTAATGTTGACGCAATTTTTTTCTTGAATAACAACGCCATCTTTCCTTCCTTTGAAAATTTTTTTTTAGAAAACGCCTCATTGATGGCATCATGGTTTCAAATTTTATGTAGGTAAGTACCTCCCACTCCTCACCTGTCGCTTGATTTTGGCCTGCTGATGGCGTTAGAACGCTAGTAACAAGGCTTAACTATATTATGTTTGCCAAAAATAATTTCATCAAAGGCATCATTACCTAGGTATGAGTCATTATTGGAGTGTGCATTATTATGCGTAAGTAAGTGTACCTATAACTTGTAGTATAACAAGATATAAGAAACCAGATTATGGTATAAGCCTGTTAGTGTTTAGCCTCAGGGATAGAGTCGCCTTTCTTTGCTGTCTTGTTTGGTGCCATTTACCTATTTCACTCATTCTCAAGTTCAAGGGATTAGGGTTTTGGAACGCGCACTAATGTCCAATGTAACTTGACTTCTCTTTTCATTAATGTTTTTGGGCGGCACGTCTCTGGTTAACTTGATTTATTTTAAATACGATAAGTCGGGAGGTGACAGCAGAGGTGATGTCATTTCTTGGTTTTGCGGTGTTATGTTATCGTGAAGTGGTCGTAAGTTGTTTAAGATTGGTCGATAAAGTTTATTTCTTATTAGGTAGTGAATAACCTACCTAGAACAGATAATAAATCTTAGCTTACTCTAGCTATGATTGAAGTAATCACCCGAAATATGACCAATTTTTTTTTCAGGTAACACTACTTTTTTTCCTATTCCGAGATTCCGTCGCCCTCTGGTAATAGAAAAAAAATTTACAGAGTAGTTTTATATTTTACTAGCTGTGACCCGCGGTTTCACCCGCGTAGTCTTCGTTCCCGTGGGAATATCGGGATAAAAAGTACCCTATGTGTTATTCCAGGGTCTAAGTCTAAGGATAGGATATAAAAGTTTGTCTTTTACTAAGTATACTTATATATTTATTATATTATTAAAAAACATTTTAGAAGGAATATTAGTAAGTTAGACCTAGGGGCTATATCAAGCGTATTAGACCATAATCTTATCTTATCATGTATACTATCAGGACATTAGCTTTGCTCGAAAATTAATAATTTGTTATGATATTGTTATCTCAAGAGCCTTGTCAGAAGGGTGCTTAGCTACACTATACACGTTATTGTCCTGCAGACCTAATAAACATTTTAGAGTACCTAATTACTTATTCTAATAGTGACTTCTCTAAATATTTGTCCTGGCCGGGAATACATCCCAGGACCTGCGGCCCAGAAGGTAAACCGGCTACTCAATCGGATTTTTAATCTTGAGAACAAAAATGTAGCGAAGTTGCTATTGTACTTTTTACAGCGACATCTATTTTTATTTTTTGATAATGCTGACGCACACAAATAAACTATGAATGGTCATAGTTTTGCTACTCACCGCTAGATGGCATTAAATTTAATATTACAAAAAAAATTCCTTTTATATTTATTGCCACTACTGCTGCATTACAATAAAAATAATAATTTTTCTAATATAATAATATTATTTTTTTATTATACGCAAGACAAGTCTTCAATAAATAAGGCTTATTCCGTTTCTTCCAAAAAACAATTCCTGCATCCTCAAAATTGTATTAGTTAGTGGGTATAATTTTAATTCCGCCTGTCCTCCAAAATCTAAATCAGGTACTGTTAGCAACGTTAGTGATCATTTTTCATATTTCCTATTATAAAGTAGTAACTTTGTAGCTCTTCTCAAGTAGGTGTTAAGTATTTTTTAAAGAAAGGCACAGCCCTGAAAAAAAAAACTACATATCTAATACCAGAATTCTTTTTTTTAGTTTTTGCGACCAGACTTCAAAACAGACGGCAACAAGGATGAGGTTCTCTTTAACCTAATATGTTTTGCCAAAAAAAAGGACAGATCCAGAGCCAACCACAAAACAGTTACTGTTGATGAAACATTTTGATTAAAACTGAACAGCTTTCTAAAGAAAGTAAAGGAACATCACTAAATCTTATCTTATCTTACTAATATTATAAATACGAAAATTTGAGAGGATGGATGGATGGATGGATGTTGGTTACTCTTTCACGCAAAAACTACTGAACCGATTAGGCTGAAATTTGGTATGTAGGTAGCTTAGACCCTGGAATAACACATGCGCTACTTTTGCCCAATATTCCCACGGGAACGATGACAACGCGAGTGAAACTGCGGGGCACAGCTAGTCATATAATATTATATGTAACAACTTGTAATACTACAATATTAGTTCAGGCAAATAAATATATTATTTTCATTTGATGATGATAAAACATTCAAACAATTTCGACTTCCCATTCAAAATCGATCAATTGATCCAATTTGTCTGGGAAATGGGAAGTCGATTTTTTTACAAAATTCGGAATGCCTTCTTTTAAATATTTTGAGTTTGATTGGTAGACACCTATTTGTCACACCTTACCTATATAGGCACTTAATTATATTAATAAGCAAGAAGGTACAGGTACAGGAATTATCTCAATAACTGCCTGGAGTCTGGAACTGTGTCCGGTAGATGGCAATAGGCTCGCCCCTATTACATGGGACCAATAACATACTGGCGAAAAGTGGGTGTATCTACTATGGAACTGAGTCCTGGGTACACCTCTGCCTACCCCTTTGGGAAAAAGGCGTGAATGTATGTATGTATGAAGGTACAGGTCGTGTCACGGTTTAATAGCGCTCGGAAAAAGTGGAGGGGGGCTTTGCGCAGGTGTATTGGTCTAAAAAGTCCTAACAGATCTAAAAATTGATTTCTGCGCATTCAATATCAGCGCTATTAAACCGTGACGCTCACTGTAAGTAGGTATTTATTATTTATACAAAGAAGTTATTTGTTTATAAGTTAAGTTGTTTTGAGTAATTATCAGCCAATTTTGGAATAATAATGAGTTCATATTCAAAACATCCGGGATAAATATATTATATACATACTTCTATACTGTAAGCTTACCGACTTAGGTATACCTACCTATATTTTATGTTCTTTATAATGTATATCTAATACCTACGAACTATTGTAGGAATACGAAGTGGAATTTTTTGGTAGGACTTTTTCTATACAGTAGAACGAACCGTGCCTAACCCTATTATGCACTCCTTACTATTCCTATCACATATCCTATCCCATATGCGTCCAAAGGCTGGTTGGCTGGAAAAGATCGCCTGTCTGAGAGTCTGGAACTATGTCCGGTAATTGGCAATAGGCTCGCCCCCTTACATGGGACCAATATCATAATATACTGGCGAAATGTGGGTGTGCGTATTGGCTATACCTCCTAATTTGGGACTGACACTTCTGCCTACTCCTTCGGGAAAAAGGCGTGATGGAATGTTATTGTTATTATAGTTTAGAGATATACGTAATAATAAACAATTGATAATTTACAATCTGTAATCAGAGGAAAAATTTCACCCACGGTATGGTCCGGAGGGTGCGTGGGTCGAATTTCAGATCTCATTTTAGATAGTATATTAATACTATCTGAAATGGCTAATGGATAAGCTATTAGACCGCTTAGTCCATAAAAAATAAAACAATTGGTAATTTGAATATTTTTAATTATTTTATCTTTTAAGCAAAGTGATAAAAAACGTTGTTAGTGTTAGTGTAATTCAACACTTCAATACAAAACCTAAATTTATATTATGGTTTTGGAGGCTATTTACAGTGACCATGAAAAATATATTAAATATTTTGACAATTATAATAATATTATTATTATATAGGTGTAGGTAATATAACTTTTAAAGGAAAAAATATTCTAAGTATAACAATAAAAATCTCATAACATATGAAATAGATCTCTAGAAATGTCAAAAGTAAAATACTTTTTTAATATGGATTTTTATTTCAAATAAATATACCTTTCTGTAACAGATGCAGTCATATTATAGGAGGTGCATATAATCTTGCAAATAAATATCATTTCATTTCATTTCATTTCATTAATCTACCTGTTAACTTTAACAACTTGAAAAAAAAATACGAAATGCACGAAAAAATAAAAAAAATTATCCATACGAATTTACCTATCAGTTACTTATCTCATTGTATAGAAGTTACGTAAATATTTTTTTTTTTATAAAATATTCATAATAAATTACAATCGTAAAATCGCAAAAACAGATAAAACCGTGATGTATCAAAACGTAAACGGGTACCTACTGAACTTATTTGTATTATATTTGATATTATTATAAATGACAAGGTATAGACGTAGTAGGTATAGATAATTATAACGACTTGTCAATAATAATATATCCTGACATTATCGCAAAACATGACTTCACAATTCACACCGATATAATAATACCAATGTCACAAACACTCGATAACAATTCTATTTTATCAAAGTTCAAAACTATATTTAAATTTTCTCTTAACACTGTCTTCTCTGATAATCTACACGAATCAAGTCCAAAAGTGCGCAACACTAACACTGACAGATCATCCATTTTGGCTGTTTTCTTTCTCAGCAACTCTTGCGCAGCTTTCGCAGTCAACGTGGGGTCTGAAGTTGTTGTTACTGTTCTTCCTGCGCACGGCGAAATTCCTTTCCCTTGAAGGAAACTTTTGTATCTTTCTCTGTGGCTTCTGGTCACCGGAGATCTTGCGGTACACGTCCATGACCTCAAATTTATTTAACGAGAGGCACATAATGTGCACGACCGTCACGCGTGTCGTCTCAATTGACAATGGTAATAATATTTTATGTTGTTCGATGCGCGTGCGACTCGAATCTGTCTGGTTTTTGAATGATTCAGTGCATGCTTTCTGTGTTGGACTGTCGTTTACCGATAACCTTATCGTTGACTCCGGATTTGGTAGGACATTGTAAAATGTTTACAAATGGAGTCTGTACAGTCTACATTTACTTATTAATTTGTTTGTTCATTTTAAAGATTATTTTAAAGTTTATGATATTATTTTTTGGACACTACACCCTAATCATTGTCGTGCCTTTATCTAGTATCTATATCATCAATTACGTCTTATGTTCTTTTGGTATGATGGATAGATAATAATTATAAAGCATTATATACAATATTCATTTTATTATTATGTTAATTAAGCTTGCCAATCAGCAGTCAAGAAGTTAGGCAAGGTACTTACCTAATGATAAATTCCAGTTTTTGTTATTTAAGCACCTAATTAAAAATTTAGGCAAGCTTGAACTTGAAACGTTGCTTACTTTGAAACATTGCATCGGCTATAATTTGAGAAATTTATGTATGAATTTAATACTTATAGATTTTGTATTTCCTACAAATATTCAAACCAAAACTTGGTTGATATACGGATCCATGGCCCAAGTAAAGTGAAGTGAAGGTTGTTTTCTAATTTATCAAATCCTTGATACAATTACGTTCTTCATCAGTATGCGATAGATGCAGTTGAACATCTTTGTCAGGGTCACTGGCTATCAAGGTTTTATTAAAATTATAACTTCCTTTAATAATAGTCTCCAGTACTTACTTCCTATTTATAAGTAAGTAAACACTTGTTCAAGTGGTTGATAATCAAATTCAAAGTTCGTGCTCAATCTTGAATGTTGTGGTCAGTAGTTTTGCTTTGCCCAAGGCTTTGCCTTACCTTTAAAATTCTCAAACAAGTAACAATACCTAAACTTTTGGTATTATTTATTTACTTGCCTATCTACGTCCATTAAATAGGTGTCAAATGGATATAAGAAACACTTATGGGAAGTATGTTTATCTTCCTTATTTTCAAAATTTCGTATGACCTGGATGCAATCGGTCAGTAGTTTTGGTGTGAAAGAGTAACAAACATCCATCAATCCATCCTCAAACATTTCACAATTATAATATTACTAGCTGTGCCCCGCAGTTTTACCTGCGTAGTCTTCGTTCCCGTGAGAATATCAGGATAAAAAGTAGGTACCCTATGTGTTATTTCAGGATCTAAGCTATCTACATACCAAATTTCAGCTCAATCTGTTCAGTAGTTTAAGCGTGAAAGAGTAACAAACATCCATCCATCCTCAGAAACTTTGGCGAGGATTTTGAGTAGGATAGCCTTCAAACTATCACATCACTTCACGCTATTAGATTTAATTGTTAAAAGTGTCCTTACCTCCAAGCATGTGGGATGAATCCAGGACACAGCTCAGGACAGTTGTCACATGGTCTGCCTTCCGATACTTCTTTTATTCGGACACCCTGGAACAAAGACAAATTCATTATAACATTGGTAGGCAACTTCGGTTTGTTTTAACAAATAGGTTCTTTGGTGATAGATTAATTAATTTTTAGTTAGATTTTTTTAATGCCATTGGTGGCAAACAAGCAGACGATGTGGCTGATAGTCAGTGGTTACCGCCGCCTGCAACATCATGGGCATTGTCATTGTATGTTGCCGACCTATTCACAATCCATTTGAAGAACCCCATGTTGCTTTGAAGAGTAAATGTTTGTTTGTAAAAATGTTATTGAAAAAAGCGTTAAACAATATGTTTCAATTAATTGTTTAATTACCTACGCTCTAATTTAAATTACCTGCTACATTCACTTCATAAAAACACACGCAACATAATATTGCAACGGATCTGTTTTGTAATCAGTCATAACTCCAAACAGGTTTAATATTGGAGGTTTGTCAAGGCAAGCAATGATTTGGCAACAGCTCTTTGGTAATCTTTAAAACTAGATTAAAACTAGAACTTTTGCTGTATAGGTACGTCGTAGACATGGAAAGCAAGAGCATCGACCGGACCGTTATGTGAACTCTGATAAAACATCCACATTATATGCGTAGTGTTAACAATGTTTTCTATATGTTACCGTTGGCCTATTATATACCTATACTACCTTTATGATATTTGACAGAATCCTATAAAATAAAATTCTCAATACCTCTTCATCAACTGAATCATTTTCAGAACTGCCTCCACCACAATCAGAATCTTTTCTTTCGTCATTAGAATCGCATTCACTGTAGCTATCAGACGTAGATTCACTATCCCTTTTATGAGCAAAAAGTCTGAACAAACGCTTCTCCCTCCACGAGTCATCTTTAAGACCAGTCTTCCTTTTCCTATGAATTTTAAAAGGCACTTGCTTTAGTCTTGGCTGTACTATGTGAGACACTTTCGGTTCAGATTTCTTGTAATTATCTTCGTAATCTTCTTCAGTAACTCCACAGTGATATAAAAGAAAGTCTCTTCGTATCTGTTCTTTGCCAACAGGGTCCCTCCAGTAGCTTTCCTTCTTTCTGACACCTAAGTAGTAATCTAGGTCTCTTTCGCCCAAATCTTCTTCTTCTTCAGAGGTATAGTTCCTGTCGTTTTTCTGTTCTGTATTTCCTTCGTATTCTTCTACCATTTTGGTCAGTAGTCTATACTTTCTATTAGGCATTATCTTGAGTAGACTCGATGTGTTTGTAGAAAGAAATTTGGTTGTTTTTTTGTAGACGGTAACAACGGATTCTCTGCGTCGCCTCATGCTGCTCTTCCTTCGAGTTAGCTTCAAAAATATTTTCAAAGTTTTTAGAATATTCATTTCCGTGAACACATACTTAATCGTGTTTTTTCTTGTTTTCGTATTAAGTATCTGCTTTACTTTCTTCTCATTGTAATTTTTTTTATTGTGTTTTTTGTAAAACAAGTAATCGGTTACATTTTTGTTCCTTATGAGGGTAGTTCTCGCTAGGGTTGCCAGCGGGACACTAGTTAAGTTTTATGATTACGATTCAATAGGCGAGACTTGGCCCTGCCCACGGTCACCAGGGAAGTATGACCTTTGGGATCGTGTGTGTGTTTAATAAATCTGAGAAAAAGAGGGCTCATGGTATGTTGGTTGCTGGTGGGAGGTGCTGGCTAGGCGTGGTGGTTTATGCGTCGATGCAAACACCTAAATGTGTCCGCAAACGAAGGTACAAATTGCGGCACCCTCGGGCAATAAGGCCTGTTAAAGCCCTGCTTTATTAGCAGCTTATTTTGTATATTGTACACGAGGTCGCTGACTTGTAGGGGTAAAAATAGCGGCGTGTGACAAAGGGCTTTGTTACAATGGTTGAAGTGGAACGGTAAACAAAACTAATTGCTTTTGGTTTGCTATTTTTATGCCCTGTTTTAGCTGTTTAATATTTATTATGTTCTGAGAAATATTGTTGCGTAGAAAGATAAAACGCAGTGAGTACACTTACCTATTGGTATGATATTAAGTACCTACCAAAATATGTAAGACCTCAACAATAAATAATTACTATCTATTTAATAATTATAACTCATTAAAAATAAACATATATTTAGTCATTCGTGTAACTAAATTACAATAATAATAATAATAATATTATAATTAAATTATTCTCGGTATTATTCCAAAATGTATAAAATCGCCATCTACCCAAGAAACCACGTA
The DNA here is from genome assembly GCA_947063395.1 of Hemistola chrysoprasaria. NCBI lineage: Eukaryota > Metazoa > Arthropoda > Insecta > Lepidoptera > Geometridae > Hemistola > Hemistola chrysoprasaria. Next base: position 15,275,363 of record OX346714.1, read on the forward strand.
ACAGTTGCTCGAGAACCTAATTCTAATTTACGAACCATGACAAAAAAGAACTACCGCCATCTAGCGTCGGGTAGCAAAACTTCAAGTGCTTCTTATGTCTGAACCATGGTTCATTAAACTATTCATCATAGACATGAACCATGTTTGGGATAGATTTGAACCCACCTGCTGGGCTTGGTCCCAGTAAGGAATGGGTTCACAACTTTAAATTTTAGTTAAGCACAATGTACCTAGTTGGTAACACAGTTTATAATTTACTACTTTTTGAGCCATACCACAGAACAGATAATAATACTACGCCCATAGGTACCCAGTCTTATTAACTAATAAAAAAACTCATCTATTTATCTTGGTCAAAATCAAGTTCTTGGCAACAGACATAATAAATTGAAGAGAACAGGAAATCCTCAAATGGGCATCGCCACAAAAGGACCTGCAGGGCTATTGTGGAACTCGGTGACGATCACTTTAGTGACTAATAACTCGATTTGACAGTTCTAGTTACTAACTACAAATGTCAAACGGCTGGTTTCGTATTGGCGTTCTCCAGTTAGCAACTGAGATGACGTCAAAATCACTAGGCGTGTATAATAGTCACTTAAACTTATTTTCCAGCTGTTTTCGTATCGATACTTTTAATTTAATAGATAGATAACACTTTTATTGATACTAAAATATGAGTTACAATAATAACAATAACATGTTAACATGCATCGATAACATGTTTGTAAAAAATACTGACTAATTCTTATGCCTACTAATATAATAACATAAAATTCTTGTTTCAGATTTTTTATGACAAATAAAATATCTTATTTGTCAATGCATCCTCTGGCAGCCTCCCCGGGGAGCATCTTACAATTTCTTTGTATGGAACTAATATCTCTTTCGATAATACAAACAAGAGAGAGAGATAAATGACTCCATTTTAATAGAGCTTAATATCCAAAAGACTTTATTAAGAATTTATGATATAAATTTAAAGGAATTGAGTCCCGCGGGAACAAGTAAAGGGAATTACACTAGTCTACTTTATTACTTTACTTAAATTTAGTATATACTATTAAAATAAAATAAAAAGCTTTTTAATAATCATATTATTTTATTTATCAGGCCTTCAGTTGCATTTCTTAGATATAGCATCATGGGCTATTATATAACTATGTACCTAAATCATCTCTAGTTTGCTCTATTATTGCAATGATGGCCTCCATTGCAGTGGCTTGTCACTCTTATACAGAAATGCTCTTCATCCCCTTATTATCCATGTACAAGCATGTCTGCTTACTGAAATAATATTATAATAACTTTATTAGCATAACTGATGGAATAGTAGGCATCTAATGTGTATATAAATAACCTAATTAATTTGTAAACATCACTAGATAATAAAATTATAGACTGTTAGTTTATAATCTCCCTTCATGCAGATTATAAACTAACATAATCTCAATCAGTTATAGAATTTTATCACAAAATGTACTATTCTTACTAAATTTAAATACAAATCCTTCAAACAAGGCATAATAAGAACTGTCTAACAGTACTTCTTAGATTTGATCGGCTATAATCCCCATTCAAATAATCTCTATGATAAACTAATGGTTCTTAAAACAAACTTGTAAAATCGTACATTCTACTGATATTATATAAATGCTAAGGTTTGTAAAGATGGATGTATGAATACCAAAACTACTGACCCGCTTGGGCTGAAATTCGGTATGTAGATAGTTTATTTTTATCCTAGAATAACACTAGGGGTTAGCGTACTTTTCATCCCGATATTCCTACGGGAACGATGACTACGCGGGTGAAACCGCGGGGCACAGCTAGTACCTACTTTCATAAATGTAGCATCCATGGTCCAGCAAAAATATGCCCAGCATCAAATCAGCAGTTTTTTTGGTTGGATTTCATAGGTAGGCTTTTCACCCGAGGAGCTAATGGTTTCGGATAGCACACTAAACTGTAGGTTTTGGCTGTTTCCATAAAATATGTAGGGGGCAGTCGTTTACTCATGTCGGAGGCCTTGGTGACCCGAAACTATGACAATATGGCTTGTTCACATAACCCATATGAGTTAAGGTTGCCTCTTTCTCATCGTCTTCTGCCAAGGAAGCCACCGACCCTATCGTTGAAGGCATTCATAACACACTGTCTTTCAACTATTCCACAGCCATTTTGGGTGGTGATAAGGCAAGAATATGATCTGGCACTGCAGGGCTATTGGCGTTCTTCAAAATCACCAGTCGCTATCAGGCTTAAGTTAGTAACCGAGCTTCGGTTACTAACCGAATTTTGAAAGATTTGGTATTGTGGATCTCATTCGGTGTCCAATAATTTAAAGTTATTATCTGCGCTGCTAAGTGCTTATCGTAGCGCCTTTTCACATCACTAATTTGCACGGAATATTATACGTCCATGTTTAGGTACACTTTTTTCGTTGCAATATAGTGAAATCAAGTGACCGATTTTTTTGTCGGGTTATTTTATATATTTGACATTTGTATGTTTACATCAACAATGTTAAATCAATTAATTTTAAATATTCTTCAAAATTAGAGTATTTAGTGAATAAAAAAGTAGTAGAAGTACTTAGTGTCCAGTGTCTTAGAAATCCTTCCACAGAACACAAAGAATCCACAGAGTACTTTATATATAAAATAATCTTGCTTTATTTTTTATTCACGAAGGAGAAATATGGACCATACTTTAAAGTGTATTTGCCAGCGTCAATTTTGTTTTAATATTTTGTATAGGTATAATATGGTAGGTTTATATTTATCCATAATAATAAATAATATTCAGAAATGCGCACTGAGTTTGAATATATATGACCACAAGTAAGTATAACATCTTCATTATCATCTTAGCCATAGGACGTCCACTGCTGAACATAGGCATCCCCTTGGATTTCCATCCAGTCTGGTTGTAAGTGGCCTGCATCCAGCGTGCTCCTGCCATATTTATCAGATCGTTCGCCCACCTTGTCTTGACGTCCTACGCTGCGCTTACCAGTCCGTGGTCTCCTTTCGAGAACCTTACGGCCCCATCGGCCATCAGTTCGACGTGCTATGTGTCCTGCCCATTGCTACTTCAACTTGCAAGTATTACATACACCTTCATCATCATCATCATCATCACAGCCATAGGACGTCCACTGCTGAACATAAGCCTCTCCAATAGATTTCCATCTAGTCCGGTTGTAAGCGGCCATTATTATCATAATAATGATAATAAGTTCATGTACTTAGCTCTTTACTATCTACTACCTATTCGTGAATAAATACTTAATAAGTACTTACCTAAATATTTTCTACTTCTACTAACGTAAGTCATGTCTTCCAAATAAAACAATAAATAAGTTATCAAGCGGTCAACATATTCAAAAATCCTCTCCTTTAACATAGCACACCAAAATTGGCGACTTTAACAATTTCATTCGCTAGTGACTTTTATTACCCCATAATAAACACTGGTCTCGAGCAGTGTCTATCCTAAACCTTCAGTGATAATCACAAGTGACGTCACGGTGAACAATTAAGACTTCCCCAATGCCAGTTTTAAAAGTATCGATACGAAAACAGCTGGAAAATTATGTTTAAGTGACTATTATACACGCCTAGTGATTTTGACGTCATCTCAGTTGCTAACTGGAGAGCGCCAATACGAAAACAGCTGTTTGACCTTTGTAGTTAGTAACTAGAACTGTCAAATCGAGCTAATAGTCACTAAAGTGATCGTCACGGAGTTCCACAATAGCTCCGCAGGACACAGTAGGTACTTCTACTACTTTTTTATTCACTAAATACTCTAATTTTGTAGAATATTTAAAATTAATTGAAAAAATGTTAAGCTGATGTAAACAAACAAATGTCAAATGAGTAAAGTAACCCGACAAAATAATCGGTAACTTGATTTCACTATATTGCAACGAAAAAAGTGTACCTAAACATGGACGTATAATATTCCGTGCAAATTAGTGAAGTGAAAAGGCGCTACGATACGCACTTAGCAGGGCACAAAATAACTTTAAATTATTGGACACCGTATGAGATCCACAATACCAAATCTTTCAAAATTCGGATAGTAACCGAAGCTCGGTTACTAACTCAAGCCTGATAGCGACTGGTGACTATTAAGAACGCCAATAGCCCTGCTGATCGATGACTACTCCGTTCATTCAGAACTAATGGCAACTGTATGAGCCATAATCTGACCTTTTTTGTGTTTAATGTCTTATTTAGAGCTGGATTTGTGTTTAGTTCTGTTGCTTTGAACATATTTATTATTATGATTGTCACAACGACGGCGTATAAGGTTTTTAGGTAGTTAAGTGGGTTGGTTAAGCAATTTACTGTAACAATTTAACATACCAACACGCCATTTTCCCGAAGGGGTAGGCAGAGGTGTACCCAAGACTCAGTCCCATAGTAGGTACACTCACATTTTGCCAGTATGTTATCTATTGGTCCCATGTCATAGGGGGCGAGCCTCTTGCCATCTACCCGGCACAGTTCTAAACTGCAGGCCGTAATTAAGATATTTTTATGAAAAAAATCTAATCACACTTGCCTGACCTGGGGATCGAACCCGGGACCTCATGATCGACAGTTGAGTTTGCGCACACTACGCCACCGAGACAGTCGAAAAGTCGAAAAATGAAAAATCGAAATTATAATATACGCCTTATTATAATTATTTATTTAGTCCTTATCTTTAAACTTAATTTTTTAGCTCGACAGAAAGGAGTAAAAACGGAACTAATTTAAAGTGTACGTAAGTGTTGATAACATAGCTTTTATTGTTAGAAAAGACAGTGGCGCCCCCAATATTTTCTACTCCTTTCGGGCGCTGCTAGTATTATTTTTTGCCATAGGTTAAGCAGCGCCTCCAGCGCCTACAGCGCCTCCAGCGGCTATAAGCTTGAATTAAAACCATTTTCAATCTCTTGCATAGGTAGGTATAATCCAATAGTTTTTAACAAATCTCAAATCACTTGGGTTTTTCCCTTAGGAATTATCTCAATAACTGCCTGGAGTCTGGAACTGTGCCCGGTAGATGGCAATAGGCTCGCCCCCTATTACATGGGACCAATAACATACTGGCGAAATGTGGGTGTATCTACATGGGACTGAGTCCTGGGTACATCTCTGCCTACCCCTTTGGGAAAAAGGCGTGAACGTATGTTCTCAAATCACTTATGAAAATAAAAAAGCGTCGCGTTTAATGTCACATGTAAATCTGCTATAATATGTTGTTGAATTACCTAGATAATTTGAAACAACGTCACCCGAACACTCCCAGCGCTGTCATCGTTAGCAGATCACTTCTCAAAATATATTGGCTTGCGCAACCATCGCGTTAGCCATCCGCGGCCTTCACTTCCCTATAAGGCTTTGGGTTCGTTTGTGGTACAAGTTATAAGATAATCTTACGTACGTCTTTTGTAGTGGTAGGCCTCTTTTGCAGGAGGCCGCCTGGGGAAGTACCACACCTTTGCCAGTTATTCATCCGCCAAGCAGTAATGTCCAAACATTACTGTGTTCCTGTATGAAGGGCAATGTTACCAGCGAAATTACTGGGCATGATGAGATTCAACAACTCATATCTCAGGGTGATAGGCGCAGTGCAGTGCCGCGAAGAATTTTGAATTTTAAAATACTGGGTGGCACTGTGTCTGATATGGGCAATCATGATGCTTACCATCAGGCATCTGATGAGCTCGTCTTGTCACTCACTATCATAAAAAAAAAAAAAAAAAAAAACTAATATTATAAATCTCAAATCTCAGTATACATACACCATAGAAATTATAAAATACACCTACACCTTCTATTTTATAATTTCGATTCTTCATATTTCGACTTTTCGACTGCCTCGGTGGCGTAGTGTGCGCAAGCTCGACTGTCGATCATGAGGTTCCGGTTTCGATCCCCAGGTCAGGCAAGTGTGATTAGATTTTTTCATAAAAATATCTTGATGACAGCCTGGAGTTTAGAACTGTGCCGGGTAGATGGCAAGAGGCTCGCCCTTTATTTCATGGGACCAATATGGGTTCAGTAGTTTTGGCGTGAAAGAGTAACAAACATCCATCCATCTTCACAAACTTTCGCATTATATAATATAGGTATACATATATTATGACTGCCTCGGTTATATTATGACTGCCTCGGTGGCGTAGTGGGCGCATGCTCGACTGCCAATCAAGAGGTCCCGGGTTCGATCCCCGGGTCAGGCATAGTGTTAAATATTGGATTTTTCCATTAGGAATTATCTCAATAGCTGCCTGGAGTCTGGAACTGTGCCCGGTATATGGCAATAGGCTCGCCCCCTATTACATGGGACCAATAACATACTGGCGAAATGTGGGTGTTTCTACTATGGGACTGAGTCCTGGGTTCACCTCTGCCTACCCCTTCGGGAAAAAGGCGTGAATGTATGTTATGTTATGTTATACATATATTATTAGTCGGAAGTAGGATTCACCTACAAATAGCGTCTATCGCATATCTTTCTAGCTTGTGTCTCTTTCAGCCCATTGAAATTGTATCGTCTTATTGCACTCTCCGGCTACTTAACTGTAACTTTTTTTGCGGAGTGTCTCAGGCCTGCCTTTAAGTCCGGTTTTCACAGTACGAGTACACTCGGAATTTCGTTTACACTATCAGCGCCCATGTATCATTTCTATCTTAGTGCGCAATTAAGATGAGGACCGAATTACTAATGCGAGGTATAGAAGTCGTAGCAGTTATGTTAATTGCTGAAGTTAAAAACTTATGAGAATGAAAGAATTAAAAAAAAGGAGAAAAATTTGGAACCTAAAATGGATTTAAAAACGTGATCAACTGGGTGCTATGAAAATAATCATTTGTGAAGAGAAAAAAGTTGATAAAAATACATTGAAAAATCATTTGAGACTAAACAGCGAACAATTTGAGTAGTACCTACCTATCCGTTGCACATTGTAAAGTAGCGCTACGCATACAAAAAGCAGACAATCTCTCTTTCACTTCAGTTTTTCATTTTTAATGATTTTGCTTTCATCATCATCATCACAGGCATAGGACGTCCACTGCTGAACATAGGCCTCCCCAATAGATTTCCATCCAGTCCGGTTGTAAGCGGCCCGCCTCCACCGTGTTCCTGCCGTCCTTGTCAGATTTTACTTTAACTCGCAATAATAAAAACCCGAAGCCAGAATGCCAAAGATACTTTAAAGCTTATGTCAATATTATATTGACGTGATCCTAATATTTCACTTGTCGCCATTTTGTTTTACAAACTTCGTCCTGGTCAGCTTGTAAGAATAGAGCACCATCCTAGTCAACTGCTGTGTCCAAGTGGACTAGGACGACATGTTTACACAATCCGAGTAGCGTCCGAGTGCACTTGGTCCTAATGTACTTGTTCGGAACTCCTTCCGAAATTAAATAGCAACGCTCTCAGCATGCATCACTCTCTTTTGCTATAACTTTTTTTCTGCCTTGTCATCTCTGTACTACTAGTCTAATTACTTAGCAATAAATAGCCAATTGTCACACCATAAGGAACCGCTTTTAATTATCAAAATCCTACCAAAACCTCATCGAAGAAGCACAATCTGTACATGATCCATCGAGCCGAGATACCCAGGAAATAAGGGAAGTGATCAGTTAACGGTTTTTAAGAATATTTGTGATATAACCCATTACTCTGTTTCTTGTTTAGGTTAGGTACCTAGTGCATACTCCTGGCATTATAATTTATGCCCTAATAGTAAGTAGAAACCAGGTTTATCTGTTATATCCTTGTATAAACTATTATTTTGTGTTTCCTTCACTTATTATTGAGTATTAACTAGCTGATTTGATATTAATTAGAGAATATTTTAGGTATTTTAACTTGCATTCACATAATCTTTAATTACATTTATTTTGGTTAAATAACATATTGTAACATATTGTAATCTCAATTAGTATATCTTCTTATTCATGTTTTAATAGTTTTTTTTCTTAAAATAACTTCAACTTTGCCTATATTTTGTAATTTCAACTTATCACTTTTTGCCAGAATTTAAAACATAAATTTTAATTTTGCCCAGAAATTGTTGAGAATCATAAACATTTTCAGTTATAAATAGAAAGTACATCAATGTATCGTTTGTTATGTTTATTGTATTTGATCAACATTTTTTGTAGTAATTTATAGTATTTTCACACTTGTAAAATTATTAAATTAATCATTTGTACCTACCTAATAGTGTGATTGAATTTATGTTCTAGTTCTTTATTTCATTGTTTATTGTTATCAATTTCAGACAAACTAGCCCGCTCCTGCCTAAATACTTCCAAAATGAGTGATAAAGATCAAAAGGAATTAATTAAAAAGCGTGCTAGTCTAAAAGGCCGGCTGACTACGTTTGGCAGGTATGTCGCGGAATTGAGCGGTACGTTGAATCAACAACAAGTACATGAATTGCAGTTAAGGATCGGTAAGATTGAATTAATATTTGAGCAATATGATATAGTACAAACTAAAATAGAATGCCTCGCTGACGATTTGAGCTCGCAAGACGCAGATAGAGAAGATTTCGAATCAATGTATTACAAATCCCTTTCACAGGCTCAAGAAATTCTTTCTCGTAATTCTAAATCGGTACAAAACGATGCGCCTAGTATTGAAAGTTGTTCTCATGCGAGCAATCTTCGGATGGTTAAATTGCCTACTATTAATTTACCTAAATTCAACGGTTCCTACAACAATTGGCTAGAGTTTCACGACACTTTTGAGAATCTCATACATTCGAACGAGGCGATTGGTGAAATAAACAAATTTCATTATCTCAGAGCCTCACTAGAGGGCTCTGCTGCGGTGATGATTCAGGAGATCCAGTTCTCTGCGAGTAATTATACTGTGGCGTGGCAGCTACTGTGTGAGAGGTATCACAATAAGCGCTTATTAATTCAGACGCATGTAAATAATTTATTTAACATTGATGTTATTAAAAATGAATCCTCATTAAATTTAAAGCGCCTTATAGATCAGTTGAATAAAAGCCTGAGAGCTTTAGAGTCACTGGGCGAACCGACCACGCATTGGGACACTCTCCTTATTCACATGATGACTCGTAAAATCGACCATAAGACGTTGCGTGAATGGGAAGAGTGCAAAGGTCGTCTAGATAAGGAAAAGCCCATTACTTTGTCCATTTTTCTCGATTTTATTCGTAATCGAGCCGATCTTTTAGAAACGATGGAATTTACTCGCCCTAATCCTTCTCACACCCAATTCCAGCCACCTAAAGGTCAGAAAATTAAAGCATTGGTTTCTGTAACCGGAGCACCACCGTCGTCGGGCGGCGGCGCTAGTTATACTTCCAGTTCCGGTACAAAGTCGTGTCCACACTGTAAGGGTGAGCATTACTTAGATAATTGCGATAAATTTCTAGGCCTTAGTAATGAGCAGAGATGGGAATTACTTCCCCAGCTTAAAGTGTGTTACAACTGCTTTCGTAGTGGTCACTATTCTAATCGCTGCAGGAAAGGTGGTTGTACTGTATGTAAGCGTAGGCATAACACGTTGCTGCACACTTTATCTAATAATAAACGAGGACCTAATCAGCCCGCTCCTGCGCATGACACTGCAGCGAGTGCCGCCGCCGTCCAGCCTCCCACTGTGACGCCTAGCGACCACAGCGTAACCTTAGCCACGTATTGTGCGGATGCACCTTTAGAGACCCGTCAAGATGTTTTGTTATCGACGGCTCTTGTTAAAGTGGTCGGTTCTGATGGCCACGAGCGCATCATACGTGTTCTGTTGGATTGTGCGAGCTCTTCATGCATAATTACCGAGAAAATGTGCCGCTTATTGGATGCAAAGTATATTGATATAGATAAACCTATCTTCGGCATCAATAAAACTAAAACAAACACGACAAAAATGTGTTATGTTTCCATTAGTTCACGCAGTGAAAATTATTCCAAATGTCTTCTTTGCTATGTACTGCCGTCCATAACTGATGACGTGCCTTGCCGTTCAATTGATATTTCGCATTTAAATATTCCCGCTAATATTATTTTAGCCGATCCCCAATTTTATAAGGCGTCAGAAATTGACATGATCATTGGATCCAATGTATTCTGGGATCTGCTCGGGTCGCGAAAGATCAATCTAGGAGCTAATAACCCAATCCTTTGGGAAACTCGACTTGGCTGGTTGGTTTCCGGTCCCATAAATGGTAGCCATGGGTCTTCTCCTCTCACGTGCAACTTTACAAAGATTTTAGACATTCCTCAGGATACTGATCTCGGAGTTGATGACACTCAGAACCTATTGTCACGGTTCTGGCAGCTGGAAGAAGTCGGCCTCAAGTCATCATACTCCGAAGAGGAACGAAAGTGTGAAGAACACTTCGTTCAAAATACGACACGTCTAGCCGACGGTCGCTTCTGTGTGCGTATACCTTTGAAACAGTCTCCTGACTGTCTAGGTGAGTCATTGCAACGCGCAAAGAGATGTCTGCAGGCTTTAGAGCGTAGGTTCGAGAAGCAGCCTGACTTTCGAGACAGGTATGCTCTATTCATGTCTGAATACCTTTCGCTCGACCATATGTCGGAATGTAAATTAAACCCCGATTCAACCGCGTACTTTATTCCGCATCATGGAGTATTGAATGAAAATAGTACTACAACGAAGCTCCGGGTAGTTTTCAACGCCAGTAGTCCTACCACCTCAGGGAAATCCTTGAATGAAATTCAGAGGGTGGGACCTACTGTGCAAGATGAGCTTCTTTCAATACTCCTTCGGTTTAGATTATATAAGTATATTTTGGCCGCAGATGTGGAAAAAATGTACAGACAGGTCGCGGTACATCCTGATGACAGACATCTTCAACAAATCCTTTGGCGCGATTCTGCAGACTCCCCACTCAAGGCATACCAACTTAATACCGTTACATACGGGTGCGCTAGTGCCAGTTACCTTGCTACGAGGTGCCTTAAGCAAATCGGCCTAGAATGCAGTGACCACAAGATTTCAGAGATCATCATTCACGACTATTACGTGGATGACCTCCTCACGGGGTCTGACTCATTTCAGGAGGCGTTGGACATTAAAAGGAAAGTTACCGCCGAGCTTGCATCCGCCAGGATGCCCTTGCGCAAGTGGAAGTCCAACGATCCTCGACTCTGTCTTACCTGTGATCCGTGCGACGCCAGTTCGTCCCTTAATTTAAATATCGGATCCTTGGAGTCGTGTAAGACACTAGGCCTCGGTTGGCAGACAGCAACAGATGAGCTTTATTTCTCCGTCGATTCGTGCGAAGCGTCGTCTTCGACGAAACGCTCTATGCTTTCTGTCACTGCACGCATTTTTGATCCCATGGGATTGGTTTCACCCTGCATCATTCCTATTAAAATTCTACTGCAGCGGCTATGGGTTCATAAATTATCATGGGATGAAGAGCTCCCATTGGAATTAGCCAAGTTTTGGGCTAATATAATTAAAGGCCTTCCGCTTTTAAATAATTTACGCATCCCTCGCCTTATTGTCTGCGAGGCTTACAAAAATGTGGATCTCCACATTTTCACTGATGCGTCGCAGAGCGCCTATGGTGCCTGCCTCTACGCGCGTAGCGTAAACGAGAACGGACAGGTCAAGGTCTCGTTACTTTTGGCCAAGAGTAGAGTTGCTCCATTAAAGCCGACTACGATCCCTCGGCTAGAGCTCTGTGGGGCTCTGGTAGGAGTACGCCTCTACGAGAAGGCTATTGAGTCTCTCCGGGTTGAAGTCAGCCAAACCACCTTTTGGACTGACTCGACGATTGTGCTAGGTTGGCTTAAGATGTTGCCCAATAAATTGCAGCCTTTCGTTCGCAATCGTACGGTGGAGATCATGGAGAAAACTGAGAACTGTAACTGGCGTCATGTCCCCACTGAGCAAAACCCTGCTGATCATATTTCTCGCGGCGTAAATGTCGCAGAGTTACAGGGTCTTGATCTGTGGTGGTCAGGTCCACACTTCCTACAAAAGAACTCCTCTCAGTGGCCTCCCAGTCCAATCCAGTCCAACGACTCCAAGCTCCCTGAAGTTCGTCCTGAAGTCTCGTTGCACGTTTCAGTTCCGTGCGATGATACGTTAATTGATTTCAGTAGATTTTCTAACCTATCACGATTAAAACGCGCTGTAGCTTATGCATTGCGGTTTATTAATTCATGCAGAAAGCTACCTCCGAAGACCGGTCATTTGAGCTCCGAGGAGTTACAAGCCGCGCTAAACTTGATTATTGGGAAGGCTCAATCAGAGTCGTTTGTCGAATATAAACTCCTAACTCAGGGACATGCGTTACCTTCTAAAAGTCCCCTTAGCAAGTTAAACGCCTTCTTAGACGACGCCAAAATTATGCGTGTTGGCGGCAGGTTAGAAAACGCGTCAGAGTTTTCGCATGAGAAAAAGCACCCTATAATCCTACAGTCCACTCATCTTCTCACGAAACTCATATTCAAGGCTGAACATATGAAACTTATGCATGCTGGGCCGCAGCTATTATTAGCTTCTATAAGAGAAGCCTATTGGCCTATCGGCGGCCGCAATTTGGCTAAGACCACTTACCATAGTTGTACTAGATGTACTCGCATGAGAGCTAAAATTATTACCCCACTCATGGGGAATTTACCTGAGCAGCGCCTCGTTCCCGGTCACCCGTTCGAATGTGTAGGTATCGACTATGCTGGACCCATCTCCTCCGCCAATCGCCTTGGTCGAGGTTGTAGAATCGTTAAGGTCTACATCGCGATCTTTGTATGTTTTAAGACGAAGGCGATTCATATCGAATTGGTAGGCGATTTAACCAGCAATAGCTTCCTCTCTGCTCTGCGCCGGTTCATATCGCGGAGAGGCAAACCTACTGATATATTTTCCGATAACGGTACGTCATTCGTAGGTGCCTATAATCAGATCGGACAATTTTTGAAAGCTAACTGCAATTCATTACCTGATTCTTTGGCCGAAGAAGGTATAAACTTTCACTTTTGTCCACCTTACTCTCCTCATTTTGGGGGGCTTTGGGAAGCGGGGGTTAAATCCATAAAATTTCATATGCACAGAGTATTGGGAAATTGTAACTTAATTTATGAGGAACTGATCACTGTCCTAACCCAAATTGAAGCCATACTGAACTCTCGGCCACTTACTCCACTCTCAAGCGATCCGGACGACCTAATGCCGCTTACTCCTGGGCATTTTTTAATCGGCAAGCCCCTTACGTCAATGCCTACTCCTGAGTACAAGGACTGCCAGCTGAGCCATCTGACCAGGTTCCAGCGACTAGAGCTCATGCGCCAACACTTCTGGACTAGATGGTCCAAGGAATATATTAGTGAGCTGCAGCAAAGAACTAAATGGCGCACTAACCAGTCATCGTTGAAGCTCAACAGTCTGGTCGTGGTGAAGGAAGAAAATCTCCCGCCACTTAAATGGAAGCTGGGCCGCATTGTAGCTGTTTATCCAGGGGCCGATGGAGTTAACCGGGTCGCGGACATAAGGACCTCGAGCGGAGTCATCAAGAGGTCATTCAGCAAGATTTGTCCTCTGATTGTGGATTAGTTTCGGTTGAAAGGAAACCTTTCAACATCCGGGGGCATGTTCGGAACTCCTTCCGAAATTAAATAGCAACGCTCTCAGCATGCATCACTCTCTTTTGCTATAACTTTTTTTCTGCCTTGTCATCTCTGTACTACTAGTCTAATTACTTAGCAATAAATAGCCAATTGTCACACCATAAGGAACCGCTTTTAATTATCAAAATCCTACCAAAACCTCATCGAAGAAGCACAATCTGTACATGATTGGTTTCTGTAACCGGAGCACCACCGTCGTCGGGCGGCGGCGCTAGTTATACTTCCAGTTCCGGTACAAAGTCGTGTCCACACTGTAAGGGTGAGCATTACTTAGATAATTGCGATAAATTTCTAGGCCTTAGTAATGAGCAGAGATGGGAATTACTTCCCCAGCTTAAAGTGTGTTACAACTGCTTTCGTAGTGGTCACTATTCTAATCGCTGCAGGAAAGGTGGTTGTACTGTATGTAAGCGTAGGCATAACACGTTGCTGCACACTTTATCTAATAATAAACGAGGACCTAATCAGCCCGCTCCTGCGCATGACACTGCAGCGAGTGCCGCCGCCGTCCAGCCTCCCACTGTGACGCCTAGCGACCACAGCGTAACCTTAGCCACGTATTGTGCGGATGCACCTTTAGAGACCCGTCAAGATGTTTTGTTATCGACGGCTCTTGTTAAAGTGGTCGGTTCTGATGGCCACGAGCGCATCATACGTGTTCTGTTGGATTGTGCGAGCTCTTCATGCATAATTACCGAGAAAATGTGCCGCTTATTGGATGCAAAGTATATTGATATAGATAAACCTATCTTCGGCATCAATAAAACTAAAACAAACACGACAAAAATGTGTTATGTTTCCATTAGTTCACGCAGTGAAAATTATTCCAAATGTCTTCTTTGCTATGTACTGCCGTCCATAACTGATGACGTGCCTTGCCGTTCAATTGATATTTCGCATTTAAATATTCCCGCTAATATTATTTTAGCCGATCCCCAATTTTATAAGGCGTCAGAAATTGACATGATCATTGGATCCAATGTATTCTGGGATCTGCTCGGGTCGCGAAAGATCAATCTAGGAGCTAATAACCCAATCCTTTGGGAAACTCGACTTGGCTGGTTGGTTTCCGGTCCCATAAATGGTAGCCATGGGTCTTCTCCTCTCACGTGCAACTTTACAAAGATTTTAGACATTCCTCAGGATACTGATCTCGGAGTTGATGACACTCAGAACCTATTGTCACGGTTCTGGCAGCTGGAAGAAGTCGGCCTCAAGTCATCATACTCCGAAGAGGAACGAAAGTGTGAAGAACACTTCGTTCAAAATACGACACGTCTAGCCGACGGTCGCTTCTGTGTGCGTATACCTTTGAAACAGTCTCCTGACTGTCTAGGTGAGTCATTGCAACGCGCAAAGAGATGTCTGCAGGCTTTAGAGCGTAGGTTCGAGAAGCAGCCTGACTTTCGAGACAGGTATGCTCTATTCATGTCTGAATACCTTTCGCTCGACCATATGTCGGAATGTAAATTAAACCCCGATTCAACCGCGTACTTTATTCCGCATCATGGAGTATTGAATGAAAATAGTACTACAACGAAGCTCCGGGTAGTTTTCAACGCCAGTAGTCCTACCACCTCAGGGAAATCCTTGAATGAAATTCAGAGGGTGGGACCTACTGTGCAAGATGAGCTTCTTTCAATACTCCTTCGGTTTAGATTATATAAGTATATTTTGGCCGCAGATGTGGAAAAAATGTACAGACAGGTCGCGGTACATCCTGATGACAGACATCTTCAACAAATCCTTTGGCGCGATTCTGCAGACTCCCCACTCAAGGCATACCAACTTAATACCGTTACATACGGGTGCGCTAGTGCCAGTTACCTTGCTACGAGGTGCCTTAAGCAAATCGGCCTAGAATGCAGTGACCACAAGATTTCAGAGATCATCATTCACGACTATTACGTGGATGACCTCCTCACGGGGTCTGACTCATTTCAGGAGGCGTTTCAGGCGCGAAAGAACTAAATGGCGCACTAACCAGTCATCGTTGAAGCTCAACAGTCTGGTCGTGGTGAAGGAAGAAAATCTCCCGCCACTTAAATGGAAGCTGGGCCGCATTGTAGCTGTTTATCCAGGGGCCGATGGAGTTAACCGGGTCGCGGACATAAGGACCTCGAGCGGAGTCATCAAGAGGTCATTCAGCAAGATTTGTCCTCTGATTGTGGATTAGTTTCGGTTGAAAGGAAACCTTTCAACATCCGGGGGCATGTTCGGAACTCCTTCCGAAATTAAATAGCAACGCTCTCAGCATGCATCACTCTCTTTTGCTATAACTTTTTTTCTGCCTTGTCATCTCTGTACTACTAGTCTAATTACTTACCAATAAATAGCCAATTGTCACACCATAAGGAACCGCTTTTAATTATCAAAATCCTACCAAAACCTCATCGAAGAAGCACAATCTGTACAGTACTCGTACTATGAATACCGGGCTTTACAAACGCCTACTTACAGCCCGCTCTCCGTCTTTGCCTCGCGTCATTCCATAGAGCACACACGCAATGAATCCGTAGCATTTTGTTTATAAAATCGTAATCAAATACAACCATCTGGTTTGGGTTTACTGAAGAAATGAACACTGCTTATGGACGCTTGTATGATTCATTTACCTGTACTTATATTATGTAGACATAATATGACATAATAAACAGAGGAAAGTCAATATAAACTTAGCTGTGGGCATTGATATAAAGAAAAGGGGAGATGAGGTACTGGCTTCTCATTAAAAAAAATGGCAAGCTCAAATTAGGTCCCATTAGGTCCACGTACTTCAGTAAAGTCGTACGAGCGAATAACATTGTTGTCTCTGTCGCACTGCGGTTTTAGGTACGTCTTTCTATCTTTGTTGTTCATTATATTATGTCACTGTGCAAACTTCACATTGAGCAAATTGCACGTGCCATTTGTTTAGTAAGCGCTGTGAGAACGTACCATATCTCCTCTTTTATTTATATCAATGCCTATGGGTAGATAAGTAAGATAAGTTACCTACTATTTATCTTTAGTGTGAAGTCATTGTTAAGAATTCCATTCAGTTTTTTTAGGGTTGTCAAACGACACAATTTCGTAGGTTTTTTTTTAAGTTAGTGAGTGACAAGACGAGCATATCAGGTGCCTGATGGTAAGTCCGTTGTCCATCCGTCTGTCAGGACACTTTTTAACGTAAATGCGTGGAGGTATCAAGTTGAAATTAATATCAACTGCTCATATCTGCGGTCCCTTGAGGCTGTCAAAAAAAAATCAAACTTCTAAGTTAACGCAATCAAAATTTATGGCCAATATACTGCATTTGTCGGATAGTTTTTGGGATTGGAAGCGTTTTGTTCAGTTATCTAGGTATGGAACCCTACACTATGTATACATGTACAATAATATGATAATATAATGAAATTGTCAATTTACAATAAAGAAAATCCCACTAATATTATAAATGCGAAAGTTTGTGAGGATGGTTGGATGGATGTTTGTTACTCTTTCACGCCAAAACAACTGAACCGATAGGGCTGCAATTTGGAATGTAGGTGGCTTAGACCCTGGACTGCCTCGGTGGCGTAGAGGGCGCATGCTCGACTGCCAATCAAGAGGTCCCGGGTTCGATCCCCAGGTCAGGCATTGTTAAATATTGGATTTTTCTATTAGGAATTATCTCAATAACTGCCTGGAGTCTGGAACTGTGCCCGGTAAATGGCAGTAGGCTCGCCCCCTATTACATGGGACCAATAATATACTGGCGAAATGTGGGTGTATCTATTACTGTGGGACTGAGTCCTGGGTACACCTCTGCCTACCCCTTCGGGAAAAAGGCGTGAATGTATGTATGTATGTAGACCCTGGAATAACACAGACTACTTTTCCCCGATATTCTCACGGGAACGAAGTCTACGCGGGTGAAACCGCGGGGCACAGCTGGTGAAACATAAATAATTAGGTCTATAGTTATTATAAAAATGTCAAAACGTAAGTAAGTAGTTAATATAATCAATAAAACGTTAAAAAAGTTTATAGAAAATAGAATTATCGTAAAGATAATTCTTCAATAAACTAAATATAAGGTAATTATTATGTCCACTGCAAGAAACCTAATAAAAAAAATGATGTTCTTAGAAACACGATTCCATTATTTTCACTCTATAGAAAAATCATGTAATATACAACCACCAAAAAAAAGGAAATTGTTGGTCAATCATTCTGGTTTGTAATCAAATATTTTTAGAAACAATTGACTAGTTGGTGCAAATGTGCTATTTTTTAATTAAATTGGACGATTTTGCTAAAACTTGCGATGTGAAAGATCACATATTCGCGTTCTGTAGACCATGCTTTACGATAGCAATGGCGAATGGCGTGTGGATTCGCTTAGTTAATTGCTATAGTCTGTAGGCGCGGCTAATTCAGGCAGACACGACACTTTTGGACATTTTGGTAGGGCTTGTTGCCAACTGGGGAACTTTGTTTTATCAAGTAGAGTCTCTGGGTGAGTTCATACTATGTTTCACACGGATGGCGTTTCTATGACATAGTTATTTTATTTAGATAGTTAGGAACTTTAGAACATAGAAATATGTAGTTTTAATTTGATTACTATTTATTTCGACCATTGTTTACATAATATTACACAGTACAACATAACTTAAAATGTAAGCTAAAACTAAAAAGTGATTGGTCGACAATGGGCGGCCTTATAGCTTTAAGCGATCTCTTCCAGGCAACCAGTAATTAATGATAAAATAAAATATTAAATAATTAGTTCAAATAAATAAAATTATGTCTGTACGTACTGGGTTTAAATGGGTATAAACCTGATCCTTTTCCACTATGCTAGTTCCAAAAACCTTGATTACATCATCTCGCCTTTTTCCCGAAGGTACGACCCTTTCGGGAACCTTGGACCACTGAGTCGTGGTCCACTAAGTATCTACTTACTATCGGACTGCCCATAGTACCCACTATGGGCACCCACACTCGCACTTCCACACCTACACTTCCGTAATTACCACGTAATAAGGTGCAGGCCTTACACCAGTGTTCAAGAACAATACAATGATGGCCCGAACGCATAGGGCCGGTAAATCCAATTGGAAACAATTGCCTGCCGGGACGAACGCGATGAGATATTCCTTACTTAGCATAGTACCTTTAAGTATTGTTCTTGTATACGGGTGTTACTGAGAGTCCAAAATACTTGTATGTGAATAAGTATTATAAATAATATGTTTCAATATAGCAACCCCTATTTTCAATTCCACTTGGGTTTTGACTATATTATGTCAAAGTGTGCGTGCTCTCTCTTAGTTATAACATAGAATTTTACATAGAAAAATTAGTTTCTATGTAAAAAAATTAGTTTTACATAGAAAACTTTTCTATGTAAATTTAGGAGCGTACATGGCCTTCTAGGAATTTAACACAATCCTATGAAAAATTTACCAAATCGATGTTTTGTATTCCCGTGTTTCCTCCGAATACAATTAACCCATTCTATAAATTTATATGCTGATATATTTATAGTGAAGTAACCTATGTCCCTGTCATTTTAATTTTTCTTATAAACCCTTGGTTTTTTCATAGTGACGCAGTTTCACTGTCGTGATTGGACGCTCACTACATAAAAAATGTAGAGTTTATAAACAAAAATAAAATAATAGGGACATACTTTACTTCAACTTTAAAATATCAGGGCATAAATATATCAAATAGGTTAACTGTATTCGGAGGAAACAGGGGATTACAAAACATCGATTTAGTAAATTTTCCATAGGATTTTGGCAAACTGCTAAGAGGTCCTGTATCCTGTTTACGCATTGTATTTTTACTTTTGACATCCAAAATAACAATGTGAGATATCTCGAAAAAATTTCATAGGTATAATAATAATTATAATAGCCTATAATAATTATAATGTGGGTGTATCTACTATATGGGACTGAGTCCTGGGTACACCTCTGCCTACCCCTTCGGGAAAAAAGGCGTGAATGTATGTTATGTTTATAATAGCCTATAACATCAATAGCCCGGGTATCATCCATCTAGAATCTAGAAATCACACCTATCAGACAAATCAAGTAGTTTCCATCCATTCACAATAGTCCTTGCGCCTATAGCGAGGGCTGTCTTTGAGCTCATCTTCTACAGATGGTTTCAGAGATGGACCCCAATAGTTGCTATCCATTCCTTTAGATTAAAAGCTTAAAGGGGCCTCTGCACTGCACATTGGACTTTAAAAAAAATGATCTCCGTGCACGCCTATATCAAACTTATTACGAACAGCAGTAGAAAAGTGTAGTAAAGTGTAGTAAAGTGTGTAAAGCGTTTAATTCCTTATTGTCTGCTGTCAAACGGCATACAAAAAATGACGTTTGACAGCAAAATTTACTGCTGTTGTTACGCGATTGCATGTTCGTAATACCACAAGGGGGTATAGCCCATGTTTTCGACTTTCGAGCGACATATAAATCATAATAACACCTTTGCAGGTTACTAATCAAGCGAGTCTAGCGACGTAACGCAAATATAATAAACATTATTATTAAATTAATTAATTTCGAACAAATCAAAATTGTTGATTACAAAGTTATAATTACTGGGAGAAACGCGATTTATGGAATGTTTCCTGAATATGATAATAACGGTTGAAATCCCCTTATTTATAAGGTATCGAGATTAGTTCTTGGTTTGCCAAAATACAACACATATACCTATAGACATAGACCTATAGACATAGGTATATAGGTATGTATAACATGTATAAAAACTGGCTCCAAGCGTTCGATTATGAAGGAATAGAAAATATGACTTTTAGATAAATATTAACACTCACACACTTCCTCATCACTTAGGGGTATAAATAAATAACAACCTATTCTTAGACTTACCAAGTGTGAATATAAAATTTCATCAAAATTGGTTCACGCGTTTCGGAGGAGTATAGTAACAATCACTGTGACACGAATTTTTTATGCTACGAAATGGTGAATTTACAGATAAAATGCGTACTTAGTAAAAAGGTGCAGTATAATACATAAAAGGACTGCTACCCGTCAAAGTGAACAACTTACAAAAGAAAAACTACTCGAGCACTCAATCTGCTCAATGCTGTGATTGCTCACGAACCAAATCTTTTGTGTAAATTTCGATGAATTTATTAAAGGCTGCATCAACTATTTGAGTAGTTATTAAGTTCTTTAATTCTTGTCTTATATTATGTAAGTACTATTTAGCATGAACACTTGTTATGTATAAGGCCCATTATGCCTTTTGGTCAACATTCTGTAAGCGGAGTGGGCATTTGATGCTAAATAAATAAAGAATTGCGAAATTAACAAAAAACAATATCCATTTCCCGTACTAAATGGATCAGTGGACAGGTAAAGTAAGGGTAGTCGAACGAATCTTTTTTTTTGCCCTCGACTTTCAGTAATAGAGAGTCACTTTGAAGAAAGATACGAAAAAAGCACCAACGAAAAAAATTTCCATATTACAAGTAATTCAAAAAAAGGCACAAAGGTATAATAATAATAATGTGTTTGAATTATTTTTTTGGTACACGAATATTATCTAGACGTTGGATCGTAAAATGATTCACTTCATGATGTGGTCTGTGACACGCCCCACCCTCCCCTCACCCTCACTCTCTTCTCTTCTTCACCGTGTGTGGAAGTTGTCCCATATTATTATTATTATTATTCCTCTCTCCCTCCCCTCCTACTCTTTCCTCAATCCACTCCCCTGCGCTACATTCCCTCCCCTCCGGAGATAGAGGCGGGGTCAGAGGGGCCTCATAAGAGGTGTAAATCTCTATCTTCAAATCTCCACCCCCTCTTCACCACTTACATTCTTCACCACTCCTCTCATCTATCATCATATCCGCTCCCTTCACTTTTCTGTATTTTCTCACGAGTTATGGATTGATGTTGCCTACTTTTATAGTTTTTTTTTTATATTTACTTCTATTCCTAAATAACTGCACCAAGATACCTTATCTCTCTTATCTTACCTTACTTAATTGTTACACTTTATTTAACATACTGTTTTGTTTTTTTTTTTAAGATTTATTGTTTTGTGGTGTACCAATAAAGTGTTTATTTATCCATCTATCTATCAATCTATCAAGATAAGCGTCTTGTACCTACAAAATAGTGCTTAAATGTCTTAGATAGATGGATGGCGCTTGTTTCGACCGGAACAACAACTTTATCCGAGGAAGCCGTTAATTGCAAAAAATACCTTTATATAATAAAGTTAGCAGGTATAGAAGTTGCTCAAAATATTGAGTTACATCATTACAAGTTTAAGAATTTATATTTAGTTAATGGTTTTAACGTTGCGTTTCAGATGAAATTATCATAGTTAAAAGTTTGTGGGATATTATTTTCAATTTCAATAACCTTATATATATTGAAAATAATACAGGGTGGTGCAAAATCAAAGCGCACAACTTTGTACTTTCTGATAAGATGGATGAGGTACCGCAGGATGTCTCTGCGCGTCCCTACTTCAAGAGCTTCGGCATACTGACCCTGCCGACTCTGGTTATCATGCAGGTAGCTGTGTAATTCATAAGTTCTTATAAAAATATAATGACCACACCATACATTATATAACGCATCAGAAGAGCCGGAGAGCTGGCAGCCCTCAGTAAAACACTAAAGAAGAGTTCAAAGCTAACGCATATAATGGGTCCAGCAGTGTATAATAAGCTACCGAGTGACGTCACCGCTGCTGAAAGTTTCTACAGCTTTAGAGCTCTGCCTCATTAAGACGCCATGGCGACGTCGCCGGCTACGTATCCAAACATTTTGTGAGGATTGGCGACGTTTCCAAATGTGGCCACATGAGGGAATTACTATAATATTTTGATACAACTGTTTGGACATGGTAGCCGGCGACGTCGCCACGGCTTCCTAGTGAGGCAGAGGCTTTAAGACCTACCTCACCGAGACGCCATGGCGACGTCGCCGGCTACGTATCCAAACATTTTGTATGGATTGGCGACGGTGCTAAACCATCGTCAAGTGTGTTACCTGCCTTACATTTTAAAGCCTCTGCCTCACTAGGAAGCCGTGGCGACGTCGCCGGCTACAGTGTCCAAACAGTTGTATCAAAATATTATAGTAGTTCCCTCATGTGGCCACATTTGGAAACGTCGCCAATCCACACAAAATGTTTGGATACGTAGCCGGCGACGTCGCCATGGCGTCTTAATGAGGCAGAGCTCTAATATTAATTGTTTGGATACGTAGTCGGCAACGTCGCCATGGTGTCTCGGTGAGGTAGGGCCCTTAGGTACACTTACGTACCTACTTAAAAATAATATGTGTTTAAAAAAATTATAATTGTGTTGTTCATGAATAATCTAACAATATTATTGTCGTAATTATTTAACTTTTTATATTTATAATTATCTCATGTAAAATTTGAACGGGCTCACGTGTAGGGTTTCGGAATTAAGTTCATATTTGCCAGTTATTCATCCGCCAAGCAGTAATGTGCAAGCATTACTGTGTTCCAGATAGTGAGTGACAAAACGAACAAATCAGGTGCCTGATGTGAGCATCATGATTGCCCATATCAGACACAGCGCCACCCAATGTTTTAAAACTCAAAATTCAGCGCGGCACTGCACTGCGCCTGACACCCTGAGATATAAGTTGTTGCAACTCATCATGCCCAGTAATTTCGCTGGTAACATTGACCGAAACACAGTAATGTTTGCACATTACTGCTTGGCGGATGAATAACTGGCAAAGGTGTGATACTTCCCCAGGCCAACCCCTGCAAAAGAGGCCTACCACTACAAAAAAAAGTGGCTATGTCTGCGGAGCTGTGGGTCATAGTGGATACATACTATACCTAATACCTAATACCTATTATATATTATTATATCGGATACATCACCAAATAAACTTGACCCTTGAGTTATGTTGTTCCCAACGTCCGTGCTCAGAATACAGATATGGTCAATCAATCAGCTAGCAGGGCTAGCAGTATCATACATCATGGATCAAGTATCATCGGTCTTGCATTGACACAGGCTTAGGGGCTGCACACACAGTGCCTCGATAAATAAACAATTGTCTCAATAAAGCTTTGTATACACGGTGTTACAATAGTAACCAAACATGGGATTAAACGGGATTTTCGACGATTCGTGATTGAACGCACATAAAATATATATATAGGTATTAAGTAAAAGGATTAAGGTAATTCTCATTTGTTCTTTTTCTAAAACCTTACTGACATAATGTAGTGATTTTTTTTATTAAATAATTATGTTCGTTAAAACTGGTTACAGTTAGAACTTTTTTAAAAACCTGTCATCGCTGATGACATATAGGAATTTTAATTATGTATGCGTCCCACTTGTCACCACGTTGTCCCACTGGTGACTTCAACCGGTAACATGTGAGAAATGCCTTTCATACGGTTTCCAGCTCCACGTCCAGTGCTGCCAACAATTTTATGTAACAACTGTGGACGTACGAATTGAATTTTCCGATTATGTCGTCACTTGTAAGAACTGGAAACTGCAAAACTGCTAAATTCCTATGTCACTGCAGTGACAACATCGTCCGTGACAAATAAGACGCATTCGAAAATAATTCCCATTTATGACCAAATAATTCTCAGTTGTCACCAGTGGTACGTTGTCAGAAGTCTACATAATAAAGAACGCTTGCCGCACAGTATATTAGTATACTGTGCTTGTCGTTTCCGATTGTTCTGAGGAACATATTATGTGTATATTATACACGTACCGAGTAAATGGGCAAGACAGTGTATTCGGCCGAGTACTCTGTTCATGTGAACACACCGTCAATATTATGTTCACACACTCGGCCGAGCACACTGTCTCGCCTATTTACTCGGTACATTACTATGTACTCGGGTCTTCCACTCGACTGGTTTAGAAGTTATCTGCAGAACCGAAAGCAATATGTCAAAATTAATAACGTCTCCAGCGAGCCACTTCAAATCAACTACGGTGTCCCACAAGGCAGCATTCTTGGCCCTACACTTTTTATCTTATATATTAATAGTTTAGTATCTAGCCGCATAACCAACGCGGAAATAATTACCTACGCTGATGACACAGCGATTCTGTTTCACGGAGAGTCATGGGACCGGGTTTATAGCATCGCCGAGGAGGGCTTGTCTCAGGTTGCAAGAAATCTAGACAGAAATCTTCTGTCTCTTAATACCAAGAAAACTATGTACATAGCTTTCTCCAAGACATGTGTGTCAAACCCTCCACCTGGTAAATTCCTAAAAATCCACTATTGCCATTATCTTAGTCAACCGTTATCTCTTGCTTGTAACTGCAACTCTATCGACCGGACGTCTACCATAAAGTATTTAGGGATCACAATAGATGAAAATCTGTCGTACAAACATCATATTGCTGACCTATCAGCCCGGGTCCGGAAATTGATCTTTATAATGAAAAATCTCCGCGACTGCGCACCAATACCTCTACTGCGACAGGTGTACACGGCCCTTTGCCAGTCCATCATTCAATACTGCGTTTCTGTTTGGGGAGGTGCAGGCAAGACTTACATGATTCAAGTGGAGAGAGCACAAAGAGCTCTCTTGAAAGTCATGTTAAGGAAACCTTTCCGCTTCTCGACAGACGAACTCTACAGAGAAGCCAAAGTCCTTCGCGTACGACAGCTCTTTGTTCTCAGAGCGATTCTAAAGGTGCATCCTTCTCTAAGAGACCGCTCTGATTATCAAGAGATCATGGACCGACGTGTCTACAGAGTCCCACTTCCAAAGGCCTCTTCCCTCTTGGCTAGGCGTAGCCCACACTTTTCTTTGGTACGTACCTACAACAACGTATGCAAGCTACGTCACGACATAAAATACTCCACCACTAGCGCCACTAAGCGCATCCTTAAGAATTGGCTACTAGATATCTCTTATGACGAGACTGAAAACCTAATCTGAATTGCTCATAATCCATTCCCCCCTCCCCCCTCACACATACACTTGCATACACCCCCTCCCCTCTCTCACCCATACACATACACAATATGCACTCTTACACACTCGCTCACTTAAAACACAGGTCCCTACATAATTATTAAATTTCACTTTGCTTATTGTATTATATCCACCTCAGTATTGATCACTAACCGCCGATAGCTGGTTCCTATGTAGATTTCAATTGCATGCTAATATTCTCAATTTAATTTTATAATTATTCATTGTCGCTCTTTTAATTTAATATAATTTAATTTAATGTGCATATATTTTCCTAATATTGCCATGTAAAATTCTTCTCCACAACGCAAGGTACATTTTTAAACCTGAATTTGTTAATCGCTCCGGAGGCTCAAGATACAAGCCTAGATAAAGCTTAGTTTGAGTCTCACTGCAAATTTATATAAAACTGTTATGTTAATTCTCTCTGTGTTTTGAAATTATGTATATGTACTACTTAATCTTTTTGGCAATAAATAATTCTTATTCTTATTATTATTCTTACATGTGATCAAGGCTTATGTGGAGTCAACAACAAAGCATTTCTTCCATTATAGTAATTAATCCCTGGATAATATAATATTAGTGTTTCGGATGGCATATTAAACTGTAGGTCCAGGTTGACTCTTACAAGAAAATATTTTTAAGGCGGGTCAGTCGTTAAGTTGTGTCGGCCTTGTAGGAATCTTGGCGACTTGAAACCAACTTGAAACTCCAAAAGTGACATTGTGTCAAAGTGACGTTTTGAGAAAGGAACGTTGTGCGAAAGTGACGTTCTGCATGTAACCTCTAAAACCCGCAACAGTAAAATTGTTACTACATTAAGGAATTAAACGCTTTCCACACTTCTGCTGATGTTCGTAATAAGCACGCGGTTCTGTTAGGGGGGCGATCCATTGGCGAGTAAAACCGTTGGTTCGTCAACCAGCCGGCGAGCCAAAGGTTCACCGTAAATGGGACCTACAAGAGCGCAGTTTTAAGGGTGCTCCATTAACAGTTTATACCTATGGCTTGCCAGCTCGATGACGTACCAACGGTTTTACGCACCAATGGATCACCCCCTTTAAAAATTCAAAACTTTTTTTTTATGATAGTGAGTGACAAGATGAGCAAATCAGGTGCCTGATGGTAAGCATCATGATTGCCCATATCAGACACAGTGACACCCAGTGTTTTAAAATTCAAAATTCTGCGCGGCACTGCACTGTGCCTGTCACCCTGAGATATGAGTTGTTGTATCTCATCATGCCCAGTAATTTCGCTGGTAACATTGCCCTTCATACCGGACCGGTAACTGCAAACTTATTTAAGTTTATATAACACGTAATAAAATCAGTGTAGAAAATATTCAAGACTAAGTAGAAATAACTTATAGGTATAACTTGTGCTAAGCGATGTGCCAAAGCTATATATAGAACGGTTCCATGCTAACAGCAACTCGGTATGTGGTGGTAGGTGTGGTTAGGTATTCCAATGTAGGCAACATAGATTTAGCTTCATCATCATCATCATCTCAGCCATAGGACGTCCACTGCTGAACATAGGCCTCCCCCTTAGATTTCCATCCAGTCCGGTTGTAAGCGGCCTGCATCCAGCGTGCTCCTGCCGTACTTATCAGATCGTCTGTCCACCTTGAGGGAGGACGTCCTACGCTGCGCTTACCAGTCCGTAGTCTCCATTCGAGAACTTTACGGCCCCATCGGCCATCAGTTCTACGTGCTATGTGCCCTGCCCATTGCCACTTCAACTTGCTAATCCGCTGGGCTATGTCGGTAACTTTCGTTCGTCTACGGATCTCCTCATTTATGACTCGATCTCGCAGAGAAATCCCGAGCATAGCCATAGCTCGATGCGCTATTTTGAGCTTACTAATAAGGCCCACAGTCAAGGACCACGTTTCAGATCCGTAAGTCATCACTGGTGACACACATTGGTCGAAGACCTTCGACTTGAGGCACTGAGGTATTTTGGACGAGAAGACATTGCGTAGGGTTCTATTATTATTATGACATTGGAATTTGGAAAATTACGTTCTATCATAATAACGTGTGACTGTTAGCTTTGTGTGTTGGAAGTTTTCTTGAATAGTACAAACCAATAATAGATAAGTATTATTTATTTGTTGTTTTGTATTGCACACAACACTTATGTGGTAGAATATACTGGACATATTTAATATTATAACACGGATTTTTAAAAATAAACCTATTGTTATATACCTGTAACATGTATATTATATGTTTATAAAGGTCAGCCAGTTGGTACATAATGTCATCGTTTACGGAGCAACGGGCATGAGGTGGTGATTGCACGTGCCGTTTTTAAATGTCAACACGTACGAGGTACATAGGTCAAAAGCTGGTGAAGAGTTTCATTACTTGAGACTTGAACCGCCAATGAATAAAGCTCTTGCAAAGTTTAGAAGGAGAATGAATCTAGTTTTGACAGGTTGAGGGTTTGCAACGTGTTTATATTGGTTTGTTTTTCATCACGCGGGCTTTTTGCTTGTTTTATACTATGTCTTTGTAAATTTATATTCTTCTTTTTCATTAAAAAAACATCCTAACTAATTATATGTTTAAAGCAATTTATTCCTTTCTATTTTATTTACCTTAAACATTGCAAAATATTACCACAAGAATGACGTAAAATTACAGTCTTATGTCTTCTTTTAATGTGTTATTTTGAAATTTTTGTGAAAGAATTCTCGACAGACACAATTGGTTTCAAATCTAATTTTATATAGGTATATGTTAATCTTTCACGTCATTTGTTTGCGGATTTTTTATTGGAGACAACACCTTAAACACTAACCACAAATGCATTGATTCAAATCTGCAATATAAGCTCTTTTTTATGTCACTGAAGCTAATAGATTAATAATATAGGAAATAAAACTCATCCGGAACATTTGATTTCCCAATAATCACTATATATACTTCTATACTATTATATAAAGAGAGAAAGTGATTCACTGACTGACTGACTGACTGACTCATCAACCCAGAGCCAAAACTACTGGACCGATGATGATGAAATTTTGACAATAGATTATTTTTACAGTCTAGACAAGTAATAAGAAAGGATTTTTCAAAATTTTACCCCTAAGTGTATTAAATAGGGGTTGAAAGTTTGTATGGAGTAGACTTCATTTTTCAGCCGATTAATTTCAAATTTTGTAGAAACATTCTAAAATGAAAATAATTATCTATACTATTATTTAAAGAGAGAAAGTGATTCACTGACTGACTGACTGACTGACTCATCAACCCAGAGCCAAAACTACTGGACCGATGATGATAAAATTTTGACAATAGATTATTTTTACAGTCTAGACAAGTAATAAGAAAGGATTTTTCAAAATTTTACCCCTAAGTGTATTAAATAGGGGTTGAAAGTTTGTATGGAGTAGACTTCATTTTTCAGCCGATTAATTTCAAATTTTGTAGAAACATTCTAAAATGAAAATAATTATCTATACTATTATTTAAAGAGAGAAAGTGATTCACTGACTGACTGACTGACTGACTCATCAACCCAGAGCCAAAACTACTGGACCGATGATGATGAAATTTTGACAATAGATTATTTTTACAGTCTAGACAAGTAATAAGAAAGGATTTTTCAAAATTTTACCCCTAAGTGTATTAAATAGGGGTTGAAAGTTTGTATGGAGTAGACTTCATTTTTCAGCCGATTAATTTCAAATTTTGTAGAAACATTCTAAAATGAAAATAATTAACTATACTATTATTTAAAGAGAGAAAGTGATTCACTGACTGACTGACTGACTGACTCATCAACCCAGAGCCAAAACTACTGGACCGATGATGATGAAATTTTGACAATAGATTATTTTTACAGTCTAGACAAGTAATAAGAAAGGATTTTTCAAAATTTTACCCCTAAGTGTATTAAATAGGGGTTGAAAGTTTGTATGGAGTAGACTTCATTTTTCAGCCGATTAATTTCAAATTTTGTAGAAACATTCTAAAATGAAAATAATTATCTATACTATTATTTAAAGAGAGAAAGTGATTCACTGACTGACTGACTGACTGACTCATCAACCCAGAGCCAAAACTACTGGACCGATGATGATAAAATTTTGACAATAGATTATTTTTACAGTCTAGACAAGTAATAAGAAAGGATTTTTCAAAATTTTACCCCTAAGTGTATTAAATAGGGGTTGAAAGTTTGTATGGAGTAGACTTCATTTTTCAGCCGATTAATTTCAAATTTTGTAGAAACATTCTAAAATGAAAATAATTAAACACGTGTTTCAGCGTTTTCGAAAATTTCAGCCCTTTTGTGGAAAAATACAGTTTTAAAGTTTCTTAGGAATATTTTAGTTCCAACAATGCTTACTAGGTGGCGCTACAGAAAAATTTCAATATTTTCTTGCAAGACATAACTACCCTAAAGCAACATTTGTAGGTAATAGATGCATAATATGGCATAATAGATGGCGTTCTGTAAATAATTAAAACGCGCTTATGACTTTAAAAAAAACAGATACACCCACATTTCGCCAGTATGTTATTGGTCCCATGTAATAGGGGACGAGCCTATTGCCAACTACCGGGCACAGTTCCAGACTCCAGGCAGTTATTGAGATAATTCCTAATGGAAAAATTCAATATTTATCACTTTGCCTGACCTGGGTTTCGAACCCGGGACCTCTTGATTGGCAATCGAGCTTGCGCCCTCTATGCCAAAGAGGCAGTCGCTTATGATTTCACTTCTCTTTATCATAGCTCTATTAAACTGGGTTGCAACAACATTGAATTATGAATGCTCTTCTTACTGTTTTCACTGTTTCCGTAATCCGTATATGTCTCCAGATTATTCAATCTATTACCAATACCAATATCATAGTATAAAGTGATAAACTTTGTTTTTTATTTGCAACGAATAGGTTCCGAAACTACTGGACCGATTTAAAAAATCTTTTACTTATGGAGAGCTTAATTCAGTGTGAGTGGTATAACATAGGCTATATTACGAGGTTTTGAAAAATATTAGGGATCCGCAAGAAATCTGCAATATTGTGAACTAAGGTGTCACATAATTACCAAATATATTCATTATCTTGCGAGCGCTGTGAAATCTATTAATGGTAGAATAATATAATGTACTAGGGGTTTGTAGTACTTACTAATATTTACAAAATAGTCCACGGACATTATATCCATCTATTTTGCTTTAGTCACAATAATCGAAACAGTCATTATATGCATGCGCTGTGAAAAGTATTGGTGGTAGAATAAAGTAATGTACTAGGGGTTTGCAGTACTTACCAATATGTACAAAATAGTGAACGGACATTATATCCATCTATTTTGGTTTAGTCACAATAATCGAAGCAGTCATTATTTTTCATGCAGTGTGAAAACTATTGGTGGTAGATTAAAGTAATGTACTAGGGGTTTGTAGGACTTATCAATATCTACATAATACGGAAATTATATCCATCTATTTTGGTTTAGTCACAATAATCGAAGCAGTCATTAACTTTCATGCGCTGGGAAATCTATTTGTGGTAGAATAAATTAATGTACTAGGGGTTTGTAGTATTTACCAATATCTACAAAATAGTGAACGGACATTATATTCATCTATTTTGGTTTAGTCACAACTATCGAACAGTCATTATATGCATGCGGTGAAAACTATTCATGGTAGAATAAAGTAATGTTCTAGGGCTAGGGGTTTGTAGTAATTATTACTATCTACAAAAAATAGTCCACGGACTTTATATCAGTCTGTTTTGGTTTAGTCACAATAATCGAAGAAGTCATTATTTTTATGCGGTATGAAAATTAATGGTGGTAGAAATAATGTACTAGGGGTTTGTAGTACTTATATATCATCAAAATAGGCCTCGGAAATTGTTTCCATCTGTTAAGGTTTGGTCACTGTAACAGAAATAGTCATTAATTTGCGTGCGCTGCGTAAACTATTAAGGTTATACCTATAAAAATACAATGTATCACGAATTTACTCCTGTTAATACGTTCACTTCTACTTCTCCCGTGCGAAGCCGGGGCGGGCCACTAGTATATAATAAAATCTAAAGATTAAGATATAATATATATTATAAGATATAAATATTATAAGACTCACTGACTGAAATGCAATGCAGCGCCCTAACCACTAAGCCTAGAGATTTGAAACTTGGAATGTAGGTTTTTTTCGTTTTCTGGTCGTGTGCTAAAAATTCATTTTAAGGGGTCTAAAAAGGGCGTCAAGGTTTTGGTATAAAACTCCCATATTTCATAATTGCGAGCGGGCAAAGCCGCTGTTATTACACTAGTTAGTAATAAAACCAAGCGATAGCTCCTACACTACGTTAGGGCTATTTAAATGTTCGCGTAGCTGATGTTAAATTTACATAGTGTCAGGATCACGTTAAGTGCGGACGAGTCAACATACGTAATGTCTACCAGTTATTGAATTTTAGACAAACTTTGCACACTCTGCGATATTGAATATCTATCGATATTTATAAAGGGTGGATGTTTGAGAGAGGGTTGTGAGGGGGTTAACCGTTTAGAAGTGTTTACACCTAGTAACTTGTAGTGCAGCCATAAAGGCTTTGCACACAGGTAGTTACGACTTGGTACCTAATTGTAATTACTATAACTCAAAATTGTAAAAGTATTACATCGCGTCTTGTCGAGGCTTGTGGTGACCGCAGAGCGGGCTGAGTCTTGCTATTCAGCGTGGGAACGCTGCCTGTCTATTGCGGGTATGACGCGTTTGACTGCATATTTTATTTTTAAGTGTGCAGAGCCTTCATGGCTGCACTACGAGTCATTATAATTATATAATTCAACATAATGTTGAAAATTGAACAATGAAAATTCAGGATTACAGCTCTGTCTACAATGAATTACAGATCATGAGGTCCAGGGTCGCTCCCCAGTCCCCAGGTCAGGCATATAGTGTTATTGGATTATTCCATTACGAATTTTCTCAATGACAGACTGGAGTTAAATGTACCCGCTAGATAATGGCAGATCACTACTGTCACATGGGCGTAAGGAAAAAAATTTATTCACTTCATTACTTATAAACATACAGAGGACTTACTTTTAGGGTGTAAATAAGTAAATTGTTTTAAGTATGATTTTATCATCATCATCTCAGCCATAGGACCCAATTAAGGTCAATCAAGGTAATTACATGTAGTATTTTTTAGATCTTCCAAAATGTGGGTACGTTACCTACGCCTTTCGTACGTTCGGAGTGAAAGGGCGAATTTGTATTGGCGTCTTAAATACCAAAAATAATTGGGCACTTATGAAGAAAATACGTTTATTTTCTTGTCTTAATTATTTTCTTTGTTAATAGAAAAGTAAAATAAATCTTTATATAATTGCTTTCCTATTAAACAATAGTTCTTGTCTTCTTGTAGTAACGAAGCGATCAAGCCCCATATTTTGTCTAAGGTGAGGTTTGTGAAGTTAGGGCTTGTAGTTAGGGCGTGTAGAGTTAGACGATAGTTTAGACGCTGGAATAGTAGACACGTAGGTTTTTATAACGGGATACTCATGAGAACGAAGACTACGTGGATGAAATCGCGGAGTACAGTCAGTGTTTAATAAGTTCACTATATCTTTTTGGGAAAATATAACTATACCTATGTTTGTAGTGTCTACTTGTAATGGTAGGTCTCTTATGCAGGGGGCCACTTGCGGAAATACCACACCTTTGCCAGTTATTCATCCGCCAAGCAGTAATGTGCAAACATTACTGTGTTCCGGTCTGAAGGGCAATGATACCAGCGAAATTATTGGGCATGACGAGTTTCAACAACTAATATCTCAGGGTGACAGGCGCAGTGCAGTGCCGCGCAGAATTTTGAATTTTAAATCACTGGGTGGTACTGTGTCTGATATGGGCACTCATGATGCTTACCATCAGGCACCTGATTTGCTCGTCTTGTCACTTATCGTAAAAAAAACCTCTTCGTGATGTTGTGTTATGGTGAGGTTATGGTGAGATTACACTGCCTGCTGTTCATTCTATATCAGCATAAAGATGTCTAACTGTTAGAAACCGTTTCGTATAAAGTTTCATTAAATATTAATGAATCATGTATGATCAAATATTATTACTGTTTTACATAAAAGGTTGAACATTTTCTCAAAACGTTTGGTTTTCTTTAAAATAATTAACTTCTCTGATGCCAAGGATTGCTGGGATAAAATGAAAACAAGAAATTTCTTACTTTTGAGAAACGGAAAATGATTGCAACGTTTGACTGACTTTGATAAAAACTGTGTGTTTGCTGCAGAGAATATTATAAGCTATTATAAGTTGTTTTTTTGTTGCTTATTGCACTGTAGAGAATAGAGGAACCTTTAGAGATCATGGAAACGAACCCAGAGTGAAGAATGTTACGTAATTTTACATTTATACCTAAGTACATTTAAATCTGTTAAGATTACGTCATATAATTTATTTATTATTTCTGTCACACCACCGACCAAATGTGATTTACGGTACTCTCCTCTCCCTGCACGGTTGTCTGGAAGAGAGCGCTTTAAGCGAGAAGACCGCCAATTGTCACACACGTAATTACTAATTGTTATACTTAATGTATATATCATTTTTAAGGTTATTTCTTGTTTGTGATGTAACAGTAAAGAGTTTATGTCCATCTACCTTATATTATATTTTCCGCAAGAAATACAGTGGCGGAAATCTTTCTTGTCAAGTTAAAGAGTAGTGTCGGAGCTTTCCTTTCAGGTCTTATGAAGGTCAACCGTGGTTCGTGAACAAACGGCATGCCGTTAGACGTCCACTGCCGCACATACTGCCCTGGTGGCGTAGAGGGCGCATGCTCGACTGCCAATCAAGAGGTCCCTGGTTTGATCCCCAGGTCAGGCAGTGTGTTAAATATTGGATTTTTCCATGAAGAATTATCTCAATATCTGCCTGGAGTCTGGTACTGTGCCCGGTAGATGGCAATAGGCTCGCTCCCTATTACATGGGACCAATAACATACAGGCGAAATGTGGGTGTATCTACAATGGGACTGAGTCCTGGGTACACCTCTGCCTACCTCTTCGAGAAAAAGGCGTGAATGTATGTTATGCCGAACATAGGCCTCCCCTATAGAATATCTATAGAATATATATATCTAGTCATGTCGAAAGTGGCTTGCATCCTAAGGTCTTCATTAGATCGTTTGTCCATCTTATGGGTGGACGTTCTACTTGAAAAGTGTCAAGTAGGTTTTAATTTGCGACAGTGCTAATATCAACATCAGTAACGCGAGTCGGCAGGACCAAGTGCGCGGTGAACAATGTTCAAACACAAAGACTAATTTGCAAACCAATTGGTTGCCATCTAATGAAATGATGGGGAATACAATTGAATGGTCTATTTCGAGTGTTTGTATCATAATCAAGTGACAAATGACCCCGTCACCAATACGTGTGTTTATGGAATTGATGACGCAATCATAATTTATAGTTATTTTAAGAAAATTACAAATTAACCTCTTGATTCCCCTCATGACAATGAGACATATTCATTTTTTAGCGCGAAATGTTATATGTGATTAATAATAATTTGAATTTACTTCAGCCTATAGTGCTCCTATAAGCCCCCGTTAACGCGATATTTTGTGGGCGACGAGAATGATTCAGCCAAGATTCTTGTAAAATTTTGTCGCCGAAAAAAGGCTTACTGGCGAAATGTGTGTGTATCTACTATGGGACTGAGTCCTGCCTACCCCTACGGGAAAAAGGCGTGAATGTATGTTTTTTTTAAGTTTTTGAAAAAAGGCTCCGACACTTGTTGTCAGTTGTGTAGTCTTTTAAGTCAGTCGTATAGCCATACGCGAGTTTCTATAACATAAGTAAGTATATTTTACCGGTAAAGGGCTAGCATGTATGACCAGCTTTTATAAACAATACTATTACAATGAAACTTGATAAAATCCTCGTCTATCAAAGACAATAACTATATAATACGAGTTATCCTCCTCCTCCTAGACTTCTAGTATTCTTCCTAGTATTCATAATGGCAAGTCAAAGGGACCCTAACTAACCAACAAAGTTCCAGAGTTACAGAGATCTATTTCCATTAATAGCCAATCTATCTCTGTTTGCAGTTGACTGACTGTTCGCTCGTGGATCCAATTGAATCTTCGATATCGAATGTACCTACTACCTACGAAGGTACCGAAAAGTATATTCTTAATGCCGAGTACTTAATTCTCCTATATGTTACGCTACCATTTAGCAATTGACGCTATCCTATGAAATTGACCATATCGATTTCTTATTCTCCTGTTTCCTCCGTATTCTTAAGAGCGAACGCGACTTTACTAGGAATTTGACACAATCCTATTAAAAATTTACCAAATCGATGTTTTGTATTCCCTTGTTCCCTCCGAATATTATAAACCCATTCTATAAATTTATATTCTGATATTTTTATACATACATTCACGCCTTTTTCCCGAAGGGGTAGGGCAGAGGTGTACCCAGGACTCAGTCCCATAGTAGATACACCCACATTTCGCCAGTATGTTATTGGTCCCATGTAATAGGGGGCGAGCCTATTGCCATCTACCGGGCACACTTCCAGACTCCAAGCAGTTATTGAGATAATTCCTAATGGAAAAATCTAATATTTAACACCTTGCCTGACCTGGGGATCGAACCCGGGACCTCTTGAGCATGCGCCCTCTACGCCACCGAGGCAGTCATTATATTTTTATAGTGAACCTATATTCTTGTCATTTTATTTTTTTCTTATAAACCCTTGGTTTTTTCATAGTGAAAGACAAAAAATGTAGAGTTTATAAACAAAAATAAAAATAGGGACATATACTTTACTTCATCTCTAAAATATAGGATATAAATAAATCAATAAAATATTCATAATAATTAAAAAATATTCGGAGGAAATAGAGCAATACAAAACATCGATTCAGTAAATTTTCCATAGGATTGTGTCAAACTGCCAAGAGGTCCTGTTCGTGTAAGTTGGAGTTTGAGTAAGAGGTGTAAGTTTCCTGTTAATATCATCATCATCATCTCAGCCGTTGGTAATCCACTACTGAACATAGGCCTCCCCCATAAAGGGGGGTTTTGCCAATACTCGACACGCTTGGCAGGCGGGTTGTCGAGCACAGTTCGAAGGTTTTTTGCAGAGGACGCTGCTGCCCGTCCTCTGGATCTGTTAACCCTTAGCCGGCCGCCACGGCAACCACGGGTAGAGAGGGTGGAGCACTATTCTAAAGCCGGTTACTCCACGGCGAATATATTCTTAATATAACTCTTCTTTATTTTAATTTTAACGTTTACAGTACTTATGTTATATGTTACCTACCGCAACTTAATATAACATATTTTGTATTTATAAGGTACAAGTTCTAAGCGACTAGAACTGCTCTGCTCTCTAAAAATGTAAATACTGAATGTAAATCCATTAATGGACGTCAGATTAAATTAATAGATTATATAAGTTTAGTAATAAGGTTTTTTTTTTACATTTAATAGGTCAGCGTTTGACCCCAATCTCACCTGATGGAAAGTGAAGATGAGGCCTAAGATGGAGCACGCTTTCCTAGAAGATAATTATTCACTCTTCTCTTGAAGACCCCAAGATCATATTCAAGTGGGAAAACGTACGCCGGTAGAGAATTCCACTCCTTACCTTCCACTTCCTTCAGGTCTGTGGTGATATAAATAAATATAAAAAAAAATAACTCCTCCTATAAATTTATATACTAAAAATTTTAAGATAAAGTAAACTATGTCCTATGTATATGTACAATAAAAGTTCAAACATCAAATAGGTAATTGTTTTACAAACTCTTCTTTTTATTTTTTCATTGGATTATGTTAAAATCCTAAAAGTATCCTCTTAATAGGTTCTAATTAGTTAAAAGCTCAGTATTCCCAGTTGGTAAAACTTTCTGGAGCCAAGTTTGAAATTACGAAAATGATAATAAAATCTTAAAATTGTTGGCAATGTATATTTAAGGATAATTAAATCATAATCAATATTTTGATTTTCAACTTTACACTAAGTTAAAGCACGCTTGTTCAGCAAAAACCTATTCTATTCACTCCTGATTTGAACATACCCATATAATATTTAATATTTTATATATATATTAATTAAATAGGTTATATTTCCGATCGTACGGTTCATTAGTTATTAGCTTTATTGAAGTTTAAAAATGTCCATTTCATCTGGTGTGAAATGTGAAAATGTATATAGGCTGCATTCCGGATACACTCCCATAGGACATGCTACACATCCTCTATGACTCCATAATCACATCACAGTTATGGGATTCTGTTATATTCATGAGGTATGCAAATCTGTTCGACGGGAATTGTCCAGAGCGCAACCTGAGAGCTGTCACTAACATCCTTCTATCAAGTCGAACTTGATCAATCCATGGATATTAAAAATCTGTGGTTGTATATATACATTTCTCCCTAGATCTTAAGAAGTACTCCTGTCATCAAGACCGGCATTGACTTTTAACAAGCCATATTATTATCTGTTCTGTGAACAAGCTAAACTTAGTCTGAAAATAGGAGTAATATATTAACACTGATGCCGTCTACACATGCCTGTTTCTCTAACATGTCCAATGTCCACTTCTTCGTTCTCTTTTAAATTAATATGGGACGGAATCCACTGCATTACAATTTCTTTACTGTCTGCATGGAAGCGTAAGATTAACTCTTAACCTGGTAGGCAATCGGATTACCTCGCACATGCGAAGTAAAATATGTCTTTTTGAGAATAACTTAAATAAAGTTCTATCAAGTATTATTATCTGTGCTGTGCTATCGATAGGCGCAAATATGCAACGTTCTTCAACACTAAAGTGACAAATTAGTGCAGAGAACCTTCACAATGGAAGTACGTGTCAGGGACAACGAGTTACTAGACTACTAGCCGACTGGACACTGAAACGTGATAGGAATAGAACTGATATTACGGGTATGTACTACCTATTGATTATTGACTATTATTCGGCCAACAGTATACTTATTACTCCAGAGTAGGCAAGTAATAGTAAAACTTAGACTGGTGATAATTGTACTCTTTTAAGTACATTTCAGTATAATCTGTTTACTTTTGATTAATTTATTGTTGATACTCAGACTGTATTCGACTTAGACCAACCTTTACTTCAGAGTAAGTAACTCTTGCATAGTTGCATGACACGTCATATCTTTAAGTTTCAGCAATATTTTTGTTAAATACGAATTTGAAAATGTACCCAAAATTCTGACGGAGCCGATGCCGACGAGTTCTATTGACACCACCAAGATAATTTTTAAATACATAATCCAAACATTAGGTTACAGAAAAATATAATAAAACTTTCTCATTTTTGCTTTTGTTTTTTACGTTCACTGACATAAAACCATCGATAATTCGTAATAGTCCTAAAAAGGTGTTAAATCCTCCAACATTCCGCCCACCAAGGACAAAATGATTTATTTGTCCTTCACACAAGGATGTTATCTATATCTGAACTGTCTGTCCGCCCACCGTGAGAGAACCCATCAATTGCAACGGTTGCAATTGGACCAGTGGTTGGCCCTTTGTCCTTAGTGGTAAAACAAATTACATGATTATTATTAACCCCCAAATAATACAGAAGATAACAAACAAAAATAAAACAACACAACTAACATAATGAACCATCCATTTGTAACAAAAAAATAACATAGCTATACCTAACTAAAATATCCCATAACAACAAGCAAAGCCCAACCTCACGTGTCTAAACTGTTATCGGCAAGAAGCATAGTTTAGATACGGGTCTCTTCAAGGTGCCATTTTTAATCTTTGACGATATTTGGCTAACTTTACTTAGGAGCATAAACCTGGCATAAATACTCTTTCAGTACCTTCGAGAAACGCGGTCTTCCGTTTCGGCACGGTAATTAGATTATTACCGTGACGGCGGAGGCGGAAGACCGCGTTGCTCGAAGTTTTTTTTTTTTTTTTATGGTAGTGAGTGACAAGACGAGCTAATCAGGTGCCCGATGGTAAGCATCATGATTGCCCATATCAGACACAGTGCCACCCAGTGTTTTAAAAATTCAAAATTCTGCGCGGCACTGCACTGCGCCTGTCACCCTGAGATATGAGTTGTCGAATCTCATCATGCCCAGTAATTTCGCTGGTAACATTGCCCTTCATACCGGAACACAATAATGTTTGCACATTACTGCTTGGCGGATGAATAACTGGCAAAGGTGTGGTACTTCCCCAGGCGGCCCCCTGCTAAAGAGGCCTACCACTACAAAAAACAGTACTTTTGATCAATAAATATTATCGAAGTAACATTAACTGTATTCGGTCATAGTATGTAGGTTGGTATATACTTATTAGCAAGAGTTAAGGGTATAGATACCTACTTTACTACTTACTCTTCCGAGTCAATGTTACAACATTGTCATTTGATCAAAAGTACTTGAAGAGTAAAAATATATCTAGATAGATAGATAGATAATACTTTATTGTACACCACACACAGAGAAAATAACATTACAGGACACAGAAACTAACTTAAATGTACAAGCGGCGGTCTTATCGCTAATAAGCGATTTCTTCCAGACAACCGATGGATGGAGAGGATTTATTTACAGCAGAAAGACGGTGGCGCATCTTAACAGTTTATACTACCAATGATGTTCATAATATATAATTAAAATAAATAAATTACTAATAATACATAAAATATGCTAGCGTTGCTTACTCTTTACTTACTATTTTACTCTTTACTTGCCTACATTTGATTGAAATTATTATTGTTTAACAGTTTAAATTATTATCCCTCATATTATTTTGAAACCCTTAGTTTACAATTTCGGAGATTCTATTTAATTAGTACTATGAGTAGGTCTAATGATATTATGCCATAAGAATGATACAATAGCTTACTCGCACGCTAATTAAAGCTAATAAATGGTTAAGTCATTCGTTTAAACTATTTTATGATTCAAGTGCATTGTAAACAATTAAGGCCAATGCAGACAAAATGTGGCGAGACGGACGCGTGTACTGTCGAGAGTCGGAAGTAGAAGTATCAGAAAACGAACATCAGAAAATGCATTAATTTTTTTCAAATTTGATAAGTTTATTATTTATTTTTAAGTAACAAGACAAATCAGGTGCTTGATGGTAAGCATCATGATTGCCCATTGTCGCAGATGGATTGTAGGATTCTATTTTCCTTCGGGAAGTAGGTTGCCTGTTCAGGAAAACGCCTTGTTACACTGTTCACACTTTTATTTTCACTTCTTGGTTCCGCTTATTCTTAGGTGTTTACAATGATACCGCTAACCGAATACTGACGAATTTCGGGAAAACTGCTCGCCTTTTATTTCAATTTCTAATACCTATTTCCTCGATCTATCCTGTTCTAATTCAGACTATCTCTTTCTTACGTAGATACCTATTCTCTATATTTGTACTACTCTAATAGCCTCTCTTTCTTACATTAGTGGTAATTACTATTTATTTATATTTCTATCCTTGTCTATTTGTATCCCTATCCTTATCTATCATCTTTATTTAAACCTTAGGACTAAATACATAAAGAATCTTATATCTAACTTAATGCTACATTTGCTGGGCGTCCTCGACATCCTCCCCCCGGCGAAGTTCACGTAGCCTCCATTTTCTCCCTTACGAGGACGGCGAGCTTGCTTGTGGGGCGCTTAAATATTCCTGATTTGGTCCTCACATCGGCGACTCTAACGCCTCCATCAGGGCCCGGATATAAGCGTTCGACGATTCCCCGGGGCCATGTGTTTCTGGGCAGCGTCGGATCGACAACAATCACAATATCACCGACTTGTAGCTGATCATTGTGACTCGCAGGCTCCCCCCGTGGCACAAGCGTCGGCAGATACTCCCTCACCCATCGCCTCCAGAAGGAATCGGCCAGTGCCTGGCTTGCGCGCCAGGTTCTCCGGTCCGCTTCGTCGCATGGTCCCGTTGTAGGCAGACCAGTTGATGACCCGATCAAGAAATGATTAGGCGTGAGTGCTTCGGGATCTTGCGCGCTCACACTCACATGTGTCAGGGGTCGGGCATTGATCGAATGCTCTGCTTCAGTAAGAAGGGTATAGAGCACCTCCTCCGCCGGGGCCTTCTCCTTCAGAGTCACTGCCAGCGCAGTTTTCACCGAGCGTACTAATCGCTCCCATGCGCCCCCTTGGTTGGGAGCTCCAGGTGGTATGAAGATCCACTTCATACGGTGTAATAGTCCTTCTTCTTGTAGGGTCGGCATCCATTCCTCGTAGGCCCTTTTCAGTTCTTGGTCGGCTCCCCTGAAGGCGGTTGCGTTGTCGGAGTACATAGTTCGTGGCCATCCGCGCCGCGCTGCCATTCGCCGTAATGCCATTATGGCGGAATCTGTCGACAACGATGGCACGAGCTCTAAATGAACAGCACGAGTCGAGAGGCAAGTGTATAGTGCCCCCCAACGTTTCTCTCGGCGCCGCCCGACCTTGACTACCATGGGTCCAAAGTAGTCTTGTCCGCAGTTCGTGAACGGCCGGTGATAAGGGTCAAGACGAGCCGGCGGCAGGTCACCAGTTGTCGGTATCCTTGGTCTGGCTTTGCGCATACGACAGAAAGCGCAATTATGTTCCACAGCGCGTACGGTCGGTCGTAAGTGTATGATCCAATACTTTTGTCTGAGATCGTTCGTCACTCTTTCTCGATTGGCATGTCCGGCGGCGCAATGATCCTTGAATACTATGAGCTTCGTTATGGGATGCCTTCCGTCTAAGATGATAGGCCGCTTTGTTTCTGCGGGCGCATTTGCTGCATCTATGCGACCCCGTACACGTAGTAATCCTTCTTGTAGAATGGGATCGAGTTTATACAGGCGGCTCGACTTAGGTATTGGTCGGGCAGCCTTCATCCTTCCGAGTTCGGTTCCGAAGCTGTCTTCTTGTGCACGACGTAACAATGCTCGTTCAGCCCGCTTGATGTGTTCCAGGTCAACTTTCGCGGCTTGGCGCCGGCATATGTCTATGAATGCCAGCACACGCGCAGCCGCTCTCACTAGCGTCTCATATCGTGAGAAACGCATCGGGTCAGGTAGCCACTGATCTGATGGCTCTTCCTCGCTGATGTGCAGAAGCACTTCTTCCTCTTGGTCGCCGCTGTCGCTTCTTTCTCGAGGCCATTCTTCTTCTGATTGACGCAGGAACTCGGGTCCCTCAAACCAGCGGTCTTCGGCGGTGATCGTCACTCTCGAAAATCGTGTAGCGTCGTCAGCCACGTTCTCGCTCGTGGGCAACCAACGCCACTCGCTCTGATGCGTCAGTTCTGCCAGTTCGCCAAGACGATGTGCGACGAACGGCGTGTATCGACGTGCATCATGTCGAATCCACTGGATTACAGTCGTGGAATCCGACCAATACACCGTTCTTTTGATGTTAAGTCGATGCTCCTTCTTTATTACATCAGCGAGTCTGCTGCCAATGACTGCCGCCTGTAGCTCAAGGCGCGGAATGGTCTGAGTTCGTCGCGGTGCTACTTTGGCTTTGGCGGCCACGAGGCTCAGGTGTATACTCCCGTCGTTCTTTGTTATGCGCCAGTAGGCCACTGCTGCGTATGCTTGTTCACTGGCATCGCACAAAATATGTAACTCCAGCTCCCGGCAGTTCTCCAACTCGTAGCGTCGTGCGATTCGCAAGCGTGAAAGGTTTTTTAGGTGTCCGAGCCAATTAGCGAACAGCTCGTTCTCTTCCTCTGGGATTGGCTCGTCCCACGACATCTTGAGTCGCCACAGATTCTGAAGTATCATTCTCGCTCGTATAGTGTAACAACTCAGCACTCCCAACGGATCATAGATCGACATCACGGCGCTGAGAGCTTCGCGTTTAGTAGGTGCGCGGATCTGTGTACGGACTTCAGCAGGAACCCGGTTCATGGAGGTATTGAACCCGAGTTCGTCCCGTTCAGCGCTCCAGAATAAGCCGAATATCTTGCTCTCAGGCCCGTCTCGTCCCAATTGAGTAGGTGTTGTCGCGTGTAATTCTCGGGGCACGTCTTCCAACACGCTGTCTTCGTTACAATTCCACGCTCGAAGAACGAATCCCGCAGCCTCGTGCACGGTACATGTTTCAGAGACGACACGTCGAGCTTCATTGATGTCTTCATAGCTTGCTACGAAATCGTCCATGTAATGGTCACGGGTAATGGCCTCGTAGGCAAGAGGATGTGTCTCGGCGTGCGCCTTCGCATTATGATTTCGCACGTAGTGTGCCATGAAGGGTGAGCTGGCGGCACCGAATATCAGGCTGCTCATTTTGAATTTCCCGGGTGGCTTCTTTCTGTCGGCACCCCGCCATAAGAATTGTTGTGCTGGCTGATCTTCGGCGCGTATTTTGATTCGCAAGAACATCTCCTGAATGTCAGCTGTCACGGCGATCTTCTTCTCTCTGAATCTGAACAGAATTCCAGGCAGTGACCTCAGCAAGTCCGGTCCCTCTAGAAGATGGTCGTTCAAACTAACTCCTCGACTTCTTGCTGCTGCGTCGAACACCAGTCTCTGTTTTCCTGGCTTGTTTGGGTTTTGCACCGCGAAGTGAGGCAAGAACCAAGAGACGGGGCTTGCTCCTTCGGTGCCATCACATGGTTCGGCGTATCCCTTCTGTAGCAAGTTGTCGATTTGTTTTGTGTATTCTCTGGCGAAATCTTGATCCGCGTCCATTTTCCGCTCGATTTGCTGAAGACGGCGTAGT
Source organism: Hemistola chrysoprasaria (assembly GCA_947063395.1). NCBI lineage: Eukaryota > Metazoa > Arthropoda > Insecta > Lepidoptera > Geometridae > Hemistola > Hemistola chrysoprasaria. The sequence goes on from OX346714.1 coordinate 15,319,782, forward strand.
GCTGTGCCGTAACTTGGTGGTAATTTTGGATCATCATCTTTCCACGGAAGTCCAACTTCATATCCCGTGCGGGTCTTCGTTATTGTTTTCTCGACGATTGCTGTGGCTCGTTGATGTTCGTTGCTCACACGTGGTTGATGTGTAACGCCCAGCGATTCGATGGAGAAGTAGTGCTCTACCAGATTGTGAAGATGTTCGTTCGTATTTTCACAATGTTCGGCCATGTAAATGTGTAACACACTATCTTCGTTCTTGATCACGTTCCGTGGTACAGTAACATGAATGACCCAGCCCAACTGTGTCCTCGAAGCGGCAGGCTGACTTGGTCCACCAACTCGTAGTTCATGTGCCACGATATATTCCCAATGGTCAGCCCCCACTAGGATCCCTGGTTGCGTTTCTTTGTAGCTCACCTCCTCCAATGGAAGATCTCGAAGGTGATCGTGGTCGAGCAGTGCGCTCGGGATTGATTGCTGGAGTAATTTCATGTTTTTTATTGTCTGTGCCTTCAATGGATATAACTTGTCCTCTACGCCTCGAATGTGCACCGTGACTAACTTGCTTCTGTCTTCTGTTTTTGACATGCAGACCCCTTGCATGCGTAGTGGTAGCAGTGGGCCATCTGCACCGACCCTTTTCGCCAACTCTTCATCTATAAGCGTGACCGTTGCCCCTTCGTCCAATAACGCGTGTGTGTTTATCTCCCCTCGCGGGCCAATGACGGTGACTGGGCGCATCTTTAACAATACTGTGTTTGGGCCAGTGGCAGTCGAGGGCACCACTGACAGCACAGTTTCGGCGTTCTCCGTCACTGGCTTGTCGGTTCCCGGTGTATCATGATCCTCCTCATTCTTTGTTCGTTGATGAAGTGTCGGGTGATGTGGACGCTGGCACTTATCTACACCGCACGGTTTTGCTCTGCAGTTGAAGCGGCGATGCTTTTTTGTGATACACTTGAAACACAGCTTACTGTTTCCCACCTTTTGTCCACAGAAAGCACTTTATACTTTGGGCACTCAGGTAGCTTGTGTACCTTTTCACAGCACGGACACTTATTTTGTTCACTTTCCTCCTCTTCGGTAATATTGTAGACTGCGTTCGTCTTCTTTTTGTTGTAACTGGTATTGTTCTTGTCCCTTTTCACTGTGCCACTGGATGAGCCGACCGGCGCGTAACTATATTGCAGGGCCCTGTCAGCTTCTCGCATCAAGAATCGCGATAACGTTATTATTTCAGGATCAGTCGTGCCTTCGTGTTCACTTGCATAGTCACACCATCGAGCTCTTATGTGTGGGCTCAGCTTTTCCAGTACTTCCCTTGCCAGCATAGGATTGAATAAGTATCCGTGCCGGTCGACGGTCTTGAATACACACACAATATTCTGTAGTCTCACTGCAAAGTTATTCATTTCCATTGCAGATGCTCCAGGTTTTGGTAGCTTTTTCAAATCTTCAAAAGCCCGGTCTACAACAATTTCCGGTCTGCCGTAGCACCTCTCGAGAGTCTTCATGATTGGTTCTGGATTTGATGAAGTGTGTAGTAGTGCAGATACAAGTTCCCTTGCTTCGCCTTTAAGAGAGCTTCTCAATCTCTGCAGAACCTCCGCTGGAGTCAGGTTGTATACTTTTGATGCATCTTGAACTGCAGCTTTGAAGGCTAGCCACTTAGTGGGAGCGCCAGAGAATGATTGTAGATCTGGGCATCTTGATCTCGGTCTTGTCATTTTCTCCATTGCTTCAGTGAGTGCTTCTATGTTACTCCTCGTTCTGGTGGGTGCGGGTGATCTGCTCGGAACGGTAAACCGCAGCTGTCGTTCGTTGTCGCGGGTAGTGATCCGTGCGTCATCCCTTTCCTCCCCCCGTACTCCGAGGGTTTGAGTGCGTAGCCAGGTATCAACCTTCTGAAGATGTTCGCCGTCGTCTTGGTTCTCCTGGTCATCTTCTATGGCTGCAAGATCAGCAGCCAATTTCTTTCGCACTAACTCGGCTTCAATCTCTAGTTCTTTCTTCCTTATGGCGGCCAATTGTCGTTCCGCTTCAAGTTCCGCCAATCGTAGTCGAGCGGTCACACTTGTTGTAGATCTCTGTGATCGCACTGATCGCGCGGGGGATCTAGCGCGAGTACCGCCCTCTGGGTTCCGTTGCGGCGAAACCGAGCGCCCGGCGCGGGGTGAATCCCTTGAAGTGTGAGGCTCCTCCATCATTGTGGTGCGTAACCCTGTGTCCGTAATTCCTGGACGGAGGCTTGGTGACGCGGGAGGGTCTAATGACAGTCGTCTCTGTCGTTCGCGCTCAATGCGCTCCATCTCCCTTTCTTCAACCCGACGCTCTTGTTCCGTGGCGTCGGCTTGACTCCTTGTCACCACCATATTCCTCCTTCGAAGGCTTCTGATCCGGCTCGAAGGACCAGCGAGATGTCGCAGATGGATTGTAGGATTCTATTTTCCTTCGGGAAGTAGGTTGCCTGTTCAGGAAAACGCCTTGTTACACTGTTCACACTTTTATTTTCACTTCTTGGTTCCGCTTATTCTTAGGTGTTTACAATGATACCGCTAACCGAATACTGACGAATTTCGGGAAAACTGCTCGCCTTTTATTTCAATTTCTAATACCTATTTCCTCGATCTATCCTGTTCTAACTCAGACTATCTCTTTCTTACGTAGATACCTATTCTCTATATTTGTACTACTCTAATAGCCTCTCTTTCTTACATTAGTGGTAATTACTATTTATTTATATTTCTATCCTTGTCTATTTGTATCCCTATCCTTATCTATCATCTTTATTTAAACCTTAGGACTAAATACATAAAGAATCTTATATCTAACTTAATGCTACATTTGCTGGGCGTCCTCGACACCCATATCAGACACAGTGCCACCCAGTGTTTTAAAATTCAAAATTCTGAGCGGCACTGCGCTGCGCCTGTCACCCTGAGATATGAGTTGTTGAAACTTGCCCAGTAATTTAATTTAATTTAATCAGATATCATAAAAGTGAAAATATAATGTATCAACACATACCGGGCACAGTTCCAGACTGTCATTTAGATAATTCCTAATGGAAAAATACAATACTAACTCTTTGCAGGACCTAGAGATCGAATCCCGGACCTCGTGATTGGCAGTCGATCTTGCGACCAGCGAGTCAACCGCTTACAACCGGACTAGATGAAAATATATGGGGGAAGCCTATGTCCAGCAGTGGACATCCTACAGCTGAGATCAATGGAATGGAATGAAAACGTATATGCAAAAATTCATCTCAATCGGTTGTTGAAAACTGCTTTAAAAATGAGGTGTATAGATTTGTCCTGAACATACTTAGGTACATACACACATACAAACATTGCAAGTTAAATAAAATCTTGCAATATTTTTGTAGTGGTAGGCCTCTTTTGCAGGGGGCCGCCTGGGGAAGTACCACACCTTTGCCAGTTATTCATCCGCCAAGCAGTAATGTGCAAACATTGCTGTGTTCCGGTCTGAAGGGCAATGTTACCAGCGAAATTACCGGGCATGATGAGATTCAACAGCTCATATCTCAGGGTGACAGGCGCAGTGCAGTGCCGCGCAGAATTTTATATTTTAAAACACTGGGTGGCACTGTGTCTGATATGGGCATTCATGATGCTTACCATCAGGCACCTGATTTGCTCGTCTTATCACTCACTATTGATTGATTTGCTCGTCTTGTCACTCACTATTGATTGATTTGCTCGTCTTGTCACTCACTATTGATTGATTTGCTCGTCTTGTCACTCCCTATCATAAAAAAAATCTAAAAGCTTGATATTAATCTCGTAGTAATGTTAGGTATTTTCAAAGAAAATTTTATGATTGCAGCCAATTCCACTAAGTAGTTAAACTTTGCAATCTCAAATGTCGCATTCATTACAAATTGCAGCATCCCACTTCCCAATTTTTTAATCATTATTGTAATAGTCGTCCCACTGAGAATTTTCGTTCCCAGGAAAACATTAGTTAGGCAATTGTGGGATCTAGACTATCTAGAATTTACCTGATATTATAATGGTAGACTTCCTTACTGCATGTAATAAGCATATACACACAGGTACTAGATGAAGCCTGGAAACTTCTGCATAGCCGCCTCGCGGCACCTTTAAAGAAAACGAATGTAACCAAACCAAATATTGTAAAACTATCTGTTGAAAAAATTAAGCCCTACAAGTTTCTTGTGCGTTCTTCTTGTAGAGGTATCTTTCCGAGCGCACGGTAGACTCAGTACTGTTTATCTTTATTGACGTGCAAAAGTGTCCGATTATGACCTATTTGAATAAATCTGTTTGAGTTTGAGTTTGAGTTTGAGTTTGAAGACTGTTTTTATTTAATGGGTCTGCAGAACGATTTTTGAAACTGCTGGGTACCTATAATATATACTAGCTGTGCCTCGCGGTTTCACCCGCGCAGTCATCGTTCCCGTGAGATATATCGGGGAAAAAGTACCCCATGTGTTATTACAGGGTCTCAGCTACCTACATACCAAATTTCATCCCAATCTGTTTTGGGGTGAAAGAGTAACAAACATCTATCAATCTAACCAAAACCGCTTTAACGCTAGAAGCTTGTACTATGGTAACCAGAGGACTGATATACATATTTATATAAGCTTATAACACCCAGACACAGATCAAACAGACATGTTCATGCACACAAATGTTTGACCTGGCCGGGGATCCACCCGTGCCCTGCGGCACAGAAAGCAGAGTTACTACCGTCTGCGCCAACGAGGCTGTCGGTGGAGGTGAGTTAGAACTCGCAAGCGTTTTGTTGACCTGTTAAAAATGTAAGTTTTTTATATTAGTACTGAAAGTTTAGATTTATAATATTAGTAGGATGTACAATTAGTTACAAAAAGGTATGGTAATAATTTAGTGGGTGCATCTACCGTCAACCTGACCTACTTCAAAAAAAAAGAATAGTGAAACTTGAAAAAAATATTCGATTTCCCATACAAAATGGATCAGCTATTCGGCTTGTATGGAAAGTTGTTTTTTTTTGCGAATTTTAAAATTGTTTCTTTTGCAAGTTATATAAATAAGTATAAATACTAGTGACCGACCGAAGGTTCGGTTTCGGTTTCGGTTTCGGCCAGTTTCGGCTCAAAAATCTAGTTTCGGCACGAGTTTCGGTTTCGGCCAAAAAATGGCCGAATCTTCGGCCACACCGAAACTCTCTTTATTGGACATTGAAGTCCTTTCCGTTGAGTTATTAAGACGTATTTTTAAATTATGAGAAGTATGTAAAAGTATGTTAATTCACACATACATTTATTTCTTACAATATACGTTGGTTTAGGTAATTTAGTTGGATGATATTTTAATTCTGTATGTATTTGTTCTGTATGATGTAACTGTGTGTGACCCTCAGATACTTGATTTATTTTGGTAGCATTATGTGCGGATCGATTGGAACGTGACATACCGTGACTAAGCCGTGGAGTTACCGGCTTTAGAACCCTTAAAACCCCCTTTATGGGGGAGGCCTATGTTCAGTAGTGGATTACCAACGGCTGAGATGATGATACATATCTAAGTAAAAATCTAAGGTAAAATTAATATATATTTTTTAATGATAGTGAGTGACAAGACGAGCAAATCAGGTGCCTGATGGTAAGCATCATGATTGCCCATATCAGACACAGTGCCACCCAGTGTTTAATAATTCAAAATTCTGCGCGGCACTGCACTGCGCCTGTCACCCTGAGTTATTAGTTATTGAAACTCGTCTTGCCTAGTAATTTCACTGGTAACTGAGCTCTTCAGACCAGAACACAGTAATGTTTGCAAATTTTTGTTCTACGAAGTGTTAACGTGTTTTTGCGTATTTTGTTTATTTTTTAGCAGTAATAAGTAAGTTAGTAAGTAATCAAAGAAAATAAGTAATTATCTTTCACATACTTTTACATACATTATTGTTTTGTATTTCATTATATTCAACTCGTATTAAATGTCTGAACAAGTGTATGAAATAAGCCAAATTTCAGAAAACAGTAGATTTTTAACATGTCTGAAAAAGTTTCGGTTTCGGTTTCGGTTTCGGCCGAAACTGAAATAGAAACCGAAGGTTCGTTTTCGGTTTCGGTTTCGGCTGAAAATCGTGTTTCGGTCGGACACTAATAAATACACCTTTTTTGTAACACGTTGTATTGAAGAATTCTGAAAGGATGCAGATTTTCATAAAAACTCGAACGAATTGATTAGAAAATAAATTGTGAAGGCATATGTATGTATGCATAGTGTAGGGTTCCATACCTAGATACCAAGAACATACACCGCCATCTATGTCTATGCGCAAAGTATGGAAATATGCAGTAAAATGGCCATAACTTTTGATTGCGTTAACTTATAAGTATGATTTTTTTACAGTCACAAGGGACCGTAGATCTGAGTAGTTGATATTAATTTCAACTTGATAACTCCACGCGTTCCCGTTAAAAAAGTGTCTTGACAGACAGATAGACAGACAGACAGACAGACGGACAACAAAGTGATCCTATAAGGGTTCCTTTTTTCCTTTTGAGATGCGGAACCCTAAAAAATCACTTTCTTTCTGAGAAGTAATATTAAACTTAAATTACTGAGCTCGCAATAAATAGCTCGGATTACTCTGAATTCTTAAAATGGCAAGTTTAGTTCTGCCTACTTGCACGATTACGAGCGTTATTTCTGGCGTCGATTTTATTAGATTTTAAACACATACATACATACATACAGTCACGCCTTGTTCCCGGTGGGGTAGGCAGAGACTATTTCCCTCCACTTGCCTCGATCCTGACATACAACTTTCGCTTCGTTCACTTTCATGACATTTTTCATACATGCTCGTCGGTTGAGATTTGAACACGATGCAACGTAATTAGTCTAACTAGAGATAAGACCCCTAGACAATGACTTATTATTATTATTTTATTTTTTTATGATAGTGAGTAACAAAACGAGCAAATCAGGTGCCTGATGGTCAGCATCATGATTGCCCATATCAGACACAGTGCCACCCAGTGTTTTAAAATTCAAAATTCTGCGCGGCACTGCACTGCGCCTGTCACCCTGAGATATGAGTTCTTCAATCTCGTCATGTCCAGTAATTTCGCTGGTAACATTGCCCTTCAGACCGGAACACAGTAATGTTTGCACATTACTGCTAGGCGGATGAATTACTGGCAAAGGTGTGGTAATTCTAGGCAGGCGGGTTGTCGAGCGCAGTTCGATGGTTTTTTGCAGAGGACGCTGCTGCCAGTCCTCTGGATCTGTTAACCCTTAGCCGTCTCTTACAGGCAACCACGGGGAGAGAGGGTGGAGCACTATTCTAAAGCCGGTAACTCAACGGCACACAAAAGAGACCTACCACTACAAAAAATATTGGTTATTGTTGAAGTTAATTGGTGCATACCAGTCTTAGTAGAGTAGTAGAGGTATGCAATCCTCAGATAAGTTTACAAGAGGCCATATAAACCACGAATGCACTTAAATGTTGGTTGTGATTTGTGATGTTTAACGTGTTTATGTTTAAACGGTCCTTGAAGTTTTATGACGGCATCATTACTAGTCTGGGAATTTTATTATGATGGAGAATTAGATTCCTCGTGAGAAAACGAGAAATCACTGTACTACAAGACTGTACTAGCACTAGAGAGTACAATAATAGCAGTATCCTTGTAACAAGAAATTTTACAAAAGTAATCGTGTGAAAAACTAGCTGTGCCTCGCGGTTTTACCCGCGTAGACATGGTTCTCGTGGGAATATCGGGATAGCGTAGAGGGCGCATGCTCGACTGCCAATCAAGAGGTCCCGGGTTCGATCCCCAGGTCAGGCAAAGTGTTAAATATTGGATTTTTCCATTAGGAATTATCTCAATAACTGCCTGGAGTCTGGAACTGTGTCCGGTAGATGGCAATGGGCTCGCCCCCTATTACATGGGACCAATAACATACTGGCGAAATGTGGGTGTATCTACTATAGGACTGAGTCCTGGGTACACCTCTACCTACCCCTTCGGGAAAAAGGCGTAAATGTGTGTTTATGTTTATGTTGTTCAGTGGTTTATTTTTATAGTGAAGTAAACGATGTCTGTCATTTTATTTTCTGATGCGATGATAGATATATAATAGTTTAATTCATCTTCAAAATATCAGCATATAAATATATCAAATAGTACCTATTCTATATTCGGAGGAAACTGGGAAATAAAAAACCTCGATTTGGTAAAATTTCCATAGGATTGTGTCAATCTGCTTAAAGGTATAACTTTTATTATATATATTTTTTATTATAATAAAATAAAATATTTTTTTTAATATTATTTATTTTTAACTATTAATATTTTAATATTTAATATGCCTGGTATATGGCAATAAGCTCGCCCCCTATTGGAGTTAACTTACGTAACGTACGACCACGTTACGGCGTAAAAATATAACTGGCGAAATGTGTGTACCTACTATGGGCCCTGGGTACACCTCTTCCTACGTTTGGTTTGGAAAAGCCGACATGTTATGAGGAGAATAGATACAATTTATCATTTGTGACTCTCCTACACAGTTCTCAAACTGGCGTAATGTTTACTAGTATTTATTGCATATCATTTTGTATGACAGTTGGCGTTCCTATGCCAACTGTATTGGAAACTCCTGATAGTGCATGTTTTCCTGGTACACGACGTCTAAGTTTTGTTAACTTTTTTAAGGTTTTTGAGCTATTAAACTTAAAAAGCTTTTGGTGCAATTTCAAATTGCTGGTTGAAAGGAAAACGGTATTTTATTAATTCATTATTTATTATTATAAGGTACTAATAATATTATGGCTTGTTAATATAAAATATTGTTAAAACTATAGTTGGCAGCAATTTTTAAGTGTATGTCGCGCCTCACAATGTATTTGACTACATGATCTTTGCTTTGATGCTCGACAGATACTTTTAAAATTGCTGCCAATTTATAAAAACAAATGACATAATAAGTTTAAAACACATTACAGATTAGCAATGAGTTCCTAATTTGAAATTTAAACACATTTTTCATCGTCTGCTTTTCTTACCGGCCTATTCTAAAAACTTTCAATGTGACCCTTGTACATAAAACATAGAGAAATTGTTTATGCGAAATGTAATAATCAATCATTCAATTTTTATTTATGTCAAAATTAAGATGGCATTGCATAATTTCATGCCGCAGATTTATCTTCGATAGAATAAATGATTGATCTCTGAAGGAAGGAAGCAGGTAATGTTGGTTCTGATTTGCGACAGTAAGATGACTTCATACAGTTAAAATACAAACACGAATGTAGGCGTAAGAGCTAACTTGAGAACTCGTATACAAATTACAGGAAAAAATACCAGGCTGACCATCTGCTGCTGTGTGACGTCATTATTTAGCGGTAACTAATTATAATTTAAGGACGCGGCATAAACAAAATTGTGCAAATATTTTGACCGATTTTACATCGTTATACAGTGTTATACTGGTTATTCAAACATGGTGTAATTCTCTAGGGACCTTCTCCTCAAACCAAACAACCAGTAGAAAAAATCCCTCCTGATCAGAAGGTCTAGGTAGTAAATTGTTAATGTGATTCGTCAACCATACAAAATGAAAATACACAAATATGGAAGAAGTAGGGATTCATTTTCCACTCAATTGTTTGTGCTTAAATCTGGCCTTTATTTGCGCCAAAACATTTGGTTAATGAAAACCTTACAGTTCCTTCGTATTTATGAAAATTGTAAAAAAGTAGTTTTTAGGTTATGTTTTTTTTAATATAAAAAAACCCATACAGTTTTCACGGTTTTTACGGTTTCCCTACTTATGTAGGAACCCTACACTATGCATACATACGTATGTCTTAACAATTTAATTCCTTTTGAGATACGGAATCCTGAAAAACCTGATCTGAAAAATTTAGCCTGAAAAAAACAAAATTCAATGAAACGATGAAAATAAAATTTAAATAGATCCATTTTAAATGGCTAGTTGATTTTTTTTTTTTTCAAATTATGATATTCTTTCTTTGAAAGCTTTTTTAATTAAGGGGATATGCACCCCTTGAGTAATCAGAAGTTACACATTTTTTAAGCGCCATGTATAAAAAATAAAATTTATAAAGAGTTCCACCAGATAGCCCCCCTGGGATAGACAACCAACGAGTTAAAACGAGTAAATTCATGTCACAAAAATGTGAAAAATCAGCCAATTATAGAGCTAACAAGGCGAACTATTTCAACAGAAGAATTTCTACAAAAAGTTAATATACTCTCTTCGGTTCTCGAGTGGGCACGTTATTGAACGTTCGCTAGTTTTCTATAGCCTTACGACTTATATAACAGATTCCTCTCGCCTCTCTGCTTTTGTGAATTGTAGTTAAGCTCAGGTGTGTTGGAAATTGATACTATTGTGCTGTTAATAATTGTGTGTGTTAAGAAGCCGTTCTTTAACATTTAATTGTACGAGTAGGTATTGTTGCCGTGGGGTTACCGGCTTTAGAATAGTAACCTCACCCTCTCTACCCGTGATTGCCGTAATAATAATTTGAATTTATACTCTAACAGAGCGGGTTACCCCAATTACACTGCTCGAGTATCATATGGGTTATGTGGACAACCCTTAATGTCAGAGTTTCAGGTCGTCAAGATATTACAAGGCCTCCGATATGACCTAACGACTGCCTCCTACAAATCTTATAGTAAACAGCCGGGACCTACAAATAAACGTGCCATCTGAAACACGGTAGCGCATAGGCGAAAAGTCCACATCGTGAGACCTTCCTCTGGAGCTCATAATCCCCAAGCTGGCTTTTTCCGGCCGGCCAGATCGAAATGCAGGGGCTCTGGATTTAAACCTGGGCATATTTTTATTTGACTGCCTCGGTGGCGTAGAGGGCGCATGCTCGACTGCTAATCAAGAGGTCCCGGGTTCGATCCCCAGGTCAGGCAAAGTGTTAAATATTGGCTTTTTCCATTAGGAATTATCTCAATAACTGCCTGGAGTCTGGAACTGTGCCTAGTAGATGGCAATAGGCTCGCCCCCTATTACATGGGACCAATAACATATCTGGCGAAATGTGGGTTTATCCACTATAGCACTGAGTCCTGGGTACGCCTCTGCCTACCCCAACGGGAAGAAAGGCGTGAATGTATGTTTTGTTGTCATATTCCCGCTGGCTCACGGACGCTTCAAAAAGGCTAAGCGATTATGAGCTCCAGAGGTCGGGCAGCATCTGCGTAAAACCATCGAACTGCGCTCGCCAATCCAAAAAAATCAAAAAAAGAAATAAAAAGCAATGAAAACTTGTTTCGTTTAAATTGGATTTTTTACTGAATCTTTGTATTGTTATTTTCTAGGAACTAGTTGTACGAAAAATTATTTTTCGTAATTACATGTACATAGTATTTTTTAGATCTTCAAAAATGTGGGTAGGTGTAAGCGAGAGGGCGAATTTTTCGCGCCTTAACGCCGGGAGTTCTGTACTTTTACTGTTGCGGAAAAATTAAGCCCTACAAGTTTCTTGTGCGTTCTTCTTGTAGAAGTATCTTTTCCGAACGCACGGTAGACTCAGTTCTGTTTATCTTCTTTGCCGTGCAAAAGTGTCAGTTTATGACCTATTTGAATAAATCTTTTTGATTTTGAGTTTGAATTATATTTAAAATAGTTGTATTAATAATAGTTGCATAAAAAGTAATTGTATTAAAAATTTCCAAATTAAAATAACCACACAGACAGCGTGCGCGGGCGGACGCTATTCCTTAGCACTCCCGAACAGACCTAGTCACCTACATTATATTATGATACTTATGTACCATGACCTTTAAGTAGCACATTGTTAAGGCACATCCACACGTGAACACGTGTATCATGTATCACTCCACATAAAGTGTAAACACAGACGGTACGAGATGATTGATGCGTACCACGCACTGATAAAACTGTCATAGTACATATAGCGGTTAAGTTTACATACTACACTACGTCATTAGACAGTCTAGCACGAGTTTTTTTTACAGTCGCAATCGCATCGAACTCGAGCGGTATCTGCCAAAAACGTGAATTGGAATTGGATTTTGACGACGACACGAATTCAATATGATTCCAACTGTTAAAAAACTCGTGCTAGGCCCTACTGATTTTTGTTGTTAACTGGAAAGTACTAATGGAACTGTAACATATTCTGTGCTCTGATAAGACGTTTTTTTAATTGAGTAGTTAAGTAGTAGAAACTTTGACTATTTCTGTCATATTTTTTTTTTTTTTTTTATGATAGTGAAAGACAAGACGAGCTCATCAGATGCCTGATGGTAAGCATCATGATTTCCCATATCAGACACAGTGCCACCCAGTATTTTAAACTTCAAAATTCTGCGCGGCACTGCACTGCGCTGCGCCTATCACCCTGAGATATGAGTTGTTGAATCTCATCATGCCCAGTAATTTCGCTGGTCCCAGTAATTTATGTACAGACTGGATTTATACCAGTAAGTAATTAGTATTATTAATCTTGAAAAAAAAAAGCCAATTATAGTATCGGATCGATCCCATCATGACCATATAATATGTAAAAACTGCAAGTCTCACTACGCTTTCAGTAAATAGCAATAAAGGATTAAGTTTGAGGTTGAAATCAAAAGCAATAAATTTTGATATTTAAAAGGTCACTGACCACTGATACCTAAAAAACAAAAAAACATACATTCACGCCTTTTTCCCGAAGGGGTAGGCAGAGGTGTACCCAGGACTCAGTCCCATAGTAGATACACCCACATTTCGCCAGTATGTTATTGGTCCCATGTAATAGGGGGCGAGCCTATTGTCATATACCGGGCACAGTTCCAGACTCCAGGCAGCTATTGAGATAATTCCTAATGGAAAAATCCAATATTTAACACTATGCCTGACCTGGGGATCGAACCCGGGACCTCTTGATTGGCAGTCGAGCATGCGCCCTCTACACCACCGAGGCAGTCCACTGATACCTATTGAAATTTAACATTACTAGCTGTGACCCGCGGTTTCACCCGCGTAGTCTTCGTTCCCGTGGGAATATCGGGATAAAAAGTACCCTATGTGTTATTCCAGGGTCTAAGCTACTTACGTACCAAATTTCAGCCCAATCGGTTCAGTAGTTTTGGCGTGAAAGAGTAACAAACATCCATACATACATCCATACTTACAAACTTTCGCCTTTATAATAGTATTAGGATTAGGATTAGGATTAGGATTAGTATTAGGATTAGGATAATATAATTAGTAGTCTTTGGATGTCAATGGGCGAAACCGCGGTACGCAACTATTATATCTCGAGGCACGACAGTGCAAAAGAGCGGCACGGCCGTAAGTACCATATTTTCTCGAAGCAGTTCACGCCATTTTCGACCCCCTATAGAGAGCCTTTGTTGTGGATAAAACTAGAAACCTGAATTTGCAGTTTTATACTTGAATGAATAACTACATAATAATATTGTATGTCGTAAGTCGTAAGTAAATAAGTAACTTTAACAAAATATGATAACATTTCGTGCCAAAACAAAGCCCTATTACCATATAATTTAAAGTTTTTGGCAAAGTCAGTGCCAACTTCTAACGTTTGACTTATGACAAGCTTACCGGAGCGTAACAAATAAATCTATTTTCTATAAAAATGGTAAAACTCGAAACTAAGTCTCCCCGCAGTGCGGATACTATTCTACTGTGAATCGGCAGCGGTGCAGGGTCATTGCACATTACATCTGTCCAAAATCAATGAAAATTAGTTGTTAAAAATCAGGCACAATGTGTTTTTGGATTTTTCCATTAGGGATTTTCTCAATAATGGTTTGGACTCTGAACTGTACCGGGTAGATGGCTATAATTATATACAATAATAATTAGAATTTATACTCTAACAGAACCGGTTACCCCAATTACACTGCTCGAAACAATTAATATTGGTTATGTGAATTACCTATATGTCAGACTTTCAGGTCGCCAAGATTCTTACAAAGCCTCCGACATGATCTAACGACTGTCCCCTACATATTATCTTATGGGAAACAGTCGGGACCTACAGTTTAACGTGCCATCCGAAACACGCCCAGGCGAAAAGTCCACATGGTGAGGTTAGATCCAGGGACTCCGGATTTAAAGCCGGGGATATTCTTGGACCTCGGACGCTACAAATAGGCTCGCTTCATATTAATGTGACCTAAAAACATAACTGACGAAGTGTAAGTACGTCCCTAATATGGAGCTGGGTCCTGGGTACACCTCTGTCTATTCCATTGGGAAAAAGGGTATGTTATGTTACATCTGATCCAAAGCAGTCCTCTAAGACCACGCACACTCAGGACAACAGAAACAATACACACGCATTGATAATCTATTATCATAAAATGAGGTATTTCCCACATTTAGACGTTACAGTGCTTCGAAAGGCACGTTTAAGGTTATTCCTTTCGGCTGTCATCACAGTAACAGTTACTAGGTCATGTCAGACGTCGAGCGACTTAAAAACACTATGATACTATGGTTGTCTAGAGACCGTTTCGACAAGAACAAGAAGATTAGTTGGTCTGAGTTTGTCCCAAGAGACACGTTGGCAAGTTGATGTTAGTATGGACAGAACCGGTAAGTAGATTCAAGCAAATTATATGAAAATTACTGTACTACTTAAAGACAAGCTTAGCAACTTAAAATGGCAACGTTTATCTAGTGTAAAACTTGATGAGTTGTCTTATCTGAAACAAGCCGTTTTGGCTGCGCAGTACGGATATTATAGATGCCGTACGTACTACACTGCCAAAACAACTGATTTCCAAGAGCACATTAAGGTTTGCGCTATCTATAGCAATCTCTTATAAAAAAATATCGATGGATTACCTGTGGTTTTACTTAAAACTTCGACTGGCCAATGCAGTCAATAGTCATACACAAAACTACTTGTGAGCTTATTTTATCAATGGCTGGTTATGATTTTATTCGTGTAAGTGGGCAAGCACCCCAGCAAATGTTGACAAACACTCGAAGGACCGGTTCCATCAAAGATATCCCGTTACTGATGGCCCGGATCGGAACTACTTTCCAATGCACAACCGATGCAAAATCTCTACTGCAGTTTGTATCTATTTATTAATTACTAGCGACCCGCCCCGGCTTCGCACGGGTAGCAGAAGTAGGTATAGTGAACGTTTAACAGGAGTAAATTCGTGATACATTGTATTTTAATAGATATAACCCTAATGGTTTACGCAACGCACGCAAATTAATGACTATTTCTGTTACAATAACCAAACCTTAACACATATATAAATTTATCGTGGGCTATTGAAGATATTGATAAGTACTATAAACCCCTAGTACATTCCTTTATTCTACCACCAATACTTTTCATATCGCATGCATATAATGACTTTCGATAATTGTGACCACCAATAGTTTTCACACCGCATGAAAAATAATCACTGCTTCGATTATTGTGACTACACCAAAAAGATGGATATAATCTATGTATACTGTTTCGTAGGCATTGATAAGTACTACAAACCCCTAGTACATTACTTTACTCTACCACCAATAGTTTTCACACCGCATGAAAAATAATCACTGCTTCGATTATTGTGACTAAACCAAAAAAGATGGATATAATCTATGTATACTGTTTTGTAGGTATTGCTAAGTACTACAAACCCCTACTACATTACTTTAATCTACCACCGATAGTTTTCACACCGCATGAAAAATAATCACTGCTTCGATTATTGTGACTAAACCAAAAAAGATGGATATAATCTATGTATACTGTTTTGTAGGTATTGATAAGTACTACAAACCCCTAGCACATTACTTTACTTTACCACCAATAGTTTTCACACCGCATGAAAAATAATCACTGTTTCGATTATTATGACTAAACCAAAAAAGATGGATATAATCTATGTATACTGTTTTGTAGGTATTGATAAGTAATACAAACCCCTAGTACATTACTTTACTTTACCACCAATAGTTTTCACACCGCATGAAAAATAATCACTTTTTCGATTATTATGACTAAACCAAAAAAGATGGATATAATCTATGTATACTGTTTTGTAGGTATTGATAAGTAATACAAACCCCTAGTACATTACTTTACTCAACCACCAATAGTTTTCACACCGCATGAAAAATAATCACTTTTCGATTATTGTGACTAAACCAAAAAAGATGGATATAATCTATGTATACTGTTTTGTAGGTATTGATAAGTACTACAAACCCCTAGTACATTACTGTACTCAACCACCAATAGTTTTCACACCGCATGAAAAATAATCACTGCTTCGATTATTGTGACTAAACCAAAAAAGATGGATATAATCTATGTACCTATACTTTATTCTACCTCCAATACTTATTACAGCGCATTCATATTATGTCTGTTTTGATTATTGTGACTAAACCAAAATAGATGGATGAAATATCTGTGGACTATTTTGTAGATATTAGTAAGTACTACAAACCCCTAGTACATTATTTTATTCTACCATCAATAGATTTCACAGCGCACGCAAATTAATGAATATATGTGACACCTTGGTTCACATATTGCAATTTTCTTACGGATCCCTAATATTTTTCAAAATCTCATATAGCCTATGTCACTCACACTGAATTAAGCTATCCATAAGTGAAAGAATTTTTAAAATCGGTCTAGTAGTTTCGGAGCCTATTCGTTACAAACAAAAAAAACAAAAAAATAAAGATTCTCTCTTTATAATATTATTTCGGAGCCTATTCGTTACAAACAAAAAAACAAAAAAACAAAGTTTCTCTCTTTATAATATTAGTATAGATTAGTATAGATTTTACTTAAGGCGCGATGATAAGCAAATTTGTCCTCTCGCTCACACGTACCCAAATTTTAAAGAAATAAAAAACACTACATGTAATTACGTAAAATAAAGACAACTAGGAACTAGAAAATAACAATAAGAAGATTCAGTAAAAAATCCAATTTAATCGAAATAAGTTTTCAGTTCCTTTTTATTTTTCTGATATTTTTCTCACTGTGCAGGTTTTTAGACATGAAAACTCGTTTGGATGAAATTGAAATTTCTACTGAATCTTTGTATTGTTATTTTTTGTAGTTCCTAGTTGACTTTATTTTACGTTGTTACATGTAGTATTCTTATTTCTTCAAAATGTGGGTACTTGTGAGCGAGAGCGCGAATTTGCTTAACACCGCGCCTTAATACATTGTTGTTACACATTATTATAGGTAAAAAGACAAATTTTACAGTTTTTATTTCCTACGTCCTTCAAGTTCTTGGTACAACACCTTTGCTTTCCTACGATCGCTGTCACAATAAAGTTACCGTCACTGTGGAATATAAAATGCTATTATATAGCTAATATAGATATTATATAGCTAAATGATAGGGACATAGTTTCACTTCATCTTTAAAATATCAGGATGTAAATATTAATATCAAATAGGTTTACTATATTCGGAGGAAACAGGGGAATACAAACTATCGATTTGGTAAATTTTCCATAGGATTGTGTCAAACTGCTAGAGGTCCCCTTTCTAGTTAAACTATAGCATTGGATTAGGCACTAGGTACGTTTCCTCGGTCGTTATTATATTTCTTGATAATATATTGTATAGAACAAAAAGTTTTTCAAACTCAAACTCAAACTTTTTATTCTTCTATTATAATTTTATTGGTTCTAAGTAGATTGTCCTACTGTGTATAAAATAGCCATAGCCCGTGAAAGTTTATAATGAACAGAGTAAAAGTGAATGTTAAAATAAATTAACATTTTATTTGAATACTGGACTTTATGTAATAGCGATAAAGTTTATTATTATGTAGTTCATATTGTAGAGAAAACGTAACAGCTTCGGGCTAAGTAAGCCTGTTTTGGCTACTGTTTAAATTAATATCACGATTCATGAAATTGCTAATTTTCAAAACTCTCTTATTTATCTCATTGTTAAGTTTATGAGAAAAACTTTCAAAATTGTTTTTATAAACGAGATAGTAAAGTTACAAGCAAAATTTAATTTTCACATTACTGGATGGATGGATGGAAGAATAGATGTTTGTTACTCTTTCACTCCATAACTACTGAACCAATTGGGCTGAAATTCGGTATATAGATATAGTTTAGGCCCTGGAATAATATAAAAAGTACTTTCCCGATATTCCCACGGGAACGAAGACTGCGCAGGTGAAACCGCGGGGCACAACTAGTAGATCTATAAGTTAATCATGAAGAAAACGACTTCTCATAAGATTATAGCAATTAGGTAAGTACTAACCTAACCCCTAATTGATATCTCTAATACCTTTTTTATGATAGTGAGTGACAGGAGGAGCAAATCAGGTGCCTGATGATTAGCATCATGATTGCCCATATCAGACACAGCCACCCAGTGTTTTAAAATTCAAAATTCTGCGCAGCACTGCACTGCGCCTGTCACCCTAAGATATTAGTTGTTGGAATTTTTCATGCCCAGTAATTTCGCTGGTAACATTGCCCTTCAGACCGGAACACAGTAATGTTTGCACATTACTGCTTGGCGGATGAATAACTGGCAAAGGTGTGGTACTTCCCCAGGCGGCCCCCTGCAAAAGAGGCCTACCATTACTGATACCTACTGATTTCGCTGAAATTCGGTAAGTGTGGATATAATAATATAGATAAACACGTAAAGAGGTCATAACATAAAGGAAATATAGTTATAATATAATATATAGTGTAATATAGTTAATACTTTTAAACAAGAAATTCTTTGACAAAATTTGGTTATGACTTAATTACGTACTTAAATCTATCCTCTGCTTTAGTAAATTTATTTATTTATTTCATCAATAGTTTAAACACATTCTCATATTTTTAGGTAATATCTGTCTGTTTCAGTGTGCAGTCTAACTTACTTATCTGTCTTGTCTCGTAGATTTCTTTTTTTTATATTCATAAACTATAAGTGAAAACTTGTAATTGGCCTTCTGTACCTGTGTCTCTTCCTATTTGTATACTAGCTGTAAGTTTTCTTAAAATTAATAAAATAAAATAAATAAAATAAATAATAGACAAAATGCCGGTCTTATAGCGGTAATCGTTAATACATTATGTATATATAGCGGTAAAATTAAAGCAATATTTTCAATGTTACATTGGTAGCATTAATAATTATTATTGGTAGCAGCGAAATTACTGGGCATGACGAGATTCAACAACTCATAGCTCAGGGTGACAGGCGCAGTGCAGTGCCACGCTGAATTTTGAACTTTAAAACACTTTGTGGCACTGTGTCTGATATGGGCAATCATGATGCTTACCATCAGGCACTCGTTTGATTTGCTCGTCTTGTCACTCACTCACTATCATAAAAAAGCAGAGAGCTCTCAAATACACAGGATACAATAATATACATAAATGTACTATGTACATAAAATTGTGTAAAACGTAGATCTATTTATTGTTCGACTTATGAGACAATAAACGTCAAACGCGTTGTAAGCATCCTATTCTCTAGATAACATTTTCTAGAGCGCACTATTCTCATTTCTTACGGGCCAGAGAATAATGCATACGACATCAGGAAAATGCCACATTCAACATAATGGCTTTAAGGGACCTATTTCTTAGAAGGATTGTTGCGGTACACGATTGAAGATTGTGCGCTTTGAAGACTACTTTCTAAGACTACTTTCTTGTTAAATGGCGAAGTGTAAGTACGCCTACTATGCGTGTGGGTATATCTCTACCTAACCCTACGGAGAAAAAAAAAACATCACACATGATATGATTATAAAACGTGTTACAAAGAGGTGTAGTGATACTTAAGGGGTTGCATCACCCGACAACTTTAACAACTTGCAAAAGAAAGAATTGCGGAATTCGCAATAAAAATGTCTACTTCCCATAAAGTCGATCAGCTGATCTGTTTTGTATAAGAAGTCGAGATATTTTTTTTGCAAATTTTTAAAAGTTATCATGGTTATGTATGAATGTATGTCTATATTACTTCTTCTTGCCAAAACTACTAAGACATAAAGGCTGAAATGCGATATTTAAATAGGTACTTAATTTACGGCATTGGATAGACTTGCGATGATTTTTTAGATCGAGAAAATCTTTTTTAATTTTCAGTTTTCAAGTACCCGGATTTTGCAATCGTTCTAGTTTTCAGAATGATTCGGTTTTTCCGATTAACCTACGACATATAAGGACGATGCTACCACATTCCATGCTGAAGTGCAGCTTGTTGAAAACGTGGGTTGAATTTGAACACGCATGAATGTGTCAAATAGATACCATCGTTTTGTGAGTTACGTTTCAAAGGTAGATAATTAGAGCTCAATAATTTCGGTTCGGAATTCGGAATAGTCGATAATCACTGTTAGAAGCAGTCTCTGTGGACGACTTAATAATAGAGCGTATAATGTTATCGTAAAATTGTACAAACCGTTAGTTTATAATTAATCTAGTGAGATTATTAATTAATGGTTCCCTATTCATTCGCATACTATTATTAGCCATAATTTTACAACTCACAAAATTTTAAGCCATAATATATGTAATGGCTAATGATCACCAGTCATAACGTCACATCCTATTATAACTTGTTATAGTTTTAATTGTCCTAACATTTGAAACCTATAATATTCTATGTCCTAACCATTGATAACCATATTATTTTATGCCATAATCCTAACATGTCCTAACTATTGATATCACTAAAATTATGTGCCATAATCATATTAAATTGCTCGAATGTTAACTTTGTCATAATATAAATAAAACCTAACCTAACCAATAGAATTTTGAATGTTCTTAACTCATTAACGTAGTAAACATCTTTTCTCTGTAGCAAACTGTTGATATATCACATTGCTATAAAAAGATATTATAGTATGGCGCTATTACTGATTATGAATAAAAATGAAGGTAGCTTCATTATTATTATAAAAATAACACAAAGTCAAATTTTAGTGTTAATATTTGGAACAAAGTGCTTAAAACGAATTTTGAAATTATAATTACCATGGAAAACGAGTGCAAAATATTTACAACAGAAAGAGGAGCCAACAAATTAAATATCAGTGGATTTACAAATGGAAATACGTACAATACCGATTATATAAAATAGAAATTATGAACAATGAAAATTAGGACATACACCATTATTAAGTATAAAATTATACATAACAAACATTATGACAACTAACAATAAGAATAAAAACTATTTTACACAAAAATATTATAGCAATTAAATTTTAGGACAATTTATCAGTATTACTACAAAAAAATATGTATAATTTCCAATATTATGACCACAGGAGGTTATGACAAATGATGGATGCGGAAAATTTTTATGACAAAAGACATTATGCGAATCAATAGGACACCATTAATTAATGTTTAGGTTAGGTTGGGTAGTTTATAAATTCTTCTTCCTGCCCTTATCTCATATTAGATGGATTTGGCATTTCCGCATTCCGCTTTTCCGCATCAGACTTCTGTTTTAGTTTTGGCTTTTACAAGGATTTTTACGACCGGCCGCCTGCCTGACCTCAACACTCCTTGGAACTGCAACGATCTGCAGCAGGATATGTACTCCGTGGCACAATAGAGCCGGGCCAACAGGTTATCATTTAATATTTCCAAGTGCAAAGTAATTACATTCACTAGATTGCAAAAATCTATAATGCCAACGTATGTTTTGGAGGGCTCTCCCTTAGGAAGAGTAGCAAGTATCAGAGACCTGGGTGTGGTCCTGCACACCCGTCTGGATTTCCAGGATCATATAACGTTGGTTTGCAAGGTTTATTATGAGAACGGCATCGCAGTTTCGCGACGTCAGGGTGGCGATCTAGCTGTACAACACCTTCGTCCGAAGTAAGTTGGAATTTGCCGCAATCCGGACCCCAAGGAGGCGAAGTATTGCATGTTGATCGAGAGACTTCAACGTAAATTAGCCCTATATGTATACAAACGGATGTATGGATATTGTCCATATCTTTTTCCATCTCTGTTTGTGTCAGGAATTATTGGTATAGACACATTGGAACTTAGGAGGAAATTACACTTACTAGTCCATTACTGTCTTAGTCTACGCAGTAAGATAAATAATTCGACCGTTTTAGCAGCCATAAACTTTTTTGTGCCAGACAACTACCTACGAACCGGGCGTCGAAGACATTTACTGTTCTCGGGTCCTGTACTTCGCACTCGCCACGCCACTGAATAGGAAATATAAAGTTTCCCTATTCAGTGCGCCACGCTAACAACACGCCTACTTCGCGAGCATTATCCGTCTTGAACGCATTCACAAGCGAATTCCAACATGTACTTAGATATTTTTGATGATATGATGCGGTCTATATCAGTTAATATTAGAGTTTATTTAAGTCATTGTTACTAAGATAGTTAACGCGTTGGTAATCTATACTGTAAGCTTTTTTTTATGATAGTGACAAGACAAGCAAATCAGGTGCCTGATGGTAAGCATCATGATTGCCCATATCAGACACAGTGCCACCCAGTGTTTTACAATTTAAAATTCTGCGTGGCACTGCACTGCGCCTGTCACCTTGAGATAACAGTTGTTGAATCTCGTCATGCCCAGTAATTTCGCTGGTAACATTGCCCTTCAGACCTAGCTTTCTATCATTATGTTATTAAATAAATAAATAAAAAGTAGTTGTTTGGTGAAATGAGAGACTTATTGAAACAAATAAACAATATAATAACCTTTTTAGTACCTACCTGACCTAATAGAATTTCACTTATTAGAAAGAGGATTTTATTATACTTATTCGATTTCTTTTGTTTTGTTCTTATTCGATAGGTCTTTTTTGTGAACTTAGATATTCATTTTGCAAGTTTCTCTTCCATACAAAATAAAATTTCTCAAATATGGAAAAAGAGAGAATAATTATTCTCTCAATTGTTTGTGGTTTGCTAATTTGACCTTTATTTGCGTGATAATTAATATATTTGGTTTAAGAAACCGTATGTTTTTTTATGTTTATGAAAATATATACTAACTCTCGTACAAAATGAGGGCGACATCGATCGGGACGTTGCGAGACGAATGAACGCTGCTTGGATGAAATGGCGACAGGTCTCTGGAACAACTTGCGATCCACGCATGCCCATGGGATAAGGGCAGAAAAAGATGATGTTATTTTTATTTACTTATTTACTAAAGCCAAAGCTTTTTATTTTTATAACTACAAAAAACGTTAAATTCTCACGCGCAGTAAGCTCGCGATTCGCGGCAGAACACTGTAAAAACGAATTCCCACTGTCCCTTTATGTTACAGAAAATTCGTGTAGTGTTGAAGAACTGAATTGAATAATTCCACCTTCTATGAATAGGAAATATCTCAGGCGTCTTTCTTCTATTATTTAGGTCCTTGTTAGAATGTGCCTTTTTAAACATATCTCTTATATTGAAAAGACTCGTAACTAGAGAAATGACAATGACTATTCTAGTTTTCAAGCTATGCAAGCTAGTTTTTTGATCACCTGAAATCTATGCTCTATATCTTAAACCCAAATTTATATGAACATATAAAATATAATCCACAATAAGTATAATAAGCTGCTTTACATTATTTGAGAAGAAGTAACTAGCCAGTACCTACTGGTGAAACCTCGTTAAAATGGTTCTTTACTATGTTGTATTTTTTAGAGAAACTTGTAAATCTAACCTTTTGCGAACGAATTATTTTTGTACTCATTTGCTTTTTCTTACTTTTATAAGTAAAAATTACAATAATGTTTCAGAATATTTCTTTCAAAACATCTTGTGTATAATCTACATTTTGATTTTAAAAGCTTTTACTACGTCAGTAGGTACTATTATTTATTCTGGGCTTTGAATAAGTTCTACCTATCCCTTTTCGGGTCATTTTAGGGGAAACTGTTTTATAATTCCATAAGTCAAATAGACAGGTTTGTATTATCTAAAACACGTCCAACAAAGTCTCGTTATAATTATTTTCGATAAGTTCGACGTAGGTAGATTAGCTTATTAGACTAGGTCGTCGGTTCCTCCCCTAATAGATATTCAGTAGGTACTCGTATATGATTTCATTATTATTATTCATACTTTTTAACTACTTATAGAAAAGTCCATCTACGCCTTTACTAAAATTCATTAAAGTTGACCCAGAGGATTAGTAGGCATGAAAACAAAAGAAAGCATTTTTTTTTCACATTTAATGTTGTTCTAAGGAAGGCCAGCCCCGGTAGCACAGTGACCAGGGAAAACGAAGTCCCTGGGGGTTAGAAAGAGATAGCAGATACGAATTGTTCTGGCGCAAAAGAGAGAAAAAACCGGGGAAAACTAACTAAGTACAAAAAAAACATGCTAGGCGGACGGTGGGCAGGTCATAAATACCTAGGCAAATCTGACAAGCATGTATGAAGAATGTGATGAAAGTGGAACAAGCGAAAGCCGTATGTCAGGATCGTTGCAAGTGGAGAGAAGTACTCCCCCAACGGAAACAAGGCGTGACTGTATGTATAACAATTTACAAGTAGGTAGGCAGTAGGCGTGTTAAAAGTAGGTATAGAAATTGCACTGTTTTAAACAAAAGTCTATTAAAACTTTTAATGAATAGCAATAACATCGCATGGGTTTCCGACCAACGCACCGTAACGTATCCAATAACACTGCATTCTTCATTACCTCATCAATGAGTCAGTAGTCAGTACAATAACATTACGAAGGGGTAACATGACCTGTCAACCGTAACTCGCAACCATCGACTATTTACACAAATAGACCTGCAGCCTGCAGGCCTGCAGACAGTAGAATGACACGGGGGCCTTATCCGGCCCGAACCCATCAGGAGATATCCTGTGGATCACTTTTATTTAAATTGTTTCCCCGTGCCCTATCAAACCACTCGGTCGGTGGGTACGGAAAAGTGGAATATTTAACTTTTTTTATTTCGGTCTGATGAGAGACGGACTGATCAGACCGAAATGAGAAATGAAGAGCATTACAATGGGGCTATTGTGTTAAAAGTGGTTATTTATAGGATTTTCAGTCGATAGGTCAAGTTAAAGGCCTTTATCATAATATTAAGGATTTACCTCACAACTCATAATGTATATAAACTCTAAAAGTACTTAAATATTGTATAATATTTTAGCGAAAACTAAAATACAATTATTCAATTAATATAAAATGAAAATATTACCTAACTGATAAGCAAAAAACAAGCTTATTACACGGCAGACGGCGAGAAGTCTAGTTTGAGTACTAATACAAATCCCCGTCTGCCATATAAAAAGCTTGTTTTTTGCTTTTCAGTTAATATTTTTGATGATAACAATCACCCTTTGAGAGGATGATGACTGATTACTAGTGAAACACATACATTTCTATTTTTATAACGCGTAAAAGTCTAGCTACTCATAGGCTTTAACTAAGCGATATATTACATCATCCCCTGTAACTTATCGCCGGTCATGGACAGGTGGGTCCAGATTTGGAAGATGCAATTAACCTTTAACAAAAGTCATGGTTAAATACGGCCGGTTAAATAATAACCAGTTATGAGTGCCAGTTTTTCTTGTCAAATAACGAACTATATGTACAGCCGAGCTTGTAATTGGAGGTATTGTTTAAAGTGAAATATTGGTCGAGCACGGATAACAATAATTTACAGGTGATACTTTTATTTTATTTTTATTTATTTTTTTAACTCCTACACACGGTCCTCTGGTCCCAAACTAGGCTAGGCCTGTACTATGGTAACCAGATGGCTGATATACATACTTAACACCCAGACACAGATCAAACAGACATGTTCATGCACACAAATGTTTTACCTGGCCGGGGATCGAATCCGGGACCTGCGGCACAGAAAGCAGAGTTACTACCATCTGAGCCAACGAGGCTGCCAAATTGAAAGCATTTGTGACCTGATTTTCGTTGCCTAACGTCAGAAGTATAGAACCAATCATAGTTCTTGACGGTGATAGACTCAATATTGACAATGCAACTTTGTTCCTTGGCATAAATATAGACTCTAAATTGCAATGGAGCACTCATTTCACCGAGCTCTCAGGGAAACTAAGCTCTGCAGCTTACGCGGTTTATAAAATTAGGCAACTAACAGATATAGCCACGGCGAGATTAGTGTACTTTGCATATTTCCATAGCTTGATGTCTTATGGGACTCTGTTGTGGGGGTCAGCCGCAGATATAGAAACTATCTTTATACTACAAAAACGTGCGATTCGTGACATCTATGAGATGCGTCCACGCGAATCCCAGAGGGAATTATTTAAAGAAATAAACATACTGACCCTACCATCCTTATACATTTATGAGAACATCATGTATGTGCGTAAAAATTTACATAAATTAAAATTAATTAGTGACCTTCATAATTTTAATACTAGGAATAAAGACAAAATAGCTGTTACCTAGCTTAAGATTATCTACAACAAATAAAAACAAATTCTTAGGAAATAGTGTACGTTTCTATAATAAAATCCCAAAAGATATAACTGGGCTCTCAGAGGGTAAATTCAAAACCTATATAAAATCTACTTTACTAAAGAAGGCTTATTATAAAGTCAACCAGTACATAGAGACAAAGATGCCTGGAAACATCTGCATAGCCGCCTCGCGGCACCTTTAAAGAAAACGAATGTAACCAAACCAAATATTGTGAAACTATTTGTTGAAAAAATTAAGCCCTACAAGTTTCTTGTGCGTTCTTCTTGTAGAGGTATTTTTCCGAACGCACGGTAGACTCAGTACTGTTTATCTTCATTGATGTGCAAAAGTGTCAGATTATGACCTATTTGAATGAATCTGTGAGTTTTTTTTTAGTTTTGTGACACTTACTGAATCTGACACAACACATAACATGACATCACGCCTTTTTCCAAAGGGGGCAGTGTACCCAAGCATCAAACTAAAACTTAATCCTATTCCTAACCATGCGTAGAATTCCAATCTTGGCTGTAACTGTACCTAGATACTTGCTTTATTTTTGTCGTATTATGGGTTCAGTGCAATGGCTTTCCTATAGTGTGAAGTGTCTAATTATAACGCAAATACCGTATTTGCGTTAACGTCACCCTTTCAAGGAGTTTACTTGTATAGACATATTTATTACTTGTTTATATGGGTATAGGTATAGATATAGGTATAGGTATATTGACTATTTATAGAGCTAAGTCATAACTTAACGCAGGATAGGTTAGTTTTGGCGGGTAGTTAGTAAATGGCACGTGCAATTTGCTCAGTGTAAAATTTGCACACTGACATTTAATGAACAACAAAGATAGAAAAACGTACCTAAGACCGAAGTGCGACCAAGACAACAATATTATTCGCTCGTAAGACCTTACTTTACTGACGTACGTGTACCCAATGGGACCTAATTTGAGCTTGCCATTTTCGAGAAGGCAGTACCTCATCTCCCCTTTTCTTTATATCAATGGTTATGTAGATAACATATTATTGTCAGAGTTCAGGTCTCCAAGAATCCTACAAAGCCTCCGACATGACCTAACGACTGCCCCTACATAATATAAAAATTTAACCTTATGGGGAACAGTTACTTCAGATTTGAAGCCGGGCATATTTCCGCTGGGCCATGGACGGTACGGATATAAGACGAAATAATTGTAAGTTGAGTTAGCGATAACAAAATGAAGGAATTATTATAATATATAAGTACCTACATATTTTTATAGTCTCATTCTAGATAACAAAGAGTTAAATCCTTGATCAAAAGATAGATGTATATGTAAATCCAAACAAAAATGGATTTCATTAAAAAGTTTTACTTGGACACGAAGAATAAGAATGAAAATTGGCACATATCCGTTCAACAGAGCAGGTTTGAAACTTTTGCTTTTGAACAACGAGTTTGTTCGGCTTCGACAAAAAATCAGTCCGAGTTCAAGATTTAGTTTATTAGGAGGTGCATGACTACATTCTGTCTACGATCGTAATGAATGCGGCATAAAAATAAACTAACTTTCTGCTGTAATGATGTAGCTGTCAAAATGCCTTAACGCATAGACGACAGCACCCTCGCAAATTTTCGGAAAGATAATAGACTGTTGAACAGATTATTATAGTAAATCATAGAAATCTAAATAACGAGGTACAAGAAGTCACAAACCCGCGTGACCTTGTCGCCGCAACAGGTGACTCATAAGTCACAGCAGGTTACTAATTATTTGTTACCTTGTTGCTCTATTTTGTGTAAGTTTCTTTGTGTGGCGCCATTTGGTTCTGCGTTTGATTGTAATTTGCATACGCTTTTTTATACCATCGTTATAACATATTATGTTTGATGCATTACTATGTGGATGCATGTTTTCACCTATGAATATTATGGCATGAATGTTTTAAACATAAGCTACGGTGTACAGTGTCAGAAATGGTGGCGACCAGCGTTTTGTATGTAACGAGTGACTTTTTAACGTTTCTATTGCCTGGTTATTTAGATTTCTATGCAGTAGACAAACTAGTTTCTTTTTTAATTCGTTCATTTTGATCTGATTTTTGTGAAATGAGATCAAAAAGCGGTAAATGTAAAATAATGTTTCGACCTACATCTTCATATTTTAATGCTTCTTTTTAATATCGCAGCGGTTCGATAAGATTCGATCTTCGACATCAATGTACTCGTAATTCGATAATTTTACAAAACGTGTGCTTTAATCCATATAAATTTAAATGTAGGTGAATTTAAATGGTGATGTTTAACTACTCTACTCTACTCTACTGTTTAAAGTTGATCTCTAATTTGTCAAAATCTCTACTTTAATTCATAATTAAAACTTCAATACTTATCATCAAACAGCTATCTTGTTGCGAAAAGTCCTTTGACGCCCTTCCCTAATTACTAGGTTTATGATTACTTAAACGATAAAAGAGCGAAAGGCTTTTAGTAGTATTCTTAACAACTTTAATTATTGTCATCAGTGCACTTTGCTGTTACGAGCATTATCGGGGAATTGCTGAAACGTACGACGGTCATACGGCTACTTTGGTCGGGTTAGGATTCGAT
Source organism: Hemistola chrysoprasaria (assembly GCA_947063395.1). Taxonomy (NCBI): domain Eukaryota; kingdom Metazoa; phylum Arthropoda; class Insecta; order Lepidoptera; family Geometridae; genus Hemistola; species Hemistola chrysoprasaria. Next base: position 15,348,828 of record OX346714.1, read on the forward strand.
AAATTCGATCCCACGATCGTGTTACCACCGTTTTTATGCCATAGGTGGCAAACAAGTAGCCGAACCGCCTGATGGTGAGCGGTTGGCGCCGCCAGATTCCTGCAACACCAGGGGTATTGCTAGTATGTTGCCGATTGCCGACCCTTCAAGACTATCACTCTCCTTTTGAAGAGCCCCATGTTGTAGCTCAACGGGAAGGCCGCGGCTAGAAGATCATTTCACAGTTTAATTTTTTTTTATGCGAGTCAACTCGACCACTAGCGCAAATTAGTACAGAGCAGAGAGTGTTTTAAAAATTAAATGTCTTGGTTATAAAATTAACTAGGTTTTTTTATTTTTTTATGATAGTGAGTGACAAGACGAGCTCATCAGATGCCTGATGGTAAGCATCATGATTGCCCAAATCAGACACAGTGCCACCCAGTATTTTAAAATTCTAAATTCTGCGCGGCACTGCACTGCGCCTATCACCCTGAGATATGAGTTGTTGAATCTCATCATGCCCAGTAATTTCGCTGGTAACATTGCCCTTCATACCGGAACACAGTAATGTTAGGACATTACTGCTTGGCGGATGAATAACTGGCAAAGGTGTGGTACTTGTGGTTAGTTTAGTTGTTGCGATTTTACTAATTTGAAGAATATCATTATTATTATATAATTAAATCGGGAAAAAAAGGCGTGAATGTATGTTTTTTTTTAATCGTGATTTACGAAATTTATAAATTGCAGTACTTACTTAAATCTCGCAGTGGAAATCTTTTAGCTTATTATGATTCACAAATATCACTCTTCACCTCTGATAACCATCTGATTTAAAGAAGGGGCTACTTGTTCCGCGAAGGCAAGGCCAAGGACTTCTCCAAATTAACCTTGACAGTGTATCCGATACCCATGCCGATATTGGTAGAGTCATTGACTTCTACTCGTATATAACTTTTGCGTTAGTATATGTTAAGCCTTTTGAAAGCGGGACAAAGATTAAACTATGTTTCCAATGGTTGGTTATGCACGTGACCATTGAGGGAACTAACTTTCTGCCTTAAAAAAATAATATAATATAATATGTAATAAAGTAAAATATATATCAGCACAAAGATCACAGAGACTTATGTCTTAGATTACCTTGTTACTTATATAATAATATCTCAACCTAGTTGATACATCGTTAGTCCGAGATCCTAGGTATTGCGAGGTAGATTTAGTAATATTAACTAATGACCCCACGCTAGGCGTTGCCTGTATCGGGGGGGTCTGTAAAAGGTTATCTATAGGGTTTTAAGACCTCATCTGATTTTTTTTTATATTAAGTCTACTGTTCATAATATGTACTTAATAAGTATTGTATTATGTTATTAGACAATAACACACTTAGTGGATATAAATTATGTGTACTAATAAATAATAATATGTTAAGTAATTAAAGATCTCATCAATAATAATATAATACACCCATAAACTTGTAGCGTCCGTCGTCCAGCGGTAATATGCCCGGCTTAAAATCTGGAGTCCCCTGGATCGAATCTCACCATGTGGACTTTTCGCCTGGGCGCTACCCTGTTTCGGATGGCACGTTTAACTGTAGGTCAAGGCTGTTTCCTATAAGATATGTAGGGAGGCCTTGTAGGAATCTTGGCGACTTGAAACTCTGACAATATTGGTTGTCCACATAACCGATATGAATTGACTCTAGCAGTGTAATTAGGGTAACCCGTTTTGTTAGAGTATAATTTCTAATTACTCGTATAAACATAAGAGATCTTGTACAAATTCATTCATAATATAATGATTGTAACGACCTGTGCGGCACTATATAGTGTAATTCCAGCTATATGGAGGTAGCTGAGTTTAGTCTACTGTACTGCCTTGGAAAAGCAAACCGGCTTATACCTCGCTTTTGCAGTCAAAGATCAAAGCTATACTATAAACAGAGACTTGGCAACTGAAAACGGAATCCACTCTAAATACGACAAGCAACCAGTTGTTTTACAGTTAAATTTGATGAATACTATTATGAAATTGTTAGCAAAAAGGTATTCTCAAAGGGACTCTTGTACCTACAAAGGAATGTAATCTTCGTAACAATATAAATAGAGACTACTTATATTGCCCTGAAGCGGCACCTGCAGAAATTCTGGACACGACTAAGCTTCTGGGAAATTGAAAGATTTATAACCATCCTTTATTTATAAGTAATCATCCTTTCGACTAGCACTTGAAGGTGGGTTTCTTGCGGAAAATCCGTTAGGATAAGATTTTGGTGGAAAGATAAGACTTTGCTCAATGTAGTCCTGAAATTAGCTTTGGAGATTAGGAGATTGAGTTGGTAGGGCAAAGAAGGTGAAATGACTGTGAATAGACTTAACAACATGTAATTCTTAGAGTGGATAACATTAAAAATTATATTATGTTAAAATCATCATTGCTATTGTACCATGTCACTTGATCGCTGACCATTTACCTATTTGAAACGGATAACAAAGATACACACATAAAGATAAAGGAACGATGATACTTGCCTACTCGTAAAAAAAACAACAGTACTCAAACACAAAGAAAATTTATTTAAATAAGTCTTAAAAACACATTTTTAACCGTCAATCAATAATATCAAACTAGTTAAGAATCTACCATGCGTTCGGAAAGATACCTCTACAAGAAGAAAGCACAAGAAACTTGTAAGGTTTAATTTTTTCAACTGCAAGTTGTACAATATTTGCTTTGGTTACATTTGTTGGCTTGTAAGGTGACGGTTGGTGGCTATGCAGAAGTTTCCAAGCATCTTTGTCCTCTATGTATTGGTTAATACTATAATATAACAAGCCTTTCTTAACAAATTCGATTTTATACAGGTTTTGAATTTACCCTCTGAGAGCCCTCTGAGAGAATAATAATATTAAAAGATAGAGCTAAACTATAGCAGTAGATAAAACAGTAAGAAGTTATTCAGATACTCGGAATGAGTGGGCAGAAGATGCTTAGAAACATTTACAGTTACAAATTGCAAATTAATCTAGAGAGCGTAACGACCGATGATAAATGCACACACGTAGACATTTGATTAGGTATAAAGTTTATATATGTAGGCCCAGATAACATGTAATCTATACGAGAATACGTACCACACATGCAGTCTAAGATGGCAAATAAAATAATAAATCACACACGAGTTTTATTGGTCAAGCTGTTGATGTTGCTATATGGAGGATAATGGACTGGGAAACTGTCGAGAAGTTGGAAACTACCTACACCAATGTTCACCACTAGTATGATGTACTAGTTTACGAGTACAAAAATGTTTTATGTGCATCTTAAGCACCCAGATGTTGTTGTTTAGTTTAGCAAGTGTTCATAACATCTTGCATTTATCTTGTTTGCTGAAATTCCTATGCATTTTGACAGAGAACATTTTTATTTAATCGGTTAACGCAGAATTAGACTGCTGTCTCCTGTTTTCTTCAAGTTTTTATCCCTTTCTGAATGTTCTAAGCATATGACTCTAATGCATATGGTCTTAAATGTTGGTCTAATACCTTGTTAGTTAACATTCAATGTTTTTAAAATACGAAGCCGCTTAGCCACGTGTTTCCAAAATATAAGTTGACTTCAACCGTCAGTTTTATAAATTATTCATGAAAGGTCAACGGATTCTCTCCACCGGACTAGTCACAAGTCATCAGAATCGATTTATTGAAGGGGCCAAATATGAAGTCAAGGTCCCGGCGCGCAAACTTGTCCGGTCTAATCTTTCGAAGTTTGTAGAGTCTCGTGTAGAGTGAAACGGTGCATCTGGTAAGCATGCGTGCAACGTATCTTATTCGGCCATCTACTGGCCGAGAGAAAGTTTCTAGACACTCACCGTTTCAGAAAAAGCGCTCTTCGGTCTCCTGGCCGGTGTTCCATTCATCCTGCCGGTGTCAGCACACAAAACAAACAAATAAGATCGCACTAAACTTTTTCACGGACACTTGTGGAGTTCACTGTCAAACTTTACCATTGAACTCAGTTTATTATGTACGGTTATTAAACGAACGAGAGTGCACACTCGTGGCGGCACTTAATTTAATCGATGACTTCATGCAATTATTTACTGATAAGTTATCGTTGAGTCGTGAGTGAGCGGTGGTGACGCGAGGAGTCGGCCCCGCGCGGCGAGAGGTACTGAATACTGGTCGTTTTATGGCAGCGAACAGGCGGCGCTCGTAGGTTTCTGTCTACGATCAGGAATGTGTGTAAAGGCGCTGGTGTCTACGCGTTAGGAGGTTCCACCGGCTACACATTATGTCGGCGTTCTAGTTCAATTTTTAACGATAGAGGTGTGTAGAGATGGAGTCGCGGCGCGGGTCGCGCGGACCCGTCTCTGGATCTGCATTTTTTTACGTCTCGGCGGACAATAGGTTAACCGTTTTGGGATGTTTCCGAGGTTAGGTTCCGGGCGCCTCGGGCATGTTCCGTCGCCGGCACTTAGCTGGGATGGGCACGTAATATTATAACGTAGTAACGTACACCTATTTAAAAAAATCAAAAATATATGACTAACTGTGTATAAAATTCAGCGGTCAGAATTTGTACAAGGCTGTTTAACGTGTATTAGTGTACATTACGTGTATTTTTATGCCATAGGACCTGGGAAAATTGACCGTCGGCATATATTTTTGCAATCTATGAACCTAACCGTTCGTTAGAATATTATTGTACATCACTCTCTATGCTACTCTACATAATAATATAATACTGACAGCCTCGTTGGTAGTAACCCTGTTTTCTGTGCCGCAGGGCCCGAGTTCGATCCCCGGCCAGGTCAAAAATTTGTGTGCATGAACATGTCTGTTTGATCTGTGTCTGAGTGTTATAAGCTTATATAAGTATGTATGTAAGTCTGGTTACCATAGTACAGGCTTCTAGCCTAGTTTGGGACCAGATGACCGTGTGTGGAAGTTGTACCATATTTTTATAATTATTATTAATACCTCTTTATTCTTCATAATTGGTATTTATTTCAAATATTATTTTCAAACATTCACGCTGCTTGGTAAACAGAAATTGCGGGCTATTTTTCCCCAGTAGCTGTTTACAGAACCAAGAACTAAGTAGTCTTACTTGTTCTTACTTGTTGTTGTTACTTGTAGTAGTTCAATACATATTGAACTACTACACAAAACTAGTGGTACTTCTGGGAGTCTCAGATCTCTGTTTACTCGTTTATTATTATTCCACACCAATTCCAATGATAATTCGCGAAACAATCACAATTCGTACGTGTTTACATTCCTCATGTGAAGAGAACCACGATAATGAATCACTTACTTGTTTACGCTATATTTAGTGTTCACTGGTTAAACTTGGCAGCGCCCGCGCAAGTGACGTCACCCTCGCGACCAGTTTTTGTCGATAAAGTGCAATTATGGCGAATCTCGAATGTCGTTGATCCAGTCAAATATTTAGAGAATGCTTCATTTGTAATCTACGAGTTACATGATATTATGTTACGTGACAACATTCTTATCTTCTTAATTATTTTCATTCATTGCATTATGTACCAGTCTTCATTGCTTTCTGTGATAAAAAGTGTAGTCAAGTTTGTAATTGGAGGCATAGTCACAGAATAAATAATTACTACTAATCCAGCACATTGTTTATTTTTATTACAAACTCACACAGTAACTTACAGACCTACAATCCAGAGCGTTACAGGGTTAATAAAAATATTATCATAAAATTATGGACTTAAAATCAATATCGTCAAAAAATATGTCTAACTCTGGATCTGTTGAGTCTATCGAGTCAGTATCTCGTTGATAAGTGAAATAACTCAAATATGTTCATATAACGCTTGCAGTGCCTTGCAGTGGTTATGTGGAACGAAAAATATGAACTTCTCTAGCTAATAGGCTAGAGGGTAGTGGGTAGCTACGAGGCTAGCGGTCTATGCTCCGAATTTCTCTGCGAGATCGAATCAGAAATGAGGAGGTCCGTAGATGAACGAAAGTTATTGACATGCCCAGCGGATTAGCAATTTGAAGTGGCAATGGGCAGAGCACACTCGAATGAAGACCACGAATCGGCAAGCGCAGTAGAACGTCCACCCACAAGGTGACGATCTGATAAAGACGGCAGGACCACGCTGGAGGCCGGCCGGAGGGCCGCTTACGACCGGACTGGATGGAAATCTATGGGGGAGGCTTATGTTCAGCAGTGGACGTCCTATGGCTGAGATGATAATGATGATGAAAATACAGGTCACCAGGAAACCTGGAAGAAGACGAAACTCAAGGCTCAAAAAATCTTAGGACATGGTCCAAAATGACAACTATTTCCTTGTTCCGTGCGGCTGTCTCCAAAATCAGGATTAGCCATGATGATTGCCGTCTTCCGGCAATAGGGAATGGCACCACAAGAAGAAGTGCCTGGTGTTAGGTGGCTCACACAAACATACGGCATGATGACAGATTTATTATATTATGGTACGTTACGTTACTGGAACTAGGGCATCAAATGCTTTTGCGGAATACTTTGCCAACGTTTTTCATCCTGAGGTACCCCAGTTAAATGCCGATACCCTTAACCAACTAGACACTGATCCCAACAGCAATTATGTGTGCATTCCCAGTATAACTCTCGACAATGTACGCTCTGCAATTAAAAAACTTAAACCTAACAGCTCTGTTGGTCCAGATGTCATCCCTCCTTGGCTTATCAAGCAAGGAGAAATGTATTTTACTCAACCGCTCTGTCATATATTTAATTTAGCACTCTCAACAGCAACTTACCCCTCACAATGGAAACTCTCCAGAGTAACACCTATTCCCAAAAGCTCAAAAAGAATGTCTATAGAAGAATATAGGCCTATAGCAATTCTTTCAGCTCCTGCAAAAGTTTTCGAAAATATCCTTCACCAAGAAATTTACCTTCAAATTGAGCGTCATTTGTGTAATGAGCAGCATGGTTTTAGGAAGAAAAGGTCCGTCAACACAAATCTTTTAACTGTTGTTGACTATATATCGACTCGGCTCGATCGCAAGTGTCAAATAGATGTTCTGTATTTCGACTTTCGCAAAGCTTTCGATAGAGTCAACAATGATATTCTCCTTATGAAGCTATGTAAGTTAGGTTTTGCCCCGGGGTTGCTTAGGTTCATCGCAGATTATTTACGCGATCGCCAACAGTATGTCAGGTTAGGAATGTATGATTCTCAACCTTATCATACGCGATCTGGGGTAAGCCAAGGCTCTATACTTGGACCTCTGCTGTTTATCTTGATGATTAATGATCTTCCTAATGTAATTAAATATTCCAAATCTCTACTTTACGCTGATGACCTAAAACTTTTCTGTGAAATTAATACTATCGATGATTGCGTTAGACTGCAACGTGATGTGGACGCGGTATATGAGTGGGGCATGGTGAATAAGATGGAATTTAATCTATCTAAGTGCCATGCTATGACTTTTGGCCGTATGAGACATCCTATAGACTTCCAATATAAATTGGGAAGCTGCAATATAGCTAGAACCATAGAGATGAAGGATCTGGGTGTCCTATTCGACCAGAGACTCACGTTCCACGACCACATCACTGCAGTATCTAAAGATTCCTATAAAAGACTCGGTTTCATTCTTAGGAATTCAAGAGACTTTCACAATAATCATGTTGTACAGCTTATTTACAGTGCTTTAGTACGCAGCAAAATTGAGTCTAGCTCTTGTATATGGCACCCATATGAGACAACCTATTCCTTAATGTTAGAAAAAGTTCAGAAAGCGTTTCTAAGGTTTCTCTATAAAAGTAGATTCGGCTATTACCCGTTTCTATATCCTACGAAATTTCTACTAGGTACTTTGGGCTATAACTCATTGGAAGTGAGACGGGCGCACGACCAAATTACAACAATGTGTAAAATTCTCCATCACAAAATAGATGCCCCGGATCTACTTCAAGAGTTACTACGCCTCTACGCTCCTAATAATTATAGACGCAACAGGAAACATAAGCTTCTCTCAACACCTCCTTCTCGTACAGTCTCTCGCGCACGCTCTCCGATCTCGCGAACCATCGCTGCTCTCAACGATCTCTTGGACATGAGACCCGAATTTGATGTATTTGCGGATGGCTGGAAGACGATCTTGTCAGTATGCCTGGAGTTCTGTGAGGCGAATGTGTGAAAGATTTTTTTTGAATGATAATATATTTATGCAAGTATTCACTTAGGATAAGATATATATTATATAAGAAGATATTTAAGATATTTTACAGTGTTCTTCGAAATTATTGTAACTTCGGTAGTGTTATTGGGCAACCGTTCTGTCGAAGTATAAATAAATAAATAAAAAAATAAATAAATAAAATAAAAAATGGTAATAAATATAGTATAGGATTTTATCACGTGGACAGGATACACGAGTGTCAAAACTATGATCTGCTTGTGTAAGTCATCACTGATTTTATTAACACGTATAGGTCTCGGAACGTCTAAATAGTTTGTGAGTTGTAAGGTGCTCGGTGCGCAACCTCTATTACGTTTTACCTCCAATTATAATCTCGACTGTACCGATGTTAAGCGATTAATCGAGTCGAGTTAATTTATCTGATTGTTATATCATCAAGTCATCATAAGAACATTTTACTTAAATATATATATATTTTTGGGAAAATCCTATCGCCATGAGCGGCGTTTATGTAATGATTAGCATAATTTATGATTATTAATTTGTATATAAGATTGGTGAATTTTTGTTATTAGTTTTATTAGCATTATAAACTAATTTAGTTTCCAGTCTCATGGATTAATTAAATAAATTATATATTTGGAACCATGATATGTACAATTTTCCTTATCTAATTATAGCTCCCCATGATATTATGACAGTGACACAGTACACTAGTGGGAGAAATATAATTCTGACAATATTACATTTGTATGTACAGGTTAGTATTCTGTGGTACAGGTAAGGGTCCCACAATCATCTTCAGGACCCAAAGCCAACCTCACCTGCACGTGGTGCACCCTGATAGCATACAAACGAGGCTCTGGCAAACCATCGTATACAACATCTATAGGTGGAAATAGTCTTGTTACTTTTTAGACGTGCAACCGACCACGTATTGGCACGTATATCCGGTACCACACCTATTGGCTCGTCATTCCTGTGGATCCTGCCGGTTAGTTCGAGAGAGTGGTGTAAGTCTAGGGCACGCCTGCACCATCTTATTTGCGTCCCAGGCGATGCAGCGTCCGTGGAGAGGACACTTCACCCACTTCAGCGCAGCTAAGTGGATTCAGCCTTACTGGTCATGTACGTAAGTGCCGATCCTCGAACATGGACGCTGCTTGAATCATCATCTATAGATGTTAAAGGCCAGTGATGATGTACAGGTCAAATTGATAACCTGCTGCATTGATAGAGATGCGTTTTCAGATAGGTGCATTTTGAGAATGGTACGTTTTGTGAATACGACTGAGCTAATATTTTGCCTTTACGTTTCTAACTCTAGCCTAGATACAGTTACTATTTAGTTTCTATGTAGGAACTTAGGGCTTAGGTTTTAGACAAATTTGCAGTATAAATGCAGTTGAAGTTGAAATGCAGACAGTCCGTCTAGACCCAGATAAAAAGAGAGCAGACTCTCAAACACGACTTCCATAAAAATCTTGAATAAAAAACGAGGATAAGAGAGGAATCAAACAAATAAATAAATTTTCATCAAAACTTTGTTATTTTTTTATAAACATTATAATCAAAAAATCATCAGTTAAAACATGCTCGCTTGGACTTCTTTTTTTGTTTGGCGGGCTGCTAGTAGCTACACATACTTACATAATATTGTATTGTTATCAAGTGTTTGATTTTATATAAGAAAACCTTTTATGAATGAAGTGTGTCTTTGACGGCCAAATATTGGGCGAATGGAAAGAAAACACGTTACTATCAGGACCTCTGTATATTTCTTAAGTTGATATATAATAAGCTCGTAACACTACAATATATAACAGTAGATCAGATTCTAGCGTAGTTAAGTTACGCTATACTTTGTAAAATATAGCTTCATACCTAACAACTGAATAAAGATTTTTTTTGTAAATTAAGTTCTAAAAGGGGAATGAGATTCTTTTCATCTTCTTCTCAGCCGTTTGAGACCCACTGCAGGACAAAGGCCTCTCCCATAAGGGAGGTTTTGCTAATACTCGCGCTTGGCAGGCGGTATTTGATTAATCATTTGCATTTCAAATTACCTGATATGATACCATTTATGTATCTAATTTAACGAATTATGAATAAAAAAAATGGTGTTTGTTTAGCTGTCACGTATCAAGTTATATTTTATAAGCTAATACCTAATATAGGCTGAGTTGTACCAGCTTTAACTTTAACAGTAACCAGCTTTACCTACCTTTAAAACTCTGGTTAGATCAAAATTATGTGTAAGGCAGAGATTATTTTATCTCCACTGGCTACAATCCTGATATTAAACTGTAATAGACGATCGAACATGGTACGGTCGCATCCCGAACTTGGTTCGCCACCATACCGTGTTTTGTCGTATGACGCACTGTCCGGCGAACAATATTATTATTATTATTTGATATGCTGGTACTGTCGCTTGTACATCAAAGCGGTTCGATCTTGTGGCATGAACTGATCGGTACGGTGATACGGCCAAACCATGTTCGATCGTCTATTCGTTTTATAATATTACTAGCTGACCCGGCGAACTTCGTACCGCCATATTTTATTTCTCTAATCGCAACTGAGGAAATAAAACCCTTCTGGTAAAATCGAATTAGCTTAACCAAAGCTTTGGACATTCAAACCAGAGATGGCAACTCGATAGAATTTGCTGGCCAGATCTTGAAACTTTGATCAAAATTTGGCGCCAAGACTTTAATAATTCTCTAACAAAAATAGTAAAAATTTTTTTTTGTTATTTATGGTAATAATATTGTAACATAATACGCAGTATAATTATAAAAATATCAGAATATCAGTCACAAACCATTAAAATAATACGGTTATATCGTGAGCATAAATAAATAATACGTGAATTAAAGTAATAGAATTTATATTCTAAGAAACAGAACACAGCGCCATCTATTGGGTATATTTGCAACCTAGAAGTCAAACAATATTGAAGAATTTTATCGATGAATCAACGTACACCGCCATCTATGAGAACTTCATAAAACTAAACAGTAAATAAACACTTGCTTAAGAAACAATTAATTGATACATTTTATTCGTTTACATTCACGACATAAGCGAATAATTGAGATGATAACTATCCTATCCAGTAAGTTAGACCAAAATACGGGTACATGTGAAATTGGATTGAAATCGGTTCAGTAGTTTTGGAGTTTATTGGCAACATACATCGTGACACAAGATTTTTATATACGAGTATATATATAAGATTATTACATTTACATAGATTCCCTAGTTCGACTTTCATCACATTCTTTATACCTAAATGCTCGTCTGCTATGGGTCCTTTTGACCTGGCCTTTCCTTTATAAAAGTTTTACTTAATATTTATTTACCGTTTACTAGGTACCCAATAATTCATTAAGTTGTAAGAGTCATCCGGTGCCTCGGTGCCTCGGTGGCGTAGTGGGCGCATGCTCGACTGCCAAACAAGAGGTCCCGGGTTCGATTCCCAGGTCAGGCAAAGTGTTAAATATTGAGTTTTTCCATTAGGAATTATCTCAATAACTGCCTGGAGTCTGGAACTGTGCCCGGTAGATGGCAATAGGCTCGCCCCCTATTACATGGGACCAAATAACATACCTACCGGCGAAATGTGGGTGGTATCTACTATGGGACTGAGTCCTGGGTACACACCTCTGCCTACCCCTTCGGGAAAAAGGCGTGAATGTATGTTATGTAAGAGGCATTTAACATTTTAATGAATTCAAATTTACTTTTCAACTTTAATGAGTCTGTATTTAACAAATTCATTCAACTGTCTACTAGGTAGGTATAATTCAACTTTATAATTGTTGCAAGCAAAGTTTAATAACGCATTGGGGATTTGAACGATATAATACAGTTTAGTTTAATCATGGCTGATTGTGCAGCTGGGCGCTGACATTAAACTGGAAAGGTACCTACTAACGGCAGATCGGCGCAGGTTGCAGGACATTCTGTATTATGCTGAGTTGGGTACCGTTTCACAGTTTACGCGATGTTAGTACCTATAACTTATACTTATTGAGACTAATATTTTGTAAGTATGTGCGAAACGAATAAATTATTTTTCAGTCATCTTGTTCAAAAAGTCCGTCATTGTTGCGTACCAGGGCGGCGCTAAAATAACATGTCAATCTCTAGGACTCTAGGGGATAAAAAACATAACATACATTCACGCCTTTTTCCCGAAAGGGTAGGCAGAGGTGTACCCAGGACTCAGTCCCATAGTAGATACACCCACATTTCGCCAGTATATTATTGGTCCCATGTAACAGGGGGCGAGCCTATTGCCATCTATCGGGCACAGTTCCAGACTCCAGGCAGTTATTAAGATAATTCCTAACGGAAAAATCCAATATTTAACACTTTGCCTGACCTGGGGATCGAAACCGGGACCTCTTGATTGGCAGTCGAGCATGCGCCCTCTACGCCACCGAGGCAGTCTAGTCTCTAGGGGATACAGAACTAAATTTATTTTTAATTTGTTGTCACCAATGAATTATATTTTTTGGTTTCGCACGTATTTATTCCTATAATTTCGTCAAAATATTTTAGCTAATATCCTTTTTAGCCAAAACGTTAGTGGTAGGCCTCTTTTGCAGGGGGCCGCCTGGGGAAGTACCTACCACACCTTTGCCAGTTATTCATCCGCCAAACAGTAATGTGCAAACATTACTGTGTTCCGGTCTGAAGGGCAATGTTACCGGCGAAATTACCGGGCATGACGAGTTTCAACCACTAATATCTCAGGGTGACAGGCGCAGTGCAGTCCCGCGCAAAATTCAGAATTTTAAAACACTGGGTGGCACTGTGTCTGATATGGGCAATCATGATGCTTACCATCAGGCACCTGATCTGCTCGTCTTGTCACTGTCATAAAAAAAAATGTTTGTGTACGAAATTAATAGTATAATTTTTTCAAAATTGTAGTGAATAGTAGAGTGTAGGTAACACATTCGGCACTAAAACCCATTATAACTCGGTTTCTTTTTAATCCCTTGTTAATGCTCGGGAGTAAAACTACCTCGCATACAATGGGTCTTTTTAGCCCCTAGTGCCCCTTTTTATTTCATTGTTTTATATCTTTCTTTCAAATCTTATTTATGGAGCTGAATGTAACCAAGCCAAATGTTATAAAACTCGCAGTAGAAAAACTTTCATTTTGTATGGACGAGAAAAGTCCTTAATGGTATACTTAGGTAAGTAAGTAAGTAAGTACTTAGTTTCAGTCTAGAATCTTAGCAACAGTAACTTACGTGAAAGAGCATAAGTAAGTAAGTAAGTACTTAGTTTCAGTCTAGAATCTTAGCAACAGTAACTTACGTGAAAGAGCAACAGACATCGATCCAAACTTTCGCTTGCATATTAATGTTATTAGCATAGATAAACCACGAGTAAAGGTATAACTAAAACTATTTTAACATAACTAATTATCGATCCTGTTACCCGAAGGGGCAGGCAGAGGTGTACCCAGGACTAGATCCTATAGTAGTGTAGGATTGATGTTATTTTGTGACGCGCATGCTACGGATTCTGTGAGCGTTTTGGTGATTTTATGGAAAGCTTTAATGGTAACGTGTGGTTTAAGGAAGATCTATGGTATGTGCGAGGGAGCGATGGCAACACGGGGAGGTGGATGCCAGCGCGATAGATGATTGTAGAGCGAGATTGAAGATGGTAGGCTTGGAATTTATGTTTATTATTTAATGGAAAAGGAACGTCTACAGTAGGTACACCCTTCGCCAGTATGTTATTCCCGTAGAATAGGGGGCGAGCCTATTGCCATTTACCACCCGGTTCCAGACTCCAAGCTTTCATTGAGATAATTCCCAATGGAAAAAATCTAATAACACTGGCTAACCCGGGGTTCGAACCCAGGACCTCAGGATCGGCAGTCGAACTTGCAAGCACTACGCCACCTAGGTGTGGAAACAATTTTAATCCATTAAAATATTAGGCAAATTACTCATTCAAGATGCGCCTTACTACTAACGCTGTTATTAACTGTTAGGGCCTGTGGAGACCAGAGACGTCACGGCAGAGCATTTTAATTTTCACTCTACAAAAAATCGTTATTTTCTCAATTAAAGCCTTGGAGTCCAGAATCATCCTTAGGAAATCATTCTTAGGAAATAGTGTAAGTTTCTATAATAAAATCCCAAAAGAGATAACGGGGCTCTCAGAGGGTAAATTCAAAACCTATAATATAAAATCTACTTTACTAAAGAAGGCTTATTATAATGTAAATCAATACATAGAGGACAAAGATGCCTGGGAACTTCCGCATAGCCACCACGCGGCACCTTCCAAACAAACGAATGTAACCAAACCAAATATTGTAAAACAATCAGTTGAAAAAATTAAGCCCTACAAGTTTTTTGTACGTTCTTCTTGTAAAGGTATCTTTACGAACGCACGGTAGACTCATTACTGTTTATTTTCATTGACGTACAAAAGTGTCAGATTGTGACCTATTTGAATAAATCTTTTTGACTTTGACTTTGACTTTGAATTGCGCCCGGTGTGAGTGAATGGTTACCACCAAACAGTGGATAACTCATCAAAGGGGATTATCCAGATCGATCTCAAAACTGTGCAATATGTACGAGTATTATCTTTTACCTAATTAACCTTATTATTTTATTATCCTTTCTATTTATTATATCCATTTATCTTATTATGTTTATTTTGTTATAATCTGAGATTTCTCTGCGAGATTGAATCAGGAATGAAGAGATCGGTAGACGAACGAAAGTTATCGACATAGCGTAGCGGATTAGCAAGATGAAATGGCAGTGGGCGGCACATAGCACGTAGAACTGATGGCCGATGGAGCTGGAAAGTTCTCGAACCTTAGACCGGTAAGCGTAGCGTAAGACATCCATCAACAAGGTGGACAGACGCTCTGATAAGGACGGCAGGAACACGCTGGAGGTGACCGCTTATAACCGGACTGGATGGAAATTTATAGGGAAGGGCATGATGGGAGAGCATGGGGTAGATGATTACGATCAGGTGTATTGTACTTAACACATAACCATGTATTCCTACGGAAGATCACCGCTGGCTGTTCACAGTCAGCATCATGCTGACTAATTCACAGTGAGGTGATGCCGTGTTGTGAGTTGTGAAAAGCTTTGTCTTCATCGTACTTGCTATTTTTGTTTACGATCGTTTAGGAACATTGTGTGCCGTGACTTGTACTGTTAAGTCATCTAAGGACACTACCTTAGATGACTTAACAGTTGGTTTGTTTAGTGTGACAAGTGACTCGTCGAGTGGCAAGTCCAAAATAACTCACAAAAACTGCTTGAATTGTTTATTTATTTTTATTTTTTTTATGATAAAGAATGACAAGACGAGCAAAGCAGGTGCCTGATGGTAAGCATCATGATTGCCCATAACAGACACAGTGCCACCCAGAGTTATAAAATTCAAAATTCTGCGCGGCACTGCACTGCGCCTGTCACCCTGAGATATTAGTTGTTGAATCTCAACATGCCCAGTAATTTCGCTGGTAACATTGCCCTTCAGACCGGAACACAGTAATGTTTGCATATTACTACTTGGCGGATGAATAGCTGGCAAAGGTGTGGTACTTCCACAGGCGGCCCCCTGCTAAAGAGGCCTACCACTACAATTGTTTTTCACACACGTCTCGAGACAGATGATGTGTGTCGCAATAAATGTATTTCCATTGCCTCTTTCTTTCTTATTTAATTAGACATAGATAAGGCAAATAGTCGTCGTGAATTCGTGATATTCGCCGTGGAGTTACCGGCTATGGAATAGTGCTCCTCTCTCCCTCTCTACCCGTGGTTGCCGTAAGAGCCGGCTAAGGGTTAACAGATCCAGAGGACGTGCAGCAGCGTCCTCTGCAAAAACCATCGAACTGCGCTCGACAAACCGCCTGCCAAGCGTGTCGAGTGCATTGGCAAAACTCTCTTTATAGGGGAGGGCTATGTTCAGTAGTGGATTGCCAACGGTTGAGATGATGAAGGCAATTAGTCACTATATTTTGGATAAGGTTTATATTATTTACGTTAAATCAAATTTAATTCAAATGCTCTACGTTGCCGTCCCCAGTCTGGACAGGCCCATATTAAAACTAAACTTAATTACCAGTTATTTTCATAGCAATTTGTGTTATGTTCATTTTACTTAGAATTCTAGGTCGTTGTGCTTATTTAAGTAGAACACTAAAACCTAAGTGTTCCGTTTTATATTATAGCTAATGCTAAATGCCACTTATTTAGTGTTTACAAAGATCTACGAGTTTGAATAATACAAACTATTTACATATATACTATTATACTAATATACATACTATTTAAGTGTTTTTTTATTATATTATGTGAACAGTGTTATCACTTTATATTTTAAAATCCTAAATGCAGAGTCCAAACCACTGATCCTAGAGACTTGAAACTTGAAATGTAGGTTCTTTTCGTTGTCTGGACGTGTGCTAAGAAAGCATTTTTAATAATTCCCATTCTTAGGGGTCCAAAAATGGCGTCAAAGTTTTGGTATAAAACTGCCATATTTCATAATTGCGAGAGGGCAAAGCCGCTGTTCGTACACTAATTGTATATAAGTTTTAATAAACACAAACATAATAACACGGTTACGGCTATATACCTTATAAAATATAGCTTGATTGAAGATTTAAGAGGGTATTTGATTAATCATTTTAATTATAAACTCTTTGTGTCAAAAACAACATGCACATTGCACCGCCCTCCCGCCTGCAAAATATATAATATATACTTGTTCTACGAGTTTACAATGGAGTTCCGAAAAGTAGCGCCAAATTCAATCAATTATTTAAATTATGAATTACGTGATATGAATAGAATAGAATATTTCTTTATTATATATTTTATATATACATATTAAACAAAATAATTTATACATAATTGTTGGTTGACCTAATATAACCTAACTTGATTGTAACTACCTAATTTAAGGAAATTTAATTTATAACCATAAAAATGATTTTGTAAGTTGTCACGTATCAAGCTATATTTTATAAGGTATAGTCACGTTATTTAAGTCTAAACCCTCCCCTTCGGCCATTTTGGAAACGAATTATTGGAAACCAGTTTCCAATACAGAATTATTCTTCTTTTATCGAAACCCACGACCAAGGTTTTGGACATTCTCGATATCATTCCTCAGGATTTATATTTAAATGTCTGAGTACGCACTTTAGATTCAGTAGATTATAACCATATTATGTGTAATAGTAGTGTATTTATTACACATAATATTATGTTTACACACCTAATAGCTTCATAAAATAATTAAGTTTAACTTTAAGTAAAACCGTTTGACTTTAAGGCCCAATTTCACCGATACGATCCGAAAACGCGTTCAGCTGATCTTAGTTCACGGTGAACGAGTTCAAATATTGAATTTAATCTTGGCTTAAGAAAAACTCATTTCACCAGTACCTTTTTGATCCCGTTCACGTAAACCAAGTTCACGTGATCCAGATCATAAATTCTAAAGACAAATGTCATTGTCACTGTCAAAATGTCGTCAAAGTTGTCAAAATGTGTCAAGTTTTGTTTGTTCTGTGGTTATTTTCGAAATTCGTTGTCCGTTGTGACCTTTGAATATTTAGCACATTATTGAAACTTGTGACTATGTATTTTATTTTAGTTTTAATTTAGCTATAGTTACTCAGTACGGTAACTGCTAATACCGAAACATAGCTTAACCTGACCCCAGATGGACGATTATAGATAGCTAGTGTTTAAAATTACTTTCCTTGTACAAATTGTTTCTCATATTTCCTTTCATCTTTATTTCTTTTTATTTTAACGTAGCGCGTTCATTTTCTATTGTTATAGTTTATTACCAAACTAATTGTAAAAACATCCCCATTCTCTTTATATTGCTTTACATTTAAAATCATTATTGTCTTAAAACCTGTTCTATTTTCTATTGTTCCGCCCCGGCGACCCGTATGAACCATTTTGTATCCCTTATAATGTCGTAAAAATATTGTATTTGATTTCTTTGAAGTTAGTTTACGTTTAGCTCTCGAGCAACCAACAATAAAAAGACTTGCAAAGTGTAAAAGTTTTTTCTAAGAGTTATTAGTTCTGTGAGTGCTGTTTCGTCAATCATTTATCAAAAAGTGCCTATAACCATTTCTTCGCAAATCAAGAACTCTGACTCAACATAAAGGTGGAAAGAAAATAAGGTCCTACATTCACTAGGTAGGTAGTAATTCCGAGAAAATATATTAATAAACAAGAAGTATTTAAAAAATCTGATTTCATGAGCATGAGAAATAAACTCACTAGTGACAAAAATATTCTTCATGAAGATGAAGAATAATAAATAATATTAAGAGGATACATTAGGGGTGATTTTTCCATACAAACGTATTCCCGTGTTTCCTCCCTAGATAATTGCGTCAGAGCAATGGTTTTTTTTTTATAAAATCTAGGTCTTCAGTGAGCATGTCCCTGTTATTTTCATTTTTCTACAAACTCATTATTAAATGAAATATGACCCTTTAAAAACATGAAAAACTGTCCCAGTTTAACTCGCGCAATTAGACGTTCACTAGAAAAAAATGAAGAGTTTAGGAAAAAAAATAAAATAACAGGGACATAGCCTAATTCATTTCCTAATTTTCAAGATATAAATTTATGGATAAAACTTATTATTCTCGGAGGGAACACGGGAATACAAAACATCGATTTCGTAATTTTTTCGTAGTTATAATCGCTTTGAGCTGCAGTTGTCCCTTTCGCGTTCTACGGGGTGCGGCAGGCGGTGAGGGGGGGTTCCACTCACACTTATACAACTAGGGAAGGGACTCATAGACATAGTATTTTGAAAAATCCTAGTGATGTTCATAGAAAACGAGTTTAAACCAATACTTCTTACGAAGAAATAGAAGACTAATAGTATGTAACAATATCGATTTAAATGCAATTCAACTATAATATCAATCTTCATATGGCCCATTCTCGTTCAGTTAGACCTTCGGAGAACCTAATGTTGAGATGTCTAGTGCATAGTACTTGTTTTTATGGTGATCTTTCATTGTCTTCTATACTGTTAGGTAGGTAATTTGTTAATAAATATTATATAATATGTAATTGTATTGAAATGTATTACTTTATCATCATAATTCATATTGGAATCATTATTGGCCTTGTACGAGTAGATACATCTTTAAAAAAGAGATGGTTCAAGAGCATTATCGCAAGCTACGGCATTTGCGTTCATGGGTGAAGACTCAGTGAAATTTTCTAACACTTTGCCAGTAATATTTTTAATCTCTTGTAGTAGAAGTCGTACCTATTGTCATCTATTGGGTTCAGACTCCAAGCTGTCATTCAGAAAACCCCTAATAGAAAATCCAATTACACTTTTTGGCTGACTTGTGGATCAAACCCGGGTTCTCATGATCATATGATTGGCTCAAACACCACCTAAATGGTTTTCAAGTTTGTAGTTGATAGCGATCAACGGTTCGAACGGATCGAATTTTTGCGGTCGACTATCAACTGCTCACCTCTAACATCACTCATTAGGTTGAAGAAATTAATTTGAATTGCGTTTTATCCTAATTTCATGATGAAAAACACAAAATAATTAAGTATGTACGTATTACCTATACTCAAACGGATGGCAAAGGCGCAAAATGTATTTGCCGTTTTATACGTAAATGGTGTATTTTTCGTAGAGCGTTCAAAAATAAACGTTCTGCCCCTTTTGCTTTTACCCATTTTCTGAGCAAAATACTGAAAGAAATTCATACAAACAAGCCAAAACCGTAAGTACTAAAGCAAAAGAATCAATACGAATAAGGAAAGAAAAATTTCACCCGCGGGCGGGATTTGAACCACGCACCCTTCGCACCAATCCGGCGCTCTACCACTTGAGCTACCGTGGAGGTACTAGTCGTTGGCGAAATTTTTCTATCCCTTCTACCTAACGCTCTAGGGGCGTGTGATTATCTATAGGTGATGCATTTCGCAATCTACCCACCGACAAGTCTAATGTTACAATTAGAATTCATATCGAAATTGATAAATACTTTCCTTTTGCTTAATATTTTAAATTTTTAGACAAAGCGGTCTACTCGCATGAAATACAATACGAATACAATAATAATTCTTTCCTTATTCGTATTGTATTTCATGCGAGTAGACCGCTTTGTCTAAAAATTTAAAATATTAAGCAAAAGAATCAAGTCCGTAAACAACAGCACAGGTCGAAAATTATTTAGGCGATCTATTATTAGGTAGCTATTACAATGAAAAGTTATATTTTCAGCAAACGTCCAGACTGACAGGATGAACTGAAAAAGTCAATACTTACCTTCGAAGATAATATACACATTGATATGAATTTTTAAGCGCTGGGCGACTGGTTCATATAAACTATAAATATATATTATAGTATCTATTTTTTTATTATATAATATCACAATAATATAAATACAGATAATGAAGAAAAAAGTTCCTAACAAAAAAATATCCGGGCAAAAATTACTCCTGGGACTGGATTCGAACTCGCATTCGTTGATCGATGACACGATTTTGTGAACGCTGTCTGAATACTGCAACCACTGGTCCATTTCATACTAGACATAGCTAATGAATTTAAGCAATCATATTTACGAGAATGTAAATAAAAACAAAAGTCTAAAATAATACCAATGATAAGTACCTACCTAATTTGAATACAAGCGTCACAAACTTTACTACTGACATGAATATGCGCGCGAAGTCGCAATAATAATCTTCTTACACACACATTCATAGCTCATACTTTCAGGAGCAGAGCGACGGCGATAGTTTTTACAAAAACCGAAATTTTAAATTCTTCGTCACTCAGGTTTCCCGTTAATAATTTATGATTAAAATCCAATGCTCATTTCATTTTTCTTTAATATTATGTAAATTATACCTTCACCAAATAAAATGTGATAAGTACACGTTATTTTTGTAAACAGTGCAGTAAAATATAAATGTAGTACCTACCTATAGACGTCAAATCACATCTGAACCAAGATCACAGAGCTTAACCGGCCAAAATCGGCCGTTCAATATTTAATCTCGTTCAAGCCCTAACTACGTTCAGTTTGAGCCCATGAAATCCAAACTGAAGTTATGATCTCAGTTACGGGCTTAAGCCGAGTTCAAGTCGGCTTGATCGCGTTCAGTTCTGCCGGTGAAATTGGGCCTAAGTACCTTTAAGTAAAACAGTATTATGGTAAATACCTTAGAATATATACGCACTAAAGTATTTACTAAGGTAAATACTTTGAGTATTTTAAATACTTTAAGTATTTTAAACAAGTATTTACTAAGGTAAATACTTTATTTTACCTATGACGCCCATACTTATTTAAAAACCCCCTATGTTCTTCCAGGGTCTAAACAATCTACACACCGAATTTCAATCCAATCGGTTCAGTAGTTTTGGCGTGACGGAATAACAAATATCCATCCATCCATCTTCACAAACCTTCGAATTAAAATATTATGAATATTAGTAGGAACTAGTAGTGGTAGGCCTCTTTTGCAGGGAGCCGCCTGGGGAAGTACCACACCTTTGCCAGTTATTCATCAGCCAAGCAGTAATGTGCAAACATTACTGTGTTCCGGTATGAACGGCAAAGTTACCAGCGAAATTACTGGGCATGATGAGATTCAACAACTCATATCTCAGGGTGACAGGCGCAGTGCAGTGCCGCGCAGAATTTTGAATTTTATAACACTCGGTGGCACTGTGTCTGATATGGGCAATCATGATGCTTACCATCAGGCACCTGATTAGCTGGTCTTGTCACTCTCTATCATAAAAAAATTGGTTGTCTGTAAAGTCGGTTTACTGACGATAGTTGAACGTGACAACGTCTTAAGAAAATACTGATGGAATGGTAGCATTTTTCAAAAGAAAATTTTAATTTCATTTGTTTCACTTTTCACTGCACTTGATACTCGATCAAAACATGTAAATGTACTATAGTATAGCAGCTGTCCACGCAGACGCATCGCTCACTCAAGAAGGAGAGAGATGGATGTCGAACGCTGCCGAACGCAAAGGCCGATTGTGCTTCTTTGTCGCTCGTTCCGCGCTCTCGCTTGCACTTCAAGCCTTACATGGAGCACCTCAGAGCGAGGTAACGCCGCATGAGTCATGTTTTTTCGTGCGTGCAGCCGGCTCTATCGAATGATAAGACGTTGTCACGTCAAAAAAAAAACTAAGATAGGATACAAAACAACGCCCATGAAAGCAAGGGCACACCCCGGACATTCGACTCAATTCCCATATAAAAGGCGCGCTATAACTACCTACTACAGACAGCACACACATGGAGTTTTGTACACGTGCAAAAGTGTGCGTGAGGTGATTTCCCATAGAAGCGGGGCTTGTGGAGAGGTCAATCTCGTTTGCGGAGGTGAAGAAGGCCGATTGGTGGGCGGATGACAGTGTCCATTCTATACGTAGTATTATTATCTGTCCTGTGGCAGGGCCACTGAAAGCTTTATAATAGGCCAATAAGAAAAGCAGCCGATGAAAAATGTATTTAGTCAAATTATTAGGTTTATTTTGACTCTCGACAGCCACTTTTAAAATTGCTGCGAATTTTTAAAAAACAAATGACAAATGAGTTTAATAGACAACAGATTCCCTGTTCAAAAGTATTTAAATTTCAAATGAGTTTCTATTTCGAAATTTAAATATACATTTTTAATCGGCTGCTTTTCTTACTGGCCTATGCTAAAAACTTTCGGTGTTGTTTTAAAAATTAATTTATTTGGGTAGTTAATGTCATTTTCTTCAAGTGTATTTGAAATCCTTTGAATACAGAGTGAATACACATGTATGTGACAGATACGATTAAGTATATTTAGCGACTGAGTTATATATTATATATATACATACTCGTTACTTAGAATTCAAGTTACTGTCCAAATCCGCATTCCAGGAGATAATGTGAGTTGCAGAGATTTATTCACCACCTCTGTATAATATTAATGTATTCCGAGAACAAGCTTATTCACACAAACTAATGTCTACTTCATACAATTCAACATACGTACATAGGCAGAGTTTATAAATCAGAAATAGTAATCTTATACGGGGTTACTGGCAATCAGTTTGCATTAGTTTAGAGGGTCATTGGACTCGTCATTTAGGAAAACTTTCACAGTGGTGGAGCCTATTACTAATAAATAGATAATAATATAATATATTAATATAGGTATTTTATTTATAAATACACTGCCTCGTAGGCGTAGTGGGCGCTAGGACGATTTAACCACTGGACGCGAATTGTACATAATGAAGTATGAAAACACGTTCAACCGATTTTTGCGGGGGGAGGAGGATTTCACACATTGCTGACTTTTACGAAGATATACACACACTACCGTAATATTCGTATCCATAATTGCGCGCACACAAAGATTTACCTTTGTGTATTATATTGTTCCACTATTCTCGCATGTAGCATTGTCACTGTCTAAGAGCAAAACAACTGACAATTGCGATTAAAATGACAGAGAGAAAAATTGGGTACTTCCCACTTGATCCCCATCTCCTTGCCCACCACTAGTGACAACTGCAATTTTTATTTCAGAATATGTATTCCACTCGTGACATGTGGGAATTGCCTATCATACATATATTGATTCTTACATCCTCAATTCAACCCTCACCTTATATAAATGTTGAACTTCCAGCTACCGTTAGAATAATTATAAGTAATTTACGCTAGCCATAGAAAAGAATACTAGACGGGGCCTGCTGGTGCATCCATTCATTCTGATTACGATATTATAATAATAGGTAGTATGTGTAATGTACATATTACGGTAGATGTGATTAATTGAAAATTATCAATAATTATCGATCAATAATTATTTTCAATAAAACACATTTACCGTAGCATATAATATATACGTATATATACATATATATACGTACTTGACAAAATATTATAATGATGCAATTAATGACGTTATAATAATATTATGAATTTATAACGTATAATATTATGTGATTTATGAAACATATTCTAAAAATATTTTTTTATTTTGTCCTACTTGCCACCATTAGTGACCTAGAAAAAAGTCCCAGTGTTGACCAAAAAGGTGTGGACAGCGAGAAGTACCCGTAAAATTATGTCACCTACACTAGTGCTTGACATAGTCGATAAATTGCTATCGAGGACGAATGAAAGAACAACGAGTTTATGATAGTCTGACAATAAATATTCAAATACGATTTTGAAAATACGGTTTTTTTTTATATGGGTTGGCCGAGCTGTTGATGAAACCAGATGATAGCTTGTCAGACGCGGATACTATTACTATTTAGTGCTACTATTAAGTTGCTGATAAGCTTATCCCCGCCATTCAGTAGGCTTGATTTTGCCTTTTAGTTAATATTAGGTCCTTACATAGGAAATTGGCATTTTGTACGGGAGGAATATATTATAGTAATTTTTTTTTTTGTAAATTATATTTAATTAATCAAAGTATGCACCGTTGTTATCTATGCATTTTGGCCATCTCATGGGTAGTTCATGAATCCCTTTAGTAAAAAAACCATGGGGGCGAGTATCAATAAACTCTTTGAAGGCGGTTTGGACTGCCACATCGGAGTTGAATTGTTTTCCTTGTAAGAAGTTGTACAAATACCGGAAAAAATGGTAATCTGTTGTAGCGAGGTCCGGAGAGTACGGTGGATGTCGCAGACATTCCAATTGTAGCTCATCTAACTTAGTGGTTGTTTGTTGTGCAGTGTGTGGTCTTGCGTTGTCGTGAAGCAGCAGTGGCCTAGAGCGTTTGACTAATCTCGGTTGTTTAGCAGCTAGTTCTTCCTTCATGGTTTGCAGTTGCTGATAATAGATATCTGCCGTAATCGTTTGGCCAGATTTTAGAAAGCTGTAGTGAACGACCAAACACGCACAAGTATCTTTTTCTGAGTCAATTTTCGTTTAGGGGAAGATTCGGCTGGGACTCCAGGGTTCAGCCATTGCGACAAGCGCTTCTGATTATCGTACAGTATCCACTTTTTATCACAAGTAATGATTCGATTTAAAATCCCTTCATTATTGTGTCGGTTGAGCTCAATTTATGCTCAATTTATGCTCAATTTATGAGGTACACATCGTTAATTTTTTTTTACTTTCCCGATTTGCTTCAAGTGTATTAATACAGTTTTATCGATATATGTCATTTATTTTTATCGATATTATTATACCTACTTAAAACATTGTCAAGCCCTAGTAAATTTGACTTTGACGTAAATAATCCAGGTAATTTAGATAGGTGTTTTTTGTTCGTGGTGTATAATATTCATGACCGTTTATTAAATATAGTCGGATTAAGTTGGATATATTTTTTCAATTAATATTAATTTTTGGTATAAATAGCTGTATTAATAAAGAAAAATTAAACTTACAAGTGAAAAGAAACATTAGTTGCTTGACCACTATAACTTTTACACCATTTAACTGCACGTTTCGTCATTTTTTTAAATATGTTTTTCTCCCGATGGTGTACGAACGACTGTGACAGTAAAACTACAACGATGTCCGATGTTTCATGGTATTAACCTGCGGGGTATTAGGCGAGAACGGAATGAAGGCGCGTCCAGTGGTTAATTCGTTCAAGAGTGGGCGCATGCTCGACTGCCAATCAAAAGGTCCCGGGTTCGATCCCCAAGTCAGGCATAGTGTTAATATTGGATTTTTCCATTAGGAATTATCTCAATAACTGCCTGGAGTCTGGAACTGTGCCCGGTAGATGGCAATAGGCTGGCCCCCGATTACATGGCACCAATAACATACTGGCGAAATGTGGGTGTATCTACTATGGGACTGAGTCCTGGGTACACCTCTGCCTACCCCTTCGGGACAAAGGCGTGAATGTATGTTATGTGTAAAAAATACATCATTTGAATTTTAAAACACTGGGTGGCACTGTGTCTGGTGTGTACAATTATGATGCTTACCATCAGGCACCTAATTTGCTCGTCTTGTCACTCACTGCCATTAAAAAAAAAGCTTAGAAGAGATACAATGAACAGCTAATTTTTGTTGAGGAACTTTCTGGTGTCAAAATTTAATTAGTTAAAACATAATGTTACTCATGTATCACGTTAGGTTTTATTATTATCATTGTTTTCGAACGTCCTCGTTTCATTTAATGTGGGCATCCACTTAACCCGCGTTTTCCCCCAATGGACTATACAGAGGGAAAGCGAAAGCTTTTTTTAGATAATATATAACACTTTAAACATTATTACTTTCAATTTTATGGCCTTGTCTAGCGTAGACAAAGCAGAACACGTAGGGAACAGGTGCCTAGACCTTTTTGTCACAGGAGCAAGACCTAAGTCAAAGTCAAAAAGATTTATTCAAATAGGTCACAATCTGACACTTTTGTACGTCAATGAAAATAAACAGTAACGAGTATACCGTGCGTTCGGAAAGATACCTTTACAAGAACGCACAAGAAACTTGTGGGGCTTAATTTTTTCAACTGATTGTTTTACAATATTTGGTTTGGTTACACTCGTTTGTTTAGAAGGTGCCGCGTGGTGGCTATGCGGAAGTTTCCAGGCATCTTTGTCTTCTATGTACCTACTGATTTACATTATAATAAGCCTTCTTTAGTAAAGTAGATTTTATATAGGTTTTGAATTTACCCTCTGAGAGCCCCGTTATCTCTTTTGGGATTTTATTATAGAAACGTACACTATTTCCTAAGAATGATTTTTTATTTGTTTTAGATAATCTAAACCTCGCCGAAGTGATCGAAACCTCGCGGTAGGCCGAAGCGACGCTTGACATCGTGAGCCATTGATTTGTCCAATGATATGCACAATTTTATCACGATTTAATGCAGAGGAAGACAATTGACCTGGAAGCAGAGCCTGGCTACCGGCGTTATATTTATCACTAGGGATAACAACTAGCTGACCTAAAAGACGTTGTCTTGAAGGGATTTCATTAGCAACAAAAATTCTGTGAAAAATTAACTTGGCTTTCGTTAAAATTTCGTATAGATATACAAAATGTTTATAAGACCGCCAATTGTTACACTTAGGTATTTGTTATAAGTAATGTTAATAATATAATTGTTGTGTAATTTTGCGGTTTAATGTTTGTGTTGGTACACAGCAATAAAGAGTTTATCTATTTATCTATTTTTTTATTGCTTTAAAACCAGATTCGAAGATTAACGAACATTTTAATGTTTTTGATTGTTATAACATAAGATTTTATAGTAAATTACTTGGGTAACCTAAATCTGAGCCGCTGAAAACATGTTTATTTGTAAATCCATTTTGTTTATATAGAAAAAAAGATATAGTTTTTTGCAGATGGTAAATTGAAAAGATGCTAAGAAGATGTTTCGTGAAGATGTGTAGAAATGTAGATACCTACTTAATAGTGGTATTAAGTAGGTACTAGGTCACCCGTGCAAGTCATGGCCAGCCGAACGTGCAGGTCATGGCTGGGCCACACTATGGATGGGCCCTATCTCACTAAGTGAGAAGTGACTGTCAAGTCCTATATATTGCAAGGTCCACGTTAAAGTGGTTAGGTTTAACAGCCTCGCCGTATTACCTAACAGAACCTTACCTTATTGTATAGGGACAACACAGTGATGAAGATCCGTACAAACGAAACCTGGAAATTCTACTTCCTACATTATCCTATCCTTCCTCTAATTATAAACGCGAATTTTTGTAAGGATTGATGGATACTCTGAGAAGATAAGACCCTGACTATAGCCGGGAAAATTGCTAGGGAGAAGAAGAAGAAGACATGACACTCATTGTTTTACGTTATAATTCAAGCAAACCATGGAAACTGTCACTGATAATATAATATCTAGTTTTATACTTGTCTTTGCCTTGTACCGCCTGCCAAGCGTGGTGATTACTTACCAATAACATACCAGCTGGCGAAATGTGGGTGTATCTACTATGGGACTGAGTCCTGGGTACACCTCTGCTTACCCCTTCGGGAAGATAGCGTGATTGTATCCATATATTTTGTTTAATGTTCCTTTTTCTTGTAATCTCAGTCTTAGCAACCTAAGCTTCTGTCTGTGAAATATAGGCACATAGTTACACCAAATGATCTGAGAGGGGGTGGCTGGTTGCCGGTGGATTAGAGGGGGGGTCGCGAGGCCGTTCGTTGACCCCTGCGGCAGGCCGCGTAGGTGAGCCGCGGGATTCCTTAACTGCCGTGTGGGCTACGTCACACCGCACATTTATGGGTAATGCCTGCAATATTGCGGTGGCTGAAGATTGGCTGTAGGTCAATTGACTTATATACCGTAGGACTAGGTAGAAGGTAGGTGAAGAGGTAGATATACTTTGTCTTTGTAGATACATAACATACTGGCGTAATTTGGGTGTACCTTCTATATGGCACTGAAGTGCTGAGTGCACCTCTGCCTACCCCTTTGGAGAAAAGGCGTGATTGTATGTTATTGTTATGTTCCTCTCGAATCACTCTGTTCATTGATGAAAACGGCAATAAAATCCGATGCGTACCTGATCTAAACGCACCTTTCAGTACATAGCCATTTATTTATCTGGGAAACGTAAGGACGACTTTGTTTTACCACTAAGTAGAGCAAAATAGAATAGAGACGTATGAAGTCTATACATAACATAACATAACATACATTCACGCCTTTTTCCCGAAGGGGTAGGCAGAGGTGTACCCAGGACTCAGTCCCATAGTAGATACACCCACATTTCGCCAGTATGTTATTGGTCCCATGTAATAGGGGACCAGCCTATTGCCATCTACCGGGCACAGTTCCAGACTCCAGGCAGTTATTGAGATAATTCTTATTGGAAAAATCCAATATTTAACACTGCCTGACCTGGGGATCGAACCCAAGACCTCTTGATTGGCAGTCGAGCATACGCCCTTTACGCCACCGAAGCAGTCAATAAGTCTATAAGTTATTAATAAATTATTCAAATGCAGATAAATTATTAATAAATATGGGAGGATAGGAGGCAATCGCACATCAAGCCCCTAGCCAGCTGAAAGGTCCTTTCTAATGCGACCAACTCCCGACACTTTACATTTTATGTTTTTTTAATTTATAATTTCATTTTGATTAGTTTGTTTTATAACATTGTAATTTTTTATTTTTATTATGATTTTATTGAATTTATTTTGATTTGATTTAATTTAATTATATTGAATTTGGTTTAATTGAATTTGATTTTGTTTAAATTGATTTAATTTAATTTAATGTTATTAAATTTTTATTTTATTTTCAATGAAATATTTATGTCTTTTTTTTATTTTTTTTATAATTTATAAAATAGGACCAATAATTGAAGCCAAAGCGCAGAGGGTAAGTATTTGATATAAATCTCGCTTATAATGTATGTTATATGAGTAATGTAATAATAGATAATAAGTATCATATCTAGGATAATTATAAAGTGAATACATTTTACTATTCTATTATTACTATTTATAAGAAATTATCAATTTACTTATATATTCATTTATTTGAAGTAAAATGTAATCTATCTAGGTTACATTTTACCTATTTATTTTTAATTATGTTAACAATAATATAAACTCAGGTCGTTTGGCTGAGTTTTGTATGGTATACCTACTAACTAGACTGACTCATGCAGTTATGTATTACAAATAATGGTCAATTTTTGAAAATCTTTAGTGATGATCGTGTAATTATAATAATAGTATTGTGATAAACTTAGAATATAATATAAGCCCGCTATCTATGAACGGATAAAGAAACTAGCTATTAACGCCACCTACTAGCCAGTGGCAAATTAAATAAGTACTTTTAATGACCATAAGATGGCGCTGATTACAATATTTACGAAATTATTAATACTGCCATCTATGAACAAATATAAAAACTAAAATTTAATTAGCGTCATCTGTAGGCGAGTAGCAATTTTAAGAGCTATATTACAATATAACTAGATGGCGCAACTAACTTAAATTTATGTATTATAAGACAATAAATATTTTAATTTTTACCTCATAATAAAAAAAACAATGTAATATTTCAATATTTGGTTTAAATAGCTCTGATAATAAATAAAAATTGTGTTATATTATAAATGAATGGCTTTGTTTATGTAAGTAATTAATTATTTTAAAGTCTTTTTTCATCAGATTCGGTCAAATTCAGTTGCAAGATTTGTACCTGATTTCAGATTTCCATTTTATTTCAAATTATTATGGTGGATCGCAAATTTATGAAATTTATATTTTTTGGCGAAAATAATTTCTTGAATAATGTCACCAGTAAGTAGTTTTTGCCTAGTTTTGTATTTTTTTGCATTTTAGCTGTGTGCTGTGTTAGTATGGAACTACAACACATAAATATTAAAATAGATAGAATAACTATTATGCCTAAGAATAATTAGGACTTATAACATTATTACTTATTAAATTGTATATTAGAAACATTATGACAATTAAAAATAGGAATTGAAACCATTATACTCAATAATATTATAACAAATAAATTTTAGGCCGAATTCTGAGTATGTCTACAGAAAAATATGCGTATCTAAAATTATGACTAGGTACAGCATGTTATGATAAATGATATATGCTGAAATTTTTTATGAAAATGACATTATGCGAATAGGACAACACCATTTATACAACCCGCAACCAACGTGGCACCGCTCCCGCTGTGACTACATCAGAACCGACAATGTCGGCTTATCTCTCCCGGTTTGAGAAGAGTCAAGGAGGCAACGGTGACTCAGTCGACTACAGTGGCTCAGTTATGATTCTGTCAAAACTAAAGGGAATATACAATTGTCTCTAGCACTCATTTCTAGCGCTTGGTACCCTACACATTCTAACCAAGCGGATCGGGGAACGAGCGCGGCGTGGTGGTGTTATCACAATTTTTTTGTTTTTGCTCTCACAAAATTACTTTTTGAGGTGAGTTTCAATTGTTTTCATAAATTTGTTTGTTACAATTGGTGATAACTAATACTTATGTTGTATAGTATGTCTTGTGTCAATTGTCTTGGTCTCGAGATTTCTCCTTTTTGATTTCGGTTTCGTTTGCTGTGACGAAATATTTTGAAAATGGCGAAGTGGTACACCGTGGCTCATTTTTGAAAAGTATACAGTGACTCATGAGTCAGCTATAAGATTTCGAATAATTTTGATCTCAATAGTAGTTATTGTAGCTTGATATGGGAGAAATAGACTAAAACTGTTAATTCAGACACTGAGATGTCTTAGATCTTATAAATTTGCCTTAAATTCTAAGCATCGTAGTGATTTGTTAAAGAAACAACTTGTGATTGTCTCTTTTAAATTTTTAATTAAAAATATTAGAAAAATCGTCGTTTATTTTAGTTATTACTACGCCTGTACTGTGTACTATTAGTGTCACTCCGTACCACGGTAGTGAGTCAGTGTGTACACCCGGTAGTGCACAGTGACTAATTTCCCTTATTTTGGTTTTAGTCTCCTAATTTTTTTTATGCAGTACATAACGAAGATTCGTAAATGCTATGTTATAATATAATGTAATAACAACAATGTGTATAAATTCCACGTTTTTATCATTTTTTCCTTCTCTGAAAAAATACCGAGCCACTGTTGCCTCCCTGACCCTACATCCGGTGAGGAGATAGTCCGCTAAATAAAAGAAAAGGGCCAAGGACGAGTCCCGGACCAGGAATTCTCCAAGATTTCACTGTCGAGGCTGGAGTTTACGAGGGCGCAGAATTTCAAGTTCTACGTTCTCTTGTTTCCGGTGATTTAAGGAGACTCTACTGGCGCCAGAATTTTGACCGGAAGGCATAGTGTTCCGGCGCTTCAGGGAGGCGAGACCGAAACCTATCATCCCTAAAGCATAGATATAGTACATATAATATAATTGTTGCCTTAAATAAATGAATTATTATAAAAAATGTTACCAAAAGGTGATCTAATACTTAAGCGGATGCCTCTAACCTAAACAAGTTACAAAAGAAAGAATGAGAAAGAATTGCGAAATTCGCAAAGAATATCGATTTTCCATATGCCTGACTCATTTTGTATAAAAAGTCGGAATTCTGCTAATTTCGCCTTTTGAAAGTTATGTAGTTTGACGTGTAGATCCACCCCCTTAGTACAACTATACCTTTTTAACACATTATTAATGCTATTTGTGTCATTTATCGGAACAATTGCAAAGTCACTGATTCCTCTCGTCTATTGTTATTGCTTCATTCAGGAATGATTAATTGCATTCAAATTCATCATCACGTATGATTTCAAGAGGCATTCCATTCAGTTG
Source organism: Hemistola chrysoprasaria (assembly GCA_947063395.1). Lineage (NCBI taxonomy): Eukaryota > Metazoa > Arthropoda > Insecta > Lepidoptera > Geometridae > Hemistola > Hemistola chrysoprasaria. The sequence goes on from OX346714.1 coordinate 15,381,340, forward strand.
ACCCATTTTATAAGAGTTCTCTGTTCCTATTGTTTGTTTGAAGTTTATGCATACTTTCTGAATGAGGCCACCTTGGCACTAGACCTACCTATGAAAGTAGGTACCTATAACATACCTAGTACCGTATCTATATAGTAAATTAAATCATAGACTGCCTCGGTGGCGTAGAGGGCGAATGCTCGACTGCCAATCAAGAGGTCCCAGGTTCGATCCCCAGGTCAGGCGAAGTGTTAAATATTGGATTTTTCCATTAGGAATTATCTCAATAACTGCCTGGAGTCTGGAACTGTGCCCGGTAGATGGCAATAGGCTCGCCCCTTTTAACACGGGACCAATAACATACTGGCGAAATGTGGGTGTATCTACTATGGGACTGAGTCCTGGGTACACCTCTGCCTACCCCTTCGGGAAAAAGGCGTCTTCATTTTTTTTCTTTTTTTATCTTACATTCATTTAATTTATCTAATTAATATAAAGAGTAGTAGACTCTACAAGTCACGCACCTTTTTTCTTATCGCTTGTATTAACACAAAGATGACGTCACCGAATTTTTCATCTCGAAACAAGTAGGTACGCCATAAATCCCTGAGAGGATTCAGAACAGGAGTTGCCACACGTGCGCTCTACTCTCGGCCGTATCTACAATCTTACACATGAACAGTTCCTTTATATTTTATGTATCCAATGACATTGAATTGCTGTGTGTACGGTTTGTATGCATGTGTGCAGCTTTCATTTGTTAAATAATTGACGCTTCATTTTCTGTATTTTTTCATAATTTAAGCTGTTTGCTTATTATACCGGTACTTTTTTTTTCACACCTTAGCGGACCTTCAAAAGCTGCAGCTATATTGTTCATGCACACTTATAATCATCACAAATCAATATAATTAACTCGATAAAATACATAAAATATTCAGTTACTTATAAGTTATAAGGGACTTAGTATTAATAATTTTTTGTTAATTTTTTTTTAAGTTTTCTTTTTTCCTTTTGTAATGCATATGTATAGTACATATTAGTTTTTTAATAGTTTTTTTATTATTATTATTATAATAAATATACCGGTAGATACGTTATAGGACCATTACATACAAACGTATTCAACCAGGGACGGATGCAGAACGGTGTACTATACTACAAAAAACAAAAAATACAAAAATCTTTATTTGCTAAAATTTTCAGTGGAACATGATTTCCGGTGGACCCCGCACTAGGGCTAGCCTGTATCGCGGGAATCCTGACATGATTACCGACAAACTATTACCTATATAACAATATACAGTTATTTATATTTATACTTAATCACTTAAAAAAAAAAGAAAACACATTAATTAAAGGTAGTATCTTACGTGCTAGTTATTGTGTTTGATGTATCTGCTAATCTACTAACTACATATATAGTAACAGAAAAAATTCATGGCAAGCGACGGTCACAAAATGGTCTTGTGGACGAGACTTTATATATTTCTATATAAATAATTTGGCCCATAAAGTTCCCATAGGTACCGTACTACCGATATACTCCAAAACTCAACCATTGGCTAGTTTTACTAACAAATTAGTGTAGTGCTTACTAACAATTTATGGAAGTCTAGTGTTCTACAATAAACGTTTTATTATTATTATTGTATAATGGGCAAAGCGCCTTACTATTATGGTAAACGTACGTGCTGTAGAAATATTTTGGCCCGAATATAGAATACGATTCGCGACGAAAGCAAGTTTTTTGAATTTGGGACGAACTTTTTTGGGACGAATATGGCATAAATCGTAGCAGAGAAGAAATTTACTTGACACCCCACGAAAACCGGCAGAAAAAATGCAACACTTCCAAGTAGCGTTAATCACTTCCCGTGATCTATGCCTCAAGATAAATCCTGAAGTCTGAAGTGGAAAGCGGTTTCCATTCCACACGCCGCAAATTCATTTGATAACTATAGCCAGTCTTAACCCGTCGCTCGCAGAGAACGCACGCGCGCCGTTCACACCTCACATAAACTAACATCAATTAAAAACACATAAATAACAATAAATTAAACTTTATTGGACCAGCCGCCGTGTGCTCAGTGATAAAAGTGTGTGTTTACGTCAACACCGGCATTTTTCTAAGGTACGTATATATTATTTGGGTAAAATTTCAGCTGTACTAGTTAAACTAGAAACCTAATTTAAGTATTATTTAAGTGGAAATGTAATTATATTTGTTTTGCAAAATGTTGGATTAGTTTTTAAGTAAATTAATTATGACTAGTATAAAAATGTTTTAGTTTTATTTGAAGAAAGTAGAGAGTAGTTCTACTTGTCTCTACCCGCTCTACCTATGTAAAGCATGTTACGATAATTTTTTCTTGAAGAATTCAGTAATACAATTATTTCGTAACCTATTATTTAACATACCATTTCAAAGGCTTCGTAGAATGTCTCATTTTAAGGAAGAATGTTGTACTTTTATTTATTTGCATTCCACATCATATTATTATATTGGTTTTGTGGAAAAATATCAGTTATAAAATATATGACAATTAAAAATACATAACTTTTTATGGCGTTAATATAATATACCTAGGTACGTATAGGAACTTACTCTTAATAAAACATTAGGAAAGGAATTACATAGTTAAAAAAAAAGGCGCTAAAGCAGAAACGAATGCAAGTTTGTTTTGAGAAGTAGTTTTAAAGTTTTTGACGTAATTATATTTTTTTTTATGATAGTGAGTGACAAGACGAGAAAATCAGGTGCCTGATGGTAAGCATCATGATTGCCCCTATCAGACACAGTGCCACCCAGTGTTTTTAAATTTAAAAATTCTGCGCGGCACTGCATTGCGCCTGTTACCCTGAGATATTAGTTGTTAAAACTCGTGATGCCCAGTAATTTCGCTGGTAACATTGCGCTTCAGACCGGAACACAGTAATGTTTGCACATTACTTGGCGGATGAATAACTGGCAAAGGTGCGGTACTTCCTCAGGCGGCCCCCAGCAAAAGAGGCCTACCACTACAAAAAATTCATCACACTGCATTGGTGGTGGTTGACTGAGAAATGTTTTTATAGTTTAAGTGTATTTTTTGCATATAAGATATAATCTGACATGAATAATTGAATATAATTATAACCTTATTGAGTAATTAAGACTTAATTTAATAATATTTTTCGTAAATCTAATTCAAATAGAAAAGAATAGAATAGAATAGAATGGAATAGAATAGAATAGAATAGAAAACAACTAAGTACAATATCACATAATATTAATTTCTATGGTTAGAATTGTTATGTGTTAAATTGATAGATGATAGAAAATGATATTAAAAAAAAGAGTGATAGATATTATATTTATATTCAGTATTCATACGTCTGAAGAAAGATTTCTACGGGACGTAATTTTTATTATAATAATATGATCATTTGTAACCTGAAATCTTTGATTGAGAAGAAGAGAATTTGAAGGAATTCATTAATTTACATCAAACAAAAAATTACATTAAAAATAAATACATTAGAAATTTTCAAAATAAAATAATTTACCAATGACGCAATGATGAATCCTCCCATAGGGGTAGGTAGAGGTGAACTCTGGTGAACCCAGGAGCCAGTTATATAGTTAGTTCTTACATCCATGCTTTGCTAGTTATGCTTTTAGGTCTCATGTTATATGGGGCCGGGGGCGAGCCTATTGCCATCTACCGGGCACAGTTCCAGACTCATTAATAGTTATTGTTATTATTAAATTTGACTTTTAAAAATGTCTTTTAAAGACTTATTTAATTAAATTTTCTTTAAGTTTGAGTTTTGAGTTTGAGACTCCGGCTGTCATTGCGGAAATTCCTAATAAAAAAAATCCTTTTTACGTGATCTGGAGATCGAACCCGAGACCTATTTGGTTTGGGTATTATCCTACTTATATTATACCATATAAAAAGTGCGAAAGTTTGTAAGGATGGATGAATGGATGGGTGTTTGTTACCACGCTAAAACTACTGAACCGAGTGTGCTGAAATGCTATATGTAGATAGTTTACACCATGAAATAACAGATAGGGTACTTTTAATCCCCTTATTCCCACGGGAACGTAGACTACGCGAGTGAAACCGCGGGCATAGCTAGTGTTAAATAAATACCTAAATCTAAAGAAGGATAATTCTTTAAAAAACAATTTTAAAGCCTGATTATTACGTTTTGCCAAAATATACAGGAAAAATAAGAGTCTCAGTGCGCGATAACATAATAGTTACTTACCTACCAACCTATTCAAATCTTATCAGAAATAGACTTCTGGCCTTCAAATTATAATAACAATACTAGCTATGTTGCTATGTATTATGCTTATGTACTAGATACATAAAATAGAATAGAATAATACTTTATAGAATACCAAAAAAAAGAAACAGTTTTACAAAAAGACCCAATACAAAACACACAATAAACAAGCGGTAGTCTTATCGCGTAAAGCAATTTCTTCCAGACCTAGGTTATAAATACTAAACATAGTACTAAACCTTACCTAGTACCTAATACTAAATACCTAGGTTTGTATTATTATTAGGTCATATCATATAATATATGGCTTTCGTCTACGGCTGTTGCAGTTTGTCTGTTTTTCATGTATTTCTTGCGGGTATTGTATTTTTTAAAATAATGGGTACTTACCACTTATTAACTTATTATAAACTTTGTCTTAGTATCAAAATACGACTGCCTCGGTGGCGTAGAGGTCACATGCTCGACTGCCAATCAAGAGGTCCCGGGTTCGATTCACAGATCAGGCAGTGTTAAATATTGGATTTTTTCATTAGGAATTATCTCAATAACTGCCTGGAGTCTGGAACTGTGCCCGGTAGATGGCAATAGGCTCGCCCCCTATTACATGGGACCAATAACATACTGGCGAAATGTGGGTGTATTTACTATGGGACTGAGTCCTGGGTACACCTCTGCCTACCCCTTCGGGAAAAAGGCGTGAATGTATGTTATGTATTTATAAGATCTTATCTAATAAGTTATTATAATTTAAGAAGGTAGTGAAGTAGTTTCTGCTGTGATAAACATTGATATAAATAAAAAGGGAGATAGGGTACGTTCTCCCAGCGCTTACTTAACAACTGGCACGCGCAATTTGCTGTATGAAGTTTGCACAGTGACATATAATGAACAAGAAAGATAGAAAGACGTACCTAAGACCGAAGTGCGACCGAGACAACAATATTATTCGCTCGTACGACCTTACTTTATTGACGTATGTGGAAATAATGGGACCTAATTTGAGCTTGCCATTTTCGATAAGCCAGTACCTCATCTCCCTTTTTCTTTATATCAATGTCAATATATCGTAAAAATGGCAAGGATATACTAAATATTTAATGTAAAACTTCATAAACATTCATATATTCTAAAGGAATGTTTACACTAATATATTTTAACAAAGTATTTTTAAACTGTACACTGTAGCTCTTCAAATAGGATACTACGAGTAAATTAGATAATTCTAAGAAATAAGGTACTAATTATAGACATCAAGCAGGGTTAAGCCCGTTATGCTATAGTCCCGCTAAACAACCAGAAGAGTAGATGGAGATCTTGAATTCTATGAATGTCCGCCCTCCATTGTTTTACTCTTATATGCTAACATGCTAATATTCCACTCTGAGCACTGAGCACCCATCTCGACAGCATCTGCGCGTAGAGTACCTCACAATATTTTTGGCAATATTTTTAATCCTCACAATCATTACGTATTTATAATATTAGTAGCACAAGTATATCTTAAAAGTAAAAATAAATGTTCGAAATTATCGGTCTTCATTGCCTGCCTAGCATGGCACAGGGATTTTCTCTCTTTCGCACCCGAACAATTCATATCTGCTATCTCGTTTTAACCCCCATGGACTTCGTTTTCCTTGGTAACTTGCTACCGTAGCTGGTTTAATCCTGAAAAGCACTCGTCGACCAAAATATTTTCTAATAATCAAAATGATATGACATTTCGGATCACGGTCACGGCCAAATTGAAAACTTAAATCAGCTTGTCATATTTTTAATCTCTATTACTGAGAATCTTCATAAAACGTTGACATCAGACATCAGGGTGGCCTCGAATTCGCGCAGCAATAAAAGTATTAGAGGCGGCACTTGCTCTAAAATTTGTCAGAACACATAAATTGTCAGCTTGGCAGTGACACAAGAATTCGTTGCATCATTCACTTCTTGAAAGTATCAATGCGACATGTTGCTGTGATATCAAAACATTAATTTGAGCGGCGACCGACGAATTCCCCATACAAAAGTAATATATACTTACTTAAATCATTTATTTTCGTAGTATTCTATGGTATAGTGTATTTAGTTAAGGTAGATAGTAAGAAGGTAGCTCTATTGTTTAGTCTTTTTTCAATAAAGGCACTCTGTCCTAAAAAAAAGCATTAATATTCGGATATTTAACATTCGGGTATTTTTTGGACTAAGATTAATATGATAAATATTCATTATATATAGGTATTTGGTAGGCCTCTTTTGCAAGGGGCTGCCTGGGGAAGTACCACACCTTTGCCAGTTATTCATCCGCCGAGCGTGTGCAAACATTACTGTGTTCCGGTATGAAGGGCAATGTTACCAGCGAAATTACTCGGCATGATGAGTTTCAACAACTCATATCTCAGGGTGACAGGCGCAGTGCAATGCCGCGCAGATTTTTGAGTTTAAAACACTGGGTGGCACTGTGTCTGACATGGGCAATCATGATGCTGACCATCAGGCACCTGATTTGCTAGTCTTGTCACGCTACCATAAAAAAAAAATTACAATGATTCGACGACATTTTGCGAGTTTTTCGATATTTCGACGCAGTTGCATGCGCCATGATTACGCACTACTAAACAGAAAAGACAGAAGAAATGATCCTAATGCTTGCAACCAAGATAGTTTTAGATCATATATAACTAAGTTCTCAGTCCACTTTCTTTGCCATTCCCTAGAAGTTGAATTGAAAGTGTTCCTTAATCAATGACGTAAGCGTTCATGTTTCGTAATTTGCGTTAAATTTGACGATAAAATCGATCCATTAACTTCACGGTGCCAAAGCAATTGAATTTCGTGTGCTAAATCACCACTTACCACGAGATTCAAAATACATCTGTGAAGTGATATTATATAATTTCAGCCCCATATCATCTCACTTCACGTAACACACGCCATTTTCTCCTAGGGGTTAGGTAGAACTATTCCCACCACCATTCCTCTTCTTTCTTATAGAAATGCTGACGGAAAGCACCGCACCGTGCATGGTTACGATACGGTCTAGTGGGCAAGATGTCTCACATTTATATACAAAGAATATTTTTGTCGCTCACAGTTCTATAACGTACTTTTATAGCGGCTAAAGTGCTTAAGTCATATCATTTTAGGGTTCCATACCCAAAGGATGCCGAAAGAACCTTATTACTGATTTTCATCTAGACCGGTTGTAAGCGGCCTGCATCCAGCGTGATTCTGCTGTCTTTATCAGATCGTCTGTCCACCTCGTGGGTCTCTATTCGAGAACTTTACAGCCCCATCGGCCATCTACGTGCTATGTGCATCACATTATTTAATCCGCAAATATAAATTGTTTGTCGCTTATCGAAATTTTAATACGAAATAAAATAAGACATAAGAAATGATTTTGTAGCTGGAAACAGTTTATAATTTATTGAAGTCTATTGTCACCCGGTCCAATAACAATTCCTAGTATCGACGCCGTTTCGTATATCATACAATTCTGTTAGACATGAAATTTGTTTTATATGTCACGATATTATCTGCTTTGACCAACGTTGAATTGCTTTTTTACTACTTGTCGCCTTCCAAAGAAAACTATTTTTATTAAGTTGTTAGCTTCAATAATTATATAGATGGTGTCTGAATTGTCAGTGTGATAAATACTTAAATTAAAATATGTCAATTCGGATGCTGTGTCCAAATTGTCAGCAAGTCGCATCATCCTTAAAAAAGTGTTATAATCTCTCTCTCTCTTCCTGGCTATGCGTCCCACATGGTGGTGGGGTCAGCCTTCCTGATCTTACGCCTCCACTTCGCTCTATCCTCGACTTCATTCTCCGAAACTTCGCACTCTCTCATGTCCTTTTGCACTACATCTTTCCACCGTGCTTTTGGTCTGCCCCTGGATCTTCGACCTGGGATGGAAAGTTGTAGTGCCAAGTTGCCTACGTAGTCAGGTGACCTCCTCTTCACGTGTCCATACCATCGCAGCCTACTATCCTGCATCTTGTCGGCGATGTCGCGTACGCCCAGGCTTCCTCGCACGTACTCGTTGCGGATTTTATCGAGCCTGGTAACGCCGCACATCCACCTCAACATCTTCATTTCAGCAACTTGGATGGAAAAAGTGTAAAAAAGTGTTATAATAATATTGTTTATTTGGAGTGGAGTTAGAGTCCACTCGCGTTTTTACTTGTAAAAAACCGTAAGTTTTTTTTTTTAGAAGAAATTTAAGATCTCAAATATTAGATAAAGATAATATTAGTAGGATTCGTTTTCGTCGTATTGAAATCGTGTCGGAAGATGAAAAGCGTTATGTTATGAGTTGTGTGAAATCGATTCAGATCGGATTATAATCGCCGCCTATTCTATCACAGATACTATTGTATATTCTGTGGCACACTGTGAAATTGAATTATCTACGGACTTCAATATCGTTCATATCTGCCGTTGGTAACCATTACTGAACATAGGCCTCCTCTATAAAGGGGAGTTTTGCCAATACTCGACGCGCTTGGCAGGCGGGTTCTCGAGCGCAGTTCGATGGTTTGTTGCAGAGGACGCTGCTGCCCGTCCTCTGGATCTGTTAACCCTTAGCCGGCTTTTACGGCAACCACGGGTAGAGAGCGTGGAGCACTATTCTGAAGCGCTAACTCCACGACGTAACGTTCATATAATATGCTTTTTTAAAGCTGATCATACACACTAGGTGTACTCAGAGAAGACGCTTTGGGGGTATTTTCGCGAAGGTTATGAAGTGCAACTGCATAACAGCCGGCCCAGTTTTCGTTTCTCATTAAATTCAATATTGGGGTTGACCTACATTCTACATCGCAAAATATGTGAAAATTTAATAACATAACATACATTCACGCCTTTTTCCCGAAGGGGTAGGCAGAGGTGTACCCAGGACTCAGTCCCATAGTAGATACACCCACATTTCGCCAGTATGTTATTGGTGTCATGTAATAGGGGGTGAGCCTATTGCCATCTACCGGGCACAGTTCCAGACTCCAGGCAATTATTGAGATAATTCCTAATGGAAAAATCCAATATTTAACACTGCCTGACCTGGGGATCGAACCCGGGACCTCTTGATTGGCAGTCGAGCATGGAAATTTAATACTTTGTAATAAATACTGATTGACACTGAAAGGCTGTTCAATTTTGTATGAGAGTCAATTTTTTTTCTTTTACAAGTTGTTCCGTTTGACGAGTAGAGATGCATTTCCTTATAACTTCACCTTTTTTTACACCTGTTATAATATAAGTAATGAAGGTAGCGCCTTTCTGCCTCGTGTTATTTTGGTTTTTTTATTGTAATTTAATCACGCTTCGATGGCCTGGTGGGTGCAAGCTCGACTGCCGATCGTGAGGTCCCGGGTTCGACCACCAGGTCAGGCAAAGTGTAGGCAGAGGTGTACCCATGACTCAGTCCCATAGTAGGTACCACCCTCATTTCACCAGTATGTTATAGGGGACGAGCCTATTATTGCCATCTACCAGGCACAGTTCCAGAGCATTGAGAAAATTCCTAATGTAAAAATCCACACGCTTTTTCTCATGATAGTGAGTGACAAGACGAGCAAATCAGGTGCCTGATGGTAAGCATCATGATTGCCCCTATCAGACACAGTGCCACCCAGTGTTTTAAAATTCAAAATTCTGCGCGGCACTGCACTGCGCCTGTTACCCTGAGATATTAGTTGCTGAAGCTCATGCCCAGTAATTTCGCTGGTAACATTGCCGTTTAGACCGGAGCATAGTAATGTTTGCACATTGACCACTTGGCGGATGAATAACTGGCAAAGGTATGGTACTTCCCCAGGCGGCCCCCTGCAAGAGGCCTATTACCACTTGATTGGAAAAGTATGACACAATACTCTGAGAGACGAGAAAAAGTTGTTGCGTAAATATTTTTTTTAGATAAATGAAAAAGGGCTTTATTATCTTCCACAACATAGTGGGGCATAGATATCAAAGAAAAATATCCTACCTTCTAAATCTTAAAAATACCAAAAACTATAATATATAATCTTCGGTAATTTTATTTCCGTCGTTTCACAGCTATTGATCGTAGATATTTCCAGAATTGTATTGGTTTTGATCTAGTTGACGGATGTTATCTTTATAAATATCTTATTTGGATCACAAACTATGCCACCGAATCAAAAAAAAAACATCCATCCTTATTCGAGTTCATAATACTTAAGAGAACTTGGAGGATAAAAAAATGATTTGATACCATTTGATTATTACCATTGATATAAAGAAAAGGGGAGATAGGTTGCGTCCTTCCAGCGCTTACTCAACTACTAGCACGTGCAATTTGCATAATATAATGAACAACAAAGACAGAAAGACGTATTTAAGACCGAAGTGCGACCGAGACAACAATATTATTCGCTCGTACGACCTTACTTTACTGACGTACGTGGACCTAATTTGAGCTTGCCATTTTAGAGAAGCCAGTACTTCATCTCCCCTTTTCTTTAAATCAATGTTTGATACTTACTAATAACGCATGTTGAAATACTTTTTTATATGTCAAAATATATTGTCGTTTATCTTATTAAACACTTCTAAATATAGCTTTATACAATATATCATTACAACCAAATTTCTTTTTCTTACTTTAAATTTTTAATTAATTAATATTTCCTGATATTACCCGTAATTTCTTTATTTTTGCATCCAACTTCCTCAAACACCAGCTCGAGTGTTTATGCAACTTAAATACCTACATCTAAAACATTTCTTTCCTGTTTTCTTTGGTGCTCATCCAAGAAATACACCACAAATATCTCGTATCGTATCAATGTCTGCATATTGTCACAGTCATGCTACGACGATATATTTAAATTCGTAAACTATCCAAATGGCTGTAAATCAATTACACTGACAGTTCACTTTAGAAGTAAGTATTGAACTAGATTTTAACTAATAAAATGGTGTCACTTCGCTGAGTTTATTAAGTACCCGTAAATAGGTGAATGAAGTAAGTATGGCTTTAAAAGGTGTTACAACACGTGTAAATTAAGACATTTAAAAAACTCCCTTCTCTTGTTCCTGTTTCATCATCAGACCCATGGTCACCATCTATCTGTAACATACTCATTGAGAATATTAAAATAAGCCCAAAAACGATATATTTAACAACTTGCCCATCTGAAACATACACACACATAATATATTTTATAACGACAAATTTCTTGCCTATTTTATTAGATTGCAATTTAACTAAGATTTCATGGCTTCAAATAAGGGTAAATACCCTAAGATACAAGTGGGCACTTGTATCAGACCGTAGTGGGCAAAGATATCCAGTGCACTCACTCACTAGATAAATAACGCAACGTAACGCATTCAATTTAAGATAATTTTGAACAAAAACAGGGCTGTGTAACATCATGCATCAAGACATTTTTACCAAAAGATACCCTAAATGCCCATTCACATCTGCTGTCTACAAAACTTACGTGAAATGACACAACACACATCTGTCACAAAGTATGTTATCACGAAATAGATAACTACAGAAGTCTGGCTTATCACAAAGCCAGAAAACAGACAAAGATGCGCAATATGAGGGACATAGACGTTAATGTAATTTGATCAAGGAGTTCGAATGAATGAATTATTAGACCACATAGGAAAGTATATTTAATTATTTCTTCATGCCAGTTGACAACTTATTTTGATAAGAAAATCTTATCCGACGAAGTATGTGTACAACCCCTACCCTACCACTTTGGGAAAAAGCGTAATGTTATGTTATATTATTTTCATCTAATTTTCATAACATAACATATCATACAACAGAGATATATGTTATGTTAAGCACTCAGTCCCAAGTAGGCATATCCACATTTCGCCAGTATGTTATTGGTCCCATGTAAAAAGGGGCAAACCTATTGCCATCTACCGGGCACAGTTCCAGACTCCAGGCAGTTATCGAGATAATTTTTAATGGAAAAATCCAATATTTTACACTTTCCTGACCTGGGGATCAAACCCGAGACCTCCTGATCGGCAGTCGAGCATGCAACTACTACGCCACCGAGGCAGTCAAAGATCTTATTTTCCCAACAAAAAAGTATGCCTATTTATTGATCAAATTACTTGAATATAACTTACAGTGAATAATCAACCAGAAAATACACTAAATATCAGTGCACCTGCAAGAATACGCTTCATAGATAAATTATTAATATTTAATAATAGATTATTAATACGGATAATTTTCTATTAATTTCATAATATGGTTTTTATCAAACCCACAAGGCACGTGCGATTGCGGCGCGGTGTCAACCCTACCGAGTGGGACTTTATAAAATCTGGCCTTCTGTATCTTTTTATGTTGGTAGCGCAACGTGTTTGTAGACAAATAGACAGATTTTATTTATGACGGTAACATAATAGCGTAATGCCGAAGTGTTGAATTGCAGTTTTTGTTGAATAGAAAAAATGTGCATTCATACGTCGAAGTAATTGTACACCAGTGGTTATTATGGGTTATGAATGAACAGGGTTTTTGTACGATTAGCGTTTATACGCTTTAGTCACTGAGAAATTATAGAGTGGAAGACTAGGCTGGCATGGACATGTTATGCGGAATGTTAAAAGTAAGTAATGAGGCCAAAAGGCCAAAAGGTATAAGTTCGACCGAAAATTTTAGAGACGGAACCAATTTAAAGTGTAAGTGCTGATTCAATCGTTTTTATAGTTGAAGAAGACAGTGGTGCCCCCGTTATTTTCGACTCTTTTCTGTCGGGCTATAATTAGTTATGTGTGCGCCGGACACAGCTAGCTATGTCAATACTATATAACTAACTAACTAATAAACTAATAACTAACTATCTGTTGAAAAAATTAAGCCCTACAAGTTTCTTGTGCGTTCTTCTTGTAGAGGTATATTTCCGAACGCACGGTAGATTCAGTACTGTATCTTCATTGACGTACAAAAGTGTCAGATTATGACCTATTTGAATAAATCTGTTTGAGTTTGAGTTTGAGTTTGAAAGATATTGATTTTGATATGGTTGCAATTGCAAATTTATAAAAGTACAGTCAACCTAAACATTTGATAAAATGAACGTTGCATGGCTAGACACTCATTTTTAATTTCTTTACGCCCACTGCCAAATATGTTCAAAAGATCGAAAACCGACTGTTCATACAATAGTTATAAATTGCAACATTTTATTAACTATCACAAACGCTTCTCGAAACTTTATATTAAATCGTCCATGAAACTTTATAAAAGGAAATATTCGTCATCACTCATAATGCTCGTAAAACTCAGTTTGGTGATAATAAAATACGAAATAGCCTTCATTGGACATTAGAGACAATATTTACTGTAACGAATGGACTTGCTGATTGACTCCTGAACCGTGAAATGTGTGTTATAATTTATAGTTTTTTCATAAATATTGAGAGAATGAGAGATTTAAATGTCTACTTACGAGGCGGCCTCGTTTGAGCCTTATTATTTGTTTTTATTTATTTCTTTATACTTTTTTTTTATATGTTTTCTATATTCGATTAATAATAATTATTATCATAAAATTTTTGGTCGTTTTTGATCAATCTTGCTAAGCGCTAATCAAATAGATATATTTAAGTACGGTACAGCATTACGGGTTTTTAATAAAAATTGCTTTTTAAATGTTTTAAAAGAATCCGCTAACATCAGTCTTTTTATCTTATCTTGGCTGGAAACATTTGCATAGCCACCACGCGGCACCTTCTAAACAAACGAGTGTAACCAAACCAAATATTGTAAAACAATCAGTTGAAAAAATTAAGCCCTACAAGTATTCTTATGCGTTCATCTTATGGATGTATCTTTCCGAAGGCACAGTAGACTCATCACTGTTTATCTTAATTGACGTGCAAAAGTCAGATTGTGACCTATTTGAAAAAAATTTTTTGAGTTTGAGTTTATTGCGAGTTTGTTTCATAGTATAAATTTAATTGCCTCCAATGTAGTTACTTATGTCATTATATTGTTTTTATAGATTTTGGATTGAATCTGAACGGTAGTATGGCCTAATCTTAAATTAAAAAAAATTATAACCTCATGAAATAAATCACCATTTAATAAATTAACCCTATTATCACATAATGATCATAAATCACAATAACATGGGAATGCCTTACATCATCTGTCACTTGTAAAAATATCTATGATCTATGAATGGTGACGTCATTTTCGTGACAATAGACACGATAATAGCATAATAATAAGTATATAGTCAAAAATTAAATGGTTTTTTTCAGGATACTTAAATTCTATGCCAGAAAATCTACCTACTCAGTTTATACAAAAATACAATAAAATTATTATTTTATTACTATACTAATTTTACCTGAAAAACTAATTATTGACGTCACCGTTAAAACCAGTAAGCTTGTTTTGCTAAACGAATTTTAATCATCATAAAACTTTTTATTAATGAACACTCAAAAAGCTTGATTTTATTGATTAAACATATTTTAATAATTACATCATATCATCAGGTAAAATCATTGATTTAAAGAAAAGGGGAGATAGGGTACGTTTTCTCAGCGCTTACTCAACAACTGGCATGTGATATTTAAAACAACAAAGATAGAAAGACGTACCTAAGACCGAAATGCGAATGAGACAATTAAATTAATGACGTAGCTAATGAGAACTAATTTGGGCTTTCCGTTTTCGAGAAGCCAGTTCCTCATCTCCCCTTTTCTTTAAATCAATGGGTTAAATAGTAATACTTTAATGTGATGTGTGTGTATTTAACATTTCATATTTTTTGCATCATAAAGGAAAAGTCATAAGTTGTTCACGTTATAAAAGTATATAAATAAGTACACAAAATCATCAACTAGTAATATTACCCCTACATATTTCCAGATTCTGATCTCCTAATATCCGATTACCTCGTGAAATGAAGTAGTATTTTCTTCTCTCCCCGGTTTCTTATCTCCTAGTACCTCATAAGAACTCATTCATGTTTTCTTGTTCAAAAATAAACATTGAATCGACGGCGACTTTCCTAAACTTTCCTCTTTTAACTTTTGCTCAAGCATCATAAATCATTAGGAAAGTCAGCACACGTCGTCAAGAAAACCGCAAAACTGGCCACAGCCACAGAATACGGAACTAAAGGCACAGAAGAGACACTCCTCAAATTTATGTATATAAATAGCTACTCTCGGATTGCCTTGGTGGTGTAGAGGGCGCATGCTCGACTGCCAATCAAGAGGTCCCGGGTTCGATCCCCAGGTCAGGCAGTGTTAAGTATTGGATTTTTCCATTAGGAATTATCTCAATAACTGCCTGGAGTCTGGAACTGTGCCCGGTGGATGGCAATAGGCTCGCCCCCTATTACATGGTACCAATAACATACTGGCGAAATGTGGGTGTATCTACTATGGGACTGAGTCCTGGGTACACCTCTGCCTACCCCTTCGGGAAAAAGGCCTGAATGTGTGCTTATATATATGTTTTAAATAGCTACTCTGGCTGCGAGGAAATAAAGTACAATTCAGTTCACACAACGCTACAAATTGCCTCTTTTTTCTATCGCGTTTCTCTCTACCTTTTCTCTCTTTCTATAGCCTATTAAAATTGTATCATCATCGTTGGCCTTCCATCCCTCTTGATGGAGTGGTGGGGATGGGCCTCGGGGAGTATCCCCTTTACCCAGACGTAATCGCGCGGGGGCGACTACCCCCGGGTCGGGTGGAGGGCCGCTGGAGGCTCCACCGTTTGGGAATCTCATAGCGACTCTCCTGTGGTTGGACCCGCCGGCGCGTAGCCCCCTGACTCGGGATGTCGCGCTGCATCGGGCGTCCTGGTTTGTTGGGGAGCCACTGGAGGCATCGATTGTTCGGGAGCCTCACAGCGGCTCTGCTATCTGTACAGAATAAATAATAGTACTAAAGTACTTCAAGCTTCAGACCTATTAATACGGAGTGTCCCAGGCCTGCCACAGTCTAGCAAAACTCGTCAAAGACATAACACATAAAGAAACGTGGTTACTAATCAATGAAGGAATGCGTTGAAAAATGCTGTGAGATTCTCAGACTTTAGACGCCTTGCACACTTCGCAGGTGTGCCTTAACTACTTAATGATGATTGAGAACTTAACTTGCCTCTTCCTGCAAAACGTATCTTTGATTTTATACGCATGTTATTAACGTAGAATTGTTTTAGACTCTTCATGCTTTTGTTGTTTATTTAGTAAAAATGGTATATACATATACACACATTCACGCCCTTTTTCCCGAAGGGGTAGGCAGAGGTGTACCCAGGACTAAGTCCCATAGTAGATACACCCACATTTCGCCAGTACGTTATTGGTCCCATGTAATAGGGGGCGAGCCTATTGCCATCTACCGGGCACAGTTCCAGACTAGACCAGTAAAAATGGTACGTAATATTGACAATATATTAAAAACAAATACATCATCATCATCATTATCAGCCGGTAGACGTCCACTGCTGAACATAGGCCTCCTCCATAGTACGCCATAAACTATTAATATGGGGGGAATTTTGCCGTAATCACCACGCTGTTGCGGCTTGGTGATCGCAGTAGTTGGAATACTACTTGGAAACGGAGAGCACTGCTGCCCACTCTCCGAATATGTCTCTCGTCCTAGTCTCACGGCTCCCACGGGATGAGAAAGGGGTCGACCTATTATATAGCCGGGAACCACAAGGCAAACAAAGATATTATACTTACACCTATTTTGTTATTTGGTCTCAGACAGACTACTTATTAACACCTTCCTATTTGGCCAGGGGCTAAAACGTAATTCCTAAAATATCTGGATAGTTGCGTGGGCTACTTAATAATCTTAGAAGTTAATAACCCATCTTTTGTCTTTGTCGTAGTCAAGTAAAATATCTAGAACTTTCTTTGCTGATAGTACCTGTGACGACTTGACACATATTTTTATGCTCGTGACGAGATAACTTTTAATGTATGGAAAATACAAAAGTAGTGCGAGATAACTTAATGATATAAATAACTCACAGACAGCCACAAACAGACAGACAGACAGACTTGACAGCCTCTTTGGCTCAGATCGTAGTAACTCTGTGCCGCAGGCCCCGGGTTCGATCCCCGGCCAGGTCAAACATTTGTGGGCATGAATAGGTATGTCTGTTTGATCTGTATCTGGGTGTTAGCTTATATAAGTATGTACTATGGTAACCAGAAGACTATCAGTCTTCTGGTTACCATAGTACAGGCTTCTAGCCTAGTTTGGGACCAGATTGTCCCATATTATTATTATTATTTAATAATAACAACCCTCTGCTTTACATCTAACATTATAATGTACGTATAATCATCAGTCTTAAATAAAATCATTCATCAAAAGGATACCAAATCCCAAAGGATTCTAAAGAAACCACATTACACATACCTAAACCAAAAAGGCCATCAATTCTGAACTTGATCACGCCTACCCTAGCTTTATATTCTATTTTATGTTTTATATTCTTTTGACACTAACCAATCTTTAACCTCGACGGCCGATTGTTCTCCAGAGCAAGCTTTGAAGTTTATTCGTCCCTTAAGACTTAACTAAGTTACTGTTGGTGTTAACTCGATGTTTTCGTTAATGGTTACTTTTAATGCGATTTCCGGTATTGAGTAGGAGTAGTATAAAGGTTAAAACACACTGGTCATTGTTAAATAAAATAAATAAATAAATAAATAAAATTATTTTTAATTCAGACATGATCCATATTATTGTTAGTAGTTTGACACTTACAATCTATGTTAGTTAGGTATAATAATTAAAATTAAAATTAGACATTATGCAATGGATACAGGCCGCTTACAACCGGACTGAATGGAAATCCAAGGGGGAGGCCTATGTTCAGCAGTGGACGTCCTATGGCTGATATGATGATGACGATGATGATGAAAGTTAAGTACGTTTTGTTAATAAAGTTCGCGCGCGTCACCATCCAAGGATTCAAATCTGCTAGACGTAACGCTAGATTAGATGCAGAAATGAAACATTTAACATAAGCTCTATCACCTGTCTTATCATCATCATCAACCGGAATACGTCCACTGCCGAACATAGGTTCTCCCCTTCAAAGGGCATACTTCACAGCCATTCGCCGTTTACATTTACAACCGCCACGCGCCCGCAACTTCACTAAGTAGATCAAATTTCGGCTAATCCAGGACCAGTCAATGAAGGCGCTGGTTTGATAGGTATATTATGTTTTACAAACTCAGAAGTACTAATTTCTAAAAGGTTAACTTCGGTGCGTGCTTTATGATATGTGTAGATCGGTATGCGCTTTTTTCGCTGCTTGGTGCGACAAACCGCGTAATGTGATACGTGCGTAAACTGATCCAGTGTGAAGGTCTCTTATATTAAAACAGCTGTATTAACAATTCTTTGTTTTACAGGTAAACAACGACATGATATTTCCTGGGCCTGTATGTGGTGAGAATGTGTTTTTTCTGACGCATAGCAAGCAAAAGATTTGGCGCGATTTTTTGAGTTGATTTCATCAAAACAAACGAAACAACCCCATCGCTTTAGAAGTTATTGCGTATAGGGGTAACAATTATTAAACATATTTATATTGCTACCAACTTGACTGTTCAGGTGGGCAAAATTAGAATTACGGCCTGTCAGTAAATTGTACACTATAAGCGACGCAGTTAATTGCACAGAGAAGATGATGGGACGTGCAGTCCCACTGAATTACAGCGAAAAAATTTTTCAGTCTTTGGTAAGTCACATCAACACTTACGGGTTTAATGGATTATAGTCGAATTTACAATGATTACTGCAATCACTTAAAAAACTAGTAACAAAGTTTTATTAAAAAATGAAACTCTGAAACAGTACCTAAATATCTGGTAAAAAGCACCGTTATTTTAGATAAAACATCTCGACGACTATTTCCGATTACCCGAGGTGACAGTGACAGGTAATCCTCAGTGACAGTTGACAATCCACAGGAAGCGGAAACCTCTTCTAACTCTAAAGCCACACACGGGATTATGGTCACTTATCGCTTATCGTGGGACAACTCGCTTTGGCTTTTATGGGAACTTTCTTGTGTAATACGGGAAAGTAGGAAAGTAATAAGAATTAAAAATAGTACATTATTGCAAAGGCCGCGAAATAGGCAATTGCAGGTCGAGTATGAGTTTGAGGGCCGAGCCGTAGGCGAGGACTTCACTAATACGAGACAAGCAGTTGCCATTTCCGCCGAGGCATATTTAGTGCTTTCCTCAAAAGAATACAGAGAAATTAAACATACTTTCTTTTGACTTCGCTGGTAGCAGGTTTTCCATTGCCAATTTGGCTTCTAATCTTAAATCTGGTGGAGTACCATCAATCTCCATTTCACTCTCGGAACCGTCGGAACTCATTTTAATTATTAAATTTATATAAAATAAGTATGTAAATAATCAATACGAATTTTCAGCTTTGCCGCCAATTTTCTATTTATCGTCTGTGTCGAAAGACAAACGCATTTATGCCTCTATACAGCCACGTGAACGCAATTTGTACTAAGCAAAGAGACTTACTTAGGTATGCCAAGATTGATGAAAGAGGTCCAATCAAAGAGTATTTAATAACTCCAGCACGCCGTTCCATACAATATTGCTGGAGCGTTGTAATGTTCCAAATTCAAAAAACGCTCCAGTAATGGATTAGATTTTCTTTGTCCGTAAATTCGATACTTCGCGTGTTCTTTTTTCGAAAATAATGACGATATTTCCATGCATGTTTGAGAAATATAATTTTGGCATGTCATATAGTAACAGGTCGGTGGACTTATTTTGATAACACCTCGTATAATGTAGATCTAATATCATATTATCTACTATTACTTACCAAGACAATATTGTTTTACAATATTATTAGATCAACAAGTAATTAGTAATTACACTCGTTTTAATTAAAAGGCTCAGAAGTCAGGGAGAGCCGGCCGTTCAAAAAATAAAATGATATCACTCCCAGTAACACCTAATAAGTTTTAAATATACTCTACATAGAACGCTAGAGTATTTTCGACGTTCCGGCTATAGCTAATCACGCCATACAAAACCGAAGTAAAGCTCGGATTAGCGCGGTATTCATTAATCAAAACAAATTACATTTCCCAGTAGTCGCTCTGTCTGCTCATCGTTCCTCCATTCATAGATTCACTAGCTATGTGTGAATAGGGCTGTCACGTGCTCACTTTCTAAATAAATAATATAATGCTTATCATTGTTCTGAAAACCTGGAGGTTTTTCTGAAAACCGGGCTTCTAGTAGTTAAAAGTGAGCGAGAAATTAAATAATTTTAGGTATTGATAAAATTTTTGTACCTACTTTTATACCTACGCTTAATCAACTAGGTAGGCCTTGCGGATTAGGCAAAATGTATTAACAGATATTTTGGACAGTTCATGAAGTTACTATTATTTTTGAACGAATATAAATTTTGAATGAAAATAAATGGCAATAACATCTCGTATATAAAACCAAATTTCATAAAAAGTAAATTATCAGAAGCAGGCCACAGTTCATAACAGCATTCTATCATTCATAAAACAGTGCCAGAAAATTTAAAATAATAGTTAAAAAGCGTGTTGTTGACAGCCCTAACAAGAGGAATCGTGTTACTGGACCGTCTTTGATGTAGCATTCTCTTGAGTCTGCCCACCCGCTACCCGCGATATATTATAATTAGCGTGAATGTTTGCGAAAGAATTCCCATTGACCCTGTTATTGCTTGGAATGTTCTTATTGAAATTATACTTAGCAAACCATTAAAAATTAAAATTAGGTAATTTTAACCTATTATAAGCTTTCACTGTAAAAAATGAGGAGTTTGTAAACAAAATAAAATGATAGGGACATAGTTTACTTTATCCTCAAAATATAAGTATCACACATTTGCCAGTTATTCATCCGCAAAGCAGTAATTTGCAAACTGCAAACATTACTGTGTTCCGGTTTGAAGGGCAATGTTTACCAGTGAAATTACTGGGCATGACGAGTTTAAACAACTAATATCTCAGGGTGGCAGGCGCAGTGCAGTGCCGCGCAGAATTTAGAAGTTTAAAACACTTGCTGGCACTGTGTCTGATATTGGAAATCATGATGCTTACCATCAGGCACTTGATTTGCTCGTCTTGTCACTATCATAAAAAAAAACATTTGAAAAATCCTCTTAACAAAAAGTGTAAATTTAGACATTTAAAAAACCCCTCCTCCTTTTCACCCTGCTTCAGAACACTATAACAATTTTGACTAGGTAGACACTAGACACAACTAAGGACGAACTTACAAATACACAGGATACAGAGAACTTACAATTACACAGACACGTCAAACTAATCCTGACCGAAGGACCAAAGGTGTTAGTGTTATAACCTTCAGTCCTTCGGTCAGGGATTAAAAAAAAGATGATTGCCTTTTCTATGAGCACAATATCATAAAAATATAAGATTTTTAATAAGGATTTCTCTTATTGATCTTTCAGACCACATTAAACGACACCTACTAAATATTATAAAACACAGATTAGCTTTCACCAGGTAATAATATTGGCCATTAAGTAATGATTTTAATGTGTTATCATTAAGCCGTCAATTTAATGGCCACTTTACTGTTTAACGACTTAGTTTTGTAAGCAGACGATTTTTTATGTAGCCATAAAGACATAATTCCTGAACATATTTAGACATCTAATAAAAGAAGCAAGTTATAAAATGGTGAACAGACTAAAATGTAAAGTAAAATTTCTGATCTCTCTTGACAATTAGGTTTGTGATCGCAAAGCGCGAGCCGCGGCAACGTCCGGCGAAGCGTCAGAACTGACTTGTCCCTAATGAGTTTATGTAAGAAAATCACTACCGGCCGCAGTGCTTTAATACATAGCCGTCACAAAAATCAGGCTTAGGTGTATTAACCTAGCATATTAAAATGATTTGTCAAAAATATTCTATAGGCCATTTTTCCTTCCTACTACGACTACGTCCATTCATCTTATATGACATCTTTATTAAGTAGGATAACCAATCACCATCGGTAATAAATCGAACGAAACAATTGATCACCACAACAATATTATGATAATAATATTATTATGTTGGTACCTAGTACCTATACAGGGTGACCGGTAAACAACGAAGCATTTTAATAGAGGATGTTGGATTAGTAGCTCATGAGGTTTTGTGATCAGAAAGAGTCTTAATGACAGCTTGGTGTCAGGAACTGTACCCGGTAGATGATAATAGACTCGCCCCATATTACATGGGGCCAATAACATATTGCCTAAATGTGGGTGTATCTCCTATGGGACTGAGTCTTGGCTACACCTCTGCCAACTTCTTTGGGAAAAAGGTTGTCTGTTATATTTTAATATGTTGGGTTTTATTAATTAGTATCTAGGATATGAATAGGTAGACAGTACGACTAGATCGCAGTCTGGATTGACTTGACCTCTTGGACTTGATAGATAGTAATATGACTGCTTGATATTTTTGGTACTCTATTCTTGTTCAAAATTAGCTGACTGTACTTAACAGCCTTTGGAGGAACAAGGAATGAAATATTTGCGTTAAAATATGTTGTGGAGGAAACGGGAATCGATGTGTGAAGAGGTATTTATCGAAAACAATGGGTATTTGGAGGAAACGGAATAACCCAAAACACTACACACTCGCGCGTAATAACTTGAGCGGGCGCTACCTTAGTACTTAACTATTTATTAATCTGTGGCTCTGAGTAGTACGGTTTGGCACGGTCAGAATTTCAAGATCCATAGTCCAATTTTTTTTTTTATGATAGTGACAAGACGATCAAATCAGGTGCCTGATGGTAAGCATCATGATTGCCCAAATCAGACACAGTGCCACCCAGTGTTTTAAAATTCAAAACTGTGCCTGTCACCCTGAGATATTTGTTGTTGAAACTAGTCATGTCCAGTAATTTCGCTGGTAACATTGCCCTTCAGACCGGTGCACATTACTGCTTGGCGGATGAATAACTGGCAAAGGTGTGGTTCTTCCCCAGGCGGCCCTCTGCAAAAGAGGCCGTGGTAGGCCTCAACCCTGCAAAGGTACACACACAATAAAGGTTTTCTTTGATTTTTATATGATGCATAGAGTCTAGGGTCTAGAACATGGCTGGAGATTTATCAGTCACCCTGTATATTGTAAGAATAGTAGTACTGATGCATCTTCCAGTGTTGCAACATGTGTCTTATATGAGGCATTGTGTGGCCATTGTACGTGCGATAACGATGCACCACAAGGATGTATGAGATCATGCGGCGAAAATTCGTGAAAGTAGGGCGTGGTGCGTTTGATGAGCGGTAGCGGGTAATGGAATAAATTATATATTAATGAAAATTTAACATAGAAAAGGTAACTATTTTGGTGGAGACTAGACAATTTGTGCATGTATCTTTATGTATGTGCACTTGTGACGTTTCTGCATTAGTTTAAGTGATTATGTAAATGTGTGCTGTTTAATATTCATCCCCGCGATATGCGGCAGAAAATTTAGTAGTGGACTCTGGAAGAATCTCATCATCTCAGCCGTTGGTAATCCACTACTGGACATAAGCTTCCCCCATAAAGGGGGGTTTTGCTAATACTCGACACGCTTGACAGGCGGGTTGTCGAGCGCAGTTCGATGGTTTTTTGCAGAGGACGCTGCTGCCCGTCCTCTGAATCTGATAACCCTTAGCCGGCTCTTACGGCAACCACGGGTAGAGAGGGTGGAGCACTATTCTATAGCCGGTAACTCCACGGCGGAAGTATCTGCAATCCAGTAAATATAAGAACTAAATATTCTTGTTCTAGGAGTTTGCAATGGAGTTCCGAAAAGTAACGCCAAATTCATTAAAGTTCACATGTTGCCGCTAGATGGCGTTTCGCTTACATGTGGAGAAACATGGAGTCGTATGAAAATTCTATACAAACAGTAATGTGATAACCCTGGTGGGGCAAAAGCCACCAGGTTTTTCATGTCGTGGAATCCGCCCCATCGAGTCGATTTAGTGGGGCATATTCCGCGACATAATTTGTAGCATTCCACTATGCCCCACCAGTGTGGCGGCTTGGTGGGGCATAGTGGAACAATCCAAATATAGGATTGACATTATTTATTTTGCCTTGTTGGAAGGATTTCAATTTATATTCAGTGACAGCCTCATTGGCGCAGACGGTAGTAACTCTGCTTTCTGCGCCGCAGGCCCCGGGTTCGATCCCCGGCCAGGTCAAACATTTGTGTGTACGGCCAGGTCAAACATTTGTGTGTATGAACATGTCTGTTTGATCTGTGTCTGGGTTTTATAAGCATATATATGTATGTATATCAGTCATTTGGTTACCATAGTACAGGCTGCTAGCCTAGTTTGGGACCAGGTGACCGTGTGTGGAAGTTGTCCCATTTCCCATATATTATAACATAACATAACATAATATAACATACGTTCACGCCTTTTTCCCGAAGGGGTAGGCAGAGATGTACCCAGGACTCAGTCCCATGTAGATACACCCACATTTCGCCAGTATGTTATTGGTCCCATGTAATAGGGGGCGAGCCTATTGCCATCTACCGGGCACAGTTCCAGACTCCAGGCAGTTATTGAGATAATTCCTAATGGAAAAATCCAATATTTAACACTGCCTGACCTGGGGATCGAACCCGGGACCTCTTGCTTGGCAGTCGAGCATGCGCCCTCTACGCCACGGAGGCAGTCCCATATATTATAGTGATTAATAATTGCATATCTTGTGATAAAAATCATAACTCCACGGTTTTACGGCGAAGGTTATTGATATTGTGTGAGTTACGCCTATGCATAGCTATTTCTTTTCCGTCAAAGCTTGAAAAGATGAAACGTGTAACTGTACCTCTTAGATTTGCTGGATTATAGCGTTTAGTTAGATACTACATTGTAGTATTTTCTAAACTGGTAGTGGTAGCAGAAGACCGAGTTAAGTGCATTATGACATAATATTATGAGAAGTCACTAATGGATAACATAACGTCCTATCACACCTTTTTCGCGAAGGCATTGACAGAGGTGTATCCGTGATTCTATGATGATAATTTGTAATGAAGAATTATTTTTTTATATTGATAAGTGAATATAATTAAGTAGGTTACAATTTTGAAAATAAACGCGTTCAAGGTCGTAGACATAATTGTAACAATAATTGTTACAAAAAAGCTGAACCAATAGTCAAATAATGCAAAAATACCTGTCTACGTGTATCTTTAAAATACTAGCACAATGTTTCCACCTCTACAAACAATACTAAAGGTGAACGCATGTTTATCCGAACGCGCCAAACCAGCCACACGCAATGAATTTTAGAATCTTTATATGAAATTCAATGAAACCTCGCACATCTACCCGCGTCGAATCGTCCGAATGGGTGGTTTTTTTTTATGCTATAGGTGGCAAATAAGGAGACGGCATGCCTGATGGTGACCGGTTACCGCCACTTGAGGATACCTACAACACCAGGGGTATTGCCAGTATGTAGCCGACCCTTCAAAACTCTATTCACTATTCACTCTCCTTTTGAAGAGCCCTATGTTATAGCTCAACGGGAAGGTGTCGATTTTCATAGGATTTTATGTACCTACAGAATTCACGAAGCACGTTCGGCTCGGATAAATGTGCGTTTACCTTCAATATGACTAACAGAATACACTATAAAGGTAGTCATTGGTTTATCACAAATAAGTGATGATTACTTGTGATGGTACTTATTATATAATAAGTACCTACCTAGTAGATTTTATTTAGAAAAACGCTGATTGTAAAGAAAAATCGAATAACTTACATTAAAAACAATTCGATAAACAGAACATGAGTTCAAAATAACTAAAAACACAATTTTAATCAAGCTAAACCACAGTGTTTTTTTGGTGAGTTCGTAGATTTTGAAGTAGCCACAGACCCAAAAATCTAAACTGTGGACTCGTCATTCTTCTCTAATAATATCCATAACATATTTAAATGCTTTTTGCATAAATCTTATCTAGAATAATATTTAGGTCTTTTTTCTCCTAAATCTTATCACACATACCGAAATCGCTGAAACTATGCCATCCGAATTTTACGATCACCTTACGATATTTTAATAGGCCACCATGATTCATATTGTCAATGTACGGGGGCTTGTTTCGCATTATGGTGGCTTTTAATTATTATGGCATGGACGTGATCGGATGGGCGCAAGATCGTGACTGACCATCGAAAGTGAAGACAAATTTCGCCGCTGGAACTTGCCACTTTTCCATCTCTGGAAGTCCTTGACGGATTTCGCTCATATACAAATCAAAAAAATCTATACATCGCGTTAAGGCGGCGGGGTGCTAAGCTAATTCGCCCTCTCGCTCAGACGTACCCACATTTTTGGAGCTATAAAAAATTAAAAAATACTACGTATAATTACGTAAAATAAACACAAATAGGAACTAGAAAATAACAATACAAAGATTCAGCAAAAAATCCAAACTAGTTTTCATGTATAAGTAAAAACCTGCACAATAAAAAATCTCAGATAAATAAAAAGGCACAGAAAACTTGTATGGATCAAATTGGATTTTTTATGGAATCTTTCTATTGTTATTTTCTAGTTACTAGTTGTCTTTATTTTACGTAATTACATGTAGTATTTTTTATATCTTCAAAAATGTGGGTACTTGTGAGCGAGAGGGCGAATTTGATTAGCTCCGCACCTTAAAAAGAGGTGTAGTAATACTTATCGGTGCATTTACCCGTCAAACCTTTCAGAAGAATGAATTGCTAAAATCACAAAGTTCGAGCCGTACGTTTCGAACGGCTTTGCATGGAAAGTCGAAATTTTTTATTAAAACTCATGAATACCATGTTCAACAGTATTTCATGTCATACCCGTGATTTTGCTCGGTGAAGTAAATATAAAAGTAAT
The DNA here is from genome assembly GCA_947063395.1 of Hemistola chrysoprasaria. Taxonomy (NCBI): domain Eukaryota; kingdom Metazoa; phylum Arthropoda; class Insecta; order Lepidoptera; family Geometridae; genus Hemistola; species Hemistola chrysoprasaria. The sequence continues at coordinate 15,408,551 of OX346714.1, forward strand.
ACTATTTATTCTTTGGTATTTTTATGTTCAAAGGAGTTAAAATTAAATTTTGTAGTAAACTTCTATTTTTTTTTTACAACTATAATATAATATAATAGGCTTATTATTCAAAGCCTACTTTACATAAAATAGCTATCTGTATACTCGTAAGTAGATCATGTATTTAATCAAAATCTTTCTCTTCCGCTTCCGGCCGCAACTCACACCAACGCACAATAAAGCACACAGGTCAACAGACCAGCCTACTCGATGACACAGGTTATGGGCCCAGACTCACAACGCCCGGAATTCCGAATTCTAAACGGTTTCGAATAGAAACCTATGAATATTGAAACCTTCTGTTTCTGGGCAGTACCGTGACATTTTTATTTAACAATTTCCTTGAGACAATGTGTCTCGGTGCATCTGTGTCAACAGTCTACTACTCGATGTATGAATGTAAATAATAAGTATGTACAAGAACAAATTTGTGTGAAATATTTTATATTTTAATAGACTAAGCGCTCATTATAAATTAATAATTGAGTATTTGAATTTTTTTTGCATAAATGGTAAGATCATATTATATAAGATTCGTACGAAAACTATTTTTAGTATCTTTTATTCCCTATAATTACAAAGTTTACTACGACTACTACTAAGGACTAAAAACTAAATATTCTTGTTCTAGGAGTTTGCAGAGTTCCGAAAAGTAACGCCAAATTCAATCAATTACAAAGTTATATCAAATTAAAAATCATTTTTATTAATACAGTACCGAAAACACGCCGACAGTACCCGAACGAGCTCGTGACCTGTAGTGACGTCACACGATGTAATATAGTACCATACATAACTGTACTGGCGTAGTAATGTTATCATTACTACGTCACAAAAATGGCGATCAATCGTGGCGCGTTCGTAATCAAGTGACTCAATGATGGAATTTTATAAATTTTTAATACGATTTTGAAAACTACCGTGAGTGGTATTCATATTTATTATGTTATATAACGACTTAACTCACGTTTAAAGTCGAAATCGCTCGACCTAGGTTTCGGACATCTCCGGTGTCCTGCATCAGGAGCTCACGCGTGTGCGGGATCGCAGCTACGACGGACTGCGTATTTTTAATAGCTTATAATTAATTAAAAAATATATTATTAAAGTAATTATAGAATGAGTGTTATGTTTTTATATGTGAAGTGTAATTCGATTAAGGTGATTAATTTCGATTAATAATTAATTCGAATTAAGGTGTAATTCAGTGGCTGACTGTAAGTCACGACTGTTTCGTTGTTAGGTTACTCGTAACGTCTAATTTAAGTTGGATCGAACTGGAAATGGATATTTTAAAAGGAATGGAACTTGAACGATGCGAGGCGGGCCGTTTACAAACGGACTGAATGGAAATCTATGGGGGAGGCCTATGTTCAGCAGTCCTGTGGTTGAGATAATGATGATGATGATGAAAACTTGAACTTGTACCAATGAAACAATTATAATATCGAATTATTTATTATATAACCTTTCCATTCATCGTTATCAGCCATGTGTCTCTGTTTTTCGCCGCCTTTACTTTAAGAAATTTAATAATTGACCTGCTATCTAGTCACTCCACCGGTGTCCTAGTCTCGGCCACTACTTCAGCCTTTGCATTATTATAAATTATATATTTATTGGTAATTGTTAGATTTTGGTTTACAAATTTAACTCCACCTCGTTTCTTCCCAGGAAAAATGATGTCAATGTCAAATATCATATTACAAAGTAATAAATATAAGTTAATGATATCTTTGCCCACATTGTGTCTTCAGTCTTTACATCCCACGTTTAAGTACATAAAAGGTATGTCTATTATTAAAACACTGTTATAAGTCACATAGAGGCATATACAAATGTTAACACTGCTCAAGGATTCTTGTATGACCCTAATCAAATAATCTTTAATGTGAGAAGAATACACAGGTAAATGATATTTGCCAATATCGAATTACGCATGATAAATTTACTACTACATAAATACTTAATCACAAATTCAATTACGAACATTGTTTTACGATAAACGATAAACGATTTGATTGTTTACGACATGACATACTATTACTCAAACTTAAATATTACGGATTTGAGGGAAAAGAATTAGATATGCTAAATTCTTATATAAGGGGCAGAAAACAAATGGTAAAACTAAATGAAATATACTCAAAGAAGGAAATAAATACAATTGGAGTTCCCCAGGGTTCCATATTAGGGCCGATTTTATTCTTAATTTTTATAAATGATTTGGCTTACTGTTTACCTGACTGGGCTCTAATAACATTATTCGCAGATGATACTCATGTTGGAATTAAAGACCAAAATGAAAAAAATATAAATAATAAAGCGCAAGAAGTTTTAAAGATGTTAAAGCAGTGGTTTACAGTTAACGGGATACTATTAAATGCTGATAAAAGTGTCTTAATTAGTTACAAACTCAGAAAAGATAAACATTTTGAGAATGTGAATAATACACGTTCAACCACTTTCTTAGGTTACAACTTAGACTATACTATTAATCATGAAGGTCATATCGAGAAGGTACTCAAAAAGTTAGCCAGTGCCAATTATGCTCTTTTAAAGCTTAAATCACTTATTAATAAAGAAACACTAATATCAGTATATTACGCTTATTGTCATTCTATCATTAGCTACGCTATCACGATTTGGGGAAATGCTGCGCAAATAGGTAGAGTATTAATTAGCCAAAAAAGGTCGGTGAGAATTATAAATGGATTACACAGACGGCAGTCGGCCAGAGAGTCTTTTAAAAAATGTAGTATCATGACAGTGGTGTGTGTGTTTATATACAACTCTTTGCTCGAAGTCCATTCACAGAAGGAACAACTACCCAAGAGAATGGATAGACACACACATAATACAAGAGATAAAGAAAGATTATTTGTTCCTTTCACAAGATTAAAGAAAGTTCACAAGCAGGGTTTTAGTCTAAAACTAGATATGTATAATAAATTACCAATTGAAATAACCAGGTTACCTATGTTAGAGTTTAAATCGAAAATTAAAAGGTTTTTTGAACTACATCCATTTTACACACTTTCTGAATACATGACCGGTACGTGGAAGGATGAGATGTTCAATCTCTGACATACATTACTAATATAGTTTTAAGATACAAAAATTGTACTGTAACATTGTATGACATAATATTAATTAATTGAAGATAATGTATGTAAGATTATTGTAATGTAATATGTTATAAAAATATTATGTATGACTTGCCTATTATAACGTTCTATGTTATACTTTGGTGAAATAAATGAAATGAAATTTTTAATTTTAATTTATTTATTAAACGCACATAACACATTACAACCACATAAAAAGTAGAATTAAAAAATAACAAGTTTCAATCTGGATCGTAACATAAAAACATGTGCGAACATCTAATTTAAAATAGTAACATGTCGCGAAGAAAACAGCAACAAAAGAACTAATATTTACTTATATATAACTAATGCCGATAAAATGTAAATTGATTATTTATAATAGTGTGCTCTGACCGGAGTCTGAACGGCTTGATCTAAAATTAAGAATATGTTTAATTGTACTAACAAATTGACTCAGTTTTGGAGTAAATATATCAATATCAGTTTGACTCAATAAAATTTCATTGTACTTGCGTGCCATTCTAGTTAACGGGTTGAAGACAGAGATATTGTACTTAAATATATTTAGGACAAAAAGATTCTGTTTTTGAGAATTGCGTTTTCTATACCTAATATTAAAGGAGATTTCCGATAAAAGTCCTGGAGAGTCAATGATGGAGTGAATAATTTTATAGAAATAAATTAAATCAAAGTATAATCGCCGAGTTTCTAAAGATTGCATTTCAAATTTCACTAACCTTTCCTCGTAATTTAAAGAAAGTCTGCCGGGTCGCAAACGGTAACATAAAAGCCTAAGACATTTTCTTTGTATTCTTTCAATGTTGTAAATATGTACCTTGTAGGTAGGTGACCATACCGGACTGGCATATTCAAGCACACTTCTCACTAGCGCATTAAATAAATATAAAAACGTATGAGGGTTTTTAAATCCTCTCGTAGATCTTAATACAAAACCTAATAATTGGTTTGCTCTAGTAATAGTGTGCTGATAATGTGCACGAAACGACAACTTGTCATCAAACATGATACCCAAGTCTTTGGCGATGACAGACCGGGTTAGAATATGGCCGTTGATATTATAGTCATTCGTTATCTTCTTACGCTTATTCGTAAAAGAGATAGTAAAACACTTTTCGACGTTCAAGTGCATGCGATTGGTGCCACACCATTGAGAAACGATGTTTAAATCATTTTGCAGAGATTCGCAATCGTCTGTGCTAGATATGAGCCTAAAGATCTTTAAATCATCGGCATATAACAGGCAATTGCAGAATAAGCGAGAGATGAGGTCGTTTATGAAGATAACAAAGAGAAGCGGCCCCAAATGGGATCCCTGTGGCACACCTGAAGTTACTGTAATAGGTGAGGACAGAAACCCCCTTAGAGCCACGAGCTGACTTCTTTTATCTAAATATGAGCACAGCCAACGGTATAGGTTCCCATGGATGCCGTACAGAGACAGTTTTTGACAGAGCAGGCGATGGCTAACTTTGTCGAAGGCTTTAGCAAAATCGGTATAAATAGTATCGACTTGTCCACTTTTTGCGAAAACTTGACACAAGTAATTTTTGTATTCCATTAAATTACTAACTGTCGATCTATTTTTGACGAATCCATGTTGTTTATCAGAAATAAGAGGTTTAAAATAATTATAGAAATGGATATACACAACCGATTCGAAAAGCTTAGCGAAGCATGATAGTATGCTAATTGGACGATAATTTTCACACCTAGATTTGTCACCGCTTTTAAATATGGGTATTATATGGGCAGTCTTCCACCTCTTAGGAAAAACACCTGAACTGAGTGACTTATTAAAAATAATACACAGAGGGACCGTTAATTCGTTACCACAACACTTCACAAACTTGTTCGGTAAAAGATCCGGCCCCGGGGCCTTGTTTACATCTAGTTCTTTAATCTTTGCTAAAATGTTAACTTCTGTGAGTGAGACACTTGAAAATGAGCTTGTAATATCGACGCCAATAGACACTGTATCATCCCTGTCTTCTGACTGATCTGAGTTACTGTCTTTATAATCATCCTTAGTAAAAACAGATCCAAAATACTGTGAAAAAAGTTCACAAACACCAATTCCGTTAGACGATGATGTGTTTCCGAACGACATGGTATGGGGTATCGAAACATGACCTTTTCTGTTGCTGATGAATCTCCAGAAGGATTTAACATCCTTCTTTATAGATTCCTCGGTGGATAAGACGTATCTATCATAACATTCCTCTGCGAGATCTTTACATCTAGAGCGCAGCAACGAAAATGTGTCATAGTCACGGGGATTGCCATAAATTTTAAATAGTTTATGATATTTATTTTTTTCTTTATTACATTTGATGAGCGGTTGACTGTACCAGATAGGAAAAGAGGATCGTCTGTTTGGTTCCAAAGGTGTGTATTTCCTGATTATGTCAAATAAAATATTATAAAAAGTTTCGGTACAAGTATCCACATCAGGAGAGGTCAAGATGTCTTTCCAACACACAGAGTTAAGCTCGGATTTAATTTTGTCAAATTTACATTTTGAGAAGTTAAGTTTGAGAAATGAAATGATAATGTAGTTTAAAACGAAAATCAATTCCGTGGCTGACTGCAACTGCGAACTGCGTTATATAAATGTGCAGTCGGCCGCCGAATAACACTTTAACTACAGTTTAAAATAATTAATTAGTAAATTGGTACTTTATCGTTTTCCTTCAGTTAGATATTTTAATAGAACTTTATCACAAAAAATATAATGAGTAGCTTCGTTGAAAACTTTAATGAACTCGTTAGATTTTTTTTTAACGAAAGAAAAACATCCGAATTGTCATCAGCTTGAAAATCAGTCGATGAAGAAGGAGTGGAAATTACATTATAGAAAATATAGAGAAATTTAAAGCTTATTGGCAGTCCATAAATTATCAATAATATGCTAAAGTATTTCAAAGCGATTGTAAAATAATACGTCAGTGACGAAAAATACATGATTTAATAAAATTTTCTAGTTTTTGTATATACCTATATAGGTAAGTAGGTACTAAAAATATCAGATAAATCTGTCAATATAGGAAAGTGGTAAAATTTCAAATACTTTCGACCTATTCTCAACAAACAAGTCAAATATAATAAAACCGTTGAAAAATACGTTGGGATTGACTGCCTTATCTCATCATTATTAACATCATCTTATATATAAAAAAGTTTTCATTGAACCTAATCATGGCTGAATACTGAATACCCTAAAAAAAGTGTAATAAAAGCAATCACTCGATTAGCCACACATTAATTACAATCGATTAACAATAATTACAAATTGGTACAAAAAATATGCAGTAAATGAATAATTTATTATTTATAAAACGTCGGCGACTGCCTACAGTAGGCCGTGACCCAGAATCGGTGACGTCATTATTTCTTGTAGTACAGCACGGCCTTGATAATCCGTACCCCAGCTCGTCCGAACGCCTCTATAATCCGAACGACCCCCCTTACCCCTATTACAATAAAGCATTTTCAATGTCAGTAAATACTACTCTTTAGAGCACTATAGGTATTAGAATTCTTTAAAAAAGGGTGATTAATAGCATTGTATCTAACATACATCTAACGTACATACTTCAATAAACACATTTTAATGTAAAATATTTTTGTTTTATTTCGAAAAATCCCTTTCAAAATTTTAACATACTATAATCCGAACGCTTCGTGCATCCGAACAGGGTATAAATTTTCGGTGTTCGGATCATCGAGGCCCTGCTGTACTAGCTATGTGTTAATCTATGGCACACTACACACGGACGAATGAGTCATCATGCATAATATATAAAAGGTACTTACACTGACGATCTTTGGAACAAAATAGAATATGCACTTTATTTATTATTTTTTAATATTAAGTATTGGATTCTCAAAAGCTCGTCTGAGCCTTATACATTATACATAGTAAGCCATATTAAATAATTTTAACAAACTTTTAACAATTTTATATAACTTTTAAAATAAATAAATAAACTGCAGCCATATAATATTTTCTTTTATGATCTTCTGATGATTTGAAGGACAATCTCAAAAGTATCGTCATCAGAATAGTTATTTTATAGATAAAAAACAAAAACTGAATTCTAGACTATAGGTAACTAAATATATATCTATTAAGGTATGAAGTAAACTTAAACTAAGAAGTGATGTTGATTTTTTCAACAAATACTATAACAATTTTGATGATCATCTTAATCCTTTCTTAATTGTCGATGGAGTAGGTAAGCGCGTAACCAACATACAAAAACAGCCCACGATTAATATAATATTTTAGAAATAATAATGATAAAAACTTTTAGTTAATATCGTATTAGCGAAGGCACTATTTGATTAATTTTCTCGTATATATATATATATATATATATATATATATATAGATATCCCCACGGGCACTTAGTTGATCATGCGGGTCGTAGAAGTAGTTATTATTTGATCCGTTTTCATAAGTTGATCCGGGGCAGTATTAGTTGATCCTTTGCCAGTTGTGTATGACTTTGTGGATCCAGCTGGAGCCACACGTGTCACACATGTGGCTCCATCTGAATCTGCAGAGTAATAATAATAATTACGCTGTTTTTATACGAATCCACCTTTTTGGCATTCAAGCAGTTGTTGATCCAATTCAAATGGGCCAATGGAGGCGCACCGTTTTCACAAGCTTCTGTCATTGGTTGCCTTCGACAGAAACATAATAAGTACAATAGTATAGCTCTTCTCATCAATGTAAAACTTAATTTTAAGAGAATTGTGAATGTTTCACCTTGAGAGATATTTCTATTTCGCATTTTTATTTAATTTGCAATGTATGTATGTATCTATATGTATGTCCGGTACAAATCTTGCAACTGAATTTGAAGCACTCAACCGATTTAGCTCAAATTTTGCATACTTATATAAGTCCGGTGACAATGCAATATTATGGTACTGTTGACCTGATCTGATGATGGAGCCATAATGTAGCGACTGGAACTCCGCGATGACAAATGATAAGATAGTTGAATTTGGGCTAGTATGTTAGGTTTTAATAAGTACTTTTCATTCCACATGATAACGAGGGTCTGATGATGAAGCCGAAAGATTGCCATTGGAACTGCCTTACGAAAACTGCAATGATAGTCGAGTATAGGCTCGTTTACTTTGTTGTTTTAGGGCCTTTTCATTCCACGTGATGACGAAGGTCTGATGATGAAGCCGAAACAGAACCATTGGAACGACCTTACAAAATGTGCCAAAACAGTCGAGTTTGGACTCGTTTGCTTTATTGTTATGGGGACTTCTCATTCCACTTGACGACGAGGGTCTGATGATGAAGCCGAAAACTTGCCATTGGAAATGCCTTACGAAAACTGCAATAATAGTCGAGTTAAGGCTCGTTTACTTTATTGTTTTAGAGACTTTTCATTCCACATGATGACGAGGGTCTGATGATGAAGCCGAAAGATTTCCATTGGAACTGCCTTACGAAAACTGCAATAATAATCGAGTTTAGGCTCGTTTACTTGGTTGTTTTAGGGACTTTCCATTCCACATGATGACGAGGGTCTGATGATGTATCCGAAAGATAACCATTGGAACTGCCTACGAAATGTGCCAAGACAGTCGGGTTTGGACTCGTTTGCTTTATTGTTATGGGGACTTTTTATTACACATATAGACGAGGGTCTGATGAACCATTGGAACTGCCTTACTAAATGTGCCCAAGACAGTCGAGTTTGGACTCATTTGCTTTTCTGTTATGGGGACATTTCATTCCACATGATGACGAGGGTCTGATGATGGAGCCAACAGATAACTATTGGAACTACCTTATGAAATGTGCCAAAACAGTCGAGTTTGGACTCGTTTGCTTTTTTTTATGGGGCTTTTTCATTCCACATGATGACAAGGGTCTGATGATGGAGCCGAAAAATAACCATTGGAACTGCAATACGAAAACTGCAATAATAGTCAAGTTTAGGCTCGTTTACTTTGATGTTATAGGAACTTTACATTCCACATGATGACGAGGGTCTGATGATGGAGCCGAAAGATAATCATTGGAACTGCCTTAGGAAATGTGCCAAGATAGTCCAGTTTGGACTTGTTTGCTTTATTGTTATGGGGACTTTTCATTCCACATAATGACGAGGGTCTGATGATGGAGCCGAAACAGAACCATTGGAACTGCCTTACGAGATGTGCCAAAACAGTTGAGTTTGGACTCGTTTGCTTTTTTGTTATGGGGACTTTTCATTCCACATGACGACCGATTTAGCTCAAATTTTGCATACATATAAAAGTCCGGTGACAATGCAATATTATGGTACTCTTGACCTGATCTGATGATGGACCCATTATGAAGCGTCTAGAAATCCGCGATGACCATTGATAAGATAGTTGCATTTGGGCTCGAATGTTAGGTTTTAATAAGTTCTTTTCATTCCACATGATGACGTGGGTCTGATGATGGAGCCACAAGATAACCACTGGAACTGCCTTACGAAATGTGCCAAGACAGTCGAGTTTGGACTCCTTTGCTTTGTTGTAATGGGGACTTATCATTCCACATGATGAAGAGGGTCTGATGATGGAGCCGAAACAGAACCATTGGAACTGCCTTACGAGATGTGCCAAAACAGTTGAGTTTGGACTCGTTTGCTTTGTTGTTATGGGGACTTTTCATTCCACATGACGACCGATTTAGCTCAAATTTTGCATACATATAAAAGTCCGATGACAATGCAATATTATGGTACTCTTGACCTGATCTGATGATGGAGCCATTATGAAGCGTCTAGAAATCCGCGATGACCATTGATAAGATAGTTGAATTTGGGCTCGAATGTTAGGTTTTAATAAGTTCTTTTCATTCCACATGATGACGTGGGTTTGATGATGGAGCCACAAGATAACCATTGGAACTGCCTTACGAAATGTGCCAAGACAGTCGAGTTTGGACTCGTTTGCTTTGTTGTAATGGGGACTTATCATTCCACATGATGACGAGGGTCTGATGATGGAACCGAAATATAACCATTGGAACTGCTTTACGAAAACTGCAATAATAATCAAGTTTAGGCTCGTTTGCTTTGTTGTTTTAGGGACTTCCCATTCCACATGTTGACGAGGGTCTGATGATGGAGCCGAAAGATAACCATTGGAACTGCCTTACGAAATGTGCCAAGACAGTCGAGTTTGGACTCGTTTATTTTGTTGTAATGGGGACTTTCTATTCCACATGATGACGTAGGTCTAATGATGGACCCGAAAAATAACCATTAGAACTGCCTTACGAAATGTGCCAAGACATTCGACATACATTCATACATTCACGCCTTTTTTCCCGAAGGGGTAGGCAGAGGTGTACCCAGGACTCAGTCCCATAGTAGATACACCCACATTTCGCCAGTATGTTATTGGTCCCATGTAATAGGGGGCGAGCCTATTGCCATCTACCGGGCACAGTTCCAGACTCCAGGCAGTTATTGAGATAATGGAAAAATCCAATATTTGACACTTTGCCTGACCTAGGGATCAAACCCGGGACCTCTTGATTGGCAGTCGAGCATGCGCCCTCTACGCCACCGAGGCAGTCTGACCGAGGCACCGAGGCAAGACATTCGAGTTTGGACTAATTTGCTTCTTTGCTATGGGAAGTCCTCATAGCAAAAAAAGTTTGCTTTTTTGTTATGGGGACTTTTTATTCTACATGATGACGAGGGTCTGATGATGGAGCCGAAAGATAACCATTGGAACTGCCTTACGAAATGTGCCCAGACAGTCGAGTTTGGACTCGTTTATTTTGTTGTTATGGGGACTTTCCATTCCACATGATGACGAAGGTCTGATGATGGAGCCGAAAGATAACCATTGGAACTGCTTTACGAAATGTTCCAAAACAGTCGAATTTGGACTCGTTTGCTGTGTTGTTATGAGGACTTTTCATTCCACATGATGACTAGGGTCTGATGATGGAGCTGAAAGATAACCATTGGAACTGCCATATGAAAACTGCAATAATAGTCAAGTTTAGGCTCGTTTTGTCGACATTGGAACTACCTTATGATAAGTGCTAATATAGTCTAGTATGGGCTTGTTTACTTTGCCGTCTTTTAAAACTTACTTTACAAACATAAGATAAACTTGTATGCAATATGACCAAAATTAATACCATAGTAAAACAGTTTTTTTTTTCTATTGACATTTTACACAATTTCTCATATTTATTTAATATTTTTATATTTTATATAATAAGTTTGTTACTCTTTCACGCCAAAACTACTGAACCGATTGGGCTGAAATTTGGTACGTAAGTAGCTTAGACCCTGGAATAACACATAGGGTACTTTTTATCCCGATATTCCCACGGGAACGAAGACTACGCGGGTGAAACCGCGGGTCACAGCTAGTATTGCAATAAAGTAAAATTTAATGGATAATAAATTATAATATCTAAAACTTACAATTAAATAATGATCACTGACAAATAAACAATTAAAAAAAGAACCTCGAGTGTAAGAGTGAAGTATTGAGCTCAAAAAAATATTTAAAACAACTGTTTTTACATAAAATAACTGTTTTGACCAAAATCATACAAAAATAAGGAGAAAACTGTAATTCAATATCACTAGTAATCGATGCGGAATAAATCACGAAACGCACGGCGGCGCTCGGGCAGCGATAGGGGAGAGCGCGGGATTCGGGAGGCAGTCCTCCCTTTGCGAACCATTCCTACTTCAGATTGTTGTAAGAAGTGGATCAAACAATGTTGGGAGTGTTAAGAATATAAATTAAAATGGATCAAATAAGTACGAGTTTGTCCTAAAAATTATATATAAAACGGAACCACTAAGTGCCAATTATTAGTCTAATATAATCAAACACAGACAATAGTAGGTAGTAATAAAACCAGAGCGTCGAGTCGAATAAGTCACAAATGGTCACATTATGTTTCCCACTAGTTTTTGACATTATTAGGTATGTCATTATGTGTGAAATGAAACATTGCAAAAGTAGTTCTAACCAAGAAAAGAACCACAAAGGTTCTATTATTCACAAGTTACATTCATTATTTTGATTAAGTACCGTAATTTTACTTATAGGAACACAAAACCAGAACCAAACACAAAAACAGATCAGTGATGCAAGTGTGCATTGAAATTATTTTCAATATATTTTAAGAAGATAATATTATCATAACATCGACTGTCTCAGTGGTGTAGTGGGCGCAAGCTTGACTGCCAATCATGAAGTCCCGGGTTCGAACCACAGGCCAGGCAAAGTGTTATTTGGATTTTTCCATTAGGAATTATCTTAGTGACAGCCTGGAGTCTGGAACTGTGCCTGGTAGATAGCTCACCTCACCTGGGACCAGTAACATACTGGCAAAAAGTGGGTGTACTTACTGTGAGACTGAGTCCTACCTATTCCTCTACCTATACCTATTCCTGGATGATTAGATTCACAATGAGAGTTTCATGAACTGCAATTATACGAATGTTGCAGCACTCAATTTGGGGTCATAGATCTGTTAAGTATGCATCTTTATAATATAAATCCATAAAATAGATTTTATGGATTTTTATAATCCTATTTTATATCGATGGACCCACTTAGGTGTTCTTGAAACAAATTATAATTCGGTGCCAGAACGATTTCTTGGGTATAAAAAAACTTGGCCGCTACGGACCCAGTTACGTTCAAAATTCAGTCACAAAGAGGATGGAGTATATACCTATTTTAAATACGTAATTGGATGAAGTTATTACCCAATGCTAAGAATATAATCCCATTTTATATCGATGGAGCCAATAAGGTGTTCTAGGTATAAAGTATAATTCGGAGCCAGAAAGTACTCTGGGGTTTAAAAATTTGGCCGTTATGGATGCAGTTCTGTTCAAAATTCGGGCACTAAAAGAATGGAGTATATACGGTTTTATATATGTAAATGGATCAAGTTATTACCCAATGCTAAGAATATAATTCCATTTTATATCAATGGAGCCAATAATGTGTTCTAAGAAGAAAGTATATTCCGGAGCCAGAAAGTTCCCTTGGGTATAAAAAATTTGGCCGTTGCGGATTCAGTTCCGTTCAAAATTCGGGCACTGAAAGGATGGAGTATATACCGTTTTCAACGAATATAAAGAGCAACATCGCGCGGCAGAGGGCGACGTTGCCACTCCGGTCGCAATAGATACAAACGGAGTCGAGTTATTCGCGCCTAAAGGTGGAGTCGATAATGCACGGATTCGTGGCTGGATCAACTATGTGCCCAGGGAGGTGTTTATATATATATATATAATATATATATATAGCAATTTATCCATGTTATCTATTATTCTTTGCTGATAAAGTATAAATGAATTTTGTCTGTTTTGGTCCAAAGCTCTAACATGTTTAAGCACCTGTCGAAAGCTGAATCGAATTAAAACCGATAATTTGTGTGTAGCTTCTGGATTGGAAAGTGATCCCGATTTGAGGTTAAGTTTGTGGAACCAATTTTAAACCTTTCGTAAAGCTTTTGTTACAGAATGCATGCGAGGTGCAAATTGTAAGCCTACTCAAAGGTTTTAAGATGGTTTGATAATAAATTAATATACCAGGAGTTACAAAACGGTGTAATACACTTAAACGGGGTATATCTATTAGATTTTTTTTTATTTAGTTTTAATTTAATGGAATGATTTTAATAATTATAATAATTTAGATTTTAATAATTGTAATAATGTTTAAATCAATAAATTTAGTTATTATACTAATATTACTCTATGTAAGAACTTTGTACTTGTACGCTATACCTGTATTCGCAATAAATGAATTATGATATTAATTATGATTATGATAATTTGAATTTATACTCTAACAGAACGGGTTACCCCAATTACACTCCTCGAGTCAATTCATATCATGTCATTTTATGGGTTATGTGGACAATCCATATTGTCAGTTTCAGGTCGCCAAGATTCCTACAAGGCCTCCGACATGACCTAACGACTGCCCCCTACATATCAATAAAATCAATATCACTTCATATGAAAATAAACATGCATTGTTTACATTCGACAGGATTTATTATATTAATAAAATTAAAACCATTTCGGCATTGCCTGCAGACTATAGCACGGCTTGTCCTTAAATTAATAAATTATTTTTTTGCAACCAACCACGCGACACCTGTCCGACACTCATTAATCTCTCGCTCGTTTCCGAGCATGTGACGTTTTTTTACTTAACGGTATTCGGTAAACAGGATTTATTATCCAACCTTTTTATTTTTAAGCCAATTTATACACGACTTTTTTTGAGAGTGCTTAAAAAACGAATTGAACATGACAAGGGTATAAAAGACTACTACGGAATGTAGGATATTCAGAGACAATTAAATTTGGAGAAAACTGCTGCTTTCACCAAGGTTATGCAGTAATAGTGCTTAACAGGCAGTTCCGTACCTTAAAAGAAAATAAATTGTTAAGTCATACATATGTGTACATTACTTTACTATAGGTATGCCTCAACAATTTATTTTCTCATCAGATTATAACGTGCGCATGCCATGAATATACATACATACAGTCACGCCTTGTTCACGTTGGGGTAGGCAGAGACTATTTCTTTCCACTTGCTACGATCCTGACATACAACTTTCGCTTCTTCCACTTTCATCACATTCTTCATGCATTCTCGTCGGTTGTTGGTACTTTTGACCTGGCCTTTCCTTAAGATGACATCAACTTGTTTAACTTGTCAATATATAATATTATATGTTTTTAAACGATCTAATAAAAGCCGCCTCGTGTTGGCCATTCTGTTATCTTTAAAGTGGTGTCTTTACATTAAATTTTCTGTGGCTATCTCACCCTCCCCACTAAAAGGAGTTGTAATAAATAACAATATTCAAAAAACTTCAAAAAACAACATTAGCCACATAAACCATTTAAACTAGGTACTGGTCACGCCTCCTGATCAGAAGGTCAAAGTAGCAAAAAGTCCAAAAAGGCGAAACGTCCAATGAGCAGTAAGTCTAGATAGCACAATTATCATCCATCCAACCATGAGAAGTCCACTGTTGAACGTAAGCCTCCCTCATAAGGGGGGTTGTTGCCAATACTCGCCACGCTTGGTAGGCGGGTTGGCGAGCGCAGTTTGATGGTTTTACACAGAGGATGCTGCTGCCCGTCCTCTGGATCTTATAGCCCTTAGCCGGCTATTACGGCAACCACGGGGAGAGAGGGTGAGGTACTATTCTAAAGCTGGTAACCCCACGACAAACGCAAACACACGATTAGCACAATGTCCATGTAGAGAAACGTCCAACTATCAGATGGTCTGTATAGCGCATCATCTATTTCGCAAATCGACATTTTGAAATTTTTTTATAATCATTATCTACTAAAATACCTTAAACACATTAACAATAGGGTATCGACACACCCTATATTATTTTAATTAAAACAGCTACATATTACCTCAGTAATAATAGTGTCATGACATCACGTTTGGTAACATTATCCTTGAACGAGGGCACGTGGTTGAAGCAACGACCCTTTTTATATATTCACGTAAAAATAGGGGTGTTCCTTTTCTATTTCTCTGAAAAATGCTTTAATTGAAAAAGGATAAGAAATAGGTATACTACAGCCACATTTGACATACTTATTAAATTTATGACGATTCCTTACGAGTGCATATGTCGCCAAGGTTATGCAGTTTTAATGCATAACAGCCGGCCCTAACGTAACCTAATGTACGGGCTGTACTTATATAGAGATAATATAGAGTGTTGTGTATTAATCACTAAGTATACGTACTCGTAACAGCAGCTATGAATAGCTATTTTTATTGCATCGAGTTTTTTAGTTTATCAAAATTTGTTATAACCAAGTATTGCATGTTTATCTAAGTAAAAACAAGTTTTCTGTAGTTTCTGTAATATTTTTTACTGCTTTACTTGTGTGTGGAGAAGACGCACTTGACCCTGCCTTGAAATGCCGAGGCCTGCGTTAACGCTGATTAATTCAACTTTGACAGATGTATAAAGTTTAGATGCTTACTTAGTAAACATTTTTTGCACATAAGTACAGATTATCGGCAATATACAGAAAAAATTAAAGCGTCGTAGTGACAACCCTATATTGACACCTTGGTATAATACAAGGCGCGTGAGCAGCTGACAGAAGTTAACTCACAAAAACAGTTGCCACGCGTTTCCAAAAATCTATTAAACCCACGAATCGACGATGTTGCCAGAATAACAATAATAGCCACACGACTCTTTGTGCCATTCAGAATTAATTTCCCAAAAAAATACAATAAAATACTTTTTGCTATCGTTAGGGACCATAAAAATGTTCTTAGTTTCTTAGTCATCAGTCAATAACCTAATATTGAAACTGGTTTCTTTTGTTACATAATCCGATTTTATTCTAAAATAATCTTTTTAATTTTTTTACAAAATGATGTAGAAAACTAATAACTATTTAAATTTTGTGCATTATGCATAGAAATAAAATTAAATAACACCCGTTTATGTTGAATAAAATATAATTATGCCATAAATATGTGAAACTTTGTGTTATTATAAAAGTGATAACTGGTTATCGTCGTAGTCAACGAAACATTATAATATTGTTGATATATAATGAGCCTATTAATAATGTCTTCGAATATTATGTTTGATTTTTGTGATACTTTTTGTCACCATTTACATTAAGCAACATTATTATCATAACATATAACATAAAAAAAATAAGACATAAAGTAACGCCTATATAAAATTGTGTACCTTTGTATTATTATATAGTATATATTATATTGTTATGTATGTATCTATAATCTTAGTATATAATGTACTAGTTATAGTATGGTGTTATTAGTATGTATTATATATTATTTTTATGTATTTTATTTATTTATTTATCATTTAAGTATTTGTTTTTGAAACCACCGTCCCGTCATGTTCTGTATATCCTTCCTCTGCATGGTTGTCTGGAAGAGATCGCTCTGAGCGATAAGGCGATAAGGATAGTTTTTAAGTTTTCTCTTTGCCTTTTTTGTATAATTGTGGTACCAATAAAGTGTTATCATTCATTCATTCATTCATTCATTCATAACATACAATCACGCCTTTTCACGAAGGGGTAGGCAGAGGTGTACCCAGAACTCAGTCCCATAATACGTAGGTACACCCATTTTTCGTCATTAGGTATGTTATTGATCCCATGTAATAATAAACTGAACGATTCTCAAATCAAATAAAAAATTAGGGCGGGATGCTAAGCTAATTCGCCCTCTCGCTCACACGTACCCATATTTTTGATGATATAAAAAATAACATGTAATTACGTAAAATAAAGACAACTAGGATCTAGAAAATAACAATACAGAAATTCAGTAAAAAATCCAATTTAATCTAAACAAGTTTTCAATGCCTTTTTATTTTTCTAAGTTTTTTTTCTTTGTGTTAAAGAAACAAGTCTGCGTTTTAAATTTTTTAACTTAATTATATAACCTCACGCCCTTACCCAAAGGGGTAGGGCAGAGGTGTGCCAAGTACCCAGTCCCATAGTAGGTACAATCGCACATCGCCAGTTATGTTTTTAGGTACAACCATGTAATGGGAGCAAGCCTACCGTGCACCTACCGTGCACACTTTAAAATTCCTAATAACAAAATCCAATAACCCTTTTTGGCTGACCTGCATCGAACCTAGTACCTCATGATCGGCAGTAGTCCTTGCAAACCACTACGCCATCGAGCCAGTCGACTTAATTATCCATACTAAATGAATGAATGGATTATATAAAATCTTTCATTTATATGATTAAATATATTATTATAGATACTTACTAATTTACATAACTTATTGGACATTTAAAACATGGAATTGCTTCTAAATAGCAAAATCTAAATAATCTAGGCAACTAAAACCGACATCTGATAAGTTACCTAGATTATCTAGATAAAGCTACAGTCTAGATGTTTGCTTAGGTCGACCTAATTTGCATAGGCATTGTCATAGGATGACTACATGCACTGAAATCATTGCTTTACTCATATTATGAGAACAGGTTAATATTATGCTTAGGTATAACATTATCTCATGACTTAGGTATTGCGACGTGGTCTATATTCTTTCTGTGTTTTATTTAGATAGGTACTATATATGCAACATGTTTAGTAATGACTTATTCATACTCAAGGACGTTTACCGACAAACTAAAACTCAGAGAATATTTCAGTAGTCATATAGTAGCATATTCCGTGATCACAGACATAGATCGGACTCGGTCCGGACGCAGTGCGCGAGTCTAAAATCAAGGATCACGGATGACGGAAAACGTATCTAGTGCATTAACTACCACACAAATAGTTCTACGACTACTTTAGACCGTTTTTCACGGATTCGGATAGGATTCGTTTCGGACGTAGTGCGTGTAACCGCTCTGACATTTGTTTAATTTATTCAGTTTGTTTAATGACGTTTTAGTTGAATAAAATTTAGTCGAATATTAAATTTTTTAATATTATTTATTTATTTATTAGTTTAATTGTTTCATTAATAGTGTACACTAGAGTTATTCCTCAGCTTCGATCCCGTGAGAATTTCTTTCATATACCTCTTTTTTTTTTTTCCTCAGCTTCGATCCCGTGAGAATTTCTTTCATATACCTCGTCTACATAATAATCTTTATAAACATGCAACAGCTTTCTAGGTGTAACGGTTAGGGCTAGGCGTTATGATGAGTGAGTGTGTGAGTCAATTAGTGAATTTTCATACATAAATAGAAGAAGAAAAGAAGATATCATATTACATACTACAGCTAATGTTATCGGTCGACAACAAGCGGCCTTATCACTAAATGGAATCACTGGGTAAGCTATTTGTATAATATGAGGTACCAGGAGACCAGAAATTTCTAGATAGTGGTCTAATACGAGCACGAGTTCTCTCTGTCTATGTGTGAACGTGGGCGAAGGCGCTACTGTCAATATAGTAAAACGTTTAACAGTTGCTAACTGCGGCGGAGAATTTAGTTCTACTAGAACTTTACTTTTAGCCACATTCTTACATTATGAACGTAGATAGAGTTTAAATTGACATAAATCTCACCGCAGATGTCCGTGAGTTACGGCTGTCCACAGTCCCATACAAAACGATGTTTATAGTTACCGGCGCTAATCTTGAGAACATTCGAAAACTAGAACAGCAAAGAACGCGAAAATGTAAAAATAATTGGTTGAACTCATTAATATAAAGAAAAGGGGAGATAAGGTACGTTCTCCCAGCGCTTACTCAACAAATGGAACGTGCAATTTGCTCAATGCGAAGTTTGCACAGTGACATATTGTAATGAACAAACAAAGATAGAAAGACGTACCTAAGACCGTAGTGCGACCGAAACAACAATATTATTCGCTCGTACGACCTTATTTTACTGATGTATGTGGACCTAATCGGACGTTTGAACTAGGTAAAAAGGTGTAAATACAGAGATGACGGGTGATGGACAAGAATCGGAGAACTTCAAAGTACAAGTCAAATCACAATCACACAAACAATCTGACACTTTTGCTAGTAATATTATGTGCTATGAGTGCCAGCCTTACCAAGAGTGGGATATTAAAACAGCACACAAATATTAGTATACTACGGGATAGTGGCAGCAAACTTAAAATAAATATAAGGCATGAGACTAGGTATTGAGACTCTAATGAGTTTTTAATTTAAGATCTTTCTGACACAGTTTATCCAGAACAATGAATAAGAAATGAAATCATTTCTGATAGTTACAAGAAGGCGCATCATTCCCGTATGCTCTCTTACCTTGACTTAACCCTCAGTATAATATTATTAGCCTACAGAATTTAAAAATATTGTTCGTATTCCGAGCCAGCATTTATAGAACTATTGCGAAATGATTTAATATTCTGCACGTATGTCCACAAAAGCAGAATGGTGTTTACGCGAGGAGAATAATTAAAACGAAACGTTATGTCGGTTGACTCGAACCGCTGAGTCAGATTTACCATTTTACTCCTTTGAACGTGTTTGTATCAGGTTTAGTGGTAAATTCCAATAATATAATATATTGCACTATAGCAATATTGAGTAACACTTGATGAAATACTGAACATATTAATGTAGTGGTAGGCCTTTTTTTGCAGGGGGCCGCTTGGGGAAGTACCACACACCTTTGCTAGTTATTCATCCGCCAAGCAGTAATGTGCAAACATTATTGCTTGTCGGATACTGTGTTCCGTATGAAGAGCAATGTTACCAGCAAAATTATCTACTGAGCATAATGAGATTCAACATATCATATCTCAGGGTGACAGGCGCAGTGCAGTGCCACGCAGAATTTTGAATTTTAAAACATTGGGTGGCACTGTGTCTGATATGGGCAATCATGATGCTTACCATCTGGCACCTGATTTGCTCGTCTTGTTACTCTCTATCATAAAAAAAATATGTATGTAATGTGTTCTTACAAGAAGAGATTGGTAACTACGTTAGGTTAGGTATACAAAATATTCGGCGGGGTCGCGTGAGAGTGCGAAAGCGGATCCGTAGCCCCGCCACTTGTCGGAGGTGGAGCATCGTGGTTAAGGTTTAGTCGGTAGTGGTGCTGGGCTTACCACCTTCCAGCACCGAGCCCGACATAACCCGCTCTACCCCAGGGCGGGTATGCGTCAAGGCATTCCCCCACGTTAAAAAAAAAAAAAAAAAAAGTTATACAAAATATGGGAACGGTTGAGTGGCTTTTTCCATAAAACCTATTCCCCTGTTTCCTCCCTAGATAGAACTAGAAAATACGTTAGAATAAAAATTTATTTCCTGCTATTACTTATATTTACTTATGTTACAGTATGACTCTTCAAAAAGATTATGTCTAATTCCTCTATTCTACCAAGTTGTTATATCTCAGCCGTAGGAAGTCTACTGCTGGACATAGACTTCCATCTAGTCCGCTTGAAAAAGTGGCTTGCATCAGCGTATTTCTGCTGTCTTTATTAGGTCTTCTGTCCACTCAAGAACCACACACAAGAACCTTACACCCTCATCGACCATCAGTTCATTGTCACTTCAACTTGCTAATCCGCTGGGCTATGTCGTATATCGGTATCTCTCGTTCGTCTATTACGGATCTCTCCTCATTTCTGATTCTATTCCATAGATAAATTCCGAGAATAGTCCTACTTAAGCTACTTTGACCTAGGTACTTAGTATGTCCTTTTAAAATATGATGCTAGTAAATGGTTTAAGTTGCGTTCCCAATACGCGGAGCAGCGACTAATCACAATATTACCATCGGTGCATTCCGTGAAGTGTTTTATAAATAATAACCAATAACTCGGTCGGTGCGGCTGCATTATGGCTGGTGATGCAACACTGCAGAGTGCACCTCACTTCCTTACTGCACCTTTATAGACCAGAGCTGAATATTGTACAGCCCACAGCCCAGCCCATATAACTTGGCATTTAAAACTTAGAACTTTGTAATTACCATTGAACAAGGGAGTGGAGATCAGCGGGAAGTAGATACCTACCTATTCTTGTAAACCGTCACGACATTTATTTAGAAGTAAAGCAACTAGCGCCGCGATGCGTCCGGGTGAAAAAATCTAAATTATTTTAGGAACGTTACGATATCCCAAACAAAAAAAGAATTGCGAATTTCCCGAAAAAAAAATTGACTCTTTTTTTCCCATACAAATTTGCCGATAATCTGATCTGGAAGTCAATAGCTTAATAATGCAACTCTTTAAGTATTACCACACCCCGGACACTCGACTCAATCCCATACAAAAGCCGTGCTATAACTACCTACTACACAGACACTGCACATATGGAGTTTTGTGCAAGAGTGTGCAAGAGTGTGCTTGAGGTGATTTCCCATAGAAGCAAGGCTCGTGGAGAGCTGG
Source organism: Hemistola chrysoprasaria (assembly GCA_947063395.1). Classification (NCBI taxonomy): domain Eukaryota; kingdom Metazoa; phylum Arthropoda; class Insecta; order Lepidoptera; family Geometridae; genus Hemistola; species Hemistola chrysoprasaria. The sequence goes on from OX346714.1 coordinate 15,430,639, forward strand.
CGGGATGAGGAAGGCCCGATTGGTAGGCAGATGACAGTATCCAGTCTATACGTAGTATTATTTTTTATCTGTTCTGTGGTAATACTACACCTTTTTAATACAATATATCACAAACTATATGTATAATACATCTGTGATCAATTAGATAATTAATATAAGAGACAGAGTATGGAAGACAATTTAACCAAAATGATTAATAATTAATCTGACCACAAGTTCTCATTGAACTACTGCTAATTGATAATTAATATGAATTTTATTTATGTAAGTATTTATTGGCCTATGAGGTGGTGATCTATGTAGTAGAAGCTAAGTTCTTGATAAACTATCGTCGTAAATATGTTGTTTTACGATACATAATCATGGGCACGCATAGACAGGCAATTTGCTAACGGAATCTTGTTCAACTTGAGACATTATATTTCTATTGAAGCGAATCATTTACCAAGAACATTAATATTACTATACAATAATTATACAAGTACAATAATTATACTTGGCATTTATTTATAAGTATAAATTGAAAACTAGAAATTCAGCCACATACGAGTAATAAAAATTATTCTTGTCGCTTCGCGCGTAGGCCTTTTTCAGGCTATCTAACCGGCGAAGAGTGAGTGTACGGTGTACTATGAGACTGATTCACCTTAGACACCTGGTACGGCCTACCCCTTCAGGCAAAAAGGCTTGATGTTATGTCTAGTTTTAAGATACGATCATATTTTTTTATATTTTACTAGCTGTGAACGTAGAAATCGTTCCCGTGGGAATATCGAAAAAAAAGTACCCTATATATTATTCCAGGGTCTAAACTACCTGCATACCAAATTTCAGCCCAATCGGTCCAGTAATTTTAGCGTCAAAGAGTAACAAACATCCATCAATCTAACCAAAACCGCGCTAGATGGCGCTGGAGGTGAGTTAGAACTCGCAAGCGTTCTGTTCACCTGTTAAAAACGTAAGTGTTTCATATTAGTACTGATTTTTTTTTTTATAATAATAATTTGAATTTATAGTACTCTAACAGAACAGGTTACCCAAATTACACTGCTCGAGTCAATTCATATGGGTTATGAAGACAATCCATATTGTCAGAGTTTCAGATCGCCAAGATTCCTACGCAGTCTCCGACATGACCTAACGACTGCCTCCTGAACTTCCAAACTTTCGCAGGCATCATCGTTCATAATGTTTATATCCATTTTGTTAAAAAAAAAAGTGTTATCTATCTATTAAATTCACTTACAAATTTCCAATTTCCAATGTTAAATATCTTATAGGAAATAGCAGGGACTTACAGTTTAACGTGCAATCCGGAACACGGTAGCGCCTAGGCGAAAAGTCCACATGGTGAGATTCGATCCAGGGCCTCGGGATTTAAAGCTGGGCATATTCCCGCCGGACCACGGACGCTACAATTATTATTTCACAGTAGTTCAATTTCTAGAGTGCCACGCCACACGGATTGGTGAGAATGGTTCAAGTCCCGCTCGTCTTTGAATTTTTTCTTCACAATATATTCATTGTATGATAATAATTAATACTTATAAACATAACATAACATACATTCACGCCTTTTTCCCGAAGGGGTAGGCAGAGGTGTACCCAGGACTCACAGTCTCATAGTAGATACACCCACATTTCGCCAGTATGTTATTGGTCCCATGTAATAGGGGGCGAGCCTATTGCCATCTACCGGGCACAGTTCCAGACTCCAGGCAGTTATTGAGATTTAACACTATGCCTGACCTGGGGATCGAACCCGGGACCTCTTGATTGGCAGTCGAGCATGCGCCCACTACGCCACCGAGGCAGTCTTTTAATACTTATGCATATTCATTTTTTGCCTAATAAGTGCCTATTTACTTTAAATAAATTATTTACAAATAAAGATATTAGCTTAAAAAAGCGTTCAACGGAAATGCTCTAATAAATCATAATCATCTTGACATAATGATACATGAATAGGCTTGATCGGATCATTCGTTCACTCAACTGAATGATTACATGATTGAGTCATTCACCGCGTGTCGGGTGTCAATCAAAGTAAAGAGAAGTCTGTCAAGTTTACAGTCTCGTGCACAAAATGTTTCAAATATTGTATACACTTCTACTAACAATTTTCAAATTTTGTATACACTACTTCATGTTTTCATTGTAAACAAAAATGTTGCATTCTAGTCCTGATTTCGTGATCTAGTGTAACGGTTATTTTCAAATTATATGATTTTGAAGCAACGCTCGTTTAGTTGCTTTTGCATTGCATTGGGATTTTTTTATTTTAGTACTTCATTTATGATTGGAGTTTCATATGAATAGGCTCGTTTGGATCTTTTCATTTTATTTCTAATTTCTACGTATTATTTAAAAAGCTTGCCATTAATGACTTAGTAAGTTAGTTTATGTTCAGGACTAAATAAAACTATGGAAATAATAACTAGTATATAATATATATAATAATATATAATATAGTATATAATATATTATGTAAAATGGTCGAAATAAAGAGTATTCTAATCTAATCTAATCTAATCTAACTAGATATAAACTGAGAGAATATAAACGTTTCTTACGTTTATATTTTAATGCAACATGTACAATTTGTCTACAACCTTTGTACCTAATTGTGTTTGAGGCGCTCGTTCTATACATCCAAAAATGTGTTCCCAATCATATGTAACGCTTTAATAATTATTAGTTAAAGGCGCTAAGGTCTTTGCGTTACGAAATATTATACTTAGTACCTGGATGACCGGATATTTAAATAAAATGACATTTTCTAAATATGATTCCTAGCTAGATCGATTTATCGCCTCCGAAACCCCCTATATACTAAATTTTATGAAAATCGTTGAAGCCGATTCCGAGATTCCAATTATATATATATACAAGAATTGCTCATTTAAAGATTAAAGATAAGATTATAACTTAGTTCAAATTGTAACCACGATCGTAATCTTAGTAGATGTGTTGGTGTAGATCCTCTAAGTGAGATCTCTATAGAATTGTATTACAATTTATGTAAGCAATTTACATAATGACATCATCACTAAAATGGGCTAGGTTCGTTGTTTTCGTGGAATTTAAATTATTACTTTTATTATTAACCAATTCTAACTTTATCTAAGTTTAATAAGTTTATTACTTATTTAGAATCCTTGCGTTTATAACTCTTATTTTGCTGCTTGAAATAATTATGAGAAATATATTATAGCGTTTCATAACGTTTCTTAGCGTTTGTTGACGCGAAGTTTTATTATTATTGACTCAGTTGACAAACTCGTGCCTTCCAATTTTACGATGACGATGATAACTATAGTTATAGATCTTATATATAATATATTGTAAGAACCTGTTGCAATCTATAAATACTTTACAGACAAACATAGATACATACAATTATATAATACTAGCAGTGCCCTGCGGTTTCACCCGCGTAGTCATCGTTCCCGTGGGAATATCGGGAAACAAAGTACTCTATGTGTTATTCCAGGATGTAAGCTACCTACATACCAAATTTCAAGCTAATAGGTTCTGTAGTTTTGGCGTGAGAGAGAAACAAACATCCATCCATCCATCCTCACAAACTTTCGCATTTATAATAATAATAGGAACGATACTAACTTAATAAACAATCACGCCTTTTTCCCGAAGGGGTAGGCAGAGGTGTACCCAGGACTCAGTCCCATAGTAGATACACCCACATTTCGCCAGTATGTTATTGTTATATAGGTACTAGGTAATTAGATAACTATTTATTGTTCACCTTTTTTTTATCATGATTGCCCATATCAGACACAGTGCCATCCAGTGTTTTAAAACTCAAAATTCTGCTTGGCACTGCACTGCGCCTGTCACCCTGAGATATGAGTTGTTGAATATCGTCATACCCAGTAATTTCGCTGGCAACATTGCCCTTCAGACCGGAACACAGTAATGTTTGCACATAACTGCTTGGCGGATGAATAACTGGCAAAAGTGTGGTACTTCCCCAGGCGGCCCCCTGCAAAAGAGGCCTACCACTACAAAAGAACATTCTGGCATATTTTCCCAATCTTAATACACCTTTCAATAGCAAATCAATCGTGGATCTTTGCCCGCTCTCTGTTTATTACTCCTTAAACCAACCATAAACTTTTTGAAAGCTTCGTGTCCGTAAATATTTTAAGAACCTCTTAAAATATTTAAATAAGATAAATGTAAAGGATCCAGTTGCGAAACGTCACGAGTGATCTGATACCAACTGTTAAGGTCAGCGCGGACAAATTTCGGTCGCGGGACGGGCGCATGTCGTATCGGGAGTACTACAAGGAAAAGCATCCGAACCGCACATAAACCGCGCCGTCTGTGTGTTTTCTCGTCTATAATACGAATTACTTCGACCGTACCTAGTCTCGACTGCCTCGGTGGCGTATAAGTGGTCGCTACCTCTTCTGTCTGCCGGTTAAGAGGGTCGGAGGGTCGGTTGCAGTAGACATGTTGCCGTGCCTATGCCGGTTAGGATATTAAAATATCCTAACCTAATTTTGACATCAAATTTAAATTGACATTAATGGATTTTTATTATTATTATTTTATTTTGATTTTATATTATTTAATTGAATTATTATATAAATTACTTATATACTTTTACTTATTTTAATATTATGATTTTATTCAGTTTTAATTTGATTTTATTCTTAATTTTAATTTAATACTATGTTGGGTGAATAAAAAATATCTTATTTATATATTTTTTAATTCCCCAGGTCTAGGTAAAGTGTTACTGTATTTCTCCATTACGAATTATCTAAATGGATGTACCTAATTGGGACTGGGTCCAGGCTACACCTCCGCCTACCCCTTCAAGAAAAAGGCGTGATTTTACTCTTTTTTCAATAAGAGCCCGTCCCGCAGCCGCGTTTTGTCTGCGCTTACCTTAATTAACATGCTTTCACTTAAAGCTGTGTGTTAAATGTCCAAGGGTTAAAATACTGGCTTAATTTAAAATGCAAGACACACATAAATATTTATTCTCAATCAATGCCGGTTTAATTTCATCACACTGGATAGAAGAACATGTGACTTTTTGCATGATTTCTTTTACCTGAATAAAAAGTTTGGCGTCATGTTAAAAAATATAGCTTCCCATAGCTATAGGACAGAAGTTGTATAACCACTTACCAGAATACATTAAATCAATAACAAAGGACACACAATTTTTTAACTGTGTGAAACAACTACTTACCAATAATGCGCTCTACACCATTATAGAATACATGGAATATGATTATAGTACTCAAAAAAGTATGCTTGAGGTCTAGACATGCCTACTGCTAAAATATGTATATTATATCTTAAGCCTCTTTACAGCTTATTATATTTTATTGAATATTAATAATTAATTATGTACGCATAACTTTTTTCTTATGAAAAATGAATGACGCGAATTATGTGTCTCACATAGCTATCTGACCTTATACTTAGTATAATAATATTATGGTTGTGTGTACGCATCATTTCAATAAACATATTCTATTCTATGCTATTCTATACTAACATGCAAGCTTACTTATGTATGTTGATAAATACGTTTGGTCAAGACTAGGAACGGTAAAAACCGTTTTGTAGTCTGTGGTCTCAGACACCGCAGAAGGCACTGAGGAATTTTAATCAAAACTGTTTAAATACATATATCTACTCGACCACAACAATAGATACTACTTTTAACAGCTCTTTTAATTTAGTCTGTATTTTTATATAGTAATACTGTATATACAGTATAGCCCAAGGATTTTCTAATCCTTGGTATAGCCAATGCTGTATAAAGACTTCCCCCCGAATAATAAGTTCACGACACAACTTTCATCTCTCCGCGTAACATGTTCAGACCAGCTAGTCTTCAACTATTTAATTTCTCAGTCACTGTAGTACTTTCAGATCACCCTTACGACACAATATGACCATTAACCTATTAATGGACTTAGTGTAGGTGGATTAAAATTACATATAATATAAATCCCACTATCATCAAACACCAAAAACGGGTAGATTACTAAATCCTATACAAATAAAACAAACCAATTCTATTAAACTCTTCGCAAACAGTTCATCAGTTTTTTACCGACTGACTTTAGGCTATGTTTGCAAAACATACACAAAAAGTTGGACACTAAAGTACCATATCGTAGTAAGAATATTAAGGTACGAACTACTAAATATACGATCATAAAGGTTATCTATTGAGATAAAGTTCTAAGATGTAATTTTTGTACTGGTAGAGTGTATAATCGGTAATTCGCGATAGGATGTGCGCCGATTCGTATAATTATTGTAATGAATACCGGTTCTACCCACGTGCAGTTTAACCTCGAGTGAAATTATAATACTAAATTATAGAAAGCAAATAAGTGCATACAAAATATCACGAGACTTGAATGAAAGAAGGAATGAATATTATGAGCGTAATGACAAAAGAATTTCTAAGAAGTTTTTAGCCAATTTTTAAAGTGAGACTGACTAAAGTCAGTCTCGCAGAGACTGTCTCGTAGAGAGTCAACCAGGTCTATCTGTCTGTCTCTCTCTATCTGGCTCTAGCTCTCAGGCTCTCCAAAGGTTCGGGAAAAACAATTTTGGGACAGTTTGAAACAAAAATTTTACACAATTACATCAAATCAATCGGAATCGGAATTTCTCTACGAGATCGAATCAGAAATGAGGAGATCCGTAGACGAACGAAAGTTATCGACATAGCCCAGCGGATTAGTAAGTTGAAGTGGCAATGGACAGGGCACATAGCACGTAGAACTGATGGCCGATGGGGCTGCAAAGTTCTCGAATGGAGATCACGGACCGGTAAACGCAGAGAAAGGACGTCCACCATCAAGGTGGACAGACGATCTGATAAAGACAGGAGGAACACGCTGGAGGTGGGCCGCTTACAACCGGACTGGATGGAAATCTATGGGGGAGGCCTATGTTCAGCAGTGGACGTCCTATGGCTGACATCAAATCAATCACGGGTAGGAAAAATATATTAATAGCATTAGTAAACAGTTTTTGGGTATAGAATATAGAACAGAGCAAAGCAAATATAACAAAGAGACAAACACTTGGTTTACATCAAAATGCACGATCTGATTTAATCATGGGTCGATCCTGTAGGCTGTAGGTAATCACTTGCTTCTCTTCCTGGTTGAAAATGATAGCGTGTAAGGGGAATGTCTTACATATTCATAATATTAAGCCACGATCGCAACTGTGTCGTGTATGATTCAGGTGTAATCAGACCTGCGGGCAGTTGGTAGGTGGGCAAACAATCTTGAATATTGGTTATAGAGAGAGGTTATATGCAAAGTATCTTTACTCTGCATATAACCTCTCTCTATAAGAGATATATCTCTATAAGATAAGATAGATATAATACTACAATAATATAATTTTTTAAACAGAACGTGTTACCCTAAATATACCGCTCGAGTCAATTCATATGGGTTATGTGGACAATCCATATTGTCAGAGTTTCAGGTCGCCAAGATTCCTACTATTCAACATGCCAAGCCGTTGGTTTCTTGAATACTATGACTTTCTTGTTCTATGATCCGTAGGTTAAGCAACGTGATACTAGTCTCTACTTGGATGGGTGATCACTTGTTTGTGGTATAAGCTTAGAATATAGCTCGGGAAAAGTCAGCTACTCCTACACACTAAACTCCGGGGAAAACAGAGATATCACATACTATAAGTATGTATAAATAATACTAATATAATGTTATAATGTAAAAATGGAGTGTATAACAAAGGTAAACTGCACACAAATACAAAAAAACATCGCACATATTAAAGAGGTAGTGAAAAATAATATATAAAAATAATTAATAATACTTTTATTTCTATAGGTAGCAAACATAGTTATATGCTATTAGATTTAGGAGCGTAGGCCGCAAAACGCTGAGCACCTTGGCATTCAAAGTTCGGGGCGTTTATGGAATGCTATATGCGACCAGACAACTTTATTAGTCAATTATATAAACCGTGGAGAAAATCGAGTTTTTTTACGGAGTATGATATCCATTTGCTAGCTGTGCAGCACCAGTCTCACCCGAAAAAGGAAAGAAAATAAGATTACTCTCTATCTACATAAGTCCCTACTTTTAGCCCAATCCGTTCAGTAGTTTTAGCGTGAGGAGATAACAAACATACAGAATAACTTTCGCTTCTATATACATAGGTAATAGAATTCAATAATATTATAATATTCGATAAGTCAGGTTCAAGGCCACCAAACGGAATGTGACTCCTCATTCGTGATCACCTCATTTGCAAAGAAAACGCAAACATTCCGAGAACGTTACACAAGCGAGTCAACGTCAGTAAAAATATCAGGTAATTATCATGCCAGAGTCATATTATATGACTATGCTTCATATTTTTAATTACGCTTTTCTTGCGTGTAATGTAACTTTGACTGAGTAACAAAAGTTATGGAATTTTATTTATATACATTACATAGATGACGCCTCAGGGGGTATGCTTTAGCCTTTGATAATGTACTTGTTAATGTAATTTTTCCCCTAATTTCATGAAAAATATTCAATAACTGGTATCACTACTGCTCAGCACGCTCACATGTAGGTATATCAATGACGCAGCGCTAGTTAAGCAAAATAGTAGTTACGCACACATGCACTTCAAATCTGGCCTGTCGTTTTCGTTGCGATGGCAGCGCTAGACTCTATCTAGACTATTAGCGATTTTGTTCTCATTCTAAGATTCATGAAAGAGAAGTCTTATATGTTGAGTTTACTGTCCCTAGTATTTATCGTAACATAAGACTTAGTACAAACTAACAAACGTAATCTTCGTGAAGATGATGTCATTGTCACATTCTAAGGCAAATTATGTGGAAACGGAGAACGGATCTCCTTGTAGGCTTATTGCTTATCTATGTACCTACATACCTTGACGTAGACGAAGACTTTGCTTGGGTTGTTCAGGGTTAGCGAAATGAAAGAAAAAATTAAAAATCTATATCTATTTCCCTCTATAAGGAAACAACATACATAAAACATTAGGCATACTAACCTGCCGTGTAACTTGTCGTGGGGTGCCGGCAGTAGGATAGTATCTCACCGTAATAACTGGCTAAGGAATATCATATCTAAAGGACGGGTAGCATCGTCCTTTGCGTAAGAACCATCAAACTGCTCTGAGTATCGGCAAAAACCCTCCAGAATGATAAGGGAGTCCTATGTTCAGCAGCAGTAGACGTCGTATGGCTGATATGATGATGATGACTACTATAACCTACCTCTATCTACGATTTTGAAGACCGCGTAGGTTGTTTTCTTTATTTTGTTTGTCTTAAGTACTAAGGGCATATCCTAGCCTAGATATTTTACACAATCCTATGAAAAAATTACCAAATCGATATTTTGTATTCCCCTGTCTCTTCCGAATATTATTAACCCATCCTATTAATTAATAAATATATCCTGAAATTTTATATTGAAGTGACCCTACAGAATTACGAGTAGCTATGTCCCTGTTATTTTAGTTCCTCTATTAAACTCTCGGTTTTTTCATAGTGAACTTCTAAACATCCTAGTTTTAATCGCGTCATTAGACTTCACTGCAAAAAAAATTAAGAGTTTATTTTAGCAAAAATTAAATAATAGGGACGTAATTAAGTTCATCTTCAAAATATCAAAATCTGCAGAAATAAATCAAATAGGTTCATTATATTCGGAGGAAACTTTTTCTTCACAATATATTCATTGTATGATAATAATTAATACTTATAAACATAACATAACATACATTCACGCCTTTTTCCCGAAGGGGTAGGCAGAGGTGTACCCAGGACTCACAGTCTCATAGTAGATACACCCACATTTCGCCAGTATGTTATTGGTCCCATGTAATAGGGGGCGAGCCTATTGCCATCTACCGGGCACAGTTCCAGACTCCAGGCAGTTATTGAGATTTAACACTATGCCTGACCTGGGGATCGAACCCGGGACCTCTTGATTGGCAGTCGAGCATGCGCCCACTACGCCACCGAGGCAGTCTTTTAATACTTATGCATATTCATTTTTTGCCTAATAAGTGCCTATTTACTTTAAATAAATTATTTACAAATAAAGATATTAGCTTAAAAAAGCGTTCAACGGAAATGCTCTAATAAATCATAATCATCTTGACATAATGATACATGAATAGGCTTGATCGGATCATTCGTTCACTCAACTGAATGATTACATGATTGAGTCATTCACCGCGTGTCGGGTGTCAATCAAAGTAAAGAGAAGTCTGTCAAGTTTACAGTCTCGTGCACAAAATGTTTCAAATATTGTATACACTTCTACTAACAATTTTCAAATTTTGTATACACTACTTCATGTTTTCATTGTAAACAAAAATGTTGCATTCTAGTCCTGATTTCGTGATCTAGTGTAACGGTTATTTTCAAATTATATGATTTTGAAGCAACGCTCGTTTAGTTGCTTTTGCATTGCATTGGGATTTTTTTATTTTAGTACTTCATTTATGATTGGAGTTTCATATGAATAGGCTCGTTTGGATCTTTTCATTTTATTTCTAATTTCTACGTATTATTTAAAAAGCTTGCCATTAATGACTTAGTAAGTTAGTTTATGTTCAGGACTAAATAAAACTATGGAAATAATAACTAGTATATAATATATATAATAATATATAATATAGTATATAATATATTATGTAAAATGGTCGAAATAAAGAGTATTCTAATCTAATCTAATCTAATCTAACTAGATATAAACTGAGAGAATATAAACGTTTCTTACGTTTATATTTTAATGCAACATGTACAATTTGTCTACAACCTTTGTACCTAATTGTGTTTGAGGCGCTCGTTCTATACATCCAAAAATGTGTTCCCAATCATATGTAACGCTTTAATAATTATTAGTTAAAGGCGCTAAGGTCTTTGCGTTACGAAATATTATACTTAGTACCTGGATGACCGGATATTTAAATAAAATGACATTTTCTAAATATGATTCCTAGCTAGATCGATTTATCGCCTCCGAAACCCCCTATATACTAAATTTTATGAAAATCGTTGAAGCCGATTCCGAGATTCCAATTATATATATATACAAGAATTGCTCATTTAAAGATTAAAGATAAGATTATAACTTAGTTCAAATTGTAACCACGATCGTAATCTTAGTAGATGTGTTGGTGTAGATCCTCTAAGTGAGATCTCTATAGAATTGTATTACAATTTATGTAAGCAATTTACATAATGACATCATCACTAAAATGGGCTAGGTTCGTTGTTTTCGTGGAATTTAAATTATTACTTTTATTATTAACCAATTCTAACTTTATCTAAGTTTAATAAGTTTATTACTTATTTAGAATCCTTGCGTTTATAACTCTTATTTTGCTGCTTGAAATAATTATGAGAAATATATTATAGCGTTTCATAACGTTTCTTAGCGTTTGTTGACGCGAAGTTTTATTATTATTGACTCAGTTGACAAACTCGTGCCTTCCAATTTTACGATGACGATGATAACTATAGTTATAGATCTTATATATAATATATTGTAAGAACCTGTTGCAATCTATAAATACTTTACAGACAAACATAGATACATACAATTATATAATACTAGCAGTGCCCTGCGGTTTCACCCGCGTAGTCATCGTTCCCGTGGGAATATCGGGAAACAAAGTACTCTATGTGTTATTCCAGGATGTAAGCTACCTACATACCAAATTTCAAGCTAATAGGTTCTGTAGTTTTGGCGTGAGAGAGAAACAAACATCCATCCATCCATCCTCACAAACTTTCGCATTTATAATAATAATAGGAACGATACTAACTTAATAAACAATCACGCCTTTTTCCCGAAGGGGTAGGCAGAGGTGTACCCAGGACTCAGTCCCATAGTAGATACACCCACATTTCGCCAGTATGTTATTGTTATATAGGTACTAGGTAATTAGATAACTATTTATTGTTCACCTTTTTTTTATCATGATTGCCCATATCAGACACAGTGCCATCCAGTGTTTTAAAACTCAAAATTCTGCTTGGCACTGCACTGCGCCTGTCACCCTGAGATATGAGTTGTTGAATATCGTCATACCCAGTAATTTCGCTGGCAACATTGCCCTTCAGACCGGAACACAGTAATGTTTGCACATAACTGCTTGGCGGATGAATAACTGGCAAAAGTGTGGTACTTCCCCAGGCGGCCCCCTGCAAAAGAGGCCTACCACTACAAAAGAACATTCTGGCATATTTTCCCAATCTTAATACACCTTTCAATAGCAAATCAATCGTGGATCTTTGCCCGCTCTCTGTTTATTACTCCTTAAACCAACCATAAACTTTTTGAAAGCTTCGTGTCCGTAAATATTTTAAGAACCTCTTAAAATATTTAAATAAGATAAATGTAAAGGATCCAGTTGCGAAACGTCACGAGTGATCTGATACCAACTGTTAAGGTCAGCGCGGACAAATTTCGGTCGCGGGACGGGCGCATGTCGTATCGGGAGTACTACAAGGAAAAGCATCCGAACCGCACATAAACCGCGCCGTCTGTGTGTTTTCTCGTCTATAATACGAATTACTTCGACCGTACCTAGTCTCGACTGCCTCGGTGGCGTATAAGTGGTCGCTACCTCTTCTGTCTGCCGGTTAAGAGGGTCGGAGGGTCGGTTGCAGTAGACATGTTGCCGTGCCTATGCCGGTTAGGATATTAAAATATCCTAACCTAATTTTGACATCAAATTTAAATTGACATTAATGGATTTTTATTATTATTATTTTATTTTGATTTTATATTATTTAATTGAATTATTATATAAATTACTTATATACTTTTACTTATTTTAATATTATGATTTTATTCAGTTTTAATTTGATTTTATTCTTAATTTTAATTTAATACTATGTTGGGTGAATAAAAAATATCTTATTTATATATTTTTTAATTCCCCAGGTCTAGGTAAAGTGTTACTGTATTTCTCCATTACGAATTATCTAAATGGATGTACCTAATTGGGACTGGGTCCAGGCTACACCTCCGCCTACCCCTTCAAGAAAAAGGCGTGATTTTACTCTTTTTTCAATAAGAGCCCGTCCCGCAGCCGCGTTTTGTCTGCGCTTACCTTAATTAACATGCTTTCACTTAAAGCTGTGTGTTAAATGTCCAAGGGTTAAAATACTGGCTTAATTTAAAATGCAAGACACACATAAATATTTATTCTCAATCAATGCCGGTTTAATTTCATCACACTGGATAGAAGAACATGTGACTTTTTGCATGATTTCTTTTACCTGAATAAAAAGTTTGGCGTCATGTTAAAAAATATAGCTTCCCATAGCTATAGGACAGAAGTTGTATAACCACTTACCAGAATACATTAAATCAATAACAAAGGACACACAATTTTTTAACTGTGTGAAACAACTACTTACCAATAATGCGCTCTACACCATTATAGAATACATGGAATATGATTATAGTACTCAAAAAAGTATGCTTGAGGTCTAGACATGCCTACTGCTAAAATATGTATATTATATCTTAAGCCTCTTTACAGCTTATTATATTTTATTGAATATTAATAATTAATTATGTACGCATAACTTTTTTCTTATGAAAAATGAATGACGCGAATTATGTGTCTCACATAGCTATCTGACCTTATACTTAGTATAATAATATTATGGTTGTGTGTACGCATCATTTCAATAAACATATTCTATTCTATGCTATTCTATACTAACATGCAAGCTTACTTATGTATGTTGATAAATACGTTTGGTCAAGACTAGGAACGGTAAAAACCGTTTTGTAGTCTGTGGTCTCAGACACCGCAGAAGGCACTGAGGAATTTTAATCAAAACTGTTTAAATACATATATCTACTCGACCACAACAATAGATACTACTTTTAACAGCTCTTTTAATTTAGTCTGTATTTTTATATAGTAATACTGTATATACAGTATAGCCCAAGGATTTTCTAATCCTTGGTATAGCCAATGCTGTATAAAGACTTCCCCCCGAATAATAAGTTCACGACACAACTTTCATCTCTCCGCGTAACATGTTCAGACCAGCTAGTCTTCAACTATTTAATTTCTCAGTCACTGTAGTACTTTCAGATCACCCTTACGACACAATATGACCATTAACCTATTAATGGACTTAGTGTAGGTGGATTAAAATTACATATAATATAAATCCCACTATCATCAAACACCAAAAACGGGTAGATTACTAAATCCTATACAAATAAAACAAACCAATTCTATTAAACTCTTCGCAAACAGTTCATCAGTTTTTTACCGACTGACTTTAGGCTATGTTTGCAAAACATACACAAAAAGTTGGACACTAAAGTACCATATCGTAGTAAGAATATTAAGGTACGAACTACTAAATATACGATCATAAAGGTTATCTATTGAGATAAAGTTCTAAGATGTAATTTTTGTACTGGTAGAGTGTATAATCGGTAATTCGCGATAGGATGTGCGCCGATTCGTATAATTATTGTAATGAATACCGGTTCTACCCACGTGCAGTTTAACCTCGAGTGAAATTATAATACTAAATTATAGAAAGCAAATAAGTGCATACAAAATATCACGAGACTTGAATGAAAGAAGGAATGAATATTATGAGCGTAATGACAAAAGAATTTCTAAGAAGTTTTTAGCCAATTTTTAAAGTGAGACTGACTAAAGTCAGTCTCGCAGAGACTGTCTCGTAGAGAGTCAACCAGGTCTATCTGTCTGTCTCTCTCTATCTGGCTCTAGCTCTCAGGCTCTCCAAAGGTTCGGGAAAAACAATTTTGGGACAGTTTGAAACAAAAATTTTACACAATTACATCAAATCAATCGGAATCGGAATTTCTCTACGAGATCGAATCAGAAATGAGGAGATCCGTAGACGAACGAAAGTTATCGACATAGCCCAGCGGATTAGTAAGTTGAAGTGGCAATGGACAGGGCACATAGCACGTAGAACTGATGGCCGATGGGGCTGCAAAGTTCTCGAATGGAGATCACGGACCGGTAAACGCAGAGAAAGGACGTCCACCATCAAGGTGGACAGACGATCTGATAAAGACAGGAGGAACACGCTGGAGGTGGGCCGCTTACAACCGGACTGGATGGAAATCTATGGGGGAGGCCTATGTTCAGCAGTGGACGTCCTATGGCTGACATCAAATCAATCACGGGTAGGAAAAATATATTAATAGCATTAGTAAACAGTTTTTGGGTATAGAATATAGAACAGAGCAAAGCAAATATAACAAAGAGACAAACACTTGGTTTACATCAAAATGCACGATCTGATTTAATCATGGGTCGATCCTGTAGGCTGTAGGTAATCACTTGCTTCTCTTCCTGGTTGAAAATGATAGCGTGTAAGGGGAATGTCTTACATATTCATAATATTAAGCCACGATCGCAACTGTGTCGTGTATGATTCAGGTGTAATCAGACCTGCGGGCAGTTGGTAGGTGGGCAAACAATCTTGAATATTGGTTATAGAGAGAGGTTATATGCAAAGTATCTTTACTCTGCATATAACCTCTCTCTATAAGAGATATATCTCTATAAGATAAGATAGATATAATACTACAATAATATAATTTTTTAAACAGAACGTGTTACCCTAAATATACCGCTCGAGTCAATTCATATGGGTTATGTGGACAATCCATATTGTCAGAGTTTCAGGTCGCCAAGATTCCTACTATTCAACATGCCAAGCCGTTGGTTTCTTGAATACTATGACTTTCTTGTTCTATGATCCGTAGGTTAAGCAACGTGATACTAGTCTCTACTTGGATGGGTGATCACTTGTTTGTGGTATAAGCTTAGAATATAGCTCGGGAAAAGTCAGCTACTCCTACACACTAAACTCCGGGGAAAACAGAGATATCACATACTATAAGTATGTATAAATAATACTAATATAATGTTATAATGTAAAAATGGAGTGTATAACAAAGGTAAACTGCACACAAATACAAAAAAACATCGCACATATTAAAGAGGTAGTGAAAAATAATATATAAAAATAATTAATAATACTTTTATTTCTATAGGTAGCAAACATAGTTATATGCTATTAGATTTAGGAGCGTAGGCCGCAAAACGCTGAGCACCTTGGCATTCAAAGTTCGGGGCGTTTATGGAATGCTATATGCGACCAGACAACTTTATTAGTCAATTATATAAACCGTGGAGAAAATCGAGTTTTTTTACGGAGTATGATATCCATTTGCTAGCTGTGCAGCACCAGTCTCACCCGAAAAAGGAAAGAAAATAAGATTACTCTCTATCTACATAAGTCCCTACTTTTAGCCCAATCCGTTCAGTAGTTTTAGCGTGAGGAGATAACAAACATACAGAATAACTTTCGCTTCTATATACATAGGTAATAGAATTCAATAATATTATAATATTCGATAAGTCAGGTTCAAGGCCACCAAACGGAATGTGACTCCTCATTCGTGATCACCTCATTTGCAAAGAAAACGCAAACATTCCGAGAACGTTACACAAGCGAGTCAACGTCAGTAAAAATATCAGGTAATTATCATGCCAGAGTCATATTATATGACTATGCTTCATATTTTTAATTACGCTTTTCTTGCGTGTAATGTAACTTTGACTGAGTAACAAAAGTTATGGAATTTTATTTATATACATTACATAGATGACGCCTCAGGGGGTATGCTTTAGCCTTTGATAATGTACTTGTTAATGTAATTTTTCCCCTAATTTCATGAAAAATATTCAATAACTGGTATCACTACTGCTCAGCACGCTCACATGTAGGTATATCAATGACGCAGCGCTAGTTAAGCAAAATAGTAGTTACGCACACATGCACTTCAAATCTGGCCTGTCGTTTTCGTTGCGATGGCAGCGCTAGACTCTATCTAGACTATTAGC
Source organism: Hemistola chrysoprasaria (assembly GCA_947063395.1). Taxonomy (NCBI): domain Eukaryota; kingdom Metazoa; phylum Arthropoda; class Insecta; order Lepidoptera; family Geometridae; genus Hemistola; species Hemistola chrysoprasaria. The sequence goes on from OX346714.1 coordinate 15,447,601, forward strand.
GATTTTGTTCTCATTCTAAGATTCATGAAAGAGAAGTCTTATATGTTGAGTTTACTGTCCCTAGTATTTATCGTAACATAAGACTTAGTACAAACTAACAAACGTAATCTTCGTGAAGATGATGTCATTGTCACATTCTAAGGCAAATTATGTGGAAACGGAGAACGGATCTCCTTGTAGGCTTATTGCTTATCTATGTACCTACATACCTTGACGTAGACGAAGACTTTGCTTGGGTTGTTCAGGGTTAGCGAAATGAAAGAAAAAATTAAAAATCTATATCTATTTCCCTCTATAAGGAAACAACATACATAAAACATTAGGCATACTAACCTGCCGTGTAACTTGTCGTGGGGTGCCGGCAGTAGGATAGTATCTCACCGTAATAACTGGCTAAGGAATATCATATCTAAAGGACGGGTAGCATCGTCCTTTGCGTAAGAACCATCAAACTGCTCTGAGTATCGGCAAAAACCCTCCAGAATGATAAGGGAGTCCTATGTTCAGCAGCAGTAGACGTCGTATGGCTGATATGATGATGATGACTACTATAACCTACCTCTATCTACGATTTTGAAGACCGCGTAGGTTGTTTTCTTTATTTTGTTTGTCTTAAGTACTAAGGGCATATCCTAGCCTAGATATTTTACACAATCCTATGAAAAAATTACCAAATCGATATTTTGTATTCCCCTGTCTCTTCCGAATATTATTAACCCATCCTATTAATTAATAAATATATCCTGAAATTTTATATTGAAGTGACCCTACAGAATTACGAGTAGCTATGTCCCTGTTATTTTAGTTCCTCTATTAAACTCTCGGTTTTTTCATAGTGAACTTCTAAACATCCTAGTTTTAATCGCGTCATTAGACTTCACTGCAAAAAAAATTAAGAGTTTATTTTAGCAAAAATTAAATAATAGGGACGTAATTAAGTTCATCTTCAAAATATCAAAATCTGCAGAAATAAATCAAATAGGTTCATTATATTCGGAGGAAACAAGGGAATACAAAACATCGATTTGGCAAATGTTGGATTGTGTCATCTTGTTATGAGATCCCCTTTCGTGATAAAACTGTTTATCTAACTTAAAACCAGTACACGTGTCAGTACTTAATAAGTATCTATATCGATGACTAATATTATTAAAGATGAACCTATTGACACAACATACTTTTATAATAATAAATAATTTATTGTTTCAGGTAAACATTCTTGGATCAATTAGCAAAGCTTTCAACAGGGGAAGAAATAAACACAGTAAGCTATTCAGTAACATTTTACAAGACCACCGTATAGAAAGGACTTATTAGGACTATTTACCTAATAAGTCCTTTTTATACGGTGGTCTTCATTAAAAATAATAGGGGATAATGTAAGCAAATTAACTTGTAGTTAAGAGAATACGCCACCTTCGACCCAAAAATATTCAGTTTAAAACTAAACAGAAATAATTGTAAAAAAGCATAACCCTCCTTCTTCGCAGTCGGTTAAAACTCCTACAGAGTCATTTTCATTTATTTTCAGTACTCCAACATTTACCGCCTTTATTAAAACGATGTTAACTTTATAGTTCAACCACAGATAAAATTACAGTAGGTACACAACATTACACAATAAAATTCTCGATTTCGTAAAGCTCTCATAGATATGTAAAGGAGTCACAGAAGCTGTTAGCATTTAGCATTTTATCTCGTTGTATGTAGGTCGTGTAGCGTATGTACCGCACACCTGCATACATACATTTACTGGGCATACGTGACAGATGAGTCTTACTGCATATTGTTTGCACTGTGACGTGGCAGGTGCAAATTGCAAATGATATTTTAGGAATTGCTGCTTTCATACTTTCTTGAACAATACAAAACAAGCTTAGTGTGTTTTCTTTTTTCATGATAGTGAATGACAAGACGAGCGAGCAAATCAGGTGCCTGATGGTAAGCATCATGATTGCCCATAACAGACACAGTGCCACCCAAAGTTTTAAAATTAAAAATTCTGGGCGCACTGCACTGCGCCTGACACCCAGAGATATTAGTTGTTGAATCTCATCATGCCCAGTTATTTCGCTGGTTACATTGCTCTTCAGACCGGAACACAGTAATGTTTGCACAGTACTGCTTGGCGGATGAATAACTGTTATACTTACTTGTAAAAAAAAAATTAATTAATACATACCTAGGTATGTATAGCAATAATTTTGTAAAACTTTTAAAAATTAAAAACTTGTATGTTATTAATGTTATAATTTTATAGGAATGAAAGGGAATACATAATATTGAAAGGATGGATGGTTTCAAACACAAATATTTAAATAAATAAAATACATACCAAATAATATATACCTACTTGTAATATCATACTATAAACCAATAATATATTAAGATTACATAATACATACATACATAATAATGTAATATAGACAAATATATATAGGTACACAATTTCATATAGTTAAAAGTGAGACAATTAATATTTATAACAAAATAGAGTAAGAACAGCGGCTTAGCCCGCTCGCAATTATAAAATATGGGAGGTTTATACCAAAACTTTGACGCCTTTTTTGGACACCTTAGAATATGAATTTTTAAAAATCCTTTTTTAGCACACGTCCAAATAACGAAAAGAACCCACATTCCAAGTTTCAAGTCTCTAGGATCAGTGGTTTGGGCTCTGCGTTGCATGTCTGTCAGTAAGACATTTAGGATTTTATAATACATAGTGATTACTACTACTGTTCATGGAGAAACACTGACCCCTATGAAATACAAGTCTTACGGACCTATTTCAGGGGCCAGAGATGCCCTGTTACAATAAATAATGGTAATTATAAATTAGTTCATAAGCTTGTAACCTGTTTTGTTAAAGTACTGTACACCTTTTTTGATTAAATAATTATTTATTATTATTACTTATGAAGATAATGTCTTTGAGACGTAGTTTAAAAGAGGTCAGTGACGGTGCACGTTTAATTTTATACTACTCGTACATCCAGAGGCTGAGCATAGATTACAAAGTAGAATGTAGGTGAGTAGGTCTTTAATATCAGTAGATAATGTTATCAGTTATCTTGCTCACTTGATACTGAACTGATAGTGAGCTATCGTGTCCTCATATTACACAATTTCGAGGAAGTGTCTGCGATTTATCATATTATGCCCTTAATGATTTTGTGAGATTTGGGATACTGTGACATAATAATCGAAATTCATAATAGAATATAATCGATTAGGGTATTGTAATCTTGTGAACTATGGTACCACATAATTTTAGGCTGAAAGCCTGCGCTGCGAAACTTACTGATATTATAAAAATCTAAGATTTAAGATTACAATGTAATTACAATGTAAAAAAAAATACGTTTGTCCTCCTCCTTGAAACATGTTCCTCATGTCTGAGGGTCGAGACCACCTCCATCCATTAGTCTCGTCCTCACGATGGTACGCCATCTCGTCCTATCTCCGGCCACTCGGAGAGCATCGTAGACGGTAGAGTCCAGTGTGGTGCGAATCTGATCGGACCAAGGCATCGGGCTGCGTCCTCGGAGCCTTTTTCCTTTCACTTTGCCAGTGACCACAAGCTTTTCGGGATTATCTCCGTACTTCCTGGCAATGTGACCGAAATATTCGAGGATTCGCTTAAGGCAGATGGTAGAAAGCCTTGTTTTAATATTAAGTTTTGCTAGTATGGATGCGTTGGTGCGAAATGCTATCCATGGGATCCGGAGCACGTTTGTAACAGGTAAACAAAACGCAACGTATGTTTGTTCCGTTTTCACTCCAAAAGTACTGAACCGATTCAGGTGAAATTTAGTATGTAGATAGCTTAGACTCTGGAATAACACAGAGGTTACTTTTTATCCTGATATTCCCACGGGAACGAAGACTACACGGGTGAAATCGCGTGGCACAGCTGGGGGATTAAGCTAGAACACGCAAGCGTTTTATTTAGCAGTTCCAAAGCAAATCCAAACTTTTTTACATTGTTCTGAGATTTGATGTTTATAATAACAGTAGGACTCAGCACAACGCTATTTTACTAATGCTTCGTAAATAAAGAGCGGGCATCTGCGTTTTTGGCAAGTTGTATGCAGCTTTCCTTTTATATTGAGCATTATAAGACTGCCTCGGTGGCGTAGTGGGTGCATGCTCGACTGCCAATCAAGAGATCCCGGGTTCGATCCCCAGGTCAGGCAAAGTGTTAAATATTGGATTTTTCCATTTGGAATTATCTCAATAATTGCCTGGAGTCTGGAACTGTGCCCGGTAGATGGCAATAGGCTCGCCCCCTATTACATGGGACCAATAACATACTGGCGAAATGTGGGTGTATCTACTATGGGACTGTGTCCTGGGTACACCTCTGCCTACCCCTTCGGGAAAAAGGCGTGAATGTATGTTTATAAGAGTACCACAATATACGGAGTTTAATCTCGTATTAGACATCTATAGGAAATAGAAACGGTACATATCCATGCACGATGTTAGTTCAAAACTCCTTTCCGTGAGTCACGAACAAGGATCGCCGTCTGTAAGGTTAAGATGGTGACTTTCACGAAGGCCATTCTCAATAAATTCCGAAATGCAATACCTACTCGATTTCTCTGCGAGATCGAAGCAGAAATGAGGAGATCTGTAGACGAACTAAAGTTACCGACATAGCCCAGCGGATTAGCAAGTTGAATTGGCAATGGGCAGGGCACATAGCACGTAGAACTGATGGCCGATGGGGTTGTAAAATTCTCGAATGGAGACCATGGACCGGCGCAGCGTAAGTCGTCCACCCATAAGGTTGACAGACGATCTGATAATGACGACAGGAACACTATGGGCAGGGAGGCCTATGATCAGCAGTGGACGTCTTACGGCTGAGATGATGATGATGAATACCTAGGTCTTATCTTATTTGTGTTATAATATTTATAATTCTTTCCATTCGAATGTCTGGAATAAATCGCTTTAAGCTCTATAAGACTGCCACGTTATGATCTCTGTAACGTGTGTATTTATCTTTCTAGAATAATTACAGCCATAGGACGTCCACTGCTTCCACTGCACACAGGCATCCTCATAGGTTTCCATTAGACCAGTTGTAAGCGACTGCATCATTGCCGTCATCATCATCCATCATTCGCAAGAGTAACTGCCGGTCATGACGTCCCGGGATCGGGTTATTAGATTTTTTATTTGGATCCTGGAAGTGCCTCCTAATTCTTGGGACTTAAAAATATAGCTGGTGAATGGGGTGAACCTCAGTCCTATTGTAGGTTCCTTTCGGGAAGTCAGATATACCTATATATCCAGATGTGTAACCCTTCGCGAAAAAGGCGTGATGCCATGTTATGTAAGCGGAGAGACCCATGTAATAGGAGGCGAGCGTATTACCATCTACCGGGCACAATTCCAGACTCCAGGCAGTTATTGAGATAATTCCTAATGAAAAAATCTAACATTGAACACGTACCTACTTCTATACCTACATATGAGTACGTTGTTATGACGACCTCAGAAATTCTAAAATGTCCTCCACATACCTCTGACCCGAGGCTTTGTGAGTCGAGTGGAAACCGCCAAAATGTGAAAGTGCTAACTCCAGAAAAGGGCTCAAACGCGTAACCACGTCAAATATGTACGCAACTAATATTATGAAAGATGACCCAGAATGGAGCATTCTCCACATTGTCGCCGACAAGCATTCTGTGGACTGTAAACACTAAACACGCCTTAACACAATTTGTCTTAATATAATGAAAGCGGCCAAAAAGGAAATAAGAGGAAAAGTCACCATTTAGCAATTTGACACAGGCAAATTTGAACAAAGGGTCCAAAGGATTAAAAAATTACCATCAATTTGGTAACTTTTCTCTCCGTACCTATATTCTCTTCTTTCCTTTGAATATAATAGGGAATTTACATCTATATTTTTTATTTCATTAATTTCAATTCTTAAATTAGTATAATCTCCTACAATAACCCTAATATCCTATTAATATTATAAATGTGAAAGTTTGTGAGGATGGATGGATAGATGGATGTTTGTTACTCTATCACGCAAAAACTACTGAACCGATTGAGCTGAAATTCGGTATGAAGATAGTTTAGGCCCTGGAATAACACATAGGGCACTTATTATATACTTATATTATATACTAATTATCCCGATATTCCCGCGGGAATATCGGGATAATAAGTAAATCGTAACAAACATCCATCCATCCATCCTCACAAACGTTCCCATTATAAAATTAGTATGATTTTTGTGTCCAGTTTAAGGAATAATTTCTGCCTATATTCCTGTTCCTATTCTTTTCTGCCGCATACGTGCAAACTGTGGAATGATCTCCCGCTGCGGTCTTCCCGTTGAGCTACAACATGGGGCTCATCAAAAGGAGAGTGAACAGAAGTCTTGAAGGGTTGGCAACATACTGGCAATACCCCTGGTGTGGCAGCTATCCATAGGCGGCGGTAACCGCGCATCATCAGGCACACTGTCTTCTTGTGGCCCCATCTATATCATAAAAAAAAACAATTTATAACGTTCCGTAATGAGCTGTCAAAAAGGCCTAGCGCGCAATGACGTTGAATTGCTGTCTTACTAGCGCGTAAAGACGTAATCCGTCATTATGTACCTATACAATGATAATATGTGCTCTAATAACACGCTCGTATACTGCCATAATATTATCTATTCAGTTAACAGCGTCGCTAGTAGAGAATTTGGTAATGACTTGCTTTAAAATCGTGGCTAATAGGTTGTAGTTCCAATTTCGCCCACCAGCACAGCTAACTTGGCGGTACTATATAATTTGTTGCAACTTCATTGCACTCTCACTTGGCCCTTTCTAGACATCATTTTAACGAAACGTAATTGTAGAGTTTGATCATCAAATTTAATAAGATTTTTTAACAAAAGATTAAGAATTTATTGTTATTTTACTAATGAAGCTACAATATACGCATGAGGTTGTCAATATTTATTGTGAATTCTATTAAATGAATTGAATGGGTACCACGGAGCTGAAAATACCTACAAAAAACGGGTGCAATACTCATTGATTTGAAGAATTGGGGGATAGGGTACGTTCTCTCATCGTTTACTCAACAACTGGCATGTGCAATTTGAAACAACAAAGATAGAAAGACGTACCTAAGACCAAAGTGCGAACGAGACAACAATTCACTTTAATTTAATAATTCAATTTTATAAATTAACGTATCCTAACGCACCTAATGGGATCTAATTTGAGCTTGCCATTTTCGAGAATCCAGTACCTCATCTCCCCTTTTCTTTATACCTATACTTTATGGCCATACCTACCTATAACTGTCGCCTATAATGGCTTTTTGCTTTTAGTTGAACTGTCAAACCAATCATTTGACAGTTCAACTACCACGAAACTTGTATAAAATGGTTGATCAGGCACTTATCTACAACTGTCACTACGTTGGTAATTATATTGTATATGCCGTCTCCTTATATATTCCTTCCTCAAAGAATGTGACTGACTTACTGTGATTACTTACTGACAGAGAACATACATCAATAACTTATAACGCTAACTTGAAAAGGACTATTGAAGCTATTTTGGTACTTTGTTCATTGTACTCTAACATGGCAAACCAAAAACGGTTGATTTTATGAAATTAATAGGTACTTACCGATTAATAGGGGACTCAAATGGAGTTGGGCAGGACACGTAGCTAGGCGCCGTGAAGACAGGTGGTGCAAGACGTTGACAGAATGGTGGCCAAGAACAGCTACGCGCAGCGTCGGTCGTCCGGCAGCACGTTGGACGGATGGCATAGTAAAAGTGTCAGGTCCCATCTGGACACGGCTTGCAAAGGACAGGATCAAGTGGCATGATATTAAGGAGGCCTATGCCCAGCAGTGGGATGTAGTGGGCTGCGTATGATGATGAATAGGTACCATTTTATGAAAAACTCTTTTTAAATTTTTTCTAATTGGTTACTAAATTATTGGTAAATAAAGTATTTTAAAAATAGATAAGTAAATGTAGATTTTTAAGGACAGGTCACAGGAACAAGTCCTAACAGCAAACTGAATAGTAATTCATTAATAATTTACTACATAAGTAATAAGTACAGGTGCACTGGTAGTTTTAATTACAATTATTCGAAGCTAATCAAGTGATTATTACTCAATTTTCGTTTTAAAAAAACATAATTTGGTTTGTGCATTAATCATAGAGAAGTTTGACGGTTTACACGATCTTGTAATGAATTAATCCGGTACGTTATTCAAATTATAGGTGTGTAAAGTGTGTTATGTGCACATAAAATTATTGCTCATCATAAAAAAGAAATGAAAGGTCTTTGTAAGTAAAACAATGTTTTTATCCTAAAAACTTTACATTTTTGCTAATTAATTTTACTACTCCAAATTTGTATTTGGTTAATTATACAAATAATAATTACAGTGTGAATAAGTATATATTTTTAATTTGTCACTTTAAAACACGGGCTATATCCAGTACGGTCTTTTAATAGGCGTACACGGAGACCATATTTTTAAAGTTCAACGTGCAGGGTTCTTTGAGCTTTTAACCTTAGAGTAATGGATAGCACCAATTGTGGTCCATCTCAGAAACGATCTTCAGAAGATGAGCTGAAAGACAGCCCTCGCTAGATGCATTGGCTATTGTGAATGGATGGAAACTACAAGTTTGGGCTATAGTTGTGATTTCTAGATGTATGGTGACCGTGCTCAAAGTGAAATATTACGGCTGGGTGAAATATTTATATTATTATTATCTGATTAATTTCTCTTTATTCCAGTATTAATAATTTTGGTAAACACTTTAAAAGATTGCTCACCCTCCACAAACGTATTTTCTACGTGGAATAAATCGGCACCCGATTTTAAAGCTTTCAGGCATCATGAAAGCCAAAATTATCAATGGCTGTCAAGACAAACACACGCGCCTGTTTCTTACGCAAGAAAAAATAGAAAATCCTATACCCTAGATACGAAAACTGAAGCTAATTATAATCCATGGTCCATGTTTACAAACCATCGCTATGATATTAAAAAGTCACAAAAACTATACAGAACTCAGCACAATTCACGTAAACCGCAAAAACTGGAACTTGTAGAAGGAAAACAGACTTCATTTAGAAACCAAACTTTATGCCTCAATTTGCCCGGTGAGAAGCCTGGAAACGTTTTTGTTTATGCATTATGTTGTAGTGATACTCCAACGAAAATTAAACATTATGGTGATGATAATTACTACTGTACATGCGGACAATGTGAGAAAAACACTGATAAACCTTCGACGGTAGAACCATCACATAAGATAACTAGAAAACCTTGTAATGTTGGTTCGAGTACAAGAACTTCTGTTACTGAAAAACCCGACAATCATGATTTACCAAAATATCCTAACACAGGAAACAATGAATACAAAACAGAAACAATTACGACCACAAAAAGATTTAGAACTAAAAACCCCAATCGAAATGAAACTTTATGCCTCAACATACCAGGTGAAAAGCCTGGGATATCTAAAGATCCTACTATTGGACAATTGTGCTGTCTAGATAAATCAAGGAAGGTTAAAAATTATGGTGATCAAATGTATTGTACATGCGGTCGATGTCTAAATCATGTACCATATTAGTCTACGTAGAAGAAATTCTAACACACTAAAGAGGAAAATCACTGCATCTTTGAGGTCGATAAGAAATTATTGGTTATTCATTTTTACAAAATAGGGATGTAATCTGGTCTCAATTATTTTCATTTCCTTTTCTACTACCTAGAGTAAGCAAATTTGAAAAGTACTCATTATTACAAAATGCAAAAGGTTCCTGATAATCTTTTTATTAATATTATTAAGTAACATACATTCACGCCTTTTTTCCCGAAGGGGTAGGCAGAGGTGTATCCAAGACTCAGTCCCATAGTAGACACACCCACATTTCGCCAGTATGTTATTGGTCCCATGTAATACGGGGCGAGCCTACCATCTACCGGGCACAGTTCCAGACTCCAGGCAGTTTTTGACATAATTCCTAATGGAAAAATCCAATATTTAACATTTTGCCTGACCTGGGGATCGAACCCAGGACCTCTTGATTGGCAGTCGAGCATGCGCCCTCTACGCCACGGAGGCAGTATTATTAAGTATATTTAATTAAAATATAATGAAACTAATAAACTTGACCGTCCGAGAGAGCATGGTCTTACACTTGAGTCTGGTAAAGAAGCCTAATTTTAGTGGTGACAGATTAGTACGATCATGTCATCCATAATAACAAATCCCATATTTCATAATCGCGGGCAAAGCTGCTGTTTATACACTAGTATTATATATTTTATAGACGAAGCGGTCTATGTGGAAGGAGTGGGTTCAAATCCCACTCGTGGGTGAAATGTTTCTTCCCATATTCATATTAAAACCCATATGAATGAATGAATGAAAACTCTTTATAGCTACCACAATATAACAGAAAATAACAAATAAGAAAAACTTTAAGCTAGAAAGAAGTAAAAACTGGCGGCCTTATCGCTCAGAGCGATCTCTTCCAGGCAACCATGCAGGTAAAGGAAATACATATACTGAAGGAACGATGGTTTCAAACACATTATACTTATATAAATAAAACACATACCAAATACTTAATAATATTATTATATACCTAGTAATAATACTATAATATAAATCAATACATAATATACTTAGATTGTGTAAATACATACATAACACTACAATAATATTATACAAATATGATATACAGATATACAATTTTATATAGCGTAATGCGCAACTTCAGAGAGCTTCTAAAATTTTGCTCGAGTTATAATCTCCATGAAACAATACGAGCTGCATGTACAAAGCCCCGTTGCATTATCCGTCCAATCGATGACCCATATCGGCCGCTGCCACCTTTCACCACAACTCGGCGAAAACATGGCTTTTCAGACATCAGATATCGGCCGCCATTTATTGTTATTATAAGCACCTTTACGTAGCGACTATACCTATTATAATGTTTTGTGTATATAGTGTATATAGATGTCCTACAAAATTGATAGAAACGTAACTTTTTGGTTTTTCTCGATGTTTCGGTTTTTCCCCGTTACTTTCAAAAATAATAAACCGTTTCGATAAGTTTACGTCCTAAAATTTTGAAAATAAAGTCCTGCAAGTCCATTCTTATAATTTTATTTTCCTTTATAAACTCTTGTTATTTAGTCATCGCCTAATCGCGCAAGTTAAACTATACTATTGTTAATCTTTTCATATTATATCGTTTTGGTTGGTAAAAAGGAAATTAAAGGTGTCCCTTTAATTTATTTCTTTCTGCAAAGGAAAAATATTGCAATGTATGAAAATATATTAAAATGACCCTTATCTTGTAATTGCGTTTGTTAAATGGTTTTACATCAGCAGGGGACCATAGATTTGAGTATTTGATGTCAGTTTCAACTTGATACCTTTACGTGTTCTCGAGAAAATGGGTCTCGATAGACAGACAGGCGGACAACGAAGTGAGACGGAAAAAAGGAACCCTTATAGGATGACTTTGTTGTCCATCTGTCTGTCTGTATATCTGTCGGTCTGTAAAAAACCTATTTCTCGGGAACGCGTTGAGGTATCAAGTTGAAACTGATACCAACAACTCAAGTCTACGGTCTCTTGCTGCTCTAAAAAATACAAACTTCTTAGCCAACGCAATCAAAAGATACAGTCATTTTACCGCACATTTACATCCTTCGCGCGACGAACCGAAAACCTCTTGGGTACTTCAGGTTGCCCTAGCCTCATGAAATTTGGCAAGAAGCAAGATCTTATATCACAAGTTAAGGAAGAAATCATAAAACCGTAACAACATTTTTGTCATTATAAATGTGTTTGTTCTTAGGACGTGGTAGCTTTATGTTCAGGTATCTTCTAGGTATGGAACCCTAGACTAAGCATACTTACCAAGCTATGTCTTAACAATTATTACTTTAGAAGTACGGAACCTCTAAATAGCTGTAACAAATACAGTTGACAAGTTAACAAACTGACACATTAACACTATTTAATGTTAAGACACGAGACAACATTGGAAAACCGTTTCACTTTCATTTGGAAGATACCTTTCTTCGAATACCTTTAATATTACGTGACTGACTTTCTTGTGCTTTTCCATTATGGATATGTTATTTACCATGTTTTATGTATAATAATGGTTAATAATAGACATTTTAATGAATAGAAAGACAATACATAAGTAAGTTCCTTCCTTTCTCTGAAGAAATAGAATGAAAGTGTACATTGTGTAATACTTATGAAAATTTGTGAGAAGCAATGAAAAGATGATTACTTTCTTTAAAATCTTTCTTTCTGAATGTGCCTTTCACTAAATTTTACATTGACTAATTATAGGTATAAAACAATAGAGGGCACATTTAGAATCAAAGATATTTTTTTATGATTTACGTAGCTGTTCTATTTTCGATCATCCAAATAATATATGTATAGTCAAAATTTATAAAAACGTTAACTCGACATTTCTTTTATGGACTAATGCATTCCTGAGATCGTTTTACAATGTACACCTTTGTCTACGATCAGTACGAAAGTGGTCAAATAAGGAACTAACGTTTTCCGATAAAGGTCCGATAAAATGCCCTAGCACACAGACTTTAGCGCCCTCGTTCAGTTTACAAGCTACGTAATGCGCTGTATAATCGAATAAACAGTGTATATTACAATTACTTGCTAATTTACAATTATTACAAACGCTTAGGTTTCGGGTTTAATTTCTATGTTCGTGGAACTTAAATCGAAGTAAGCAAGCCATTATTCAGGTTTACTATGGTTAAAAATTAATAGGTATCAGAAATTATGTGATCCGAATGAGAACTAGAGTCACTGACATAGCCGAGAGGATTAGCAAGCTGAAGTGGCAATGGGCCGGTCATATTTGCCGCAGAACCGACAACCGGTAGGGTAAGCGAAAGGACGTCCCTGGGCTAGATGGAGTGACAATATACGCAAAGTCGCTGGGAGTGTTTGGAGAAGGAGAACACAGGATCGAGTTGACCATATGAGATACCTATTACCAGCAGTGGACAATGATGAATGATGACAATAATGACAGTGGACAATGAACAATCATGAGCATAAAGGGTTATAATTTGATTCTACAAATTTCACTTTAGAGACAAGGCTGAAAATATTGCGATTAATAACTATTTTAGTCATGGATCAAGTAAATTCTTCTATAAAGAAGTTGATTTAAGAGTTACTGTTGGTGTCTAGTAATATATTTATAACCCATGACAATACAGTTTAACCTTGAATCGAGATTAACGGCCAATCCAAACCGAATTAGGATTATTCGAGGCTCCATTCACGGGCTTTTAACCCAGCTAATTAGTTTATGGCTCTCGCTGTTTTACGAATTATTTACCTCTATATAGAGATGTACCTAATTCGCGGAACGTGGGTATTAAAGGTATAGGTTCATGTTGGTGATGTAACCCCTTACTTACTACAGACAGATAACAATACTACGTATAGAATGGACACTGTCACAGACACAGACACAGTTATTCATCCGCCAAACAGTAATGTGCAAACGTTACTGTGTTCCGGTCTGAAGGGCAATGTTACCAGCGAAATTACTGGGCATGACGAGTTTCATCAACTGATATCTCAGGGTGACAGGCGCAGTGTAGTGCCGCGCAGAATTTTGAATTTTAAAATACTGGTGGCACTGTGTCTGATATGGGCAATCATGATGCTTACCATCAGGCACCTGATTTGCTCGTCTTGTCACTCTTGTCACTCACTATGATAAAAAAAAAGTCATCCGCCCATCAATCGGACCTTCCTCACCCTAAGACCTAATCGAGACTCCGCAAGCTCGGAACGCAACTCACGCGCGCGTGCTCACTCGTGCGCGTGTACACATATGTGCAGTGTCTGTGTAAGTAGGTAGTTATATCGCGGCTTTTGTATGGGAATTGAGTTGAGTGTCCGGGGTGTGGCCTTTTTGAAGGTGTCCGTTGCTATACGTGTTACAAAACGGTGTAGTAATACTCACCTAAACAAAATGCAAAAGAAAGAATTGCGAAATCAGCAAATCATATTCATTCATTCGGTTTACTAAAAAAAAATCACTAACTGGAAGTTACGAATACAAGTAAGTACACTATTTACTTCTGGAACGAGAATAATTAGTTTTTAGTTCCGATTTTTAGTGTCAAAAACAACATGCACAGTGCACCGCCCTCCCGCCAGCAAAATAGCATGCAAAGAGGATGCTATTAGGTATTATTTTTGTCAGTGACACCATTCATATATCGACACGGGATTCGCGTCTACACGACGCATCATCAGGAAATAGACTCTGACCCCGCTGTCAGGGCGTCAAATGTTAGTACGACGCCGCTCCTCGAGATGTTACCTCAGAGAACGCTGGAACCAGCGTTCAGCGAATCGGAACTAAAACTAAATATTCTTGTTCCAGAAGTTTACAATGGATTTCCGAAAAGTAACGCCAAATTCAATCAATTTTAGAGACACTATAGTGCTACATTATTGGTCTACAATTTATAATAGAGTGGTGCAAAGTGCTGCGGCTAACACGGATGCTCAGTATTATTTTGTGAAAAACAGCTTTGATTAGATTTTCGACTATTTCACTATCACAACATACAATCATGCTTTTTCCAGGGGTAGGCAGAGGTGTACTTCAGGACTCTGCCCCATAGGAGACACACCCACATTTCGCCAGTATGTTATTGGTCCCATGTAATAAGGAGCGAGCTTATTGCCATCTAACCGCGCATAGTGTCAAACTCTATTGGCTGTCATTGAGATAATTTCTAATAGAAGAATCTAATAAAACTTTGCCAGACCTGATGAATAAACCCGGGACCTCACGATAGGCAGTTTAGCTTGCGCCCACTACAACACCAAAACAGTCGAAAATTATCGGATTCTTTTTTAAAAATAATGATAAAAATATGTTGTAACATCACTAATTAACACAACGGCATTGTTGAAATTTTACGATCCTGGGTTCCATTATAGCACCACTCGGCTTACGTAATTGATATTTATTAGCCAAGGCCGATGGATAATATATTTTTTATGTTTCGGAAGCAATTAAAACATCTACAACTCCATTTGTAAATAATATGAATATCATTAAAAGGCTTAGTCACAAACATTAATAGAAAATAGAATGACAAAATAACCGAAATCGAAATGCAATTAATAAAGTGAATGAAATTATCTTAGAGTAAATATTATTATCTCCGCCGTGGAGTTACCGGCTTTAGAATAGTGCTCCACCCTCTCTACCCGTGGTTGCCGTAAGAGCCGGCTAAGGGTCAACAGATCCAGAGGACGAGCAGCAGCGTCCTCTGCAAAAAACCATCAAATTGCGCTCGACAACCCGCCTGCCAAGCGTGTCGAGTATTGGCAAAACCCCCCTTTATGGAGGAGGCCTATGTTCAGTAGTGGATTACCAACGGCTGAGATGACGATGATGATGAAATATAATCTAGACAATTAAGTCACAAACGAGTGTAGGGCTGATGTTATTTTGTGACGCGCCTGCCACGGATTCTATGAAGGTTTTGGTGGTTTTATGGAAAATATTAATAGGAACGATTGGTTTTAGCAGAATCTATGGTATGTGCAAGGGCGCAATCGCAACACCGTGGAGGTGTTGCCAGAGCGACAGATGATTGTAGAGCGCAAATCAAGGGGCTTGGAATAAATTGTGTTATTTATGCTTATATTTGTATTTGTGTTCGAGTATTATTTCATGGAAAAGGAGCAGCTATCTCGGCCGAGATGACAACGTGTAAATCTCCATACACGCATCAGGTGATAACCTTACACGCAATCCTAAACAATGTAAACTAAGTACCTACATTATGTATGATTTCTTAGTCTCTTAGAGCTGTTTAAGTAACTAGAAGTTTAGATAGAAGAAAATACCTCCCTACTTCTAGGTATAAGCTATGTCTTTATATCTTACAGTGTAAGGCCTTTCACACCATATACCTACTCTCATAAGAAAACTAGGGTTACCAAACTGTTACAGCCTTGGTGCACCTGTTTTCATCCCGTCAAGTTGGCAACGGTCGTGCACATTTTTACTTTAACCTATCTATAAGTATACTAGCGCCTTAACAAGTATTTAATCATGCTATCAAATAAAAGCTCATTATAATAAAAAACTATAAACACAGTAATTCTAGTCCAGTCTCCTCAGTAGAGATACTTATTATTAGACGAGACCGTTAACGTAAATAAATGACTCGATTCGATTCATTCATCAATAAAACGATAGCTTATCGCTATGTTAATCTATTCTAGGTATAATAATGGGAATACGAGTAACAATAAATATTACTTATCGTTCATTGATCGCCAGTTCAATATGCAAAACTTATCATGTATTTATGACGTCATCCGACCCAGAAATATGTGGCCTTAACGGCGAAATAATTAATGGTCGCTTTATGCAGTTTTATATTTTAATTGATAGGTGTATTGATTGGAATAATGAAGAATGTCATGTCAGTTGCAGATGCTAAAATGTTTTACACTTACGAAATGTTTTACAAGGTTAGTTGAGGTAAATTTTGTTCCATAAGTCCAGAGAAAATAGCCATTGATCTAGTGTTCGCTCCAAACCTAAATCGATCTCATCGCTTCGAGTATTTCCACGTATCGCTTTTTTATCGTCTACCTGTTTACTGCATTTCCTAATAAAGGTAAGTTAGCTAAAATCTCATCGTTTCGGCATTCATTTATTTTTACTAAAGTTCAACTTTTACAAAAAAGTTAGGTATGTTATATATACCCTTAGGTTAGGTTTAATTATCAGAGTGTCTTTAAACACACTAGGACGATTAAAATTACTGATAATGAATAATCTGGAGAGCCAGCTCCAAATAATTATAGGTAGTTCCAAATTACAGTTTAATTAACGTCGAGGCTGTGGTCAACAGAATAACTTTCACAGATTACAATACTACTAACTTGTCACACGGTTAAAATCTTGTCCAAATTGAGAACAAAATTATTTTTTTAAGCCTAATTGGCAGGATTGTTTTGAGGGATATATGTTATGTTTTGTTTTGTTGCAAAATTTGGAAATTTTCGTAACATTATTGGCAATTTACAATACACATTTATATTGATACTAGGTTAGTAGTTAACATGCATTTTGCGTATTTTAGATTTGGCTTCATACGAGTAGTAAAAATTGTCCAAATACGCTCATACCTTGTCCTGTGTGTGACATTCATTGCATCATTATCATATCTGCTTTTTGAACAATTCATTGTGAAGACAAATCTTAAATCCGTCACCACGCGGCACCTTCCAACCAAACGAATGTAACTAAACCCAAATATTCTAAAACAATCAGTTGAAAAAATTAAGCTCTACAAGTTTCTTGTGCGTTCTTCTTGTAAAAGTATCTTTCCGAACGTACGGTAGACTCATTACTGCTTATCTTCATTGACGTACAAAAGTATCAGATTGTGACCTATTTGAATAAATCTTTTTGACTTTGACTTTGACGTCTTCAAGATCAAGACAATAGGGATGGTCGCATTGCTCACTCGCGCAATGATCTCGTTCTATTATTACGAAGCCTACACGAGTACCAATAATATCACTACATTTCAATCATTTTTAATAAATACCAATTGTTTTCCATCATTCATTACGCGAAACAGGTGTACCGTTAGCTATGTCTAATAATTCTAAACAATCCACATCAAGGTCTCGGCTGTATCAAACTATTTCTGCTCTAATTGAAATAAATATACAAGTGGTTACTGCGTGTGGAGCCATTATTCCATGGATTTGTGAGACAGGAATCTTTGCACTGCAATGAGCTTTGTCAAAATGTCTATTAGACATTAGGTAAACACATAATTTGCATAGAATGACCACAGTAATACAACCATAATTGTAATATTGTGGAATAACTAATTAATTGCTACGACAATAGATGCGACCGCGTCAAAGAGCAATTTAAAGTTGGTAAGGTTGGTTGGAGCGCCTTCACAAAATGCATATACATTGTAGTTTCATAAAAATAGTAAGTACTGCATTCACGGGCTGATTGCTTCGAAAAGCGCTTACAATTACGTTTAAACCGAAACATATATAGTACAGTCAAACACCTGCGAGTTGACGCGTGATCAAAATGCTGGCGTTTATTTGGCCCAACGATAAGCATTGCTATTCAACGTGGCAATGCCGCCAGCATCTTGGGTACGCAGCCATCTGATAGTGGTTTACAGCACTTGGATTTTCTATTTTTCTATAGGCTGACATGTCGTCACTGGCGAAATGTGGGTGTATCTACTATGGGACTGAGTCCCGGGTACACCTCTGCCTACCCCTTCGGGAAAAAGGCGTGAATGTATGTTATGTTGTATATGTGACATGTCGTCCTTGCGGATTTTCAAAGTGTTCTATGGCATTTATAGTGTATTTAATTTGGGTAGATAGTAATGTAAGTACAATGTATTGTTTTGTCTTTTTTCAATAAATGCACTCTGTCCTGTTTAAAAAAAGTACAGTCAAAGTTACACAGTCTCGTTTATCCAGTAATTTTAGCAGAAACATTTAAAACGTTAAGATTAAAATCAATGGGGTCAGTAAATGTCATTGCTGAAAAATGTCCTTCCTCGCAGCAATATTGGACGCCCTACATTCGCAATAAGTTCGGCGCCAGATATTCGGCGAGTAACCGAATTTATTTATTGAATGGTGACTACGCGTCACGTAGAATATGCGGTGTACCAGTGACTTCATCTGTACAGTGGGTGGTCTAAACTTAAAATAAAACTTCGATTACTTATAATGTTTTTAACCATAAATTATCGTACGAAAACATTGTAATAGAAGAACTACAAAATAAATACTCGCATACGAACTTTGACTGCCTCGGTGGCGTAGAGGGCGTATGCTCGACTTCCAATCAAGAGGTCCCGGGTTCGATCCCCAGGTCAGGCAGTGTTAAATATGTCCTCAGTAACACAAATAAAGTAATACTTTAATGGGTTCCGGGACATTGTGACATAGATGGTAATGAATTAGCGGATAAGCTTACAAAAAAAGGAGCCGATACCCCTCAGGTCGGACCTGAACCCTATTGTGGAATAACAAAACAACAAGTCTACAATCTGCTAAATCAAAAATGCATTGAGGAGGCAAGGGTAATGTGGAAGTATGTAGAGGGACAAACACATTCCAAAGCCTTCATCAATGGATACAATAATAAAATATCAGAGGAGCTCCTTCAGCTCAGTAGATATAAAACCTGTGCAGTGACCAGAATTCTCACAGGACACTGTAAACTAAATAAACATATGATGAACATGGGGCTAATCCAGGAAGCCGAGTGCAGATTCTGCCACGAAGAAGAGGAAACGGCTATGCACGTCCTCTGTGAATGCGGGCCACTCATGTTCAATAGAAGTATCCACCTGGGACGAGGAATAATTCGCCCAGATGAGGTATACACCACATCACTCCTCGAAAAATCTGGAAATTCCTAGATTCAGCGGGCAGGCAGTGAATTATAATCTATATGGACTGCCACAATAGATCAGCAATGGTCGAAGCGGCCTCAGGTCCTCCATATGGATGATATAAATAAATAATAATAATAAATATTGGATTATTCCATTAGGAATTAACTTAATAACTGCCTGGAGTCTGGAACTGTGCCCGGTAGATAGCAATAGGCTCGCCCCCTATTACATGGGACAACATAGTGGCGAAATGTGGATGCATCTACTATGGGACTGAGTCCTGGGTACACCTCTGCCTACCCCTTCGGGAAAAAGGCGTTTTTTTTTTTGTACTTTGACTGTACTTTTTTTAACAGAGTAGAGTGCCTTTATTCAAAATGCATTACTGAAATTACTGCAGTTAAGGAAAAGTTCCTCCCTGGTTCCTATTTGGTGAATCCTTTTAAAAGTTTAAAAGTATAATCCCAGTTTGTAACTTGTGTAATATTTCGAAGAGAGGGAGAGTGTGGCAGCAGTGTTCTCCGTTTCCAAGTATTCCAACTACTGCGATTCACCAAGCCTCCTGCCAAGCGCGGTGATTACGGCAAAATCCCCCAAAAAAAAGTTTATAGCGTTCTATGGGGAGACCTTCAGCAGTCGACGTCACCCGGCTGATGATGATGATGATGAATGTTTCCTAATTTTTGCTTTCTCCCAAATTGTAATGTAGAAAATTTTTTGTCTTTTCCCCCAACAAGGCATGACTGTAGATCAGCCATTTTCTGTTTTAAATTATTGTTATTCTTAGTGTCTGTAGGTACAATTACACGTTTTGATAACAGTGACGTTACTTTTATCTCGAATACATATGTACTTGTTGGTAGATGTTTCGGTTACTAATTTATGGTTGGTCACCCTTAATAAATAAAATACATTTATTAAGATGACAATCTGCTACGCGTTACTCGAATATATTTTTTCAATGAATGATATAATAATTATTATTGGCAACGGCCGGAAATAACCGTATTCTCGGAAGATCGTCGAGATACGTAATAAAAATCAAACGCTTGTGTACCTTGAGCTTTAAATTTATTTTTATGTTTGTGAATAATCTCTAAAAGAATAAGAATGATTCTTTTTGATGGTATGTACTTTGTACTGTTTAATTATTCTGCTGTGCCTTATTTATAGACTCTAGATTCTCTCAGATGGATTATCAGTTTCTGAGAAAACCTTGACGGTTATGCACACTAGAATTAATCAATATATTATGTACTTTGTGTTAGGTATTAAATTGGTACCAAGTACTTATATTATATTCTCAGATTTATGGAAAAAATATTTATTATCATATGTTTTCACCTCTTTCCTTTAGAATAATTTTTCAGTATATTTTGGTTTGAACATATCAGTATTTCAAACGGTTCAGAACTATTTCTATTTGTAGTGGATGTTTTGTCCAATATGTAATGTGATGAATGATGGCGCTATTAGTGGAAATATAGATAGGATGAAAGATGATTAGATGTTTCTACAGTGCTTTTCTCAATTTCAACTTTTTATTACTGAATAGGCCAGCACTTGACCGCAGTCTCACCTGATGGTAAGTGACGACGCGGTCGACGATGGTGCGTGCTTGCCTAGAAGATACCTATTCAATCTTGACTTGAAGACCTCCAGATTGTACTATTCGGAAAACAATGACGCCAAATAACAAAACATTAGATACTGACAAAACAAATCAGCACCATTAGAAAAATATTCTTTTTCAATAAAAACATACCTAATTATTATAAAGGCGAAGAAAATCTCAAGTCTCATTATTCTGTAACCAGTTGGCTGTGTGTTTGTGAGGTCACTCACAAACTCGCAAACCATGAAATTGCAAAGGTGCCTTAAACATTGAGAATGTGAAAGTAAATAATGAGACACTATACACCAACAATCGACATCAAACCGGTAGTTTATTGAAGAAATCTCATGATGGAACAACACTTTTATTATGCTGTTTAAAAAAAAAGTACCTGCCTATCCTGTTTTGGTGTACAAGACCAGCTTCTCTTGTCATGTTACGAGAAGTTACTGGCCATTTCCTCAGTAATGTGGAAATATAATAAATAAAGCATAATGCCTTCAGGCAGAGTAATCAAAATGCTGGCGTTTATCTGGCCCAACGTATAAGCATTGCTGTCCAACATGGCAATGCCGCCAGCATCTTGGGAACGCTGCCATTTGATAGTGGTTTCGAGCACTTGGATTATCTATAGGCTGACATGTCGGCGTGAGGATTTTAGAGGTGTTCTATGGCATAGTGTATTTATTAAGGGTAGATAGTAAGTGGGTAGCACTATATATTATATAACATCTATATATATAACATCAAAATAATTCTAAACAGAGTTTAAAAAAAAATTATCTAAGACCTTCGCGTTAATCAAATAGGCAAATTTTATTACTTACAATAAAATAATTATAATATTAGACCAAAATATAATACACACGGTCAAACGTAGCAATAAATCGTTATTTAAATTTTGCCATTAGCAAAAGGTCAAAATATAAACTATAATTTAACTATCTTCGTGATATATAATAAATAGTAAGCAAAAGATAATATTCGACATACTGTATAATAAATACATTTAAGTTAAACTTATATTATTACTTGGCTGTCTCCTTTACAACGATATTTTATACTTATGTACATAATAATTTTATAATGTACATACAATAGTTTAGTACTTAATACTCTATTACTGAAGACGGTGAATTAACTTACCCATGAAACTGCCCCCAAGTAAATGTAATGGTGGCAGGTGGTACCTAATAAAAATACAGTCTGAAATCGTTGGGACAGACGGTAATAGAAGCGTGGTGGCAGACGGATTAACTATTACCGTCTGCCCCCAGTCTGAGGTGCCAGAGAGGATGGTGGCGACTGGGGATAACAACTGGGGATAACACCAATAATAGCAAGTAGATATTATCTTTTTTTTTTTATGATAGTGAGCGACAAGACGAGCAAATCAGGTGCCTGATGGTAAGCATCATGATAACCCATATCAGACACAGTGCTATCAAGTGTTTTAATATTTATAATTCTGCGCGGCACTGCACTGCGCCTGTCACCCTGAGATATTAGTTGTTGAAACTGGTAGTAATTTCGCTGGTAACATTGCCCTTCAGACTTGCCAAGATAAAACGATCATCGATACTAGTCGATAGATCGATATTAGTTCTCAAAAATTCCGGGACTCGACCTAACCTGTCCCGAATCGTAATCTAAAAACCTTACACTTTCACAAGGTGATTATAGCTGTGTTTCACAATGACTTAATGTACAGTCTGTTTGTAAAATGGAGTGAATAAACCTAAAATAGCGTTTCATTCATGAGTAAACTGATACAGCCAAGAATTTACGATGGCGGTGTGACGCAAACTTTACGAACCTTGGTACTGCGCGATTTAATTTAACTGTGGTCACATTTAGGGTTACCACGTAAAGCTACAAAACTCTCTCCGAAAAAGGAAGGGGTGTCATATCTTCCTGAGTATTTGTCTGTCTGTGGCCTTGTACTTTGTAGCTGCTAAACAAATAGACCGATTTTGACGCGGATTTTGTTAGAAACTTGACAAAGTTATCAAAGTGCTTGTTAAGGCTCGTTCCCTTCGATCCAAAGTCCATTGTTTTCGTGAAAATAATTTTCGAGCATTTGTTTCCAAGTGATCCAAATTTTATTTTAAGGGATCATTTTCAATCCCACATGATCCAAAATCGACCACAATTCGAGTACAGTCAGCAAGGAAAGTGAGAATATAAGTCTAACTAATTGCTAATTATAATATACTGGCTGCGCCCCGCGGTTTCACCCGCGTAAGTTTCGAACCCAGGGGAATATCGGGATAAAAAGTACCCTATGTGTTATTCCTGGTTCTACATACCGCATTGCAGCCTAATTGGATCAGTAGTTTTGGCGTGAAAGAGTAACAAACATCCATCCATCCAAATAAACTTTCACCTTTATAATATTAGTAGGATTTGGTAGCAGGGTTCGGTGATATAGATATTACGAGTCTTGTTCTTCTTAATGGTTTTGAAAGTAATTTGGTAATTTGACACAATCCTATAAAAAATTACCAAATCGATGTTTTGTATTAATAACCACTTACCCATTATATAAATTTATATCCTGTTATTTTTATAGTTAAGTAACCTATGTCCATGTCATTTGAATTTTTCTTATAAACTCTTGGTTTTTTTCATATTGAACTTCCAAAAATCCCAATTTCACACATGTAATTGGACGTTCAGTACAAAAAAAAATTAAAGTTTATAAACAAAAATAAAATGATAGGGACATACTTAATTTACTTCATCTTTAAAATATCAAGATATAAATATATCAAATAGGTTTACTGTATTCGGAGGAAACAGGGGAATACAAAACATCGATTTAGTAAATTTTCCATAGGATTGTGTCAAAGGGGTCCTGTATCCTGTCAAGAAAATTTAAAAATGAATCATTAATCATTACACATGATGGTAAGACCTTAATATGTAAAAAAATTACAATTGAGTATTTGAAAAAAAAGAATGTCGTATTTATCAAGTTATTTTGTAAGTTTAATGAAAATTATGTATTATTCGATTCAAAACTCACAACCAATTCAATATTGATACAATTCCAATAGGAGTCACTTGTTCACGAACGCGCTACGAGTGGTCGCCACGATTGTGACGTCATTATGTTATAGTTATTTATGGTACTTTATAACATTTTGACGTCACCACAGGTCACGAGCTCGTTCGGGTACTATCGGCGTGTTTTCGGTACTGGACTAAAAATGATTTACACATTATGATTTATACAACTTTGTATTTATAGCGAATAAAAGAAAACTAAAAATAGTTTTGGTACAAATCTTATATATGATCTTTCCATTTATGCCAAAAGAAAATAAAATTCAAATACTCAATTGCCAACCCTAGTTATTGGTTCCCTAAAATTAAACCACAACCTGAGAGAATGACCTAGTGACCAACAGAACACGGTATAAAGTCACGTAGGAACAGTTCACACAGCCCTTGAAGGCCGCGACAATGTGCGCACGCCTTTAAATATACTATGACTTCATTATTATATATTTTATTATGTTATTTTTTTAATATTACGGGATGTGGAGCTGTAAAATTTTAGTTTCTTACGTTCGCTAATAAATAAATAGACTTAGAGGATTTTAAGGCTTAAACTACTTTACAGTAAGTCAGTATCATCATCATCATCGCAGCCGTTGATAATCCACTACTGAACATAGGCCTCCCCCATAAAGGGGGGTTTTGCCAATACCTGACGCGCTTTGCAGGCAGGTTGTCGAGCGCAGTTCGATGGTTTTTTTTTTTTGCAGAGGACGCTGCTGCCCGTCCTCTGGATCTGTTAACCCTTAGCCGGCTCTTACGGCAACCATGGGTAGAGAGGGTGGAGCACTATTCTAAAGCCGGTAACTCCACGGCGGGTCAGTATAAATACCGGTAAATAAAACATAAATACGAGTAAGTATAGCCTGTAGCCTGCGATCTGTGATATCAATTTTATAGAAGAAAAACTCGAAATAAATGATTTAGTAGTTTGACGTTCTTAGTAATTCAATTCGTACTAGCCGCCATCGCCTGAGAGCTACAATATGAGAATCTTCAAAAAGATAGTGAATAGTGTTGGTTGGGTCAACAATATTAACTTATAAAATTATGATATAGGTTCAACTAAAAATTAATACAGACTTTTTCCCGTCGGTTGCAGGAAATAGCAAATAGCTGCCAATAATTAGCAAATAATGTCTATTCAATATTCTTATCGCGTCTTTGGAAAAACATGAGATTACAAATTGCAGACAAGTTCCATTTCAAACCCAATTTTTACAATGTCTGCGCTAGAAACGAAAGGTGACTAAAATTGGAACGAACGTTACGTCTTAATATGTTGCTGTAAAACTTTCTTACGTATAAACTGTAGCGCCCTCGCTTACGTCCATAAAGATCAATGATAAAGTGTACAGAGTAGACGCCACGATCTGTGCGTTGTTCTACATTCTGTGTCTGTGCGTATCTTCAAAGCACGCAACGACATAACGATTTAGAGCATTCAGATCGGGAGCTGTCTTGCGTGCGATGCTGAAGTACATGCCGGTTTGTTTATTTACTTATCTTTAGTTGTGTGCTTTTTTTGGTTTTGTATCTCTCGCTTATTACATTGACGAACACCGTCAGAAAATTCTACTGGAGCATAGAATAAACAGCCTCTATGAGACCAATATGAATTATTTCACAGCCGTGTGATTCCCGGCTATATACTAATATATAGCCGGGAACTATATAATATATAACCCTAAGGTTAGGGTATAATAGGGGAACCCCTTTACCTTCCCGTGGGAGCCGTGAGACCCGGCAGAGGGACATATTTGGAGAGTGGGCAGCAGCGCTCTCCGGCACCAAGTATTCCAACTACTGCGATCACCAAGCTAACAACAAGCGTGGTGATTACGGCGATAACCTCCCATATGGCGCTCTATGGGGAAGGCCAATGTTCAGCAGTGGACGTCTTCCGACTGATAATGATGATGAAATATTTACAGATTCATAGATAGATAGAAAGAAAATATGGAATGGACAGGATAAATTTACAATTTACAGGCTTCATTTACAACAGTAGAAGATTCATCTTTAAGGTCGACATGGGATCACTTATTTTACTTTAAACGATCCTTAAGTATCGCCTGACACTTCTGGTGCTATATGTCCTAAGCATAACGAATGCTCTAAACTCTTCACAATTCAAGTGGCCCCGACTAGGTTCCACTCATCGACATAATATTTAGAGAACAAGGGCCCTCGCGATGCGATCTCGAGTGCATTACCTGCATGTTGTCATACTTATCTGACAGACTTGTTTGTGGCTATTATTGGACCCTGGTGTGTTCTGGGACTGCATTGGCATGTGTGTTGAAATCTGACTATCTCACTTGATGTAAGATAAAATATGTAGTTAGATGTCCCACAGGTAGATTGATCGTTCTGTACGTATTTGTGCGTCAATAGTTTTTGTGATAAAATACTTAATTTTATCATCATAAATACCACAATAATAAGATAAATAACTCATTATCATATTATCAATATCCATACTTACTTAATATTTATAAATGCGAGTGTGTCTGCCTGTTACCTCTTTCGCTTAAACAGCTAAACCGATTTAGATGAAATTTAGACGATTTAGACCCGGGATAGTTTTTTTATCCCAGAATCATTTTTTAAGGGGGCGAATGGGGGGGAGGGGTGGAAGTTTGTATGAGGAATCAATAACCGCTGAACCTAGCTGTTTGGTATGTAGGTAGCTTAAGACTCTGGAATGACTAATAGATCCTGACAAACAACTTCATTTCTTCCATTTTTATCACATTGACAGCCTTGTTGGCTCAGGTAGTAACTCTGCTCTCTGTGCCGCAGGTCCCGGGTTCGATCCCCGGCCAGGTCAAACAATTGTGTGCATGAACATGTCTGTTTGATCTGTGTCTGGGTGTTATAAGCTTATATAGTATGTAGGTATATAAGTCATTTGGTTACCATAGTACAGGCTTCTACCCTAGTTTGGGACAAAAAAAATCATAAACTAGCTGTACCCAGGCTTCACCCGCCTAGTTTTCGTTCCCATGGGAATATCGGGATAATAAGTAACCATGTGTTATTCCAGGGTCTAAGCTATCCACTTACCAACATTCTGCTCAATCGAATCAGTAGTAAAACATACATTCACGCCTTTTTCCCGAAGGGGTAGGCAGAGGTGTACCCAGGACTCAGTCCCATAGTAGATACACCCACATTTCGCCAGTATGTTATTGGTCCCATGTAATAGGGGGCGAGCCTATTGCCATATACCGGGCACAGTTCCAGACTTCAGGCAGCTATTGAGATAATTCCTAATGGAAAATTCCGTAGTATTAGCTCACACAGAAACAGCGCTAGCGCTGTTTTTTGTGCAAACTAGCAGATGGCGCTGGAGTCGAGTTAGAACTCGCGTTTTGTTTTCCTGTTACCAACGAAATTTTTTTTACATTTTACTGGGATTTGAGATTAATAATATTTAGTAAAATAAGAAAATAAGATAGTAAGGTGCTCGTCGGTTGTGGGTACTAGTGACCTTGCCCTTCCATAAGACATCAATTTGTTCGTGAAAGGCACTCCTACGTCGATCCCTACCGACACAACTTATATTAATATGTCTGTTGATATTTTTGGCAGTAAATAAATTGCAATAAGATTATTAGTTTTTATCACGCTTCTCTACTAAAGACAACAAGCTGTGTTTATGGTGTGACATGCGTAGGCGCATTTAAATCTCCGAGATGATCTGGAGCCGTTTTATAATAATAACTGTCTGACATTATATTTTTTTATTATTATAAATTTATAAAAATATTTATTTTTAGTGCGTCTCTACGGCTTTGTTAATGCGGCAAAATAGAAAATTCTGGATAAACAATTTAATACACAAATACTGATTCCTGATGCCAAAACTTATAAAATACTTATAAATAATGATTACAAAAATAATATATGAAATTTTAGCAACGTTTATTTTATAAATAACCTGTTAGTGGTAAATAAGTCTTTATTGCTTTTTAAGGTCTATAGGCCTATTGAAGTCCTTAGTAGATATCGTTACTTTTTGCCATGTCAATCCGATGTTTCTGGTGTTCCCCGATAAAAATTATATTGTAATAAAAAAATAAAAATAAGTAGTAAATAACAATTTAAATAAAAGTCGACATTATTGCAGTTGCCTACAGTTTAGTTTTTGTCGCCTACAATTGTTGCGTAAGGAACATAGGGCAATATTGCTCCGTGACATTGACGAGAGCTCGATAAATTTCCTTGCCTCTCAAATTTTATTAAAATCCGTCGATAAATAACTCTACAGCGAACTCCTCACAGAGACCTCTTTCATCCGGATCTGTGGAACTCCCCCTTTTCTCCCCTAATTTTTCACCAATCAAAAATCGCGATCGACAAAAAAATTCAATAAATAAAAAAAAAAACCTGTGTGCCAATTTTAGTCAAAATCGGTTGGAAAATGCGACCTGTAGGCGAAAACTGACAGAAGGACAGACGGACAAAAGCAGGTTTGGCCATTCTCAAAACTGACGCTTCGCTAAACTCGCCCGGCCAATAATACGACTTTTGCTAACCGTCCTGCACGAAGAGTTAAAATAAAAGTTCTGATTATTGAAAACAAATCGTCCTAGTTAAAAATGGATAATTACGCCACTGCGAAGAAGGAGAGTTATGTTTGTTTGATGTGGAAACGAGTATAATATAACCTTATCTAAATTAATAATTATTAAAAACTTAATTAGGCTCTAAAAGCTCATTCACCTCATCAAACATAACCACAAATACAAAATCAAGGAAGATATTATAAATAGCCATAAAACCAGTATGGTCCTGGAGTCTGGTCATCCATCAAGTGTTCAGTGGTTAGTGGTTGTGGTCAGCCGCGATATCACATGACATAGGTGTGGTTATATCTATGACATGCTCCCTCATCTCATAGTCAAGTGCATAGGGCTACCATTTAAATTTTTATTTTTTATTTTTCGTGCTTTCTGTGTACGAACACACGTTTATATATTATTATGTTATAAATGCACTTATATATTGAAACATGATATCAAATAGATATAGATACATATTTATTTATTAGGAAAATCTTTTTACAATTTTTCATAAAGGTATGAATTACAATGTAAGTTTAATAAGTTTTTGTAATGTCCCATGGGACAATAATAGCGCAATAATATCCTACTACTACTACGTAGAAAACATAACGCGTCAAATATGTACGAGCGTACGGGCGTTACTGCCTCGTTGACTGCCTGGTCGCAGGCGATGTTAAATGGCGCGGGGAGGTGAGTGTCGCTTCTTTACATAGCAATAGTTAGTATTATTTGACAGCAGCCTGAAGTCTGGGTTTGTATGCCCGACTGATATCAATAGGCTTAGCCTCCTGTTACGTGTAACATGTACCAGGATGTGTAAATCTTTAGTGACAACCCTGATTGCTGAGTGCACCTGTGCGATCAATCGAAGGATCACTTATTTTCGTTCTCATGGAGCTTTTGCGCTATAAGCATCCTAACTGATGATACGCCATAAAATATCCTCTTAACGTATCACTTACGCAGGTTCAATTGAAAATGATGACACATACAACAAGCATGGTACATGGTATTATGTTTCTTTTATTAATATTCTGTATTTATTGTGGTATAAAAGTGTTATCTATCTATCTACAGTTCTATTATTCAGAACTACTTGTAATTAGTTACCATATCTACTCATATGCTCTTAATAGAACGTGATCATCGCAAGTTCGCGCGAGCTGATGTAGAAAAGGCGTCCTGTCCTAATTCCTAATTAGCATTCGCGCGACCGCGGTCGTATCACTTGAGCGTAATCGCGATCTATTAGCCCCCCCGTCGGCGCGCCTTTATTATTTATAACGGGAAATCTGGCGGAGCGCTTTTCCGCTTTTCCGCCGCATTTTCCGCGCGGCACTAAACTGCCCATTTCTTTAATTTCTTGTGAGGAAGCTATTGTAAAACTTATATATCTAGAAACCTCTTGAAACTACCTATCTTTTAATGTTAACCAGAAACGTTAATCGTTCGTTCGTTCGTTAGTATAGAAAATTTCGTGCATAATGTTTAGTTAAAATTTTAACCAAGTGCCAATATAAAACTGCAGAAAGTATTAGAAACAGGATTAATGTGAGGCGCCTTTATACTATTACAGTTATCTGCTTATTAACGTTTGTATTAAAGTTGACGCAGACCAGTGTTTAACGACTATTTTACGACCTAAATCTAGATTTCTCTTTATGGCTAGACTTTCTAAGTCGACCTAAGTACGTGGCTGTAATATAGTTAGCTATTGTACTTTAGATATTTTAATTAAGACTATGAATAAGTTTTACGATGTTATCTTGGTGCGTGTTCGTCTCTTAAAAAATAATTTAAGAGGTTACATGAGGGGTGATTTTTCCATACAAACGTATTCCCGTGTTTCCTCCCTAGATAACTGCGTCAGAGCTATGGTTTTTTTTTTATAAAATCTAGGTCTTTAGTGAGCATGTCCCTGTCATTTTCCTTTTTCTATAAACTCATTGTTAAATGTAGTATGACCCTATAAAAACATGAAAACCTGTCCCAGTTTTACTCGCGTAATTAGACGTTCACTAGAAATAAATAAAGAGTTAAGGAAGAAAAATAAAATAACAGAGACATAGCCTAATTCATCTTCAAATTTTCAAGATATAAATTTATGGTAAAATCAATTATTCTCGGAGGAAACACGGGAATACAAAACATCGATTTCGTAAATTTTCCATAGGATTGTGTCAAAGTGCTAAGAGGTCCTGTATCCTGTTAATCATTATAATAAGCCGTAAAAACTCCACTTATAATACTTAGAATCCTTTTTAAAGTCGACTTTAGCGACATTAGTGTCTAATGATAGCATTTTGTAGTATATAGGTTAAATTACGTTTTACGTTTAATATTATCTTAAATAATATATTTCAGTCTTCGGATTCCTCTAAAAAGATAGAATATGTTTCTGTTTTCACAATATTTATTGATTTCAGAAGATCTTGCATAATTTTGACTGCAATTTTTTGAGTTTTACCAACTAGATAGACTCGTGTCTTGAGGTTAAAATACCCATAGATTTACATATTTATTCTGTAACCCAGGAAAAATCTGCAAAATACTTGGCCCTGAGGGAACAGGGCTTCGGTTACGGCGCGTTGCTAAGATTTTCGCCCTCTCGCTCACACGTATCCACATTTTTGAAGATATAAAAAATACACCATGTAATTACGTAAAATAAAGACAACTAGGTTCTAGAAAATAACAATACAAAGATTCAGTAAAAAATCCAATTTACTCCAAACTAGCTTCAATATATTTTGTCTTGCCTACCTATAGTTAGTATAGTAATTTAAAGCGAAAACAGGAATTGGATTTTTTAAAATTATATAATAATGAATGGGCTACCCCTTTCTCATCCCGTGGAAGCCGTGAAACCGGGCAGACGGACATATTTGGAGAGTGAGCAGCATCACTCTCTAGCACCAAGTATTCCAACTACTGCGATCACCAAGCTAACAACAAGCGTGGTGATTACGGCAAAATCCCCCCATATGAATAGTTAATGACGTTCTGTGGGGGAGGCCTATGTTCAGCAGTGGATGTCTTCCCGCTGATGATGATGATGATGATGATGTATAATGAATGAGCTAAATAAGGTATAAAGTAGAAACTCAATAAAATGAACTGGGCAGACATTGGATGAATTAAGATACACTAAGTTATAATTAAGTAATCAAAATAACAACGTAATATCGCCATTTTAAATGTAAATATGTACAGTAAGGCCAGCCGCATCTGGCCACACCTCAGAGCTAGATGTTCAAGCTCTATGCCTAGGTTGTTCCCATGCATTAACCATGAAATGGCAATATCCTTCGCTTTGATCTATGCCGCGTAGAGTAATAATAATTATTCATTAGATACGATTTCGCTAGACAGATTGACGTGGTAAATACGTTATTTTAGCAAGAATTTTGTCTTAAAATGTAGTGTTGTTAATTGTTTACCAATAAGAATGAGGTTCACTTACTTTATTTTAATATCATTTTTGGACTTAATAAAGAGTGTTCTATTCTACAATAGACACTTGCCATTTACATATTAAAACGATAAATATATTTAATATCGTTTATCGCAATAAACAAAAGCTAAATAATTTGTTTATTAGCTGTTTTTTTTTTAAATTGGCACGAAAGATCCGTAACTTGCATGACCTTATTTTAATAGCGAGTCACCGGAAATGTAAAAAATAATAATGGACGCATTACATATTGACAGCCTCGTTGGCTAAGTAGTAACTCTGCTTTCTGTGCCGCAGGCCCCGGGTTCGATCCCCGGCCAGGTCAAAAATTTGTGCGCATGAACGTGTCTGTTTGATCTGTGTCTGGGTGTTATAAGCATAGTACAGGCTTCTAGCCCAGTTTAGGACCAGATGACCTTGCGTGGAAGTTGTCCCATATTATTATTACCTTACAGCCTTGAATAAATTAATTTAATAATAGACTTTCAATAAATAAGCCCTTGATAAGAATACCTTGATAAATTCTTGCATTACCTTCAAAACTAACAAAACGTTCATTTGTTTCAGATCCTCCTTCAATAGTCCACAGTCCTCCAACAATCACGATGGGTTCTCAATTATAACAGCAGTAGTACCCTATAGTAGTGAGATATGGATTCAAGAACCCAGTGTTAGTGAGTGTGTGTGTGTGAGTGTTTGTGCTAGTGTCAGTGGGAAACGTTCGCAATGGAAGCTTTAGAAAGGAGTTACATTACTGCTCTGTTGCTTGCCGCACTTTGTACACTATGTAAGTATACTTATAGTCCGCGCGCGATCTATGTGTTTTCGGCCTTGTGCTATTTTATTTAATATCTTCTTTATTATAAATATAATAACAATTTAATTTTATATTGAAATGAAACGTTTTAAGGTATATACATATAACCAAATTGTTTAAAAAATCATCATTATCATATCAGCCATAGGACGTCCACTGCTGAACATAGGCCTCCCCCTTAGATTTCCATCCAGTCCGGTTGTAAACGGCCTGCATCCAGCGTGCTCCTGCCGTACTTATCAGATCGTCTGTCCACCTTGGTCTCCATTCGAGAACTTTACGGCTCCATCGGCCATCAGTTCTACGTGCTATGTGCCCTGCCCATTGCCACTTCAACTTGCTAATCCGCGCTGCGCTATGTCGGTAACTTTCGTTCGTCTACGAATCTCCTCATTTCTGACTCGATCTCGCAGAGAAATCCCGAGCATAGCCCTCTCCATAGCTCGTTGCGCTATTTTGAGCGTACTAATAAGGCCCACAGTCAAGGTCCACGTTTCAGATCCGTAAGTCATCACTGGTAACACACACTGGTCGTAGACCTTCGAGAGTTCTTCGTCGAATTTAAAAAATACTTGCAACATAATTCGAAAATATTCAATAAAACAACACGAGGCCGAAGACACAGCTCGATCGTGGACTATATAGATAATATACCTAATATATCTGCCTGAATAAGACAGCCTCAGTACTCAGTGGCTAGTGGTTTGCAAGTCCGACTGCCGATCATGAGGTCCCGGGTTCGATCCCCAGGTCAGGCAGTGTTATTGAATAGTTCCAATAGGAATTATCTCAATGACAGCCTGCAGTCTGGAACTGTGTCCGATAGATGGTAATAGGCTCGCCCTATTTGGGATTTGGGACCAATAACATACTGGCGAAATGTGTGTGTATGTTATGTTGTATCCCCTGAAACTTGAAAAAAGTAATAGCAATTGGGTGGAGTGTAAGCATTAAAGTTTCGCTCGAGATAGAATAGAATTTATTATTCCAACCATTTTTACATAATATTAAAAATTGTTTATGAAACGAAGGTAGCTACTTAAATTCATATATATCTATTCATGGTTATAAAAAAACAAAATCAATAAGTTTTATGACTTACCTACCTCATTTTTATAGCGAATTAATTATTAAACATTAATATCATTATCATCATTTAAAAAACATGAAGTCATCTGTATAATTTGTGTCTACAAGCTTTTTGATGAGGATGAGGGCGGTAATGTATATGCAGTAGAACGTTTTGAGAGTAAAAATCTTTTGAGGATTTTTAGTTCCCTTTTTGGCCACATCTAATAATATCGTAGACAAAATTTTCTGTAATTAATTTAATGTTTTGAATTTGTTCATACTATTAACTCATTTATAATCGAATCATTCATTAGAATTTGCGAACACGCGAATTTTTATTAAATTATTCATCAATAACGTCTTCGCTATCGATAAAGCGAAATTCGTTTTTACTGTTCGCAATAAAAGTGTCACAGGTCACATACTTTTTTAAATTAAAGTAAGTATTCCGGTTTGGGAGACCTTGAACAAGAACTTGAATTACGCATGTTCACACCTACTTTCATTCCATACAGACTGGATTCCACCAAAATTAAGCAGTGGGGCAGTAACGAAATTTAAACAGTCCTTAACTTGAGGATAAAATCCGGAAAATAAATAAATTATCAAGGCAAACGTTTGTTATACATGTAGGGTTCCATACCTAGATACTAAGAACATACAGCGCCATCTATCAGATAATTGCTCAAAGTATGGAAACGTGCAGTAAAATGGCCATTACTTTTTATTGCGTTAAACTAGAAGTATAATTTTATACAGCCACATGGGACCCCAGATCTGAAGTTAATATCAGTTTCAACTTGATACCTCCACGCGTTCTTGTTAAAAGTGTCTTGACAGACGGACAGACAGACAAGGATTCCTTTTGAGGTACGGAACCCTTAAAACGTCAAAATTAAATTGAAAGAGGTTATACGATCTTTACTCAGAAATCAGGTTTGTTATCTTTGGAGTTTGGTTTTTGTCTGGTTAAATGTTTCAAAATGTTTTTAATGAGGCCTATTATGTAGAGTCATTCAGATTATTTGAAGTATAAATAAAAATCTGTATTTATTCTTTTTGACTAAAAAGCGCTCGTTAATTGTTGATTATATTATCAAACTGGTACGTTACACGTACGAGTACGTTTGTGTACGTTGATTAC
Source organism: Hemistola chrysoprasaria (assembly GCA_947063395.1). Classification (NCBI taxonomy): domain Eukaryota; kingdom Metazoa; phylum Arthropoda; class Insecta; order Lepidoptera; family Geometridae; genus Hemistola; species Hemistola chrysoprasaria. Next base: position 15,482,882 of record OX346714.1, read on the forward strand.
ATTCGTAAACAACGTTTACATTAGATTTATTTTATTTTCTGCCTCTTCTTTGCCTGTTCTTTGACTGCCTCGGTGGCGTAGTGGGCGCATGCTCGACTGCCATTCAAGAGCTCCCGGGTTCGTCCCCAGGTCAGGCAAAGTGTTAAATATTGGATTTTTCCATTAGGAAATATCCCAATAGCTGCCTGGAGTCTGGAACTGTGCCCGGTAGATGGCAATAGGCTCGCCCCCTATTACATGGGACCAAGAACATACTGGCGAAATGTGGGTGTATATACTATGGGACTGAGTCCTGGGTCACCTCTGCCTACCCCTTCGGGAAAAAGGCGTGAATGTATGTTATGTTTTTAATTTATTTTCAAAGAAACATCAAGGTCATTGGCCTTCACAGATGTATGCTGAAATTTTTGCCGATACCAATTAACAGACAATGGTTTCATTTCTCACGCTCTTGTTAGCCAATTTTATTCACATGTTTTCAGTAATTGTTGGAAAGATACTACCTATATATTAATAATAAATTCATTGTCGTCTCAATTTTTCTTAGAAACGTTTTAAAATGTTTGAAACATGACCTGAGTCGTTAATAGTGAAATCTATACAACCAGTCAGCGAGCGCAAGCTGTCATTCTTTAAAAAGCTCTTTGAAGTTTATGCTTTTCACGATCTTCCTGACTTCCGTGTTTGGTGCGACATACTTATTTCATACTTATGTTCTAAAATTTTCTTAATAATTATTGAAATATAACTGCCTATGGTTAATTACAAAAAAAAACGGGTATCGTTATATTAATTTGCGACCGAGACTCTTTGTGACTAAATAACACTGTCGTAGACTAAAATTCTCCCAAATTCAATATAACCTATTATTTAAACAATAATAATAATAATAATATAATAATATAATATGGGACAACTTCCACACACGGTCATCTGGTCCCAAACTAGAGTAGAAGCCTGTAATATTGTAACCAGATGACTGATATACGTACTTATATAAGCACCCAGACACAGATCAAACAGATATGTTCATGCACACAAATGTTTGACCTGGCTGAGGATCGAACCCGGGGCCTGCGGCACAGAAAGCCGAGTTACTACCATGTGTGCCAACCAGGCTGACAATGCGCCTGAATGCTAAATATTAAGTTTCGTTATTGTAATATACCTAAATTATAATAATTATATTACCCTGTGTTCCTAATGTCCAGGTATGGTGCAAGCTCAGCGCACCAACTCCAAGATGTCATATGTGTGCCCACCGAACTTCGTCAGGCTTGGACACAGTTGCTACTACTTCAGCGAGAAGAATGCTACGTGGCACAACGCGCTCTTCGATTGCAAGGTAAATAGATATTAAGTAACGTAAGCTATCGAATTCCCACTAATAAAATACTTTCATGTTAGAACTGTGTATTACGATTGGCGCCCAACGTGGGGTAAATTCAGGCAATACATTGAACTTTATTTATCTAGGGGTCAAGCTTGTCGAGCTCTGTTAGACGACTTCTCTTGACATGTAAAGATACATTTATTGTCCCCTATTGAACGAGTCTTTGTTGCTTTAAGCATTTAATGATGTAAAAATCAGTAAAATAAAGGATAAGTAATTAGGTATAGGTAATTAGGTATTCTACTGAAGAAACCGACTGACTACTTATATGCAAATAGTTATTAAACTAATGTAGGTATAACAACGAGAGAAATAATCTCTAAATAATTACAAATGCTTATCAAATTCACCATTCCATGGTTAATATAATATAATGTACGTCTCAAGGAAATGACATCATAATATTTAAATAAGCATGGTTAATGTCGCGATAACGAAGCTGACAACATTCCTAAAAAAATCATTCTGAAGATGATTTCGATATCAGATATAAGTTTAATAAAACCTGTAATATGGTATTTGATAGTGTTTACACATCGTAAAACTATTTATTGAGTATCATAATCATAACGTAATAATACAATCCGAAACGATTTGTGGTTTCATTTTTTTTGATTGTAGAAAAAAATATCTGGGTCAATCGGAGCTTTGGCACTCTTAACTCATAAAAATATAAAATCACTAAAGCCCTTGACTTCGAAAACCTTTTTTATTTGCTCAAAGTCTTTACTTTTTTATTGAGATTTATAAAGAACACGCGTCTAAAATGGAACAGTATAGTTCCCACAGAATAAACATATAAAAGAATTTATCTGTTCTGTGATCATGCCTGTTAGCTACCGACACATAGAATTTAAATGGTATTAGGCATACTAGTTAGCGTATACAAGTAAATACGAGTAAGGTGGCACGAGCAACGAGCCGATATGCAAGTGTACCAGCTACAGTCTACAGCAGTTGATATTCTCTTATTAACCGGCGTCAGGGTGATGACATGTCGTGAACTATGGTACTCGCGTATTTTAATGAACTTAGAGCTACGATAAACTGTAACACACATGACTGTAGCTCGCACATTTGCGTAAAAGCTCCTTGCACGTAACACCTTATTCATTTGTATACACACTTATATGCCTAACGCCGTGTAACTTCTACATACAGGTAACTAACATGCACGCTACTGTTCCGTTTCACAGGATTGCGTATAATAGCCCTAAAAGATCTAAAATTAAACCCATTTAAAATCGAAAACCAACTTTCAGCCAAAGCCACTAATCTACGTGTCTAGACTTCCGTCTACTAAAGTCTAAGACTGGATGACCAATGCCCATGTTATCGATAAAAACGATGTAAAGCAATTAAGCCAAGCTGACCACGATTAATTCATTAGTGGGGTCAACTGACACTTAGATTGTAATTTATTGCGAGTAGAAACATAAACTGGAATGTCCTTAAAACTAAATATGTGGCTAGACTAGTCTGGGTGATCCTTGAACTTATGAATGGAGACGATTAATAATTCAAATTACATGTGGTAATGTTATCTTTCAAAGATTATTTGGCGAGAATAGGAAATAAAATAATTTAATAGATTAAAATTTTATTGTACACTAATGTGTACAATAAAGTTCTCTGTAATCAGAGAACATAATTAAGTTAGAGAATATAAGGAACAAAGAAGAATATTCAGTTAATCTCCATTTAGTATTATGCCAGTTATTCATCCGCCAAGCAGTAATGTGCAAACGTTACTGTGTTCCGGTCTGATATACTAATATCTCAGGGTGCCAGGCGCAGATCCGTGCCGCGCAGAATTTTGAATTTGAAAACACCGGGTGGCACTGTGTCTGATATGAGCAATCATGATGCTTGCTATTAGGCACCTGATTTGCTCATCTTGTCACTCACTACCATAAAAAAATGTGGTGTTGTCATGAAGACGTATCAAATACACACAACACTAGTTTATTCAAACTTTCGTATAATTCATTAGTAGTAGAATGAAAATGAGATAAAGGGATTTATAAAGTAATTGTTACTTGATTGAATTTACTCCCATGAACCATGGTACGAGATAAGATTATTAAATAACGAACACAATGCGGTAAAAATCAATAACTATCATTATCATTATACACTTAAATATTCATCCCGCAATAGACACTTCTCCAAGCGCCATCATTTACATATAATTACATACACAAGCCTCGTCCAATTCATCAAATATTCTATAGACAATACCAACAAAAAATCTAAAGAGACCGACGCATATTTGGATAAAATTACACACTCGTGGTCTAAATATTGTATGTGTATTTTACGATAATATTTGCTTGTAATATACCTAATTATATTATATTCAATTACCAATAAAGTACTTATCAATTTAGTATTTTATATATCTAGGAAAATTACGGTTAAACTGATAAAAGCTGACGAATTATGTGAAGTGGTCGCGTGTTCAAATCCCACTAGCAGCAATGTTTTATAATTTATACTAATAAACTTATAAGGCGAGGTATTTTATCTATCCTTTAAACCGCGTAAAATCTGTAAGAATATCGATTGGGAAGAAATTTGTATCTAGTAATACAATGCTTAGTCTCCTCAATCATTTAAAAATAAAAAACTCTCAAACTCCCATCACAGACGTCAAACATTGACATAACCTCGAAAGCTCTTGAACAATTTTAACAGTAGCTCCCCAATTTATGCACTAACTAGTTAATCAAACAGCTGAAGCACTAATTGGATGTAATCCAATGTACAAACAAAACAATGTAATAAAAATGCTGTTGTATTCATTAGTAGTTTCTCCAATGGATGGAATGACGCGGTTTTCGCACATGTTTCCTAATCCATGGCGCCAGTTGCAAATGGATTCGTTTATGAAATTAGACCTAATTGGTAAACATCACAATTTAAAAAATGCGTTAGACATAGAAGTAAAGGAAAGTGGGTAAATTTTATAGAAGAAAATTACTGAGTGCATGCCTGAAATTCTCGGAGATATTTGCCTTCAATGGTCTTATAAAATTCTTGGGGTTTTAAGAAACAATGAATAACTTTTTACTAAAGTTACTTTTGGGTAGAAAGCAATAATATTGAGGCAGAGCCGTAGACAAATAGTCCGACTATATTTTGCCAAATTTAGTAAAATAAATAAACTTACATACTTAGTAACAGAAAGAATAGATGAAATGATCGAATTATGGCCTATTTATACCCAACAGTAGATAAAAATGGGGCTTGGCTTTCTTGTCAAAAATGCATATTATGGGTTAGCAGATACACGAAAATAGATCTATGTATTCGTATTATATAATCTTTTCTTGACAAAACGTTGAGCTTATTATTTAATACAATATTTATCTAAATTAGCACTGCACACTCTATAGTTCAACCACCTTCATACTACGACAAAATACTACATATTATAGAGGTATGACTGCTAGAGCCATATTCAGTTCTGCCCATATTTTCCAGTAATTAAAATTCGCTTGTCTGGATATTGCCGCTACTAAATATTAGCATACGAATGTGTCTGCTAGCACACACGTTATGTGATGCAAATTCTCTCATTTGCTTCTCGGAACTAATGTAACAAGATGAATTATAAACAGATACAGAATGGTATGCGATCATAATATGAGATTGCAATTTGATAACAGAAATACGACACTGAACAGACCTATAATAAAACTGAGGACAATGTGCATCAAAATACTGAATTTCGATGAGTTGTATTTTTAGTATATCAAACAGCTTTTATGAAGTTTATATAATATTATCTACCTACTTTCTGTTGCTAAAGAAATACGATAAGATCAACTTCTATTCTAAAAACATTCATTCACGCCTTTTTTCCCGAAGGGGTAGGGCAGAGGTGTACCCAGGACTCAGTCCCATAGTAGATACACCCACATTTCGCCAGTATGTTATTGTTGGTCCCAGGCAGTTTTGAGATAATTCCTAATGGAAAAATCCAATATTTAACACTTTGCCTGACCTGGGGACGAACCCGGGAGCTCTTGATTGACAGTCAAGCATACGCCCTCTACGCCACCGAGGCAGTCTATTCTATGCGATAAAAAGACATCTTACTAATATTATCAATCTCAAATTTCAGTACAATGTAAAACACTTACGTTTTTAACAGGTGAAAGAAACTCTTGCGAGTTCTAACTCACATCCAGCGCCATCTAGCGCGGTTCTGGTTAGCTTGATGGATGGATGGATGTTTGTCTCTTCCAAAACTACTTAGCCTACCTACAGTACCCTGCAATAACACAGAGGGTACTTTTCCCCCTATATTCCCACGGGAACGATGTCTACGCGGGTGAAACCGCGGGGCACAGCTAGTGTTTAAATAAGTCGACGAGTTATGAACATTAAGACAACAGAAATTTAATTTAAAAAAAGAATAATAATAAATCGACAGGGTTATTAGGAACATTACTATCGCAGTCTATGGCTATCGCAAAGTTCGATTTACCCTGGCGATGACAATTTCAAAGATTTCGGGCTTCGATGATGGACATCAGTCCATGAGTAATGACGTAACCCGTAGTTAGGTAGTAGGTACATTTGTTGAATATTTTGGGTAAGAAAAAGTTAAAAAAAATTAACATGAAACAAGACCTTTTTTTTTGACACAATCCTATGGAAAATTTACTAAATCGATGTTTTGTATTCCCGTGTTTCCTCCGAATACAGTAAACCTTTTTGATATATTTATATCCTGATATATTAAAGATGAAGTAAAGTATGTCCTTATCATTTTATTTTTGTTACAAACTACATTTTTTTGTAGTTAACGACCAATCAAGCGAATAAAACTGGGATTTTTGATGTTCAATATGAAAAAATCAAGGGTATAATATAAGAAAAAATAAAATGACAGGGACATAGGTTACTTCAATATAAAAAATATCAGAATATAAATTAATAGAATGGGTTAATTATATTCGGAGGAAACAGGGGAATACAAAACATCGTTTTGGTAAATTTTTCATAGTATTGTCAAATTCCTAAAAGGCCGCGTACGCTCTTAAATAATAACCTTGTTAAAGAAAAATTATTTCATGTCCATAGCAACAAGGTTACATTTAATAGGTCAATATGTTCTACATTCACACTCGGTTTCCGACACTTTTGTATAACATTCATACAATAAACATAACTCTTAGCAATAATATTTTCAGCACTACTACAGCTGTGCATACGATACTTTGTTGGTTTGTTTTAAGAACATTAATCATATTATAGATTTAGACTAGAATAGAACTTGAAGGAATTTCTGAAACAGGTCGACCAGACTAGACCAGAAAACTATATATTTTATATTTATTTGTATTTATTTTTTTATTTCTCACACAAAGTTATAATTATGTGCTTATCTCTAGTTAGACTATTATATAGATTAACTGTTTTGTGTGAGTCTGGTGCCTGAAAAAGGTTTCAAAGGAAAACCTGTGGTACAGGTCGCCAGGCCCCCACTCCGCGGTTCAGTCTTACATTGTCCAATAAGCCTATTAAGTATACTTATATTTATGTTCGTATTTCTAAAGTTATATTGATATATAATGTAACCCATGTGTCGTGTGTATTTGTGTGAGTGAGGGTATGTGTAAGGGTGTGTGAGGGTACGTGTAAGGGTATGTAAGTGTGGGCGTGTATGCGTATATGTATATTAAAAATAAATAAATAAAAATCCGAACTACAGACATAAATTTTCCTCGACTACATCACTCAATTCCTGTCTTGGTCAATATGGATAACGGTTAAAATTTAACATAACATACTATCACGCCTTTTCCCGAAGGGGTAGGCAGAGGTGTACCCAGGACTCAGTCCCATAGTAGGTACACCCGAAATGTGGGTGGTGGGGGTGGGTGCCAGTATGTTATTGATCTACGTAATAGGGGGCGAGCTTATTGCGATCTACTGGGCACAGTTCCAGACTCCAGGCAGTTATTAAGATAATTCCGAATGAAAAAATCCAATTTTGAACACTTCGCCTGACCTGGGATCGAACCCGGGGCCTCATGATTGACAGTCAAGCTTGCGCCCACTACACCACCAAGGCAGTCGAGTCGAGGCGAGAGTTAAAATTTCAAAGAAATTCAATTTAATTTATGCGGTTTGTTTGTATTGTCATCAGAACGAAATGAAAGTACCAAATATAAGATCAATCAACAGACAAGCGGTAACATTTCAATAACTTAAATTTTACCCAAAGAGAAATACCTAAACAGTAAAAAAATAAAACCGTTTAATAGTTTCTTTTTGAACTCTGTTAAAGTTTCATATTTGAAACGTACCGTGATGTTGTTGTTCAAAGAAATATTTGATGTTCTTTACAAATAAGTATTTTAACTAGATTTACAACTAACAAGGCAAAGTGCTTCAAGATATCAGACTTTCACGACCAGATAAAAAATAGAGAGAAATAAAATTAGAAACTCTCATAAAACACGTAGCTCGAATGAAGACGGCATACTCGTAATAGTGAGCTATTATAAGACTAGAATCATGAGACATACCAACTAACTGCTCGCCACTCGACTTCCATACCGATGCATTCTAGGGATGCCAGTTGCCACCTACATTGTACTCGTATTTATATGAAACTGATTCATATCAAGGACCGTTCCCGTCTATACAATAGAGCCACTACTTTCTTATCCTGTGGGAGCAGTGAGACCCGGCAGAGGGACATATTCGTAAGGTGAGCAGCAGCGCTCTCCAGTACCAAGTATTCCAACTACCGCGATCACCAATCCACCTTCCAAGAGTGGTAATTACGGCAAAATCCCCCCATATTAATAGTTTTTATGGCGTTCTATGGCGGAGGCCTATGTTCAGCAGTGGATGTCTTCCGGCTGATGACAATTCATATCGAGAATATGTTTAATAGTATAATATCGCTTCTGCAAACTTTCGATACAACATTTTTCGTCGCTATAAACTTTTGAAAACATATGTTATTCGGAAAAAAAACCTCAAAAGCTCCTCCCCGTTACAATATTAAGTAAGTTGCTTAAAAATATCATAATTATTGCTTTATATATTAATAAAGATTTAAACAAACTAGATTAACGGCTTCTTCTTCTTATAATTAACTAGTAACTAGTAAAATATGAATTTCTTTTCTAAAATACTAACCGTTTTCGTCAATGGTTTCTTCGTCACAGTATTTTCTCTAACTCTTAATCCAGTCTATCCTTACCGATTACGAGTATACGAGTAGCTATTATGCCACCCATCCCGATAGAGTGTAGATTTAAATCAGCCTTTCGCATATTTTATTTGTTTATATTTCTATTCCTACATTTCCTAGTTCAACGATACATATGTTCCACGGAATCGTGTGGTTAGCCGTTAACACCATCTGTCTATATTATTATTTTAAACCAATTTAGAACACCATAACATAACCCATATTTCATAATAGAATCATTCGAACATGCCATCGTTCCTTGGAATTGAATTTCGATGTTTTATATCAAGCAATTATTAGGTTTCAAGGTTCCTCCTTATCAACAGTTTGAAAGTTTGAAAGAAATATGAAACAATATTTGTAACCAAAAATACAGCTTAAGCTACTAATTAAGCTACTTATTATTTTTTTCAAAATGGTAATTTCAGGACAAAAAAAGGTAAATATTATAAGTAAAAGTCAAAGCGCATGTAAAGGTATCCGTTGGTTGGTTGGCTATCAAAACGCTAAGTCCTCAGAAATTTGTAAACTTTGACTCTCTAATTGAAAAATAACATTATCAAACAGGAAGAAGAAAAAACAGAAACAAAGTTTATCAAAGAGCATTCAACTTAGCCTTAAAAATCCAATCCTAACAGTAATCTTCATTTAGAGTTCTTATCTTCTTGTACATATTCCATGCTATTAAAAGCGTGGTCAGTCACAGATAATTTTAGCCCAAGCCCATGTCTATCATTATTAAACCGAGGCAAAGGATCAAAGGCACTCGTTATTTCAAGTGCAGGGAATTAACTTCTATATAAATGGTGAATGTTATTAATTGGGTCAGGTCTTTCTGAATCAATCTTTACATTCCCGTCGCTAGGTACGTCTTGAATGTTCTCTTCATTACACTTGCTTTAGTGTATGTTTATTTCATCACTGTACTCGTACCTATGTTTTCATCAAAAGTCCGAGTATTATAAAATCGTTAAGATTTTCAAACAACATTAAGCCAACTGATCGAAAGACTGGTTTGGAGGTAGTATTGATTAGAATTCCTGCCTTATAGTAAACCTATTATAGTAAGAAATCATTTCTCTTAGTTCCCACGGCAACCAATTAAACTTTCACATCATGGCTAATTAAATAATTTCTGCTAACTCAATTTGCTAAAAACGAAATCAAATTTTTAGAAATGACTAGCTACCATTTGCACTGACGCTAATCGCTTTTCGGTTCCGATAATCGTCTGCACCGACACCATAAATTAACCAGCTATTAGCTATTCGCTCTTTACTTTCTCTACCAACCTAATTATTAGGTCGAATCTCTGTGATCTACTTTTCGACGTCCCACAAACATGAAAAATCGTCAGTCGTAAAGCTTTATCGACGAACGCATGTGGGTGTTGTGCCAAAACTGACGCACCTATAGGTCTGAGTAAACTTGCGTCATCGAGCGTAGGACATGGCAGTTAAAGTACTGTGCTCCCATAAATTATGGTCTTATTTCTAGGTGTCATATTACGCACATTTTGTGTAATTTAGGATGATGTTGCATCATTTTCTATATGGGAGGTATATGCTTTGTTGACTCGGCGTTATGAATTATTTTTCTCTCGACTAAAAAAAGAGTGGTGTAATAATAATATATATTATGCTACCTAGGATCTCTTTATTCGATATACCGAACTCCTCAATTACATTTGATTTGATTTGATATACACCTATCGTATTTAGATTTATAGGAATAGTCTTAAACAACTTAAGATGATGAAAATCTGATGATGGAGCAGAAAAAAAGGGTCTCATTTGTTTTATTTACGCTTGTGTGTGATTAAACTCACGGATTAGTTACATTAATTCTAATCCCATATTTACTAATACTATGTATAACACCCACGTCTTTAACTCGTCATTTAATACTATTTTTACGGTCGTAACTCACTTGCGGCCTTCGAGATAATTGGAAAACATAATATTAATAATTCTCGCACAATTGCAACTGTGGTGCAATGCATAAGTCACATGCGGTTAATTTTCTAAAATAAACCGATGTAACTATGTCTAACATTATTCTTACGATTACATCATTACCATTTCTTACCCTACCAAAATTCGGGATCAACAAAATGCTGAATCCGAATTTCATTGGAATACTATAAGCTGGCATGTCAATCTGTGGATTTTCAAAGTATTATGTAGTATTTAATTAAGGCAGATAAGTATAGATAGCTATAGTACAGCTGTAGTTTTGTTTTATTTTTCAAATAAAGGTACTAACCCTTTCAAATAAAAAAAAATCACAATACTACCTACTCCTGTCATTTTACCATCACCCTAAAGACTATAGATAACACAAACATTAAGTTATGGAATCGAGCTTAAGTTCATTTGTGTTATTCAAAAACAAAATTTCAGCCCTTATTTGCGTCAAAAATATTTTATGTAACTATTAGCAATCATTTATTCATTGTTTCAATTAAGACAGAAATTATGAACCCTTATTTATCATTCATTTAAGAGGACACCTAATACGAATTTGATTGCCATCAAGTGTCAAGCCTTAACAAATCTTATATTTGTGTTCTCATTAGGAGATTGGTCGTTCGCACAACTCGTTTCGTTTATTAGCCCTTCGTTTATTGGCAATTGAGCCAGTTTTATTAATTTGTTGATCAATCAACACTTCAATCGCTAGTTAATTGATAACTGGATGACTATTATTTGCTATTCAAAATTATCTGGTTCACGAAAATGGCCATCATCCATTCCCACGCAGTTTTGAACTCGTTTCATCATCATCATCTCAGCCATAGGACGTCCACTGCTGAACATAGACCTCCCCACATTGATTTCCTTTCAGTCCAATCGGATTGGACACTGGTTACAACAGTAAGCGGCCTGCATCCAGCATGTTCCTGCCGTCCATATCAGATCTTCTGTCCACCATGTCAGTGGACAGACTGAACTCGTTAATGTATGAAAATTATTAAACTGAAAATAATAGACAATAATAGAAATGACGTAGTCTTTTGGCCAAAAGACTACGTCATTTAATTTAAAAACCTCGATAATATTTTTACCATAAACTACGAATGTAATTAATATTTCTATTTTTTTCTACAGCTACACAGATAATGTTGTGAGATTTTAGACAAATACAGATAAGTTTAAGGTAAGTATAATTTATAATTTTTAGTTTACTATGTTTGAGGAATTTTACATATTTGCAGCTTTGTAAGTCTTTGTTTCTCAATCATTGTGCGTCAGAAAAGTCCCTTAATCGAATATCGATTAAGGGACTTTTCTGACTGACTACTGACTAACTGATCTTGATTATTATTTATTTGCTTTTCAAAAGTATCTATTCCCTATTAAATGGTCTATCTATCATTGAGTCAAACTCGGTTGACTGTTGACATCATCAGCCCTAAGCTTACACAATCTATTAGCGAAGTGCCTCTGTGAAGTCATCGTAAGCCGGGCTTAGCTTACGAGTATGTTGATCTTGACATTGTTTTAATACCATGACGTGTCGGAAGTTTATCGATTTTATCAATTTATGGAAACTCGATATGATGTCAACATCATTTAACTTTTTATAAATATTTATGACTGACCTTTTGTCCTTTGACTGATGACTAAGCTATATGTACCTGCTTACTTGTATGTCACAGTACTAAATCCATATATAACTTGTTATTAAAATAAATTATGATAAGATGATTCCTGATCTATTTTACGAGAACTTTATGATAATAAGAGATAATAAATTCTATGGTGTTTTTTAAGAAAATTTTATTAAGGGCGAGCCTCAATAAAGTAATAATGATATTACTTGTTATTTAATATCTACAATTAAATGGAAAATACCTGAATACATAATCAAAGGTGACACCATCTCTTGTAATTGCTTACACAGATGTGCTTAATACGTACCTACTTCTACCTCTGCTATTAACCATCTACAAACACAAGGTCCACTTTCACGCTAATTAGGGCTAAATAAAAAAATATAGTGAGTAGTTGTTAAACATTGTGACGTCACAAGTGGTCTCGGGTTTGTTCGGGACTGTTGGCGCGTTTTCGGTACCTAGGGTTATTTTAGCAATTTAAAAAAAAATATTCAAATACTCAATTATGTTTGAGTCCCATGAGGCGAGCCTATTGCCATGAACCGGGCACAAATTTAGAGTCCAGGCTACTATTCAGAAATGCCTAATGAAAAAATCCAATAAAATTTTACACGACCTGAGAATCGAACCTAAGCCCAGATCAGAAGTAACAAGGCCACACTTGTACAACTTGTACTCTGTACATTATATCATGTATATTTGATTAATATAATGTTAAACCTTTCTATTGCAAAATAGAAAGACTGCAATTTAAAAAAAAACCTTAAATTCCTAGGAACGAGTTTTATACATTTAGAAATCTTTATTTTATTACCTAGCTTACTTATTTCGTTAGGTTGTCGACCGATATCACTATTATATGAGACAATAAAACTAGTCTGGTTACCTAAGACAAGCTCGTGTTTTTATTATATATATTTGTATATGTGTGGACCACACCCAGTCGATTGTTTCAGTGTTTTATTGCTCAGTTTCATGGCCAGTGAAACAGATCTGTGATTATTTTCATGATTTATTTTATTGTTTATCAGTCGTATCATTGTATCACACCTGGCTGTTTATTTATTGTCTGGATGTGATACATTTACACGATAACCTTTTGTTTTCAAATCTTATTCTTGGAACACTTCTAAACTTGGAAAAAATGCTGTTGTTTCGTATCCGTATCCCGTATATTCTGAAAATTTCTAAGTCAATAAACATTATTTCAAACAACCAGTGAGATTATAAACTGTTTACTTATTAACAATTATATCATACAATTCAAGGAATATCTTACACATCAGAGAAATCCTAAGAGTCTCTGCACATTGCGTTTTTATCTTCGCAGACGACGCGCACCTGTGCCGTATAAGCAATTCTAACACATATCGTACACAATCCAGTACTATTTTTTAAAAATCTACGGTGCTGGGAGCGCGCGGTTTTATAACGCGCGACATCAGTGATGATAGAAAACGCAACGTGTAGAGGATCATCATATGGAAAAGGGATCCATTAAAATTGGTCAACAATATCATATCAGAATATTATCTAGAAGAAGATGATAATATATAATATCTTTCACCCGCTATCACCAAAATCTCTTTTCATAAGTATATATGTATAAGTATATGACAAATTCTGCTGCCTGCAGACTGCCTCGGTGGCGTAGAGGGCGCATGCTCGACTGCCAATCAAGAGGTCCCGGGTTCGATCCCTAGGTCAGGCAGTGTTAAATATTGGATTTTTCCATTAGGAATTATCTCAATAACTGCCTGGAGTCTGGAACTGTGCCCGGTAGATGGCAATAGGCTCGCCCCCTATTACATGGGACCTATAACATACTGGCGAAATGTGGGTGTATCTACTATGGGACACCTCTGCCTACCCCTTCGCGAAAAAAGGCGTGAATGTATGTTATGTTATATGACAAATTAATAGAAGCTCTTTGTCGATTAAATTGCCAACTACGTCCTCGTTTAAAATACATTATTCACTCCACACACTGACATTGTGAATTTAATAAGCAATTTTGCTTTATCTCATTAATTCGCAGAAAATTGACAATACTAAATGAGCTTAATAGGCGTGCGCTAGGTAAAGCAATAGAGTTATATAAGTACTGTATGTAATGTAAAGTGGTCTCATCTCCCGCACATAGACTCTTATTTGGTCCGTTGTGCGTGAACTCCTGACTCAAAGCCAGCCTAGCTTCGCCCAGAAGCTCAGAAGCTTCCTGGGAACTTCACAGGCTTCTCGAAGTGACTTCACTGTTCCGAGGATTTGTTCATGTTGAAGCGCTACAGGCTCGCATTCCAGAGCTACCGTTTCTTCAGCCAAAGAACAGTCTCTGTATAGACGAATGTCTTTAGCATTCATTGTGAATAAGTGTTTGTTTAAAGGACAGTGACCTGTTATAGTCCCTATCATTATTTTAAGGTTCTTTCAAGCCACGATGCTTTGTAAGCCACGTGTTTGAAGCGGACAAAGCTGATTTTGATTGTCTGCAGTCTATTGTTTGTACCCATCTTTGATTATGGAGCTCAACGAATCTCTGGCGGATCCACATACAAGTTTTACGCACTTTCTATCCGTGCATAGCCAGATAGGGTCGTCAGTTATAAATGAAGTCGAAGATCTTGCAGCTGATCAAATTAAAGTTAGTTTATTGCAATAAGTGTGCAATGAAATCGACCTCGTCACGTCACTAACAATATCTATTGTCGCTTTATTCACGTAACATGTTGAAGATGTTGAAGTCAATTGGAGTAATTCAATTTTATTTGAATTCAAGGCTGCTTCAAGCCGTCTCAATGTGTTTGTATTGGCTGTACAAACGTTGGAACAGTTATTTGAAAGATATTATTTTTGATCTACTAAGAATTTACCTATTACATGGGACCAATAAATAAACATACTTTGCGAAATGTGGGTGTACCAACTATGAGACAGTCCTGGATAAATCTTTGCCTACTGCCTACCCCATCGGGAAAAAGGCGTGATTGTATTTTGTTTTATTATTTTCGAGAAGGATGGTGCAGTTATGGCAGACCTCCAGAGCAATGGGTCAACGACATCATTAAAATGGCAGGACATTTCCGCTCTGTAAACAGTTCAATACAGAGAGAAATGGCATAAGAAGGATGAGGCATAAGAAGGAAGAGAAGGAACAGATATTCCCAGCAGTGAGATGATATGGGCTATGATGACGACGATAATTTTTTATTTTTATCAACATCATCATCATTATCATCTCCGCCATTGAACTGAACATAAGCCTCTCCCATAGATTTCCATCTAGTCCGGTTGTAAGCGGCCTGCGTCCATTGTGTTATTATTTTAACTGCTTTAAATTAGACTGCATTATATAACATATAAAAAAACATACATTCACGCCTTTTTCCCGAAGGGGTAGGCAGAAGTGTACCCAGGACTCAGTCCCATAGCAAATACACCCACATTTCGCCAGTATGTTATTGGTCCCATGTAATGGGGGGCGAGCCTATAACTGTATTATAAATGTTTGAAATGATAATACTTACCTATTTAATTACAATCCAATTACCAAATACTAAATACATCGATTTTCGTTTTGATTCCATTTAAAAACATAATTAGAATTCTGATTTTGACTTAATTTTTATTATGCTGATATACCTGTATTCTTTATATAGCCATAGATACATTGTAAGCTAAATATAGCATAGATTCATCTCCTCAGTGCATCAGTGAGTAGTGACTCATTCGATTTCAACTTATTCGTCTTTCACACCGCATTTAGCATACCTGTCACTCAATGTGCTTAAGTTCTTCTGCTAATCGGGTCTTACTCTATTTAGCTTCAGTCACTTTTACTTGTTTGTAATCTGACGTGTTCTGTAGTGCGGTTTGTGATCTTTTAATAGAATTTCGTTGTGCCCATTTTGCGTTCTCTCATGCCCAACAATAGCTTAAGTGTTCGCAATGTTTACGACCATAGACACAGCTCTATATTTGCTTTCTTTATTTTCTTGTGATTTAAATCTAGAATCTGCTTTAATTTAAATTAATGTGAGGGTGCTAGTGTCTACAAACTTTGACGTTTTGTCAGAAACTCAATATGGTTACATTTAGTTCCAATTTTACCGACACGTCTATTTATATCTTGGATGATCTCTATTATTAGTCCTGCTAAGCGGATCGTGGTCATTTTGTGGGATTAGAATGACTTGTTTATGTTTAGGACAATAGTTATGATAATTCATTTGTCGTGTCAGGAAGTCGTTGAGATTGGTATCTCTAGCCTTAACCAAGAAGCCGTTATGTTAATTCTTATTATGGACATAATAATTTTGGCTCAAATATTCACCGGAGTTATTAATAAGTTCCTTTGATTATTAGCAGTAACTACTTATCCCCATCCCAATCAGTCTTGTTTCTTAATTATTAACTTTTTTAAGCTTCAATACTTACAAGGAACATACATTCCATTCACAGTTTAAATGTGTTTTCACACCAGGTTTGTTTGCATGCTCGCTCATTTCCGTCCATTCATAAATCAGATAGATTCAGAATATATCTTATGTAACGAGGGTATTTACTAGTAATGTCCTGAGGAATGATAACAAGCTGCTTGTTAGTTACTAATGCGGGCTAAAGACAAACAAACACGACGTCTTAAGGTATATGTAGGTATGCATGTTATGAGATTACGACATGTTTTGGATGACAATTTTAGTACCTTTTTAGGATGCCGTACATCAAAAAGAAAAAAGCAACTCTTATAGGACAACTTTGTTACCCGTCTGTCTGTCTGTCAGTCTGTTCGTCTGTCTGAACGTCTGTCAAGACCTTTTTTCTCGGGAACGCGTTGAGGTATACAGTGAAACTCATATCAACAACTCAAGTTCATAGTCCCTTGCTGCTGTAAAAACTTCTAAGTCAGAACAATCAGAAGATACGGTCAATTTACCGCACATTTCCATATTTTGCGCAACGGACTTAAAACCTCTAGGGTCTGCCGTTGACCTAGCATCATGAAATTTGGCAATAAGCCAGATCCTTTATCACAAGTAGAGGAATAAAGCCCAAACCCGTAAAATTTTACTAAAAATTGTGATAACTAGCATAATGTTTGCAGTAGTTTCCAACTAGATGACGCTGTATCTTCTTAGAACGCGGTAGCGTTTTGTTCAGGTATCTAAGTGTGGAACCCTACATGAGAGATGGTTCTTCTAGTTATTTCTATAGATATATCTTATATCTTTCTATTCCTCACGACCCGCTGCATCTTATGAAACAGTCCTTTCCAATCTTTCTGAGAATCAACAAATCGGCTGCCAGCTGCATGCAAGAGCGATGGCATTGGCACGAGCGCGGGATGATGCTACAGAAAATTTCACAGTTATTGATGTGGCTGCGTGTCATGCAGCCACTTCTACTTCATCATGGTGATGCTTGTCATTGAGCTTTTATCTTAAGTCTTAATATTTAATGACACGCTTTGTTCCATTGACTTGTGTTGTGTGATTTTTCATAGTGCCTAAATCATATAATAGATAAAGGATAAGCGTTACGTCATAATTCTAAATGATGACCATGATGATTGTGGCCAAAAATTTAAAGTAACTTTCCACTTTTCATCTTTAAAATATTATGATATAAATATATCAAAATGGTTTATACGGTATATTCGGAGGAAACAGGGGAATACAAAACATGGATTTGGTTAATTTTCCATAGGATTGTGTCAAACTGCTAAGAGGCCCAACAAAGAGCTAAGAGGTCGGACAAAGTGTTCTGTTAGCACATAGGTAATCGATAGCGCCCTCGATTTTACCTGAAGTCGCCCCTATTACATGTGACTAAAAATTGTGATAACTAACTTAATGTTTGCAGTAGTTTCCAACTAGATAAAATTAAGTTGCTAAAAAGAACATAACTGACGGAGTGTATCCACACTTACTATGTAACTAGGTTCTGAGTACACCTTTGCCTCTCCCTTCGGGCAAAGGCGTGATGTTATGGTATGTTTGTATTGAAAATGAAACAGTAAATATTACGTACATAATTCGAAAACCACAAATGAATTATGTAATCGACCAATTAACGTGGCTACGTTACTATACTATTATTTATTCTGTGACCTGGCACATCACGAGAAATTAACCAAATCAACTGGCATAACAATACCATATCAGAAAGGCCATACCATATTTTGTTTCCAAACAAAGGAAATAAATCCCAATTAGAAACCGACATAAATGATGGGCGGTTATATCAAACTTCTAACCAGCGATTATCTATCTCATATGTTTATTATAATTTAAAGTTATAAACCTCGTATTATTAATAAATAAATCAAACGTTAGATTCCTGTACGGAAGCCGCCTTGGTAATTATTGTTTGGTTAATTGCCTCTTCTAAATATATGATGGTTAGTTTTGTTTTGTTTGTGTCCGTACGGTCAACTGTACCTATTTCAATTTTAAACTTTTATTATGCCGTTTTAATCTTCATTATAGTATTATAATCAAAACTAATTTTTTTTAGCGCAGTGGAATCGACTCCCAGTGCATATTTTCATGGTTGCACGAGTAAAAACTTAGTTTACAGATTTTGGCGCGTTAACGATCACAACGCCACGTAAGATGAACAGGAATTAGAATATTGCGTAAATTATATTATGATAGGTAACGAATTAAAAAAAAACATTAGGGGTAAAAATGATTAGCGTTATAATATCATATTACTCATTATACTTTGTAAAAGTTTTTTTACGTATTCTTAGCATTTAAAGAATACATTTTGTATACAGATGTTGATTATTAGAGATTACCGTTGTTATAGTATCGCACATAGCTCTTCACCTAAACATACAAAGATACAAAGTCAATGTCAAATACATTTTTTTTTAACATAAAATAGGCTTACGTTTGACCTCAATCTCGTTTGATGGAAGGCGAAGATAAGGCCTAAGATGGTACATATATATGGCTTTACAAAAGCACTTTTCCAAGTAAAATAACGAAGTTGTTGATACTATTCATTCATGAAGGAGATAAAAAGGGTATTCCTTTTTAGAAGAAAATAAAAGAACCTCAGAGCTTAATATTTCTATTTTTAAGACTTCATTAAAAACGACTGCATCATTAACGTCTTCTCGTAATAAATTAATCTAGTGCTCGTAATTAGTTAACTGAATCCGAGCGTAAAGAAAGCGATGTTTCATCCGACACTCGACTGACTAAATTAATTAAAGCTTCCCGTTAATGAACTTGTAAACGTTGACGACTTGACACTTGACGGTAGCTTTCAAGTTGATCACCAAAACCACTCAACACGAGGGTGATGATAATTACAACGTGTTTAAGAGATCTTATCAATGCGTTTGGAAATATGTCTGCACGATTATTTAGATTCAATTTTAGGATGTTTAATGGTTTGTTATGTTTGAAAAATAGAATTTGTGCTTAAAGTAGGGCTGTTTTGTAGGGTATTATTGTTTAGTAAGCATTATTTGGTATATGTGTACTTACATATATACATTCACACCTTGTTTCCGTTAGAGTAGGCGGTGACTATTTCTCTCCCCTTGCTACGATTCTGACATTCGCTTCTTCCGCTTTCATCACATTCTTCATACATACTCGTTTTTTGTGGGTACTTTTGACCTGGCCTTTCCTTTAATATAACATCAATTTGATCTTGAAAGGGAAACCGAGCGGACTTCACATTCGTCTTATAAATCTTCTAAACTTCTCTATAAGCTCTAGCATGTATGTAGTACCTATTTATTTTACAACATATCTAATTCTACTTCCTACAAAAACGATCGACTCTCCGCGCTCGCTCTGAATTAAATCTTTATTACCTTTATTTTCGTTTACATTCCTGTTTCGTTTATATATATGTCGCTTATTTATACTCTTAATCACCTTATCGAATGTAGTATTTTTTAACATCTTGCATTCAACCAGTCACATTTTGCCTACCCCGTGCTACAAGGAGTTAAAATACTCTACTTTACGAAGGTCATGAATGTCAAATCGACAATTGTCTTCCGATTGTATCGATACATCCACGCACTGTCTGCCCGGCTCAGTGATTCGGCCGTGATCTTGATCCCATTACAATCAAAATGCCTGTCGGTTGCTAGTTACTGTTGCTATCACATGTCTGGAAGTAATAGCATTTAGTTTATAACGTAGATTATATATCTACGTGATCAATTGTTCGGAACAATCTTTGTTACGATGGACATTGTTTTCTTCAATAGCTGGAGCATTTCGTCTATTTTTGGTCTGGTTTTTCCTTTGTCATTTGACACTTTGAAGTGATAAGACTGTAGGTACACAGCAAGAGGAAATATAATTACGATTTATGAAATTATTATAATATGATACGGTTAGAAGACGGTACGGTACGGTTAGAGAGGTTGGTTTAGTTTGACGAGTAGATGTACTACCTTAAGTATTGCATTCTTACTCGTACATCTTATAAAAATAAATTGTTAAGGCTACATATGTATGCATAGTGTAGGGTTCCATACCTAGATACTAAGAACATGCAGCGTCATCTATTAGTTCCTTGCGGAAAGTATGGAAATATGCAGTAAAATGGCCATAACTTTTGATTGTATTACAGTCACAAGGGACCGTAGATTTAAGAGTTGATATAAATTTCAACTTGATACTTCCACACGTTTCCGTTAAAATGTGTCTTGGCAGACAGACAGACAACAAAGTGATCCTATAAGGGTTCCATTTTATCCTTTTGAGGTACGGAACCCTTAAAATATCACAGTTCTGTTTCCCAAAACTTTAACCATTTCCATTCCTCAATGAATCCTTTACTCATAATAATATCAAACCCGAATAAAATGGTACTAGGTCAATAGCATAATAAATATTCACGAGACAGTTATAGTCTTGTCTATCATTTACTATCACAATAGAATATGTGTAATCATTAATTTACTAATATTATGTGTGCCACAGTTAAAACGATACAGTAAGTCATAATATTATAACTTCGACAAACTAGCGTGACTTCATCCATGTCGGAATTTAAGGCGCTGTCCAAAGCAATGTCGCCCTCTCGCTCACACATATCCACATTTTTGAAAATATAAGAAATACTACTATGTAAAAATACTACTATAAAATACTACTTCTACTATACTACTATATGTAATTACGTAAAATAAAGACAACTAGGTTCTAGAAAATAACAATACAAAGATTCAGTAAAGAGCTAATTTTTACTGAATTTGAAAGAATTTTTACTGCAAACACAAAGAAAAAAATCTTAGAAAAATAAAAAGGCACTGGACACAAAACTGGTTTGGAGTAAATTGGATTTTTACTGGATCTTTGTATTGTTATTTTCTAGAAACTATTTTATTTTACGTAATTACATGTAGGTACCTAGTATTTTTAGATCTTCCAAAATGAAGGTACGTATGAGCGAGAGGGCGAATTTGCTTTTGACAAATTTCATTCATATTCTTATATCATAGATATTCTTATCTTTCGTGTCTATAACACAATAAAAAACTATATAAGCAACATTTCAGGTCTCTAGGTAGGTAAAGGCTGGGCGTTGATAAGTATCAAAGTATGTCTTATGTTATAGATATGTTATATCACGTTTACTATAATCTATGATTAGACATCTATTTTACCACAGAAAAGTAAAACACAGAAGATCAGATCTCTATCGTCCTTGAACTTAATTATGTCACGTACCATCTGCAGCCAAATGACACAGAATAAATAATAGTTGCCAGTGGCGACTCATTTCTATGTGAGTCAGTGTGTCACTGCTGCATTCTGTCTTCGATCGCAACAGGGATTCCGTGGAAACGAATAAATCGATAACGTGTCTTGTATCTCAATGATCGATTGCATTGTGCATCATTTATTTATTAGCTAGACGTTGGATCATTAAGTTAAGTTACTTATTGATGGTTCGAGTAGTTAGGTAGGTAATAAATAGCATTGTTGTACGATTACTTCATCGTGTACGATTACTTTAAAATGGCATTAGAATGTGTATTATTTTTTAAAAACGTCGAGGAAATACGAAAATATCTTGAAATTAAATAATGTCTTATGAGTAAATTATAAAGAGAAGTGTTCAGTTTTGGTGAACGAAATAAAGTACTAATAATTAACACAAAATATCAGTTTTTAATAATTATTTATTGATATCCCGAAAACCACGCTCCTAGAGGTTCAAGGAATACTGCCCAAAGGCCCATGTTACGCAATAGAGATGGGACATATATCGGTAATATAATGAAAAATTAGAAGTGTTCCTAATCAATGGATTCCCGCTTAACAGTACTTACTTACCTAATCGTGACTTTGATGTATTTTTGTGCAAATTAAATTGTCACGGTATTCATCTAATGTATAGCTATGTTGGTACAATCGTAGTTATCTCTAGAACTTTGTTCTGTCCAACACAAATGCTCCTCCCACACAAAATCTTGTGTGCCTGTTTCCCAGTTTCTACAATATATCAAAGTAATCTATATGTATCTATATAAAACAAAGTCGTGTTGGTTATACCGTTTTCATAACGCAAGAACGGTTTGAAACAATTTTCATAATTTTTCATTTGTTGGATAATTTGCCCTAAACATCAGAATAAGTATTCAATCATTTGAACAGAATTTGGAAGTATCTAACTTTTTTATTTTTTTTATTACATAGCAATCCAGCTAATAACTTTATACAGAATGTTGTTACTTCGTCACAAAGTTAGCTCGTCTCATCATAATAATATTTTGGTATTGATAAAACATTTACTCGCCGTGGAGTTACCGGTTTTAGAATAGTGCTCCACTCTCTCTACCCGTGGTTGCCATAAGAGCCGGCTAAGGGTTAACAGATCCAGAGGACGGGCAGCAGCGTCCTCTGCAAAAAACCATCGAAGTGCGCTCAACAACCCGCCTGCCAAGCGTGTTGAGTATTGGCAAAACCCCCTTTATGGGGATGCCTATGTTCAGTAGTGGATTACCAACGGATGAGATGATGATGATGAAAACATTTACTTATTAGTTTTAAGGTGTTACGAAGTAAACCGGACCAGCTAATAGAAATAGTACATAGAAGGAAGTTATCTTCACCAATTTCTAAATGTGTTATCAATTTGCCCTAAAACTGCAACATCACGTCACTCCAATCAGGGCACATCTGGTGTTGATTGTTCAATCAAACGGAATCCAAAGCTGACACACTGACATGTCATTAATCAAAACGAGCTCATTGAATAATTCCGTGAGATGATATGACGTTCACAAAATTCCTGACTGGTTGGTCTTTTAGATCTTATAGGAATATCGCGGCTTTCTGTACCGATGAGTGTATTTTCCTGATTATATTATCTTTGTATTGTGTTCGTTCCTTTCATTGGTTTCTGCCAATTGAAACGCGTTATTTTTGAAAGTTTTTTAGTAAGCTAAAAGTGTCTCATTAATTTCACTCAGTTGAGGATTACCTACTGTTTAAAAGTTCACCTGCAAGTTACGACCTAATCAGACCCAAACTGTCGAGACAAGTTGAAATCTTCTAAACCTAGAATTTATATAGAATAATGAACAAACCCAATAGTATAGTGTAGAATAGTACAGTAACTGGTCTATTTGCGTATACTATCGACTATCGAAGTTCTGTCATTACAAACATTTGAATGTATCTCTATCAAGTGATATTTCGTAAACATTTCGTAATCTTTCTGTTGTTCTTACACTGTGTTTAAATTGATGGCTCCATTGGACAGGACAATTACATATTCAAAACTATATACTGTTGTAATGGGCTATAAAATAATTTAAATAAGTACTTGAATATGCATCTTATGAATGTTTAAATCGTTTACAATGAAATCATTACAGGCAAAGACATTAAAATGCATTAGACGTATAGAAAAAGACGACGAAGAAAATTTTCAGTAAAACTTTGGCATTAGGTACCTATAATACTTATTTCAATATATTATAATGATACTAAATACTTACTAGTTATATTCGAAAATTATTGAATTGTTTAGGAGAGCGAACTAAATGTGCAATAAAATTTTAGAGAGCATATATTATAATAATGCTCTCTAAAATATTATATTATAAATAATGACTGCCTCGGTGGCGTAGTGGGCGCATGCTCGACTGCCAATCAAGAGGTCCCGGGTTCGATCCCCAGGTCAGGCATAGGATTAAATATTGGATTTTTCCATTAGGAATTATCTCAATAGCTGCCTGGAGTCTGGAACTGTGCCCGGTATATGGCAATAGGCTTGCCCCCTATTACATGGGCCAATAACATACTGGCGAAATGTGGGTGTATCTACTATGGGACTGAGTCCTGGGTACACCTCTGCCTACCCCTTCGGGAAAAAGGCGTGAATGTATGTTATGTTTTATAATATATTATAATGAGAAATTGTGACAGCTGTGATGCTGTTGTGGAACTCTAATTAAACTTTATGTAAGTATATTAAGTACTCTTAATAATTGAAACTAATTCCACCGAGTTTGCTTACCATTTTCGCGCTCGCATAATTCGGCTTTGATGGAAGAATTCTTCATAACGTGACTTGAAATATTGCTTTTTGAGGCCCCTTTTAATACATAATTCAAAATAAAGGTATGTGGTATACACACTTGTAATGGTATTATAAAAGTGTGAACGTTCTTTCCAGAACACAATTCATGTTTTATTATAATTTTTGGTAATCCAATGTTTTCATAAAACATTTAAAACCATCAGATCCAATGAAGAAACAACTTCCTCCTAAAATGCGACTATTGCAAGTTTACGTGAATTTTAGTTTAGGACACCTTCGAAATCAGTATGTTTGATCACGAATCGGTAGGCCTTTTTACCACTGCGTGCTCTGGGCACATGGCCGGGGCCCCGCGATCTAGGGGGCCCTCAACTTTACCTCACCTCACTGCTCACTAACTAAAATAAAGAATTATAAACCTAAATTCTTATGAACCACTCCGTCCGTTTGTGAATCCAAATCCTTGTTTTCGCCACTGTTAAAATTTAAGCTTTGGCTGCGTCAAAATTCTAAACACTTAGCAAAAACTAGTTATTTATAGATTCTACCAAAACAGTCCTCTGTAAAAGTCATAGAGGCCCCATTATCCCAAAGCCGGCTTCTCACACACCTGCCGCAAGGGCAATTTAAGGTGAACCTACAGATGTGCGTACGATCCGAGTAGCCGGCTTGCACAGGGCCTCCAATAGATTAAAAACGGCCCTGCCGGATTCGTACAACCGTGAACTTGCATTGATCGCAGAGCCGCGTTCTATTAAAACTAGGCCTTTACCCTATGGGTTCTGAGAACGTTTATTACCACCTACAACCTACATCTCGGCGCCATGGGTGACGCCATCGATCCTCCCATATAATACTAGTTTAATGGGTCGCGTCACACCATGCTGTCATTACAATTGAATGAATGATGGCACTCCCAAGGTGTCTATGGTAAATGTTACAAGCAATTGATGGAATTAGCAAGTGCCATCATCCAGTGCGGCCTTGGAGCCCTGTGGAAATTAATCGCTTGCTTGATACGTGGCGTCATCGTTTACCATAATTTATTTTAATCATCAGTGGTACTAAAAGTTGATCTCGGATAAAAGCTCCAGTCAACCTAATACTTTAACAATATTATATATTTTTTTAAACTATGGCAAAAAAAAATTTCCGACGGACTTATAATTTTATTTTAATAGTGAGAATATTTTTATAGTCACTGTTTAATATTTACCATGATAGGTAAACTTTCATACCTTATAAGAAAAGTTTAACTAAAACAAATATAAATTGTTATGGCATAGTATATATGCATAGTGCATAGTGTCGAGTTCCATACCTAGATACCTGAACAAAACGCTCCCTACTAAAAACATACAGCGCCATCAATTAGTTCCTTGCGCAATGTTTGGAAATATGCAGTAAAATGACCATAATTTTTGATTGCGTTAACTTAGAAGTATGATTTTTTTATAGCCACAAGGGACCGCAGATCTGAGTACTGATAATTAACACAAAATATCAGTTTTTAATAGTTATTTATTATTGATATCCCGAACAATACCACGCTCCTAAGAGGTTCAAAGAATACTGCCCAAAGGCCCATGTTACGCAATAGAGATGGGGTATACATCGGTAATATAATGAAATATTAGAAGTGTTCCTAATCGATGGATTCCGCTTAACAGTTCGGCCATCCTGCAGTCCTTCGGTCCCCGGAGGAAAGAATCGCCGAACGGCATAGCAGCTGAAGTCACAACTCGTACTCTTCTTGCTTGACATACGTTGCCCTCAGTCCATACCTGGATGGAGAGTTATTCAGCGCTATGTAGGCCCCGAAGGCAGGCGTATAAAATATGTAAATTCAACGCTGTGTAGGCCCCGAAGGCAAGCGTGTAAAATATGAATATTCAACGCTGTATAGGCCCCGAAGGCAAGCGTGTAAAATATGAATATTCAACGCTGTATAGGCCCCGAAGGCAAGCGTGTAAAATATGAATATTCAACGCTGTATAGGCCCCGAAGGCAAGCGTGAAAAATATGAATATTCAACGCTGTGTAGGCCCCGTAGGCAAGCGTGTAAAATATGAATATTCAACGCTGTATAGGCCCCGAAGGCAAGCGTGAAAAATATGAATATTCAACGCTGTGTAGGCCCCGTAGGCAAGCGTGTAAAATATGAATATTCAACGCTGTATAGGCCCCGAAGGCAAGCGTGTAAAATATGAATATTCAACGCTGTATAGGCCCCGTAGGCAAGCGTATAAAATATGAATATTCAACGCTGTATAGGCCCCGAAGGCAAGCGTGTAAAATATGAGTATTCAACGCTGTATAGGCCCCGAAGGCAAGCGTGTAAAATATGAATATTCAACGCTGTGTAGGCCCCGTAGGCAAGCGTGTAAAATATGAATATTCAACGCTGTGTAGGCCCCGTAGGCAAGCGTGTAAAATATTAATATTCAACGCTGTATAGGCCCCGAAGGCAAGCGTGCAGCGTGATTATAATTATTTATTCTGACGACGAGTCTTGGTGCCTGTCATGCCATATTTTTATTTTGTCGCGAGCTACTATATTCTTGTATACGCGCTTACCTTTTGTAAGCGATGTCACCTCAAAGCGATCGTGAGGTAAAACAGCCGTTACTTTATATGGTCCCGCGTATCGTGGAACAAGTTTACCGCTTGTTAAGCCAGTACGCAGGATCTTCCTCTCTACCATTACTAACTGACCCACAGGTATAGGCTTGACGCATCGCCGATACTTGTCATAACGCGTTTTCATTTTGGCTGCTTTTGATTCAATCATTTGTGCTGCTTCGACTCTAGAGGTCGATACATCTCCATTGTAGGTTGCCCCTTGCAAGTCATTCGCTAGACGAGGTCTTAAACCACACAATAACTCTAATGGTGACTTACCTGTCCCTTGACATACCGTCGAATTGATTCCCAGCTGTATTTTTGGCAAATACACCTCCCATCCTCTTTGATTCTCGCCCATGTGAGCCGTTAGTGAACTCAAAATTGTTCGATTCAAGCGTTCAACCTGTCCATTCGCCCGTGGTGATGCCACAGCGTTTAACACATGGTTGATACTATGATTTTCGCAAAACTGCTGAAATTCCTTGCTGGTAAATGCTGAGCCACGGTCACTTATGATTCTCTGCGGATACCCAAATATCTGACTTAGTTTATTCAACGCTGTTATGGCTCCCTTGGTATTTGCCGCAGCGACGGCTTCCAACCACACAAATTTTGTAAAAGCATCCACAACCGCGAAGACATATGTCTTGCCACCGCTCTTACAAAATGGGCCTAGATGGTCCACATGTAAGGTATGAAACGGCACAGCCACCTTCGGAATTGGATGCAAAAAAACCAGGTTGCTTTCGGGTAGGTTTTTTTGTAAATTGGCATCCAATACAGCTGGTAACATATTTTGTAACAAACTTTCTCATTTTTGGAAACCAATATTTAGCCTGAATTGCTTCAAGACACTTTTCTGTTCCTAAATGTCCGAGTTCATCATGATATGTTTTCAGAATATGAAATCTGGCATTCTTAGGTAAGACTGGTTTCAGCTCATTCAGTATAATACGACACAACTTACCATCTACAACTTTAAAATCTTTACACAGTCCATTTTTCTTTTTCTTATTGGCTTCTTTTTCTAGGTTTAAATTCAGAATTAGTGACTGAATTTCTTTATCACCTTCCTGTAGAGCATCAATCAGATCCTTCTCTTGAATGTGATTTAATGTTATGGGATTCCGACTAAGAGCGTCAACGTGCGCCATTGTAACCCCTATGATCGACTTCAAAATCATACTCCTGCAGATCGAGCCACCATCGAGCGATCCGCGGAGATAAATCCCTTTTCAACCAAGCCATCCTCAAAGCTGAACAGTCAGTTACTACTCTAAACTGGATTCCAGAGAGATACACTTTAAATCGCTGTATAGCAAAGACCACGGCCAGAGCTTCCAATTCGAAACTATGATATTTTCCTTCTGTAGCCGTAGTTTGTCGACTAGCATAAGCTACAACCTTTCTTTCGCCATTTGCTTGTTGTTGAAGCAGTACTCCGCCAAGTCCAACCTTTGATGCATCAGTGTGCACTTGAGTTTCTCTGTCCGGATGATAGATTACCAGAACAGGTTCTGAAGTGAGTATATTCTTCAGGGTTTGTTCGGCTTGTTCTTGCTCAGGTCCCCAATGCCACTCCACGGATTTTTTTGTAAGTGAGGTAAGGGGACGTGCGATACTCGCGAACCCCTTTACAAATTTGCGAAAATAGCTGGCGAGTCCGAGAAACTGCCGCAGTTCGTGAACATTTGTGGGTGTTTTAAAATTGGAAACTGCTGCTATCTTGTGACTTGAGGGTCTTATTTCGCCACCTGATATTTCATGACCCAAGTATTCAACGCTTTTAGTCAAAAATGAACATTTCGTTTTCTTCAGTTTTACGCCTGCTTTTTCAATCAAAGACAGTACCTTCTCTAAGTTAGTTAAACACTCTTCTGTATCCTTTCCCCATATAATGACGTCATCAATATAAACTTCAGCGCAATTATGAATCACTCAAACTCAAACTCAAACAGATTTATTCAAATAGGTCATAATCTGACACTTTTGTACGTCAATGAAGATACAGTACTGAGTCTACCGTGCGTTCGGAAAGATACCTCTACAAGAAGAACGCACAAGAAACTTGTAGGGCTTAATTTTTTCAACAGATAGTTTCACAATATTTGGTTTGCTTACATTCATTTTCTTTGAAGGTGCCGCGAGGCGACTATGCAGAAGTTTCCAGGCATCTTTGTCCTCTATGTACTGGTTGACTTTATAGTATGCCTTCTTTAGTAAAGTAGATTTTATATAGGTTTTGAATTTACCTTCTGAGAGCCCAGTTATCTCTTTTGGGATTTTATTATAGAAACGTACACTATTTCCTAAGAATGTCTTTTTATTTGTTTTAGATAATCTAAAGCTAGGTACAGCTATTTTGTCTTTATTCCTAGTATTAAAATTATGAAGGTCACTATTTAATTTTAATGTATGTAAATTTTTACGCACATACATGATGTTCTCATAAATGTATAAGGATGGTAGGGTCAGTATGTTTATTTCTTTAAATAATTCCCTCAGGGATTCGCGTGGACGCATCTCATAGATGGCACGAATCGCACGTTTTTGTAGTATAAAGATAGTTTCTATATCTGCAGCTGACCCCCACAACAGAATCCCATAAGACATCAAGCTATGGAAATATGCAAAGTACACTAATCTCGCCGTGGCTACATCTGTTAGTTGCCTAATTTTATAAACCGCGTAAGCTGCAGAGCTTAGTTTCCCTGAGAGCTCGGTGATATGAGTGCTCCATTGCAGTTTAGAGTCTATATTTATGCCAAGGAACAAAGTTGCATTGTCAATATTGAGTCTTTCACCGTCAAGAACTATGATTGGTTCTATACTTCTGACGTTAGGCAACGAAAATTTCAAACATTTAGTCTTTTTCGCATTCAATAACAGATTGTTTGCTGTGAACCATCTGGATATACTTGCTAAAGTATTATTAACATGTACTAGTGAAGTATCCTTCCTATCAACTTTAAAAATCAATGACGTATCATCGGCAAATAGAACTATATCTGCTAGACCGTGGACCATGTAAGGCAAATCGTTAATATATGCCAAAAACAGGAAAGGACCCAAAATTGATCCCTGTGGGACTCCCATCTTGACAGGAGAACTAGCAGATGTGATACCATTGACGCTAACCTTCTGCTGCCTACTAGACAAGTATGATTCCACCAGGTTCAGGGCATTCCCATGAATTCCATATACTTCTAACTTGCGCAGTAACGTGCAGTGTTCTACACAGTCGAATGCTTTGGAAAGGTCACAAAACACTCCAATGGCATCCTGTGAACTCTCCCAAGCCTCCAAGACAAGAGTCATGAGATGACAGCCTGCATCGGTTGTTGATCTGCATTTGGTGAAACCATACTGGTTTGAATGCAATATTCTATTTCTATTGAAATGTGACAGCAGTTGGTTTAGCATCAATTTCTCAAAGATTTTACTTAATACTGGCAAAACAGAGATTGGCCTATAGTTTGAGGGATCTGTCTTACTTCCCGAACGAACACTGGTTCAAGTATTTCATTCATGGCCCGCTGAAACACTGCTGGGGCATTGCAAAGTCCGAAACTCATCATTTTGTAATGGTAATGACCATCTGGCGTTACGAACCCTGTAAACGGCCTTGAATCCTTTGATATTTTGATTTGGTGATAACCATTGGCTAAATCTAAACAACAAAATACTGACTGATTTACCAGCCTGTCCAATAAATCTTGTATAACAGAGAGGGTATCTTTCTTTTTCTGTGATCTTATTCAGTGCTCTATAGTCAACACACAACCGATATCCTCCATCTTTTTTTCTGACGAGAATAACAGGGCTAGCATAAGGAGATTTGGAGGTTTCAATAATCCCAGCGTTAACTAATTCAGCAATAATATTCCTCACAATATCTCTTTCATGGAAAGACATTCGGTACGGTTTAAAGTTGATTACCTTGTTTTCTATTAATTTTATGCTCATCTCCACACTACAATTTCCTAATGACATTCCATCACCAGAGAAACAGTGGTCATATCGAGCCAAAAGTTCATTTAAACATGCCTTTTGTTGTTCGTTTAAGTGATCACCCACCTTGAATGTGTCTAAACATTGATCTTGTAATTCAGCCCTCGCTATGCACTCTTTTTCCTTGAGATCTATAATGTCACTGGTCCGGTTAATTAGCTTTATAAAAGCATGACCATCTGTTGATTCAACCCTTTCACTTAAAACGTCCCTTTCACACAATGGTTTCCTTTGTTCACTCTGCTTAATACTCATGACCCCATTGACAACTGGATCTGATTTTACCAAGATTTTATTGAGACCTGGAATAAGCTTTGCATCACTTTGAGGATACAAGCATATCTTATCAAACGTTTCGCACAACTCAGCTACTTGAAATGCCATCTCATTCTCATATATATTCAGCTCAGTAGGGGTCTTCACCACTACTACGTTTGGTGATTCAGTAAATGTTTGCCCAATTAAAACATCTATTTCTTGAATGGCATCTGGCACAATGTAAAATTTATTTACCTTTTCAACACCATCAACTATAAGTGAAGCTGTTGTAGCTCCCAATGGTATTACTAAAGCGTCTCCATACCCCTTTATTACTATTTCTTCACTAGGTATTATCTCCAAGTTTAGTTTTTCACAGAAATTTCGTGTCATTGTATTGCATGAGCTTCCAAAATCGATAAATGCGTTCGCAAGCTTTCCATTAATTAATACAGATTTATAGTATTTCTCGTCTGAAGACCCACAGCAAACCGCTTGGATTTTTTTCACTATACGATTTTGAGGACCCTTTTGCGATTTCTTCCTGCACTCGTCCAAGGTATGACCGTCTCTGTTACAGAAAGAACAGTTTTTATTACTATTTTTCTTTTTATAACACTCCATTTCCGTGTGACCTGGCCGTTCGCAAAAGGTGCACATTTTGTGCTTCTTGTTGCCGTCTTTAGTTTGCCGACACCTGTTTGCTTTGTGACCCGTTTTGCCACAGGTAAAACATTTTTTTATCTTTGATGAAGTTTCGGGTTGGTTTTGAGCCATACTTGTATCTGTTGTATTAACACTGGCCAAGTATTGTAATAAGGAGCTGGTGTCTCGGCATCCAGCTGATTTCGCACCAACCTCTAACAATTTGTTGCCAAGTGTTCCTATTACAGATTCGGTGATGACCTCATCACTCAATTTACAAGACATCCCTATCCCCAGTTTATTGTAATAAAATTCGATGGGGTCTTCGTTTGGTCCCTTTATTCGATTGACGAGTTCTCTAATTTGTGATAATTTATTCTTTGTGAATGGAAACGCTTTTATGAGTTTTTCTTTCCACTCGTTCCAACTTATCTCGTATGACGCCTGTTGTTCGTACCACCCTTTGGCGTATCCGGTCAATTTAGCCGTACAGTTGCATATTAGTGTACGCTCGTCCCAACCATGCATCTTCGCCGTACTCTCTAAATTTCGGATCCAATGTTCCACCGAAACAGATGTAGTTTGTGGGTTAAATTCTGGGATAAAATCATTCCGTCCGACATAACGAATTACCGGCCTTGTCACTTCAGTTGATACCAGTGTCGGCACCTCTACAGGTGACTCCGTTGCTGGCGGTGTAGTGTGTTGATCATGGTAACTTTTAGTTCTCCGTAATTCTTTTATTAGACCCTCTAAAGCTTCTATACGTCTATCTTTATTTTCTATATTCTTCTTATATTTTTTCTTGGCTCGCTCAGAGGAAGAAGATGAACTACTGCGCGACCTCTTCTTATGTTTTGATCGGCCCATTATAGATAGCACTAATTTATAATTAAAGTTATAGGTATAACTTGTTAGAAACAAGATACTCAATATTAAAATTATAAGCTAATAATTAAATTATAAACAAGTTCTAAAATATTTTTTTTTTTTTTTTTTTTTACAATGTTCTAACTAATGAAAGTTATTAGCACTATGTACTGCAACACACGTTAATTGTTCCTGTTAACCTTATGTACTATGTTCACTGTTCATTGTTCAAATTAAAACATTTCAAGGTTAAAATGAGTCCCAAAGCTTATGTTCATTAACTCAATAAGTCTTCAGTAACATAAAACGGCCTCACCAAGTTCCAAGTATTTACGTCAATGTAAACAAAGCTCTGTAACTGGGTCGCCTGGCGGCTAGAGCTCCGTGCCGGCGCGACCGACCGAAACCTCGGTTCTTCCCCGACGGCTGCGTACGCGACGCACCACCACGCCACGCTTTATCACTCAAAAGTTCACGTTTCCGTTGCACTATAATGTCACAATTCACTACAAAAACTACTTCTAAAAAGTTCGACAATTATGCGTAAAGATCGTTCCACTTCTGAATCTAATAATTAACACAAAATATCAGTTTTTAATAGTTATTTATTATTGATATCCCGAACAATACCACGCTCCTAAGAGGTTCAAAGAATACTGCCCAAAGGCCCATGTTACGCAATAGAGATGGGGTATACATCGGTAATATAATGAAATATTAGAAGTGTTCCTAATCGATGGATTCCGCTTAACAGTACTTGATATCAATTTCAACGTGATACCTACCTACACGCGTTCCCGTTAAAAGTGTCTTGACAGTTAGACAGACGGACAACAAAGCGATCCAATAATGTTCCTTTTTTTCCTTTGACGTGCGAAACCCCAAAAACTGATTTTTATTTAAAATCAGAATATTAAAAGGCTTTTCTTCGAATATTATCTCGGAGGATTGAAGTATTTTATAGCCGGCAATAGATAGATAGATAGATAAATAAATACTTTATTGTACAGCTTACAGCGAACATAAAAAAAAAACATAATATTATGAAATTATGAATACATACTAAATAATAGTAAGTACATAAATACGACCTATGTAAAGGTTATACATACCTACAATGTAAGGTTTACCAGTGACAAGCTACTTGAAAAAGCATTAAGTTATTTTAATATGATTGTCATTTAGATTCAGATAACATACGTTCACGCCTTTTTCCCGAAGGGGTAGGCAGAGATGTACCCAGGACTCAGTCCCATGTAGATACACCCACACATGTAGATGTGTGGGTGTATTCAGATAACAATTAATAATAATTTAGTTAATGTTTAAATATCTATCCAGCCTTGGCATTAAAATATGTACCTTTATTGCAAAAAGCATAAAGCTTCCAATCACATACTTAATATTCACTAACTAATCCAACGAACGAAGAAGACTATTTTGGCGTTCATAACGTAAAACATCGCAACAAAGTCCCTGGTTTTAGTGGAATCGGTGAAAGGAGCGGCGCGTGAAGTGATCATTTGTTAGGTCTGTGGTCATGTTTCTCTTATATTTAGTGCCATGTTTAGAGTTTAGACCTTGTTGGCTCAGATTTATAGAGACTACTAAACGTGACCAACTCACATTTATTTCACTAGCAAACTAGAAATACGCGCCGGCTTCACATGGATAGCAGTAGAGAAAAGATAAAATCATAACTTTTTAGGCAGAGACCAAGAGTCCCATAATAATCAAACCCACACCAAATATGTTTTTAAGGTCCCTATATGTATAAAGGGGCGAGCCTATTGCCATCTACCGGGCACAGTTCCAGACTCCACGCTGTCATAGAAATAATTCTTATGGAAAAGTCCAATAACACATTCCCTGACCTGGAAATTGATCCTGGGTCATCATGATTGGCAGTACCGCTTGCAACACACTACGCTACCGAGGCAGTCTTTTACATTAATCGTCATATTTACTGTCTCGTTGACGAGATCATGTGGTCCTGGATTCCATCCCCAGGTCAGGCAAAGTGTTACTTATTGGATTTTTCCATTAGGAATTAAGTCTTTGACAGCCTGGAGTCTGGAACTGTACCCGATATATGTCAATAGGCTCCCCCCTATTACATGTGACCAAAAACATACTGGCGAAATGTGGGTGTATCTACTATGAGACTGAGTCCTGGGTACAGTTCTGCCTACCCCTTCGGGAAAAAGGCGTGTTTTTTTTTAATTTTTTTTTTTATTGCCAATATAGTTTTTACAAATATAACAAAGAAATATACAGAGAAATATTCTACGTTAAAGTTCAAATCAATTATCAGCGAGACCCAAACTAAGCTCTATGGCTTGTATCATGAGTCTCTGGAGCGCTTGTCGAATACAGGATTGATATATTACCTTGAGTTGTGGAAAAAAGGATTACATGGTTGTATGTTATGTCATATTATTTCAGCTAATTGACACAAAACTATATTGAATTATACAATAAGCGAAATAATAGTGATCCGATCCTTTAATAGAGGTGCGTGGGCCCGAAGCCAACAATGCTTTTAATTTTTAGGGTTTCGTACCTCAAAAGGAAAAAAGGAACCCTTGTAGGATCACTTTGTTGTCAGTTTGTCAAGACACTGACGAGTTGAAATTGATATCAACTACTGAAGAGTTGAAATTGATATCAAC
Organism: Hemistola chrysoprasaria; assembly: GCA_947063395.1. Lineage (NCBI taxonomy): Eukaryota > Metazoa > Arthropoda > Insecta > Lepidoptera > Geometridae > Hemistola > Hemistola chrysoprasaria. The sequence continues at coordinate 15,518,731 of OX346714.1, forward strand.
TACTGAAGAGTTGAAATTGATATCAACTACTCAGATCTGTAGTCCCTTGTGGCTGTAAAAAAATCATACTTCTAGGCAGCATATTTCCATACTTTGCGCAAGGAACTAATAGATGGCGCTGTATGTTCTTGATATCTATGTATGGAACCCTACACTATGCATACATACGTTTGCCTTAACAATTTATTTTGTATCTAAATTGTTATGAGACAATTATTTCAATGAAAACCATAATTTATAGCTACGAGTATATCTAGGTATACTGCCTCGGTGGCGTAGAGGGCGCATGCTCGACTGCCAATCAAGAGGTCCCGGGTTTGATCCCCAGGTCAGGCAGTGTTAAATATTGGTTTTTTCCATTAGGATTTATCTCAATAACTGCCTGGAGTCCGGAACTGTGCCCGGTAGATGGCAATAGGCTCGCCCCCTATTATATGGGACCAATAACATACTGGCGAAATGTGAGTGTATCTACTATGGGCCTGAGCCCTGGGTACACCTCTGCCTACCCCTTCGGGAAAAAGGCGTGAATGTATGTATGTAGGTATACTATTTATTTAGCTGCAGAGGTACATTATATTTAGCAGAACATAATTTAACTTATTATAAGTATAGTTCTAGGAAATGGGAATATTACGAGCACATTCAAAAAGTCGTTACACATGGGATGTGGTCGTAAAACAAACGGTATACTGATATCCTTAGTTTTCACTGTGAATTAGCTGCGGGTTATAAAACTGCAGATAATCGTGTTACTTTACTTAGGTTCTTCCTCATAAAACACCACAAAACTCACTCCTGTTAGTAGTAAAGGCCATCGAATTTGAGAAAGAATTTAAGGCGCTGTGCAAAGCAAATTCGCCATCTCGCTCACACGTACCCACATTTATAAAAATATAAAAAACACTACATGCAATTACGTAAAATAAAGACAACTAGGATCGAGAAAATAACAATACAAAGATTCAGTAAAAAAATCCAATTTAATCCAAACAAGTTTTCAGTGTCTTTTTATATTTATAAGATTTTTTTTGTGCAGGTTTTTATACATGAAAACTCGTTTGGATTAAATTGGATTTTTTACTGAATCTTTGTATTGTTATTTTCTAGATCCTAGTTGTACATAGATATTGTTATGTCAAGATAATCGCATCATTGACACAGATCAGTTTAAAAATGCGGAAAAATGCACAGAAGCGAGAATATAAGCATTGAATCTATATAAAACCTATGCAACAGTCCAAGTAACCCAGTTGGCAAGAGTCGCCTTATGACACAATTATTTAAAACAAGTCTGTAATATATCGTTTCCCACGCTACTGCTCGCTGTAAACACAACATTATTCTATGTACAGTTCACGCCTACATATTTACGTCAAAAGTTTGCCACCTTGTCGCATTTAAATAGAAAATCCGCTCCCTTAAATTTCATGATAATTTTCACGTTTCTTGCTGCGGTGGAGTTCTTGTTGGCTTCTTATATTTATTGCACGTAAGTTTTAAAATGTGAGCACGATTAAAAGAAAATACAGGAAATTAGAGCGTCTTGTCGCGATTTAATTTTTTCAAAGTACCAGAAAGTTTCAATAATGATATTAAATTGATTCTATTTTCTGCTGTGTGTGAAAAGAGCATTCCATGGAATGACTTGTTGTCCAGGGACCTGCTGAAGGAAAGAGAGCTAGAGGCCGCTCACCGACTCGCTAGACCGATCTTATTAAGAAAGCTACGGAGTCATCTATGGTTCAGTGCTCTCGCAACGCTATAAATCGCCAGAAATAGCGTAATATCGCAAAAGCCATCGGAGGGATCGAAAGTGAAGAACACGCATAGCAACCACGACCACTCTGACAAGAGTGCCCGACTTAGAAGAAGAGAGATTTTCTGCTGTGTTTTAAGATTTCAATCATCACATTTATTTTAGCAAACACTATCCCTGAAAGCATGTGTGAATGTGTGGTGAGATCGACGCGGGCGGCGGAACCTACAAATGAAACTGTCAAAATACGGAAACTACAAAATGATCGACTGAGTTTCTGATATCAAGACAGCCAGATTCTATATCTAAATAAAGGGCTTTAAGGTTCAGCTAATTTGAACCCTTTTATCAAAGACTTAAGGGTTAAATCAAGCGTTTATTTCTATTAAAAATCGCTTGGGATTAAAGGAAAATTGATGATAGTGTTTTAAGTGTCTTGTCGTTATCGTCATCGTAATGGATTTAACACGACATTAGTAGAGATTTGTTGAGATGATTCATCGAAATCACTGATTCTTCTATTTTCACTTAAAATTATGCACTATGTTTTTAATAGTATAATAGGAATAATCTGTACTTTTCGTTCAAGAATTTGTAATATTTATCAATTTAAAATTAACTAAATCGATGTTTTGTATTCCCCTGTTTCCTCCGAATACAGTAAACCTATTTGATATATTTATATTCTGATAGTTTAAAGTTAAAGTAAAGTATGTCTCTATCATTTCATTTTTGTTTATAAACTTTACATTTTTTTGTAGTGAACGTCCAATAACGCGAGTAAAACTGGGATTTTTGGAAGTTCACTATGAAAAAACCAAGGGCTTTAAGAAAAATTAAAATGACAGGGACATTAATTAGGGTACTTCACTATAAAAATATCAGGATATAAATTTATAGAATGTGTTTATTATATTCGGAGGAAACAGGGGAATACGAAACATCGAATTGGTAATTTTTTCATTGGATTGTGTTGTGAATTCCTAGAAGGCCGCGTACGCTCTTAACACTTTGCATGATCTAGGGATTGAACCCGGAACCTCCTGATCGACAGTCGAGCCTGCGCCCACTACGCCACCGTGGCAGTCTTTGTTCATAATATTAGTAAGATTTAATCAATAACTGTGTACCTAAGTGTTATTCCTAGGAAGATTTTTTTGCTTCTGACATGAAGAGTTAATAAGATCCGTACACAATTCAAGATTGTGTATATCTATCTTACTGTAGACAATTAGTGTGAAAGTATTTATTCGTAGCATCGTATACCTATCTTCAAAACTCTTAAAACGTGAGTGCATCTTGGTTACTCATCCAAAAAGATATCGTTCTCGTGTCAGCGTATATAAATTACTACCAGACCAGACTGCTCCTCGCATTCCTTTTCTGCTGTCGGTCGTGCATCGTCTAGCTTTAGATTAGCCATGCTTTTGCTCACTCAGAATGTTTGACTCACATCTAAATATTGTTACCACTTTTTAAATTTTCTATGAATATTTGGATACTCTATTGGAATCACTATTTCCGTCGTTCTATTTCGCCCTCAAACATGCAATATGCAGTTTAAATAATATGTACCGGCGAAGCGAAATCGGTTCAGAAGCGTTGGCACTATGAGGTGTCATTAAATATTAAAATATATTCTGCTTACAATATGAATAAATTGTAAAGGCATATGTATGTCTGCATAGTGTAGGGTTCCATATCTAGATACCTGAACAAAACGCTTCCAATCATACAGCATCATCTTTTAGTTCCTTGCGCAAAGTATATAATTTATGATTGCGTTTACTTAGAAGTACGATTTTACAGGCACAAGGGCCGCAGATCTGAGTAGTTGATATCAATTTCAACTTGATACTTCCCCTTAAAAAGTTTCTTGACAGACGGACAGACAGACAAATGGACAACAAAGTGATCGTATTAGGATTCCTTTTGAGGTACGGAACTCTAGAAATGTGAAGAAAAATTTCACCAAAAAGTAATACCTATTTCCTCTCATTTTTCATATTGTATTTCAAGCGAAGACCGCTTTAGCTTTTAAAATATTAAATGTCCAACTTTATTTTCATATGTATAGCATTTAATATTGTTTTCAGCGTGATCCTACTCTTACACACTCGGGTACCTGTGTCAGTAAATCAATCATGCTAAAAGAAATATGATTTCCTTTTTCCTGTAACATACGGTTTCAGCCATTGCAGCCATCAAAAATATCAAATTGTCCGCAAATCCTAAAAAGTTTGGCAGCCCTGGCCAGGCAATTTAGATGTCTGCGGCGCGCTCTTATTTCTCAACCTTGGCTTTGAAGATACTATTTACGTAACAAAAACAAAGTTAGCGTGTTTGCAGGTTAGTGTTTGTGTAACATTTTCTGAAGAAAAATGCATTTACCGTGGCGTTGGTCGAAGGCTCAGCGTTCAAGATGTTTAATTTAGCTGCCCAGTCTTTGGGATTACGTAACATTTGCCTTTGAGCTTTAGATTACATCGTTCACATGTTTCTGAAGTATTCCACGTGTTTGTAAGGTTTTGTCAGGGATATTATGTAACGTGGTTGAAATACTTCCAGTGGAAGTGCTAGCTATGAAATAAATAATAATAATATGGGACAACTTCCACACACTGTCATCTGGTCCCAAACTAGGCTAGAAGCCTGTACTATGGTAACCAGTTGGCTGATATACATACTTATTTATGCTTATAACACCCAGACACAAATCAAACAGAGTTGTTTATGTACACAAATTTTTGCCCTGGCCGGAGATCGAACCCGGGGCCTGCCAGAGAAAGTAGAGTTACTACCATATGAGCCAATGAAGCTGTAAATCCTAGCTATATAGGTAGATAAGTCGATTCCTTCGAGCATAAAACACAGCAATTTTAACTAAAGGAATTAGGTACTGTTAGGTACTAGGTGTGGCCGTGGAGACTTTGGGTTGTTGGGGTGCAGAAGCAAAGAAATTTATGGAGGATTTAGGGCGTAGACTAAGTCAAGTGACCGGTGACTCCCGCTCCGGTTCGTTCCTGGTGCAAAGGTTGGCCATTGCCATTCAGCGCGGTAATGCTGCGAGTGTGATGGGCACCTTTGCTCAGGGAACAGTCAGGGGCGGGTTATTTGATTAATTTGACATTTACATTCATTGTGATTTATTGTATACCTTTTATTGACTTTATATAATTATGATATTAAAAAATATATGTATATATAATGAGGTACTTAAATATATTAATTTCTATGATTTTTTAGCTAGTTTCTAACCCTTCTTTATGCATAAATACAATGTGTTAAAATATAATAATAATTGTTATGTGGTAAAAAATGTAATTAGTAATAATTATGGGGGTGCATCTACCCATAAAACTGAACCACTTTTAAAGGGAAATATTGTGAAATTCGCAAAGAAAAATATTTCGGCTTCCCATAAAATATGGATCAGCTGGTCGGCTAATTTGTATGGATAGTCGAATCTAATCTAGTCGTAATCGCAAACAGGTCCAACGATATTAGTGTACTACGTACGGTAAAGCCTAAATGTTATTTAAAGCAATCTCGCAATCGGTATTTATGTGACTTCCTAGATAGCTCCCGTTCGATAGGTCCCAGTATATTCTCTCTATTTATATCTGATATTAATCTAATTTATTACCGGTCGTAACCTGGGCTAGCTTCTATAGTAACTCTGTATATTATATTTGAGCATTGATGTATCGGCATGACAATAGAAAACGGAGAATCATTTTATGAGGCTGCAAGACGAAATGAAGACATTTATGATGAAGGAAAGGAAAAACAGTTTATTTGATGAACACATAAAAATAGGTGCTTATTCGTATAAATTCACTGGTTATTGCAACTGAGATACGCCAGTAGATATTTATAGTGTATATTCCATTTATTATCTCTAGCATTTGCAGTATATTTATTATTAGTAAGTATTCTATATTTTGAACACTCTCTCTATCTTATAACTTACTAATACTCACCACAGTGCAACGCGGCCGTGGACTTCGAGCAGATGGGATCATGATGAATTTAATAAAGATATTTAGTATAATATAATATTGTAAAGCATCTCGTAAATAAATTAAAATGAAACTATTAAGTTTCTTAACAGTCATTGCAAAACGTATTAGGTAGGTACTTATTTAAAAAGAAATGACAAGGTATCAGTTAATAAGGAAGAAAAGTACACAACATTCACAAGTGAATGCGTCAGTAGCTATACCAGTCACTCCCTTCTAAGAAGTTAATTCAGCACACGCAACTGCCGCATCTAGTCAAACATTGACAATGCGCTGTCTGTACTCCTTAGGAATAGAAATAGCAAGTAAATTATAGTAGTAAGGACGCCTTATCCTGTTATAAATATCTTCTGAAAAATCGTTTACGCGTCCCACATTAGTATCGTATGTAACTACTTTTAAAATATTTAAAAATAAAAAACAATTAGTTTCGTGGACCATGGCTCGTATGACCATACACGTAGAACTGTTGGGCGATGGGGCTGTAAAGATCTCGAATGGAGACCACGCACCGGCAAGCGTAGCACAGGACGTCCACCCACAAGGTGGACAGACGATCTGAAAAGGAAAGCAGGAACACACTGGATGCAGGTCGCTTACAACCGGACTGGATGGAAATCTGAGGGGGAGGCCTATGTTCAGCAGTGAACGTCATATGGCTGAGATGATGTTGACGATGGACCCAGTACGCTCCCCGTCCCCTACTGCTGCTGCTAATGCGTGCTAGTCCCCTGCACTGCTGACTGAGCTTGCTAAATATGTTACGTATGAGTAAAATGGTATTAGTTAATACCATTCACAAAATTAAAGAAACAAAGCGAAATGATAATATAAAATGGTCATCATTACCATCGGCCTATATCTATGAAATCAGTGCTAACGTGGACTATTATTGAAATATACCAGAGTGGCACAAAAACTCAACAGGGGTTTAACTGCGCTGAATTTAGACTATAGTGCTGATATGACCTACTTGCGTACTATGACAATCTATCAGGGGATTAGTTGTAATGTTAAAAAATAGCACATTACACCATTGGCCTTCTAGATCTATTCAGTTTAACGACGTGTCACTTTCATTTGCCGTCGACTGTTTAAGTGGACAGGCATGAAAAAGGAATTGTTAGCGCGAGTGTATCTGGGACAATTGCCAATGATGCGGGCGTTCCCGATGACTTCATCTTATTATTATGACTGTTTTGCATACGCGATTCCTCAAACGCGTTTGCCACAAACTGTTTAGTTCTGCATACAAGAATAAGGTAGCTACCTAGAAACTTTAGAAACGTTTGTACGCTTGCACCATATCAATGGTTATAAGCGTTATTTTCCTGAACAAATTGATGTTGCTAAGGAAAGAAGGCCAGGTCAAAAGTACCTACGACTTCGACCAACAAGCAAAATGTGAAAAAAGTTGTAGAAGCGGAAGTTTATGTCAGGATCCCAGCAAGTGTAGAGAAATATTCTCTGCTTATATACAACCAGGTGTGACTGTATATAATTAAATCGTTGATCGCCATTGGAAACATGGAGGGTAAGCGAGCCCGGAGACGGTCATCAACCAAATGAAGCTATTAAGACGATATACGAGGGGTGATTTCTCCATACAAACGTATTCCTATGGTTCCTCCCTGGATAACTGCGTCAGAGCAATGATTCTTTTTTTCATAAAATCTAGATCTTCAGTGAGCATGTCCCTGTCATTTTCATTTTTCTAAAAACTCATTGTTAAATGAAATATGACCCTTTAAAAACATGTAAAACTGTCCTCAGCCAAGTTTTACCAAGTACTCAGTCACGTGCCAGCTACCTATCGATATTTTTGAGACTGATTCTACTTGTACCTAGATGAAACAACACAAAACCCTTTAACATATTATCTATTCCCAGGTTAGAAAAGGTTTTGTAGTGGTAGGCCTCTTTTGCAGGGGGCCGCCTGGGGAAGTACCACACCTTTTCCAGTTATTCATCCGCCAAGCAGTAATGTGCAAACATTACTGTGTTCCGGTATGAAGGGGAATGTTTCCAGCGAAATTACTGGGCATGATGAGATTCACCAACTCATATCTCAGGGTGACAGGCGCAGTGCAGTGCCACGCAGAATTTTAAATTTTAAAACACTGAGGGGCACTGTGTCTGATATGGGCAATCATGATGCTTACCATCAGGCACCTGATTTGCTCGACCTGTTACTCACTATCATAAAAAAAAAATTTATTAGGTTATTCCATTAGGAATTATCTCCATGACAGCCTGGATTCCGGAATTGTGTTCGGTAGATGGCAATAGGTAATTATTGACAGCCTCGTTGGCGCAGACGGTAGTAACTCTGCTTTCTGGGCCGCAGGCCCCGGGTTCGATCCCCGGCCAGGTCAAACATTTGTGTGCATGAACCATGAACATGTCTGTTTACCATAGTACCATCAGTCATCTGGTTACCATAGTACATGCTTCTAGCCTAGTTTGGGACCAGATGACCGTGTGTGGAAGTTGTCCCGTATTAATATTATATTATAGGTTTCGCCCCCTATTACATGGGACCAATAACATATTGGCAAAATGTGGGTGTACCTTCTGTAGGACTGAGTCCTGGGTACACCTCTGCCTGCACATTCGGGAAAAAGGCGTGATTGTATGTTATGTAACATTTCTAAAAATAGTTGAATTACAAATTGAGTTTACTGAACTTTATTTTTTTTTTATGATAATGAGTGACAAGACGAGCTAATCAGGTGCCTAATGGTAAGCATCATGATTGCCCATATCAGACACAGTGCCACCCAGTGTTTTAAAAATTCAAAATTCTGCGCGGCACTGCACTGCGCATGTAACCCTGAGATATGAGTTGTTGAATCTCATCATGCCCAGTAATTTCGCTGGTAACATTGCCCTTCATACCGCAACACAGTAATATTTGCACATTACTGCTTGGTGGATGAATAACTGGCAAAGGTGTGGTACTTCCCCAGGCGGGCCCTGCAGAAGAGGCTTACCACTACACAAAATCAAAATTATAAATAAATCATATATTTTTAGGTGATCCTATCACTCAGAGAAGTGGCCACGATAAGTTTATTAAATATTATGCTTGACATTTCAAGGTTTCAGAAATTAAAACACCTACACACTGGCATTGATCTATTGTTTGTCTCTTTGAAATATTGAATTATAAGCGGTAAAATCTGTCTCTCTCTCTCTCTCTCTTAATTTAAAAGCTGAGTTTGAATCGCGAAGACTTAAAAAAAAAATTTATAATACGAGTATATTTCACCTGCTTCTGCTTAGGTTGTAAAATATGTGTTTATCTATTAGTCATATTTCTGTGTGCCAGCTGTGAAACTACCGATTTTATATGAATAAAACTACACGTTATTCTAACTTTTTCATTATTTTTTTTTACTATGTAACACTATATAGGTATCAGTACGGTGCTGGAATCATTGAAATAAGTAAAAGAAGTTGTGTTGTTACTATTTAGATATTTTTCAAAAAAAAAACACATTAAGTGTGAAGGCATCTTTACTGCCAAATTCTTGCTAAAACTCTTATCAAGCCATAAAACGTGTAATTTTACTGCTGTTTACTATCATTATGGTTTCATTGCGTGTGCGGAGAAAATGATAACATCTCGGCGGTTAAACATTCTTTCATTATGTGATATACTTACCCTAAAAATTAACCGTAATTATATTACACGTATAAATAAAGAAAGAAAAAAAGAAAAATACGTTTATTACCTAACCTTACTTATTAGTAATATTGAAACCTTGTTTGTATGATCTGAGATTGAAACAGTGGTTGTGGTAATCAGCATAATATTATAATAGTGGTAGCTGATTAATATAATAGCACAGTCAGTAAATCTTAATGCCGATGAGCCGACTATCAGGCCATTTTTAGCTTCTACCTCTGTGAACAATGACATAACTTACATAACCAAAATTTTACTTATTGACCGCAATTTGTGAGTGATCCTGACCCTGGTGTCAGGTATAAATTCACCACTAAAGGCAATCATAATCATCATCTCGGCCGTTGGTAATCCACTACTGAACATAGGCCTCCCCCATAAAGGGGGGGTTTTGCCAATACTCAACACGCTTGGCAGGCGGATTGCCGACCGCAGTTCGATGTTTTTTTACAGAGGACGCTGCTGCCTGTTCTCTGGATCTACTAACCCTTAGCCGGCTCTTATGGCAACCACAGGTAGAGATGGTGGAGCACTATTCTTAAGCCGGTAATTCCACGTCGAAAAAGACAATCGGGAAAATAAATTTTAACGTCCTTAGTCGCTACGCAGAATCGCTGGCCGTACTACAGCTAGGTGGAGCTCTGGAAACAATATGAAAGGCAGTTCCCAGATATCACCAGTGGACGTCACCACTAGTGATAATACGTATGTGGGATAAACTCTAAAAAAATAACATGTGATTTTTTCGTCAGTGTCATCTGTGGTGACCAAGTAGGTGGGGGCCAAAAGTAAAAATTACCTGTCTAATCTCAACTACAGAATGAGGTTAATAGGTAGGCAGATGAGGCGAAAATGGTATGCTCACTATGATCAATAAAGCTACCTTTAGTAATACATGAATACATGGGTTTAACCTTCGGGTCCAACTTCTGTGAGGAACAAACTATAATCCTGTATGGGAAATTCTTCATCAATCGTAATAAAAACAACATTAGGCACGTCCACAGTTCAAAGAACAGATTTATCAGCCTTAGCCAGTGGGAGACATACATCAGTATGCGAACATTGTCAAAGTAATAACATGTTACACGCGCGCTCTTGCGAATACATATCGGCTAGATCAACTGTACTTGCGTGATATATTGTTACATAATAGATGTTGTTTCAAAGGCCTTAGGTGTATAAAGTCCTTAGGTTTTCGTAAAAACTCGTAGAATTTAAAGTTTCTGTAGTCAGTGTGAAAAACAATGCAAAGACAGTTAGGTATTAGAATAAATACTACCAACAGTAACAATATACTTAACACTAATAGCTATGCATCCCAATTAGAAAATATAGGGGCAGCATGACGAGTTCGAAGAACTAATATCTCAGAGTGACAGGCGCAGTGCAGTGCCACACAGAATTTTGAATTTTAAAACACTGGCTGGCACTGTGCCTGATGTGGGTAATCATGCACCTGATTCGCTCGTCTTGTCACTCACTATCATAATAAAAAAAAATTAGCATCCTCAGCCAGAAATACAAAGTAACGAAGAGAAAATTCATATTCAGCTTTTGCGGATCTCCAATGAAAAATTTAATTCATATGGAAATTTGCTAAAGCTGTAATGAGAATCGTCTAGTAATTACCTAAAGTGTTGTAATAAATATGACCAAGCTTGTACTTATATTCTTTTATTCCTTGTTTCAGGACCGCGATAGCAACTTGTCGGTGCCTGCGCGTTGGGAAGACAGGAATCTAAGGCAGTACCTCAACAAAGAAAACGTTGGTAAGTTTATAGAGAAAAGAATAACTTTATTATTTATCACCATCACAGCCATATGACATATTAAAGGCCTCCCCAAATTTCCATCTAGTTCTGTTGTAAGCTTGCATCCAGCGTGTTCCTGCTGTTTTTATTAGAACGTCAGTCCAGCTTATGGGTCGGACGTCCTACGTAGAAAAAAGCACTTAGCTTAAAAGAACACGACAGGAGATATCTCCACTTAATACGGGATATTTCAGGAGTTATCTTGCCTCCCCTTTTGCCTCACGAAGTACGGTCTAGATACAATACTACAATCTGATACGGTTGGTCCCGGGTTCGATCCCCAATTTTTCGATCCCAAATTCGAATGAATGGATAACTGTTACTCTTTATTGGTACCATAGAAAATGGTATACTCGTAATAGAAAAAAAAAGAAGAAAAGTTATCGCTCAGAGCGATCTCTCCCAGACAACCACGCAGGGAAATGAACTATACTGAAGGGACGGTGGCTTCAAACACAAATATGCACTTAAATATTATTTTTTTATAAAAGTTATCCTAAAGAAAATCCGCGTGCTCTAAACCACTGTCAGATGGCAGCGTACCCAAAGTACTGGCGGCATTGCCACGTTGAATAGCAATGCTTATACGTTGGGCCAGATAAAATTGCTCCGAATTCGAATCCAAAGACACATTTTCACTGGGCCACAGGACGCTAATTGAGGTTTTTACGTTTTAAAAGGCTAGCAATTCCCTATCCCAATAACATATGAATTGATATTTTTCAGAGAAAGCAACCAGATGGATCGGTGGCATATATGACGACGCCTCCCGAGCGTGGAAATGGGGCGGCGAGCTCCGACAGATGCACTACCAGTCCTTCTCCAAGATGAAGAAGATGAGTCCTGAGGAGCTCAGGTTCCATTGTATCGCTATGGTACCGGATCGACTGTATAGGTTCGTACCTATTTTACTCGTTAAAAGACATATCTATCACAAATAGACAAATTCTTTGTTCGTAACAGCTGAAGATAGGCCTCCTCTCCTAGGGTTTGAGCTGTGGTGATCTGATGCCACGGTATACACAGGTTTTGCAACGAAGCCCAATTTCAGTATTGAGAGATTAGTACGATCATGGCATAACTTTTCTTTCGCGTGGTACTTCCTAGCCGCGCCACAGTCAGAATTTGAATTGAAAATAATTTTAAAAATATGTTCTTAATATGTACATTATTGTACATATATTAAAAAAAATTGTACTATAAAGGTTCGCAAGAAATTAAACAAAATCAGTGGCGCGGCCAGGTACTATGATTCCTAGCCGCGCCACCGCGTACACTGTAATAAATAGTCTAACTAAGCACCAAATTACTGTCAAATAATTGTACGTCTATTGTTCGCTCTACCGATAGTGAGAAATACCGCGAAAAATCATTATCTTCATGATCAATATCGAAAGTAAAATAAGTCGACTATGGCGATTCTGTCAGGCGTTCGGCCCATGGATTTTATATAAAAATGAGAATAATAATAATAGAAATTGTGGTATTTCTCACTATCGGTAGAGCGAACAATAGACGTACAATTATTTGACTGTAATTTGGTGCTTAGTTAGACTATTTATTACAGTGTACGCGGTGGCGCGGCTAGGAATCATAGTACCTGGCCGCGCCACTGATTTTGTTTAATTTCTTGCGAACCTTTATAGTACAATTTTTTTTAATATATGTACAATAATGTACATATTTAGAACATATTTTTAAAATTATTTTCAATTCAAATTTTGACTGTGGCGCGGCTAGGAAATACCACGCTTTCCGCGTCAACGCCGCTGAACGTCGTTGCTATCGATGAGTGCATGCCGGTTGAGTGACAAGCAGTCGCTTGTACATACAGACGTATGTATGATATAAATAGAGATAGAATGCTATTCTGTCTTCGTTGCACAGCAAACCCATCTATCGTCATGCCTCTCGCGGCGGTAAATTGAAAAGAAAAGCGCAACCAGCAAGCCGAAGTACCCACACTAGGTACTGTTGTTGCAAGAAGTGTGTATAAGACTGTGTCTGATAAATGTTATTTAGTGTTAGCTTGCCATAATAATGAAGTTATGAAAATATATGAAAATAGTTCTTTATACTCTACATTAAAAAATTCGATTGTTTGACAAATAGCAATTATTTATTATATTTTATTATATTATTTATTATAGCAACATTCCGGCAAAATTCCAACTTATACTTAATATATTTGATGTCTATTCAAATCGTACTACTTAGCATGCTAAATATACTGCATAAGCCCACATTATTAAAAACAGAATGTACCTAACTTTAATAAATTCTAGTACCTATGTTTAAAACAGTATTACACAGAAACTATTATAATATTATGTTCAACGGACATCATTTAGAACATTAAATATACCTAATGCGTACCTCGTTCTCAAAACAGTATAATAGACTTCTAATTAAAGTATTGAGGTATTTTCCAATAAATGTATTGATTCAACGAAAGATATATTATATCGTACGTGACCAGTTTAGCGTATAAGGACTCAAGGACAGGGGACCTCAGCCTAAACTCTGGAACATAATCTAAAACCACAAATTGAATGGTGCCAAAACATGAGCGGAAAGCGTTTTGCAGAATTAAGTTTTTTCATCATACCTTTTCGTATTATAATGCATTTATTAAATACAACATCATAATGTGCCTTGAATGAGTATAAACCTTTCTTGTATTGTCATAGTAGTATGTCATGCATGTGTTATGAAACATATATAAAACATATATATTATCCACATGCATGTTTACAGTTATTACCTACCTAATTAAAATACAATTAATAACTACTCAAATCGTTAATAATAATAATAACATTAAGCGATTTTAAACATTCGCTATGATACTAATTATATTTTATAATCAATTATGATTAAACTTCTTTCGACACAATCGTTAGTAGATGATCTTGGAGATCAATTAATGGAAATCAAAAAAAAGGATATAACCAGCGTTTCCAGTAATCGATACAAATCCGTTTATTCCCTCTAACTACTACAACAACTACTGAACTAAAAAACTTATTTGACTACTACTACTACCCGTGATTTCGTCTGCGTGGAATTTAAAAGTCTTATTTTTTATACGGAAACCCTAATCATTATTCTTTAATAAAAATAGCTTGAGTAACTTCTAATAACATCAGCTGTCTATCAATGAAAGTTAAATATGGTCCAGCCGTTTTGGAGATGAGCCCGAATGAAACGGGATTTTTTTACACGGAAACCTAAACCCTTTTTCTTAAATAAATTAGTCATTTCAGTCTCAAGAAAAGTATTCATAATAATGTCCTGGAACATCAGCTTTCTACCATTGAAAATCACTTCAAAATTATTCCAGCCGTTTCGAAAATTAGCGGCATCAAACAAACAGACACACAGACAGGAAGAGATACAAACAGACACTTTATTTTTATTTATTTGTTTAGATCATTTTATTAAGTATTTAACATTCGCTACATCTTTACCCTTACACCACACCCGCCTAATATTGGCAAACAAAAATCGATACCGCGAAAAGCAATAAGTTTTACGATTCCCCATTGTGTGGAGCCATTGTGACCACCATGGCAGATGGCTTGTTACAATAAAACCATTACGAAAATGACCCTTGCACGCCAACGCTCGTGGTTTCTGCCATATTTGTATTATTTTGAAAACATTTGCTTGTATAAATACGAGCTACGTTAAGCCTTCCCATGATAAATCAGCTTTATAGTTTATGTGTTTATTATATTTTATGGCTTAACTTTTACTTTTCGACAAATCGTTTGATTGATTCCCATTGTGGTTATTTATTGGTATTGCAATAAAGTTACAAGAAAGACACATTTTAAAATTTATAACTTTCAAAACAACATTTATTGTTAAACTTTAAAGTTTCTCAATTAAAATAAAACTGCAATTGTTGCCTGGGTGAGATAGAAGAAAATAGGTAATAGATTATAAAATACATTTATTTATTTATTTAATCAATTAGACGGCTATTGCCAATTACCTAATTAATAATAATATAATTACAAAATGACATTCAAATAACAAGTCAAATTATATAAATAATGGTCAAATAATAAAAATCTAGATAATTACAATGTCATAATAATAAAAATTCAAATAATTAAAATCAAAATAAGTCATGTCAAAGAAAAATGTTACAAATACAATTTAGCTAATAACATTCATTTTAATAATGACGACACTACCCTATCTACATATAATAATAACTACCTTTATGGCATTGAAACAGATTATATAAAAATCTATCCATGTTACTAGATCTACCTATATAAGTGCTTACTTAAAACTTCAGAAGCAAAGTATTGGTCTATAACACTATGCGTCGTTTGAATAAAAAAAATGCTTTGGATAAAATTGCTCATACCGAAACCAAAACGGACCGGATGACAACGGTGTGGAGCCGTTTAAAGTACGAAATTAATGTAATACGAGTAGCTACACCAAGTTATGACTTAGGTATTCACATAAGTACATTAAAAGATACCTCTATCGGAACCACCCCATCGTAACATTACAAATTGCAAGTTGTAAAATCAATAACTAGCTAACATTTTCCAGCACCAACAAGACAGTGAAGCGAAAGACAAAAGCCAAACACGCCATAAGGTTCGTTGTATCGAGTGACTTATAACAAGGTTTTACTATAACAACACACTATGTAGATAACTCTGTAGCACATAAACCATGTTTAAATAAACTTAACAGTGAAAAACCAGGTGATTATAAAGTAACTTTTAGTATAGAGTAATCAGGATGTGGTGTTATACTATACTAATAAAAATAACATCTAAAGCTCATTATCTTACTCTAAACCATGTTAATAGATTTGGTCAAATGTCCCGTTGTACCCAATCTATCTCATAAAACCAAAAGAAAACAAGCCATTTTGGCGCTAGCGGTTAAAAGGGTTGGAACTTGGATGGCACTAAATGGTGACAGCGCAGAGGTGGAGCACTGTTAGTAATAAATACCATAATCACTTTACTATCCTGTAATCGGGACTGTTTTATGGTACAAAAATATAGTTCACTAGGTGCTTAGAATTTCAATTCCAGGTTGACGTCTGAAAACGCCAATCGATCATATATCATGGAAGTTTACATTTGGTGATTCACAAAACTCACTGGGTTGGTCTGCACCGCATCTCATCATTTCATTTAGGATCAATCCATTTCATAAATCTTGTAAACAATCTTCCGCAGATGGGCGCCACACCTCTGCTACGAATACCATCGTTATATCTGCCAGACGAAGCTGCGGAAGGTCTCCAAAGCTAGAGTTAGAGAGCTGAGCCGTCGCTGGCAGCGCATGGGGGTCATCAACGAGATAACAGCACCGAGCCGAGAAGTCAACGACGCGATGGTGAACGATGTGACTGCCAACCCTAATCCGAAATCGTTTGATCTACGACCGAGGCAGTGGTCTGCCAAGGCTGTCAAGCGCGGACGATATTCGAATAGGAACTATCTGAGACCTAACGAATTGAGGAAGAGATCTCGTCCGACGGCTCGTAGTCGTCTAACCAGACCATTCAAAGGGTAAGGACTCCTCTATTAATACTAAGCTCTATATATTTGAAGATAGCAAATTGGATTTTGGCTCTAAATGATACCATAGATATAGATAGATACTAACCTTCATTCGGAGATCCGCCATCTGTACCTATATAAATATGCAGATTGCTTGTTTAAGAGCTGTGGAGATGCCTAATAACTAATTGCCCACGTAGATAAAGTTAGTTTCCTATACATTAAAAAAGAAATGTTGAATCAATAACCGTTTGGAAAAAGGTCTTGCAATCGATCAAAGTTATTAGTGATTTAAACTACTTATATTTTTCATTGACAAGAAAGTAATATCCTTAACGTCTCTTCAGCGCGTACTAAATCTGCCTAAAATAACTCATGTTCATTGCAATGGACATTAAACCACTGAAACTTATTTATTCCGAAACTTTCGGCCACGAATTCTGTATCGCAAATCGCAGAAAATTCCCCAACAATGCACATTAGAACCGAGAGCAGCTATTATTGGATTTATAAATCAAAATAATTGCAGCGGAAAATATAAGTTCAGTCATTTTATTGTCAACAAAACTTGTCCCATTTGAGTGTAAGTATAAATAACAAACGTGGGATGTTTGGAGTTGGACGCAAATGGTCGGCAGTAATGTCATCGTTCAAGAATCCACTTGTTTAATTCTGCGATCCTAGAAGGGGCATTTTGCCATTTCAGTTTTTAATAACCATTTCGTTAAGTAGGTACTTAACTATTTATTTATGTACCTACCTCAAAATTGTGAATAAAAAGTAGATATAATATCTACTTATCTTTTTTTCACCGGTGTCTTACGGTGTCAACAGTCAACTTTAAAAGAGTAATTACAAGTGAAGTATCTGTTCACAGAGTTTTAGCTAAAGTTGGGCACCTGCATTATACCATTTGACATTCGACATCATACATTTTCAAAGCGGTGCTTTTAGACTCAATCACACAAATTACTTACAATACTGCATAACAGACAGGCAACATTCTCAAAAAAATGCGCTAAGAAAAACATAGATACAACATCGGGCTGGTGTTCTGCTGACGCCGCGCCTACCGTCTCGAAGATTACTTATTCCACCAGATATTAATAATAATATGTTATGTTCATACCAAACCCTCCCATTTCAGTTACACATGGAACCGTCGCGACCCGGAAGGCTCCTTCAAGCGCAACGCCGAGCTCCTCCGCTCGGGCCGCACCGGCCTCAGTGCACAACAGATCAAGGGTCACCTCGCGCGGCTCACACATCTTCGAGACAAACAGATCGCTCGCCGCAAACGACTCCGCGAACGAGAAGAGTGGCTGGTCAACGAACCAAAGCAGGATTTAACTCAGACTCACGCCAGGACGTACATGGTGGATAACAATATAAGTTCGCTTCATCCTAAGGCGATAGTGGAAGAGTTTGATATGATTCCGCCGCAGGAGCAGCCCATAGCGATCGCGGTGCCGAGACCTGCGCGGGCTACCGGTTAGGATTGTGTGAACGCTGCACTGGCATTTTTGGTGAAATTATAAATATGAAAATCTTCAGTCCATTTGGGTATTGGTCAATAAAATAGTCTCCGTTGTTAGTCTTTTAAAAATTGTAAAATTGATTGTAGTAGAGCTTTCTTGGTAACATGGAACTATGCAAGGGATTTTTTTTTGTATTTGTTTTGATAAAAATGCCTAAAATCTTTCTTTGAATCTTTCTTTTGTATACCACTGACTAACTCGTAATCTTGATTTCGCGAAGACTTTTGTCGTTGCAATTTGTAATTAATTCAATGCATCAGTATCTATGATAATTTGACTAAATCCTCATAATGCCAGGCAGCTTTGCGATTAGATTTTAATCGATTCTTCTCGATGGCGATTTAAATCGATTGTATATTCCTCGATATTAGGTGTAAGTTCCTTACGATATACCTATCTTCTTTTGAATTCTACGCGTCGTTTTGCATTGCGCTCATTTGCTGCATTAACATGTTGTCTCAGAAATTTTGATTTTACAAAAAATGATTTTGCAAATTTAATTTATTTCACTTTAATTTTGATCACGTTTTTGAGATGATAGGTTTTTGTAAATGAGCGACTCTTATTCCATTATTTTTTCTGTTTGTAGAATTTATAAACTTTGTAAAAAAAAATGTGAAGTGTATAAAGACTTCTGTTCTTCTTCTCTTTCCTTCTTAGAGTAGTCAGAACGAGTTTTAGGAGTTTCATTGTATTAAAGACCTCAAGTTGTAGCGTACAAACCAGTGAGCCTTGTCATATATTATAATTTTATAATTAAGTATATAATATCATAGTTACCACCTATGCAAAAAAAAAAAATTGTATTTTGAGATCTGATTGAAATTTGTATCACTAATGTAACTTGATGTCGATTAAATACTTTCCTACATAAAATAAAATAATACCTAATAGCATTTCCTTTTTGCATGCAATTTTGCGGGCGGAAGGGCGGTGCACTACTTATGCATGTTTTTATTTTGACACAAAAAATCGGAACTAAAAACTAAAGATTCTTGTTCCAGAAGTCTACTTTCATACAACGTTTACGTTTACTTCACTCACTATTCGTAATTTTGAATGCTTTTATCAATTAGAAACATGAAATAATGAAACAACAAAGTTCAAATCTGTTTCATGAACATTATTGTTTTATAAATAAGAAGTCTTCCACAAACATTTGTAAAATCTGTATAAATGTCGCTAGATAGCGTGGCATGTCTGATTCCACTACTATTAAAAAACGTTTATTACTATACAATTACCTAATAAATAGATTTATATACTTTTGTACTAATATTCCAGTCCATTGCCTAATTTTATGAATGATGCAGTATTTAATTACGAGATCGCAACAAATTCGTTTAGTATTTATAAAACACTAGTCAGTAAGATAATCAAGAATATATTTAAATATAATAAAATAACACTCTGTATTATTATAGTAAATGTTGTTTCATGTATTAGTTTTTATGTACAGTCGAGTGTATAATTGGAGGTAAGATCTAAAACGCAATAATGGTAGAGCAACGAACGCCTAAACAGCAAATAGCTATTGTACGTGTAATTTAATACACTCGCATCATAAGTACTGACTGACACATACAAAAATACAAAATATGATGCCATTTTATTATGATTCGTTACCAAAATGTTAAGCACAGAACTATCAGAACCTTGAAATCCACGGCCACTTGAAATCAAACTGCAGGCAGTATTTTTGCAAGCTATGCCTTCAATTTCAAACTTGACAGTACTAATAGGTTTTAAAGTATTACATTTTAGGAAATTATTCTAATTTTAACATTGATTAACAAAACCTCATTGTTATTATAATAATATTTATTCAGATTTCAAAAAATGTGTCGTACTACCCAATTGGCATTTCGTGTGTAGTTATAAGTAATGGTAAGATTCAACTCCGTTGATTGTGTAAGGTAGGTATTTTTATTTGAATGAAAAATAATCAAACTGCCAATATGAATAGTCCTCGCATTTACTAAAACATTTTTAATAAGTTTTATCGAATAAATTAAGTATGAATATCTCGATGTAGTGTTATTATACCTATACCTACTTACATAATATAATTATGGGGTCTTTTCTGTAAATTTAAATAAAATTATATATAATATAATCATCTTAAGGAAAGGCCAGGTCAAAAGTACCAACAACCGACAAGCATATATGAAACATGTGATGAAAGTGGAAGAAGCGAAAGTTGTATGTCAGGATCGTAGCAAGTGGAAAGAAATAGTCTCTGCCTACCCCAACGGGAACAAGGCGTGACTGTATGTATAAATAATAATAATAATAATAAAAAAACATTTTTTATGTTTATAAATCATTATTTATAAAACGATGATGCTAGCTAAAGAAATAAACCTGTGTCGCAGACACCAACGCCCCCCTCCGAAGGGATTACATACAAAAGTTATCCAAAATAAATGTTACAATTCTTTGATATACCTAAGTTACTCAATTTCAATAAAAGTAAATAATTGTATTTGTAAACTACTTTACTAATTTATTCTTAGTATGTATAAATATATAGGTAGGTATACAACACGTTGTATATATTGCCTGCAACTCGTTGGATGCAGGCAGCTTACCGACCGGACTGGATGGAAATCTATGAAGGAGGCCTATGTTCAGCAGTGGACATCCTATGGTTGAGATGATAGATGAAGTGAGAATAATTAAAAACTATACCTATTAATTCTTATCTGTCATTATTAATAATTATTATTATCGATAGTCGAGGTAAAAGTAAGAACACGGAGGCCAGACTGATCGAATCTTGACTTTGAGCGCCATCTAGCGGGGAGTAGCACAGTAAAAAGTGTGAAGGCGCAAAATAGCAACTGAGTATGGTTAATTTCTCATAAAAAACATAATATATATGATTAAAAATTAATACTTAATAGATAAAAAGCCTTAAAATCTTTTCTAAGATAAAGAAAATGGTACTAACATATTAAACAAGTAACAATATTTATTATTCGCGAAATAATGAAGAAAGCATTTAAATAAAATAAGCATGATCCCACCAAAAAATTATCATGTAAAACGTTGCCAAGACGAGAAGATATGGGTCGTACTGTTAAAAAAATTATAAGATCTAATGTAGAATCAAGTTCAATCTACACAAAATCTTCTACACCTTAATCAAAATATTTGGCTTGGCCGTTTTACTTCTTTTAGTAAGCTTATGACAATATTTTTATGCAATCTATTACAAATAGTTTATTTTATTACGATGTATTTGATAATGTAGCATATAAGTTTTTTGATAAATAAAATTCTATTCTTTTCTATTTAGTTAAGTTATCTAAACTCTCGGTGCCTCGGTGGCGTAGAGGGCGCATGATCGACTGACTGCCAATCAAGAGGTCCCGGATTCGATCCCCAGGTCAGGCAGTGTTAAATATTGTATTTTTCCATTAGGAATTATCTCAATAATTGCCTGGAGTCTGGAACTGTGCCCGGTAGATGGCAATACGCTCGCCCCCTATTAAATGGAACCAATAACATACTGGCGAAATGTGGGTGTATCTACTATGGGACTGATAGTCCTGGGTACACCTCTGCCTACCCCTTCGGGAAAAAGGCATGAATGTATGTAGTTAAGTTATATAAATTTTCAGACCTTTAGCAACAAAATTTGCGGAAGTCTTACATACAAACTTCCATCCCCTACATAGTTTAAGGGGTTCCGCCATTCCAACATACTTCAACCAAAATTTTTTTATTCGAGTACTATTAAGACCAACCTTTTTTCATCAAACTCCACAGGTGCTATTGAGAATTAAAAACTGTCATGCTGGCTCAATTATTGTAAACAAAAGCAGATATTATGTACTCATAATACCTACTTTTTTATTTTACCACTTTATCTTTTGGTTGGCTACAAATATATTTAATGGAAAAATAGTATTGTAGTGGTAGGCCTCTTTTGCAGGGTGCCGCCTGAGGAAGTACCACTCCTTTGCCAGTTATTCATCCGCCAAGCAGTAATGTGCAAACATTACTGTGTTCCGGTATGAAGGGCAATGTTACCAGCGAAATTACTGGGCATGATGAGATTCAACAACTAATATCTCAGGGTGACAGGCGCAGTGCAGTGCCGCGCAGAATTTTTAATTTTAAAACACTGGGTGGCACTGTGTCTGATATGGGCAATCATGATGCTTACCATCAGGCACCTGATTTGCTCGTCTTGTCACTCAATATCATAAAAAAAAAATAGTTTTTTGAAAAGACCGATATCTTGTTATATAGGTAATTATCGTTTTACCAGCATGCTGCTCATTTGTGGCCTGGGATGGACTTTGAGCCTTCAGCTTTCTACGACTTCTGGAAGACCCGAAGAATTTCATCAGTGAGTCAGTGTCGAAATCAGGATAGAGTCGGCCCGTCTTGACCGCTCTGGTCAAGACTACCATTCCCCAGATTTGGCACTTTTTTCTAAGATCAACTAGATTACAAGGCGATTTGCAAACAGTGCAACCTTATTAGGTAAAGTAGATAAGCATAATTTGCATAAGTATACATACCTACTTATTAATAATGGAACGAAATAGTATAATAATAACATAATATTATTTTATTAGTTTCCTACATTTTAGTGCTTTTGAAAGCATTATTAAAAGTACCTACAATATTCAAGGTCTATAAAATCAGTTAAAAACCTATGAAATCTGCGCGGGTCAACGCACTACTGGATAGGAATCGCCAGAGCTAGAGATGTGACGATACGGTTACCATGGCGACCGTACCCAAACACTCTTACGATAATATATCACGTGATTAATCTTACTGCAACCCAAAAACACCCTAAAGCCATTGAAATAGGTATCATAATGGCGTTTGAAAAGTTTGGATCGGAAAGGTGGAAAATTGTTAAGTTTTATAGCGTTTTTGTGCGATATAGTTTTATGGTAGGTAAGAGTTATCATGAGTCTGAGTTAATATTCGGTTTAATTTAAGTCATAGGCAGACCTAAAACCATAGAATAAACCTAGGTCTTGTGCTGTCGTAGTTTACTTAGAATAATAATATCTAAGAATAGGTACTAAGACTATCTTAGTATTCTTTACATATTTTCAAGTTCCACCCCCCTTTTCACCTTGATGATTTCTGTGATAAAAACTATCATTTGTCCTTACCTGACTCAAACTATCTCCATACCAAATTATGACGTAGGGCGTCATCACTTATCACCTAGCAATCTCATTCACTTTGACAATAAGACAGACAGTACCTAGTCTTACTACCTAGACATAATTAAATAAAAGCATTGACGTCATCGATATTAATGTACTACGTAGTAGATTTCACGATCCGAACACTCACTTTGCTCTACCAAAGTGTACTGCAATCCGTACACCTTACACTCACTTTACCTTACCTTCTGTGTAGCTTCGACACAGAATACTTTATATATTCTTCGACACCCATGCAGTGTGAACGCATACGGAGATGTGCTTATATTACAGGAAAACCTTATATTCTACGATAGACAAGAACATGCTTAAAAAATATTTGCTCAAATTCTGTTTCTAAGTTCATTAAAGTTGCCTTTATTTATTATGGTCAGATACGTTAACAATAGTTTGTTATCAAATCAAACGAAAAACTTGATTTGTTTTCCCGAAATATTAGCACAGCTCCGTATGCGTTCACACTGCACGGATGTCGAAGCTACGAGTACACTGTCACAGAACACATATACATACACTGTTATCCAGTTTATATGTATTATCTATGGTTTATATGTATTATCTATGACTAGAGACTGCCTCGGTGGCGTAGAGGGCGCATGCTCGACTGCCAATCAAGAGGTCATGGGTTCGATCCCCAGGTCAGGCAGTGTTAAATATTGGATTTTTCCGTTAGGAATTATTTCAATAACTGCCCGGTAAATGGCAATAGGCTCGCCCCCTATTACATGGGACCAATAACATACTGGCGAAATGTGGGTGTATCTACTATGGGACTGAGTCCTGGGTACACCTCTGCCTACCCCTTCGGGAAAAAAGGCGTGAACATATGATATGTTATGTTATGTTATCTATGACTATTATTTTAGTTGTGTTTTTACTCTTTTCTATCGAGTCAGGTATACGAGTACTTACCGTTTACCAATAAGTATACCTACTCTAACAATAAGTTCTGCGAAGTTATCGTTTTAAATTAATTTAAATTGAAAGCTTACTCTGTCTCAAAAGATTGTCAATGTCAATTGCAATGGGTCAATTGGCTGATTTATTGGCAGCTGTTAAGAAAAAGTTTAACGTAGGTATTTAATTTTTACGTACTTAAGGACTTTCCCCACTATCCCGGAGGTACATTAAAGGAACGTTATCGGGCTATGAGCTGCAAATATATATATATATGAGACTTTGCCCACTAGACCGTTTCGTGACCATCGCGTACCATGCTCAACTATTTCTATGAGAACAGGGTTGATACGATATAATGGGCAAGGTACACCGTTCCGTAAATATCACCCGGTCGGAAACGTTGCCAGTGCATTTGCGCTGGTATGAGGGTGTCACGTGAAAAAAAAAACAGCGCGCCATTTTCATAAACTTGAATTTATGGTAAAATTTTCATTGTGTGGTTTTTAATTAATATTATGTAACGCGCGCACAACAACCGACCGCCAGCTATGACACCACCAGCCTTGGCCAAGCATACCAACTTCATCCATGCAGAGTATACCAATGACGTTGAATCGCTTTCTTCTACAGACGAACAATCCCTGAACAAGCTTCACAAAAACGTGTCCATCACTGACAATTACGCGCTTTGACATATACTGAATTCCTATTATTTGAATTTAAACTCTTTACAAGATTGGTTTAAAGCCTAATTTGGATTGAACGATTTTTCACCCTATGAAGTTCAATGTTAAATTTGACATTAAGCGACGCGGGCGAACATAGAAGCATTGGAGTAGACTTATATGCACTAAAATATTTAGTGATTTAAATATTTAATTTTTTTAAATAAATTAATCACACTTATACTTTTTAACTTTTATAAATATATATTACAAGAATTAAAATTTCAAAAAGTTTAAATTAAAATGTATTTATGTTTGTAAAGACAATTAAGTTACATGATAGAATCTCGATTTATTAGTGAGTACAGGTTCGTGGGCCTGATTCTAGCACGAAGAAAGGCCCTTTGAGGATATTATTCTAAATTGTTACGTAATATGAATTCTTTTATACTCTTAATAAATAGTCGAAAGTCACAAAAATATAAAAATGTTATCATAAATGTAAAATTAACGAGGACTATGCAATGTAAACCAATTAGAAACAAAATGTATAATATTATAATGCACAGTACGTAATTGAGATAAAATAAACAAATATTTAATTCAATGTTAAAAATGTTTTCATTTCACTAGGTTTTCATTTCACAATTAATGCCAAACCTTAATTTATGTAAAAAAAATATATTTATGTTCGGATAATATTATGCAAAAATATTTAAAATATAATCGACTTCATAGTTTTTCATTCGAACAAAGCGCTGTTGTCCATTTTATTGTGTTAAAAAAATTAAAATAAAATAGAAACTCGCAATATGGATACATAAATACCTAAAATTATTGTAAATACATGCCTAAATTATGAAAAGCTATCGCTTTCACGCACGTATCTGTTGTTATTCGGTTAGCTTTTTACCTAACACTGACATCACGCGCACGGCCTACGGTTGCCATGCAACTAACCACATAGTACCAGACTATATTGCGGCGGTACCAGACTCGCGGCTTGGAACAGATTTTTGCGCGACTGGTTCTCTTTGGTATCCTTACTCTGAGAGAGTATACCCACCTTCGTCAAGCTCACCAGCCAGTCATAGGCTTGCCTATGATATACATCTACATTTTATCTACGCCGTAGAGATTCAAATAGATTCTAACCCCGGTCACTCACATGCGTAAAAATATTCGTACATTGTACAAATGTTTGCACGCATGTGAGGGCAGTCAGATATACTATTCGCAAACTCAGCGGATATGCGAATGCGTTCGCAAACTCATTATGGAAACCCGTTTGCATTTCATAGATAGATAAACACTTTATTGGTACACCACAAACAAGAAGATCTAAAAACTAATAACTAGTGTAACAATGGGCGGTCTTATCGCTAAGATATATAAAGTACTCTGTGAGCACAACTGGTTGCACGAATGTGTAGGACACTACGCGAAGGTTCGAGGTTCGCGCCCTTTGATGTGCGTCAAAAAACCGACACAACTTGGAAAACCACGAATGCAGCGAAAACTTTGCATAATTATTTGCGAATGTCGTTCTACACTTGTGGGTTCGCGTATTCGTACGCATGTGAGTGACCGGCATAAGGAAATGACACATTCTTCGACAAGCCGGCAAAGGAAGCGGATCGTCAATAAACTCCTAGTGAAAAGCGCTAAGCATATATGACGTAAAGTGCAAAGATCTATATTTCCAAGAAATAAATGCAATGGTACAAATATTTAGCAAACTGTTTCACTTCTGTTTCAATTACTTATTAATAATGTCAACATCTAAGAAGAGCAGTTACAAGATCTTACCGATCTTATCTTACAATCTTAATCTAAGGGTGTTGAAAAACGTCGTATGAAACACGTGTGCAATGAACATTCCGCTTCTCGGTATCTCTTATTCACGCTCGCGTTTGGCTCGCACGAACAATACCACCTCGAGCGTAATGTTCAACTTAGCACACTTGTATCATAATGTACTATTATAAATTTGCGTGCACTGTGTAAACCGTTGTTTGTATTATGTATATGTAAATACAATGTGTCACGAAATTATTCCTCTTAAAACTTTCTTTATAACTAACTATTCTTTCTACGACCTGTGCGAAGCCGGGACGAGTCACTAGTCATTACTTATTCATGAGAGAACCTTCAAGCTTGATGTATTAAATTGTCAATCAAAGGCTATTACTGAAGTGATTAGCTTTTACACTAAGTAAGGGCAACAATAAGTAATCAACGTCAAATGTACTATCGATAGCTGTAGGTTAACATAGTCCTTACTTAGTTTTAGCTATATATAGTTACGCGATTGACCCAGATTGACCTTAAGTTGACCTGCATTACTTAACTGGTAGGTTACATCTACTTGGCTGTCGGAAAATCGGAAATTACATCTTCGAAATGGTAACAAATTACATAATGCTTCGACTGCCTCGGTGACGAAGTGGTTTGCAAGCTCTTCTGCCTATCATGGGGTCCCGGGTTCCCTCCCCAGGTCAGGCAAAAGTTTTATTCGAGTTTTAATAGGGATTTACTAAATATCACACTGGAGTCTGAAACTATGCCCGGTAGATGGCAATAGGATAGAATTGGGACCTAAAAACCAGTGTGGTGTCCCACTATTGGAGTAAGACTTGGGTACACCCCTCTCTCTGCATACCTTTCGGGAAAAAGGCGTGATGTTATGTTATGTGTAAATAATGCTTAAAATAAGTATAATAAAGTAGCGCTAAAATATTACTTACCTAGTTACCTCAATAACTCGAGTAGTTTTGTAGCGTTTGTGTCCGGAATTTTCTTCAATATTCTTATTATTTTCTTTATTAATTATTATTTTTCTTTAAATTACGAATGTTCAAAAATATTATAAGGCAAAAGATCACTGGCATTTCAAAAGAGTTTAGTGCATTACTAAGAGTTTAGTCTCGAGTCCTAGAATTTTTATTTTTACAATAATATGGCCAGTGTGTGTTACCAGTGATGACTTACGGATCTGAAACGTAGTCTCTGACTGTGGGCCTTATCAGCAAGCTCAAAATAGTGCAACGAGCTATGGAGAAGGCTATGCTCGGGATTTCCCTGCGTGATCGAATCAGAAATGAGGAGATCCGTAGACGAACGAAAGTTACCGTGGCAATGGGCAGGGCACATAGCACGTAGAACTGATTGCCGATGGGGCCATAAAGTTCTCGAAT
Organism: Hemistola chrysoprasaria; assembly: GCA_947063395.1. NCBI lineage: Eukaryota > Metazoa > Arthropoda > Insecta > Lepidoptera > Geometridae > Hemistola > Hemistola chrysoprasaria. The sequence continues at coordinate 15,547,070 of OX346714.1, forward strand.
GGAGACCACGGACTGGTAAGCGCAGCATAGGACGTCCTCCCACAAGGTGGACTGACGATCTGATAAGTACGGCAGGAGCACGCTGGATGGAGGCCACTTACAACAGGACTGGATGGAAATGTAAGGGGGAGGCCTATGTTCAGCAGTGGACGTTCTATGGCCGAGATGATGATGATGAATAATATGGCGCCCAATGTGGGGCAAAACTTAAAAAACTGGTGGGCGCCACTTTTATGGCTCTTGCAAAAATACCTTACTAAGATTACACATCTAAACTTAAGAGCTTAGTAATCGTCAAGTAAATTAAAGGCACCAATGACTAACTATTTCATTAACATAACAATAGAAATACAAGTTTTCGCTGTAGAGTAATCGATATGGATCTCACGTGCCGCTCGTGAGTTAGTATGCTATATACCTAAGTCGTAAGCACTAAGTCCTAACCTCTAGGTAATCTGATGCCCTCTGATAATCGTGATAGCTTCAAATGTCTAAGCTATCCCGATTATTAGAGGGTCGCTACTTTAAATACCTTGCTGCTCTCGCCGACAAACTCATTCGTCAAAAAATACCAAGAACTTGTAATTCAGTATTTTCGGAAGCCAACTCTAGCTCCATGCACACCACAGCAAGACTAGATTAGACTTGAGGACTAGATCACACTAATTGAGGTCTTCTTAGGTGTCCAACTACTATCATCACTAATTAGAAGGAATAACATGGTTTAAATACCAGGATGCCAGAAATTAGGTAGAGTTAATCGCTGTGATAGTTCACTGCTATGTAAGAACCAAAAGAAATCGAATACAGGTTTGATTACTACAACAGAAGTAAACTTAAAGGTAAACTGTAAAAAGTTCGTTGGCATTTATTTCACGCAAACCGTTTATCAATGCATGAGCTCGTCGATACCACCGCAAGTGGCTAGTTTAAGATGTAAATATATGTATATATATAATAGTTATTGGCCAAAAAGTAACGCATAAGGTTATAAAATATAATTGTCTGAGTGATATTAAAAATTGCGACTGTTAAGCCTAAACCGAGTAACCTACCTACCACCTACTTATGCACCTGTGAAGAAAATAGTAAAAGCATTAATTTGGGTCTTATTAGCATCAGTTATTAAATAAAACAAATATAAGCTCATTAACATTATTATTCAAGAACCGCGGCCTGTCAGCAGCCATTTTAAAAGCGTCATTCCGAAAACTGCACTAGCGACGCGAACAATTATTAAGGTGGAAGTAATGTAGTGTATTTCAGTCAATATTATTGCATGGCACTCCACCCGTACCAACAGTACCTAAAGTGGTTCCTGATGTCTATAAGAAAAATGTCGTTTACCCTGTGGTAATGAACTATGACATTTAAGTATTTAATGTCACATCTAGGGATCAAGTACAGCTCAATAAATCATTTCAATCTTCAATCTAGTCTAGGTTATAACAATGCTCACCCATAGCCCATAACCTAGCAGCTGGCCTAATGACTGGGCATTCATGTCGCTGACCTTGCTTACTGCTTACCTATTCCATCATCATAACTTTGACCAACATACGTAATAAAAGAAGTTATAAACTTTAATGCTAATAATTTTTTTGCCACAAAAAGCTCTTTTGTAAGTCACTGAAGTTAAAGATTATCTAATTGTTAATTATACGAGTATATTATTTATAATAAATTGTTATTTAAACTTGTAATAATACATACTTAATTTTGAGTTTTAATTTTATGTTTTGTTTTTAACCTTTTCTATGTATCAGCAGATTTTCCTGACTTCAGAATTGTATAAATATGATGAATAGGTGGAATTACTTTAAAATAAAACATATATTCGCGCCTTTTCACGAAGGGGTAGGCAGAGGTGTACCCGTTTAGGAGCGGTGTAGAGTCGGGGGCTCTACACCGGAGCTTATAGCTCCACAAGACTGAGGGATGGCCAAGTGAGCGTGGTCATCCTTTTCAAGGGCCGGGGCCTAGGCCCCGGCCCTTGAAAAGGATTGCCTTGGAAAGGCGCCTCGGCGGTTGGCCCCTAGGGGCCTAGTGAGTAGGGGGGATAGTGAATGCTAGCGCGACCCTATCCCGCCTCACATGGCGAGGGACTGCTCATCGTGTGGTTTTAGTCGGTATAGGCGCTTCTCGTCGAGCCCGACATAACTCGCCCACCTCCCCCTGGCGGGCGAGTATGCGTAAATGCATTTCCACACCTTTAAAAAAAAAAAAAAGGCATAGGTGTACCCAGGACTCAGACCCATTACTTTAAATAGGATCCTAAATACTGATTAGATTAGTAGTAGAGTTAGAGTAGCAGTAGGTGCATAGAGTTCTTTCATTTCAAATGTTCACACCTCGTTGTTTTACCCCTATAGTAAATATACTTACGTAGAATTTAGTAGACTAATTCTTGAAACAACTCCGGTTCCATTTCCGCTGTATTTCCGTGTTGTTACTCTTATGTGAATAAAGCTAGATGCCATAAGTACCTACTGACCTGATAACACTCCCGGTTTCAAGGTTAGCCGATTCAATTGCAATCAATGAAATTACCACGTCTAAGAGCTATTATTATGGTATCCACTTTAACTCTTTCCGAGTGACCTATAGGAACTATAGACATATTGACGATCAACGTAACTTGTATCTAACTACTAGGTAATAAATACTTATCTTTAGTGCTTAGAATAAACTACCTAGGATAGATAAGGAAACACATCGATAATATTAGAAATATAATTTTTAAGGGCTTTTCGTCAATCGATGTCAAAACGACAATTTCCTGATAAAGTCTGTCCTAAATATTACAATTTCGCATTAAGGCAAACTTCTGTAAAAAAAAAACTAAATAACGGCATACCTAGCAATGCATTTCAAAAATAGAATAATTAAGCAAACAGATCAATGAATAGAATTTATGACAGTCCAATGGAAAAACTTTTTCCTACACGTATCCAGTTCACTAAAACCAGTTTACTGTGACCTATGAAAAATTGTTCGACGTCAGTGAAGCAGTTAAGTTAAAACAAGTTATTCTGAACAGAAGGGTCTAAACTTGTGGTTGTAGCAGCCAATACTTTTTACCACAATAACAGTAAGCAGAGAGTTAGGTTCCATGGAACTGGCGTGAATTTTAAGTTGGTTCTTTTATTAAATCTAAGGTAATCTTTATTACTCTTATCTTTATCTTTATTTATATTTGACTGCCTCGGTGGCGTAGAGGGCGCATGCTCGACTGCCAATCAAGAGGTCCCGAGTTCGATCCCCAGGTCAGGCAAAGTGTTAAATATTGGATTTTTCCATTAGGAATTATCTCAATAACTGCCTGGAGTCTGGAACCGTGCCCGGTGGATGGCATAGACTCGCCCCCTATTACATGGGACCAATAACATACTGGCGAAATGTGGGTGTATCTACTATGGGACTGAGTCCTGGGTACACCTCTGCCTACCCCTTCGGGAAAAAGGCGTGAATGTAGGTATGTTTTTTGTTTTAATCTTTATTACAGTAGATGTCATCAAATTAGTGAAATTGTCGGCAATTTAAATACCTACTTTCTTATATTTTTCAATGCGTTACCTGAGCTCTGAATTCTATGATGGAAAAACTTAGAACTTACGCATATTTAATATGGATAGTAATAATTTAATAGTTTAGAGCACTTGGATTTTCTATAGGCCGACATGTCGGCCTGTGGATTTTCAAAGTGTTCTATGGTATAGTGTATGTAGTTAGGGTAGATAGTAAGTAGGTAGCTCTATTGTTTAGTCTTTTTTCAATAAAGGCACTATGCCAATAAAAAAAAAAAAAAATTTAATAGTATATGAATGCTACGAAAAACAGAGGACCCAAGCGCGAGCCCTGTGGGACACGTGACGCAAAGGTTATCCTACTAGAAATGGTCTTTGCGACACAAGACCAAAAGTTAGAAATGGTTTTTGCGACAAACTTTACGTAATAAATGATTAACACATTATTATGAATTAATTTGTTTAATAATTTTGGTAATTTTTCCTAGAACGAAATTCAGATGATAGTTGCCCTATCTAGAATACTTGAACCATGCATGCATATTCGAGTGGTATCCAAGGGGTGGTCGACGTGTCCGGCCGCGGCAGTGTCCCCCGGTCAGCGGTCAGTACTCGCCGTGAACACAGCCATGGCCTATCGCGGTGTGCCTCCATTAACTGACTAAACATTAACTAGCTGGATTGAAGACATCATGACGGATGATATACCAGGTGACTTATAATGGATAAGTCAAGGATAGGGAAAGTGACGTGAAGTAGGTCAGCCTAATTTTACTATAAATGTTGTTGGTTGTTAGCAAGATACCTAAACCTATTATCTACATTCCATAGTATATAAAACGGGTGTCTGGACGATAGAAAGGACTCATTGCACCACTACAGACCATTATCAGTGCAAACATTAAGAATGTTTAAAGTTAATGTTAAAAGAATGATTTTTTATAAATATAACTAGAGATTTTACTGGTGGTGATCCATGTGAGCTTTATCCCCTGAAAAGCTAACATGGTCTTTGGTTATGAAAATTTGTATATGTAACAGATAGGCTTGCGTTTGACCACCTTTTCATCTGCCGAAAGTGCCGATGTAATTGACAACAATACAGCAATGTGGCTTTGATAATACACCCTTCTTGAAAATTCAAGATTTTGTATTTTAAGAAGTTTAGGTAGTAAAAGACATCTACCCAAATCTCAAATCTAGTATGGTTCAAATGATTAAATGCAACAAATATTATTCATGTAAACATCTGTGAGTCTGGAACTGTGCCCGGTAGATGGCAATGGGCTCGCCCCCTATTACATGGGACCAATAACATACAGGCGAAATGTAGGTGTATCTCCTGTGGGACTCAGTCCTGGGTACACCTCTGCCTACCCCTTCGGGAAAAAGGCGTGAATGTATGTTATGTTATGTTATGTTATGTTATGAACATCTGTATACACACCAAATCAACAACGCACATAAATTGGGTTAATTTAATAATAGCGACGATTAAAACGGGGGTGTTGTATTGCATATGAATATTTATTATAATATATGAAATGGTACCACGCTAATGCATATAATATAGGTACATAAGCGGAACAGTGCAGTAGTAATGTGTGTTTCGCATGCGAACGAGCGCTGACCTCATATTATCAACGTGATGCACTATCCTTTGTTGAATGTTGACATTTAAATCAGCCTGATTAGGACGGATGGTAATATTGATTATGGATTGTAGTGGTAGGCCTCTTTTGCAAGGGGGCCGCCTGGGGAAGTACCACACCTTTGTCAGTTATTCATCCGCCAAGCAGTAATGTGCAAACATTACTGTGTTCCGGTATGAAGGGCAATGCTACCAGCGAAGTTACTGGTCATGATGAGATTCAGCAGAATTTTGAATTTTAAAACACTGGGTGTCACTGTGTCTGATATAAGCAATCATGATGCTTACCATCAGGCACCTGATTTGCTCGTCTTGTCACTCACTATCATAAAAAAAAAATATAATAATAATCAAACAGCTTTTCATCTTAATCACGTTGTGGCATTCTAAGGGCTATACAGGTATATAAGGGCTACCAAAAGAACATCAAATCAATAAATTATGAGAAGATAGAAAACTTCATAAGTTTTAAGTCGAGCCTCTACATATAGGAAGGTCATAGAATCAGGAGGTATACATAAAATAGTTCAAAATTCCAGTATTATTAAATAGCGTTTCTTTTACCTTTATTGTATCTTTTTCTCCCTTGCAATTATCTCAGATTCTACTTTCTGTCTATTTCTCCACTTCGCACGGTAGATTCATTTTCTAGTACAAAGCTTATAATTTAACTCGTGAGACTTACTTATACCTACCTAAATATTTTTGAGTCGAGCAGAAGAGAGATTATATCATTAATTGGCATTCAAATATCATCCCTAACAACATCAAGCCAGCGTCACTTCGGCATTCTGCGACCTCCCTCTTTATGTACGCCAAAAATAAATCAGTCTACACGAACAAAGCAAATAGGCCCTGTAATTTTCTAACATCAGATAAACTGGCCGAAAGTCCGAGCAAGGCCAATGGGCGGAAACGTGACCCTAGTATAACTCCTTACATTTTACTTTGATAAAGAAATACTGGGAACCGTTGGTCATTATAATTTGCCTACGCACTGACGTCAGTCCTCTATGATAGATGGATATTACGCTGAACTAAGGGTTAGGGCTTAAGTCATTGAGACCTTGGACCTTTCATGCCGAGTTGATGGTGTTGGTAAAATTATTTGAACGCCGGGGCAGCGTTCGGAAACCTACGCAATGTCTTCACATCCGAAATATATCAGTGCCTCAAGTGTGCCTCAAGTCAAAGGTCTTCGAACAGTGTGTGTTACCAGTGATAACTTTTGACGTGACAACGTCTTATAATTCGATAGAGCCGGCTGCACGCACGAAAAAACATGACTCATGCGGCGTTACCTCGCTCTGAGGCGCTCGCTGTAAGGCTTGAAGTGCAAGCGAGAGCGCGGAACGAGCGACATCCGTCTCTCTCCTACTTGAGTGAGCGATGCGTCTGCGTGGACAGCTGCTATACTATAGTACATTTACATGTTTTGATCGAGTATCAAGTGCAGTGAAAAGTGAAACAAATGAAATTAAAATTTTCTTTTGAAAAATGCTACCATTCCATCAGTATTTTCTTAAGACGTTGTCACGTTCAACTATCGTCAGTAAACCGACTTTACAGAAAACCAATTTTTAAATAAATCTACCTAATCGTAATAAAAATAATTTGGTCTAATTCTCAGAGTAAGGATACCAGCAAAGTAATTCAACGTCATTGGTCTAATTGAAATAATTTGGTAGTAAGAGTCCGTCGTAATCATCCAGCGTGATCTTGCTGTTCTTATTAGATCGTCTGGGTGGACACTGCGCATGCCGGTCCGTAAATTCGAGAACCTCACAGCCCCATTGGCCGTCAGTTCTACTTACGTGCACTTCTATTTGCTAAAATCTGCTCATTTGCTGAGCTATAGCTCAGCAAATATATCGGTAACTTGTGTTCGTCTACTTACGGATCTCCTTATTTTTGATCATCGCTCTGAAAATTTGACAATTTGGTAGTAATTAAAACAACCAATGACCATTTGGACTGTAGATAAGCTACTAATTTTGTTTTAAAACCTTTTTCCAAGCAGACACAGGCGCAGTGTTCACGTTCGGCAAGTCTCACTTCGCTGACAACGAGCCGAGCCACTTCTTCATCAAGAACGACCCCGTCGTCGCTATCTCTTGCGGAGACGAACATAGCGCTGTAATATGCCGTGAGTCATCTTTCATAATACCACAATAATACTAAATTAGTTGAAACCACTTCATCCGCTAAAAAGTAGGCCTTTTGTGATATTCCAGGGTCATAGCTATTTACATAAGTAGGTTCCTAATCTAAGTTCAGCCCCATCGGGTCAGTAGTTTTAGCGTGACGAGGTAGCAAACCATACACACAAATCCCAAGCTTTGACATTTATAATATAAGCTGGAACTCTTTACCTATAAAAATGGATTAAAACATCTACCTGACAACTACAGACCAATCGCTTTATTAAGTATCGTCTCAAAGGTTCTTGAAAAAGTAGTGAATAGTCGTCTTGTGGTTTTTTTGGAAAGATTCCACCTTCTCTCGGATAGACAATTTGGTTTCCGTAGAGGAAGGTCAACTGAGGATGCTACCTCTCGCTTAGTCAATTTGGTGTCGTCTCACATAGAGAATGGCGAATGCTGCGTCTCTGCGTTTTTAGACTTGGCTAAAGCGTTCGACACCGTCTCTGTGGGGCTACTACTGAAGAAGATTGAATCGGTGGGAGTGAGAGGTATCACCCTCGATTGGTTCAAGAGCTACTTAACTGATCGGAGACAGTATGTTAAGGTTGGTTCACATTCAAGTGGTCTGCTCCCTATTAATACTGGTGTCCCTCAGGGCAGTATTCTGGGCCCTACACTCTACACGCCCTACTTCTTACTGGACTCAAGTCTGCTGACGCTGAATGTAAAGAAAACAAAATATCTCGCTTTTTCAAAAACATGTGTCACAAATCCTCCCCCAGAGTTTAATTTAAAAGTTCACTCTTGCTCCCTTTCCAAGCAAACCATTACGGGATGCTCCTGCGATACAATTAACCGATCCAAATCCATTAAGTACTTAGGCGTAGTAGTAGATGAGAACGTATCTTATAAAGATCACATAAGAGATCTGTCAGGTCGGGTCAGGAGGCTTATATTCATTATGAAAAAATTAAGAGACTGCACGCCACTATATGTAATTCGACAAGTGTATCTCGCACTCTGTCAGTCAATCCTTCAATTTGGCATTTCAATATAGGGATCTGCGGGGAAAAGTTACTTTATAAATATTGAACGGGCGCAAAGGGCACTAATAAAAGTAACATTAAAAAAGCCTTTCCGCTATTCTACCGACGCCTTGTACGAAGAATTTAAAGTGCTACGCGTTCGCCAGCTCTTCATTCTAGGTGCTACACTCATAGCCCATAAGGCTTTCCTGAATCGGAGCGACACCAGTGATATTCTAATGAAGCGCGTTTTCCGTTTACCTCTCCCAAAAGCTACCTCTCTATTAGCTCGCAGAAGCCCTGCATTTTCCCACATAAACACCTATAATAATGTCTGCAAAGAGTGCGATATTAAGGAATGTAATGTCTCGAAATGTAAAAAACTGGTTAAGGAATGGTTGCTAACAATCTCGTATGATAGAACAGAAAATTGTGTTTGATTCACACAATCACCCACCAACAAACGCACCCCCACACACACACACACACCCCCCCACACCCTCACTCTCACCCTCACATCCTCAACACATACATGCACAATACATACACACACAACGCTCATGCGTATTTGCAACAAAGTGCAAATACGTGTGAAATGCATTTATTTGTTACTGTTGTTACTTTCACTGCATTTTTATAATAATATTATTGTTTAAATTTAATCAAATATTAAATTGCATGCTTTAGTTATTTAAAGTAGTCAACACATTGATGTAAAACATTATTTTATTTACGTAGTTAAACTTATAACTTGATACTACTAAACTTAGTTTGAACCACATCATCCTAATTTGCATAATTAATCTGTTGCTTACAGTCTAGTTTAGTCACATCGTATCTCAGGGCCCCAAGACATAGGCTATCGCCTAGTTTGGGACTCGCTGTATAACGCCTTGGTATGCATAGTTCACAATATTAAGAAACCGATGTATTTGTAATTAGCATATAAGTTGTTTTGGTAAATAAATTTTATTCTATTATTATTCTATTCTATTCCTGTCCAACAACTACCTACTAGGGAAAAAATAGCACCACTGGCAAACTTGACCGAACCGTGCGTATATTTAAGGGTTATTTCATTTCATCCACACCCATTGTTCTCGAAAAATACCATTTCATACATATTCCCGGTTCCTCCACGACATATTTAAATATATATTATACTAGCTGTGCCCCGCGTAGTCTTCGTTCCCGTGGGAATATCGGAATAAAAAGTACTTTTTTATGTTATTACATAACATAACATACATTCACGCCTTTTTCCCGAAGGGGTAGGCAGAGGTGTACCCAGGACCCAGTCCCATAGTAGATACACCCACATTTCGCCAGTATGTTATTGGTCCCATGTAATAGGGGGTGTAACAGCTGTGGGTGGTCCGTTGCACGAGTGTTCAAAGAAGGCATCAGTTAGAGAAGAATGGCGACGGATTGTGAAACGGATCACATCACAACCATCGTAACGGCCACGACCACTCTGTCAAGAGTGATACGACAAAGAAGAAGAGAATAGGGGGCGAGCCTATCTACCGGGCACAGTTCCCGACTCCAGGCAGTTATTTAGATAATTCCTAATGGAAAAATCCAATATTTAACACTGCCTGACCTGGGGAATGAACCACGGACCTCTTGATTGGCAGTCGAGCATGCGCCCTCTACGCCACCGAGGCAGTCATTATGTTATTCCAGGGTCTAAACCACCTATATACCGAATTTCAGCCTAATCGGTTTAGTAGTTTTGGCGTAGAAGAGTAACAAACATCCATCCATCCTCAAAAACTTTCACATTTATAATAATAGTAGGAAGTAGGATTTCATTCCATGTTACTGCAAAGGTTGTTATGTACATTCAGCAAAAAAATCTCGAGGCAGCGTAAACTTAATTTGTGCAGAAATAGACACAGTAGGTAACACAGTGCTAATCCAAGATGCTAAATAACTTTTAGCATACCTCATACCGATCAACCCAAATCAGTTAGCTGTTTCCGTATGAGGAGGTGAGGTATGAGAGTAACAAATAAGTACAAAATATAATTTTACATATTACCATACAGTGTCCCAGAACTTTTTAAGCACCACAGTATTTACCGGTTCTATATAAACTTTTGAAGTCATTTGTACCCCGGTGACCGCAGTGTCTAAAGGTTGATTCAGACACAAGGCGAGTGCTTGTACCTTAAGTTCGATATGACGACAGAGAACGGTCGAGTGTTCGTGTTCGGAGGCAACGAGTGGGGTCAGCTCGGTCTCGGCCACAAGGACGAGGTGACACGGCCGAGCTGCGTCAAATGGCTCAAACCTCACCGCGCCATCTTCGTTGCTTGCGGACGAGCTCACACTGTCTTCGTTACAGGTATGATCAAAACTTAGTGAAGTGTAAAGTAGTGCCCCGACTCATGTCAAGAAAAACTGTTCCATATGCACCTATGGTTTTTTCACGATTTCAGAGTTAGTTGGTGAAAGTAGATCAAAATCATGAGAAACCCTTTAATTGGATACCAAAACACCAAACCCAGACCAGACCCAGATTACCAAAAACCCAGACACAGATCATTCAGAGTCTACTACCGATATGTAGTATTAGTAAAGTCCGTCAATAGACAATCAATAATATTTTCCACAAATTATAACTTTACCCACTAATACCCTCACATAGCGTTTACTGAGATCGCGACAGAGATTAATAAATATGAGTCTATCACTCTCGGTAGCTTTCAAAATCGAATAGTCATAATGCCTCTGTTCCTTTCCACACACCATCGCTATGACGGATGATAATAGACGAAAGACGAAAGGTGGCTTGTTGTGCCGACCCCACCTAGTATGTGATAAGCACTAGAAGATGATAATGTTTCTGTTCTTAGATAACAACGCGATCCACTCAGTAGGCTGTAACGACGAAGGCCAGCTCGGAACAGGCGATATGGAGCACCACACAATACCTCAAGCTATTGAACTGGAAGGAGAACCGGGGCCTATAAGGCAGGTGTCGGCTGGGAGCAACCATACTGCTATACTTACTGGTACTTACTACTTACCTTTTAGTACTGTGAAAGGGAGACGTCAGGGTACATAGGAAGCAATATAAAGGATTTTTTTACAAGAAATTTAAAGGTTCGTTCCCACGGAAAATACAGTTTTCGTTGGATGCTACGTATTGCTACGTAAAGAAGCGACATTCACCTCCCCCCGCCATTTTACGTCGCCTGCGACCAGGCCGTCAACGAGACAGTAACGCCCGTACTTACGCACACATTTGACGCGTGTACACGTTATGTTTGCTGCGTATTAGTGGTAGGCTATTGCGTGCGGGCGATTGTATGGAGTACGGGGGTATGCTCGCGTGAACATAAGTATCTCAATGACAGCCTGAAACTCTGAGTTTCGGAGTTTGAATGTGTGCCCGCTCGCTGTATATTTTCTGGTGCATGCAGCTAAAAATGTTTGACCAAATCTTACCAGCATTTTACCTGACTGTTAATTGAGATAGATTAACCCTAAACATCAAATAATGATACCGAAACCACATCCCAGACACTAGATTAAATTCCTATACAAAAGTCACGATAATAACTACCTCCTACACAGACACTGCACAGATGGAGTTTGGTACACGCGCATCTCGCTCGCGGGGTTAGGAAGATCCGATTGGTGAGCGGATGACAGTATCCTGTGCCGAAATGCCACTTGATATATGAATACCACCTTGATTTTCGCTTCGGTATTAGCCAATCAGAGAAGCCACTATCAGTGCAATTAAACTGCGACTTTCTATCAAAATGAAACCGTATATACGTCGTACCTATAGTTAATCCGTCTATGACTCCAAGCAATAATCAGTCATCTCCAAGGTTGTAAATAAATCAAGTGTTTTCAGACAGCGGTCGCGTGTTCGTGTGCGGGTCGAACAGCGAGGGTCAACTCGGGCTCGGCGAGGACGCGCGCGCCAGCGTCTCCTTCGCTGAACTCAAGTTCATGGAGAAAATAGCCTTCGTCGAGTGCGGGTATTACCATACCGTCTTTATTACTGGTACGTTTCATATGTTTTATTCATCATCATCATCATCATCATCATCATCATCATCATCATCATGACAGCCGTAGGCATTCCATTGTTGAACATAGGTCTGTCCCATAAATTAGGGATCTCCTATACGCCACGCTTGGCAACCGGGTTGGTGAGCGCAGTTTGATGGTTTTTACGCAGAGAGCTCTTACTGGAGTATTCTAAATATGTTTTATATATTATTGCCGGCACCTAACAGTGATGATAGTAGTTGAAAATGAATGAATGATCTTAATGAATGAATGAATGATCTTAATGAATGAATGAATGATCTTAATCGCAATGTCCTAGAACTTCGACTTCCTCGGACGGTTTTTCCCGATGGAGAAAGGCTCATTTTGACCGAGCTACTTATTACTCATGATAGTATGTTAATTTCATTATTGCCTTGCCTACATTCCTCAAAAGATTCCTTATTTGAAGACTGTTACTCACTTGATTATCTTCTTACAGCTAAAGGTGCAGTGTTCGTGACCGGCGACAATGAGAACCAAAAACTAGGGATTCCAAACACGGCTACAACAGTTTTCGTACCAGAAGTTATACCGATAGACATTCCTATCAAGAGCGCCTGCTGCGGTGCCAACCATACATTCCTTCTATCTATGGACGAGACTAAAATACTGGCTTTCGGTTCGAATGAAAGAGGTCAATTAGGGTTGCCACAAGAAATAGAAAATGTATCAATACCCACCGAGATTGATATGGAGAAGATGTTCGATGGTTATCAACTCAAACTTGTTGCGTGCGGGGCTATGCACACCGCTTTTGTAACAGGTAAAAGGGCGTCAAAAGCCACACTAATCACCATCAACCGAAGTCACCTTAGTAAAGTACCAAAGGCGATACTAAAGTTAGGTATAACTTCCTAATCTAAATTGGATTCGCTTCAACACGATAGGCGGGTATGTGAAGAGCACCCACGATCGAAATATCCATAATTTTCTGTTAAAAAAAAGCATATGATAGACCACCGAGTACCAAACTTGACCACCGAAAGACCTCAAGTGGTTTTTTTCTTTCTAGTCAAATTTTAGAGAAGACGCATGAATAAAAATTTTTCGTGACCGAATCAGTTTTAAAAAAAATTTTTGTCAACTGATAATTCATATAAATTGTCGATATAAATTGTCGACCAAGGTAGCCTTGGTAGATTTGCTCTCACTGTGTAGACGGCATTACGACAAAGTAATTATTTTTTATGCAAATCACCCTCAACAAAGAACCCATAAGTCACACACGTTATCGATTTTCCGAAGTTGTGACTGTTTTCTAAAGTACGGGTAATTGACCAGTAGGTAGGTAATAGCCACCGGCACGACAACTTGGCTTATCAAGGACTCGAGGAGCAATGAGCCAGTATTAGTATTAGTTCAAGTTAGTTGTTGAAACACGCTCGCGGGAACTGGTTGTGTTTGTTTAAGAGCTTTCGTATAAGACTCATAGCTTAGATTTATCTTAGGCGTAACTGTGTTGTTCCACTTTGTCACTTTGGTAATGGCACATTACATTATTTGGCAATGGCGAGATTCTAGAAACTTTCGACGCTGTTTACGAAAACCTATCGATTAGTGTCCTTTGGCTTGTATATGGGCATTATTTCATGTTACAACAGAATATAACATAACGCCTACGATACTCTTGTGCGAAAGCTCTAAAACAATTAACTTAATTCCAGACAACGGCCTCCTTTACACGTGCGGCGAGTCGAGGCACAATAAGCTCTGTTTGGACGATGTCGATGACGCCGATAATTCAAACGAGGTCCCTAATCAATACCGACCGAAGCGGGTCACGTCTATGAATGGGCATATTGTAGACAATGTAGCCTGCGGTGGATGCCACACTCTACTCACTGCTACAAAAGGGTCTAACGCCGACTTTACTAACAACGACTTTAATATCGTAAACGAAGAAACAAGGCAGATTTCTCTAACAGAACTACCGCCGCTTAAAGTACCAATGAACAAGACTGTGGAAGATATCAAGAACTCCAACACGGAAGAGTCTAAACATACTGAAGCCGTTAATGGAAACGAGGAAACCGGATCGATAGATTCATTAGAAGCGAACGTCAGCGGCTCTCACATAGTAAACATTAACGACCTTGAACATGAAACTGGAAGCATGCATGACGTCGCTGATATGAACCCTGACGAGTCTGGATCCTGTCTACCACCTATAGAAGTAGAAGTTGAAAACATAGTCGAAAGCATGGACACAATGGCTGACAATGCTATCGAAAAACTAGAAGAGACTTCAAAAGAAGTAGCAGAAAAAATTGAAGAGAATTCAAAAGATATCAAGGAAAAAGTGGAAGAGACTTCAAAAGAGATGAGCGATAAAGTTAACGAAAACGTCGAGGTCGTAGAAGAAATGTTAAAAAAAACTATAGCGTTAGATCCCAAGCATGACGAGCAAAAGAAAATATTGGAAGTGCCCGATAAAGAGATAGAGGTAGCTCATTCGCCGCCGCCAAAGACGCCTATCATTCCAGAATTGCTTCAAATTCCAGACCTCCAGAAGAGTCCTGTATTAAGTAAGCACAGCGAAGATGATGGCCAGAAGAGTGACGGACAGTCGGAGAATGAGACTATTCCTTGTGGTTCGGACAAATCAAGTCCACAAACAGGGAAGACCAAGACTCAAGCAGTAATGCCAATAGTAAGAAGTGAAGATCACATAGATTCTCATGAAGATGCACAAGAGGATGTAGTTGTGAAAGAAAAGGGACGCTTTGCCCGCATGTTTCAGTCTATAAAAGATAAGGAGAATTCTTGTATGAGCAGAGGGAAAGTTATTGAGGAAAAAGTTGTAGGTAAGTTTCTACTATTAACGTATAATAGCGGCCTTAGGTATAAAATAATATAATATTGTATCAGTATTACCATTTTTCAATCAATTTGAGTGGATTGTATTGAATCGCACCCAAATTAACAAAACCGATCGAATCATGAAAGTGGGTCTAAATTCGGCGTACGGGTACTCATGCAATAACAGTTTTTAACATTAATGACGCCTATTTCCTGAAGGGGAAGGTCTTCGTTCTCGTGGGGATATCGGGATAAAAAGGTCCCCATGTGTTATTCCAGGGTTGTATCTATCTACATACAAAATGTCAGCTAAATCGGTTTAGTTTTAGTGTAAAAACGTAAAAAATAAAACCAACATACACACAACAATACAGCGCTAGCGGTGTTTTTTTTTGTGCCCTCTAGATGACGCTGGAATAGAGGTAGAACTCGCAAGCGTTATGTTTACATGTTTCAAACGTAACTTCTTTACATTTTATTGAGATTTTAGATTTATTATATTAGTAGATAGAAAGTAGAATATTGTATTTCTATTGGGATTTTACAGAGCTGAAAACAGATCGCTCGAGTTGCCCAGATCTGTTATTGCAGCATGTTTTTAAAAGCCAAATTATGATTGCAGCATGTATTTAAAAGCCAAATGCTTCAAAAAGGACAAAATATTCCAATGGAACTCAAACTTGCTGTGTTTTTTCAGAGAATGTGCACAAAGGGATCGAAGGCGCGGAAGAGACAGTGCACAAAGTAGAAGAGACCGTGGAAACAGAGATACGGAACCAAACTAACTCGAGAACATGCGCCATATTGTGAATACTTTGTCTTATTATTAACGTCTTATGTCTTCTTCTTGTTTAACAATAAAGTTTTTATTATTGCTAACTCTTTCATTACATTATCTACTTACATTATATTACATAACATTCATTACATTACTTATATAATATATTACAATACATATATACATTACGCAAACATGATCCCTGACTCTAAGTCAGTTACACAGGGGATAGCCCCCCTGTGTAACAATGTACCTACTTACTACTATACCCTTAAAATTCAGAAATTATCACAATGGGCACCCCATGTACATAATTTTGATAAATTATAAGTAGTTGGCACTAGAACCTAAATATGCTAGATCTAAATATATATACTATAGCTAATATCATATACTATCTATCTATAAAATATAATTAAATAATATAACTTTATAGTTTTATATTAATTTAATGTCAATCTAGTAATCTAGTTTGAATAGAGGATCTTATTAGAATCGTGTACGCAATATTGTAGTTTGGAGTGAACTTTTAATTGATTCCTTAATACTCTTCCGATAGCCATGTTGGTTTCCTCGTCAGGCGTTCGAGTCCATAATGCTGAAATAAAATACAAAGAACTTAGGAGGTCCATTCTCCCTCTATTAAAATAAAAAGGCAAGGCCACTAGATAGTCCTAGCGTTGATAAATAAATAAATAGATCGTTTAATGCGGAATAATTTCGTCTCACATTGTTTTTATATGACTCCATTTATTTTATCAAGACTCCAGTGGTTTCCGCAGTTGTAACGCGGCACAGGGCTTATAAAGTCACCTCATTTTAAACATCGTCATATAACAGCCAATTTTTACCAAATCTTAATGAATTATACAGATTAATCTTTCTCATGAATCACCCCATCCATTGACGAAAACCGCACCAAAATTCGTTACGTGGTTTACGAGATGTTAGCGGATATACAGACACAAACAAATGTTATCGACGTAGCCCAGCGGATTAGCAAGTTGAAGTGGCAATGGGCGGCACATAGCACGTTGAACTGATGGCCGATGGGGCTGTAAAATTGGAGAATAGAGACCACGGACTGGCAGCAGCGCAGGACGTCCACCCACAAGGTGGACAGATGATCTGATAAGGACGGCAGGAACACGCTGGACGCTGGTCGCTTACAATCTATGGGGGAGGCCTATGTTTAGCAGTGAACGTCCTTTGGCTGATATGAATGATGATACAGACACAGACAAACACGGAAAATGACTTTGTTTTAAACTATTTAGAGATTAGAGATGAAGGATTAGCACATCTGCGAGACTACATACATTCACGCCTTTTTCCCGAAGGGGTAGGCAGAGGTGTACCCAGGACTCAGTCCCATAGTAGATACACCCACATTTCGCCAGTATGTTATTGGTCCCATGTAATAGGGGGCGAGCCTATTGCCATCTACCGGGCACAGTTCCAGACTCCAGGCAGTTATTGTGATAATTCCTAATGGAAAAATCCAATTTTTAAAACTCTGCCTGATCTGGGGATCGAACCCGGGACCTCTTGATTGGCAGTCGAGCATACGCCCTCTACGCCACCGAGGCAGTCATCAAAAAACGAGTACTTACTAATTTTGCTCGTTTTGGGCCTGATATTAACCACGGCTCCACAGACTGCATTATTGGACTTTACAAAGTTTTCACCGATCATCAGGAGCACCTGAAATATGTAGATAGGGTAATAGGTACATATAACACAATATACTGAGTCAGCGACAAAATAATTTATTCAAATAGGCTATAAAAAGACTTTAAAATACACAATTTTACCATTGATAGATATAATCTGAAGCAACAAACACTTAAGACGATAGACGGAGGGTGATTTCTCCCTCCAAATATAATAAAATGAATAGGTGAGGAGAGCTTGTGAGGAGAAAACGAAGAGAATTTAGACATTTACACTAGAACTGTGCTAAGAAGTAATAAAGTAGTATGTACTAGAAGTATTTATAAATTATTTATATTTAGTTAAAGCTGTTAAGCTTATCTAGCTGGAAGGTTTTAAGATTTTTTTAAATTTGAAATATGCTCATCCATCATCAAGTTCTACGTTCTAATTTACCCAAAGGCATCTCATCAACACTAACTCAGCCGTTTGAAGTCCACTGCTAGATCCTCCCCATTGGCATTGATTGGCAGTCGAGCGTGTGCCCTCTACGCCACCGAGGCAGTCCTCACGTAGTTACAATAATTGATTAATTTTTTTTTACTAAAATAATCTCTAAAAAGAATTTATATGGCAAATCAACGTTTGCCGGGTCAGCTAGTACTTATATAAATGTATGATTTTTACGAACATTACTTTTATTTATTTGATAAAAAATTATCGGGAAGATGAGGGGAGTACTGATTTTATTTTCCCCAAAATTGGGATGTTCAGTCAGGGTAGGTATATGTTTCATGAAAACATGTTGAGCCGTTTGAAGATGATCAGCTGTTCTCTAGTAGTCCTGCTCTATCTTTTCGGTGTCTCATCTTAAAATGGATCAGCTGTTGTAGTGGTAGGCCTCTTTTGCAAGGGCCCACCTGGGGAAGTACCTTTGCCAGTTATTCATCCGCCAAGCAGTAATGTACAAACATTACTGTGTTCCGGTCTGAAGGGCAATGTTACCAGCGAAATTACTGGGCATACAACATTCAACAACTAATATTTCAGGGTGACAGGCGCAGTGCAGTGCCGCGCAGAATTTTGAATTTTAAAACGCTGGGTGGCACTGTGTCTTATATGCTTTCCATCAGGCACCTGATTTGCTCGTCTTGTCACTCTCTCTAACCTAAAGAAAAGCTAATAAATCAACTAGTGTACATAGCAGTATCGACACAAATATATATAGATACCCCTAAAAGTGACGCTTACCACATCAAGCCAGTTATTGTCAAGGTGGCTAGGTTTCTTATCCATGGAGACGAGCCAGCGACCACCCTTCCTGTTTGCTGGATCCTCCCACATGGGGCTGATGCCGCGCTTGAACACCGCGTAGTCTTGTCCGATCTTCAACTCTGACGGTTGCTTCATGTGGTGGTATAGACTGGAACATTATTTGTAGCTAGTGGCCCGCCCCGGCTTCCCACGGGTAGCAGAAGTATTATAAGAGTAGACAGAAGTATAGTCCGACACAAAAGAGTAGAAACGGAACTAATTTAAAGTGTGTTGATGAAATTGTTTTTTCTCTTGTAAAAGACAGTGGCGCCCCCATTATTTCCTACTCTTTTGTGTCGAACTATAGTATAGTAAATTCGTGATACATTTTATTTCATCACATTAGAAACCTCTAAAATTATCAGTATTATTATTATTATGCATGTATTATACATTTAAACCTTCCTCTAGAATCACTCTATCTATTAAAAAAAAACGCATCAAAATCCGTTGCGTAGTTTGAAAGATCTAAGCATACATAGGGACAGACAGCGGGAAGCGACTTTGTTTTATACTATGTAGTGATGATTAGACTCATTGTATACGAAGTTGTTTTATTTCACAATTGATTTTAGCGCCGTGTGTTACATGATACTTTTCACTACGATTGCGAGAAAATTAAATTACCTATTAATTCCCTACATAAAATCATTTTGGCTAATATCCAATGTGCGACACAAAAAAAATATTAACTCGTTGGTAACAGACAAAAATTGAAAAGAGAATTTACTTTATCCTCTCAGAGTAAGGATACCTCAATACAACGTCATTGTTTATCCCCTTTAGGTTGAAAAGTTGTTTTAGCCCCGCTCTGGTACGCAACAATGTCGGACTTTTAGAGCAATAGGACTGAAAAATATTATCTATAGGTACTTTTCACTACTTGTAATACTTAGCGAGCTGTGAAACCGCGAAGCACAGCTATATGCGGTTATAAAAATTACGTACCACCAATAGTCCTCCACAGTATCAAAATCAGTGAGTTGAACGAGATTATCAGTCCATTTCTTCTTGTTCTCATTTGTGAAGAACCAGAAACTCCACGTATGTTCTAGAGGATGTTTCGTCTCAATCAGAGCCTCATCGGTTTTTATTGTAGACATTGCTGAAACATAATATCTTTTTTAATAGTATGGGGACAACGAGGCTGTCGTTGGCTCTAAACCGCATCAAAATCCGAGCATACATAGGGACAGACAGCGGGAAGCGACTTTGTTTTATACTAGGTAGTGATTTCTGAGTAAAATATTTAACTGACTCAATTTTTTGTGAAAATGGCATTGATTTAAAGAAATGGGGAGATATGGTACGTTCTCTCAGCGCTTACTCAGCAGCTCGCATGTGCAATTTGAAAAAACAAAGATAGAAAGACGTAACTAAGACCGAAGTGCGAACGAGAAAATTAACTTTACTTACGACAAAACTTTTTTGTACGACCTAATGGGACTTAATTTGAACTTTCTAAGAACTAAATACTTACAATTAAATGGGTACACATAAAATTTTAACCACAGAAATAAACTTTAGTTCAAAATAAATCCATTTCCTGAAAATGAAATTCAAATATTTAAATAAATTTGGCAAATAACAATCTTTTAAAAAACCTTTTATTTCAAATGATAAAATAACGAGAGTAAAAGATAGGATAAATCCTACGTATAAATATCAAATAGATCAAAATACTTAATTGAAAACCCGTAAGTACTGGCCATCGACTACACCCCTGAACGAATTTTACCATCGTCCTAGACTACACCCGACGCGGTCCCACATGTGTAAGTGAGATTTCCGAATAGGTAGGTATCGTCTAGATATCGTACACGACCTGCCAGGTTTCTACACCCTGTGCAAGAAACGGAAGCTGTAGGACCTCCTCTCCGTTCTTTTAGAAATGATTTGATAATTAAATATACCCGCTTAGATAAAGTAGGTAGGTATATACCCGCTATGGATTTTCGAGTAATAGAATTATTACCATTAGGTACGTAACCCTAATGGAGTGTTTCCGATTCATAATTATTATTAACACCGATACAGCGTTGTGCTCCCGGCACTAAATTTGGCAAAAAAAAAACTATTAAGTATCTATCGTAAAAATAAACTGTTGTTCATAACTTTGGTATCAAAACTCCGAGAAAATTATGTTGGCGTATTGAGACACAGCAAAAAGGCGCGAAAATACCTTGTTTTATTTAAGTTGTTACCACGCACTCAACCTCAGCACTAGCGAGTAGTGAGTCTCGGACGATTAAGGAAGCGAGGAGTGAGGAGAGGAGAGGATGCTTGGGTTGCCATTTGATAAATATTATCTTTATTATTATGTAAATATTAAATTTTTCGGAATATATAGGTATACCTACCCGTTTACAAAAGAATCGAAAAAAGAAAACGAAAAATTGTGAAGGCATACGTATGTATGCATAGTGTAGGGTTCCATACCTAGATACCAAGAACATACAGCGCCATCTATTGCCAAAGGATTGCAATATGCAATAATATGGCCGTAACTTTTGATTGCGTTAACTTAAAGTATATTTTTTACAACCACAATAAATTTTAATATCAACTTGATACCTCCATGCGTTCCCTTTAAAAAGTGCCTTGATAGACGGACAGACAGACAGGCAGACGAAGAACAAAAAAAGAAACGCATAATAAGTATACTAAAAACATGTAGGTACTTAGGTAGTACCTACTTAATGTTGAGAAAACATAAACAAATGCGACATTTGTTTTTTGGAAATTCATTTAGGGTTAAGTAATTTATCTTCAATTCAATAGTGTAGGTAAATTGCGCGAGCGAGATTGAAGTTAAGCGGGTACAGGCGTACCTATTACAGGCGCCATAATTTAAAATTGTATCTACTTACCTATGTTGATTCCCGACTATTCTGCTAGAAACTTAAAAGTATAATGGTCAATTAAATGAAGAGCTCTTGACCGTAGGTATGAGCACAGAATGAATAAGTCATAATATGACTTATTCATTCTGAAAAAAAAAATATTATATTATAATATTTTTAATTAGAATGAGTCACACGTACCTATACGCCACGACAAACCGATAATAGCTGCAAATGAAACTATCTCAGGAAACCCCCGACTAGGTATCACAGATCACTATAAGTAGTACTACGCTAGGTATGATTATTGTGCTTACCGAAACCGTAGTATTTTTATCTGTGCCTAACTCAGCATTAAAATTACCAGTATTGCCATATACTACCAGTTTCGGGAAAAAACTAGGTAGGTTATTTAGGTACTTATTAGGTAACATAATATTATCAAGTAGGTATTTACCCTGCTCTGCTACCTTAGCACAGTGTACAGTAACAGTGACCAGTGACCAGGGACTTCTAAATGAAGTTCCAAGTTCCTGTGTTTAGAAAGAGACAGCAGAACTACATACAATGTTTAGGCGCGAAAAAGAAAAAACTAAACGGGAAATTTTGAAATTATGTCTGTGATTATGTTATCTCCGTTACAGATTAAATAATGGTCACACATTATGTCATGTTAAACGGGCTGTTTTTTTTCTTCTTTACTCCATAGAGGTTTATTATCTCCTCCTTGGAATATTGCTTGGCTAGTGATGGATTAATTAGCATTCGCATTCATTGATAGCATGCGATTACTTTATAGCATATAGCAAATTAAATGAAGATACGAAATTCTGTGATTGCTATTTTAGCGAATTCATCGTTTCATACGATCATAGCGGCAGCGTGCGCCGTGTACTCTCCCTCGGCCGTCGGCCGTCGTAATATATGTGTTCTGTGCGTCGTAACCACGGGAGACGCCGAGACGGGAATACTGAAAACTATATCTGTTTCACATGACCCTGATTGACCTCGTTGCTTTCGAGTGTCACGAGTGAAATTATTAGCAATTTGGTAGGCGCGATTAAGCTATTATTATCTTTATTTGCTTGTACTTAGGGTCGTATATTGAATGAACGTGTATGATTATTTAATTTGTTAAAATTAATAGCAGGACGGTGTGAAGTACGAAGTGCGAATTATCGTCTTAGCAAATAGCATAGCAATAGCAAATAGCATGCTATGACTCATTAATTCGCATGTTTATGATATTATTGTAAAATCGCAATAATTACCATCACTATATGCTTGGAAACGGGCTGTTAATAAATTAGCCGCGACTGACAGACGTAGCGTCCAACGGTAACGACTTACAGCGATTGTTATAATAATTTATAAAATCCACCTTTAGCCACGTCCAATCAGTCGTGACATACGGTCGCGGCTGATATCGCGAATAATAATTTCCACGTTCTTTGTGTTTGTGTTCTATGATTCCACCTTTATTCTATTAATGGTAATCTGGTAATCTGTTTGGTAATAGGAATGAGGCGCGACGGGAGAGGCGCTCGGCGCCAATATAAAAATACACAAATAAAATTTTAAAAATTCACAACAAAATTAAAGTAAAATACACTGCTAACTTGACAAATTAGGTAGGGTCAAGGAGTCGAAAAGGCCTTTCATTCGATCGAGACATCATCAGATCGAGCACAGCAGTCCTCGAGTCTCTCCAGCGATGCCATATTGACTATCGGTATATCGAAGTATTGAAGTGCTTGTATAATAACGCCACTATGTCGGTTCGAGTACGGGACCTGAGTTCGAAGGTGATCCCCTTGGAAAGAGGGTTATGACAGGGGATGTCATAATATCTCCGAAACTGTTTACTGCCGCAATAGAAGACGCCTTCAAGCTAATATAAGACACTTTTACCGACGCATTGGTATTTTTTGCTATAGGCTGCAACATTGTGACATATACCTAGTGTTTAAAATTTTAAGACGATAATTATTTATCATAATTTATTAGGTACGTGATTTCATTGATTTTATTGACGAACGAAGTTATCTCGACTTTTAACCATACAAACGTACATATTTGCATATATTAACAGCCTTCACAATTTTTTTCTTCTCGTACAGTCAACTAAAATATTCCTTATATAGGTATAAAAATATTTTTTTTGATGACTGCCGATCATGAAATCTCGGTTTCGATGTTCGATCAATAATAGCCTGGAGTTTAGAACTGTGCCCTGTAGATCGCAATAGGCTCGCCCTCTTAATAGAGGAATCCATGTAATCATGGAACCAATAACATACTGGCGGAATTTGGGTGTACCTACTTTGGGTATACACCTCTGCTTACCCCTTCAGGAAAAAGGCGTCATTGTATGTTATGTTATGTTCTCTTCACTCCATAATAATAAGAAAAGGTTGATGACAGTAAAAATTGTATTTCCTGTTTGATAATCAATATTTATTTATTTATTTGTATTTTTATAGATATATCACATAATAATCTAACAACTTTAACTTACAATTAAAACATTTATTTCTTAAAAATAGACAATGGTTTGATATAATAATATGGCCAACTTCAGCCTGTATTATTACTTAAATATTAAATAAATCTTAACAAATACTAGGCGGTATATACTTCTGTTTTCATCTTTAAACTAACCTTACTTAAAACATGCTTCATTAAACATTATAATATTATAATGTGTTTTATAAAATGGTAATTAGAAAAGGGGAGATAAGGTAAGGTAAGGTAAGGTGGCTTCTCGAAAATGGCAAGCTCAAATTAGGTCCGTCAGTAAAGTGAGGTCGTACGAGAGTACGAGCGAATAATATTGTTGTCTCGGTCGCACTTCGATCTTATGTACGTCTTTCTACATTTGTTGTTCATTAGATAATATGTCACTGTGCAAACTTCACACAGCAAATTGCATGTGCCAGTTGTTGAGTGAGCGCTGGGAGAACGTAGGTACCCTATCTCCTCTTTTCTTTATATCAATGCCTACCTTACGCCTTACATTAAAAAGATGGCGATGAAACATAGTAATGTGAAACAATATTAAAATGTGTACTTTGGTAGGTACTTACTAATCTAGGTCAATTTTGATAAAAAAAAATTGGGTAATATTAATCAACTTATAGCGTTACCCGATAGGTTCCTCGTCAGTCACTCCGCCGTGACTGTGACAAAAATGATAGAAAAACCTATCGTGGAATAGACGCCTAACCTACATCTTCAACATAACAAAAAACAATATCTTTTAAAATGTCTTTAAAGAATAGACATACTACTAGTTATAGACATATTATCGTCAATATAAAGATGTAAAAAGTACCAGTTTTATGTTATTCCAGGGTCTAAATCAATCTAAATTTCTAATTTCAGCCCAATTGGTTGAGCAGTTTTGGTGTGAAAGGGTAAAAAACATCCATCCACACAAACTTTCGCATATTTATAATATTATTAGTAGGATAGTAGGATTTTAGACGTTTTAAAATCTTAGTTAGGTATTTTAAAACGTCTAATAACGAGTGGGCAGTTTAAGGGGAGATTTCCCATGTAATTTGTTACGAATATAGAAGAATAATATAGCACCGTCAGTCTTTAATCCTTTCGTGCCGTGGATACAATATTGCATCTCAGAGCTAATTTGTAGCCGCTCCTTGATTCTCTGTCCGACGGCCATGTTCGTGTCCTCGTCTAAGGTCCGAGTCCACAAAGCTGAAACAAAAGTTTATCTCTCCTTTTTTACTTTCGAAAGGAAAAAAGGGAAAAAGAAAAGAAAGAGAAGACTTCCAAGATTTCCAGAAACATCTCTTTATTCCTTTGGAATCCATAATATATATGCGATAGTTTCGGATATCCAAGATAATCAATTTTAAGAACGTACGCGGCCCTTCTATGAATTTAACACAATCCTATGAAAAATGTACCAAATCGATCTTTTGTATTCCCCTGTTTCCTCCGAATATAATTAACCCATTTTATAAATTTATATCCTGATATTTTTATAGTGAAGTAACCTATGTCCCTGTCATTTTAATTTTTCCTTTAAACCCTTGGTTTTTTCATAGTGTACTTCCAAAAATCACAGTTTTACTCGCGTGATTGTACGTTCACTACAAAAAAACGTTAAACTCGTATTACTTCATCTTCAAAATATCAGAATAAAAATATATCAAATAGGTTTACTGTATTCGGAGGAAACAGACTGACTGCGGTTGTCAGACATCGGCCACAAGCACTACTGCTGAGAATGAGGTTCTTCGATGGGTACGATGCCCAGGTCGGGCAAACAGTGTTAAGTTGAAAAAAGTGGATGTTAAGTTTAAGGCAAACGGTTCGCCCACTTATTATTACATAAGAGTTAAAACATATCTGGCAGTGTGTGTAAGTAAGTATTCTTTTTTCTGTGAACAAAAGATATTTTCGCTCAAATAAAGGCTAGATCTGGATCTGTCCAGAGCCGGCCACTAACAATTGAGTGGACAATTATTTCCTATTTTGTCATATCTGTGTATTTTCATTTTGTATGGGTGACGTTTAACCTTAATGTTATACGAGTAAGTAGGTATATACTCAATACTTACAGATTTTATTCAAATTAGGCCTGATATGAACGGCGGCTCCACACACTGTGTCACTGAGTTTGCCAAAGCTTTCTTCAAGCATGAGGACCACCTGAAAAAGTTCACCTGAAAAATTCCTTCTAAAATACTACAGCACGTAGGTATGTAGGTACATATGCTGTAGTAGTGTAGTAGTTTAGTAGTATGAATGAATGAATACTCTTTATTGCTACCACAATATAACAGAAAATAACAAAGAAGAAAAACTTAAAACTAGAAAGAAGTAACATGTTGCCGCCTTATCGCTCAGAGCGATCTCTTCCAGGCAACCATGCAGGGAAAGGAAATACATATTATACTGAAGGGACGGTAGTTTCAAACACATTATACTTATTTAAATAAAATACATGGTACCAAATACTTAATAATATCTATACCTAGTAGTAATACTATATAATACTATATACCAATACATAATATACTTAGATTACTTATATAAATAATAAATACATACACTATAATAATATTATACAAATATAATATATAGATATAAACATAACATACATAATAGATACATAATAGATATATAGATACATAATTAATAATTATATATAGGTATTTACAAGTGAGCCAATTTATAACATAAATAACAAATTACTTATAAAGGTAGAGGTCTTTGAGACGTAGTTTAAAAGAGGCCAGTGAAGCTGCCCGTTATACCTACTATAGGCAGGTAAGAGGATTTACAGTATCAAATTTCCACTTTTCGCCTGCGAAAACAAGCTTCGTGCGAATGAATGTAAACGTGCTAAAAACCGCTTAGAGAAAATAGCTGCTATACTGTTAGCGATCCCAAAAAAATACTGCTGTGTACGATATTTGCGATAGCCATGTACCGAGGCATCTCCATTTACAGTTTTAAAACATTTGAAATTGTACAGCTTCAAATAAAACATGCTCATAGCAGCTGTCACATGGTAGTGGCGATTTATAGCTGCTAATTTATTATATGTGGAAAAACAGCTGCTAAAATAGCTAAGTGTGTGAGGCTTAATTAATTTTAAATAATTTAATAGTGTAAAGAAGTACATAATGTATGAAAGATGTAACACGGCGTTAGCGCTCGTGACTGAAAAACAAATGACATTTTCGCAAATACGCTACGTCACCTTAAGGTAACTTAGGTAAAGTGCATGCATGCCCCTAGAGTACTCTCGACTCTCGACCTTATATCGGCAGGACCTACAGCAATGAATGATCAATAGGTGCCGGGTCGGTGGCAGGTCTAAGATACGTAACGAGTATGTTATATAGGTGCTGGGTTTGCCAGGCTCGTTTGTGTGCCAGAAGGGTGTATCACGTGCAAATTATGATGTAAGCATCAGTCCTTAGACATAATATATTCTGTATAATACACCTAACTCCTACAAAAACAAATAACCCAAAAAAAATATTATTACCACATAACATAACATAACATACGTTCACGCCTTTTTCCCGAAGGGGTAGGCAGAGATGTACCCAGGACTCAGTCCCATGTAGATACACCCACATTTCGCCAGTATGTTATTGGTCCCATGTAATAGGGGGCGAGCCTATTGCCATCTACCGGGCACAGTTCCAGACTCCAGGCGCAGTTATTGAGATAATTCCTAAGGGAAAAACCCAATATTTAACACTGCCTGACCTGGGGATCGAACCCGGGACCTCTTGATTGGCAGTCGAGCATGCGCCCTCTACGCCACGGAGGCATTATTACCACATCGTGCCAAAATCTATCGAGGTCGCCATTTGTTGTGTCCAAGTGCAACAGCCAGCGGCCACCATTATTGTTGGCTGGATCCTCCCACATGGGGCTGATGCCGCGCTTGAACACCGCGTAGTCTTGCCTGATCTTCAACTCCGACGGTTGCTTAATGTTCTGATATAAACTGGAAGATAAAACTTAAAATGTACTTAGATACCTTTTAACTACTTAATAGCAAGCCAGGAACCACGGCAATTTAAAAATAACAAGGTTATAGAATAATTAACTCCCAACACAAAAATAAACTCTGAAGTCGCTTGCTTATCCACTTAGTATCCTCACGGCTTGGCGTACCATTCAAAGTCGGCTGTCGGCAAACTGTCATCGTCAACTCCACAGAGGAGATGAAGAGACCTCTTTCATCCTGATCTGTGGTCAACTCCATCCAAACACGCGGCTCACACAGAGAGGCGTTTGAGGACGACAGTTTGACACCGAATGGCTCGCCGCGAAGCTGCTCGTTTGGCTCGGGTCGCGGCAAGCAACACGTGGCACGGTCTCCACTTCACCGAGACACAGCCTCAGCGCGAGGTGCAAGTGGATACGCAGCTTAAAAATCATTAAGATCACGACAGCTATCACTATACCGAATACCAAATCAAAATCGGTCCATTCCTTAGGAGCTACACAATCACAGACGAACACACTTACACAAATAGACACGTACTTGCACAGATCAGGATGAAAGTTCATCTCCTCTGTGCGTACTTGTGTACAAAGGGATGTTTTTGTCAAGGATAAAAAACACGCTGTGGGATTGAGGTACCTACCTCAATTCCTACCTACCTACCTATCCTAAGAATAAGGTACATTATCAAGGTTATTAGAAGGTACCTTCTTCGTATTTCAGTGATAACATCTATAATAATGTTCTTACCCGCAATAGTCCTCCACAGTATCAAACATTGCGAGGTTAGCGAGATTGTCGGTCCATATATTCGCAACTCCGTTATTTAAGAACCAGAAGCACCATTTGCGCTGGGGAGGGTACTGATCCCCTTGTTTTTGGGTTAGTGTCTGTTTTTGTTCTTCAATTTGAGTTCCAAGATTCATTGTTAAAGTCTAGAACATAGATATTGGTTTATATTATACAATATAGGTAGGTATACACAAGTCATCATCATCATCATCTCAGCCGTAGGAAATCCACTGCTGGACATAGTCCTTCCCCATAAAAGGGGGTTTGCCAATACTCGCTGCGCCCGGCAGGCTCTGGATCTGTTATAACCCTAAGCCGGCTCTTACGGCAACCACGGGTAGAGAGGCCGGGGTCAAAAGTCAAAGTCAAAGTCAAATATTTATTGGCCACAGCATAACAATGGTTGTTACATTGGCAAGTCATACATACATTCATTATTATAACATTATCATTACATTTCTTCATATTATCTATTACTGGATTATTATTAAAGTGATTACAATTATTAAGTTATATAATTGTGTCAAGTTTCTGTTTCTACAACCAAATTTTTAGGATCGACTATCTTGCTCGTACCCGAATGATGATTCAACAAGACGCGTATTCATCCGCTCAGTAAATAAATTGAATTCATTTCAAAAAAAAATTATACGCAAGGTTAGTTATTATAGATGGTAATGTATTGTACATACTAATACTAAAGCAGATAACCCCACAGCAAGGTAGTTTACAAAGGTGTTCATTAAAAATTTGAAAGTCTCCTCTTCTTCCTGCTCCATCGTCAGACCCTGGTCACCATAATCTATCTGTAATATATTAGGTACCTCGGTACCTATTCCTTGAGACGATTCTAATGAGTCCAAACACGATATATTTTATTACTGGCCCATCTGAAATCTGAACCTGATGCTGCAGTATCAGGTCAAGGCACCCAAGTCGTTACAATATTGATGGAGTAACAAAATAACAAAGGACATGGGCTTGTAATCCAAGGAAGTTGGGCCCAGAAAACCTTACACTGTCTATCCTATATTGCCGAGTAGATAACGTTATTCGCAATTATATTCCCAAACATAGTACCTATCCCTCGTTTTTTTTTTGTGATATTTTTTTTTGTAGGTAATAATTTATTTTACCAAGAACAAGTTTTATAGCGGAACATTTTAAGGTTGCGATGAGGGGTAAAAACTACTAATGTTCCATAACATTATTTTTTTCCTCTGTAATGTTAAAGCTGTTAAATCTACATAATAATTGTTACTTATCGTATATAAAAAATTTCGCCATTTGCCCAATACTTACCCTACTTTTCATTTAAACTATAAGAAGATAAATATTATTTTTAATAACCTTTTATATATCTAACAAATGAAAACGAGGTACGTCATGTTAGTAATTCAATGACGTTGAATTGCTTTCTTTAGAACCTAATTGGGGCTATGGGGTCAAAAATCTTTTTTTATAAACTATCCCAATGAACAATATCTATGAATAAACCCAAGATATATACTAAAAACTTGTGATAAATGAAGTTAAGAAAAATACAAACTTTAAAAACGCTATAACTCGCATGTACAATTTCATGAGTTAGTTGGTTTTTGCTCTAACTCGGCGATTTACGCAAATGCTTACCTGGATAACTTATTTTACCCTTCAATTTAACTTGGACACAAAATGACGGTGAACAAATATCTGGATCTAGTGATCAAATGACTCTAGCGTGTGGTGCACGAATTACGAATTATATATATTATTATGTGTTCTATAGGGTGATTACTGGTTGATTAGGTTTATATTAAGTGGGTTCTTCCCCAGCCGCTCCAAGCAATCGCTATCTTCGTTAATAACCAGTGTTGCCATAAAACAAAATAGTACATTATGATACAAGTGTGCTAAGTTGAAGATTACGCACGAGATGGGATTGTTCGCGCGAGCCGAAGGCGAGCGTGATTAAGAGATACCGAGTAGCGAAATATACATAGTACACGTGTTTCATACGACGTTTTTCAACATCCTTAGATTAAGATTATAAATGTTTATTAGGAAGCAGGATTAGTAGGCTTCGACTACTGAGGCGCCGCTCGGGTATCACGCCCGTTTTGTACCTGAGTTAATTCGTTCAAGGTGCCCAAGGGCCACGCCTCCTTGCCAAATCTCCCTTGTTTGTGTGATCTGAGGCTTTGTGTGATCTAAATAACTACTAAAATCTGGCATAGTTAATTCTGAAGAATTAATCACCGTTTCATTTCCACCCGCCCACTAAGCATACACCCGCCATTCTGACGCTAGGACGATTTAGTTGATTCGTTCAAGTCCTGACGTCAGGATAAATAGGTAGGTAAGTATAAACTTCGCAACAAGCGCAAAGCCAATTACAATAAATTAATGTCTTTGTTTAATTTATTTAGTTTAAAGTTTATTTTTCTTTTGTGTTCTATGAGATGATTAATGGCTGTTTAGATTTTAAATAAGTGGGTTCTTCCCCAGCCTAACCGCGCCAAGCAATCGCGAAAGCTCTGTTCATAACCAGTGTTGCCATAAAACAAAAATATTGTTACTTTTGGTAGAGCATTGGAATAATTTTATATTGAAAAGCTGCGTATACACACATAGGCAGCCTCGGGCCGAGGCTGCCTCGTCCTGAGAGTACCGCGGGCAATATCTTTATTTTTTTACCAGATTTACGCGCGGAGCTATTGAATCTGCGTGATTCTATAGTGCAAAAACGAAGCTTCATTTATTATCAAACCACAGAACAGGTAATAATAATACGTATAGAATGGACACTGTCATCCGCCCACTGATCGGGCCTTCCTCACCCGCGAGCGAGATTGAGCTCTCGACGAGCCCCGCTTCGCTGAGAAATCACCTCACACACACTTTTGCGCGTGTACAAAACTAAGCGTGTATAAAAAAAAGTGTTAGTAGGTAGTTATATATCGCGACTTTAGTATGAAATTGAGTCGAATGTCCGAGGTGTGATCAAACCATCTTTATGTCGCGACTGATAGACGCAGTTGAACAGCGTAATAATTGTGTAATAAGTACTGCTCTCGGACGTTCTTTGGGCTGAGCCGAAAATTCGGCTAGCCAGCAAAGATCACTTTCGGACGTCCGAAGGCTCATTCATAGTTGTGTCCTCCATTAAATGTAAACATCTTACATAGGTACATAGAGTAATAAATTCATTGTCCGGATTACTTCCGTCAGTCGCGTTGCGGCTGATAATGTAATAGGCGCATTCTTCCCACAGAACGCACTTGGTTCTTCCCCTGACGCTCATAGCAATCGCGGAATCTCCCTTTATAACCAGTGTTACCATAAAAATATAATAAATAAAATATAATAAATTTGTAGTGGTAGGCCTCTTTTGCAGGGGGCCGCTTGGGGAAGTACCACACCTTTGCCAGTTATTCGTCCGCCAAGGAGTAATGTGCAAACATTGCTGTGTTCCGGTGTGAAGCACAGGTGTGAAGAGCAATGTTACCAGCGAAATTACTGGGCATGATGAGATTCAACAACTCATATCTCAAGGTGACAGGCGCAGTGCAGTGTCGCACGTGAATTTTTAATTTTAAAACACTGGGTGGCACTGTGTCCGATATGATATTACGTGCTCAGTGTCCGATATGGGCAATCATGATGCTTACCATCAGGCACCTGATTAGCTCGTCTTGTCACTCACTATCATTAAAAAAATATATATTTTTAACCCCCGACCCAAAAAGGTGTCAAAATAGACGATTTGATACTAGACATCTTCGGCAGACTCTTTATCCACATTCATTTAGAATTTAGCCTGCGGCCGTTATATGTATTCTAATTCTGTGCGTTAATATATTATGTAATATAATGTTTATTATTAGATGCGGTGGCTCTAGATCTATAATATTATCTGTGGGTGGCTTCCTATAATTGCGGGAACACATAATAAACTAACTTCCCTAGTAATAAAAATAATTAATATTCATTAATCTCATAGTATATTAGTCCTTAACAATAACTTAATAATTTGGTATTTTGTAGATGAGATGATATTTTGATAGTATTATTCTATTATTTCTTATTGGAGAAATTTTTTTTATAAAAAGCTTTATAAGCTTGCAGAGCCACAATTTTTATTTTTAAGACATCGTTGCAAAATATTTCCATAAGCCAAAATGTTAAGGAGTTAGAAAATAAAAAAACATTAGCATTTTACTAATTTTTTTATAAAATACCAAAATATTTGACATCAGCAGCATAACAAATCAGTGATAATTATAGCTAGGTTTAAAATAACCATCCGAAATAGAAGTTGCGACGTTATCTAATAATATACCTAAAGCATGCTATATGAATACATGATACGTTATTCTTGTTATGTAAAAATATAATTTAACTATTACTAGGTCAATAAAAAATAACCAATAGCTCAATATTTTCGAGTGAAAAATTATTTTTTAAGTGACTCAGAATGACATGAAAAACTTTGGTGTTGCCAGTTACCAAAATAAACTACAAATTTAAAAATAATACAATTAAATTTTTTTTTAGAGTAAGCTTATTGGTTTGTAAATGTAAACTCAGGAAGCTGCAATGTGTGAGTTATTTATTCAATGATATATAAAATTATATAGACAGGTCTTTGCCTGCACAAAAAAGTTGTATGCATAACTTTTGGTGCGTGACCAAGTAAACACAGTCTGTTTTCTAACCAAAATAGTGGTAAAACATGTCTAGATAATTCAAAATCTCATTGTGTATTACATTAAAGGTATCAATTTCACACACATACATAAAACACACATAAAAGTGACCACGAGACAGTACGTAATATTCCAAAAATGAGACAAAACCTAAACAATACTACTTCTGATAAATATAACTTTATAATTTAGTAACAGTTGTTCACCAGATTTCCATAGATCCGTCCAGTCTTAAAAAAAATCATTGACTTAATAAATGAATGGACCAGCCAATTAAAATAAAAAAAGTCATAAACATGCCTATTTTGTCCCAAAGAAAGACTTACTTACCCGGATTCAAGAATAATAAATAATATGATGGCCCAAACCCATTGGTCCAATAAATTCAATTGGAAACTTGCCTGCCGTGAGGAACGCGGTAAGAAATTCCTTACTTAGTATAGTACCTAAGATAAGTATTGTTCTTAAATACAGGTGTAAGTCATAACCAACCCGACTTGAAAATACATACTAGCAAATTCATCAAGTGTTGCGTCATATTTCCATAGCAAGTCCATTCATTTTATGTCTATGGCATCCACTACATGATAGGTTTTCTGTCAGTTTTTCTACGGCTATGACTGCTGTGTAATATGATGATTGACATCAATCAATAAAGGAATTCGTTTCACTCAGTATTACTCATAATTACATAAAATAATGCCTTTTTCCCAAAGGGGTAAGGCAGCGGTGTACCCAGGACTCAGTCCCATAGTAGATACACCCACATTTCGCCAGTATGTTTTTGGTCCCATGTAATAGGGGGCGAGCCTATTGCCATCCACCGGGCACAGTTTCAGACTCCAGGCAGTTATTAAGATAATTCCTAATGGAAATATCCAATATTTAACACATTGATTGACCTGGAGATCGAACCCAGGACCTCATGATCGGCGACCACTACGCCACCGGGGCAGTCACTTATGATTGAAGGTTTTCGAATAACCTATAATGTAATAGATACCTATAGTTACAATTTTTTTAAACAAATCTTATGTCTCTGGTGTAACTGTAATAGTAGTAATCCATGTTACAGTACTAAACAGTGTAAAGATTCTTGGTAGCAGAACTGTGCTTGACCATGGTATCTCTGTGTACTTGGTAGCCAATTTTTCCGTGAATTCCGAGTTGCTCTTTCAGTCTTCTGCCGATCTCAATGTTGGCATGTTGCTTTGAGGTGTCCGCGGTCCAGATTGCTGCAAATTAAAAAAAAGTTGTTAATGCACACCTTAGTAAGTATGCATAGTGTAGGGTTTTCATGCCTAGATACTGGAAACATTTTAGTAATTTATTTATTTAGATCATTCACATCATGTACATCAGTTATTATTGTTTGCCTACATTATATATTTTAATTCTATATGTCACAATATTTATGGATGAAGACAGCATGCATAAAACAAAAATCATTGAACAACATAAATAAATATTAGTTATAAAAAATATCAGAAATGTTAAAGTAATTTTCAAAATTTAAAATTTAGAACAATACAGATAATTAAATTAAAATTAAAAAAATATAATAAAAAGTCAATAGGTAATTATTACAATAATTATAATTTTGAAATTCGACGTCAATAGACGACGACGGAATCACAATTTATTTTTCAAAAAAATTATGATTTTGTTTTTTTTTTCTTTACTTGTGATATAAGAGTTAAGAGTAGTAGTATTGTAGTGGTAGGCCTCTTATGCAGGGGGCCGCCTGGGGAAGTACCACACCTTTGCCAGTTATTCATCCGCCAAGCAGTAATGTGCAAACATTACTGTGTTCCAGTCTGAATGTTGCCAGCGAAATTACTGGGCATGATGAGTTTCAACAACTAATATCTCAGAGTGACAGGCGCAGTACAGTGTCGCGTTGCCGAGTTTCAACTTGATACCTCTATGCGTTCACGAGAATAAGGTTCTTGACATTTGGACAGACAGACAGGACAATGAAGTTATCCGATAAGGGTTCCTGTTTTCCTTTTGAGGTATGGAACCCTATTTTTTTTTATGAAAGACTGACAAGACGAGCAAATCAGGTGCCTGATGGTGCCATCCAGTGTTTTAAAATTCAAAATTCTTCAGAGCACTGCACGGCGCCTGTCATATTAGTTATTATAGATGTTAGTTGTTGAAACTCGTCATGCCCAGTAGTTACTATTACTATTATTTGATATAGCACAAGCAGCCTAAGCTGATGCGTGCATATCATTGCACTTGTGTATGAATAAGGTCACTGGTTTTATATTTATCTACAGTCCATCAAATCCAAGGTGTACCCAGGCCTTGGTCCCATAGTATGTACACCTATACTAACACAGTTATGTCCCTAGGTCCAATGTAATAACGGGCGAGCCTACTGCCATCTACCAGACACAGTTCCAGACTCCAGACTTCCAGTTCTTTCATTCATTCGAGTCATTGAGAAAATTCCTTAATTAATATCCAATAACATATTATGACCTGGGGATTGAACCCGGGACCTCATGATCGGCAGTGGCGCTTGTGACTACTACGCCACTGAGGCAAGCAAAGAAAAAATAATATGACGTTAACAAACCTATTTTATCAAGCTTTGCTCGAACATTTACTACTGCCCCACAGATTTCATCTGAGCTTTCGAAATTTTCACCAATAAGTAGAAGAACCTGAAAACAAGCAAATATTTCTATGATTAATAAAAAACCAGCTGTTACCCGGCACTTCATCCGCATGGAATTTAAGGGTTTTAATTTATTATATGAAACCCTATTCAACTATTAAAATCAAAATCAAACTATTTTTGAAGGAGTGATCCCTTGGTGAATAAAACCGTTGGTACGTTAATGAGCCGGCGAGCCAAAGGTATAAACCGTTTAGGAGCACCTTTAAAACTGCGGTTACTTTTACTCGTCGGCTCATTGAAATACCAATGGTTTTACTCGCCAATTAAAGGTTATATTTAATTTAGTAGGTTCTTATAACATCAGCTATCATCTGTCAGTGAAAGTCCCGTTTCAATCGGTCAATGTTTGAGTGTAGGTGGGGTGATTCCTCACTCGAGCCTCAGTTCTTATGGTAATATATTTGCAAGAAACATGGTGTCATTGAATAATATAGGTGCCACATGTTTCACCAGAATCTGGTATACAAATTAATATTATCAAAAAATACGTAAAAATTATTATATCACTAGCTGTGCCCCACAGTTTCACCCATGTAGTCTTCGTTCCCGTGGGAATATTGGGATATAAAGCACTTTTTATGTTATTTACACTAGCTATATACCGAATTTCAGCGCAATCGGTTCAGTAGTTTTGGCGTGAATGAGTAACAAACATCCATCCATCCATCCATCCTCACAAACTTTCGCAATTATAATATTAGTAGGATATCAAACTATACCAATTATAATGTCACATTAAAATTATAAAATAATAGTTCCCTAGCTTTCCAAAGAATTTCAGCAGCCCTTTCAGGTTGCCGAAAATCTAAGTGAGCGAAGGTACAGCTGCTATGCATAACCCCCTCAAGTATAATCCTTAGATTTAGTTGTTTATGGATGTGCATAGCCAATGGATCATACATACAACATCTAGCCAAAAGCGATCGAGATCAGAGTTGCGCTGTTTCTTCTCAAGGCTGACGAGCCAGCGGCCACCCATCTTGTTGGCGTCATCCTCCCACATGGGGCGGATGCCTTGCTTGAACACTGCATAGTCGTGGCCTTGACGCAGCTCTGACGGGAGCTTGATGTGGTGGTATAGTCTGGAAATAACATAATATCAGATCAACTTGTTTTCCTCAAAGGTTAGGCGTTCCAAGACACATAGTAGGTACCAATGAGCTTTTGTACAAATAGATATGTTATAAAAACTCTTTAAAAACAGCCCTAAAATGTGGCATAATTCTGTTGTACCTACATTTATCACTATCACTATATCATATAATAAAATCCTAATGACTCACTGGCTGAAATACAACACAGAGCCCAAACCACTGTTCCTAGAGACTTGGAATGTTGGTTCTTTTCGTTGTCTGGACATGTGCTAAGTAATTATTTTGAAAATTCACATTCTAAGGGGTCCAAAAACAAGGGTGTCAAAATTTTGGTATCAAACTCCCATACTCGTAATTGCGAGCAGGCAAAGCCGCTGGGCTAACACCAGTGTAGAATAAATGCAGCTTTGTTCCCTCAATAAGTCAATAAAGTAAAAGATTGCAGAAATATATAAAAACCCAGTTGTCAGAAAGAAATAAACACAGGTTCACAGCTAGGTGAACAGCAAATCTTATCATGTAACATCTGCACAAGACAAGGTGCAACTAACTTGACTCAAGCCAATTAGCTTGGCTTAAGTTTGCCACGCAAAGCAGGGTTAAACGCATTTACCTCAATTTATGAATGATGAGGCCGCCAATTGTTACACATTTTCTAGTTTTAATATTTCATTTTATTGTTTTCTGTACTAATTGTGATACCAATAAAGAGGCATGCCAGGTCACAAATTCAGACTCCAGGCTGCTACTGAGAAAGGCCTAATGGGAAAACCCAATTAATATTTTGTCTGTTACTTAGTAATCAAACCCAGGACTTTATACTCACTATAAAACAGAGGCAGTCCTGAGAAACAAAATATCATGTCTCAAAAGAGGTTTCCAAGTATGGAAATTTGATTATAGCCTGAAGGCTTAAAAAAATTAATATGGAAATTACTTGACTGGCTAACATTATCTTAATGTACCTTTAATGTAGTTTGGATGGATATGTATGTGGTTGTTCTTTTCATGATCAAACTACTGAACCAATTTTTTGGTATCCTTGTTTAACATTATACCTATCTGCGAGTGAAACCAGGAAGTAACTAGTAATAGTGGAACATAAGTGCGACTTGTAGACTTGGCAACTACTAGAAACAGTATTTCAATTTATTAAATGTTATTAGTGAATGTAACTACAATAGCCAATAAATTCACTTAACAACTGAATTGTGTAATTAACACTAATTAATCTATGAATTTACCTCCAAAAGTCCTCCACAGTATCAAAAGTAGTAAGTTCAATCAAGTTCTCTTCCCATGTTTTGTTTCTATCGTTGTCATAGAACCAGAGGCTCCAAGTGTTCTGCAGAGGATGCTTGATGAGGAACTCTGGTGGCACCTCCGTACTGTTAGTCTTGGTTTCTGTCGTCGCAGACCCCTTGAATACACAAGTCATTTTACTACCTATTATAACCTCCAACTTTAACCCTACAAATTACTTTTAACAATTATCTGCAACTATTACAACACTTCTACACGCTATAGTGCACAATAATAAACTTTTAAACAACTTAAAAAGAGAAATACGGCGAACATGAAACAAAATGCAACAGTGAAAGTTATCCCAGCCACATCAGCAAATCCCGCAATAAGTAACGGAATTTATCGACAAATATCATTAGATACAGGTAGACGGTGATGTATTTGTCAAAAATATGTGCAAATACCCACCTCTACTTCTTCAGAATTATTTCCAGCCATTTCACAAGAATCTCACGATGCAAATTTTTTTACAAAAAAGGAAGACAGATGGCTTCTGTGTTGCAAGTTGCATAAATTTATGATTTTGTTTTTAAAAATATTATCAGCCAGGTTCCTTTTGTTCTGTGAGCCAGTATTAATAGAAAAACAGAGAAGTAATGATGTTCACAAAACTTTTCCGCTTTAATATGGCTTTAACCATTGAATAAATGCATTTATTATACTTTGAAGTGGTCGATGACCGGAGCTTGGAGGAATAAATTAAAAATATCAGGTGACGGCACATACACTAGGCAACGTAGTGACAGTACTGACAGTTACTGATTAGTGCCTGATCTTTCAACTACAACGAAACTTGAAGCCAAAAGCCATTTTATGCGACATTATGAGTATGTCTGTTGATATTTCTGTTCTCAAATAATCTTCTTAGGTTTTTATCAACTAGCAGCTTTTTTGTCAACATGACAGAATGACAGCAGCTGTCGTCAGTCGGACTGTCGGCTGTCTACTGTCTTTGTCACTGTCATCTAATTTGATTTTGTAAAATGTTTCCTCTCTGTTCTGTGGTAAAATTGTAAAATCAAATCCATACTAAATAAAGTGATCTGTGATCAAATCCAATCGCCAATCACCGTCCACCCCACCGGCCACCGTCAGTTTACAGCTGTGGTTTACAGTATTATTGCATAATTTTTAGTGTAGTGTATTTGCCGAAAGTTGCGAGTTTACGAGTAGCCGCAACCGCTGGGTTAGTTTAGTAAATATAGTACCCAGCACCTTAAAAAATGTCTGTGCAAACGATAATGCTGGACTTTTCTCTCGACGGCGCGCGTCTCGGAGACCAAAGCGGGCAAAAATCTGTGTTTGAACAACTAGAAACTGTGCTAAAAGAATACATACCGAATCTTATTTTGGCCGCTGATATTAAATTGGAAGGTGGTTCACTGAAGATCTTGAGTGGGAAGAAAGGAGTGACCGTATCGGTGCGGTTGCTCGAACGAGGAATCATCACTGTAAACATTGAGTTCCACAAGGAAGAAAATGAGGAACCTATTATTACTCTGAAGGTAAAAAGCCGCTTCAAAATTACTATATAATTCATTACTAGCTCGCAAGGTAACGCATACTTTTCATCTTAAAACATTCAATCAAATTCAACTTTCCATATTTCAAATTGGCGACTAATCCTGCTTCTACTTGTGCCGAGTGGTTCCCGGCTATATAATAGGACCACCCCTTTCTCATCCCGTGGGAGCCATGCGACCCGGCAGAGGGACAATCGGAGAGTGGGCAGCAACACTGTTTCCCAAGTATTCCAACTACTGCGATACAGCAAAATCCCCCCCATATGAATCGTTTATGGCGTGCTTTGTGGGAGGCCTATGTTCAGCAGTGGACATCTTTCGGCTGATGATGATGAGACTACTTCTTTGGTGGAGTGTAGGTTGCATGTGCTGCTGTTTCACATGTTGTTGTTTGTACTTTCTGTTTTTTGTTATAGGCGTGTCCCCTATTACAAGAGTCCAACTTGTGATT
Source organism: Hemistola chrysoprasaria (assembly GCA_947063395.1). Taxonomy (NCBI): domain Eukaryota; kingdom Metazoa; phylum Arthropoda; class Insecta; order Lepidoptera; family Geometridae; genus Hemistola; species Hemistola chrysoprasaria. Next base: position 15,587,928 of record OX346714.1, read on the forward strand.
GTGTGGGTGGACCCACTATGAGACTGGGTCCTGAAATTTGTTCAATTTAGTAATTTGTTCCACAGCCTTTTGGGAAGAAAGGTGCTATGTTATAAATGTTATGTTGTTTATATGAAAAGTTTTGGTGTGAAAGGATAACTCTCACACTTACCATCTATTGTTTATTTTACCATTTAGTGTGCATGAACATGCCTGTTTGATCTGTGTCTGTGCTATAAACTTTTATAAGTATGTATGTATGTATGCAGTCTTCTGGATACCATAGTACATGCTTCTAGCCTAGTTTGGGATCAGATGACCATGTGTAGAAGTTGATTATTTTTTTGTTTGCATGACTGTGAAAATTATCATTAAAATTATTATCCCAGTTTTATAATACATAACTCTTTATTGGTATCAATCACAATACTGATAATTACAAAAATTTAAAATTAAAACCAGTAAACATGTAACAATTGGCGGCCTTATCGCTCAGAACAATATCTTCCAGGCAACCATACAGTGTTAGGACCTACTTAGATGCTGGAAAGAAGATGTTTTCACATTTCAAATAAATAAAATAGTCCATTCAAAAAATATTAAAAGTAATATCTCATAAAAACTAATACATATTTTCATAAAATACATACACAAAATAAAAATATAATAAACTAGCGACCCGCCCCGGCTTCGCACGGGTAGCAGAAGTAGGTATAGTGGACGTTTATCAGGAGTAAATTCGTGATACATTGTATTTTAATAAATATAACCCTAATGGTTTACGCAGCGCACGCAAATTAATGACTATTTCTGTTACAATGACCAAACCTTAACACATGTTATAATTTATCGTGGGCTATTTTGAAGATATTGATGAGTACTACAAACCCCTAGTACATTACTTTATTCTACCACCAATACTTTTCACACCACATGAAAAATAATCACTGCTTCGATTATTGTGACTAAACCAGAAAAGATGGATATAATCTATGTATACTGTTTTGTAGGTATTGATAATTAATACAATCCCCTAGTACATTATTTTACTCTACCACCAATAGTTTTCACACCGCATGAAAAATAATCACTGCTTCAATTATTGTGACTAAACCAAAATAGATGGATATAATCTATGTATACTGTTTTGTAGGTATTGATAAGTACTACAAACCCTAGTACATTACTTTACTCTACCACCAATAGTTTTCACACCGCATGAAAAATAATCACTTTTTCGATTATTGTGACTAAACCATAAAAGATGGATAGAATCTATGTATACTGTTTTGTAGGTATTACATTACTTTACTCTACCACCAATAGTTTTCACACCGCATGAAAAATAATCACTGCTTCGATTATTGTGACTAAACCAGAAAAGATGGATATAATCTATGTATACTGTTTTGTAGGTATTGATAATTAATACAATCCCCTAGTACATTACTTTAATCTACCACCGATAGTTTTCACACCGCATGAAAAATAATCACTGCTTCGATTATTGTGACTAAACCAAAAAAGATGGATATAATCTATGTATACTGTTTTGTAGGTATTAATAAGTACTACAAACCCCTAGTACATTATTTTACTCTACCACCAATAGTTTTCACACCGCATGAAAAATAATCACTGCTTCAATTATTGTGACTAAACCAAAATAGATGGATATAATCTATGTATACTGTTTTGTAGGTATTGATAAGTACTACAAACCCCTAGTACATTACTTTACTCTACCACCAATAGTTTTCACACCGCATGAAAAATAATCACTTTTTCGATTATTGTGACTAAACCAAAAAAGATGGATAGAATCTATGTATAATGTTTTGTAGGTATTGATAAGTACTACAAACCCCAAGTACATTACTTTACTCTACCACCAATAGTTTTCACACCGCATGAAAAATAATAATTTTTTCGATTATTGTGACTAAACCAAAAAAGATGGATATAATTTATGTATACTGTTTTGTAGGTATTGATAAGTACTACAAACCCTTAGTACATTACTTTACTCTACCACCAATAGTTTTCACACCGCATGAAAAATAATCACTTTTTCGATTATTGTGACTAAACCAAAAAAGATGGATATAATCTATGTATACTGTTTTGTAGGTATTGATAAGTACTACAAACCTCTAGTACATTACTTTACTCTACCACCAATAGTTTTCACACCGCATGAAAAATAATCACTTTTTCGATTATTGTGACTAAACCAAAAAAGATGGATATAATCTATGTATATTGTTTTGTAGGTATTGATAAGTACTACAAACCCCTAGTACATTACTTTACTCTACCACCAATAGTTTTCACACCGCATGAAAAATAATCACTTTTTCGATTATTGTGACTAAACCAAAAAAGATGGATATAATCTATGTATACTGTTTTGTAGGTATTGATAAGTACTACAAACCCCAAGTACATTACTTTACTCTACCACCAATAGTTTTCACACCGCATGAAAAATAATCATTTTTTCGATTATTGTGACTAAACCAAAAAAGATGGATATAATCTATGTATACTGTTTTGTAGGTATTGATAAGTACTACAAACCCCTAGTACATTACTTTACTCTACCACCAATAGTTTTCACACCGCATGAAAAATAATCACTTTTTCGATTATTGTGACTAAACCAAAATAGATGGATATAATCTATGTATACTGTTTTGTAGGTATTGATAAGTACTACAAACTCCTAGTACATTACTTTACTCTACCACCAATATTTTTCACACCGCATGAAAAATAATCACTTTTTCTATTATTGTGACTAAACCAAAAAAGATGGATATAATCTATGTATACTGTTTTGTAGGTATTGATAAGTACTACAAACCCCTAGTACATTACTTTACTCTACCACCAATAGTTTTCACACCGCTTGAAAAATAATCACTTTTTCGATTATTGTGACTAAACCAAAAAAGATGGATATAATCTATGTATACTGTTTTGTAGGTATTGATAAGTACTACAAACCCCTTTTACATTACTTTACTCTACCACCAATAGTTTTCATACCGCATGAAAAATAATCACTTTTTCGATTATTGTGACTAAAACCAAAAAAGATGGATATAATCTATGTATACTGTTTTGTAGGTATTGATAAGTACTACAAACCCTTAGTACATTACTTTACTCTACCTCCAATAGTTTTCACACCGCATGAAAATAATCACTTTTTCGATTATTGTGACTAGACCAAAAAAGATGGATATAATCTATGTATACTGTTTTGTAGGTATTGATAAGTACTACAAACCCCTAGTACATTATATTATTCTACCATCAATGCATTTCACAGCGCACGCAAATTTATGAATATGGTAATTATATTATGTAACACCTTGGTTCACAATATTGCAGATTTCTTACGGATCCCCATTTTTTTTCAAAATCTCATATAGCCTATGGCACTCACACTGAATTAAGCTATCCATAAGTGAAAGAATTTTTAAAATCGGTCCAGTAGTTTCGGAGCCTATTCGTTACAAACAAAAAAACAAAAAAACAAAGTTTCTCTCTTTATAATATTAGTATAGATAAATACAATAGGTACATACAAATACTATACATACATTTTATACCTTCTTAGTACATAGAACATTGTTCTCACAAAGGTGCTGCTTCACCTGAGTAAGCCCAAACTCAAAGGTTACAGGTGCCATTACAGGTCATGGACTCTTTAAAAAACATCTATTTGTTTTAGGGGTTACAGAGTGTGCATGGAAGCGGAGGAGAAAGCTGCTCATGTCCTTCTCAAGTCTACAGGCGTAGCAGCATACTAGGCATACTACCTTGGAACTCCTGGGTCACTCACAGAGATTGTCGGCAACCAAAAGAACTGCTGAAATTCTTCGGAGAGCCAGCTCTCCGTGGTGGCTCGAGTGAGGAATCACTCCCCACCCACACCCAAAATAGGCGCATTGACGTCGAGTTGCGGAGAAGTGCCTGCAAATTTGAATTGAAATAGTACATAGTTTTCAAAGAGTTCTAGTTTTCTTGTAAAAAAAATTGTGTGAGATTTGCCGAGGCCCTCCCTCTTCCCCACTTAATTTAAACTCCTCACGTAATTTATGGGGGGCCCTTTTACAATTATAAAAGTTATATAACTGGCAACAAGGTGGGCTAATTAAAAACAGATATAGATATTTATAATTTTTTTTTGTTATAGTCTGCTCGAGTATTGGAGAACCAATTACGGAAATATATCACTGTAATTAAGTCTCAAGCGTACGCACCAATCAAACGGTGCTTGTTTGGGAGATACTATCCTAGCTCAGGTGAGTAATTTTATTGTCATATTGTGTGGTTATCACAAAACATCATTGTGTCAGACCTAGGATTAGGTAATGGAATGACCTAAACTCTCATCCAAAAGGATATATAGATATATAATCTTAAACCACCATACTTAGCGCAATAAGACCACCAAAAATTTTCCAGCCAGTCTATTCCAATAGACACCTATTCTGTATCGATTGCCTGACCTGGGGATCGAACCTGGGACCTCTTGATTGGCAGTCGAGCATGCGCCCTCTACGCCACCGAGGCAGTTGTTTAGGTTGATGGGTAGATACACCCACTTCAGTATTACGACATGTTTTTGTTAAGACATTGTAGATTGTGATATTTTTTTATGTCCTAAATAAGTGATGAAGAATGGTCGGTTGGCTCAGCCAGTAGTGTCCCTGCCTACACAGGTCCCATTCGATCCCCGGCCAGGTCAAACAGCGTTGTGTGCATGAACATGTCCGTTTGATCTGTGTCTGGGTATCATCAGTGTATTTAAGTATGTATATCAGTCTTCTGGTTACACTATTATACAACCCAAACAAGTCAGAGCCTATGCTCTGGCACCAGATGACCGTGTGTGGAAATGTAGTCCATATAAAAAAAGTATATCAAGAGAATAATTTGCGAGTAGTGTCTTCCGTTTTGAGAGTACCTATGTATGTTTATATATTATTTTTGTTTCTTCAATCTAATATAATGAAATCTTTCTTCTTTCAGCAAATGAAAGAGGTAGGGGGTTTATGTCACACTGTAAAATATGCTATAAAATAATATACTATACTTTAGCCTTCAGTAGTAGATAATTAGATATTACTTTATTGCACACCACACACACAAAAAATAACATACAAATTAATGAACATGGAAACTAAAGTTAAATAAGGAAAAATAGTAGGTATGCATGGAGCTAACTTCACGCCGTGCAGAAATATACTACTTTGCCCCCAAATAACGTAATTTCCTATTCTTAGGTTACTTGTTCATGGAACTAAATTAACGTACCTTCTTGAAAATTTATCAAACCAATGTTTCCAGATGAGAGACTGCTAGAGTATGATGTAGACGCGGTGCTGTTCGACGATCAGTCCGAGTTCCAGAAGATACAGATTGTACATTCTAAGTCACTTGGCAATATGTTGGTGCTTGATGATTTACAGAGTAAGTTACCCCCAACCAAGAAAGGAAGGGGTTTTATAAGTTTGACATGTCTATGGCATTTTTTGTTTAGGAATTTATCATCTTAAATCTAATAATCTAAAGTACCTACCATGTCTCGAAACTTCAAATTTCGAGATTTCCTTTGGTCTAACTTATCAGTGTAGTTTAGTGACCTACATAAATAAGCGCGTTTATTTACATGCTACTTATGGCGTGGCGTATTCGTGACTTTACATAATTAATATATTTCCACAAATAGACACATACCAGATTACCAGACGCCTGACGACGCTGGGTAATATTATAATGGTAAATAGCGGGCAATCTTCCAGATTGATCAAATACATAATACTCTGTACTGTGTATAAACTATATACGTAATATTTACGGAAGTATGACAGAAAAAAATATTTTTTAGTCTGCTGTCAGGCATCAAGCTATATTTTAAGAACCATATCGACTCTTCAGCTTCGCAGACTAATAATAAATCTCTACAGAAATATAACAACGGAGTTATTGGTTTTAGGGCCTCGTAGACTTTACATTATAATTTTGATGGGGGAGTTTTATTTGATATGGACAACAATAAGATTTTCAAATGTTCAAAAAATAATATTTTTCAGCATCGAAATTAATTAAATAATAAAATCAGAGAATGTTCTTCTAAAATTGGAAGGCGCGTCGCCATTTAAAAATACTTAGTATTTAATCTCACTTTCATCATCATCATCATCATCTCAGCCGTCGGTAATCCACAACTGAACATAGGCCTCCCCCATAAAAGGGGGTTTTCCCAATACTCGACACGCTTGTCAGGCGGGTTGTCGAGCGCAGTTCGATGGTTGTTTGCAGAGGACGCTGCTGCTCGTCCTCTGAATCTGTTAACCTTTAGCCGGCCGCCACGGCAACCACGGGCAGAGAGAGTGGAGCACTATTCTAAAGCCGGTGACTCCACGGCACTCTCACTTTATTCAAGTGAAATTATAAATTAATCGGCGATAATAAGAGGGCTACATAGATATGTTTGGGAATATTTTTGCAATAACATTCTCTTCCCGGCAATATAGGATATCCAGCAGTGTAAGGTTTTCTAGGCCCAGCTTCCTTGGATTTCAAGCCCGCTCCTTTATGAAACCTCGATTCACAAAATATGGTGAATATTGCAAAATATTCTTCTGTTTCAGATATTTCAGAGGCTGATCTTATTTACACGGAAACTTTGATGCAACGAGGCAAAGAGAGTTACGAAGGGAAAGAAATAGTAATATTAGGTAAGAACTGTGAACCTTATCACAATAAATAAAATTCCATACGTAGTATGTTATTAATTTTATGAAAACAACCCTGTTGCCTGTGCCATGGTAGGGTTAAATGAATAAAGTATCAAATCCACGTAGACTACTTTCCCGGATGTGAAATAACTTTTTCTTTCCACTGTTAGTTGTCGACCTTATAATATTACAGACATCCTACTTCCTCTTTTCGAGTCAGACTGTAGTCATCCTTGGTGTTAGAGATTTCTCGTCGCCCGAAAGCCCGAACATGACCGAAACGACTGACATCAAAAACGACCTTTGACTTGACCTTTTTTTTTTATGATAGTATGTGACAAGACGAGCAAATCAGGTGCCTGATGGTAAGCATCATGATTGCCCATATCAGACACAGTGACACCCAGTGTTTTAAAATTCAAAATTCTGCGCGGCACTGCACTGCGCCTGTCACTCTGAGATATAAGTTGTTGAATCTCATCATGCCCAGTAATTTCGCTGGTAACATTGCCCTTCATGAACCTTACAAAGTGTTACAAAAACATATAGTAATACTATTCATCGACCCATCAACCTACAAAAGAAAGAATGCCGAAATTAGTTTGGGACCAGATGACCGTGTGTGGAAGTTGTTCCATATTATTATTACTATTCCACGCGCAACCACATAAAGTTTATTGCATTTCCAATATACTTTATCACGCGCAACCGCTGATATATGGTTTACTGCTACATGCAGTCTAGAAGTCAGTTCTGTTTTATCTTAAAATTATAATGATTTTGGATGGCAACGGGGTTTTATTTAGTTGGATTTTGCATTATTCTGCATGCAACAAGTGTTAGCCATTGAGCACAATTGGCCAAATGATTCTTGATTGGGTCAAATTACTGCCTTCCTTTTGAGACTATTGCTAAATGTCAACTGTTTCATTGACCGCTCCGTGATTTATAATATTTGCAAATCTGGGACATTGTTTAGAACCTAGGTTCTTGATTGATGCGAAGAGAGGTTTAAAGATCTATGACAAATCAGCAAATAACTGCTAATTACTACTACTAGTTTTAGCTAATCACGGTTAGCAAAACACACATTAATGTCCTTTTAAAAGGAACCAACCGCAGGTCCCGGGTTCAATAGGCATTTTTTTTTATGATAGTGAATGACAAGACGAGCAAATCAGGTGCCTGATGGTAAGCATCATGATTGCCCATATCAGACACATTGCCACCCAGTGTTTTAAAATCCAAATTCTGCGCGGCACTGCACTGCGCCTGTCACCCTGTGATATGAGTTGTTGAATCTCGCATCATGCCCAGTAATTTCGCTGGTAACATTGCCCTTCATACCGGAAACACAGTAATGTTTGCACATTACTGCTTGGCGGATGAATAACTGGCAAAGGTGTGGTACTTTCCCAGGCGGCCCCCTGCAAAAGAGGCCTACCACTACAAATGTCAAACATTTGCGCGCATCAAATTATTTTCAAATTAATAACAACATGACACTTTTGCAAGACAATGAAGTTAAGGAGTACTAATGAATCTACCGTGCATTCGGAAAGATACCTCTACAGTAGAACGCACAAGAAATTTGTAGAGCTTAATTTTTTCAGCTGATAGTTTTACAATAATTGGTTTGGTTACATTCGTTTGTTTGGAAGGTGCCTCGTGGTGACTATGCAGAAGTTTCTAGGCATCTTTGTCTGCTACAGGCGTCGTATTATAAATCACCTTTTATCCATCATATCCACATGTCCACCTGAGTAATCCGTTCTCTATAATAGTCGCTATATGTAATATAGTACACCAATATTGTTGGTGTTACAGGGGGCGGTGACGGTGCCCTCCTGTATGAGTTGATGAAGGAACGCCCCAAGTTCGTGTGGATGCTGGAGATAGACGACATGGTGATGGAAGCTTGCAATAAATATATGAAGTCCATCTGCGGCGATGTGCTGGAGACACGGAAGGCACCTAACTATGAGGTGGGAATATGTAATAAGTCTTCTCATAAACTTCCCGTTTGCACAATAAAATCGTCATTTTTGCAGGTCGTCCCATTTGTAATATGTCCCATTTGCAGGTCGTCCCATTGATATGGTTTTCACATGGTCCCATGTGAAAAAAATAATACTATAGTGTTAAAATTAATTACATTTTAGATTACGTGTTATATTAAACAGGCGTTTGACTGCAATCTCAACTGGTAAGTGATGATGCGGCCTAAGTTGGAGCACGCTTGTTTAGTTAAAACCTATTCACTCTTGATCTGAACATACCCACGTAATATAGGTTAGGTTTAGGTTTGTCTTGTGACCACGACGCGCGAGCGAAGTGAGTGCCGCGGCAGCGGCCGGCTAGGCGCCAGATCCGATTCTGCCATGTAATGAAGTTCATAGCAAGATGACTGTGGTTTTCGGCACAGTTATAGTGCAAACCCATAATTTTTTGTAATTATAGATGTATGATTATTTCAAAGATGTTTTCATCAAATTTTATAGTGCTATTAAATCCCTTTATCATTTTCAAAATGCCCCATTTTCCCAATTCCAGATAATAGTAGGCGACTGCATGTCGACGGTGAACAAGCTAATATCAGAGGATCGCAAGGTGGACTACATATTCGGCGATCTCACCGACATACCGATATCTGAGTCGGCGTGCGGCGAGCTGTGGGAGTTCATGATCATGATACTGACGGCGGCATTTAAGGTGTTGAAACCTGACGGCAAGTTTATGACACATGTAAGTGGCTTTAGAATAGTGCTCCACCCTCTCTACCCGTGGTTGCCGTAAGGGCCGGCTAAGGGTTCACAGATCCAGTACGCGCACCGTAACGTAATCTGATGATGAGGTAGAGTTAGAGTTAAGAACATTCAAGTGGAATATTAAAGTTATATTTATTTAGTGTAAGAGAAGACTGGACATTTTTTCGCATAACAATATTTTGAAATTTTGCATGTCTGTGTGTCTACGGGCGAAGTATGTGAAACTTACAGCAATATGTACAACTCAACTAACTACCATACTTTAGGCAAATAAATATATTTCAATTTAATTTCATTTCATTTCATTTTGTATGAAAGTAAAATCTAACAAATTATCTAAACTCGTAGAACAAATGTTGTTTATGATGTTGGCTGCCTGCTCCTACGAGGTTGCTGGTGTTTTTATGGTCACCCTGTATATATATACAGAATTTCAGCACATTCGGTTCAGTAATCTCCAGGTCAGACAGTGGAATATTGGACAGAATATTGGATTTTTCCTGGAGTCTGGAACTGTGCCCGGTAAATGGCAATAGGCTCGCTCCCTATTACATGGGACTAATAACATACTGACGAAATGTGGGTGTACCTACTATGGGACTTGTACTCCTTCAGGGAAAAGGGGTGATTGTATGTTATTTTATGCAACTATTTTTGTGATTTAATAAAATCATTTATGGGATCAATTCTTTTTTTTACGTACATTTTACGTAACAGAATCTTTAAACTGGTTTTTTCTTAATTCTTCAGGGTAGCGGTGCGACGTGCCAAGAATCTCTCCGCTTGTATGAACAAGAGCTTCTCAAACTGAAGCCGCCGGTTAAATTCACTAAAACCAAAGCCTTCGTGCCGTCGTTCCTTGAAGAGTGGATCTTCTACCAGATATCGTTCAAAGGCGCCGGGGACGCGTAACATCGGCTTTATACTGCCAACGATGAAACTAAGTCACTACCAGCCATACTATTAGGTTTATATTATGTTTGTAGAACCATTGATTTGTTTCCATGGATGTCGCACGAATTATGACAGTGCAAAAAATATACTCAGTGTACTACGATTTTTTTATATATGCAGCCTTATCGTCGGTATGCAAATCCTATACATTTTTGACCGATAACGCTCGATATATTCGAGATTGTTGTGATTGTCAATAAATCGTGTTCGGTTAAACAGTTTACAGCGCGTCACATACGGCGAAGATACTAAAATATGTCATCATAAGATGCCTGGATTATGGATATATTTATGTATTCACCACACAAAGCAGATTACAATCTAAATGTGATTGATTATACCTATCTTTTTAAGCTAATGTACCTATATTTTTGGGAAATAAATAATTTATTTTTGTTGTTATACTGTACAGATCCACGAGAATATAACATTATAGCATCTTACGGTATCACAAATGTTTAAGTTACTTAAAAAGATAATTATATTTTGCATTATAGAAAATCCAAAGAGCCCCATTAATGTACACAAGTTTTGACATAATCGAGTAAAGACTGGCGTATAATTGTGTCTAATAAGACTTTTGAAACAAAATTAATAGCTATATAAAACAATTACTAATAATTTGACAAGAATCTACTAAAATCTATTGGCAGAGTTTTTTGTACGACTAATATTGTACAGTGAGAAATCCATAGATACAGATCAATGATTCATAAAACTATAATAAAGTATTCATATTATAGTATAGGTACACCCAAAGATACTGCAAAACATCTCTTTATATTTTTTTTTATTTCATTCTTATTGTTACCCAAATTAAGTGCCTTTATAAGTAAGAGGGCTTTGAGATACGAAAAACTGGCCGATCTTTTTGCTTAGCTAATTAAAACATAGAAATAGCGAAAAATATGAGTGAATTGTTAAAAATGTGTGTAGTTGAGAATGATTTGCCAAATATTATGCATAATTTGTTTAAACATTTAACCCAAAGGAAAACCAAAGTAAAAAATCCTTTCCTAAATTATGCCGGTTCAATAAAGATACGAATCTAAAATGGCGGCGCTAATCATGTCCTCTCGCTTGCACACTAGTCCTCTAACTCGTGTGCAAGCGAGAGGACATGATTTTAGAGACTAAAATTGTAAACAATACTAAGTAAAGCTAATTGAAGTGATTTGGGACTGCAGAGTAAATAGATATGAACTGGCCGTATTTTTTTCCCTCAATGACAACTTTGGCGTCCCCTTCGAAGGCAATTAAAAAGAGTTACTAATACTACGCCAAAATCTTCGTAACCGAGCCTATGCAACACATTTTTTCAGGCACACTAGCACTGTGTTCGCACACTACAATTTGAAAGCTTCATTTTCTGAGGAGACTTATCTATAATCTAAGGGAATGAACTAGTAGAGTTTATTTCACCTTGGAACCTAGAAAAAAAGACGGATTTAACTGTTTGTTTTAGTTTTTGGTCTTTAATCGCCATATTTAAGGCTAGTGTGAATGGTCAAGTCGGTAGCGGTCGACCTAAGCGTACTTTTTAATGAACAAGTAGACGTTGTTCTTAGGAAACGCCAAGTCAAAAGTACCGACCGACGACAACCGACGAGCATGAATGAAGAATGTCATGAAAGTGAATGAAGCGAATGTTGTATGTCAGGATCGTAGCAAGTGGAGGGAAATAGTCTCTGCCTACCCCACCGGGAACAAGGCGTGACTGTATGTATCTGTATGTAATCGCCATAGAAACATCGGTGACGGTGATGAAGAGCTGATATTCTGTTAAGTAAGAACTTTTTGCTCCAACTTCCCTTTTTCAGATTTTCACCCCTTCGCCACTGCACCATAGTAAGCCAGCTCGCCAGCCAATACAATTATGACGGCACGCACACATTCACACCCATGGCCCTAGGAAAAAAGGCGTGAATGTGTGCGTGCTGCATGTTAAGTAGTTACGGCTCAGATTAAGTGGTTAATGATCGAGCTTTTAGTACAAAAATCATTACGTCTACTCAAGGTAGACCTCCTCAAACAAATGTGCAAACTGGCTTACAGTGGTGCTTTAAATTTTGTTTTAGAAGACTCCGTCCGCCTTTTTTACTAGGTTCATGATATCAGCCTGTAGTCGCAATTCTCCCCGATCTACTTACATTTTGTTAAATTTTTTGTCAATTTTGATTGTAAATCAAAATTGACCAAAATTTTAACTCTACTTGACAAAACTTAATGACTTTGTTTACATTAATTAATTATTATATAAAAAAATCCATCTTTGGGATTTAGAAATGTTTTTGTTACTTTAGTTATTCTAAGTTTTAAGTATTATTTTGTCAGTATAGAATTGAATTCTTAAAAGTATTGAAGGCAGCTAACGTTTCGGGAGTTTATTTTTTAGTTTGTAAGTGAAAATGTATGTAGTTTGACTACGCGCCACAATTGTTTTTAGTTTGTATTAGTTTGAGCAGTATTCGTTGAAACTACCGGTTCCTATAGTTTACTTTCAATAAATAGTATTACAATGACATATTTTTTTATTTTGAATGTGTATTTAATTTAAGTTTGGGACCTCTGCCGCCTTGAGCGTGATCACGCCGCGTCGTTACGCGTAAAATAATAGCGTACGCGACGCGTGACGGTTCTCTTGTATTTTGCTAAATCAGCTACGTGGCGGGATCACGCTCAAGGCAGCGGAGCCTTGGTACAAAGCCTAGCATACTGAAAATTTATAATAGCCTAACTTCACAATCGATTGGGTCACAGGATGATTGGGTTCCTAACAAGTCACGCCAAACACAGTCAACTCACAGTGATGACATGACTGTGTCACGATAGGAATTTTTGTTTTCAAAACAATAAATGTTTAAGTGTGAATGGTCGGTCCCAACGAATATTTGAAATATAAGTAAGCCTAATGCCACGCAAAATCCAAACCAGTCGTATGACAAGTCCAAATTAAGATATTTTAAAAAACCTTTTCCCTTTCCTGCACCATTATCAGACCTTAGTCACCATCTATAACATATTCATTGAGCCGATTCCCATGGGCCCAAATACGAGATATTACGTAACATACAATCACGCCTTTTACCCGAAGGGGTAGGCAGAGGTGTACCCAGGACTCAGTCATATAGTAGGCACACGGCACACCCACATTTTCAGTATGTTATTGGTATAATAGGGGGCGAACCTATTGCCAACTACCGGGCACAGTTCCAGACTAGACAGTTATTGAGATAATTCCTAATGGAAAAAAACTAAATCCAACATTTAACACAGCCTGACCTGGGGATCGAACCCGGGACCTCATGATCGCCAGTCGGGCTTGCGCCCACTATACCACCGAGGCAGTCAGTCTCGGTGGTATAGTGGGCGCAAGGCAGTGTTAAATATTGGATTTTTCCATTAGGAATTATCTCAATAACTGAGTCTGGAACTGTGCCCGGTAGATGGCAATAGGCTCGCCCCCTATTACATGGCACCAATAACATACTGGCGAAATGTGGGTGTATCTACTATGGGACTGAGTCCTGGGTACACCTCTGCCTACCCCTTCGGGAAAAAAGGCGTGAATGTATGTATACCACCGAGGCAGTCGAGGCACCGACCTGATGTTTCATCAAAACACTCGAAAGAGTGCTAGGAAAGAAAAGCTGATAAACTTCAAACGGCTGAACCGATTCTCATGAGATAGCTAAGAACATTCAATCACTCGACACACATCACTCATGAAACGATGCTAAATACACGTCAAACTTATAAAACCCCTTCATTCGGTCAGTGGTTAATAAAAAAGAAAAAAAAGAATCAAAATAAAACAATGTTTAGTAATAATATAATAAGTTTATGAGATAGTTTACTAACAATAAATTACACATTATCTTATGACAAAAGGCTGTAATGGCCAAAATAATCATCAAAATAACATTAGAAAAGAAACTATTTTACAAGTTTGTTGTTCAACTAATCCTTGAGAATGTAAAAAGTAAAATATAACTTGGAAAGCTTATTTATAATTGTTTGACCAGGAATTATTATTTTGGATATAAATATTGAACGTATAACAATGATGTTTCACATTTGATTTTTGTTGTAAGTACTAGGTACCTACATTTGCTTAAAAAGTCATCTAGACTTAGGTACTTAGGTATCTAAAGTGATGTCACATATGACATAATACAAAACATTGCTTGGTTTATCGTACTTCCAACTAATATTATAAATGCGAAAGTTTGTAAGGATGGATGAATGTTTGTTACTCTTTCTCGGCAAAACTACTGAACCGTTTGGGCTGAAATTCGGTATCTAGATAGTTTAGACCATGGAATAACACATAGGGTACTTTTTTCCCCGACATTCCCACGGGAACGATGACTATGTGCCATATTATATCCAAAGGATGTGTGGATCGATTTATATAATAATCCAAATAAAAATTCCCAGTCAAAGTAACTAGATTACATATTAAAGTACAATATACATTATTCGGCCTGTCTCAACCTCGCGAGCCGTTGTGTGAGCTCGTCTTGTTCCTGCGACACCACTGTGGCTGTCCCTACCGATGTGCCGGGGACTTGGGACGGTAACTCCATGTTTAGCTCCAATCTGAAATGTTGAATGTACAAGTTGAAATATAATGTTTTCAAAGGAAATTGTTACTGAATAGATATAGGCATTACATGCATTTCATCATCATCATCTCAGCCGGTAACCCACTACTGAATATAGGCCTCCCCCATAAAGGGGGGTTTTGCTAATACTCGACATGCTTGACAGGCGGGTTGTCGAGCGCAGTTCGATGGTTTTTGTGCAGAGGACGCTGCTGCCTGTCCTCTGGATCTGTTAACCTTTAGCCGGTTCTTACGGCAACCACGGGTAGAAAGGGCATATTTATTTATAATTCAGAACGCTAGGACTAACTTAATGCTAAAATAGCATTTTCTGTCAGTTATCCTGGAAACTGGAGAAAATGTTATATATATTTATTTTTAACATAGTTGTTTGGAAGAGATCGCTTTCCAGGCAACCTTTTATTCAGCCACAAAACATGCCTTTGCATAGAGAACTATCGGTGGCGTTTATCATCACATTAAAAACTACCCAATCTGTCTTACTTTAAAATTTCTAAATCTCAATATAATTTTTCCACAATATCCAGACCCCATTTGATTACTTGCCAACCCCAGTGCATTTAAAGTCTTACTCATATTATACATAATATGTAGGGAGTAGGCAGTAGGGAGCAGTCGTTAGGTCATGTCAGACCTTGTATTAATCTTGAAGACTTCAAGCTCTGAAACTGACAATATGGGTTTTCCACATAACCCATATGAATTGACTCGAGCAGTGTAATTGGGGTAACCTGTTCTGTTAGAGTATAAATTCAATTTATTATTATTATTATTATCATACCCAGCCTCATCAGCCACTTGCTGCAGTAAATTATCAACATCCCCCTGTGGCACAGTGGTGGTAGTGGTCTGTGACATTGCATTCTCCATGTACGAGCTCTGCACATCCAAGTCTTCAAACTGACTCTCAAACTTGTCCATGAGTGTGGATATCTTCTCTAGGTTCATAGACTTCATTGCTGCGTCCATTGCTTTCACTACGCCAGCCATTGAGTTTGTTACCTAAGCATTGGAGATTAGGGTTGTACAGTTAGTATCAAAAGTCAATGACCACATTTAGTTTTTCAAAATCGCTATACACCATAATATTGTATTAATTTTATTCATTGTTACAGACCATATTTTGTTGAATCACATTCTTCTTATATTGAAATATTTTCTCATAGTGTTGGTACACATTAAAATTGTGATGTGAATAGTTGAAAATAAATTATATCATGAATAATTATTTATTTAATGTAGGTACACGGTCAAAAATATAATTAAAATTAGTATTCAAATTGTAGTTGAATTAAACAATAAAATTGTAATTGAATTAAAAATTATTAATAATGTTCAGTTAATTTTAAATGAACATCATTAAAGTTCAAAACACAATATAATATGATATGGTGTATAGCGATTTTGTAAATCTGAATGTGGTCATAGACTTTTGATGCAGACTGTATATAACAACAAATGTAAAGGAGTTACAGTTTACCCAAATTATTAGGCAGAGGTGTATCCCCATTCCAATAGGTAAATGGGTAACCTACACATCACCATTTGTGTTATTAAGTCCTATGTAATAGGGGTGAGCCTATGGTCATAACAAGGCCCAAATCTGTGACATAAATCAAAACCTCAGGCTGCAGTTTTTGCTGATTCTTTCAAAAGGCGCTGGATTAATATAAATAAAATATCCACCACCTCTGAAGTGTAATGATCTACCAAAGAAAAATCATACTAATATTATAAATAAATGCAGTAAAGAAATTCGGTATGTAGATAGCTTAGTCCCTGGACTAACACAGTGTACTTTTCATCTCTATATTCTCACAGAAATGAAGACTATGCAGGTGAACTGCGGAGCCACAGCTAGTCTGTTTATATTTATTTTTTTTATATAAATGACATGCCTAGAATGAATGAAGTATAAATGATTTATAATTATAATTGACAAAATAATTATGAAACAAAAACATTTACATCAAATACTGTCAAATTGTATACCTCCTTCTCTTTTGAAATCAGATAAAAATGTCCATTACCTTTCTTGTAGTAAGTGCAGTTTGTACTCTACTGGACACAGCGTCTACTCTGGCAGACATTCGCAGATAGTTTAATGCTTGATTCTTCTGCCTGATTGCATTCTCTGCATGTATCCTAGCACCTTCCATGTTCCCCTTCTGTATGGCCTTCTTTGCCTTCTCTTTTTCAAGTTTCTCCTCTTTCTCACATTTCTTTGAATTCCGCTCTAACTCTTTCACCGCAAATTTTAAATTAAATAGGTGTTCTGGATTGTAATGTTAAGGATTTTATTTAGTGATTGGTTGAGTCATACTTTTATGTATACTTTAACATCTTTATTTAATTCAATAAGTACAAAACTACAGAGAAACTTGTTAAGGTGGGTACTGACCATGTTATGGGGTGCAATGTTACACTGTCCATATTTTATTGCTTGCTCGCTACCTACATATAGTAGTTACTTAATGAATGATGTATAATGTAGTACTCAACTTAAGACTTAAGTGTCACAAAAGTCCAAACTACTTACTGAAACTAAATGAAAAGGTAAACTAATAACAAAATAATAAAAGGCGTCGAACCTAAGTCCTTTTTACGATTCATGTTGATGGGAAACCCAGCCTGGTGAGAATAAACAGTAGGTATATTATTATGATTTCATCAGGCACAAATAGGTTAACTAGGTTTTTAAGTGATGGTTTATAATGGATAAGACCCTGAATAGTTTTTGGAGACATGAAAGAGTAGAATACACCCATACTCCCTGAATCCTGATGATAATATGTTATTATGATGAAACTTTAAAAGGATACTTTCCATAACGGATGATGACATTTCGTTCCCCATTTTGACTGATTATATGGATAGTTAACGGAAAAACAAGACGGATATTATCACAGTTACTTACTAAATTATAAGAAGAAATATTTTAACAAAATAATTCAAGGATGACTCAGAAATCTAGCGCAATCAGCAAAATCACAACAATTTGTTGACTTTTTATAAAGTACTCTGTGGTTGACAGTTTCCTGTGTAGAAGTAAAATGACAGATGACAACCGATCACTGACAGCGACAGCTCCCAGACAGTTTTCTCTATACCTTGTCAAATATATTTTGATCAATGATATATTTTCGTTGAGTGTGATTGAATGAATGTTCTATCAAAATTATCATACGATCGAACTTTGTACGATATTATCAATACTCAATACTATGTATTGACGCCGTCAATAACTATTTTCTCTTGTGTTTACGTAACTTGCATCAAAGTCAAAGTCAAAAAGATTTATTCAAATAGGTCACAATCTGACACTTTTGTACGTCAATAAAAATAAACAGTAGTGAGTCTACCGTGCGTTCGGAAAGATACCTTTACAAGAAGAACGCAATGCATCACATCATCAAGCATATTCATAGAAATTTTAGTTAACATTTATAAACATTTTAGTAAACCTCAAAAGTAAACAGACCGCAGATAAACAATCAATTCACCAATGAGCACATATTATGACTATGCAATTTTAAAATGGTTATAATTCAGGGAATACAATTTAACAGCGAAATCTCTGGGCATGATGAGTTTCAACAATTAATATCTCAGGGTGCCAGGCGCAGCGCAGCGCTGCGCAGAATTTTGATTTTAAAATACTGGGTGGCACTCTGTCTGATATGGGCAAATCTTATCAAATAAAATCTAAGTTATAGTGTAGGGTATATGTATATAAAGAAAAGCAGAAAAAAACGGATCGCTAATAATAAATCGTAATTAAACAAACTATAACATTTAATGTATATAATGTGGAATTTGGGTTTATAGATATTTAATATTATAAATGGCAAGTTTTTATATGTAGGTTAGACGTCTAGCAGCTAGTCAAGAAATTTCTGGGTGGAAATTCCTTGACGTTAGTACAATTATTTATTCTGTGGTAAGTGACCCAAAGGAATGAACAATGATAATTATGTGTCTATGGTATATTTTGTTATCTGTAGTAGTTGGTATCTGAATATTGGTTAACATGTAACCTATCAAACATTTTTCATTTTCGACATGAAATGTCAAAAAAAATAAAAAAAATTGAATGGAGTGTGAAGTGTTCGCTGCCGGATTTTATTTGGAAATATTTAAATAGCGTCAAATAATCTATAATATTCGATAAGATCCTTTTGTATTGTAGTCTAAAACTAATTTAATTAAAATCATAGTGATAGTCATAGTTAAGTTCTTCTGTTATTTTCGAGTTGTACTAGGTCTGTGACAATAGCAAGAATTCCAAACAAGTTCGAGGAGTAAGGACATCGGCTGGGCGTAAAAAGAAAATGGCGTGCGCTACGCTCAAAAGAAATTTGGACTGGGAGTCCATGGCGCAGCTGCCTGCGAAGAGGCGTAGATGTTCTCCATTCGCGGCGAGCTCTAGCACAAGCCCTGGGATTCGAGTAACGGAAAATCGCTCTGCGTTCGGAGAATCTGTCAGTGCACCTGCGAAACTGACCCCTGGTTTGTTTATTTTTTGTTACATTTGAAATACCTTGAACAAGTCTGTTTCAAGCTGTAACGTAGGTATAATTTCAGTTTAATGATAATTCATGGCATTTGATTAGTCAGCTGTATTATCTAACGCCATTGTTTGGCTATCATGAAATGTTTTTATCACGGTAGAGTGAGACAGGCGATGCGATGCGTGAAGACCGTTGCTTGGACTTAATCATGTCCTTTTGTGTGTTATTTCTTTTGTAAAACCAGATTGTTAGAACTTAGCTCATTTTATGTGGGTTGAACTTTGTTCTTGTCACTAATTAAACATTCTGCTTATAATGTCTGGGTAGATATTATGTAGGTACTTATAGAAATACGTAGCATGCAATTATGTACCTGCATACCTCAGCATTTTTGACATATTAATAGCACCACATGGATAAATGCAATAGAATGAGTAGACAAATTCAAGGTGGCTTTAAATTTACAGTAGTAATTATGCAAAGAACAATAGTCAAACTTTAGGCTGATTTGATAATTTAACAGTTAGTCACTCCAGTTACACTATGAAAGTAACTCATGATGTCATTTTATATTAATCTATTTGAATAATTAGATCCAATAATTTTATACATTATTTACTTATAATAATTTTAAGTAGATAATGAGATAGATACCTAATCTTGTTAATGGGATTGATATTTATTATGTCTATTTAAGCCCTCATTGTTCAATGCTTTGCAAAAGGCACTCCACTATTTCTACTTAGTAAGGAAGGCAAGGATCTTGCCATATCCTTGTCATTAAAAAATATAATCAAGAAATTCATTACCTCATCTTAATATTATGTCGGAATGACATAATTTAAATTTTATTGAGTCTTGGCAAAATTTTATGGAATCTTGGCATACCAGAGGTTTTATTAGTGTATATAATATGTACTGTCATTTTAATATTATTTTTTTTATAAATTTTTGTGAAACAGCATGTAGATATAAATAACTTCTATTATCAGAAAAGAATGTGAATTATGGATATTATCATGAAAAACATAAATCCTTTGTATTCTATGTTCTCACCATGAAAAATTCTAAAATGATTTAACAAAAAAATAATTATATATTGTTTAATATCTGTAAGTAAGCTTCTACTGAATTTCCAAAATAAGCTGTCAGTTTTTATCCACCATCCCAGCCGTAAGCCCCTAAGGACTTATAAAAACAGCAGGTAAAACTTTTTTAATGCTCTGGCACATGTTGATTCCACACAAAATGGAACTCTACAGTTATAATGGGAAACCAGGCTAGTTTATAACTACTCTTTGTTTCAACTTGAACACAAAAGAAATTAATATCCTTGAGAATTTGTGGAACAAAAGGGAATTAAGCTGAATTATACAATTAATTTAAACTTCTGCAAATAGTGCATAATTTATAGCTTTATAACAAATTAACAGCTAATTACATTCAATTTTATACTCTGTCATCTTGACTTGACAGAAATAATATACATCTTTGTTCTACAAATTGTTTTCAAAGAATTAGATTAAAACTAGCAGGTCATGACACGGAGATAACTAGTATTCCCCGTATTTAGGGATCCATGCCTAAAAAGGAACCCTTATGGGATCACTTTGTTGTCCATATTTCAAGACCCTTTTACTCGGGAATGCATTGAGGTATCAAGTTGACACTCATATCAACGGTCCCTTGCTACTGTAAATACATCAAACTTCTAAGTCAACGCAATAAAAAGATACGGCCATTTTACTGTATACTTTGCGAAATGGGCTAAAAACCTCTAGGCTACTTCACACTTAAACATACATTCACGCCTTTTTCCCGAAGGGGTAGGCAGAGGTGTACCCAGGACTCAGTCCCATAGTAGATACACCCACATTTCGCCAGTATGTTATTGGTCTCATGTAATAGGGGGCGAGCCCATTGCCATCTACCGGGCACATTTCCAGACTCCAGGCAGTTATTGAGATAATTCCTAATGGAAAAATCCAGTATTTAACACTGCCTGACCTGGGGATCGAACCCGGGACCTCTTGATTGGCAGTCGAACATGCGCCCTCTACGCCACTGAGGCACCGAGGAAAAAATTCCAAAGCTGTAAAATATTACAAAAAGAACAGTGATGAGTGAAGTTGCAACTTTTATTGACAAATGAGGCCTCACCCTCCCATTTTTACTTGTTGGATGTTAGTTATAAAGTTCACCAATACATAGAGGACAACGATGCTTAGAAACTTCTGCTTAGTCACCACCTGGCACCTTACAAGCATACAAATGTAACCAAACCAAATATTGTAAAGTTTCTTGTGCATTCTTCTTTTAGGAGTATATTTCTGAACACACTGTAGATTTACTATATTATATATTATTTATCGACATTTAAAAATGTCTTTTTAAGTATTATTTAATTGGAGTTTAAGTCTGACAAAATGTCTGACTTCTGCATATTGTGTTAGATGACAAACAATATGTTGAGCATTTGACATTTTGTATCCCAATATCAGTAAAGTGGGTACTTCGAGTTAGCCTCTCGACCAGAAGAGTAAGTAAGTATGATAAGTGTAACGTAATGTTTCCAGAGCGCATGGCGCAGGAGATCTGCGACGAGATCAAGCGGCTGCAACGGCGACGACAGTTGCGCGTGACGTCAGGCGCGGCGGCCGGCTCCTCCTCCTCGGGCAGTGAGGGCGACACCTCGCCGCCACATCGCTCCACGCACCACGCCGCACAGTCGCGCGTCAACAGGAACGCACTCTTCACTTTCAAACAGGTTACAATTAACCACATCCTACTTCATCGTTTCAGCCGTAGGTAATCCACTACTGAACATAGGCCTCCCCCATAAAGTGTTTTGCCAATACTCGACACGCTTGGCAGGCGGGTTGTCGAGCGCAGTTCGATGGTTTTTTGCAGAGAATGCTGCTGCCAGTCCTCTGGATCTGTTAACTCTTAGGCCGGCTCTTACGGCAACCACGGGTAGAGAGCGTGGAGCACTATCTAAAATAATTTATTGAATTTGGCGTTACTTTACGGAACCCCATTGTAGACTTCTGGAACAAGAATCTTTAGTTTTTAGTTCTGATATTTAGATGTCGTTATTGACACTAAAAATCGGAACTAAAAACTAAAGATTCTTTATTAATATTTATTGACCCTGGTCACCTATACCCTTTTATTAATAAACAATGACTAAAATTACAGGAATTTCCTATGGAAACTTCTTAAGAAATTCCTATGGAAACTCCTTATTTGGTAATAATTATTGGAGTAATTTTAGTCAAATGTTTATAAGAGGGATAGGGTCTTATGATGGAAAAGGAGAGACAACCCTCGTTGTTAAAGTTAATTACACACTAACTATACATACAATGTCCAGGTCCGCATGATCTGCGAGCGCATGCTCCGCGAGCAGGAGACAGCTCTGCGCTCCGAGTACGAGACGGCGCTCAGCAACAAGCTCGCCGAGCAGTACGAGGCGTTCGTCAGGTTCAACCTCGACCAGGTAACGTTACATGTGTCCTACAGGGCGAGGGTACCATATTTGAAATGATCTTTCAGGTTATGTCTGGGGGAGTACCACACCTTTGCCAGTTATTCATCCGCCAAGCAGTAACGTTACTGTGTTCTGGTCTGAAGGGCAATGTTACCAGCTAAATTACTGGGCATGACGAGTTTCAACATAACTCAGGGTGACAGGCACAGTGCAGTGCCATGCAGAATTTTGAATTTTAAAACACTGGGTGGCATTGTGTCTGATAAGGGAAATCATGATGCTTACCATCGGGCACCTGATTTGCTCATCTTGTCACACTGACTATCATGTAAGAATTGTATTAAAACTTATAAAATACAGTGTTTTAACTTTAAAATTACATAATCAACAAAATTTCGTATACAACCTAGTGAAGCTACGCCAACAGTACTATTATAGCAATACAAGCAATAGAGTCCTAAGATATGATAACGCTACGCCCTATGTAGAGAAGGCGAAGACATATAACTCATTCTCCGTTTTACAATAATTTATGACTCAGTCTTTTAGTAATTTTCACCAGAATGCTATAATATTATTGATATAATTCATATTGCAGACCAACTAATAAATGAAGCAAGAACAAGAAAGTAACTGTAATAATTGATAGAAATATTTATTCTATTTGGTCACAATCTGACACTTTTGCACAGCAATGAAGATAAGCAGTGATTAATCTACCGTGCATTCGGAAAGATACCTCTACAAGAAGAACGCACAAGAAACTTGTAGGGCTTATTTTTTAACTGATAGTAATAAAATATTGGGTTTGGTTACATTGGTTTGTATAGAAGGTGCCACATGGTGGCTATGCAGAAATTTCCAGGCATCTTTGTCCTCTATGTATGTATGGTTTGACTGAATTACAAAAATTATTTTCTAATACTTACAGCAAGTTTCCCTAATGACACTGCTTGAGTCTAACAATAATTATGGGTGGTATGGTCAGTCTTTAGCCCAACAACTGCCTCCTACATATCATATAGAAGACAAACAGTTTAACGTGCCATCTGAAACATGGTAGAGCTGCGGTGAAAAGTCTACTTCCTCCATCACAACATGGAGCTCTTCAAAAGGAGAGTTAATAGAGTGTTGGTCGGGTGTCGGCAACATACTGGCAATACTCCTGGTGTTGCAGGTATCCATAGGCGGCGGTAACCGCGAGCCATCTGCACACTGATTGCTTGTTAGAAATTACAAACTGATCATGCTACGACTGGGCCTGGATGTTTTAATGTTAAAGGAACCTAAGTGGCAATATGACTAGTTCTGTGTTGTTTAATAGATTATAACAAGAATTTAACGCAGGTCCAGCGCAGACCGCCGCCCTCCACTTGCATGCCTCTGGGAATGGATGCAGAGCATATGCATCAGGACCTCGTCCCCAGCTGTAAGTATTATAACTATAAATAACTTATCTGCCTATTTTCAATCAACCGAATCGCTTGTTTTCAGGGCGCTCTCCTCGCTACCTTATTCAATACCTAAATGTTACAAGATTACTTTATACACAATTTTTATAATTTAAAAGCTTGTCGCAAGATTTGATTGCATTAATACAATAGGTAAATTTCGCGACAAGCTTTTATTATATAAACAATGTGTAAAATTAATGGCTTTGTTTTAGTTTATTTAAGATTTTTTGTTCATTTTTGATCATTTAAATAAAAGGTCGTTTTAAAAAATATTTATTGCACTCTTTGACCTAAACCCGCATTTTACGCATGCATTTCTGTAAAGTTGTAGATTGCATGGCATGATGGGCTAAGTTGACGTTCAAGAATCTACTACTTTACGCCTACGTATCGTAATGTACTATTTTATTTGAATTTATTTGGTACCTATTAAAGACAATTAGAGACATCTCAAAAGATAATAAAAATATGTCGAAAATTGCTTCAAGACATAAATTAAATCCACCTTCCCTTTGTTCCAGACTTGTCCTAATATAACGGAGTTGGCAGCGCAACTACGCTACTGCAGTATATCAAGACAAACATATTTTGGTATATATGTGAATATTATTATAGCAGGAATATTAATTGTCCTGAAACAATCAACTTATTGTGATTGCTGGTGGGGTTTGGCCTAAAAATTCTATTGTTATATAAATGAGACATTTTATGCAATATTTTATGAAATTAGCAATGACTAAGCACCTTGGTAGACCTGATAATGGTTTTCTATCTATCGGCTCGCCTTAACTACCTTACCTTTGACTCCCATTAAAGACATACTGGCGACTTCGGCGTGTACCTACTGTGGGAATGGAACCTCTGCCTAACCCTCCAGAGAAATAGGGTGTGACGTTAAGTTTACCATCAACTTAGGCTAGAAATACCGCAGTATGTATAAAGACAAAGATTGTCTTAGAAGAGAATATGCTAGTTGGAAAGAGAGCAGAGATATTGATTCACTTCATTCCCTTTGTTACATAATTCACTTCAATGTCTTGACTGATAAAAGGGAATGAAGTTCTAATTGATAATGTATAATAAGCATTTTATGCTGTTTTAATCACTTAACAAAAGCGTCATAACTTACAATCTCTGTTGTTTTTTGATGTTTTCTGTTGAAACTTGGTAACACAAATGCTGGATTTCACATGAAAATGAAAAGAGTTGAAATTTTAAATAACAATATATATGTATGACACATGATTCGTTGCAGAATCAAAGCTGTATTCACTATAAGCACAAATATTATACCAATGCAATTAGTATGACTATTGACAATATTTTCTAGGCCAAATTCCACCATTTAGCGCATGCCACATATTATAATTAGCTTTTAATGCTTTAGGTAAGGTTCGCAGGATTGTGTTCATAGACTGAAGGCACCGAGGGGCGCCAGGAAGGGAAACGATGTGAATATTAGGCCTTTACAAATTTACAGACACATTATCGTAATGTCTATCATGTACCGAGACAGACACTTTGTACACGTGTGATAAGGGCGTGCTCATATCTACCGCGCGTCGTTGTATTAATATAATCTACACATTGCACTTTACAGACACATACTTAATGTGTCTGGCTTAAAATTACACGTTTTATGGTCGCGTTCATATCTACCTTGCATTGTATCACAGACTGCCAGATGGTCTAATTCATTACACTATTTTATACATGTGGGCCGATTTTGCCACGATATGTGTCTTTAGATTTGAAAAGTCTTCTATATAGATGTGGGCACTAAAAATTAACGCAAATTAAGATCTATGTGGGCTCTTTCTATATTTATTTTATCTACAATGGTATAGCTACAATATTATCATTAATAACAAGTTCAAGAACGCGCTTGCCAAGACTAAAAGGAGACCCTTCATTACTTTGGTTATTTTTCGTGTCCAAATCTATTTAATAAAGTTAACAGTGGGCCGACTGCAGACATTGCAAAATAAGTACACAAATGTTTTGATCCGATTTTGTATATTTAACTAATATTATAACAACCTATAGTGACGTAGTAACACAAGTTAATTCACGCAGAGTGCCTCAATCAATGTCCCAGATAAACGCGAATAGTTTAGCCATAATTTTGATTCTTATTATTAATTTTACTTATACTTTTCTTTAGTGTTGTCGGACGTAGTTATAGTTTATAATTTATGTTTGTCTCGCGTCTGACGGGCGCGAGACGCGGCTTTAGTGTACCAGTTTTGGTTAGATAAGTTGTAATTTGAACTTCTTTTATCCAAATTCCCTGGTACTCGGCTTCTTAATAGACAATTATATTATAAATTAGCTTTATTTAAGTTATTTTTTTGTTAATAATGTTAACTTATACCGCGTCAAGTTATACAGGAGTGACGCGGATAGGCGACCATTATTAGGACTTGTTTACTATTGTTTAGTTAGTAACTTTTTATTGAATACAAAAACGTATAATTTGTTACCAAGCATTATTCAATAAAAATAGGATAGGACTTTTTTAAATTGTATTATCGGCTCATTAGAATATCGGCGATTAAGAACTGAGAATAAATTTAGCTAAACACCCAAACGGTGACTTTTATTGTAGATTTTGTTCCCATTAGGACCGCTTTATATTATCTCTCAAGCAGCGTTTGTCTTCTCATTGCGGCTGCAGCCGCGCGACGTCCATTGATATCTATACTTTGACTAATTTAGTTTGATCAATGACAGCTGAACAAAAACCAATTTTTGGTCATATTTTCTTAAATTGGGTACATAAATGGTATCATATGGAGTAATTTAATATTCAAGTGATAATAAAATAACCCTCTTAGAACATAAGTACTGAAATATGGAAAAAAAAATATTTTTTGGATTGATCAAGATATATTTGACAAAGCCGTGACTGTTCTGCCGCGCTGCTTGCAACCTCATGTCAAGTAGCTCTCACTTTGATCACTTTTTTGTAAATTCCATAGATTTAGTCAATTCAGTCTGAAATTAATAGGTTCTAGATAATTATACTTTATCTAAAATTATTGATAAGATATAAGTTAAGAAATAAGCCAGTTCACGTTCATACGGTTCGATTCTAGTTGATAAACTGGTCGTTCCACAAAAAAATAGGATTGAAATAAAATTATTGTAAATCTGTTCAGACATTTCGAATGAATGCGATTTGATCAACGAAAATCAAACAGTGTGAACAGTGAACTTCCTGGAGTATGGCTACTAAGTCCACAGAATGCAACGGCCAA
Organism: Hemistola chrysoprasaria; assembly: GCA_947063395.1. Classification (NCBI taxonomy): domain Eukaryota; kingdom Metazoa; phylum Arthropoda; class Insecta; order Lepidoptera; family Geometridae; genus Hemistola; species Hemistola chrysoprasaria. The sequence continues at coordinate 15,615,730 of OX346714.1, forward strand.
GGCTTTAAAATCGAACTACGCATTTATAATATTAATTAGTGTGGATTACAAAATAATTAATTGATTACTAGGTATTAAATTAGTTTATTCCAATAATCTGAGTAATTTTGCCCATGTAATCAAATTAGCCATTTTTTGGAGACTACCAAGCTAAGTCAGGCTTTATTTTTTTGCCTATAATACGCAGTATTTTTTCTACATGGTAACAATCACTTCGTCTCGCCTTATTTGTCTATGGTGCGCTAAGGTTGTTTTACATGTTGTCTATACTGCAAGAATGAACTGTGATTGTTTACGTTCTTTCATTCAGTCAATGATTTGTCATTTTAGTCAGCTGTGAATGAACGATTTAGTGTCATTTTTTGGTTTACAGTTTACAAAAGTAATCGAGTTGCAGAAATAATTTATATTGTATTTGCCTATTTTTCTTGCTTGGAATCGCAGAAAGGCAGTGTTATAATGAGTTTCGAAAATGCTACAAACAATGGGCTTGATAAAGACGAGCGAAAGTACTATGATCGCAAAAAATCCGACGATCTTCAGATATCAAGATCCGATATGAACATGTTGATCATGAATTATTTAGTTACAGGTAAGTTATACAAGAAACCTTGGTATTATTCCTCACTCTGATTAGAATTCTAACTTCTATAACCCCTTACCGGTACACAATAGAAAAGCAAGTGGTTTATTTGTCATTTATTGAATTGTCTTTATTTGACTTGGATATTGATAATTGAAGAATATTGTAGAGGGTTTTAAGGAAGCAGCAATAAAGTTCCAGCAAGAAGCAGGTCTACAAGAGCCAGCGTTATGTAGTTCCCTCGACGAGAGGATCATGATACGTGAAGCGGTGCAGACAGGTCGGATTCCTGAAGCCATTGCTATGGTCAATGCACTACATCCTGAGCTCTTGGACAACGATAGATATTTATATTTCCATTTGCAGGTATTGTGGATTTATTATAATATAATAGTAATATCATAATATATAATTATACTATATAGGTACTTCCTACTTCCTACCATCATCGTCATCAATCAGCCTGTGTTTATTTATTTTATTTATGGGATCACCAACATGTACATCATTTCATTTACAATAGTGTACAAAAGCAACAAAACATGTGTTAAATGCCAACATTAATGCAGGTGACGACAGCATGAAATGAGACAAGCGAAAACTAAAATGGACTTTTATCAGCTATCATGAATTTAACTCAATTTGTGTTAAATAAGTTCCAAACAATAAACTAATTTATAAATAAAAAAAAATATAGTGTCAGTCCACTGCTGGACATAGGCCTCTCCTAATTTGCTCCACTGAGCCCAGTCCTCAGCTCTACTCATCCAGTTGCTACTTATGTCAAAGTCAAATTATTTTTACAAATAACTATGCTATAGTTAATATTTCCTTCCTATAACAAACCACAAAATGAAAATCATAAATACACAAAAAAAATACATACATACACATTAGAAAAATAACTTCAATATATAATAATTTGTAGAACTCCTACTCTGGCTACATCTGGAAGGGACTACAGGCCCACTACACAAGATTTATCTTAGTGTGGGTCTGTAGGACACATTTTATTATTGTATTCACAGTAAAATTTTCTTAAATTATTCTATCTAGAGCATATTTATAAGCTTCGAGCCTTATAGCTATTTTAAGACCACTTTATGTTTTATTGAGTCAAATAAAGTTATTTGTATTTATAATTATCTAGTTCTGAGTAAGATCCTGTGAAATTAATCTGTTCCTACCACATAAATCATAACTATATATATATATATATATATATATATATATATATATATATAGTTTCATATTGTGTTTACTTGGCAAGTGAATTTTGTAAATTCTTTTGAGAAAATAAACAACCATCCAACCATATAAAAACTCCTCTTTTTATTGGAAGTCGGTTAGAAATGTGTGTAAACCCTCCTCACATATTATACAACAATTCAATATAAATTTCCAGCAACTTCAACTCCTAGAGTTGATCCGAGCGGGTCGTGCCGAGGAGGCGCTATCGTTCGCGAGCGCAACTCTTGCCGAGGCCGGTGCAAGCGATCGCAACGCTTTGACTGAGCTCGAGAGATCATTAGCGCTGTTAGCCTTCCCTGACCCACACGCCTCGCCTTTTGCTGACCTCTTACTGCCCGCACATAGTCAGAAGGTAATATATCTGGAGACTAATATCTCGTACACTGAATTTGACCAAATTCACACCAATCATCAAGCTTCCAAGCACGGGTAACTGAAGAAACACTTCTTGCCAAACCGTGTACCAAAACTGTGGAACAAATTGCCAGAGACTGTTATTAGTGCTACTTCAGTGAACAGTTTTAAAAACAGACATTTAGATAGATAATAGATATAATTAGATAGATAGATTTAGATACTTTTTAATACACAAGTGCAATTATATGCACGGTTCAGCGTATGCTGCTAGTGCATTATTAAATAATAATATTTTTTATGATTTCATCCTGAGGAGTCAGACTATTTATTTGAGGGAAGAAACCTTTGATTTTTACAAGCTTTTATTTCTAAATCTTGTCACATGTAAAATCGTAAATGCAGTTACGCAGAAAGAATACAATTTTATGAGGTTTTGCTCTACAATAGCACAGATCTTCTTGGTGGTAATGTTTGAAATTGTCTCTACCACGAATTAAAAAAAGAGAAGACAAACATGTATTTTATAGCAGTGCTGGCACTTCCCGACGTTGATACCCTGATTCCCGGAGTCTCGGTTGACTCAGGCTACTTGTAGACTATACCACGTCTACTTGTGGCCATGGTTGATGCAACTCAGTCGAAACGTCGAGATAAATTATGTTTTAGCTAATTAGGTGCAGTTTTTGCCATAAAATATGAGTTCGAATCGCAAAAGTTTAAATATTACTAAAAAACAGTTAATCAAAGATTTTATTTTCATCTTCCAGATCGCAAGTGAACTCAACGCAGCGATACTAAAGTCAGAGAACCAAGAGTACACCAACCCTAAGCTATGCAGCTTGCTTCGAATGATCCTTTGGTCTCAGAACGAACTTGACAAACATAACATTAAATACCCTAAAATGACTGACCTCGCTACTGCTACTATAGAACAACCTAAATAGGACAAAGTAATTAAAGTCTGAGTTTCACAAATTAAATTTAACATTAACTAATACTTTACAGACCGTTAAAGTCTCTGGTTAGAATAATATTCAAACTCATAAAAAAACATAATTTAAGAGAGCTTTTACAAAAATATGCGTCGATTAGGGCCAGTTAACGATCCTTGAACGCGTTCAACATAATATTGGTCTAGCCGAAGAGATTTAACGGTCGGTAAACCATTCATTAATGTTACAGTTAGTTGGTTAAACTCAGACTAAGAAAGATATTTTTATGCATGCAGAAAATGGATTGTATGAACATTTCCATACATTCATACATCACAAGTGTGTGTATTAAATTAGATTAGATAACACTATTGATACCACAATACAAAAAAAAGCAATAATATATTATTGCTTTTTTTTTAAATATATTAATATTAAGCAATAATATATTATTGCTTTTTTTTATTACACTGTTTCTAGTTTATGTTTTTTGTTATAACAAAACCAAAAACTAGAAACAGTGTAACAACTGGCGCACTTATCGCTCACGTGCGTATTACTGTCACACCAAAACTACTGACCCGATTACTATGACAGCTGAACAAAAACATTTTTTTTGCCTTATTCGGAAATTAAGTTCTAAGAAAATACACTTGAAATATAAATTACCTGATACGATACATACCATTTATGTACATAATTTAACACAATTACTGCTGTTGTGGTTCTTTTTATGAAGGAAATAATGACCAAAAAATAGATTTTTCTTTACCTGACACATATCAAGCTATATTTTACGAGGTAAAGTTTGACTAACTTTACCTCGTAAAATATAGCTTGATAGCAGGTTAATCCGCGGAGTACAGCTAGTGTTCTATAAGTTATTATAAAAGCACGCCTGTATCATACAGAATATGAAACAATAGCAGCGTACAGGATCATTTTCTGCATGCATTATAAAAAAGTGACCACAATACTCATTTGCAAGGGAATTGGCTTGAGGTCAGAAAGAACATTATTTCGACGAATTAAAAGCCATAAATAGTTTGGACTGACTCGCTGGCGTAGTGAGCGCAAGCTCCACTCCTGATCATAAGGTCCCGGGTTTGATCCCGGATCAGGCAGTGTTGGATTTTTCCATTAATTAATCAATGACTGCCTCAAGTCTGGAACTGCGCCTGTTAGTTGGCAATAGACTGGCCCCTGTAATATGGGACCAATAATAACATACTGGCGAAATGTGTACCTACTATGGGACTGAGTCCTGGGTACACCTCTGCCTACCTCTTCGAGAAAAAGGCGTGATTGTATGTTATGTTAAATTGTTTGCACTGTTTTGGTTCAGACGTCGAGAGTAGAGACTATTTCAGCTGGCAAATATTGCTTTTTTATTACATAGTAAAGTTCTTTTTCACCGGCTCTTCTGATTCGGTTCAAAGTCGATAAATGTGGTCACTCTCTTTATAAAGTGATTTATACCTCTCTAATTTAACTAAAAATTTCATTAATGAAAGGTTAAAAAAAATCTGAATTGCATGTAAAATCAGTTTCTGTAAAATGATTATGAATTATGAATATAAAGTAGTTATGTATTTTAAATTATTTATAAGGATTTTAGGTTTAGTTTTTTAAAAATAATTATATATAAAAAATATCCACTATTATAACTTGATACAAAGTTCAACCATTTTATTAACAGAGTTTGTACATAAGTTTTATTGTCTGCAGATCTTTAAATCCCAATAATAGATTTTCTTTAAAAAAGTTAAAATTTCATATGATTAAAGGAAATCGGTCTGGAATCTAAGGAAGCTGGGCCCAGAAAACCTGAACTGTCTATCCTATATTGCCGGGAAGAGAATGCTAGTCGCAATAATATTCCCAAACATAGCAATCTAATTATCGCCGTTTAATCAATGAATGTTAAACTTATTATTCGATTTAAATAAAGTGAGGTTAAAACTAAGTAATTTTAATGGCGACGCGCGTTCTTATTTTATCAGAACATTTGCTTATATCATGACCTATAATAATCAATGGCGATACTAATAATATTTATGGACATTTAAAATAGAATCAATATTATAATGTAATGTCGACGCGGCCCAAAAACCAACAACTCCTTTACATTTCATAAATAATAAGGCTAAATTCCACCAGTTAACTTTAACAGTAACTAAAGCTTAACCGACCACCAAGTCTTAGCCCAATATTACATGTTGCAACATTTAAGGGGATCTCTCCTACATCATACAAAATGAAATTTCCCAAATAAGAATAATTATCTCCTCATTTGTTTGTTGTTGCTTTTTGATCTGGCCTTTATTTGAGCCGAAATATGTTTGGTTGAAGAAAACCGTATGGTTTTTTTCACATTCATCAGTTAAAATGAGGTTATTTTTGTTTTATGTAATAAATATGAAAAATATATTTCGTTTTCCAGCCAAACACACAAATGAGTGGAAAATTATTCTCCCTTTCTCCATATTTTTGGGATATTTCAATTTGTATGGAAGAGCGACCACCAACTGTTTAAATAACGTCCATAATAATAATGATAATATTAACGTGCAACTCCTAATACTAGTTTTAACCAGAGATATGAGGGTAAGTTAAACTTTGGTTAATGTTTGAGTTACCTGGTGCAACTCAGGCGTATTCTTATTATTAACAGGCGTATTCAAATCTGTGTATAAAGTAAATCTAAACACACGATTCCGATATTATGTGCACATTTATTTTCATTAAAAATCTCTGAAATGTACCATTTAATTTGTACTTATGTATTTAGAAATAAAAATGTAATTATAAGTATGCAATAGTTTTATTTCAATATTCTTCTTATTTCATATGGCTGCATAAAAAAATATATAAAAGATATTTACATACATTATTTTATGTTATAAAATAATAATTATTGAAAAGCAAACTTAATATTTACTAATAATGATTAAGTAATATAATTTTCAGGATTTTATATAAAAGGACAGTTTTGCAAATTGGAACCAACCCACAGCGTCGTTTTTTAAAAATGTGTTTTATAATACATACATATTATAAAAAACCATAGATTTAAAAAAACGTGAGACTCGCTTCGATTGGTCGGTCCTACTAAATGTTGACCAAACCTCAACACAGGTAAAATGTTGTCCAAAATGACACCTTACGTTTTTTAAAAAATTGGTTGTCTGTAAAGTCGGTTTACTGACGATAGTTGAACGTGACAACGCGCTCACTCAAGTAGGAGAGAGACGGATGTCGAACGCTGCCGAACGCAAAGGCCGATTGTGCTTCTTCGTCGCTCGTTCCGCGCTCTCGCTTGCACTTCAAGCCTTACATGGAACGCCTCAGATCGAGGTAACGCCGCATGAGTCATGTTTTTTCGTGCGTGCAGCCGGCTCTATCGAATTATAAGACGTTGTCACGTCAAAAGTGTTTTAATCACAATTACTTTTCACGCATTATGAATTAATGTAAATTTTATTTGCGAAATAGGATATTTTATATTTTTAAAGACTAGAGCGGCCTTAGCGCTTGAAATACAATACATGTAGATAACACACACGTCCCTATATGTGGTAGGCAGGTGGGATAGTAAAATTTCGACGATGAAGTGCTTCCACGGCAGCTCAATTGGCAGAGCCACCACGCGAATTGGTGCGGAAGGTGCGGGTTCAAGTTCCGCTCGTGAGTAAAATTAATAGTACAATAGGTAAAATGACATTAATATATGTGCTACAAATAAAAACCAAAGTTTTTAAATTCCAATATTAGATCGTCTACCTTCGTATACAAATGTCATTGTACATGGCGTATATTTTCAAAGCGTTCAATGTGGGTTGGTTCCTGTGTGTAAAATTGTGTTTTAAAAGCCTTTGCACACAGTGTATTATATCATCGCGCAGATTCAGCACGTATACGCACTAGTAATGTACAAAATCGAATGCAGTTTAGTAATGTTTTTCGTAAATCTACAGCTTTGTTAATGCGCGTTCGTGATTTAATTTACACAAATCTTTTCGAGCTCTCGGAAGTTATCGCGCATGGCGGCTAAGTACGCGCATAATAACCTGTCGTATGCCGGAAAGCGGACCCAGAAACAGATTTGTATAAATTATACAAAATTAATCACTTTATATTATAAAATCCTGAATGACATGCAACGCAGAGCCCAAACCACTGATCCTAGAGACTTGAAATTTGGAATGTAGGTTCTTTTCGTTGTCTGGACGTGTGCTATGAAAGGATTTTTCAAAATTCAAATTCTAAGTGGACCAAAAAGGGCGTCAAAGTTTTGATATAAAACTCCCATATTTCACAATTATATTGCGAACGGGCACAGCCGCTGTGCTCGCACTAGTCTAAGTTATCATCGACGCCCAACATCACGGGCAAAAGGCGTGAGGAACAAAATAATTGTAATAGTGGTAGAGAAGACCTTTAAAGTATCCATGTTTTTATGCAAATAAAAATTTCTATCTCTTTAACTCTTGGGCCTAGAACTGAAATTTTGCACATAGGTTTCAGTTATGATGTAGACCAGGAATAAGAAAGGAATTCCCGATATTCCCACGGGAACGGTGACTACGCGAGCACAGCTAACAAGTATATAAAAATACGCCGTGTACAAAGGCTCTTATATTATGCTGTTATGCTTTAGTGTCACCACCCTAGCACGTAATCTAATGCTTTAGAAATAATGCCGCTGGATCTCTGAGGGACGGGCGCGTTGGGAACCGGCGTAGGACAGAGAGACCTCACATTTGATGAATGTCTGGGAAGAAATAATTTAGATTATTATCAATGTATTATTATTTTATTGATTAATATATTGAAATTTGTGCCGTGGAGTTACCTGCTTTAGAATAGTGCTCCACTATTATTGGCAATAGTACGGCAACCATGGGTAGAGAGGGTCTACCCATGGTTGCCGTAAGAGTCGGCTAAGGGTTAACAGATCCAGAGGATGGGCAGCAGCGTCCTCTGCAAAATCCATCGAACTGCGCTAGACAACCCGCCTGCCAAGCGTGTCGAGTATTGGCAAAACCCCTCTTTATAGGGAAGGCCTGGGTTCAGTCACACCCCGGACACTCGACTCAATCCCATACAAAAGCCACACTATAACTAACTTACACAGACACTGCACACATGGAGTTATGTACACGTGCAAGAGTGTACGTGAGGTGATTACCCAAAGAAGCGGAGCTCAATCTCGCTTGCGGGGTGAGGAAGGCCCGATTGGTGGGCAGATGACTGTGTCCATTCTATACGTAGTATTATTATCTGTTCCGTGGTACAATAGTGGATTAGCCACATAGCACCACACACACCACATAGCCTTGGCTCGTGTGTTTGTCTACAGTAGATATAGTCACCTCTCAGGAGAAGCCAGACCCTGCATGCCTCCTATCCGTGGAGGCTCCTTACACTCCACCACCCCGACCATAACTCCAGGCAGCACTTGTCGTCCGCTGAGTGACAGCGCACGCTCCTTCTCCGCTCGCGTCGCGTATCGTATGTGTGTCCAGTTGCCTTGGGTTGGGTATTGTTTGTCTGAGGATTGAGACAGACTATTATACCTATAGTTTGACCATAACCGCTGTACCGGTCTTTAGGAAGGCGCGGCGAGATGGATGACGGGAAATGAATTGTTAAGGCATACGAAATTATGTGTTGTGTAGTTTTATACCTAGACTAGACACCTGAACTACTGCCTACCTGCCCCTAAAAGGTCCCTACTGCCTTCTAAAAGGTCATAAAGCGCCATCTTGTAGCAAACTACAGCAAACATGGTAGTAATCAATTTTGTATTTTTTTAATTTTTTCAGTATACAGTAACTAGTTGAGTTAGAATTTTTGGTAGTTTTTTTGTATCGGTAGGCCTCTTTTGCAGGGGGCCGCCTGGGGAAGTACCACACCTTTGCCAGTTATTCATCCGCCAAGCAATAATGTGCAAACATTACTGTGTTCCAGTCTGAAGGGCAATGTTACCAGCGAAATTACTGGGCATGACGTTTCAACAACTAATATCTCAGGATGAGAGGCGCAGTGCAGTTCCGTGTAGAATTTTGAATTTAAAACACGGGGTGGCATATGGGCAATCATTATACTTCCCATCAGGCACTTGATTTGCTCATCTTGTCACTTACTTTCATATAGAAAAATAATACAATATGAATGAAGGGTCCAGTGGAAAAGTGATAGATGTCCTATTTTTTGTTATATTAGCAACATTTGAAAGTACATTGAAAATAGTTTCTGTGTTCTTCAGAGTACAAGAAAATATGCTTCATCTCCAAAAAAATTTCATTTTTTAAAATTGAAGCACAGGCTAAAAACAATGAAGGATTTATGATAACAGCGAAAAATTATGGATGTCAGTCAAAGTCCAAATTGACCCCCATCATTTTTCTCCTGTACCCTTTGTGAAATATTCTTACCTAATATGGCCCCACAGTTGCTAAACCTCGTAAGCACAGTGTTGGCTGCATTCGGTGGGAACCCAAACACTGTAACCCAGTACTCATCCTGCTCCTGACATACATCTTGCCATTGATTACCCATCTGACTTACATTATTATAAGAATTTTGCATCATTGAATTATTACAAGCAAAACTATCTTGAAACATTGACTTGTTTGTAGCTTCATTGCTTTTTATGGTATCGAATAGGTCTTCTATAGGTGGTCCGTTAGGTTTGGATGAGTAGGATATGTTAGTTGATGTTGGAATGTTAGCAAACATGTTTTGTTGGTTATATAATGCTTGATGATGCATAGACGTGTTGTTTTGACGGTATAATTTCTGGTCCGGAGTTGAGGTTTGGCTCGGACTTGTTGGTGAACCTGTATGAACAAAAAACATTGATGTTTTTGAGAGGTATTAAATATTCCTAATGTATAATGAAACAACATGCCAAACTGAATCTGGGGCTCCAATACAAATGACACTGAATAAATATGTTTGAGTTTGACTGTTCCTAAAATACTATGTACCTATACTATTGTACCTTGGTCATAATAAAGAGTATTCTATTCTATTCTATTCTATGCTCTACGAAATACTATGCCTAGTGAGGTACATTTCTGCACGGTGCAGAAGCGGTATCGTATGTATTGATAATATATGAATATGTAATATAGTACTCACCAAATGCAAGATTTCGTCCCTTCGTAGGAGATAAACTATTGGTCCTCGGAGTGGCTGGAGGGTTTATTTCACCAAGCAAGAACGGCGGCAAGTATCCAACATTAGGACTGCCTGAAGGCGAGTGTGTCGGGCTACCCAGAGTCATTGGCTCCATGTTATAAGAATGTATTAAATTGGGCTAATTATGTACAATATAATTTTTGCCGTTTCCTTTACTACACAGAACACAAAGAACCTTTACTTTAATGAGTATAATGATATTTTTAAATTTTATATCACAGAACCGTTGCCGATGACCGACAGCATACAGCCAAGTTTTGACATTAAGACCACTGAGCATATTAAGACTTTTTGACAATGACATTGTGCTAATAGCTTTCAAATAATACGTTCGGAAACAATAGTGTAGATAGCACAGATAACACAAAACAAACATTTGCGCCGTTTTTGCGCAAATATCAAATCAAACCTAATGACACTTAAAATCAAGCCTCAATACTGCGCTCTGCAGTCTATATGCAACCGGCAAACAAGTAATTTTATATCGTAATGGATAATTTAGATAAAAACTTGATAATTACGGTAAAAAAATTACATACCATAATATAAACAACAAGCTTGGCAAATGGCAACATTACTGTTTTGTCAAAAAGCAGAAAAAAAATAGTCAAACAAATGAACATGGATTCTATACTCAAGGGTCCCGATAATTTTATTTCAAATAATCAGAATGAAAGCCGTTATACAAAATGTATTAGTGTAGGAAACATTACAGCAGATAGTAGTAATATCGTCCATAAGTTATTAAATCGAGAGGTAAGTGCAACATGCTGAATATACCAAAATAGTGAAGCGTTCGTGTCGCGCTTGATTTTTAGTCCTGTTTTCTTTTTAATAGCCTTTTGCAAATGTTCTATGTAGCCTATTCTGTGAATAATTTCATTGTTTTGATCCTAATCCGGTCAATCCATCCATCCCGAGTAGATTTGATTCTATACACACCAAAGACCTCCCATCGAGATATTTTTCATTATTCTATGCGAAATAGGTATCTCAAGCTTAGGAGATTATGATCTGCAACTTTCATTTAAATGTTATGTGAATAATAATAACTTCATTAGCCTTCAACACTATACATAGTACCTTAATACTTAATTATCATACTATGAAACTAATAATCATAATATCTATTATCTAGGCTCTTCTTTACACCTAAGCTTTTATTTTGTAAGCCATTATCCTCACAAGGTCTTTATCTTATTTTTATATTAATGTGGAAAAGGATGTTTTTGAATTGTGTTTGTTATTCATAATTCTATAAGCTAAAATACTAAACCAAAAAAAACCTAGTCAGAAATGTGTGTAGTAAGCTTTAACCCTAGAATTAACACTAGTGTGCATGCGCGCTCTACTATATACTATAGTAATACTTACTTTGTTAATTAAGTTATATAAACTTTTATATTGTAAACAGAATTCATAATCATAAGAACTTATTGTTTGTGAGAGAAATAAACATTTATTTATTTATTTATTTACTTACGAACGCACTTACTTATTTTAGCGCCATTCGTTTATAATTACACCTCACCCCCCACCTTCTGAGATATGCGATTACATCATGGAATGGATTAGTATGACACCCACCCGTGGCGTAAGCACATGTTCCCGTAAATAGGTGTCAAAGCTCAGCTTCTACCATAGTAGTACGTGCAAATATAGGTGGATTTGTCCTGATCACCAAGTTGTGGTTTGTATTGGATATGAGGATGATGAGCAATAAGACGGTCTGATGGTGTGACTTAAACACTCAATATTAACTTCATGCTGTGCGAATATTCAAAAATACTGTGGGAATAGTGCTGTGTGTGAATGGAATACTTTACACACACTTATATTGCACTATTTTTATTTTTCAGTATTTTGGTAGTACATCCCGAAGCAATGGTCGTTCCCGTAAGGTGTTTGAGCGCATCCCGCCACGGCTTCGTTTCTGCCTCATGGACATTGTCCCTATGTCCTACCTCCATCGCCATGTATTCATGGGGTTCTCACAGTGCGGACAGTTCCTACTCAGCTTCACATACAGCTGTAATACTACCGTCTACTTTAGAGAGAATTGCAAGTACAAGTGAGTATTGTTATACTATAAACATGAAACTCTTCAGAAAAATGCATCTGTTTTTACACTTCGACTGTAATAAATGATACTGTTTTTTAAATGCAACTCACATAGGTACAACAAAACACAACCTGTGGGTTTTGAGATGGGTTCAAAACCCTGTGTATAATTTCCATACTTGGGGACCTTTCTTAACAGGAAAGAGGACCTCTTAGCAGTTTGACACAATCCTATGGAAAATTTTCTTAATCAATGTTTTGTATTCCCCTGTTTCCTCCGAATACAGTAAACCTATTTGATATATTTATATCCTGATATTTTATAGATGAAGTAAAGTATGTATATCCTATCATTTATTTTTGTTTATAAACTCTACATTTTTTTTGTAGAGAACATCCAATCACGCGAGTATAACTGGGATTTTCGGAAGTTCACTATGAAAAAAGCATGGGTTTATTAGAAAAATTAAAATGACAGGGACATAGGTTACTTACATACATACATACAGTCACGCCTTGTTCCCGGTGGGGTAGGCAGAGACTATTTCTCTCCACTAAACATAGGTTACTTCACTATAAAAATATCAGGATAAAAATTTATAGAATGGGTTTATCATATTCGGAGGAAACAGGGAACATTGATTTGGTAAATTTTTCATAGGATTGTGTCAAATTCCTAGAAGGCTGCATATGCTGTTGATATTTTGTTTGGCATTCAAAGTTAGAAGTCCCACTTTACCAATAGTGTGATTTAACATAGATGTGAAGGTTTGAATTTTATGTGTATTTGCTAATTTTTCACAGCAAAACTATTGAACCAATTATTCCGGCTATTATATTTGATAGCTGGATTATGGAATAACATGTTTTTACGGTAAATAACTGCCATAAAGTCCATGCCTTTGATAAAGCCAACTTGGAAACTTCCTTCATATTTTACTCACATCCTTATCTAAAACACTTCTATTGTAATTTATTCTAATGATAATCAGTATTAACATTGTAATATGTTGTTTCAGACTTCACTTCCTATCATGGGTGCCGGGGCGATGCGTAGTGCCAGTACATAGCGTGCCTTTGTTTGGAGGAGACTGCGTCGATAGCAAGGTCACCGTTTCTATGGCGCAGTGGAAACACAACCCTAACGTCATTGTGGTCTATGGGATTGCGTTAGTATTCCTTCCAGCTAGCTCATTAAGGACCCAACATCAATCAGCATTACAAATATTGATCAGTCATCATTTGGTTCTTGCCGGTTAGGTTGAGAGGGTATTGTAGGTTCTGCAAATGCATGTACCGCACAAATTACTAATTTACTCGAACATACCATGGTTTATCAAAACAACAGAAGTCCATGAACAACTTAACATGCCGTTGGTGAAGGAAGAGATAGACACACATGTAAACAATCACAAAAAGAGAATAGAGAGGCACCTAAATCAACTTGCGGGACAACTGACTCACCCAGAAACCATTCGTCGATTAAAGAAACGCCGGGATATATTCGACTAGACAGTCTGATTGCTCTAAATAAAAGATGTACTCCACTAGCAGTAGCCTTCCACGCCATCCACCATGATTCACCACATCTACTTATAGTCGCACAGAATGATTGCGTAATAAAACACTTACAAAAAAATATTTTTAAGGCATACCTTGTAGTAGTAGTAGTAGTATAACGCAGGCAGTTCTCCGCAACTCGACGACAATGCCCCTATTTTGCGTGTGGGTGGGGTGTGATTCTTCACTCGAGCCACCCTAGCTCTCCGAAGAATTTCAGCAGCCCTTTCAGGTTGCTGACAATCTCGGTGAGCGACCTCGGAGTTCCGAGGTACTGTGCCCGGTATGCTGCTACTCCTGTACACTCGAGAAGGACATGAGCAGCTGTCTCCTCCGCTTCCATGCACGCTCGGCATAGAGGGCTGTCTGTAACACCTAAAACATATAGATGTTTGTTAAAAAGTCCGTGACCTGTAATGGCGCCTGTGACCGTTCGAAGATGGGGCTTACTCAGGTGTAAGAGCGCCTTTGTGAGCCGACAGTTTATTTCTGGAAGCGCCAGTTTCGTCTGTCTGCACTCATTGTGATTTCCCCAGTAAGTGGAATGTTTGCTACGGGTTTGTTGTATTAGGAGACTGCGGATTTGAGTGAAAGGTATCGGGACTATTGGTTCCGGTCCTACCGCCTCCATATCCGAGCCTCTCCGGGCCAGCTCGTCCGCTGCATCATTGCCTCGAGAGCCGCTGTGTCCCTTGATCCATTGAAGGGTAATACTATTGTTTAAACTTACCTCCGAGAGTTTCTGATGGCAGTTGTATATTAAACCTGTACTCATGCTGTGGCTAGTTAAGGCTTGTAATACCGCCATGCTGTCGGATAGTATTCTTATAGATTGATTTGTTACTTTCCTGTCAGCAATGGCGTGTGTTGCTAGAATAATCCCCATACATTCCGCTTGAAATACGGTGTTGTGGATTCCTAGGGGTACCGAGATTCTGATGTTTAAGTCTTCTGAGAAGACACCCGTACCTGTACCTGATTTTGTTTTCGAACCGTCTGTGAAAATCCTGATCTCCCTTGGGTTCAGTCCTTCATACGATTCGAGGTCCTCCATTAATTGGATTTTGTATTTTTTGTCGAAGACAAATTGTTTTGGGATTTTGTCGCTTACCGCCATCGTTACAGGTATCTCCTCGTACACCTCCTTTAGTATATCTGTGTGAAGCGTCCCGTTCTCTGACAATAGGTTCAGTGTTTTTAGGCGGATCGCTGCCATTGCAGCTTCTTGTCTTACATACAGATGCAGCGGTTCAAGCGATAGCATGACCTCCATCGCTGCGGTGGGGGTAGTCCTCATGCCTCCGGTGGCTGCTAAGCATGCCAGTCGCTGGAATTTCTGTAGTTTGTTTATTGTCGTCGTTTGATTTGTCTTGTTCCACCATGCTATTGCTCCATAGCATAGGGTGGGTCTTATTACCATTTTGTATAGCCACAGTACGATTTTCGGGTTTAGCCCCCATCTTTTTCCTATCATCCTGCGGCACTGCCAGAATATGATTCCAGCTTTGTCTATTTTTTTCTCCAAGTGACTGTTCCAGGTCAATTTCCTGTCCAATATCACTCCCAAGTACTTTACTTCCTCGGATAGATGGAGCTCTGTGCTAAAAAGCTTTGGCATTCTGTAGTTACCTAGAAGCCGTTTCCATGTGAACATTACCGTCTCGGTCTTGCTCGGGTTTACTAATAGGTCGTAGTCCTTACACCAGCGTTCTACTATGCGTAGAGCCGCTTGGGTGAGGTCGCAAACTACATTCGCCGATCTTCCTTGTATAAGGATGGCCAAGTCGTCCGCGTATCCTATTGTATAAAAGTGCTGTCCATTGAGTTTGGTAATGAGGTCGTTTATTACCAAATTCCATAGAAGAGGCGAAAGAACCCCACCTTGTGGACATCCTTTCGCAACTAGTGCGGATTCTGAGTCACTCGATATTCGCACTATTCTCTTGCTAAGCATGTTCTTGATCCAGTTCGACATTACAGGATCAACTCTGTGTCTATCCAAAGCTGCCCCTATGCTGTTGAAGGTGGTTTTATCAAAAGCACCTTCAATGTCGATGAAGGTACCTAGGCAGATTTGTTTGTTCTTTATAGCTTCTTCGATCTTGCCTACCACTAAGTGTAGAGCCGATTCTGTCGATTTCCCCGAGCTATATGCGTGTTGGTTTGGGTGCATGGGTATGTCTTTTAACACTCTGTCTCTCAGTGCTCTCTCACACAGTCTCTCCAGGGTCTTGAGCAAGAACGAGGTTAAACTGATGGGTCTGAATGACTTGGCGTTTGTGTAATCGCTTTTTCCCGGTTTAGGTAGGAAAACCACTTTAACTTCTCTCCAACCTTTAGGCATGTACCCATGCGCTAGGCAAGATGTTAGAATGGGTTTGAGTTTATATATAATGGTATTTCCTCCCCACTGTAAGAGTGCGGGTATAATACCATCTAGTCCTGCTGCTTTGTACGGTTGGAAGCTGTTTATTGCCCATTTTAATCTTTCCTCTGTCACCACCTCCTGGGCGTATTGCCAATTCCTATTTGTTATTGTGTTCTCTCTATCTTGCCAGCTTACTTCTTGAACAAATTTGCATCCTGGAAAGTGTGTCTCCAGGAGCAAGTGCTCGTTTTCTGCTGTAGATTTTGTGTATGTGCCATCTTGCTTGCGGAGGGATCCCAGACCAATCTGTTGTCTGTTGAGTATCTTCCTCACACGGTTGGCTTGTTCGCATGTTTCAATGTTTCCGCAGTACTTCCTCCACCCTGACTTACTGCGGAACCGGAGGCGTTTTTTGTAGTCAGATTTAGCCTCTTTGTATTTGTCCCAGTCCTGATCAGAACTGGTATTCATAGCCCTGTTCAGTCGTTTCCTAACTTTTTTCCGCAGACGTTCTAGTTCTGGACCCCACCATTGTTGGCTTCCGGGCCTTCCGTCTGTGGCTTCGGTTAGTGGGCATGCATCATGGTAACACTCCATTATGGTGCTGGTTAGAGTATTTACCTGTTCTTCTATTTGATAAGTGTTCTCCACATTTCCCCACTCGGTGTCTCCTGCAAGCCTACTATCCAGGAACTTCTGGTACCTGGCTTTGTTAGTCTTGCGTGGGTTTCTCCGGGGGGGTAACTTGGGTATGTTTACCTTAAGATCGAAGCGGATCCACCGGTGATCAGAGCATGATGCC
Organism: Hemistola chrysoprasaria; assembly: GCA_947063395.1. Lineage (NCBI taxonomy): Eukaryota > Metazoa > Arthropoda > Insecta > Lepidoptera > Geometridae > Hemistola > Hemistola chrysoprasaria. Next base: position 15,632,853 of record OX346714.1, read on the forward strand.
TCCTGAGACACATGCCATCCCTCAATGAGTTCCGCAGCCCCTTCTGTTGCTAGAGTAATATCTACTATGGTTCTACTACGTCTGGTAACAAAAGTTGGTTCCGATCCTATGTTTATAATGTTTAGGTTAGTTGTGAATAAGTATTCAACAAGTGTCTTACCTCTGTCATTGGTTTGTTCCATCCCCCACAATGGGTGGTGTGCATTAGAGTCGGCCCCGATGATTACCTGGAGTCCCGATTCTTCACAGTATGTCATCAGTCTTGTTAGTTCATGCGGCGGGGGATCTACATCCTCGTGCATGTAGGCCGATGCCACTACCATTTCTTGACTGATGGCTTGTGATGTATTAAGCCTTATTGCGTACAGATCTCTAGAACAGAACTCTGTTAAAGGCTGTGCCTGTACATTGATGCTCGTCAAGATGCATGCTCTTGGTGTATCATGTTCATTTGAGACGTATAACTTACCTCTTCTATTAAGGAGTCCCTGTATACGGCCTGTCCTAACCCACGGCTCTTGTATTAGGACGACGGCTGTGTCTTGAACCCCCAACCAGTTCCGCACTTGAGCCGTGGCGGTCTGACTATGTTGGAGGTTCGCCTGTACTACTCTAAGAGCTGACGAAAGGGACGTCATCCTGAGATGTACCCCCCTCGCCCTCTCCCAGGTATAAGTTGGCCAACATGTGTTGGGTCGGCTCGTCTAGGTCGTCACCCTCGGGCCCGGAGAGAATCTCCTCCTCCGAGGGTGTCGGCTTGTCCAACACTAATTGGCCAGACGTCTCCTCTACAACCTCGACGTCTTTTGTTTTTGGCTGAGGTTTGGTTGCCACCGGTTTCTCCTTCTTCTCCTCGGTCTGGCTTCCGCTGGTTCCTGGCTCACTAACCGGAGGCTCCTGCACGAATTTGCGTCCCTGGCCTTGGAACTTCAAGTACACGGTGCCACAACTAAAGTTGAGGCGCCGCTTCCTTTCTATCAAGGCCGGGATAAGGTCCTCGGGAATTGTGAGTACCAGGAACCATCCCTCAGCTTGTCGCTCGGCTCGTTGCAGCATCCAGCGGTCGATACCCGCCCAAGGGTTCTGGAAGGATAGCGCTATTGCGATATCCCTCACGTTCTCCCAGAACCTCTGGGGGTCCGGGACCACCATGCCGCATCTCACCCGTTGTGGAATATCCGATTGCTGTCGTACCGATAGACTTTCGCCCGTCGGCAGCGGCATTACGGATATTACCTGTTTCAGCCACTCCAGAGTTGTTTTGTTTTCGCACCAGAGTTTAAGGAATCCATCCACATGGGTGGGCTTGCCGTTAAACACCGGGACGACTTTCGGAGTGGGTGATTTAGCCTCCATGAGAATCCTACGTTGGATCTCACGAAGCACCGTATCGGCCAGGTCCTTGGAAATCTGACCGGATTTATCGCTGACAACAGCAACATCCAGGTCAGATTTGGTCACCTTAGCGTAACTTGCAGAGGGCGCTTGTGGAGGAGTGTACAAACGCTGTTTCTTGTGCTCGCCCCGAGGAGAAATTGTCTCATCGAGACGGGCACGTTTCGCAGCTTTGCGCTCCTTCCTACTGAGCTGACGCCTCTGCTGTTGCGGGGGAGGCGCTGACCCAGGGGTGACCGTCTTCTGCGTACCTACAGCCTGCTGGCGGGGTTTCCCAGTAGCGGGTTTCGGTCGCTCCGTCGGTCTCCCTTGAGACGGCTTCCCTGTAGGAGGTGCTGGTTGAGTCGTCGGTTCCGGGTTTGCGCCAGACGGCCCACCAGCTTGCGCTAGTGGTCGTCCTGGACTGCCAGCCTGGGCCGATATCTCCACCAGATTGGGGCCTGGTAGGCCCTCCCGCAGTTTGGCCGCTTGGGCCGCCCTGCGTTGTCTTTGACTTTTCTTCGGCCTCTTAGCTACTCCTTTTTGGGGAGTTGCACCGGTGGCGGGACCGCTGGAAGTGGGCTGACTCCCCCCCTTATTAGGGGGTTTGTTCTTCCCCTTCCGGCTCACCACCTGCCAAGAAGAAAAGCGATCGGGGTTTGCACTGGGCTCCGTGGGTTTCCCCTCGGTGCCAGTTTGCACTCCTGATGTGGAAGGATTGGACCTGGTTTTATCCAGTTCCTTATCCTTGTGTTTGGGCGACTCCGGGATTGCTACCACGGTTTTTGCCATGGTGCTTCCAGTAATCGCTTTAGGGGCAGCCTCCGGTAAACCAGAGTCCGCGCCTTGTGTGGCTATTTTTTTAGACCTGTTTTCCATTTACAGTTCTTAGAAAAACTTCATCCTTCCGGCTTCCCACCCTCCATGGAGCCCGCACCTTTGGGAACGCCTGTGGCGTTAGGATTACCGGAAAGGATATAGGAGAGCAGGGTTAGCTAACAACCAGAGCATCGGTCGCTCGTTCGGGCCTAACAGAACGCCAGGCAGGTCACCTGTCAACTGTCGTGATAGCCCTCCCTTGCATCGTCAACTTGGTCTTCTGCTTATCCCCACCCACCTCGCCGATGACCCTCTGACGGGGCATCTTGACCATTTCCCCCCGAGTGGCTAGCAAGGGGGGCCACCGTTTCGCCTGAAATCGGGACCAAAGAGGGAGTGTTGCATCCTGGCGCAATTAGCCCCATACGCCGTTCAGCTCAGCCCCCCAGGACTCCGTCATCCCTGCTTACGGCGCTCAACTGCACAGGTCCTAGTGCAGGTGGGCGTTATAGTCTGCCGGGTACGCCCACATTCACCGACAGAACCGAGCGCGCATTGTTCCTCGTACCAGCGGTAGAACCGCCGTTACGTTGGCCCATACGTGCTAAAAAGGGGTCGCATTGGTAGCAGCCACCGTAGTAACTGCTCTCAATACGATCCTGTGCCTTCCTCCTTTATCCGGGCTTAGGACCGGCACCTTAGCTCACCAATGGCCCCCTCCATCCGCCATTAAGAACTAAGGAGGCGGAGTTTCAGGCATACCTTGGTAAGTATGCTTAGTGTTTTCCAAACCTAGATACCATATAATATTTCTATCATATAATATCTGGTATATCTTAGTAAATCTAATATTTGTAAAGTTTTATGGTTTTGGGATTTTTTCCTTTACTGGTGATATAAGATCTGGCTTCTTGCTAAATTTCATGATGCTAGGCCAATGGGAAATACCAGGAAATACCCTAGATGTCTCAAACTCAAACTCAAAACAGCTTTATTCAAATAGGTCATAATCTGACACTTTTGTACGTCAATGAAGATAAACAGTACTGAGTCTACCGTGCGTTCGGAAAGATACCTCTACAAGAAGAACGCACAAGAAACTTGTAGGGCTTAATTTTTTCAACAGATAGTTTCACAATATTTGGTTTGCTTACATTCGTTTTCTTTGAAGGTGCCGCGAGGCGGCTATGCAGAAGTTTCCAAGCATCTTTGTCCTCTATGTACTGGTTGATTTTATAATAAGCCTTCTTTAGTAAAGTAGATTTTATATAGGTTTTGAATTTACCCTCTGAGAGCCCAGTTATCTCTTTGGGGATTTTATTATAGAAACGTACACTATTTCCTAAGAATGTCTTTTTATTTGTTTTAGATAATCTAAAGCTAGGTACAGCTATTTTGTCTTTATTCCTAGTATTAAAATTATGAAGATCACTATTTAATTTGAATTTATGTAAATTTTTACGCACATACATGATGTTCTCATAAATGTATAAGGATGGTAGGGTCAGTATGTTTATTTCTTTAAATAATTCCCTCAGGGATTCGCGTGGACGCATCTCATAGATGGCACGAATCGCACGTTTTTGTAGTATAAAGATAGTTTCTATATCTGCGGCTGACCCCCACAACAGAATCCCATAAGACATCAAGCTATGGAAATATGCAAAGTACACTAATCTCGCCGTGGCTACATCTGTTAGTTGCCTAATTTTATAAACCGCGTAAGCTGCAGAGCTTAGTGATGCTTAGTGAGCTCGGTGATATGAGTGCTCCATTGCAGTTTAGAGTCTATATTTATGCCAAGGAACAAAGTTGCATTGTCAATATTGAGTCTTTCACCGTCAAGAACTATGATTGGTTCTATACTTCTGACGTTAGGCAACGAAAATTTCAAACATTTAGTCTTTTTCGCATTCAATAACAGATTGTTTGCTGTGAACCATCTGGATATACTTGCTAAAGTATTATTAACATGTACTAGTGAAGTATCCTTCATATCAACTTTAAAAATCAATGACGTATCATCGGCAAATAGAACGATATCTGCTAGACCGTGGACAATGTAAGGCAAATCGTTAATATAAGTCGAAAACAGGAAAGGACCCAAAATTGATCCCTGTGGGACTCCCATCTTGACAGGAGAACTAGCAGATGTGATACCATTGACGCTAACCTTCTGCTGCCTACTAGACAAGTATGATTCCACCAGGTTTAGGGCATTCCCATGAATTCCATATACTTCTAACTTACGCAGTAACGTGCAGTGTTCTACACAGTCGAATGCTTTGGAAAGATCACAAAACACTCCAATGGCATCCTGTGAACTCTCCCAAGCCTCCAAAACAAGAGTCATGAGGTGACAGCCTGCATCGGTTGTTGATCTGCATTTGGTGAAACCATACTGGTTTGAATGCAATATTCTATTTCTATTGAAATGTGACAGCAGTTGGTTTAGCATCAATTTCTCAAAGATTTTACTTAATACTGGCAAAACAGAGATTGGCCTATAGTTTGAGGGATCTGTCTTACTTCCCGATTTAAAGATAGGAGTGATTTTACTTATTTTCATTAGTTCTGGAAACGTGCCTTTATCTATGCATAGGTTAAATAAGTCTGCGAAGTAAGGAGCAAATGTGTTTATTATAGAATCTAGCATTTTTACAGATAGACCTCATAGATCTTCAGTAGCTTTAACATTTTAACTCTTGTACGTCTTTTTGATATCAATTAATGAGATGTGTTCGAACGAAAATTTAGGTATGGTGCGTTGGAAGTTTTCTTTAAAAAAAGCCTCCGCCAAGTCTGGGGATGAATCAAGTGACTTGGTCGCGTTCAGGGTGACAGTGTCTCTAGTCCATTGGCCAATGAATGGAAATGTGCTGTAAAATGGCAGTATCTTTTGATTGCGTTGACAGAAGCTTGATTTTTTACAGCAGCAAGAGACCCGAGTTATTGATATAAATTTCAACTAGATACCTTCACGCGTTCCAGAGAAAAAGGGTTTTGACAGACAGACAACAAAGTGATACTATAAGGGTTCCTTTATTCCTTTTGAGGTATGGAACCCTTAAAATTTACTCCCTAGGCGATGCAGCGAACGTGCATAAAGGTCTCTTAACTCGCCACAAGTGCATAACATGATATAAGCATTTGTACTGCTCGAATCAATTCATATGGGTTATGCAGGCAGCCCATATTGTCAGAGTTTCAGGTCGCTAAGATTCCTACAAGGACTTCGACATGATCAAATACTACCCTCTTCATATCTTATAGGAAACAGCTGGGAACTACAGTTTTACGTGCCGTCCGAAGCAATGTAGCGGCCAGGTGAAAATTTCACATGTGATATTCGAACCAGGCACTCCGGAATTTAAGCCGGGTATATGGACGCTACAAAAAAATATAAAGTCGTAGTTTGTGAAAATAATGTAATATTTGTTGTTTTAATTTTATAGAGACTCATGTTCTGAGCGGTGTTACCTCAGCGTGATCGGCGTGCCTCGCTTGGGTTGTAGAAAATGTGCTGCATACTCTGGAGAAGAAGGTAAATTTACATTAAATTTCCTCGTTTAGGCAAACATACCAAAACGATGAAACGCAACGAGTTTGTTGAACGCCGGTTTCAATACAACTGATTGGAAATGCGTTTCAAACTGGTCACGTCCTGTGTGTTTTCAAAAGAGTATGACATAAAATGTAATGAAACTCAATATTGCAATATTCACTTTAGTCACATAGTCAATTCCAAAATCTTTCAGGTGACTTACAATGGGGTAAAAGATGCCTAGAGCACAATTTCGCGCTCCACACAAAGTTCTTCTGCACGTCAGACTCGAGTATGTGCGAGCCTGTCGTCCAACTGGCTTACTCCAACCAAATCATCATCTACACAGACTTCATACACATACTCGAAATAGATCTCGTCAAACCTAACCAACGCACTAACATCTTAGAAGAGAAATACTTAGAACGAGATGAAAATTCCATATACAGTCCTAGTGCGCCGTCAGACGTATCAGCACCGTTTCAATCACCCAAATACCAAAATAACGCTGTACAGAACATTTTAGCTGATTTTTCTGATTTTGATATGGAACCTTATCAGATGTCTCGACCAGTGCAACTTCCTGATGTGATGGGGCAAGAGTTGTGCATTCAAGCTTCTTCGATCTCTCATAATTTGATGGAAGAATGGGAAGGCCCTTCTCCCTCAATACGAACACTTATAAGTCCACCTCTAAGGTCTCCACGGCGAAGACCAGCAGAAAGCATGTCTCGATTCAACGAAACTCACAGATTAAACGCTGAAAAGGCATATGAATTTGTAGAAGAAGCTGACACTAAGTGCGAGAAGTTGAGTATGTTCAGGAAGCGACGGTTGGCGGATAAGAAGTACGAGTTTTGTGAAGATAACAACGAGAATATAGTTCCTTTTAGGGTGCTGAGGAGTAATAGGAAGTATTTTATTGGATCTACGAGTAAGGTAAGGTTCTTATATAATATATTTGTTATCTATGAACAGTGTTTCAAACATTTGGCAAATAAAGATTACACAGTTTTAAAGTTCTATAGGTTCTGAAGGCAATGCAATAGGCCCTTTTACATTGTCTTCAGATTCTTTTTTTATAAGACCCTATTGAATAGGATCTTGTAAAAAAGCTGTAAGTATGTGGTTGAGGGGCATTTTCTGATTGCTACAGCAACGCAAACCAAAATTCGACATTTGATAATGCCAAAAATCGCCCAAACCCAAAATTCGTAACGCCTTGTTTACCTGAAACCCATCCCATATCCCTGTAGTGTGTATGTGCTGGGATATGTGTGAGATGCCTAATATACATCTGAACTCGGATGTTTTTACCTCTTCACGCTAAAACTACTAAACCGATTGGACTAAAATTTAGTATGTATACCATAAACCCTGAAATAACATAAAGGATTCTTTAGCGGGTAAAAAAGTGAACAGCTAGTTAATAATTAAATGTTGATTCAAGGTACGCCGAGCAAAATCACCATCAGGAGAAAGCGTGGTGCTGCGAGCCCATAACCAAATTAGCAGACCTTCAACACCGACCACTAGTGAAACCAAGAACTCGGGGTTATCGTCTCTAGAGTCTGATTGTAATAGCGAAGCAGAATACAGAATAATGGAAATGTTAGACGACGGCTCACTCAAAACTGTCTCAGTACACGATAACACATCGAAAACACTCTCGGATTGTCCCGTCAACGCTCAAGATCCATACTTAGTTCATTCGGAGAATTCCAAGTGCAGTAAATTCTTTACGAGATATTTTGTCGAGAGCGATGATGAGATTACATCTATTATAACGGATTCGGAAGGTTCGTATCACAAAATCGTACAAAAATTACATCACCCCACAAAATCTTAAGCTCAATTTGTATTCGCGTGTGGATCACCAGCGAACCAGCTACGAAACATGTTTATTATTATTATTATAATAATATTTTTATAGACTGTCTATTCGCTTGAAATAAATTCACTCGCATTTGTTTTAAAAGTCTAAAGCCGCGTGTTAGTTCGCCCGTTGCCTACTTACTGCCTACGTAGTGGCCACATATAGGCACATTAGTATGGCCAGGCACTTAAAATAAAATTATAAACCAATACAAATTCTTTGTCTCACATAACTTCAAATTCGACCTCCTACTAATATTATTAATCTCAAATATTAGTACAATATAAAAAAACTTCCGTTTTTAACTGGTGAACAAAACGCTTGCGAGTTCTAACTCATCTCCAGCGTGATCTAGCGCGGCTTCGGTTATATTGGTGGATGGATGGATGTTTGTTACTCTCTCACGCCAAAACTACTGAACAGATTGAAATTCGGTATGCAGGTAGCTCAGACCCTGGAATAACACATAGGTTACACAGCTCTAAAAAAAACCTTTTTTGTTGCCCTGGATATCATCGCAAACTTTTACGTTTTCAAGTGTCTAGATTACGAATATATTTATGAAAGTTCTCAATGTGCTCGTATTTTCATTATTTTGCATATATCTTATATTTTGAACAATTAGATCTTTGAAAAGAGATTGTCCCCTGAAAAATTATAAAAGAAAAGCTCATAAAAGGCGTTTTATGGAAATATAAAATATATTTTTGACATTTTCCTCCTTATTTACTTCGATGTATCCTAATTTCTCAAAACATAACCGACATCATAAATATATCTGTTATTTTGTTTCTCGTTTTTTGATTTTTGTAATCTATACTAATATTATAAAGAGAGAAACTTTGTTTTTTTGTTTGTAACGAATAGGCTCCGAAACTACTGGACCGATTTTAAAAATTCTTTCACTTATGGGTAGCTTAATTCAGTGTGAGTGCCATCAGCTATATGAGATTTTGAAAAAAATAGGGATCCGTAAGAAAACTGCAATATTGTGAACCAAGGTGTCACATAATATAATTACCATATTCATAAATTTGAGTGCGCTGTGAAATCCATTGATGGTAGAATAATATAATGTACTAGGGGTTTGTAGTACTTATCAATATCTACAATATAGTCCACGGAAATTTTATCCATCTATTTTGGTTTAGTCACAATAATCGAAACAGACATTATATGCATGCGCTGTGAAAAGTATTGGTGGTAGAATAAAGTAATGTACTAGGGGTTTGTAGTAATTATCAATACCTACAAAACAGTATACATAGAATATATCCATCTTCTTTGGTTTAGTCACAATAATCGAAACAGTGATTATATTTCATGCGATGTGAAAACTATTGGTGGTAGAGTAAAGTAATGTACTAGGGGTTTGTAGTACTTATCAATACCTACAAATCAGTAACACACAAATCAGTAAATACATAGATTATATCCATCTTTTTTGGTTTAGTCACAATAATCGAAGCAGTGATTATTTTTCATGCGGTGTAAAAACTATCGGTGGTAGATTAAAGTAATGTACTAGAGGATTGTAGTAATTATCAATACCTACGAAACAGTATACATAGATTATATCCATCTTTTTTGGTTTGGTCACAATAATTTAAGCAGTGATTATTTTTCATGCGGTGTGAAAACTATCGGTGGAAGATTAAAGTAATGTACCAGGGGATTGTAGTAATTATCAATACCTACAAAACAGTATACATAGATTATATCCATCTTTTCTGGTTTAGTCACAATCGAAGCAGTGATTATTTTTCATGCGGTGTAAAAACTATTGGTGGTAGATTAAAGTAATGTACTAGGGGTTTGTAGTATTTACCAATATCTACAAAATAGTCTACGGACATTATATCCGTCTATTTTGGTTTAGTCACAATAATTGAAAGTCATTATATGTATGCGCTGTGAAAAGTATTGGTGGTAGATTAAAGTAATGTACTAGGGGTTTGTAGTATTTACCAATATCTACAAAATAGTCTACGGACATTATATCCGTCTATTTTGGTTTAGTCACAATAATTGAAAGTCATTATATGTATGCGCTGTGAAAAGTATTGGTGGTAGAATAAAGTAATGTACTAGGGGTTTGTAGTACTTATCAATATCTTCAAAATAGCCCACGATAAATTTATACACGTGTTAAGGTTTGGTCATTGTAACAGAAATAGTCATTAATTTGCGTGCCCTGAATAAACCATTAGGGTTATATCTATCAAAATACAATGTATCACGAATTTACTCCTGTTAAACGTCCACTATACCTACATCTGCTACCCGTGCGAAGCCGGGGCGGGTCGCTAGTGTAAAATGAAAATAAAGATTAAAAAAAATCGGAGCAAATCATACAAAATCATCGATAGTCTCATGAATTGTATGTATAAATAGACTCAAAATCATTTTCATATCTAACAACCAAACCACTGTAGACCAGTAATTTTAGCTAGTAGTTTATAAGGCGTCTGGTATCCGTTCCAGACGACTGTATATCCGGCTACCACGTGGCGCTGCACCTGACGGCGCACGGCGCCGGCTGCGGCGCGCTGCAGGCGGTGTCCTCCGGCGCCTGGGAGCGGCTGTGCTGCACCGCCACCGCGCCCGCGCTCACCCTGCGCGCGCGGCAGCGGTCTCTGGACACCGAGCTACTCTGCAACGAAGTCTGCGGGAGGTCCGACCATATCATGTTTTATATTTATATCTAACTACTGTAAGAACGGCGGCTGTGCTGCACCGCCACCGCGCCCGCGCTCACCCTGCGGGCGCGGCAGCGGTCTCTGGACACCGAGCTACTCTGCAACGAAGTCTGCGGGAGGTCCGACCATATCATGTTTTATATTTATATCTAACTACTGTAAGAACGGCGGCTGTGCTGCACCGCCACCGCGCCCGCGCTCACCCTGCGGGCGCGGCAGCGGTCTCTGGACACCGAGCTACTCTGCAACGAAGTCTGCGGGAGGTCCGACCATATCATGTTTTATATTTATATCTAACTACTGTAAGAACGGCGGCTGTGCTGCACCGCCACCGCGCCCGCGCTCACCCTGCGCGCGCGGCAGCGGTCTCTGGACACCGAGCTACTCTGCAACGAAGTCTGCGGGAGGTCCGACCATATCATGTTTTATATTTATATCTAACTACTGTAAGAACGGCGGCTGTGCTGCACCGCCACCGCGCCCGCGCTCACCCTGCGGGCGCGGCAGCGGTCTCTGGACACCGAGCTACTCTGCAACGAAGTCTGCGGGAGGTCCGACCATATCATGTTTTATATTTATATCTAACTACTGTAAGAACGGCGGCTGTGCTGCACCGCCACCGCGCCCGCGCTCACCCTGCGGGCGCGGCAGCGGTCTCTGGACACCGAGCTACTCTGCAACGAAGTCTGCGGGAGGTCCGACCATATCATGTTTTATATTTATATCTAACTACTGTAAGAACGGCGGCTGTGCTGCACCGCCACCGCGCCCGCGCTCACCCTGCGGGCGCGGCAGCGGTCTCTGGACACCGAGCTACTCTGCAACGAAGTCTGCGGGAGGTCCGACCATATCATGTTTTATATTTATATCTAACTACTGTAAGAACGGCGGCTGTGCTGCACCGCCACCGCGCCCGCGCTCACCCTGCGGGCGCGGCAGCGGTCTCTGGACACCGAGCTACTCTGCAACGAAGTCTGCGGGAGGTCCGACCATATCATGTTTTATATTTATATCTAACTACTGTAAGAACGGCGGCTGTGCTGCACCGCCACCGCGCCCGCGCTCACCCTGCGGGCGCGGCAGCGGTCTCTGGACACCGAGCTACTCTGCAACGAAGTCTGCGGGAGGTCCGACCATATCATGTTTTATATTTATATCTAACTACTGTAAGAACGGCGGCTGTGCTGCACCGCCACCGCGCCCGCGCTCACCCTGCGGGCGCGGCAGCGGTCTCTGGACACCGAGCTACTCTGCAACGAAGTCTGCGGGAGGTCCGACCATATCATGTTTTATATTTATATCTAACTACTGTAAGAACGGCGGCTGTGCTGCACCGCCACCGCGCCCGCGCTCACCCTGCGGGCGCGGCAGCGGTCTCTGGACACCGAGCTACTCTGCAACGAAGTCTGCGGGAGGTCCGACCATATCATGTTTTATATTTATATCTAACTACTGTAAGAACGGCGGCTGTGCTGCACCGCCACCGCGCCCGCGCTCACCCTGCGGGCGCGGCAGCGGTCTCTGGACACCGAGCTACTCTGCAACGAAGTCTGCGGGAGGTCCGACCATATCATGTTTTATATTTATATCTAACTACTGTAAGAACGGCGGCTGTGCTGCACCGCCACCGCGCCCGCGCTCACCCTGCGGGCGCGGCAGCGGTCTCTGGACACCGAGCTACTCTGCAACGAAGTCTGCGGGAGGTCCGACCATATCATGTTTTATATTTATATCTTGTCACACTTTTTAGTGTCCTACCTATCTAGATGTTAGGTAGTGCAATTAAAAAACATATAAAGAATGTACAAGTAGGTATTTAATTCTAAATAGCGAGGAGGTAGCGACAGAAAGCGAGCAGGGTCGGGGTTGCGCTTGCGAACCGAAGTGTGTGTATTAAACCGGTAGACAAACTGGCCTTGGCGAGCAATCGGATAGGCGGCAGAGAAGTAGGAGCAGCTAGCAGACAGGAAGCAGAAGTTGCCAGGGAGGGCTGCCAGGTGGCGCTAGTGGTAGGTCGGTGTCGTAGCAAGTTGTGGCGGCAGTTCGCCAGGTGGCGCAGGTAGTACGTAGGGTAGCTACGCTAGGTGGTTGGACCCCAAGTCGGGGTTTCACACACTTAATTAAATGGCAATTTAGTTGCTTATCTAATTATTTTAGTTAAAAATGTCGTGCATCCATAATCAAAAGATGGCTGCTCGATGTACGTATGTTAGTCGTAATGGCGTGATGATCGTCGCGTTCCGTGCGCTCTCACCGCTCGCTCAGTGCGCCTGCGCCGGCCTAGGCGACGGTCGTCTATTGGCTGCGCTCGTGCGCATGCGCAAGATTTCGTTTCGAATTACGCAGCTAGTAACTTCTTTGTAACAAAGTGTTACATACCCCCCTTTTTAGATGAGGATTTTTCCTGTGAAAAATCCCCTTGACTCTCGTCCTAAGTGAGCTTAAAATCTTTGACATGCCAAGCTCCTATGTTACGACCAGACATGTCCTCTAAGTCATAAACTAGCTTTGACCTCTTTGTAACTATTCGACATTTTACAAATTTTGGAGCTAACTATTTCGAAAATCTGTTATCTTTATCACTTCGGTAGAATGTTCTCTTCCAAACTATATCACCTACGTTAAATTCAACATTCTTGCGTCGTAGATTGTAGTTAGTACTATTTCGAGAATGTGATTTAATTAAGAAAAGCTGCACCTTATCGAAGATCTTTTGTAAAGCACCAAGGTTGTCAGCGTAACTGTCTCGGGGGACAAATATAATCTGGTTCTCCAAATCAGTGTCCACGTAATGAGAACCATCGCTTATAAGTTCGCGACCAAAGACTAGAAATGAAGGGGTAAAACCGGTTACTTCATTGACAGCACTGTTAAGAGCAAATTGAATTTTTGGTATATTAGTGTCCCAAGATCTATGGTCATTTTCAACGAAAGTAGATACAGCTGTCATGATGGTTTTGTTGTAACGTTCTACGGTATTTATTTGCGGGGTATATAGTGGTGTATAATATACATTGGGAATACTGTAGGACTGGAATAGGTTACGCATGGTATTACTTGTGAACTGTTTTCCGTTATCCATAATTATAGTACTAGGTATCCCATGGACAAGGAAGACGCTTTCTTCTATGATTCTGGATATGATATCCGAAGTAGCTCGACGGATTGGGAAGATCAAGCAATATTTTGAGAAACAGCAAGTAATTACGAGTATAAAGGTATTCTGTTTTCTAGAAGCAGGTAATGGACCAACCAAATCTACACTTAACATTTGGAAAGGTCGACAACAGTCTTTAGGCCGACCCATTGTGCCAAGTGTTGCGTGATTCGGATGCTTATAGGCTAGGCAAGTATCACAGCTAGTGACAAAATTGATGACGTCCTTATGCTGGCTTGGCCAGAAGTATTTTAGGCACAATCGTTTATGTGTTTTAAAAATTCCGAAATGGCCAGAAGTTGGTTCGGAATGATTATTACTGATAAGGGCCTGTCTGTATTCAGCTGGAACTACTTCTTTCCACTCAAATTCCCTAGTTAATGGGTTTAAAGACTTCATATAGCGAAAGAGTTTGCCATTAGTGACGCGGTAGTTTAGATAGGATGTGGGAGACGCTTGACAACCGTTATAGATATTCAGGTACCACTGATCGTTAGTAGTTTGTGCAGGGGTGTTTTGTACTGGATCGATTGCTGCGACAGGAACTGAGCGACTTAAACTGTCTGGTACAACGTTTTCCGAGCCCTTCCGGTGTTTTATCTCAAAGTTGTAGGCAGAGAGCCGAACTCCCCAACGAGCCAACCTTCCAGATGGGTTGTTTAAATTCAGAAACCACTTGAGGGAGGAGTGATCAGTATATACAGTAAACTTGAGACCATTTTCTAAGTAGCAGCGCCAGTGTTCAATAGCGATGAGTACCGCTAATGCTTCGCGCTCTGTAGCACTGTAGTTACGTTCTTGGTGCGACAAGGACTTGCTCATGTACGCTATAACTCTTTCTTGCCCATCCAGTGTCTGAGTGAGTACAGCACCAATCCCATAGTCACTAGCATCTGTGTGTACTTGAAATGGCTTTGAATAATCAGGGCAAGAAAGTATAGGTGCAGAGACAAGGCACTTTTTAAGCTCCTCGAAAGCTTTATTAGCCTCTGTAGACCAATGAAATGGTGGGGCATTTTTTCCTTGGGATGTTAACTTATTCAAGGGGGCTGATAGACTGCTAAAATTAGGAATGAATCTGCGATACCAAGAGGCAGTACCTATAAATCGTCTAACTTCTTTTCGGTTGGTAGGGGTAGGATAATTCACAATCGACTCAACCTTTTCGGGATCTGCGTGCAAGCCATTTGAATCTACAATGTAGCCAAGGTATTTGAGTTGTGACCTAAAGAACATGCTCTTTTCGTAGTTTATAGTTAGGTTGGCGGATTCCAGTTTCTTTAGGACGCGTGTTAGTAGTTCTATGTGCTGTTCGAAACTATCTGAAGCTATGATGACGTCATCTATAAAAACAAACACTCTATGTTCGAATTCTGGGCCGTAGAATAGTGTATCAACCAATCTTTGTTGAGTTGCAGGCGCGTTTGTCAGTCCAAAGGACATTGATTTGAACTGGAAGGTACCACGAGTAGGTATGTAGAAAGTCTTTAGTTTCAGTCTTTTGTCTATCCTCTTCTCTGATTAATATCTGCCAGAAACTCTTAGAGAGGTCGACACTTGACAGGTATTTAGCGTCGCGTAGGTTGTCGAGAATCTCTGAAATATAGGGTAAACTATATGCATCTTTTTTGGTAATTGCATTAAGTTTCCTACTGTCAAGACAGAATCGTAGTTCGCCGTTCTTTTTTGGAGTTAGTAGTACTGGCGATGACCACGGACTTTCGCATGGTTCTACAATATCTTCTTCTAACATCTTATCCAATTGCTCGACTAGAATTCTTTGCTTTTCAGGTGACATTCTGTAGTAGCGTTGACAAATCGGGGCAGCATCTCCCGTGTCTATTGTATGTGTAGTCAGGGAAGTACGACCTAAGCCACGTTTTTCGTAGGAAATTTCGTGGAATTGTGATATCAATTGATCAGCTGTAGCTTTCTGTTCATCTGATAAATAGTCATAGGAACACAAAAGTTTAGGGTTTTTGTCTTCCAACTCAGTTGTGAAAACTTCAGGCTCCTTATAGAAGGCTATGCGATCTAGGTTTTTTGGTAGTAACCCAAAAGTTCGCCAAAAGTCCATCCCTAGTATAAGGTTGTGGTTTACATTAGGGACTACATACACGTGAAGAATGTGTTTTTGGTCTTCAAATGCAATAGGAAGACGAATAATTCCAATCGAGTCTAGTTTTTGTCCACCAGCAGCTACAAACTGTGGTGTGTCAATAGTTTCTAGGTGAAAACCTGCCTTCAGCAACCTCTCATGGCTCCCCTTACCAAGAATAGTAGCAGATGAACCCGTATCGAGCAGACCAGTAAGAACTATGTCATTCACTTTTACCAGTGTATATAAACGTGATTTATTTATATTAGTATTGTTATCGCGGATTGACGAAACGGCATTGAGCGCGGAGAATTTAGATACAAAACTTAGCCACTCCTTCCACTCCTGTGAGTCAGTAAAGTTTTTCAGAGATGACTTAGTACTGCCGTTATTGCAATCCTGCTTTACTAGTTTTTTGACTTTTCTGAGTGAGTTACATTACAATTGGGACAGTCTGGGAAACGAACATTCTTCTTTCCACACTTAAAACAAATTAGAAATCGTTCCTCCTTGCATGTTTTTAACGTGTGATCCTCTGTTCTGCACCTAGGGCAATACATTGAAGCAGGAGTGTTACCAGAAATGGCTGCAACAGCGAGGTTACTCTGGCCAGTTTTGGAGCTCGTGCCTTGGTAGAAAGGGCTTTGGTTAATTTTGGTAAAGTTTGATGTATTGGCTTGTTTGTTACTAAAGTAGTAACCGTGTTGACGATATTTATTTGATGTGGCAGTTATGACACTCGCGGCTTGCTTATACGCGAACTCCGGAGCTAGCGTAGAAGCAGTCGCTCTAGGCGGTTCGTGAAATTGCGCAAAACGTGACTGAATGTTTTCGTAGTTGCGGCATAAGGCCTTCAGTGCATCGATATTCTGAATACCCGGTGAGGCAGCCAGTATGCTAGCGTAGCAGGGCCGTATATTATGCAACAGAATCTCGAGTTTGTCTTCTTCGGATAAGGGTTTACTAAGACGAGAAAACATACCGTGCATGATAGAGAGGTAAATAGTAATATTCTCGTTTTCCCCTTGAGTACGAGCTCTAATCTCGGCAGCAAGTCTATAATCATAGTTACTACTACTAAAATCTTCTTTTAATAAAATGCATAGCTCAGGCCAAGTTTGGGCCTTATGTTTGTTGCATCGATACCAGTGTAGTGCGTCCTCAATAAAAATCTCGTAGGCGAGAGAAAGGATTTTGTCATACGTGATACCTCTTGAGAGCACAAACTCCTCTACTCTTTGTATGAAGGAACGTACGCAGCTCTTTCCAGAATATTTCAATTTGCTAACGTCTGCGGTCAAACTGCGTTCGCATGTTACGGCGATAGAAGTCGCAGCTTCAGAAGTAGGTTCAGTAGCAGCTGCTACGGAGGTCTTGTTTGAGACAGAAGATGAAGGTCTTAAAGCCGAAATTTCCTTATATTGCGTATTAAAGTTAGAAACGGTTGCCTTATAAACATCCGAACATTCAACACTGGCGGAAATTCTATTAATGCGATGATATATATGATGCAGTAAGTTTTCCGTTCTATTAAACAAGTTTTTATCAAATTTAGTTTTGAGGACAGTAAGGTTAGCCTGAGATTTAATTAATGACTCCCTAATGGCCTTTAAGTCATCTCTGGACTCGAGATGGGATTCTAAAATGTCTTCGGACGGAAGTTGAGATGCCAATTTCACAATTAATTTTCTCAGTTCCTGTACAGACTCGGCTCCTCCACCGCGGAGCTCCACTTCGTACTCTAGTTCCGCTTTTTGTAAAGACAGGAATTTAATACTGTAGGCCATGTTGATTGGGTGAGTGTTCCAAAACAACTTAATACTAGGTGCAAAAGCTGATGAAAGTGCAGATTAGCTTACTATATAATGATCGTCCAGTGTAGTTAAAAGTGAGGACAGAACTAGCGGATATAAGTAAATGATCATTAAAATCAATAGGAAAAATAGGTAACTGCACTAGACGATAAATAATAAAATCAACTCTTAAAACTAATTTTATAGCCAACACCAATGAAAACTATTTAAAGCAACCGAGAAAAACAACACACTTCGACCGCGAAAGCAACCTGTAGTCGGGCGCCAATTGTCACACTTTTTAGTGTCCTACCTATCTAGATGTTAGGTAGTGCAATTAAAAAACATATAAAGAATGTACAAGTAGGTATTTAATTCTAAATAGCGAGGAGGTAGCGACAGAAAGCGAGCAGGGTCGGGGTTGCGCTTGCGAACCGAAGTGTGTGTATTAAACCGGTAGACAAACTGGCCTTGGCGAGCAATCGGATAGGCGGCAGAGAAGTAGGAGCAGCTAGCAGACAGGAAGCAGAAGTTGCCAGGGAGGGCTGCCAGGTGGCGCTAGTGGTAGGTCGGTGTCGTAGCAAGTTGTGGCGGCAGTTCGCCAGGTGGCGCAGGTAGTACGTAGGGTAGCTACGCTAGGTGGTTGGACCCCAAGTCGGGGTTTCACACACTTAATTAAATGGCAATTTAGTTGCTTATCTAATTATTTTAGTTAAAAATGTCGTGCATCCATAATCAAAAGATGGCTGCTCGATGTACGTATGTTAGTCGTAATGGCGTGATGATCGTCGCGTTCCGTGCGCTCTCACCGCTCGCTCAGTGCGCCTGCGCCGGCCTAGGCGACGGTCGTCTATTGGCTGCGCTCGTGCGCATGCGCAAGATTTCGTTTCGAATTACGCAGCTAGTAACTTCTTTGTAACAAAGTGTTACAATCTAACTACTGTAAGAACGGCGGCTGTGCTGCACCGCCACCGCGCCCGCGCTCACCCTGCGCGCGCGGCAGCGGTCTCTGGACACCGAGCTACTCTGCAACGAAGTCTGCGGGAGGTCCGACCATATCATGTTTTATATTTATATCTAACTACTGTAAGAACGGCGGCTGTGCTGCACCGCCACCGCGCCCGCGCTCACCCTGCGGGCGCGGCAGCGGTCTCTGGACACCGAGCTACTCTGCAACGAAGTCTGCGGGAGGTCCGACCATATCATGTTTTATATTTATATCTAACTACTGTAAGAACGGCGGCTGTGCTGCACCGCCACCGCGCCCGCGCTCACCCTGCGGGCGCGGCAGCGGTCTCTGGACACCGAGCTACTCTGCAACGAAGTCTGCGGGAGGTCCGACCATATCATGTTTTATATTTATATCTAACTATTGTAAGAACGGCGGCTGTGCTGCACCGCCACCGCGCCCGCGCTCACCCTGCGCGCGCGGCAGCGGTCTCTGGACACCGAGCTACTCTGCAACGAAGTCTGCGGGAGGTCCGACCATATCATGTTTTATATTTATATCTAACTATTGTAAGAACGGCGGCTGTGCTGCACCGCCACCGCGCCCGCGCTCACCCTGCGGGCGCGGCAGCGGTCTCTGGACACCGAGCTACTCTGCAACGAAGTCTGCGGGAGGTCCGACCATATCATGTTTTATATTTATATCTAACTACTGTAAGAACGGCGTTTGTCCCTGCTCGCAATTACGAATTATGGCAGTTTTATACCAAAACTTTGACGCTCTTTTTGAACCCCTTAGAATGTGAATTTTTTTTAAATCCTTTCTTAGCACACGTCCAGACAACGAAAAGTACCTACATTCCAAGTTTCAAGTCTAGGATCAGTGGTTTGGGCTCTGCGTTGCATGTCAGTCAGTGAGTCATTTAAGATTTTATCTATACTTCTATACTAATATTATAAAGAGAGAAACTTTGTTTTTTTGTTTTTTTGTTTTTTTGTTTGTAACGAATAGGCTCCGAAACTACTGGACCGATTTTAAAAATTCTTTCACTTATGGATAGCTTAATTCAGTGTGAGTGCCATAGGCTATATGAGATTTTGAAAAAAAATGGGGATCCGTAAGAAAACTGCAATATTGTGAACCAAGGTGTTACATAATATAATTACCATATTCATAAATTTGCGTGCGCTGTGAAATGCATTGATGGTAGAATAATATAATGTACTAGGGGTTTGTAGTACTTATCAATACCTACAAAACAGTATACATAGATTATATCCATCTTTTTTGGTTTAGTCACAATAATCGAAAAAGTGATTATTTTCATGCGGTGTGAAAACTATTGGTGGTAGAGTAAAGTAATGTACTAGGGGTTTGTAGTACTTATCAATACCTACAAAACAGTATACATAGATTATATCCATCTTTTTTGGTTTAGTCACAATAATCGAAAAAGTGATTATTTTCATGCGGTGTGAAAACTATTGGTGGTAGAGTAAAGTAATGTACTAGGGGTTTGTAGTACTTATCAATACCTACAAAACAGTATACATAGATTATATCCATCTTTTTTGGTTTAGTCACAATAATCGAAAAAGTGATTATTTTTCATGCGGTGTGAAAACTATTGGTGGTAGAGTAAAGTAATGTACTAGGGGTTTGTAGTACTTATCAATACCTACAAAACAGTATACATAGATTATATCCATCTTTTTTGGTTTAGTCACAATAATCGAAAAAGTGATTATTTTTCATGCGGTGTGAAAACTATTGGTGGTAGAGTAAAGTAATGTACTAGGGGTTTGTGTACTTATCAATACCTACAAAACAGTATACATAGATTATATCCATCTTTTTTGGTTTAGTCACAATAATCGAAAAAGTGATTATTTTTCATGCGGTGTGAAAACTATTGGTGGTAGAGTAAAGTAATGTAGTAGGGGTTTGTAGTACTTATCAATACCTACAAAACAGTATACATAGATTATATCCATCTTTTTTGGTTTAGTCACAATAATCGAAAAAGTGATTATTTTTCATGCGGTGTGAAAACTATTGGTGGTAGAGTAAAGTAATGTAGTAGGGGTTTGTAGTACTTATCAATACCTACAAAACAGTATACATAGATTATATCCATCTTTTTTGGTTTAGTCACAATAATCGAAAAAGTGATTATTTTTCATGCGGTGTGAAAACTATTGGTGGTAGAGTGAAGTAATGTACTAGGGGTTTGTAGTACTTATCAATACCTACAAAACAGTATACATAGATTATATCCATCTTTTTTGGTTTAGTCACAATAATCGAAAAAGTGATTATTTTTCATGCGGTGTGAAAACTATTGGTGGTAGAGTGAAGTAATGTACTAGGGGTTTGTAGTACTTATCAATACCTACAAAACAGTATACATAGATTATATCCATCTTTTTTGGTTTAGTCACAATAATCGAAAAAGTGATTATTTTTCATGCGGTGTGAAAACTATTGGTGGTAGAGTAAAGTAATGTGCTAGGGGTTTGTAGTACTTATCAATACCTACAAAACAGTATACATAGATTCTATCCATCTTTTTTGGTTTAGTCACAATAATCGAAAAAGTGATTATTTTTCATGCGGTGTGAAAACTATTGGTGGTAGAGTAAAGTAATGTACTAGGGTTTGTAGTACTTATCAATACCTACAAAACAGTATACATAGATTATATCCATCTATTTTGGTTTAGTCACAATAATTGAAGCAGTGATTATTTTTCATGCGGTGTGAAAACTATTGGTGGTAAAGTAAAATAATGTACTAGGGGTTTGTAGTACTTATCAATACCTACAAAACAGTATACATAGATTATATCCATCTTTTTTGGTTTAGTCACAATAATCGAAGCAGTGATTATTTTTCATGCGGTGTGAAAACTATCGGTGGTAGATTAAAGTAATGTACTAGGGGATTGTAGTACTTATCAATACCTACAAAACAGTATACATAGATTATATCCATCTTTTTTGGTTTAGTCACAATAATCGAAGCAGTGATTATTTTTCATGTGGTGTGAAAAGTATTGGTGGTAGAATAAAGTAATGTACTAGGGGTTTGTAGTACTCATCAACATCTTCAAAATAGCCCACGATAAATTATAACATGTGTTAAGGTTTGGTCATTGTAACAGAAATAGTCATTAATTTGCGTGCGCTGCGTAAACCATTAGGGTTATATTTATTAAAATACAATGTATCACGAATTTACTCCTGATAAACGTCCACTATACCTACTTCTGCTACCCGTGCGAAGCCGGGGCGGGTCGCTAGTAATATAATATAATAATTACAGAATACAGTTCTAAAAGTACCTACAGAAGATTGAGTCCGCAAAATCAATCTCTCAAATCTATATTGTAGTTGCGAGTCCATAGCCTATTTTATATTTTTATATGTATTTGAAAATTTCCAGGTTGTGCAAAATAAACGGCAGGCAGTTCATATATTGCTTCGATTGGGGTTGCCATGTCATTGATGTTTGTCAGTCCAGTGGGTGCTTGACTGGGGTAAGTATGTTTATTGATTTAACGGCTCGAATACATCTTTCCATGAAATTAAAGCTGGCGTATCGCAAAGTTCAATCCCGAGCCCAGTACTCTATAACATCTACACCGCTGACTTACCTCATTCCTTCAGCACAGTGACAGCTATTTTTGTAGATGATACCGCTTTCTTATCATCCAAACCATCTTGCTAGAGCACTCAAAAAATAACTCGAATGTCACAAAATGGTGAAGGAGAACCCACATTCTCGATGGCTTACTACAGGGAGGAAGGGGACCTTATAAGTCTGAGGCTCAAACGGCACCAACAATCATAACGAATCCGCTTACAGTTAGAATCTGACTGCGGATACCATCAAGAAAAGAAATTTGGTATCCTATCACTTTAACAATATTACAACTAATTTGGTAACATTTACCTGATGCTGCACCAACACTTTTTTATAGTCAAATACGTGCATATCGTAATCGGGCCTGCTCCAACAGAGCAGGAAAAATAGGAGAGGATTAATTCATTTTTAAATTTACACTCGTTTTCGTGAGCAAATATTATCATCTCGGCCGTTGGAAGTGCACTGCCGGACATAGGCTTCACACATAAGGGAGGGTTTTGCCAATACTCGCCGTGCTTAGCAGGCGGGACGCCGAGCGCAGTTGGATAGTATTGCACAGAGGATCCTCTGGATCTGTAAACCCTTAGCTCTTATGGCAACCACGGGGAGAGAGAGTGGGGTACTATTCTATAGCCGGTAAGGGCACGGCACGGCGGTAGGGATTGCCGGTGATGTAGTGTAGCGTGGTAATGTTGCAGGTGTGCGCGATGTGGCTGTGGGCGAGCAGCGCAGAGGACGCCACGTCGGCGTGCGCGGCGTGCGCCGGCGCCGCGGCCTGTCTGCTGCATCGCGTGCAGTATGCTGCACAGGTAAGGACTAGTGGTAGGCCTCATTTGCAGGGGGCCGCCTGGGGAGGTACCACACCTTTGCCAGTTATTCATCCGCCAAGCAGTGATGTGCAAAGAATTACAGTGTTCCGGTCTGAAGGGCAATGTTACCAGAGAAATTACTGGGCACGACGAGTTTAAACAACTAATATCTCAGGGTGACAGGCGCAGTGCAGTGCCGCGCAGTATTTAGAATTTTTAAACACTCGGTGGCACTGTGTCTGATATGAGCGATCATGATGCTTACCATCAGGCACCTGATTTGCTCGTCTTGTCACTCACTATTATATAAAAAAAAGGTATTCTATATGGCACACGGTCTTCCGCTCCCTAATTAGGCTAGATGTCTGTACGAACCAGACTACATGAATTTAGCTTTGTACTACTAAAGATATATCCCTAAACGAATGGTCGCCTCGAGAAGAAAGGCGAGGCGTTGGCTGACCACCAAGCCCGATGGGTCGACTATGTTAAGATCGCAGGACAAACCTGGATCCGCCCGATACAGAGAAAAATGGCATAAGATAGAGGAGGCCTATGTAGTATGATAATATGGGCTGACGACGATGAAAAATATTATCATATCTTTCAGTGTTTATTCGTGTGGGACCTCGTAAGCGGCGTATACAGGACCGAGAGGGTATCCATGACTGAAGACTCCAGCCAAGAAGGATCCAGAGGTAAACACTTATATGTTTTATATTTTACATTTTAGAGATGTAAGAGAAATTTATCTTGAATAATAATTGTCAATATTCAGTGTCAAGTGCGGATCGAGCGCGAGAGTTGGCCAAGAAGTTGGGCCCCATCAATATACCGCCGGGGAACGAGAACAGGCTGCTCACCACGCTCACTGGTAAATATCAATTGTTCATATCATATTCTATACTCTTCCAAATACAGAAATAAATGGTGGTTGCATTTTGTACAGGGAAAAGCGAGAGAGCTTGATGCGCGTCTTATTCTACCCTGTACCACGAAATGTAGTAAACTTGACAAGTGAAATTGTAATACCTAGATCACAGTATCGGGATTAATATCCAGGGTATATGGCAGTTTTTGGCTACCTTCTTCCAAAGAAGAAGCGAAATTAGTATGTCAGGATCGTAGCAAGTGGAGAGAATAGTCTCTGCATACCACAACGAAAACAAGGCGTGACTGTATGTATGTATTAATAGGTTATTTATTTTCTACACTAGTGGGGATTTGTGGAAAATCTTTCTAGACTTCCTCACCAACTGCGTTAGAGAGGTAATTATTGTTGGTACAATTGACTGCCGTTTCTTAAGACAACATCAATTTACTCACGAAAAGTACGCCAACGTTGACCCGCTACTGCCTTCACCATACATTTTCCTTATAATCCACAGGCAAATCACTAAAAAGACTGACAGACGTGGACAACTGCATAGAGATCACAAAGAACCACCCCGACAGCTCCGAGTCTGAGTCTCCATCAGAAGACGAGGACAGTGACTACGACTGATTGCATACAGTTATGTACATATATTGGTTAATGTTTGAACATATACTGATCTAAAACCAACATGCTGCCATTAGCAGAACTGTTTGAACAATTTGCAGTTTGTTATTTCTTAAATTGCTACTACATTTTTACAACATACGTCATCTATATTTCATCAAATTTAAGAATCACCGTTTGAAGGTTTTTATTTTGCCTTGTTTAATTTTTTATGGATTAAAATTAGTTATTGTGAATTGTACATGTGATAAAATTCATAATTTCATGGTTTTATGGCGAAGGATATTGAAATTGTGTGAGTTACGCCTATGCAAAGTTATTGACACTATGAAAATTCAAACGGGTACTTCTTAGATTTGATGGACTACAGTTGCAAACTCCTGCAAACATGTAATCATATTTTTTTTTGATAGGCCAACATGATAGGCTTGACGCAAAACCTATTTCTGCGTATTATTACTACCTATTAATCATACAAGAATATGAGCCCGAGTTAATGTTGATGTCGATAAATAAATCATATTCTGTCCACCCTTTCATCTGTTATATTGTTCATAAATAAAATACTTACAGATCTTATAGTTAGATACTTTGAATATTACCTAGTATCTAGATAGATCTTTCCTGATGAATCTGCTTCGCTATCTTCTCTGACTCTCGCTGACCCCTGTCTGTCCTCCTTCTAATGATCCTTGAGATGACACTCCATCTATCCGTCTTCTTTCTCCTCACCCAGTAGATGAATGATGCGATTCATTCTTCAGGGATCATAAGAGGCTACATTAGCCCTCCCTTCCTCTCACTGGAGGTCACACTAACCATGAGAGTAAACGATCTCATTCTTTCTTACCTGAAGGATCATAGGCGGTACTCGCCTTTCCTTCTTACCTACCTCGAGGGTCATAGGCGATATTCGCCCTCCCTTCTTACCTATCATCTCTGGGGTCATAGACTGTGTTGGCCTTCCCCTTTGACATGAACTCCGGGATCATAAGTCTCTCAGACTCTCCCTTCCTACACCTTCACTACCGTCTGCCGGCATCATGAAACTTTCTTGTTCATCCATCGTGACTTCCCAGTCTACTCTTCAATATCATATCGTTCTCATATTATGGCCCACCTACCTGCCTACTTGTCTACATACCTACCTACCTACCTCCCACTCCTCTTCTTTCCTTATGTTAAAGACATAAGGAAAGAAGAGGAGTGGGTGGTCAATCCTGGTTTTAGCCATTAAATCTCACTGCACTTCAATTATGTATGTCACCCATTTTTCTATCTTCTTGGCCTAACCTAATTGTTACTTTTTCCGTGCGTCAAACCACAGAGTCACCTTTCATAGACACTCTAATCTTACTTTTTTATAAAGGTGGCAATATACTTTCCCGTTTCGCGACACTCCCAAACCCGAAAGGAAAAATTAAAGTGTTGGTAATTTATTTCCTCAACTCTTCGAGTCACGAAGGGTGGTAAAAGTTTGTTTGTCACAATCCAATCAAGAACGATTGTACTATCTGTCCACAAAATTTGCCTTGTTATATTAAAATCTAAGGTTTTCTTCACGTACTCGTACCTTATGAGTCTGGTTCCTATAAGGCATCCTAGAAGTTCCAGCCTAGGGATTTGCAAATTTTCAACATCTTTTAAAGGTGTCAGTCTTGATTTAGACATTATCAACGATAATGTTATCTGTTGACGTTTGCAAGCCCTTAAATATATCACTGCAGCATATGCATGCTTTGAAGCGTCTGTGAAGCAGTGTAACTCTAATTCTGTAGCACCCTGGTGATCCAGGTATCGTGGAAATTCATATTGATTTAAGACTGTCAAAGATTCTTGTAAACTAAGCCATTGTTCTTGTCTTTCCTTATCCAAAATTGTGTCCCAATTTTCCTTTGTCTTCCACAAACTCTGAAAGAAAATCTTGCAAGGCAAATAAATTGGTGTCATCAGCCCACAAGGATCATATATTGAAGCAAGAACCCTCAGAACGTGTCTCTTTGTCATTTTTATGATTATTTGATGAAAACTTGTTTCCTCCCTTAAGTAGCAGGACATCCTTATTTGTATTCCATTCCATTCCTAAAATATTTGTAATTTTAGGGTTTTTCTGTCTAAATTGTTCAGGAATTTCCTTTAAGAAAGTTCTGTCATTGGAGTTCCAATCCCTTATATTCATTGAGATTTCGTCAAATGTTCTTTTTGTATCATGGTATAATTTTAAAGCCTCGCTTCTAGAGTCAGTTCCGGTTACTAAAGTCTACATAGCATCGCTTTGCCACTTTCTCTATCATATGCATTTTTGGATCACTTTGATTTAGATGGTGATGTATAGTTGCTGTCAATAAGAAAGGGCTGGATATGATACCAAATGGTACACGACAAAACCTTAAATGTAGCAAATTCTGCTCATGAACTCCCTCCTCAACATTTTTTAACCAAAGCATTTTTGTAACATCCCTGTCATCAGGCTGTAAACCTAATTGCAGGAAGGCCTTCTCTATATCAGCTATAATCGCAATACGATGTTGTCTAAATTTTATTAACAATGCTGTAAGATCCTCCAGCATTAAAGGACCTTTGTATAGGCATTCGTTAAGACTGTTTTCATTCTTTGACTTTGCCGAGGCGTCTAGAACTATCCTCAATTTCTTTCCTTCGTCTTTCTTTACTCCGTGATGAGGTAAATAGTGGATAGGGACTTTTCTTCCCGATATAGGTGTGAACCCAACTATTTCTATTATTCCATCATTTAGTTGTTATTTAAATATGTCGTCATACGCTTTCCGTGTTTCCTTGTCCATTCTTTGTATCACACTCTTAAGTCTCCCGAAGGCTAATCCAAAATTTGTTGGTAAATCGGGGGGATATGAAATATATGGCCAATTCACTTGGTACCGTCCCTGTTCGATTTTTGATTGAAATGTTTAACAACCTCTTCCTGTTGCGTGGTTTTAGGTGGATCGCGAATCCCTATGGTCTCCAAATCACAAAGTTGACAAATATTAGAATCCTTCAATGGTGCATCTAGGTTTGTGAAATATTTTCCTGTGCCACTATCGCAATAAGTAACTACAGTCATCTCTTGTTCATTATCCTCGACTTCTAATCTTCCTGAATAAACCCATCCAAAACTAGAATCAATTAAATATAAATTTTCTCCAATTTGTTCTTTACGGTTTGTCATGAACATACCGTAATAGTCATTTCCAATTAATATGTCTATTCCTGTTCCTAAAGAGCCATCATCTGCCAAGTCATAGTCCAAATTATTTTTTATATAATCACTTGGGCATAAAACCTCATTAGTGATATAGGGCATCACATTTGCTTGTATTGTGTAAGTTTGTCTTCTTCGAGTAGTAATTGTTATATCTACAATGGAACTCTCAATTTCTTTAGGTTTATCGGTTCCAAATGTATACACCAGCAGGAGTTTACTTGCATCTTTTGTAGGTAGTTTCAGCTCGTTTACTAATGCCGTGGTAATATAGGTCCTCTGACTTCCCGTATCCAATAACAAACGGCAATCTTTTGTAAGCTCAACTCTCACAACAGCTGTTTGTAGCACCCCTAAAATCCCTTCTTCACTTGTTTGAAATGTCTTTACAAAGGATGTTTGAACATTCTGTTTCTTTGGACACAGTGCTCTGTTATGTGAATTGACCTGTCCACAATGTACACATTTCTTGTTTGATTTACATTCAGAAGATCTATGCCCCCTGCGTAAGCAAATGTAGCATCTACCTGACAGCATTTTCTTCCTAGCTTCTAGTGATGCTATTATACGGCATTCATCATTGTAATGCTGATTGTCACAGAATATACATGAAATCTTTGATCTCTTGCCATAATCCTTTGAGTTTTGATCTAAGTTTCTTTTTCTTGCTCCATATTTCATATTCTGTGTCTGAGTAAAATGCTTCCTAAGCTTAGGTTCATTCACTTGTCTTTGTGCATAATGATTCCCCGTTTCTTGTACATGTAGAACTTCAGTAGAAAAGGTAGGAGTGGTCTTTTGATCACTAGACTCTCTAGCGGTCACTATATGTTCCAAATGTTTCCTTATTGTTGGTATAGGCTCATCCTCTGAAGTCATCCGCATTCTTAATTCCTTGACAATATCTTGTGGAAACTTCTCAATAATTACATTCCTTAAGTAAGCGCCTTCAATGTTTTCTCCTAAAGAGTTTAATACTCGGAGGTGTCGTTCTATTTCATTTATTATTCTTCTAGCTTCCGCAACTGTCTCATCTCTTCGGTTAAGTTTAAACAGTTCACTATAGTGTGCATCAATAACAACTGCTTGTTTCCCAAATCGATCTTGTAGTACCTTCAAAGCGATCTGATAATTCTTGTCAGTAGTTTCTAGACCTACAACAGCTTCCTTTGCCTTGCCGATGAGACAGTTATTTAAATAGGCGAGCTTATCCACATCTCTTATGTTTTTATTGTGTACACTAGAAGAAAATCTGTCCCAAAATTCATGCCATTTTAGTACATCTCCTTTAAATTTTATAAGTTCCAATTTGGGCAGTTTACTTGTAACATTCTCCATCTGCTCAGTGTATTTGGAAACCTTCAAAGCATCCTCAATCTCTTCGATGAGGGTGTCTGCCGCCATTTGTGTATTTGTATGTTCAACAATGGAGTCGGGATCTTGTACCGCCATATTCCTAAGACATATGTGAGTCTCAGTAACATACCTTTTATTTTTGGCGCGTAGAGGTATTAACTCCATTTCCATCTGTCGAGCTAGACATTTCCCTGCCCGAAAGTCTGCCAGCATCTCTTGACTCCTTTCTATGTGATATACCACTTGACCTTTAATAACATCAAGACGTATCCCATATGTCTCCATACTTGCCAATTGTTGTTTCGGCAGTTTATGTGTCCAACGAACTTGTATTTATTACAAGGTTTTTTCTCGTACTTATCAACAAAAACGACAAAATTGTGATGCAAAAAATTTCGGGTATTGTACCGTATCTTGCAGAGTTAGCAATTGGACTTTTTTTTCAACAAATTCACATTCATTTTTACTTGTCTTCAGAACCAAAGAGAAAAAGATCCACAGAGTCAGTCATCGAAATCTGTTACTACTCGATGTTATTTCTCGATTACGATTCGTGACCAAGTATCGAATCTTTTATTGTAATTTCGTTAATAGCAAAGTAAGTCATTGTCACACACCATAAAATAGTCAAAACCATTTTTTAGTCCCATATATGATAGCATTAATAATAATAACTTAGTAACTTCAGAAAATTATAATCCTAATACTATTATAAAGGCGAAAGTTTGTAAGTATGGATGTATGTATGGATGTTTATTACTCTTTCACGCCAAAACTACTGAACCGATTGGGCTGAAATTTGGTACGTAAGTAGCTTAGACCCTGGAATAACACATAGGGTACTTTTTATCCCGATATTCCCACGGGAACGAAGACTACGCGGGTGAAACCGCGGGTCACAGCTAGTAGTTAATAAAGTAGATGTTTACTTTATTCGAACTCGTAACTCGTTTATCAGTATTTGATAACCAATGCTACATCTCATCCTAATACTATTATAAAGGCGAAAGTTTGTAAGTATGGATGTATGTATGGATGTTTGTTACTCTTTCACGCCAAAACTACTGAACCGATTGGGCTGAAATTTGGTACGTAAGTAGCTTAGACCCTGGAATAACACATAGGGCACTTTTTATCCCGATATTCCCACGGGAACGAAGACTACGCGGGTGAAACCGCGGGTCACAGCTAGTTAGACATAAATAAGGTAAACATGTAAATTGCAATCGAGTAAATTTCCTAATCAATCGATTGAGATTTCGAATAATTTCACCCCACTTCTTACCGCCTTTGACTCATTTCCTTTTTTTATTTTTGTTCGGATGCGTTCACGATTTGTCAACTAAAAAAAAAAACTGACCAACTGATCCCATTCACATTTATTCATATTCCATTTTATCGTAATGTCACGATTATCATGATCGATACCTACAGAAACTTG
Source organism: Hemistola chrysoprasaria (assembly GCA_947063395.1). Taxonomy (NCBI): domain Eukaryota; kingdom Metazoa; phylum Arthropoda; class Insecta; order Lepidoptera; family Geometridae; genus Hemistola; species Hemistola chrysoprasaria. The sequence continues at coordinate 15,663,137 of OX346714.1, forward strand.
ACTTCACTCTGTGTTCTTTCGTACGGACAACCTAATACAATTTGGGCAGAAAGAGTAGAAATAAAATACCTATGTAGGGAGCCAAAAAAAAAAAAATCGTACAGAATATGTTTAGTGATGCCAAACTATCCATGATTTTGACGTGCCTGAATAGAAAGTGGTGCCCTCAATTTCCGCTTACCTTTTATGGTCAAGGCGCAAAACCTCGATACCTAGATTTTGTTACTTTGAAGAATAATTTGAAATAGGAAACGATTATATCATTATATAGAGACAGCACTATATATATCGTCTCACTCTTAAAATATAATTGTGGCCGCTTTATGTGGGAGGTTTCCAGTCAATATTTCCTTGAAATGAGTGGGAGTTAAATTGTTCGTAGGTACATATTACATATATATATCGCTGCAGCATACTGTCAAATGTGTCTACAGAGCTCCGATCCAAACGCTTTCGAATGCGCCGATCGAGGAGTCCGTAGATCATGTCGAGCTGTACCTTTTCTATCAAGTCGCCGGTAGGCAATTTAGATAAGAGAGCGCGAGCTTTAGCCACGAAAAGGTCTGTGGAGTCTGACGAAGGCTGAATAACTCCTTATAAATTCGGAATGGCGGACGCCTTTCTCCAAAAGCGCTGCGCAGTTTCATCATGGCGTCTTCCCAGGACGTGGTGGTAGCTTTCACCCCTTGCCACCATACAGCTGCGTCATCCGTCAGCAGCATTGCTAGGCCCCCTTCATCGCGTTCTCGCTTGAAATACCCAAACAATTTTTGTACACGTCCACCGCATCTAAAAATCCGTCCACTTGATCGGGCTTGCCGTTGAACCTCGCCGTGCATTTTGTAAAATTAGCACTGGCGGCAGAAACCATTGAAGTCTCCGGTGCCGGCGTAGATGTGCGGGCTTCGCTAAGGAGTCGGGCAAACACTTCTGCCTGACTCTGCTGAAGCGTTTGAAGAAGAGCCGAAAACTGATCCGGTCCCATCGTGACGGAGGAGGGTGCTTCGGCCTCTGAGCCTTCCTCTTCCTGTCGACGGGTTCTCACCATATTTACTTTACGGTGGATTTACGCGATTAAACTGAACAATAACAAAAAAAAAATATTCGCACGATTTGCACAGGCCCCTAATGTATGGGCGCCATTTGTATCCCGGTTATTTTGTGGGTTTTCTTGTAATAAAATTATTAGTCTGTACGGAATAGCACTCGTTTATTATTGTTCACTACATAAGCAAATTTTACAAGTTTAATCGGTTAGGGGCGCGTCGTCTTCTACTTGAAATCTCGCGTGACGTATCTCTGTCCGGACGCTTGACGCCGGCGAGCGCTGATTCGTCGGCGCTGTGCGCATGCGCGTAGGGTTGCCCGGTTACACAATTTTATTTTATAGTAAATTCCTTCCTGCCTAGTAGCTTTGTTAGCACCCTATTTAAATAGCCTATGATGAATAAAGCAAGAAATAGCAAATAAAGACAGGATTAATGGGAAAAGTATCTCTTCCCATCTCTCCGCTCCACTTACTATGTCATGCAATTTTTACCAAAATTATTGTTTGTTTATTTACCTACTTTTAAATGAATTAAGTATACTAATAATTTTCCTAAAGATCCCAGCATCTCCACCATGACGCAAAACCTATTTCTGCGTATTATTACTACCTATTAATCATACAAGAATATGAGCCCGAGTTAATGTTGATGTCGATAAATAAATCATAGTCTGTCCACCCTTTCATCTGTTATATTGTTCATAAATAAAATACTTACAGATCTTATAGTTAGATACTTTGAATATTACCTAGTATCTAGATAGATCTTTCCTGATGAATCTGCTTCGCTATCTTCTCTGACTCTCGCTGACCCCTGTCTGTCCTCCTTCTAATGATCCTTGAGATGACACTCCATCTATCCGTCTTCTTTCTCCTCACCCAGTAGATGAATGATGCGATTCATTCTTCAGGGATCATAAGAGGCTACATTAGCCCTCCCTTCCTCTCACTGGAGGTCACACTAACCATGAGAGTAAACGATCTCATTCTTTCTTACCTGAAGGATCATAGGCGGTACTCGCCTTTCCTTCTTACCTACCTCGAGGGTCATAGGCGATATTCGCCCTCCCTTCTTACCTATCATCTCTGGGGTCATAGACTGTGTTGGCCTTCCCCTTTGACATGAACTCCGGGATCATAAGTCTCTCAGACTCTCCCTTCCTACACCTTCACTACCGTCTGCCGGCATCATGAAACTTTCTTGTTCATCCATCGTGACTTCCTAGTCTACTCTTCAATATCATATCGTTCTCATATTATGGCCCACCTACCTGCCTACTTGTCTACCTACCTACCTACCTACCTACCTACCTCCCACTCCTCTTCTTTCCTTATGTCTTTATCAATCCCGGTTTTAGCCATTAAATCTCACTGCACTTCAATTATGTATGTCACCCATTTTTCTATCTTCTTGGCCTAACCTAATTGTTACTTTTTCCGCGCGTCAAACCACAGAGTCACCTTTCATAGACACTCTAATCTTACTTTTTTATAATGGTGGCAATATACGTTTCGCGACAAGGCTAACGGGAACTAACCTAGAGGTTTCAGTCCCTTGGATGGAAAATTATGGAAATGTGCGGTAAAATGGCCGAATCTTTTGAGAAATTTCTTGACAGACACACAGATGGACAACGAAGTGATTCTTTCTATAAGGGTTCCTTTTCCTTTTGAGGTACAGCACCCTAAAAATAGTCATTCAGTTTTGTCTACATCGAATCTACAATGAGGCAGCTAATGTTTCTAAAATTGATGAATTGTTATCAAAATGAAATTGTGACAATTTGATTATTTGACTCACCTGTATAGCATACAGTACCTGTATAGATAACAGTTCTGTTTATAACAGCATGTTCGTTTTAGAGCCACTATCTTTTACTAGACCATCCGTTTGCCGTATTGGGTATTGGTTATGCCAGAGATGGGGTGAATATTAAGGTGTGTACTTATCAAATTCACAATAAACATGACCAAAAACACAGCACATAGTTATTAGCGATCTCGCCAGAGTTCATTTAGGGTTGATTTAGATATAATAGCGGGCCCACACGGTTTACTTTAATTGATCAACTCCTAAATCGTATTCGTACCATCTCAACAGACTCAATGGTTTTTTTTCAATTCCACGAACAAAAATCAAATTCGTTTCCAATTTTTTGTTGAACAACAAATATATGTTATTTGTGGCTTGTAAAAGTTATATAGGACACCACAATTTTGTCAATGTCGCATAGGGAGATAAACTATCACACGAAGGAAATTAACCAATAAATGCTTTTGAATTTTGAAATAATATGTTGATCAACAAAAATCGAATCGCGTGAACCAGTTATAACGCGTGTCAGCGCCCGCTGTCATTGTGTTGATTTTCTTACAAATCAACTCCACCCGTCCCGCGCCCGCATTCATGTGTAAACAAACCTTTCATTTTGCAATATTATGCCATGAATAAGTTTCTCTCACGTACTTGTACTCTCTAATATAAGTATTATTGATTATTGACTAGAATTAAAATATATCAAATGACCAACGAATGAACTTTATGATATTTTACTGATATTTCCCGAGTATTTTCTTTCTAATGGTGCTGTCCCAAGTTTAGTGAAAACTTAAAATCTCTCATTTTAATTTAATTTTAACTATAATTATAATTTCGTATGGGATAATATTTTGTAAATACACAGCAGTTTAATTTTGTGAATTTTTACTGATAATCAAAATAATTTGAAAAATTGTTAAGTGTTGTGATCGTATAGAATAAGCGTTTTAATGAATGTATCCAAATCTTTCAAATATAAAATGTTTTAAATGTACTGTTTTGTGCACAATTTGTAAACTACATACAGTAATACATAAGCTATGAGCCACTGCGAATTTTAGACATTAACACGTACATCGACGCGCCGGAAGAGTCACGGTTTTGTCTGCTACGTGTGTCATGTAGAACATTTTAAAACCGTGGATTTACTGGGGTGCTGGGTTTACTACCATCGGCCCCCACCAAAAGGGGCACCAGTGGGAGACGTTAGGACGTTTTTTGTTTCTTTTTTGTGCCGCCGGTAACGGTCGTTATGACAATAGGAAAAAATATTAGCCTCAACAGCCCCCACTAAACTGCCACCAGTATTGTGTTTTTTTAATTTGTAACACGTGAATTCTACCTTTCTTCGAGCTCGGTCGCACGGTAATTTCCACCAATGATGGCGGCAGTTTAGTGGGGGCTGTTGAGAACATTTTTTTTTTCTATCACCGACCTATCGACCGCCACCGGCGGCCGTTGCTTTGGCGCACGAAAGTTAATAATTTGTCTTAACGTCCCCCACCAAGTAAACCGGTTGCCGTACGTGTGAAAGCTGTTAAAACCTTCGCGGTTGGTCTTTGTCCTTTCTACTCCAAGATTGCCAATATTTTGTTACGGTTTATTGTAACTGAAAGCAATGATAATTTACAAGTAAGTGTAGGCTCATTGTGAGGTTGTGATTGTTTGGATGTAAGTTTGTGTAATGGATGTAAGTGCCTCAGACACTCCATATCTTGGGTCACTTGGAACAATGTTTCAGTTTTAATTTTTCTAACATATTTCCGATGGGTTTAAGTTTTAAGAATAATATGTTTAATACTTTTGTAGCAGATTTGCAGTGGATTGGTTTTGTAAACAATGATATATTTTAGAGATCTCAATACATATTAGCATGTGCATATTAGAGAATGAGTTCTGTAATGTAAAGAAAGTGTCATCCCACAAATCTACTTGTTTATTCATTCATTATAAGAGAAGGCTCGTCTTTGTAGGATGACGCTATCTAGTACTTTTTAAACTTTTGCGTATTGAACACGTACATAGTTTACGGAAAAACGGGATTTAAACGCACTAAAAACATTTACGAGTAAGTTTATCGACTGTCCTCGACGTTTTGTATTTTGGCCAAGGTGTTAAACTGTGGTCATTCAATTCAGTGAAGTGCTTTTGACACCACAGCTTTGCAAATGTCATGAAGAAAGATCTACCATCAAACAATGGAAATTAAATTATAACGTGAATTATTAAAATATGATTACAAAATTAACATTAAGTAAATAGTATTATCAGCGGATTTAACAGGAAAGAGGACCTCTTAGCAGTTTGACGCAATCCAATGGAAAATTTACTAAATCAATGTTTTGTATACCCCTGTTTCCTCCGAATACAGTAAACCTATTTGATATATTTATATCATAATATTTTAAAGATGAAGTAAAATATGTCCCCATCATTTTATTTTTATTTACAAACTATATTTCTTTGTAGTGAATGTCCAATCACGTGAGTAAAACTGGGATTTTTGGAAGTTCACTATGAAAAAACCAAAGGTTTACAAGAAAAATTAAAATGACAGGGACATAGGTTACTTCACTATAAATATATATCAGGATATAAATTTATAGAATGGGTTTATCATATTCGGAGGAAACGGGAATACAAAACATCGATTTGGTACATTTTTCATAGGATTGTGTTAAATTCCTAGAAGGCCGGGTACGCAAGTCTTCAATGTTTAAGTCCCATGTTGCTGTAAACTTAAGCTCGGGCATTTACACGCGTCGAGTATGCCCCACATCCATTGCATTAAAAAAAAAGGATATTTTCCACAGTTAGTGTTCAAGACAGGATTATTCTCTATTGTCTATCTGCACAGATTATCCATTTAGGCCATGAATAGAAATGTTGTAAATATTTTTTATGTTATGATGTCATAGCATTATGTGCTAGTCTATTACCTCTTATGCTCCAAGAAGGATTCATTGCATTTAATAATAAGTTTAATTTTTGAAAGGCACTAGAGTGCCTACTTGCCATTTGTATTATAATGGAAACAATGCATGATTCAATTAAAAATGTATTGAAACAGTAACAATTGTTTTATTTAAATGTGACAAAAAACAAAATAGTGTTATGTCAAAAATAATAACTTTAATTATCTAGATTTCTAAGCATCAAACCTTTACTGAAAATATTGCAATTCTTTCATTTGCAAGTTCTTTAGTTTGAACTACTACACCTTTTTTGTAACATATATAACAGATGATAGACTGTCAAAGAGATGAGTGCAATATTTTCATGGTCAGCTCCTAGAGTATGATTGATTTGAAGTTAGTAAACAATATAGAAAGGGTAGTCAAATATTTATTATTGTTATATTGAGACACAGTACAATAATATCCAGCTATGGGACTGAGAAACAAATGGCCATGTGAATGACTGTTGCATCATTACTACTCCAGTATGCTCTCAAAATTGCTAAGCAATGGTAATTCAATTGCAATAAAGCAAGAATCAGCAAATTCAAGGCACTCCGGCTTGACTTGAGACTGAATTTTGGACCATGGATACATCCAAGGTCCACATACATAATTAAAACATTTATAAAAACTTAATCTAAGAACCTCAAGTCCAGCCAGCCATAGACCTATAACATAAACTGAATAAAACCCATATAGGGTCACATAACCAACCCCTCACTATCTTTACTCTGTTTCTGTGAATCTTCCAGACAATCAGTGGCTAGCCTCTCAATATCGTCCCAAGAATACTTATTGAACTTCTCTTGAAGAACTTTCAAAAACTTGTTTGTATTATTTTTAGCTTCTAAATCAGACATGCCTAACTTTTTGAATGATTTGTAAGTCACGTCGTAGAGACCTTCAGGTTTTTTGATGACTAAATTCAGTTTGCTTCCGTCTTTGATAGATGGATAGGATTCCACCGTTTGTTCGTCGATTAACGTTCTCCCTAGGAACAGTAGCTTCTGCTCTTCTACTGGAATATTCAATTTCTCAGAAACTTGACGCTTGATCTCCGTGATCAACGTGGAAGGAAGAACCTACAAACAAAACAAAGTTCTTAGATGTTCGTCAAACTAAGTTTAACATATCACAAAACAGAATAATAAGGTACCTCGACAGTACATTCTCCACCTTGTAATTTTTTCACAGTTAATTTCATTGTTGAGAATAATACTACTTCTAGAGAAATAGAAAGCTTTGTTCTGTGATAGAAATAGAATTAAGAAATAAACCTGCCTGAGAAATACGTATAAATTGATAATTTTAAAAAATTCTCATTTTCTGTTTTATCCATCTATCGTTAATGTCACTGTGACACTGACAATTGACAATATTCAGAAATGTGACATTTATTTTCTAGCGCCTAGCATTTGCCAATTTTTATCAAAGAAAAAGGTCCTATTATATTATTAATATTATCAAAGGCCGTCTAGATTTAAAATTATTAAAAAGATTAAATCCCACATCCGCAGTGACGTCTTTCTTTGTCAATACAGTAAACAATAATTTTACCGTGTAAATAAATTAATTACCAAGGTGATTTAAATACATCGCCACTTGTAACGACAAAAGTAATAGGTACCTACTTACCTACCGTGCAAGTATTCATAATAATTTATGATCGGACAAAAATGAGTTTTAAGCAAAATAATCAGGATTCATACAACTCCAGTGATATGGGGGAAGTTCATGAATTGGATTACTATGAAGGTACTATTCAAAGTAAAATAATACAAACAATACAATATCCAGTCAGATCTTGTTCCCGTTGGGGTAGGCAGAGACTATTTTGCTGCGTTCCTGACACATACATCTGATACAGCTTGCGCTTCTTCAACTTTCATGACGTTCTTCTTACATGCTCTTCGGTTGTAGGTATACACCGTATGTATATAATAATATAATATTATTTACTGTATATTAAAAATTATATAGTTTAAACATTATTTTGCATCGTGTCGATTTTTGTACCTATGTATTGCTATTAATGTTAGAGAGTATTGCTCAAAAATAAATTTATCTTCTATGAAAAACTCCGAAAATGGTACTTTTTATTAATAATGGCAAGACCGACTCTTGCGGCTATCGTCAGCTGATGTGACAAATCATAAAAATAGTGATGTGAAAAACTAATGGACAAAATAATTCATATTATTTAAAAAACATACGACCTAAACTTAATATTATTATGGTTTTTCGACATATTATATTTAATATAACACCGATGTTTATCACTAGATCAATCAATTTATTGATTCATTATTCACTAATTTACTATTTGCTCGTAAACATTATAATTATGTCTTAAATTCTCACTATTCAAATAATAAATAAGTTCTTTATTCAAGTGCATGTCCCATAATAATACAAAAAACAATTACAGCAATGAGATAATGTTACTTAAAAGTGGGTGACAGCCCTTGTATATGTGTTCTGTGTGACAGACTGGCCTAATTACTCGCGTACTTACGGCTCGGCAAGCTTTATCGCTAGTATGTTACCCCGAGTAAGCTTGACGGCGATCCAACAGGTTTGAAATTTTACTCGTAGCCCGCTATGCTCGCACGTCTATCATCGCCGAGAGCCGCAACCTTCAGTAATCTTAAGAATTTGGCTAGTTTATAGTTGCAAACGCTTGTGCATTTGATATTTATGTAATTCGAGTTTTTTTTAGCTAACAAAGAATTTAATTTAGATTAATATAATTATAATTAGTGATTTTAAATAGCTTGATGTACCTACTTTTGAACTCTACGCTACCAATACCAATATATTATCGTAAAATTCCATCAAAATCCTACTTTTCCTAAACAATACAAGGCTACCTCCATCAACGACATCTCGTAACATTATGGACTTAGTTCACGTGTATCACCGACGTCGAGACGAGTAAGTATGCGAGCTTTAAAACCGCACTTTAAGTTTGCCTGTTTGTAACTCACTTTAGTAGTATTTAAACAGGAAATTGAGAAGAAAAGTTATGTCATGGTACTTTGCACCAATATTATGCCACCAATATATTAGTTAGTTACATAATAGTAAATCAAATCAAAGATGAGCTAAAATAATTTCGTGATTACAAAATTGACATTGACACAAATTTTAGCGCTGTGAATAATCGCAGTATTGTACCGCAGCTTGAAAGTACAGAATACGACAGGATGACAGCTTTATCGATTAGTTTCGTGTTCCATACAAAGAACGAGCACGCGCATCCCTAGTCATCTCAATTTCGGCCGGGGTCTCGTAGCCAAGGAAACGGGTGTAGCTACAAGACAACAACACTGATAACTCGTCATCTCTTATCGGGTTACATAAAATTTTTGAGAAGATTATCGGGACTGGGGAGTGTACAAAATATTGCACGACGGCGGTCGTTTTGGAAGGTTTGTAAACTAGAAATTGTTACGGGCGTGAGTACTTTGACAGATAGAAGTATGGCTGGCAGGTGAGTTCGATAATTTTACGAAAAATGTTCCAAAAATAGAATGGTTTAGCGTCGTTGGAGATAATGGATTTGCGTGCGTCACGCGGCAGGGGAGAGTTCCCGAATGAGGGCCCCTCTATCTCGCTCCTATCAATTTTATCAGAGAAATAAAGGGACGGCAGCGGCGCCTGGTACGGCACACGGCACGGCGCGCGGTCCCCGTAATATTCACCTGCGAATGCAAATCAAATCGTTTAGAACACTGCTATCATACATGCACGTAAAATTTTGATATTATTACATTATTGTAATGTGTTCAAGGTCCAATTGAGTATGACTTGGCACTTGGCAGTCACAAACAATCAATATCAATAAATATTTAATAACACAATAGGTGGATTATACACACCTTAGGTACATTATCTGGGTCTATTTATCTTTAATTCTTTTTTAGCACAGTATATCAGATAAGAAACTAAATAATTAATAAATATTTACATCATTTCAAAAGTAGTAAAAGTATAACTTAGTAAACATCAATTAAAAAGCGCAAGGGACATGAGCTAGAACATAACATCATAACTTAGTTATATTTTTTATTTATAAAAACAAAAGAGAGTCTTTTATTACACACTGGCATAGCTTTATTTTTTTTAGCTTTATTTCAGTATAAATTCAATTTTTCTATTCTATGCTAAAATTTTTAAGTTACAAAACAAGTGGTTACATATAATCCACTATACTACAAAATGACAATAATCAGCCATGCATTACATCACAAGGCAGGTGACACCGACCAACCGTGACACTTGCACCCTAGTCTACTGTCCCTATCACACTAGCACACCACACCACACAGAGAACACCTGAAACAAGCTATAACTGCTGCCTAGATACTGTTTGATCAATACTTACTCAGTTTTCAACAATGTGTCACTGATGTGCCTCGAATTGTATAAAAAATCAAGTGAAAATGTCCGAAATGGGTTTTGAGAACGTGTTTTACTTGGAAAGTGAGTATTGAGATGAAGGTATGTTAAAGATGAAGGATGGAGTGGGATGAGAAGAGGTGTTGCCAGGTTACACTCGGTCCTGCTCTCGTTCGGAGTACGATCAATAATCTCCAAGGGATGGTGTTATGCAACCATTAACAACTGATTTTGTTTATTTATTTGTATTATTGGTTAAATTGATGTTATTTTAGCTCAATGTGTTGGATGACTCATGCATAATACAGATGATATTCTCATTTGTCCGGTTTATTTTGTTTTAGATTAGGAAATATTTGGTGATGTTTGTACTCATTGGTATTATTTTTCTTGCTTTTTTGGAGTTAAAATAGTATATTTAAGAAATATTATAAGAAATATCATCAGATAGTTTCAGCCCTGCAGTTCTTCATTTTATTTGTTCCGTTTCCTCAGATTTTTTAATTATTTTGTACAATAGATTATAAGTTTGTAAAATGTATAATTAACAAAATATATTTATATGCTGTAGTAACTTAATAAGCCCATAAAATATTCTTGAAAATATAATGTAATTACATCAATCAATTATCAGTTATCAATTTTTATTATCTGTTTCCTCAGATTTTTAAAAATATCTTGTACAATTAATATAGTTGGTATAATTAATAATTTACAAACTATATTCCATGCTGGAGTAACTTAATAAGCCCTTATATTTTTATGTAAGCATTTTCTAGTTATTCATATATAATCCCAATATATATTCTATATAATTTAAAATATATTATATACCTAAGTAAAGTATTTGTTGTGTAACAAGACTCAATTAGTTAAAATCTTTTTGCACTTATAAGGATTCATAATTAAATGCAGGTGTAACTTTATATGGGAGGGTGCATTTCCCCTTTCATCATTATTGTAATTGCTATTATTGTTGTTAACATGTTGGGGGACAGGTGGATCAAATTCACAATAACTACCTATAGTTGCTAATTGCTATTGAAGTTAGTATATTTTTTTGGTTATGAAATATTGATGCCTAAATTCAAATAAAGATCAAGAGTTTTTTCTTGAATAATTTAATGAGTTCTTGAATATAGATAAACATAAGTTTCTCTCTCCCAAAAAGAGGTGATTATGGGCTAATTGCAACATTATTTATTTATGATATGAAAGTCAATCCTACTATCCTACTAATATTATAAACTAGCTGCGACCCGCGGTTTCACCCGCGTAGACATCGTTCCGTGGGAATGAAGGAGAAAAAATACCTAGAAATTCTGTATGTAAATAGTTTAAACCCTGGAATAACACACAGGGTACTTTTTATCCTGATATTCCCACGGGAAGGAAGACTGCGGGTGAAACCGCGGGGCACAGCTAGTATTATTATATTAACTCTGATTGACCCTCTGTTGGGTAAAGGCTGCTATTCTATAAGTTATCTGCTGAACCGTGTGGTTGTTAATTGTCCCAAATAAACGCCTCCCTTTTCTCATTCCACTCAGTAGGTTTTGCCAATTTCTGTTGTTTTTATCAATCCTCTGCTTCTGAGCCTCTAATCTGATAATTCTGAGTCTGCCATGTCGCCGGCACTCTGTGTTGGCTTCCAAACGTAGTTTTCTTAGCCCACGTTATATTTTCACAAGATTTATAATTTAGTAACATAATATTATTTTAGAGAACGCATAGAGAGCGACATAAATAGAAGTTAGCTGATAAGTCATCTCTTCCCCTATTTTTTGGTTTAGGTATCTAAGATATCAGTTGAAATCTTACTGAATCTACCTTAGACAAAGCTCACCTCAATAATTAGAATTTATTCCCAAGAGGTGGTGATCCATTGGCGAGTAAAACCGTTGGTATTTTAACGAGCCGGCGAACTAAAGGTACAAACCGTTAATGGAGCATCTACTAGACTGCGGTTATAAAGGAGCTTTATTAACGGTTTATACCTTTGGCTCGCCGGCTCGTTGACGTACCAACGGTTTTACTCGCCAATGGATCACCCCCTTAAAACGTAAAGTATAATTAATTATAAAGATTACGACTATAATTTTATTGACCCGTTAATGTAAGGCAACAAAGACAAAGAACTTAGTATGTTAATGTCTAAAATGGCGTCCTGTCCTACAATGTCTGAATTTGGCCTTGATCGATCTATTGGTATTAATAACTAGTTTTAGCTAGTGTGTTGTGAACAGGATATTGTTGAATATTTCAGATTTCGAGTGTGCGGGCGACGAGGTGCTCGTGGAGTCTTCCCCGCCCGCCTCGCCTGACATGGCGGCGCGCCTCGCTGCGCCTGCACAGGTACGATTACCTAGCTTGTTATGTTCAAATTTATTTATTGGCCATAAATGTTACAGTATTTTTGTATAAATCTATAGGTTCCCGAACTAGTTAAGACAGGGACCTGTTCACGGATGATTCAGGGACCAATGGCTTCTCGCATTATGCTTACGAATCCACATTGCATTTGAAAAGACGTTGGGTTGTGTCGGCGGCTTAAGTTTGAAGGAACTTAATGGACACTACATTTTAAAGACCTTTATAGCGATAAGATTGAAGTAGTCGAGTATAAAATGTGTTCGTGCCTTTGACCAGGCTTTTCCTAAGGACATCATCAACTTTGTCAAGAAAAGTACGCCTTCGTCGACCTCTTACATCAACCGAGGCGATGCTAATGCAATCGACTGGGCTCAAATTTGGACTCCAGGCTGTTATTGAGAAATTTTCTAATGGAAACATTCAGTAACATTTTACCCGGCCTGGGAATCATAGTCTCAACATTAGCGCTTGCCACCACTAAGGCTTGTCATCATCATCATTATCTCAGCCGTAGGAAGTCCACTGTTGGACTCAGGCTTCCCTCTCAAGGGGCGTTTTGCTAATACTTGCATTTGGTATTCGGCTTTTGGGCAGAGAACGCAGCTCCCCGTCTTCTGGATTCCATAACCCTTCGCCGGCTTTTACAACTACCACGGGCAGAGGGGGTAGAGTACTATTCTATATGTACTTGCTGTGCCCCGCGCTTCCACCTGCGTGGTGTTCGTTCCCGTGAGAATATCTTGATAAAAAGTACCCTATGTGTTATTCCAGATTCTAAACTACCTACATACCGAATAACAGCTTGATCGGTTTAGTAGTTTTGGCGTGAAAGAGTAGGTAACACACATCCATCCATATTTATAAACTTACGCATTTACGTAAAATATAAACAGGATAGAACATGTGTAGTATTTGTGTTATAATGTACGTAGAGTCGGCAGGGCGGGGCGTCGCCGGACGCGGGCGCGGGCGCCGACAGTAGCGCGGCCTCCGTGCGGGAGCTCATCGTCATACCGGAGATCTCCAACTCCATACAGCTGCATCACGCCATACATCAGGTAACTCACTGGTTTAAGGCATTGATTATCTTTTTATACTAAGGTTTACTGGCAGGCCTGGGACACTCCGCATTATAGGTATGAAGGTACAACACTATACAGGTAGTATACAGGCTACAGGTAGGTAGCGAGGGCTTGCGACAAGACGTTACCATTTGAACGGAATAGATGGCCTTTCTTTCTATCGTGTTCAACAACCTGTAAAAGAAAGAATTGCGAAATCCACAAAAACAAATCAAAATACATTTGTCGTCGAAAGTATTTCTTCGCGAATTTTACAATTCTTGTGAAAGTTGTTTAGTTTGACGGGTAAATGCACCCCCTTAAGTATTACTTCAGCTTTTAGTAACACTCTTTATATTTTTTAGTTATCAGTACATAATTTACAAATTATGTCAAAATGGCTTTGAGATTCTTTTTATCCTAATGTGTACTGTGGACTCAATAGGTTAAAGACGGCCCTGATAATTGCTGAATATAGATTTCCCGTTAGGGTCTCTCCGGTTATTCGACCGTTACCCGCCATCTCGTCATCATCATCATCATTTGACAGCCTCGTTGGCTCGGACGGTAGTAACTCTGCTTTCTGTGCTGCAGGCCTCGGGTTCGATCCCCGGCCAGGTCAAACATTTGTGTGCATGAACATGTCTGTTTGATCTGTGTCTGGGTGTTATAAGCTTATATAAGTATGTATATCAGTCCTCTGGTTACCATAGTACAGGCTTCTAGCCTAGTTTGGGACCAGATGACCGTGTGTGGAAGTTGTCTCATATTATTATTATTTATTATTATCTCAGCCGTTAGTAATCCACTACTGAACATAGGCCTCCCCATATAGGGGGGTGTTGCCGATACTCGACACGCTTGGCAGGCGGGTTGTCGAGCGCAGTTGTATGGTTTTGTGCAGAGGACGCTGCTGCCCGTCCTCTGGATCTGTTAACCCTTAGCCGGCCGACACGGCAACCACAGGTAGAGGGTGGAGCACTATTCTAAAGCCGGTAACTCCACGACTGACTCCGGTAACACCCGCCATCTGCTAAATCCAACGCGAGAGCGACAGATCAAATCGTTTATCTTGCGCCTCACCAGGTGGACCTTCCGTGGTCTAGACAAGGGCGTTTTAGTTTTTGAAGACCAACAGTTACGTAACCGATATTGAGTTTTCATATCGATATCGAAATCCATTTTTATATATCGATATCCTTATTTTTGTTTGGCAACCGATTGCGCGATGGAGAACCGAAACATAAACTAAACGCAAACTAAGTTGCGTTATCAACAGCATTATAAATTACTAGCTGACCCGGCGAACTTCGTACCGCCATATTTTATTTCTCTAATCGCAACTGAGGAAATAAAACCCTTCCGTTAAAATCGAATGAGCTAAATTGAAAATAAAACTGGAGTACTCAATTGAAAAATTCACATTCAAACCAGAGATGTCGACTCGATAGAATTTGATGGCCAGATCTTGAAACTTTGATTAAAATTTGGCGCCAAGACTTTAATAATTCTCTAACAAAAATAGTAGTACAATTTTTTTTTGTTATTAATGGTAATAATATTGTAACATACGCAGTATAATTATAAAAATATCAGTCACAAACCATTAAAATAATACGGTTATATCGTGAGCATAAATAAATATTACGTGAAATAAAGTAATAGAATTTATATTCTAAGAAACAGAACACAGCGCCATCTATTGGGTGTATTTGCAACCTAGATGTCAAACAATATTGAAGAATTTTATCGATGAATCAACGTACACCGCCATCTATGAGAACTTCATAAAACTAAACAGTAAATAAACACTTGCTTAAGAAACAATTAATTGATACATTTTATTCGTTTACATTCACGACATAAGCGAATAATTGAGATGATAACTATCCTATCCAGTAAGTTAGACCAAAATACGGGTACATGTGAAATTTGATTGAAATCGGTTCAGTAGTTTTGGAGTTTATTCGGGACAAACATCGTGACACAAGATTTTTATATATATAAGATAATGCTGTTGATCTATTATAATTTATAATAGAATAATTTTCGAATTACAAATACCGCAACACATCGCATTGAAATCCATGGTTGAGTTCTGAAGTTGGTTTGGTTTTCTTTAGTTGGTTATGTGATATGTGATATTTTAGTTATGTGATATTGGTTACGTACTTTGGTTTACCGATTCATATCGATATAGGTTATGTTTTGATATATTGGACTCCATGCCTTTCGAGAACCTTTCGTCTTCGTCCATCACTCTGTTCTGCGATTTGATAATCTTATGTTATAGCGGGTTCAGACGGTTTTAGATCAACTGCTAAATCGCATTCGATTCAAACCGCCTGAACAGGCTTTCAATTATTTTAATTCCACGAACAGATTTTTTTATGATAGTGAGTGACAAAGCGAGCAAATCAGGTGCCTGATGGTAAGCATCATGATTGCCCATATTGGACACAGTGCCACCCAGTGTTTTAAAATTGAAAATTCAGCGCGACACTGCACTGCGCCTGTCACCCTGAGATATGAGTTTTTGAATCTCATTATGCCCAGTAATTTCGCTGGTAACATTGCCCTTCATACCGGAACACAGTAATGTTTGCACATTACTGCTTGGCGGATGAATAACTGGCAAAAGTGTGGTACTTCCACAGGCGGCCCCCTGCAAAAGAGGCCTACCACTTCAAAAACAAATCAAATTCGTTTAATTTTTTTTGTTGAACAATAAAAGTTCAACTATCAATCAATTAAAATCGACCCGTGTGAACCAGCTATACCGTATGATGATATAATATCCTCAGGTGTCGAGTACGGTGGTGGAAGTGAACGGAGACAGTTCAGGACACTCCAGCCCTAACGACACCGACCAGCACACGTTCATCACCGTTGCAAGTATGTATTCTGTTACACTATGTGAACATAGAAGAAAAATGAAGAAAAATGGGCGGGATTTGAACCACGCACCCTCTGTACCAATCCGCATGGTGGTAAAGCGAATAGACCGCTAATCTATATTATATTATGTTATTACGACATTTACTAGGTACCTACTTTTATCTTCTAAACATTGCAAACTCGGTCACAAATAAAAAATACACCAGACCACAATAATATAATGAGTTTAGGCGAGTCTCACACTGCTACGTAGCGTAGTGTGAAAGTGCGGAACAATAAATTCGGTTTTGTATATAGGGAGTAAGTGAACGAAAGTTGTAATTTGTGTGTTTTGAATTGCACTTTAGTCCCCACCTGGTGGCGCCACTATAGAGGCAAACCAATTCTATCTAATATTCGAAAGAAGAAGAAAACTTTTATTAGACCGCAGAGCGTGCAGGTTTTTAGGTGAACTGCTAATCCTCGCTATTCAGCGTTGAAATGGTGCCTGGCTATTGGGTATCATAGATCGAGGAGACGCGTTAGACTATATTTTATTTATAAAATGTCTTATTGTGCCTTTATTTAGCATACCGTAAAACGGGGTGTATAGAGACTGCAGGGTGAACTGGTCATCTTTATATTTCCCCAACAGCAACTTTGGCGTCCCATTTAGTTTAGTTTTTAGTTCCATTTTAGTATTTTAGTTTTTTCAGTTTAGTGCCATTTAGTGGTTTTAGTTTTTAGTTTCTTGTTCATAGCACGAAAGCATGAAGGAGACGCCAAAGATTCTGTTGGGGAAATAGAAACACGACCAGTTTGTTTTCTATTCACCCCGTGTTACGGTTATTACTATCACTTTTATATTGTAAAAAATCCTAAATGATTCATTGACTGACATGCAATGCAGAGCCCAAACCACTGATCCTAGAGACTTAAAACTTGGAATGTAGGTTTTCTCATTGTCTGGACGTGTGCTAAAATAAATATAATTTTTATTATAAGGGGTCCAAAATGAGCGTCAATAATATAAAACTCCCATGTTTCGTAATTGCGAGCGGGCAAATCCGCTTTGTTAACACTAGTATAATATAAGGATAAGATTTGTTGATAACAATGATTAAAAATATGTTAAAAAAATGTGACCGAGTAAGTGTTCTGTTTGGAATCAAAAAACAATCCAATTAGAAATAGAAGTGTATAATCCAATTATACCACTATGGTACTGTAATTTCTTTATTATAAACACATCGTAGTACTAGTTTGTAGGCATGACCATAGAATATAAATTATATTTGTTCACTTTATTTTCACTTATGTTTTCGTACCGCATGTTTGTTGGCACATATTATTTTGATGCACATTTTTATGTTTTGTGTGACCGTATCGACAGTGGATGGAGTGTGGGGAAAGAAGAAACTCAAATCTAAGCCGACCAGCGACCGAGAAAGCAAGTTATCTTTTATAGTATCATTTTTGCTTGGGTCTAATATCTAACAAAGCGAAATCTTACTAAATCTTTTCTATTGATTCGAAACAGCGAGCACAGAATGCTTAGAGACGAGTTTTTGGTCATTCGTTGGATAGATTTTTTATTTATATGATATTGCCGCTCCCATTCTATATTACATACACACATAACATAATTTTTGTAGTGGTAGGCCTCTTTTGCAGGGGGCCGCCTGGGGAAGTACCACACCTTTGCCAGTTATTCATCCGCCAAGCGCTAATGTGCAAACATTACTGTGTTCCGGTCTGAAGAGCAATGTTACCAGCGAAATAACTGGGCATGACGAGTTCCAACAACTAATATCTCAGAATGACAGGCGCAGTGCAGTGCCGCGCAGAATTTTGTATTTTAAAACACTGGGTGGTACTGTGTCTGATATGGGCAATCATGATGCTTAACCATGCCAAAAAAAATTGTTGGGTTAGACAGGGACTATTTCTCTTCACTCGCTTGACATAATATTTTCGCTTCTTCCACTTTCAACACATTCTTCATACAGGTTCGTCGTTTGTGAATGCTTTCGACTTGGCCTTTCTTTTTCCTAATTATAACATGAATTTGATCTTGAAAAGTACACCTGGATCTAATCCTGTATCGATTTGACTATTCACATTCGCCTTATAAATCTCTTTTGGCATTGTTCTTTCATCAGTCATCTCCACATTTCCGAACCATCTGAGCAATCCTTTCTCTATCTTTGTCACTACATCATCTAACACGCCACAACGATCCCTTATCACTATTCCTCATACTCACACCATTCCAAACCTATTGCGTTCTCTTAGCCCGTATCTACTTGGTAGGCCTCCTCTTGGTTACGCTATTCATTCCGGTCCTGTGCAAGTTCCATCCGGCGGTTTCCGACTTGTATAATGTCATCTGACCCTCGGACCGTTTAATGTCTCTTTGCATATTAATTTAGTGAATTTTAAGACTATTTCGTAACTATTCGTAGCAGTGGTTTAAGAAAGTCAATACGTGTTTCAAGACTCGACGCATGTTGCCAGAATCTATTTGGACATAAACAAAGCGCATTTCTTCTCTACGATTTCTGTGCTCGCCGGTTCAAAACTACAATCGTCTCTTTGATGTTTTGACCCCTGATAATATCTAGAGATTATCTCGCACCTGTCAAACAGATACCATATTAAAGTACACCCCAATTGAATACTCCCAAATTGAACCTTAACTCTTTGGTTTAAGTAGGAGTTTTTTTTTTGATAAAGTGCCCCTAAGGATTATCTACCTGAATGGTTATTATCAATGGTGCATTGTAAGGGATGGTATAATGCGTTATTACACGTGTTTGGCACAATAGTTCACCTGCTTGGTTACGTTTGGCATGACGCGTGCCAGTTTATGTACTATTTAATTTTGCTTTATGTACTTTACGTGGAGGTGGGTGCTGGGCTGGGTGCTGGCTAGACGTATTGATTTTCCTGTAGAATGATGTGGAAAGTGAATCTAGTTTATGTGAATATTTTCATCTAAACATTTACGCCGAATTTTACATACATTTAAGCCGTGTTCTCATTGGGATAGGCAGATACTATTTCTCTCCACTTGCTACGATCCTAAAAGACGACTTTAATTTGCTTTGACTTCCACCACATTCTTTATACATCGTGGGTTTTGACCAGTCTTTTCCTTAAATCAATTTGTCGACCTCTACCGACTTGACCATTCACAATCAAATTGTCAATGTTCTTTCGTCCATCGTCTCCACATGTCCGAACTATCTAAGCATTCCTTTCTCTATATTTGTCCTTGCACAAAACTATACAGCGCCACACAAAGAATCCTGCATCTTGATTAGTTTCTTACACATGGAGGAAGACGACATAGAAAGGTATCGCTAGAGAGCCCCGAGATAGTGGACTAAGATGGAACTAGTGTTTGGTCCAACTTTAGTAGCAGGGGGGCACAGAAGTGTGGCGGGTGGAAGAGGGGCATCTTTGGTTATTTGCTTTTAAAGCATCCCCTTTAGGCAAACTGCTTCTTAGTCAATTCCGCATTTCAGGCATACTACTTCATCGCCATCTTTCTTAAGTAATCTGGTAAACAGCTTTTTTGCAAATCTCTTGTTTAGGTAAACGCCTATAACGCCTTCATGGGCATCTTGCGTTTAAGGTAACACGATCAAAAGTGGTACAAACGTAGCTACAGGTGAATAATGAGTCACCTGTTCCGGCGACAAGGTCACGCTGTGTTTTCTAGTTCTTTGTATTTAGATTTCTATGGCTATTTTTTTATACAAATGGGGATTATTTATTAACTCAAAAATCTCGATGTTGCCAATATGTTCAATTTCAATTAGTAAATATGGTTTTTAACCAAATTAGTTTAATAGCATTCAATAATTATACCGCATGAAACATATCTCAATTAACTGCCAGAACTATACTACTAAATAAGTCAGTCAAATAAGTAGTAAATAGTCTTGGTTAATTTATACTAACAAATTACTATTCTAATTACTCACTTATTATCTATAGAAAATTTACCCAATTCATATTTATTCCTGTGATTACCTGATTTACCTCGATTTATCCTATTTGCCCCTAGTATCATGTCGTGTTCATTTCTGATTTAGTTCCAATTATCTCGTCAAATTCCCCTATCAATATCAAGTAATTGCTAACAAGCGGAATAAAAGGGAAACTTTCTAATAATATCGCTTTCTCCCAAGGTCCATGATTACAGGTGGTGTGAGGTGGGGCCGAGGCCTTATGTACAGAGTACAGAATCAAAATCTGTACAAAGACAGTGTTGCTAGATTGTTTTTAAAATCTGCTCTTATTTCGGCCCTTGTTGGGAAATAGTTTACGTTCGATTTGAAAACGTTACTCCCGTCAGCTTGGTATAATTTTGCTCTTTCAGGGTAAAAGGATAACTTCATTCAAAAGTTATCTGCTTGTTACCAAAGTAAAGAAAGAATTTTTATCGGATTAAGTCGGATACTGGACGGTGGCTGGTCCATCCCTGTCTTGTGTAAAGTTTCGTAAAGCTCGCTTTCCATCACCGATAAAACTCGGCATTAATTTTCGCACTATCCAATTTACATAATTCTTCTATAAACGAAGAACCTAAAATCGTAATAATGCAATTATTTGCTTTCTCTGTATCGCATTTTACTTTAATTTTCCCGTTATTTACGGCGAATTCTTCCTGGCAACTCCTAGCCAAAGAGCGAGTCAGAAGTACAAACCGAGATAGATACAAAGTGGGATGGGTTGAGAGGTGGGGTGTTATATACCAGGGTACCAGAGGGGCGGGAGAGAGATGCGGCAGCGGGAAGCAACCCGCGAGTTGCCTGGGAGACGTCGGTCGCGATGGAAGTGCCACGCTGCCGCTCCTATTTCCCCTGTAAGTTGCCTAGACACCTTTGCTTGGCTTCATTTGATATTGAATCTCTTGAGACAATCGTGAGCCGTAACCTAGCAGTGTAGATAGTGTCATCCACAATGACGCTACCTTTAGGTACCTCTTCCTTGCGTACGTGCAATTATTATATAGGTGTAATTAAGTTACATATAGTGCATAAAGGGCTTACCTACTTAATCCATTTAATCGATAGATTTGTCATCAATCAATATATACTTATCATTTCATTCGTCAAAATATTTGCGAGTTTCCACTTTCTTTTGTCTCGAAGTAGGTGTATTTTCAGCCTCAGCCGCCATTTTGAATAAAGGCATCCTTTTACAAGATGGCGGTCAAAGTTCATGCAAAGGAGATATGAAGTGTGGCTCTTTGGATCTTTTCATTTGCTACTAAAAGTGAGGAGAAAAGGCTATAAGTTACTCTTAACTATATTTCCCGAAGCAATCGTGCAATATAGTTATTATTTGACTTTCCATTGTTTTCCTTTGTGACAAGTGATGACGTAGGGAGTACAAGAATCATTCCTTGCTCCAAGCAAGGCTCTTTATGTGATGCAGAGGTCCTCGAAATTGACTCGAAATGACAAATCATCTTTTTCGTTGTGTGTAATATTTTGTGTATCAACAAAATCTACTTTTCTAACGAATTTCTAACTTGCATGATTTATCATCGTCATACATTTGCTTTCTTATGCTAGAAGTTTTTGGGAATTTATTAATAGTTCAATATTTTTAAACTATTTTCATTAGTGGTTTCTGGATCACTTTGCGGACGGCAGACGGTTAACCTCTGCCTTAACTACAAAGTGACTTTGGTTAATAAAAAAAACGCTAGATTTTTTATTTATTTTGTGAAATAAAACGGTGATCGTTTTGGTGTCAGGTGAGGGCAGTAACGGCGTCAACTACCACGTGCAGTATGTCACTGAGCCACAGGAGATTTATACGCAAGGACATCAAATGTGAGTCTTTAAAAATCTCAAACTCTAATTCACGTACTTAACTGAGCTTTTGCACGAGTAGGTAAATACCTCTATAAGAAACATGCACAGAAACTTTTAGGGCTTAAGTTGGTTCGGAATAATACTGTTTTTTGTTAATCCTGATGTTATTTCAATTAGCTTTTAAAAAAAAAAAGTTAAACATTTGAATAAAAGTTGCTATAACAGCACTTTAGGTACAAATGTTTAGTGCGACAGAAACAACGCTCTAGACTCTAGTCTAGGTTTAGGAGGCCAGCACAGAGGTCCTTTAGTTTTTGTGATCTGTAAGGCCAATCATAACCGACTAGTTCCTTTTTAAGCCCTATATAGGTCCATTATTTATTTTCTTTTCCGAATATAATTAACACATTTGATAAATTTGTATTCTCATATTTTAAGATAAAGTTGACTATGTGCCTATAATTATTTTTTATAAAATTTCATATTTTTCTTCTTATAGTGTAGGTTTAAGCACGCTAGTAAAACTGGGATTTTTAGACGTTCACTGGAAAAAAACTAAAAATTTATAAAAGAAAAGAAAATTAAAGACATGGGACAATGGCTTAAAAACATTCAGAGGAAACAGGGGTAAATAAAACATTGATTTGGTTAATCCTTCATACATACAGTCATGCCTTGTTCCCGGTCGGGTAGGCTGTGACTATTTCCTAGGATTGTGTAATTAGAATATTCTCTCTTTTCTCTCGTTACTACACTCGTTAGAGTGTGTAGTGTAGAGTGGTACATTGTAGGGAGAGCCTGCGGTCGTACCCGGTGTACGGCGTGGCCACGGTGGCGGGCGGCGTGGCCGAGCCCGCGCCCGACGGCGGCTGGGGCGGGGCCTCTAGTGCCGAGTACACGGCTTATGGACTGGTGGTAACGTATATACTATTACTTTAATGTCCACATTAAATTGTCTAGATTTTTTAATTGTACTTTTGTTATTTTGTGTTTTATTATATTTATTATAGTTTTTGGTATATTGACACGTTAATTATATATGCTGGGGCCGGAAGGCGCAGGAGAATCCAAAAACCTTTTCTATGTCTTTAATAAAATTCACATTGCGATAATGTGTTAAATCTATCTTATAGCTAAATGCGGCGACAACGGTCCGATGTTAGGACCGAAGTGATGGGTCTTTGAGGTGCAGGCATCGGGCAGGCGAAAACAGTCTAAAATGCAGCGTCGGTCCTTTGTGACGTCGGTTCGAGGCCAAGAGTAAGCTGGGTGTGACGTCAGCGGGGATAGTAGAGTCGCTGGACGTAACACGTTTGAAACTATACCAATCAAAAACACAATATAACATGTGAAATGTGCCCGGTGTAGGCGGCGGGTGACGAGGCGGAGACGCCGGCGTCGCTCGTATAAACAGTTACCTAGTGGTTTCTTCGAGCATGTTAGGGTTGATCCCCGTGTGTCGGCCCCACAATACATGATGTGTGACGTGTGGGGCGCAGGTGGCGGGCGACGAGGCGGAGGCGCCGGCGTCCCCCGCCACGCCGGGCGCCGCGCCGGGCGCCACGCCGGGCGCCGCGCCGGGCGCCACGCCGGGCGCCGCGCCGGGCGCCACGCCGCCGCCGCGCATGCCGCCCGCCACCGTGCAGTGGCTGCTCGACCATTATGAAACTGCTGAAGGTAGTGCACTACATGCTTATTTGTTTTTATACCATACATACATTCACGCCTTTTTCCCGAATGGGTAGGCAGAGGTGTACCCAGGACTCAGTCCCATAGTAGATACACCCACATTTCGCATACTGGTTATTGGTCCCATGTAATAAGGGGCGAGCCTATTGCCATCTACCGGGCACAATTCCGGACTCCAGGCAGTTATTGAGATAATTCCTAATGGAAAAATCCAATATTTAACAGTACCTGATCTGGGTATCGAACCCGGGACCTCTTGATTGGCAGTCGAGCATGCGCCCTCTACGCCACCGAGGCAGTCAAATAATGTTTTTATAAATTTATTGTTGTAGTGGTAGGCCTCTTTTGCAGGGGGCCGCCTGGGGAAGTACCACACCTTTGCCAGTTATTCATCCGCCAAGCAGTAATGTGCAAACATTACTGTGTTCCGGTATGAAGAGCAATGTTTCCAGCGAAATTACTGGGCATGATGAGATTCACCAACTCATATCTCAGGGTGACAGGCGCAGTGAAGTGCCACGCAGAATTTTAAATTTTAAAGCACTGGGGGGCACTGTGTCTGATATGGGCAATCATGAGGCTTACCTTCAGGCACCTGATTTGCTCGTCTTGTTACTCACTATCATAAAAAAAAAAAAAAAAAATTATAAAACCAACAAAATAGTAGGATTGTAGGGCTTTTTCTGTTTCATAGAAATTTGTAAACCAAAGTAAAATTGTGATACCTGTAAATATGTATTTCTACAATTAAGTATGTTTCTGTGGCGCTACAATTGTAAAATTTACAAAATTGTCATTGTAGTAATACAATTTGGATAATCGCAATCACAATTTGGAGGAAATTGTCAATCATGTAATTATTAATTAAATAACTTTAAAACACCCTTATCTCATAAAATTGAACATATTTTAGTTAAACATCTTTGTATATGTCTCTTTTCATTTTTATTCCTAATCTATTTATTTTTATTACTTGAACATTACTAAAATTTATGTTTAGTGAAAACACTGAAATGATGTTTTGGGAAATTAAAATATTTGAAAAAAAGAAAAAAAAAAAAACAAATTTGTAAATTACAACTGCAACTTACATATTTTTATGAAATAGACATTTGTAACAACTACAAATTAGTAGATTTTCTATATCGCTTTTCTTACAGTTTCAATTTTCTAAAAAAATAGAACAGGAACTCGCAAAGATTTATTCAAATAGGTCACAAACTGACACTGCCCGTCAACGAAGATAAACAGTAAAGAGTCCACCGCGCGTTCGGAAAGATATCTGTACAAGAAACTCGTAGGGCTCAATTTTTTCAAGCGATAGTGCCACTGCGCTTCCGACAGTCGTTAGTGTCGCTGGAGTGCGAGCCGTCGTTGCGTCCGCAGGCGTGTCCCTCCCGCGCTCCACGCTGTACGCGCACTACCTGCGGCACTGCGCCGCGCACCGCCTGGAGCCGGTGAACGCGGCCTCCTTCGGCAAGCTCATCCGCTCCGTGTTCGTGGGCCTGCGCACGCGCCGCCTCGGCACCCGCGGGAACTCCAAGTACCACTACTACGGCATCCGGGCCAAGCCCGGCCACGACGGCGCCGACGACGGGAGCGACGGGAACGATCCACAGGTGGGTCCGCTGGCTGCCCGGCGGCCGATACATTCATTTCATTTTCAGGGGGATACAGTTTTGTATAAGTAAAATACAAATATGCTTCATTAGGACGTGCTGCTCATTCGTATGATTTGCCATGGTGATTTGGCATCAGTAAATGAATAATAAACGACAGATTTGACAGATCCCGCCAAAACAATGTAGTTTTTCCGCACTTCTTGTTTTGTTTAAAATTCAAATGAAATCGCATAATATTGTAAACATTGACTTAAGTCAATGCACCGGCTAACCTTAAGAGCGTACATGGCCTTCTAGGAATTTGACAAAATCCTATGAAAATTCAAACGGAATACAAATCGATGTTTTGTATTTCCGTGTTTCCTCTGAATATAATTAACTCATTCTATAAATTTATATCCTGATATTTTTATAGTGAAGTAACCTATGTCCCTGTCATTTTAATTTTTCTTAAACCCAGTTTTACTCGCGTGATTGGACGTTTATTACAAAAAAATGTACAGTTTATAAACAAAAATAAAATGTTACGGACATACTTTACTTCAACTTTAAAATATCAGGATATAAATATATCAAATAGGTTTACTGTATTCGGAGAAAACAGGGGTATACAAAACATCGATTTAGTAAATTTTTCATAGGATCGTGTCAAATTGCTAATAGGTTCCCGTATCCCGTTAAGGTTAGCCGGTAAATATTCAGGTTTTTTTCCAGGCACACGCATTCATTGACTTGCAAAAGTGTCTTATTATTTTGTAGTGGTAGCCCTCTTTTGCAGGGGCCGCCTGGGGAAGTACCACACCTTTGCCAGTTATTCATCCGCCAAGCAGTAATGTGCAAACATTACTGTGTTCCGGTCCACCTTTGCCAGTTATTCATCCGCCAAGCAGTAATGTGCAAACATTACTGTGTTCCGGTCTGAAGGGCAATATTACCAGCGAAATTACTGGGCATGACGAGATTCAACAACTAATATATCAGGGTGACAGGCGCAGTGCAGTGCCGCGCAAAATTATTAATTTTAAAACACTGGGTGGCACTGTGTCTGATATGGGCAATCATGATGCTTACCATCAGGCACCTGATTTGCTCGTCTTGTCAATCACTATCATAAAAAAAAAAAAATTAGGACCGAGTTGAATAAATGTATTAGAGTTTGACGTCGAGTGTGGTAATAAGGTGTGTGATTGTGTACTAGGAGGAGGCGGAGCGCTCGAGTGGGTCCCCGGCGAGTGCGGCGAGTGCGGCGAGTGCGGCGAGTGCGGCGAGCTCGCAGCGGCCCGGCCTGCGCTCCGTGGCGGCGCCCGACCCGCCCGAGCTCCGCCTGCCGCCCGGCGCCGACCACCCGCACAACCGCGCCGACGCGCTGCGGACGCATCACCGGTTAGTCTCGTGGCCCGTGGCACACTTCTCTACTTCTCTGGAAGCCTGGTGCCTCCACCTCCAATTCGATAACTTCTTTCAAATTAGGCCTATTGGAATGATTTTGTTCAGTTCATTGGTTTGAAAATTAAGGAGGAAGAAGAAGGGAAAAGAAAATTCAAACTATATTTACATCGATGGGACGGAACTACTCTCGTAAGGGTTCTTGACTTCTGTGTACTTGCAGCGGCGACAAAATTTTACAGGAATCAAGACGACAATATGCGACCGCGCATACGAGTCCCCGGCTTAAGAGTGTGCAGCACCCATCATCATCATCTCAGTTATTGGAAGTCCATTGCTGGACAAAGGCCTCCTTCATAAGCGGGATTTTACTAATTAATACTCGCCACTTTTGGCAGGCGGGTTGGCGAACGAAGTTTGTTGGTTTTACGTAGGGGACCCTGCTAACCGTACTCTGGATCTGATAACCTTTAATCGCTTCTTACGAGAACCACGCGTGGAGGTTAGTCATGATGAAATAACGTAATCAATGTGTGGTGTTGCAGTGAATACGGCGTACAGTTCCTGGAAGCGGTTGCGGCGCTCGACACCAACGGCGTGGAGACGTCGCGCCGAACATTCTGGCGCTCGTGCGGACAACACTGGCGCGAGTGTAGCGCGGCGCAGGCTCGGTGGCTGCGGGCCGCCGACACCAGGGTGTACCAGCGAGCCGTGGACCTGCTGCTGCCCGACGTGCTGACCGCCGTGTCCCCGCACCTCACCATGGTACTACTGACCAACGTTACTAGATTCGCCGACCCGGTTCTGTATATTGATGTGCCCGTTCTCTCGACAGGCTATCCGCAACTTCGCCAAGAGCGTGGAGGCGGCGATATCGGCAGGGTCGAGCTCCGCCCCCCCGGCGGCGGTGCGGGCCGGCGCGGCCGCCGCCGGAGCCCTGGCCGCCGCCCTCCGCCGGTACACCTCCCTCAACCACCTGGCGCAGGCCGCGCGCGCCGTACTCACCAACCACAACCAGATACAACAGGTAACATGCTCTACATCACATTAGTCCAGCGGACATGTAAATTTATTGCAGGATACTGCAAATGACGGGTGCGTGCTGATTGACAGCTTATCAGATGCTGACATAACTGAAGTTGAAGACGAGCACAGTTTGGTTTTTACACAGAGGACGCTGCTGCCTCCTGAGATCAGATTCAGAGATATCAAAACCCTTAGCTGGCCACCACGGGAACCATAAGTAGAGAGGGCGGGGTACTGTTCTATAGCCGGTGTCACACGGCAGTTGTAGATCCTCAGTAAAAGAGCCATGTTTTACCCAGATGGTGACAGACCTGAACCGCGTGGACTTCCGCGTGGTCCGCGAGCAGGCGGCCTGGGCGTGCGGTTGCTCCTCGCAGGCTAATGCGCTCAAGATAGAAGCCGATTTCAAGGTAACATTTCACGATACATATCGATTCTATTTGTTTATCTCGCACTATGTGTCGTACAGTATATTATGTATCGGTGTGCAGGCCACGTTGTCCCGCGGAGCCTCGTTGGAGGCGTGGGCGGCGTGGCTGGAGGGCTGCGTGCGGTCGGCGCTGGCTCGCGGCTCCACGCGCGGCTCGGCGCTGCCTCGCGCGAGGCGCCTGCTGCTGCACTGGTCCTTCTACTCCAGCCTCGTCATACGGGAACTCACGCTGAGGTCAGTCACAGACTGTTATAAACGTACGAGCATCATCATAAAGCCGGCAACGTCCGCAGCTTCTTCGTAGAATTACCGTTACCATGCATCGCGAACTCAAACAGGCCAGATCGTCTCCGCCTCTTGAAAGGTCGGCTCTAGCTTTCCCATGGTCCCTCCCAGTAGTTACTTTTCGTAAAGTCAGCTATTTGTCAGTTTTTTAATGATCTCTCTTATCAAACTCGACTATCTTAGCATTTTTCGTATGGTAGTTCCAATGGCGATCTTTCCACTTCATAATCAGACCCTCGTCGTCATGGAATGATTATCCTCAAAACAATAAAACAACGAGCCCAAACTCGACTATCTTAGCACTTTTCGTAACGTAATTTCAATGGTAATCTTTCCGATCCAACATCTGACTCTCGACTCTCGGCATCATATGGAATAAAGACTACTCGTAAAATCTTAACATAATTTTAGCTCAAATCTAACTATCCTATAATTTACCATCACAAAGTTCCAGTCGCTACATCATGGCTGCATCATCAGATCAGCTCAATGGTACCATAATATTGTATTGTCACCGAACTTATATTAAGTATGCAAAATTTCAGCTAAATCGGTTGAGGCTAACTGCTTCAAAATTCAGTTGCAAGATTTGTACCGGAAACGTAATACTGCAAGTTAAATAATAGCTTTTAAAAAAAAGCCTTTATTATGTCTTAGGGCATCAGCTATCTGCCAGTGAGTCTCTTCAAAATCGTTTTAGCAGTTTCAGATATTAGCGGCAACAAATAGACACACAAACATTTTTAACTTGTATTTTTGTTGTTAGTATCTATTTTATTTACTTAGTATCTATTTTATTTTTATTTGCATTAATCAAAAAACTCTGTAATCGAGTATTTGATTTTTTTTGCATAAACAGGAAGATTAATTATATAAGTTTCGTAACAAAACTATTTTAATTTTTTTCTTATTCGCTATATACATATAAATTGTTATAAGTATTTTTGGCAAATGTAAGGATTTGTGGATTTAGTCTGTGGCTGTGTCGCTGTCAACAAGAATATTGACAATGACAAGGTTACTGGGTTGATATTAGAAGTACTGAGATGTGATATACTCTATGGAATAGGCAGATAAGCAGGAAATATGGCGGCAAAGCAGTGATAATGGAATATGGAGTGAATTATGAGAAAAATATAGTAAAAGGAGGTGTACGAGGCTTATTATAAGATTTAATAATTTCCATTCGTCACAAAATATATCTATATAATTACAGTTATATCAAATTAAAAATTAAATTAACATAATGACGTCACAATGGTGGCGACTACTCGTAGCGCGTTTGTGATCAAGTCTCATAATGGAATTTATCAATTTTAAATTGCTTATAATTAATTAAAAAATATATTATTGAAGTAATTTTTGAATCGGTTGATACATAATTTTCATACAACTTTCAGAATATATTTTTTTCAAAAACTCAATTTTAATATAACACTTTTATTTATTTGTACAGATAATTGCTGTGTGGTTATTCAGCCATACAGCGATATCAGTATGTTATGTTTGGTGTATCTATAGGTCCGCAGCATCGTTCGGTTCGTTCCACCTTCTGCGCTTGTTGTACGACGAGTACGTATCGTTCCTGGTGGAGAGACGTGTGGCCGCCATACTGTGCGCGCCGCCTATAGCCGTCATGCATCTTAACATTGTAAGTATTGTTGTTGTCGGTATATCTAGTTGTACGAGTACGTATCGTTCCTGGTGGAGAGACGTGTGGCCGCCATACTGTGCGCGCCGCCTATAGCCGTCATGCATCTTAACATTGTAAGTATTGTTGTTGTCGGTATATCTAGTTGTACGAGTACGTATCGTTCCTGGTGGAGAGACGTGTGGCCGCCATACTGTGCGCGCCGCCTATAGCCGTCATGCATCTTAACATTGTAAGTATTGTTGTTGTCGGTATATCTAGTTGTACGACGAGTACGTATCGTTCCTGGTGGAGAGACGTGTGGCCGCCATACTGTGCGCGCCGCCTATAGCCGTCATGCATCTTAACATTGTAAGTATTGTTGTTGTCGGTATATCTAGTTGTACGACGAGTACGTATCGTTCCTGGTGGAGAGACGTGTGGCCGCCATACTGTGCGCGCCGCCTATAGCCGTCATGCATCTTAACATTGTAAGTATTGTTGTTGTCGGTATATCTAGTTGTACGACGAGTACGTATCGTTCCTGGTGGAGAGACGTGTGGCCGCCATACTGTGCGCGCCGCCTATAGCCGTCATGCATCTTAACATTGTAAGTATTGTTGTTGTCGGTATATCTAGTTGTACGACGAGTACGTATCGTTCCTGGTGGAGAGACGTGTGGCCGCCATACTGTGCGCGCCGCCTATAGCCGTCATGCATCTTAACATTGTAAGTATTGTTGTTGTCGGTATATCTAGTTGTACGAGTACGTATCGTTCCTGGTGGAGAGACGTGTGGCCGCCATACTGTGCGCGCCGCCTATAGCCGTCATGCATCTTAACATTGTAAGTATTGTTGTTGTCGGTATATCTAGTTGTACGAGTACGTATCGTTTCTGGTGGAGAGACGTGTGGCCGCCATACTGTGCGTGCCGCCTATAGCCGTCATGCATCTTAACATTGTAAGTATTATTGTTGTAGGTATATCTAGTTGTACGAGTACGTATCGTTCCTGGTGAAGAGACGTGTGGCCGCCATACTGTGCGCGCCGCCTATAGCCGTCATGCATCTTAACATTGTAAGTATTGTTGTTGTCGGTATATCTAGTTGTACGAGTACGTATCGTTCCTGGTGGAGAGACGTGTGGCCGCCATACTGTGCGCGCCGCCTATAGCCGTCATGCATCTTAACATTGTAAGTATTGTTGTTGTCGGTATATCTAGTTGTACGAGTACGTATCGTTCCTGGTGGAGAGACGTGTGGCCGCCATACTGTGCGCGCCGCCTATAGCCGTCATGCATCTTAACATTGTAAGTATTGTTGTTGTCGGTATATCTAATTGTACGACGAGTACGTATCGTTCCTGGTGGAGAGACGTGTGGCCGCCATACTGTGCGCGCCGCCTATAGCCGTCATGCATCTTAACATTGTAAGTATTGTTGTTGTCGGTATATCTAGTTGTACGAGTACGTATCGTTCCTGGTGGAGAGACGTGTGGCCGCCATACTGTGCGCGCCGCCTATAGCCGTCATGCATCTTAACATTGTAAGTATTGTTGTTGTCGGTATATCTAGTTGTACGAGTACGTATCGTTCCTGGTGGAGAGACGTGTGGCCGCCATACTGTGCGCGCCGCCTATAGCCGTCATGCATCTTAACATTGTAAGTATTGTTGTTGTCGGTATATCTAATTGTACGACGAGTACGTATCGTTCCTGGTGGAGAGACGTGTGGCCGCCATACTGTGCGCGCCGCCTATAGCCGTCATGCATCTTAACATTGTAAGTATTGTTGTTGTCGGTATATCTAGTTGTACGACGAGTACGTATCGTTCCTGGTGGAGAGACGTGTGGCCGCCATACTGTGCGCGCCGCCTATAGCCGTCATGCATCTTAACATTGTAAGTATTGTTGTTGTCGGTATATCTAGTTGTACGAGTACGTATCGTTCCTGGTGGAGAGACGTGTGGCCGCCATACTGTGCGCGCCGCCTATAGCCGTCATGCATCTTAACATTGTAAGTATTGTTGTTGTCGGTATATCTAGTTGTACGAGTACGTATCGTTCCTGGTGGAGAGACGTGTGGCCGCCATACTGTGCGCGCCGCCTATAGCCGTCATGCATCTTAACATTGTAAGTATTGTTGTTGTCGGTATATCTAGTTGTACGAGTACGTATCGTTCCTGGTGGAGAGACGTGTGGCCGCCATACTGTGCGCGCCGCCTATAGCCGTCATGCATCTTAACATTGTAAGTATTGTTGTTGTCGGTATATCTAGTTGTACGAGTACGTATCGTTCCTGGTGGAGAGACGTGTGGCCGCCATACTGTGCGCGCCGCCTATAGCCGTCATGCATCTTAACATTGTAAGTATTGTTGTTGTCGGTATATCTAGTTGTACGACGAGTACGTATAGATGTTATCAATATGTGACGACACCTTTTAACTATAATTTAACACAGTCCTATAAAAAAAAATGCCCTATTCGATGTTTTGTATTCCCCTGTTCACTGCCAATTTAATTGACCTATTTGATAAATTTATGTTCTGTGATATGATTCTGAAATTTGGAAGATTAAATTAACTATGTCCCTGTGAAGTGAACGTCTAAGTATCACAGTTTTACTTACTTGTTTTCGTGTCGATTGGGAATTGATCAAATTTTGCCACTAATCATGCCAATTTAATGTTTAACCAGTCTGAATGTTTACTTGAATTAAAACTCTCTTCTCTTAGAATTAAAAATCTAGAAACAGGGCGACTCATACTACTACTACATATAAACGATCTAAATGCTGAACCCCCAGGATGAACAGGAAGAAGAAGACACCCCGGAAGAGAACCCCCGCCAGGAACCAGATGAAGAGGACCCCGACTGGGAGTGGGACGACGAGGAAGAGGATGATGAAGATTCCACGCCGCCTGACAACAAGAAACCTAAACTAGAAGACTAAACTGGACTTAGACACCATTCGATAACTGAGTAAGTTGTCCCGGGTTTCGGCACCGTTACATTCTAAACTTTATAAAACATTTCGAGGTTTTTATTGGCAATGTTCAATGTTTGAGTTTAATACTTAAGTTAAATAGAAGTCTTATACCAAATGTTTCAGAAATGTTTATTAATAAAGTGTGGGAAGTCTAAATTTTTTGCGAATCTGTAAATTTTTTGGTTTTTTAAGTTACATGTACCTCTATAATTTATTACTAAATATTTTTGGAACACTTTGTATGACTGTTTGAGACAGTAAATGTTTAGGGTTTCGAAACTGTTTGCCAATAAAATTAAATTATGTAGCAAGATTCACGGATTTCGGCACCTTTTAATACTAAGTAGAAAATCTTGAAGAGTACAAGATTCAAGACATCAATCCCAATTTCTTTGAAATTTTTTTATGTTGATTGTCTTTATAATAAAAATTGTAGGTTCATTCAACATTTTCAAGAATATCTTGAAGATTGATTCATGAAAGGTCAATTGTCACTCACGTGTGACAAAACTTTCTTCGTCCATTCAGTGACTTTATAATTTTACTTTATTTGGAATAATTTTTTTTAGATTAATTCCGAATATTGTAACTTTCAGAGCATTGTAAATAAAACTCCATTAATCTAATTTGAATATGTAAATAAAAGTGTTGTAAGTTATTGGCTCAAATTGTATTGTAATTTCTTCAAGAGTAATATTCAAAAAGTCACTCAGTAGCGCCATCTTTATTTATATATAAGAACGTCAAATAATATATTATTCATAATACATATAATTTTATGTACTTAATTAGTACATAATATTAAATAAGTACTTACCTATATTCATTAAAATAGGGCAAGTGCCTTAGTTAACAAAAATGTTTTTATATACAAGATAACAATAATATAATATATTTTATTCTATAAATGGTTAATTAAAAATTTAAAAAGAATATAAACGTGCGACTTTTCAAAAAATTACGGGTCACAAAAATCATTCATAAAAAAAAAAAAAAATTTTAATGTAATTTTTGGAAATATTATCGTATAATTAATAGTTATAAGATTTACAAAAGAGCGGAGACGCGTGCTCTCGTTAGTGGTCTCCGTCGCGTGTTCGTTGCGTGAGCTCCTGATGTACGACATCGGATATGTCCGAAACCTACGTCGAGCGTTTTAGTCTTAAATAAATTAAGTACAGTCGATTCATTATAATATGATAATTATTAATATAGTCGGTAAATTTAACAATCGAGCTTTGGATGATACGAAATCATAAGTATTATTAGAAACATAGTCCAAAACGTTATTAGTATTAAAATAATATGTCACATGTAAATATGTAGTTTTCACATATTATGGAAGTTTGATTCAATTAAAATTATATATTTTTCATACTTTTGCTATTATGGCAATTACGTATATTATACAAGAGTTAAATATAGGAATATATTATTATCGTAATATCCTTTTCCATTACCAATAAACAAAGTCATGTCCCCAATTGTATTTATTAATTCATTAATATTGATATTCTTAGAACCAGTGTAAAAATACATATTATTTCATAGTATTTTCGCTCCGTATCTGTGGTCCGATTACTAAGTTGGAGGGAATTTTTTTTTTTTTTTTTTTAATCTGAAATTTATTTTTGGGGTTTTTACCCTAATGGGTATGACAGTCCCATCATAGCCTTATCCTAAAAAAACAAATCATAATAATATTTATAAAAACACATTACACAGAACTTTTTTAACTTATAGCTAATTACTAAAAATACAAAAATTAACAAGTATGACACAGATCTACCCATGAACATGCTCCCCCGCACCCGCAGTGCCCCCTCACATACATACATCTATCAAATATAATATAGCTACATAAATACCTGCCAGAGCGCGCGGGCCGCTTCACAGGCGGGTTCGGACAGAATGCCCACAAATACACCCATATCACTTTTTGTTGGAGAGATCTACAACTTGTTACCCGTCAAACTGAACTAGTCGCAAAAGAAAGAACTGCGACATTTGGAAAAAAATTCGACTTCCCATTTGTAATGGATAAACTGATCGGCGAATTTCATAATTCTTTCTTTTGAAAGTTGTTCACTTTGACGGGTAGACACAACCCCCTTAAGTATTATACTTTTTTAACACATTGCATATTATGTTTTTCAATTGCATATTAGAACGTTCTCGTCTATCTTCCTATAAAATTGTCATAGAATTACAATGACACTTAAGGGGGTCGCTCTTCCATACAAAATGAAATTTCCTAAATATGTTGAGAGAGAATAATTATTCAATCAATTGGTTGTTGTTGGTTTTTGATCTGGCCTTTATTTGCGATTAGTGTATTTGGTTGACAGAAACCCCTTATAGTTTTTTCATTTTATAAAAAATAAAAAATATATATTTTGTGGTTATTTTAATGTTATTTGTAGTATGGAAAAAACTATACGATTTTCTTATACCAAATATATTTTGGCGCAAATAAAGGCCAGATAAGAGCCAACCACCAACAATTGAGTTGAATTTTTTTCTCTTATCCTCCATATTTGGGAATTTTTTGTATAGAAAAGCAACCGCCTTAAGAGGATACTAGCTGATTACCAGAATAACTATGCAACAATATATTATATCAAGCTTTTACTAGTTATGAATACAATATTTATATTTAGGACACTGTACAATAATATGAAGGTTGTAAATACATTTTGAGCTATTCAAAATGACTCACAGACGTACATTATCGAATTTATATTGCTAAGTAGTCGCGGACTGGGCTTGACCGCACTGGTCTAATAAACCATTTTATAGTATAATATTGTGTAGTATTTATTGATAAAAAATAATATATAACTTATAGGTAAGATGTCACAAAATGCGTGGTAATAGTTAATGAGGCACATTTGCTAATCAAACTGAATTACTTGTTATGAAAATACTCCAAATTTCACAAAATACTTTCTTTATGAACTGGCATTAACTTCTATATTTCACTGGGACACCACCATCCTGTCGTTGGAATAAAGTGGATTTGTACATCAAGGGACACAATTGTGGCGTAAAACGGCGACTCTAACAAAATTAATGTATGCAATGAAATGGATTTCTTTTTTATGATAGTGAGTGACAAGACGAGCAAATCAGGTGCCTGATGGTAAGCATCATGATTGCCCATATCGGACACAGTGCCACAGTGTTTTAAAATTTATAATTCTGCGCGGCACTGCACTGCGCCTGTCACTCTGAGATATTAGTTCCCTTCAGACCGGAACACAGTAATGTTTGTGCGGAATGTGTCCTTTTCGTCACCTTCATTCTTTTTTATCTGATGAGTGAGCGGCGAATCATGACCTGTCTAAATATTTCATTATTTCCTCATGAGACGAAAGTGGCAGGTTTCGGAGACTCGAGCAATAGCCCGGTTACCATCCATGAGAAATCATATCTATAATCCAATTAAATAGTTTCCATCAATTTGTGTTCTTCTATTTAGAGGAGACTATCTTTGACCTCTTTGACCTGTTAAAGGTTTCAGATATTATAAATTATTTCGACAAGTTTTTCAGTTTGATTGGAATATTAATCAATAAGTATTTTTTAACTTCTTTGTTGTAGATATACCCCCGCATTGTAAATATGAAATAGCGGGGATTTTCAAGTGAGGTCATTGCAGGTTCTTGTATTATAGCTTAGTCATAGTTTTTCCTTGCACTATTTTGGCATAGAATTCTAAGCCACGTTGATTAAGACCCCCATCTTATACAGTACTTAGAATCGCGGGTTCTTGTAAATATTTAATACCTATAGGAATGTGAAAAAACGGTAGCAATTATACCTATAGAATATAGACAAGACGTGAAATGTATTGGGGTAGGTCAAAATTAGGGGTTTGATTCGACCAAAACTTATGACAGTATGTCAAATTCAGCCCTAACTATATTATAAGTAATTATTATTAAAGCTATATATACTAACAAATTATATTATATTGTATTACTATTTATTGTAGTAAAGATGGCGCTTATACTCTACAAAATAGTTTTAAATTCCATTTTTTCTTTAATATGTAATATTGCGTTCGTGATCTCAATTCTTGTAAATTATTCATAAAATAATATATTGATCTAAAAATTATTCTTAGCATATAAAAACTACTTAGGTTACCTAAGATTTGCATTTAAAGTACCAAAGTCTTTATATTTGCTATTCATAAATATTTTGCGCGATATTTACTATCACCAAAGACACGTTTTGTTTGCTCAAAATTATTTAAATCCATTATATTATAAAAATATTCAGAAAAAAAAAAAGTATTTGCACTTACATAAAATTTAATATATTTTATAAACCACTAATATTTTTCTACATTATTTTATTGTCTAA
Organism: Hemistola chrysoprasaria; assembly: GCA_947063395.1. Taxonomy (NCBI): domain Eukaryota; kingdom Metazoa; phylum Arthropoda; class Insecta; order Lepidoptera; family Geometridae; genus Hemistola; species Hemistola chrysoprasaria. The sequence continues at coordinate 15,700,938 of OX346714.1, forward strand.
TATTAAATTATCAAGTCAATAATCACATTAAGTAGCTATATTCGACTCGTCATTGGTAAGTGGTTACATGGTAATTTATCGCTTAATGCAAAAAGGGCACTGTCACTGTTTTAATTAAAAAAAAGTTTTATTTGTTTTTGTTTTAAAAAGTACATAAATATTTTTTTATGATATTCGTACCCTTTTTACATTCCAAGGAAGTATTTGAAAAGTTGTTTAAAAAAATCAGAAATTGATTAAAATGATATGCGCAGCATTGTAACCACTGCCTACAGTTGCCGTGTCTTTACTTATTATTATAATATCTAAGTTTATATAATTATAATTGTAATATATAAGATTGGATGTTATTGGCCTAGAGGCCCAGTTATCGATGTTGTGTTAAATGTTACTTAGAATAATATATACTACATTATCATATTACATTATATACTTTTGTATGTTTTGACGTTTCATATGTAACACATATTTATTCATTCTGTATTTAGGCAGTAGGAAATTCCGTAAAACAGAAAAACAGTTTAATTTTATTCTTTGCAATATGACTTATATATAAAAAATATGTCAGATTTTTATGTTAGCTGTATTTAGCGTAGTTGTATTAAGATTTCCCTATATTACTTATTGTATACCTAGGTCACATATACCAAATATCTACTCATTACTCTATCAAAGTAACGTATAATAAATTTATAACTAATGATTATTATTCCATATTTTTGTAAAGTTATTTTTGGTGAATTAATCAGATAACGCCTTAAATGTTGCCTTGTAATCCAGATTTTACGGTAAATTTTCTGCATCGTTTGTTTTTTGGTATAATATTATAGGGATTGCTAAATTTAAAAAGAACTCTTTTTGCATTAGAAAATGTTGGTTTGTTATGCGAACCAATAGTGAAAACATAGATGTTACAAAGTGTATGAATTTTGTAAGAAGAAGGCGATATGCCCTTTTTGAATTTAGCGATTCTGAAGTAATTTGGACTTTAAAAAAATTGTAGTTTCTCTAAGTATCTACCACCATATGAACGAGGAGTACAGTTTACTTAACAATTACAAAACAAAATACTTGAAAAGAAGAAAAATTCACATAACTTGCCTAGTAGTTCACGGTAGTAAACTCCGTTTTGCAATTATCTACTCCTGTTCTGAAGGCAGCGATCGTAAAACTCGTATCAGATGGCGGTAGAAGCCCACCTGGGTCCATATCATTCGTCCTAATCTATACTTACTCGTATTTTCGTCCATGAAATGGTACCTTTACCTTTTAAACTTCTTTGGTAAATACGTGCTCGTAGTAGGGGATTTAAATAGATTTTTGCCGAACGACAATGTAGGGACACACGTCGAAAATCGATCGTGAAAATGTCGAGTCGATTATGTCGCTCGGTAAAAATGTACCCATTTAAATCCCTCTATGTCCGAGTGTGTCAAACGAAAATCGACAATAGCTCGCTGGGATTACGATTAATTTTACAAAATCCCAGACTTCAGTGCCTGGAGTATACAATATACATTTAATAAGTCAACACAATTATCAAAATGCCTTTTTTACATTTAAAACATTACTCTATAATATATTTGCGTCATTGGAATTGCAGTTAAATTAGTATATATATTTAATAAGTGATAAATGTTGTGCTCCTGTGCAAACTACCCTAGTTTTTAACGTTTTGTGAAGAGTGGGGTAGATTCACAAAGTGTATGTTTCTATTTATGAAATATCATTGTATTTAGGTTTAAGATGAATGTGTAGTGTCTTACTATAACAGGCCGCGTAGCTAATAGCTGGATCGATGGAAGTCTGTCCCAAGTAAAAATGACACAGGAAAAGGAAAATAAAGCTGGTAATAAACAATCGCACGCGGCTGAAGAACGCCACTTATAGGTCATCTGGATAGAGAATGTTCACTGAAGTGAGTAAACTACCGGATGTAACTTTGAACTTTCTGAGGTTCGTTAGATATCTGGATAGTTATTATCAGTCAGTCAACCAACCTGTAATATCGACTAACGTGACCCAACGATTGCACTTATCAGCCGCGTCCGTAAATTATTTATACGCTTAATTTTGGAGTATCTTGCTTGGGACGGATTTTAGAACAGAATGACCACGATCTTCGTGAACGTGGCAAATAAAGAACTACATGTTCCGCCTTAAATTTTATCGTCATAACGCTCAATCGCATAGATACAAGCGCCATAATACGCGTTCATTAAAATCGTGGTCGACATTAAAACAGGTTGACAGACCCTGGTTGTGTAAACGTGCACTTAAAAAAGGATATATTCTTGAAAGCGAAGTTCCACATCTATTCGAAAAGTCGGCTTTGTATTTGATATATTGGAATAATGGGAGTTGGATCATTTTTGTATGGACATGTCTTACTTTAAATGTAAAAGGAAAATGTTTTGGACACATGACCGAAAAATTTGTTATTATTTTTTAATTAATATTATGTAGTAAATGTCTATTTATAATATCATTATATATTTTACTTAGATATTATCAAAAAGTAACTTATTACGTGTGATAAGAAGAGTTGGAAAATGCATGGGTTACTTTGTCGTAAATTGTAATAGATGTATGTACATAAAAACATTTTTAGCTTTTCCAATACACTTTCACTGTAGGCTTTCTAATTTATTATCAATCAATATTTGTTTGTCAAATTGACAAGAATTATTTTCATTTTGAAGAAAATATCGCGTTGATCGTAACAATTCAATATTTTTACACAAAATACCAGCTACGGAAGTAAGTCTGGCACGCGAGCTTATTTTGTAAAGATTAGAATTAGAATAAGCATTATATCTCGTTTCATTTCTTGAATGTTTAAAATTGTGCAACGAATTGAACTGTAGGGCCACATTCTTGCTGTGAAACTAACGATTGTGTTTTGGGGTTGACTTGGCTGCCTAACTTTGTTAGAAACAAAATATCTCTTGATATGGGCGTAATTGAAGCGAATTTTGTACCTACTCAAGACAACAAAATTAAATCAGATGGGCTGTCACAAAACCTCGGAAATTTCGGGAGTGCGCAATGTGTTTTCGAGAAAACATAATAGTCGCAAAGTTATGTACTCAAAAATTCGACTTCAACTTTTTGCCTGCGACCGACGATGTCCATATACAAACGTGATACCTAAATCATTTACAGTCTGAGCATATTTCTAACATACAATGTTGTTATTCGGAATAAGAAGCTATAGACGCTAGGTTCCTAATTATATTTCAGTCCAAAATACTTATATTTTGGAGCTATTGAAAATATAGGTATTTTCAATAGCTCCAAAATATATATTGAATTGTTATCATATTTAAGTTCAAAAATTTTTGATTAAAACAAGGAACCTAGATAACTAGTGTTTCATTCTGAATAACATCTTTTTATGTTGGAAATATGCTCTTATTGTAAATAAAGTAGGTATTACGTATTGTATGGGGAATTCGTCGGTCTTCTGCTCTCAATGGCTTGTGCCTAAATTTGTCAATGTTGTCGTGGATAGAGAGTACACAAAAACTCGTTTCTTTTTACAGTTGATTTCTTATCAATAGCCGTGTTCACACCAAACGAGACATCTTGTACCTATAGGTTTAAAATTTCAAGGCCGCTTTGCCGAGGAAACGTTTGAATAGTTGATTTGGACAATGCAAATGATTATATATTCCAGACATTTCCTATGACCTAAATATCCAGTTTCCACAGTAATCTAGTCATTATCTAGTGTGGCCCTTGGAGAAGGAATAGATTAAGGTTTATATTACATTGTATTGATTGTTGTGCAGCTATGGATGGATGGATTTAATGTCTGCTAAATAAAGCTAGTCATAATATGTGTTAATATTTGTTTTATTTTACTTCCCTGGTTGTTACTTTATTTATGAACTAGTATATACAATGTAAAGCCGCAGATAGAAGAACTACACACAATCACGTCTTGTTCCCGAAGAGGGGTACGCAGAAGTGTACCCAGGACTCATTCCCATAGTAGGTACTCCCATATTTCGCCATATCTGAGGGAGGCCCTGTCTTTTCTAAGGAAGATCCTTCCATTTGTGGTCCAGCAAAATTTAAAATCATTTTGCTTAACATACATGCGGGCTTGGTAGAAAAGTTTCTTGATGGACGGGGGAAGGTATTTTCGGCCAAGTATATAGGCGTGCGGTCCCCCTGTACTCCTATGTGTCCTGTGTTTAGTCTTTCCTCGGTTGAGCGTGATTTATTGAAGTTGCGAGTTGAGACTACTAGTTTTGTTTTGGTCTTGAATGAATTAAACTCAGCCACGATCTCTTCGCATGCTCCTGGTTTGCCCGGGAACTGTACACATCATGCACTTCATTTGGCTCGATTTCAACATCGAGGGTTTTGCCAAGTTTCTTGACTACATCCTTTAATTCTTCCACTGTTTCTTTCTCTTTTACAGAAACATTTCATATGACCACACTGGATATCCGCGATGCACATTGAATATTTTTGATCTTATTCTCTAGTTGAATTATTGTGTCCTTATATTCCTTTTGCTCCTTCAGGACGGTATCCAGCTGTTTTTGTGTCTCTTCGTATTTTTCACTCATGTATTCATATGACTTTTCTAATTCTGAGTTTATTTTCTTTTTTTTTGTATTTTCAGCTTTTAATTGTCTTACTTCAGATGATAACTTTGATATTTTACCATCATATTGTGATTTTAAGTCATCTATGTTTAATAAAGCTTTTAGGCTATAATTTATGCTTGGCAAAGAAAATAGTCTTCTCAGTAATTTATAGCAAGACGTGGACTTTTTGTATAGTGACAAGGCTAAAACCTTGTCTTCCAAAGACCATCTTCGGCCAGCTAACTTACTTGAAACATTTTTCAACTGACTTTGCAGTAACAGGTAGAAGGGACTACTTAGTTTACTTTTAATAATGTCATTGACAGCATCATCTCCATGTAGAGATTCTAAAACATGTCTCCTGCACTTTTTAACATTTTTGAGATTTTTACATAATCTTAATATTTCCGACAGATTTTTTCTACACCTGTTATATAGTTTGCGTTTTCTGGGTGTTAATTCTGCCAAAGAATTGACACCAATTTCCTTTATTATCCCTTCTTTGCATGATTTCTGTAATGATATTATAATAATTATTAATTATTAACTTATTCTTCATTCAATTCAATGTTATATGCATTAAGCATAATATCCTAGCAGGGTGGATTAAGAACATTCTGATAATCATAGCATTATCATTGGTATCAAGTAATTCTAAGTTTAATAAAAAAATTAAGTTATTGTAATATTATTACCTTGATCAACTTTAGGCTTTGTGGTTTAATAGCACTTGTTGACGGTTCTACTGACATTGAAGCACACTGTGGTGTTACAGCTGGTGGGGCTGTAACTTCTAAGTCCATCTGAAATGTTAAGATAATATAAAGTGGTTTATAGACCTATTTTCCAATAAATAAATTAATATAAGTAATATAACAGTAGTGTAGGTATTAGCGGGTTTTAACAACAATTATACTTACTGGCGGATGAAGTACCTTATCCCTTAACTGGGCCAATATGTTTTGTGCTTCAGTAGGTATGGCAAATCGGTTTAATCTTTTCCTGTCAGTGCCGGTATATGATGAATCATCAAAATGTCTACTACAAAGCATTTTATATTGTTTGTGCAATTTGTACAATGATTGGTCTGATGACCAATCTTCATTGGGAAAGCAAAATGTTGCCCATACTTTTGGCCTGGAAAGAAAAATTAAGTGTGAGATAAACTAAGCAGAACAATATAAATCCTCCTAATATTAACACTGTCAGGTCTGGGTCTCTGCACTATGCTATGGATATGAATAATTAGATGTCAATTTGGTTTCAACTTTCATGTCCACATCATAATTGACAGCTAAGTATGAATGCAAAATTTACTTACTTAAGAGATCCATGTACAGATGGAAGAGGAAACCTATGGAAGGTTACAGAGGGATCTTCCTCCGAAGTTACACCGCACTTGGCGCACGTTAGACATCGTACTCTTTTCTCACTTTTCTCAGTCATAACGAATACCTATTTTAATAAAAAAACAACACAAATAGTATAATATATTTTGAGGCGTAAGCGAAGCGTCCTTTGGCCAGAAGACTTGCACATTAAAATATTGTCAAAACACAAAAGTCTTTATCGCAGTAGATTATCCTAACACAAAAAACTAACTTACACTAAAACTAGAGCGTCTATGCGCTGTAAACAAAAGCGTCTTTTCGCTATACTAACACTCATTGTAAAATTAAAATTCGAAACACAAGCAAGCGTCTTTTTCGCACAATCGCAATAATAGCACCACAGAACACATATACAAGAATAGCACAGAACACAATACCCTAAAGGGAAGAATGACAACTCCATAGAAAAAAAAGCCAACACGAAACCACACTAGCGGTCTAGTTTATGCCATGAGAAACTTTTAAAGCGCGCGAAATTCGAATGGTGTAGGTACCTATTATAGGTTGCCTATTTTAATGTCGCAATTCAAATTTTATATTTTAGCAGAGGTAGACTGATTACAAGCCTCACTTATATCACTATAATACTCAATATAATAATTCATCATTTAGAAAAAAAACTAGGGTATGCTTTTTGGACAAGTATAGAACACATTATTTCCCTCAAATAAATATGAAATTGAGACTTGAATCAGTCTAGCTCCATCATATTAAATAACACAGGATTTAATAATAACCTTAATTTATATATTCAATTTTAAGTATTCAATAAGTACTTCTTTAAAATTAAACAGAATAAGACACATCTCACGATCAATTATGTACCCAAGCACAGAAAAGCGTAAAGTTCGCGCAGTTTACAGTTGAGTCAATGACGTTGAATCGCTTTCTTCTACAGATCCACAATCCCTGAACAAGCTTCACAAAAAAGTGTCCATCACTGACAATTACGCGCTTTGACATCTACTGACATCTACTGAATTTCTATTATTTGAATTTAAACTCTATTTACCTGATTGCTAATTTGGATTGAACGATTTTTCATCCTATGAAGTTCAATGTTAAATTTGACACTAAGCGACGCGGGCGAACATAGAAGCATTGGAGTAGACTTATATGCACTAAAATATTTAGTGATTTAAATATTTAATTTTTTTTAATAAATTAATCACACTTATACTTTAACTTTTATAAATATATATTACAAGAATTAAAATTTAAAAGGGTCAAAAAGTTTTAAAATTAAAATGTATTTATGTTTGTAAAGATAATTAAGTTACATGATAGAATCTCGGTTTAATAGTGTGTACAGGTTCGTGGGTCTGATTCTAGCATAGTCTTTGACGATATTATTCTAAATTGATACGTGATATGATTACTTTTATACTCTTAATAAATAGTCGAAAGTCACAAAAATATTAAAATGTTATCATAAATGTAAAATTAACGAGGACCATGCAATGTAAACCAATTAGAAACAAAAAGTATAATATTATAATGCACAGTGCGTTATTGAGATAAAATAAACTAATATTTAATTCAATGTTTAAAATGTTTTCAATCCACTAAGTAATTAATTAATGCCAAACCTTAATTTATGTAAAAAAAATATATTTATGTTCCTATAATATTATCCAAAAAATGTAATCGACTCCATAGTTTTTCATTCGAACAAAGCGCTATATAAAAAATTAAAATAATATAAAATAAAATAGAAACACGCAATGATGATACATAAATTCCTAAAATTATTGTAAATACATGCCTAAATTATGAAAAGCTATCGCTTTCACGCACGTATCTGTTGTTATTCGGTTAGCTTTTTACCTAACACTGGCATCATTTTCTACACAGAAAAGCGTCTATCGCACACAGTATAAGTCAAGATCTCTTGTTTTTTTTATCTGATTTCGCAACTTAAAATGACGTTACAAGCTACTATATTTGCCAATATCAAATAATATATGGATTTAGTTTTTCGTCAGATCAGTCATATTTCTACAAATAAACACTTGCCATGATCTGCATAAATTCGAAAATGCTTAAAAAGTTTTATTCCACAGTCAAATTCTTGGTAAACACTGCACATAACACAATTAAATCGATTACCAGCTGAATCGCGTAACACGCGCATGTAATTCCCGCCAAAATTGTAAAAACTATCTCTTTCTAACATATAACGCCATCTCAATTGACGAATCATTCCATGTGTTGGCATTGGCTGGTTCCAAACAAGGGCGTCGCCAAGGGGGGGCAGGGGGAGGCAGCAGCCCCCCCCTTAAGAAACCCTGCCCTAGAGAATCGAAAAAAATTAGCCTTTATTGTCAATGTTGACATTCAAGTGCGGCCATACGATAGGCACGTATTTTAAAATACAGAACCATCTGGGCCCTATTTCATAAAAAAAAAATCTACAAAACTGTAAAAAATCTACAAAATTGTAGGATTGTAGGGCTTTTCTGTTTCATAAAAATTTGTAATTGTAAATTCTATACATTAATACCTGTTGTCTACCCAAATGGGGAATTTGGGTAGAAATTCCTAGACTAGCCCCCCTCTTGATCATCGGCTGGCGACGCCCTTGGTTCCAAAGCTGACGCCGGGTGAATAATAGTCTGAGCTCGTTGGCACAAAAACAAAACTTTCTATAGCACTTTATAACACAATTAACAAATACGAGAAACTTTACAAAACTTATTTCCACTACAGATGTGCAAAGTACAAATCAATGAAAAAGTGAAAATCGTAAACAGAAAACAGCCAAGTAATCATAAAAATTTGGGGTCTAGATTCAAATAATTTGAACAATATTTACGAGGGGAGGTCAAAAAGTTCGCGGAATGGAGGGTTTAGAGAGGGAAGGGGGTAGTTATTTTTACCTGTCGCTAATTGTTGACTCAATACAATTATAAATACTAAGTTTCAGCCCAATCGGTTCATAAACCTTTGAGATATCGCTGGATAAACAAGTCAATCGGGTAGATAATATCAACTATGGAGAAAATTGAGTATCGTGCCGTGATTAAGTTTCTCACTAAGCAAGGAAAAACACCTCAGAACATTAAGGAAGAAATGTCATCAGTTTACGGGGACTCCTGCCCTGAAAAAACAATGATTTACAAGTGGCATAGTCTTTTCAAGCAAGGCAGAGACTCAATTGAAGACGATCAGTGCTCAAGTCGGCCAATTGAAGCAACGTCCTCAGACATTGTTGAAAAAGTTGAAAAACTTGTTCTAGATGATAAACGCCTAAAGAAGAAACAAACCGCAGAGATGACTGGAGTATCATCTACGACCATTTTGAATATTCTCCATGACCATCTTGGCATGTCTAAGGTCAGTGCAAGATGGGTACCGAGAATGCTCACAGCGCTTCAAAAACAGCAATGCGTCGAGTGTTCGCGCGAGTTTTTGGAGCTGTGTAGTGAAAACAGGGATGAATTTCTGAACCGAATTGTGACTGGAGATGAAACTTGGGTTCATCACTATGAACCTGAGTAGAAGCAGGAGTCAATGCAGTGGCACAAAAAAGGCACAGCACCGCCCAAGAAGTTCAAGGTGTCACAATCGGCCGGAAAGATTATGGCTACAGTTTTTTGGGATTCCAAGGGGATTTTATTGATCGATTATAAAGATAAAGGTGTCAATATCACGGGGAAGTACTACGCTACACTACTGGAAAAATTAAAAGTAGCAATTAAAGAAAAGAGAAGGGGAAAATGGTCTCGAGGTGTGCTCCTTTTGCACGACAACGCACCCGTTCACAAGAGTCATGTTGCGATGGCTGCCTTACACAAGTGCGGCTTCGAAACTTTAAACCACCCTCCCTGTAGTCCAGATTTGGCCCCTTGTGATTATTATTTGTTCCCAAACATGAAAAAAGAGCTTCGTGGAAAGAAATTTACGGATGACGATGAAGTGAAGTCGGCAATATCTGCTTATTTTGAAGGCCTTGACAAATCATTTTTTTTCGAAGGTATAAACAAATTATTTGAAAGGTCTGAAAAGTGTATTAGGGTTAATGGAGAATATATTGAAAAGGAATAATAATTTCATGTTTAAATTCACCCCCCTTCCCTTTCATTCCGCGAACTTTTTGACCTCCCCGTATAATAAAATTATTAATGAATTTCATTACTCATTTCAAAAGTGTTTATTTCTGTCTTCCGAATTAATTAAATAGTGCTTTCTCTGTCGTTTGTAGAGCTCTATTTCTTTTTAACATTTCTGTCGCCGTGTTGGCATTGGCCGGGAACTAAGCTGACACCCCCGAGGCGTTGCTCATCGAGTTGCTGCCACTGACAAGGCCAATCAGGGGGCCTTGCAGCACTGCACTATCAGTCATACCCACGTCATACCCACAGAGGAGATGAAAGAGATTAGAGGGGCCTTGTGGGCGGGGCCCGCTTTGCTGCCCTATTGAGCAGACGCTCGTAATTCCGCCGAAATTAGCTTTACCGGCTAATAGTCGCGCTCATGTGGTCACAACGTACGTAGCTCCGCGAAGATAGTGTATAATGCCGTCCTGCGCTATTATAACTTGTCGAAAAATAAGCCAGGTGTGTAGTGTAGCCCGAGAAGAGATTTCTTTTCACCGGTAAGTCCTAAAACCTTTAAATTCAAGTGATATTTGTAATTATTACAAAAGTATTATGTAATTGTTAGACAAAAACGACACACTTGCGAAACATATTGGAAATTATACATTGCTTACTACAATACATAGGTTCCACCTTGTACTCGTAGGTGATCGCGCAATGAACTGCGTTCTTTGCGAGGGGTCGCGTGCGCCAAGGCGAAGCTTGAATTCCGGGAAATCCTCGCGCATCGATGTACCATGGTGTTGTACCATGTTGTATACATTGTCGATATTAATATTAAGTGTCGTATGCAAATTATTGTTATGAGTAATATTTTGTAATTAAAATACCTCTTTGTAGGCGTACTTTTTAGGAACAAGTTGATGTTGTCCTAAGGAAAGATCAATAAATCAATAGTACCTACAACCGACGTGCATGTAGTATGAAGAATTTCATGAAAGTGGAAGAAGCGAAAGCCGTGTGTCAGGATATTATCAAGTGAGTGTGTGTCTCTTTCTGTCTGTCTGTCTGTGAAACAGCGTCTAAAGAAAAAAGTGGTTCTCCTCTTTGTCACGCGAAGTAAATACGTGGCATCTACTGTGGTCACCATGTTAATTGTGATTATCAATTTAGTTGTAGAGTGTGGGTTTTCGTCTAAAATTTTGTTTGATTGTTCCGTTTATAATGAAATTAAAATTTTATTTTTAGGTTTCCAAAAAATCCAGATATGAGAAAATTGTGGATTGAGGCAACCGGTAGAAATAAATGGATTCCTACTAAATGTAGCACAATTTGTTCTTTTTGCAAAATTTTCAACACTTTGCAGAAAATGATTATGACATAACAAAAGAGTTAGGAAAAAGATACTTAAAACCAGGAGCTACGCCGCTCAAATATATCGTCATGACTTTTTCAGTAATGAATGAATGAATGAATGAAATACATTTATTTGGACAACACTGCACAGACACAAAACAAAAACACTCATAAATTAAAAATAAATATAAAAACAAGTAATATAACAATATTAATAGTAAAAGGAATAAATTATAAATGTGTGAAGTTCATAGTCGCATCGTGCAGTGTCGCCCGAATGGGTGCGAGCTCAGCATTGTGTTGCAGACAGACAAGTCAGCAACGCTGATTTTCAGCTCGCACCTTGACGTGACGACACAAACTATTAGGCATTTAAAAAAAAGAATTAAGTTACGAATATTGCAATACCGGCAGACAAATAAAAAATTAAAAGTATACATAATTCAATTAACGTTATAATTATGAATTTCAAAAACAAAATAATAATAACAACAATAATAATTATAATAAATATTTAAAAATAAAAATAAAATATAAAAAATCAATATTAAACAGATAATTATCATATTAAATAGTTCATAGTACCTAAAAAATAAATAAAAAAAGTTGTAGTGCCACGAGTGGATTACATAGTTTTTTGTAATTCTAAAATATATGTTTTAAACTTTTTTCGAAAATTGGACTTGGTCTGAAGCTTACGAAGCGGGGGAGGGAGAGAATTCCAACATTTCGTGGCACTGAAACGAAAACTGCCGCGAAATGCAGCGGTACCGTGCGGTGGAGTGCGAAGTAGGTAGGAAGCGGCTCTTAATGCATATTTGTTGTGATCACGGGCCCAAACAAACTTAGCGTAAAGATAGTGCGGTTGTTGCGTTTTAATCACGCCAAACATGAGGGTAGCAATATGTGCATCTCTCCTGTGCTTCATATTTAAAATGTTGTGCTTATTTAAAAAGGGTGTAATGTGACTACGTGGCGGTACTTCAAAACAAAAACGGGCACACGCGTTTTGAACTCTTTGTATGAGACGAGAGGTTTTTGCAAGGAGACGAGGACCGTAAACAGTATCTACATAATTAAACTTCGACAACACAAGTGAATCTACAAGGAGAATTCTGAGGTCAGTGCTTAGATAAGATCTTATCTTGTACAGGATCTTGAGTCTATAGAAGCAATTATTGGCAGCTTCAGCCACGTGTTGCTCAAACCTCAGCTGCTCGTCCATTAAGAGACCGAGATTCCGCGCCTCTGAGACACGCTCAATTGATTCGCCTCCTACGGACAATTGCGGTCTCAACAGATTGATTTTTTGGACTTGACTTTTGGAACCCAACACCATGTATTTGGTTTTTTTAGAATTCAGTAAGAGAGAATTAGATGCCGCCCAAGCCCGAATCCTGTCCAGATCCTCACTGATCTTCTCTTCCGCAGATCGAATGTCTTCCGGTTTGAAGGATATATATATCTGGATGTCGTCTGCATATATGTGATATTTACAATGCCTTATATTTTTCACTATGTCTGCGCTGTATAAAATGAATAGCAAAGGGCCAAGTATTGACCCTTGCGGAACTCCTCTAGTGACCTCACGCCTCTCTGAGTTTACCGTTTCCCCATTATCCTTACGCAACTCCACAAACTGTGCTCTATTACACAGGTATGTATTGAACCATCGAATGGCGCTGGTATCGAAACCATAGAAATTGAGCTTGGACAAGAGCATTGAAATATTCAATGAATCAAATGCTCGTGAAAAGTCTAGAAGCACAAGAATGGTACCCAAACCCTTGTCAAGCGCAGCTATTATATTATCGGTTACATCTAGCAATGCCGTATTCGTTCCTCTATTTTTACGGAAACCGGACTGCATTTCAGGTAATATGTTATTATTCCCTAAGAATTGCGTTACCTGGTAGGAAACTACTTTTTCCAAAACCTTAGATATACAGGGCAGTATGCTAATAGGACGCAAGTCCTTTAGTTCTAAGGGATTCGAATTCTTTGGTATGGGTCTCACGATAGCAGTCTTCCACGCAGTAGGAAACTTTGAAGTAGAAAGCGATTTATTTATAATAGCAGTGATTGTGTCCAAACTTTGGGGAAGCGTTAATGTGATCATGTCCAAGGAAATTCCATCACTGCCAAGGGCGTTTGTTTGGATTTCTTTAAGATATTTCAAAACTGTTGCTGAGTTAGTGAGTTTAAGAGAGAAAGTATTATTTCCAAATCTGTGATATTCAAAATATGTCAAATCAGAAAGCGAGCAGGTACCATAATTTGGGATGTTTAAGAAGTTATCATTTATAACACTAGGGTTGTCAAAGATTAAGGGAAGATCAATGGATTTTGGCGGAAGGACTTTAGATTTTAAATTTTTCCATAACACTTTAGAGTTTTTGCGGTTTTTATTAATATGTTGACTAAAAAATATTTTTTTTTCACTATGTAAAGCGTATAAAGCGAGACTTTTTAAGTCTTTATAGTACTTCCGATGAGGATCCAGTTTCGTTTCATGGTATCTAGCTAGCGCGGCGTCACGTAGCCGCATCATTAGCTTGACATTATCTGTTAGCCATGGGCTGGGTAGTTCTCTTACGACTCTTTGTTGTACAGGGACATGAATATCAAAAAGAAAAGTAATTGCGTCACTGAAGTAAGCCACCATTGTATCGACGTCCTCTACTGATCTAATAAGGTCCCATCTGATGCGTTCAAGGTCACTATTAAATTTATCGAGGCAGATATCCTTAAAAGGTCTAAAGGTAATACGCCTCGGTACTGGTTTCGGCTTCCTGAAGACAAATTCGCACGAAATAAAAGCATGACCGAGAGAAGACCCAATATGTTCAACCGTAACATTACGCGCGGTTACGCTAGAACACACGACATCAATGAGGGTTTCAGTATTATTCGTAAAATGGGTGGGCCTAGTTATAAGTTGTCGTAAATTAGTATAAGTCAAAAATGAATTAAATATTTTGGTTTTAGCGTCGTTCACATTTAAAATATTAATATTAAAATCGCCCAATAAAATTATATTATCACAATAAGAAAAATACGCAATTGAATCCATTAGAGCATCAAGAAAAGTATTAATGTCAAGCCATGGCGGGCGATACGCGGTACCTATGATTAATTTATTCGACTTAATAGTTATACTAACCCACATCTGTTCCACACTCGGATTTACTGGATGAGGACAAGTTCGCACATAAATACCGCGTTTTAGGTAAAACCCAACTCCCCCACCACGGCCACCGCGCACGCTAGCCGGCCTCGGTACGTGTCGGAGCCTGTAGTTAGGTACAGTCGGAGCACGATCGCTTTGACCAGCCCTTAGCCACGTCTCGTTAATAGCCATTATGTCGACCGAAAACTTATCCATTGCTGCGATAAAATTATCATGGTTGGTGCCAAGCGAACCAGCATTATGTAGACCAACCTTGAGATATTTGCTGTTAACCATATAAAGTAAAAATTAAAAAAATTAAAACATATATCGCATGAAAGTGTTCCATATTATTGTATAAAAAGATCGTGCTGGTTCTTATTAATGAAAATAATACTAAATAAGACACTATGTCAAACAAGTAATACGTGATATAGTAATACAATATATGAAGTATAATTAGTAAAACGAAGAAATTGCAATTATTGTAAAACAATAATAGAACAGTCGCAGCTGAAAATAAACGGACAGGACTATGAACTTCACACATTATACTATAACTAAGAAATGCTCGATTATAGAGACACTGCAGCAAAAAATACAATGTTAAGGTAAAATAAAAAAAGTGAAAGTTAAATAACGAAAAAAAATTTACAATGGACATTTTTATATAAATTATTAAATAAATATTAATACTATTATTGGAACATTTCGAACATGGGAAAAATAAATAACATAACTCTGATTTTCTTATAAAACATGCAAAAACATAAAATTTTAGATGAACATAAAATACATTACATAAAAAAAAACAATAATTCAAAAACATACAAGTCAACACTAAGACATTAAAAAAACTGAGAAGGAAGTTAAGCAGCCCAATCAAACAGAACCATTTCCAAAAATTCGATCTAAATCTTTTTCGCTCCTAATTCGGGAAAAGGAAGACCCGTGCTCCTTGCGGACAAAAATGCGTCCATCCTTAGACCAGCTATACTTCCACTCATGAGCACGGCACTCCTGTCTGGCCTTGGCGAACAATAGACCATTTCTCTTGGTTAGACGCTCGTTCACGTAAATGCGGACAGGGGCGCCCTCTATACCAAGGTCAGATGTGGTGAGACCGCGGCGAACCCGAGCAGCTTGGAGATAAGCGTCGCGAGTAGCGCGCCTTGTGAATCGGACCACAAGTCGGCGAGAACGCGGAGGCGAAGTTGAGTCATCCTGCGAACGGCGAGGGGCTCCCTCTCTCGCCGACATCACGATGTCACGATCATCCAATGAGAGGCCCAGCTTAGACCCGAGAACTATGGCAAGATGCGATGGATTTTCCCCTCTTTGTTCTGGATAGCCAGTGATGACCACTTCATTGAGTAGAGACTCCTGCTCCCGGTCATTTAACTGTGTTTTTACCTCCTCGAGGGCTTGCTGCAGCGTAATTACTTCCTCTGCCTTGGGTGCTGCCACATTCTGAGCCTGAGTCCGCTCCAGAGCTTCCAATCTGGTATCATAAGAGACAAGGCGCTCATTAAAGAGGGAACGAGTCGCAGCTATTTCCTGTCTCATTTCTGACATCTCATCAAAAAAGGTGCCCAAATTGTCCTTCGAATTCTTGAATTCCTTCGTCATGAGATTATTAATATTATTAAACTCAGAGCGCATCTCATCTCTTAGGGCGCGGACCATCTCGATGCTTGTCTGTTCTGATGTACAAGTAGCAGGGGGCGTAGCAGTCGCCGTTTCCCTATTCTGTCCCAAATAATTATCTTGTAGGCCTCGGATAGGTGTGGAAGGGTCTCGAACCTTGGGCGCTTTCGACTGACAGTCCCCGCATCTCCAAGCGTCAGACACCGCGACTCCAGTTGGCACTCTAACGCATTCGTGGTGGCTCCTTGATTTACATTTAGGACAAGCAACGCCCTCTTTTGGGTTCATAAATTTTCCGCAAGCTGCGCACTGCACCATTTTATCAACTGTCAGTAATAATATCAATAAGCATTCACAGTACAGCGATTGATGAGTTGATGCTATAGATCATCAATAGGTGGCGCTAGTGGTGATTTATAGTAGAAGTTGAAAAGGGTCTTAATGAGATACTCCAGATGGCGTTATTGCGTAAATTATTTATTAGTGTTAATTAAGGGATCATCAGTGCCTCCACAGTTATAAGTCTAGACGCACGCGCACCAGACTAATGCCTTCAAAGTTCGTAAGAACATACACGCACGAATTCTGTATGAATTTCGAAGTCCAATTAATATCACACTATTGTATTATAATAGAGGGTAATTTGACTCACTGACGAGGTGCAGTTTAATACTTTTGTTATTATTTAAGAAACCAATAATCCCTTCACAGCACCAACAGTATCTCAGGTCCAGGGCACAGTACACTTCACATATACTCTATATTTATAAAAATATTTTAACTTCAACTATTTTATTTTTACGAGATAGCACGGATTGCATTACTTTGTACGACGTCTGTGACGGCACTCCACAAAGTAGTAAGTAGGTAGTGTATGATTTATATCCTACTAGCTGTGCCCCGCGGTTCTTTCCCCGCGTCCCCACCTAGTGTGGGTTAAGGGAAATGATAATTTAATAATAAATAGGTACGCTTGTATTTTTAACTTGTGTCATTTATTTACTTACTATAGGTTTAACCCATATCTTTCTATGCATGAACGACGTTTTTCGCGGTAACTCACAGACCAAAAAAAAAACCATAGAATTAATTAATTATAATAAGTCACAAAATAATAATAATATGGGACAACTTCCACGCAAGGTCATTTGGTTCCAAACTAGGCTAGAAGCAGGTACTATGGTAACCAGATGACTGATATACATACCTCCTTATATAACCTTACTTACCCCAGACACAGAAATTATATAGTAACAACATAACATTGTAAGGACATATAGTAGTTAATTAATTAATTAGTATAGTTGGCTATGAAGCCGTATTAGTTCATAACAAATAAATAAATAAAGCAAAATATTAAAGTAATAATGATACAGTAATTTTATCGATATCGATAATCGACCTTTAGGTGACCGTAACATGTATCCCACCAAAAACATACATGTAAAAAAGGAGAGCCAAGTTCAATACTTTTAATGTTTGGCTGTGGGCTTCGCCGCAAAAAGATAGGAGATCTAAATGAGTGCCAAGCTCTATGCAAAATCCAAATATGTATTTATAGGAACAAAATAACATTATGAACAAGTATCAAACTCTATTTCTTTGCTTTATTGCCTATAAAAATTGCTGTTATTTTAAAAAAATTGAGATTTAAAGTAGGTTAGATTTGACACCACTTATTTTTTGACTTAACTTTATTTTTATATTTCTGTTATATAGCAAATATATTGGGATAATTTCAAATATTTGCTTGTAACGTTGTAACGGTTCCAACGCTACATTTAAAAAAAAAATTGTATGGGGACCCCCCTATTTTTTAATTTTTAGATTTTTTCCTACACTTGAACACAATTATCGAGCTGGATTCCAAATTTCATCCTTCTAGGTCATCTGGAAGTAGGTTAGATTTAGGTACTATATGTCAGTCAGTACTAAATTTTAAGACTTTTTGACCTTCATAATATCTTTATAACCGTTTGAGCTAGCTTCATGAAATTTGGGCTACTAGATGTCCTTATGGATATAATTAAACACACGTAGTTTTATGTGTGAACGTTAAAGAGATTTTGAGTTATAGAAGAAACAAAAGTGGCACTCGGCGCTGGCTAGCCAGTTCCTTAACTTGGCTTGACACGCTGCCGCGTGTCTAGATGAGCTTTTGCGCGTGTGTGAGTGCATGTCAAACGCAGTGTTTGCGCTAGATGATAATCAATAGCAAACTCGCGATCGATGTGTGTAAGGTTAATTTGTGTGCGTAATGCGTGCGCTTATTGGTCTCTTGCTTGTAGTGGAGTTGTGAAGTGGGAGACAAGCGGCGACGAGCGTTCTGATACAAATCAGGAACTATTTCCAATCTAACCTCTTTCATCCTGATCTGTGGTCATACCACTTCCGTTTCCAGGAACAAACGAAATTTGGGAGTCAAATTACATATACTAGATACCGGATGTTTTTTTTTTTAAATTTCTTCTAAATAGCTCTGCCACGTTTTCCGCATTCCAGCATAGCCATTTCGTGTTCCCCATTACAGACGTAACGAAATAGGTATATATATTTCATCGGGAGACTTATCGAACTAGGTCTAGTGTCGTGGGCTCTGTAAGTATTTTAAAGAGAAGATTGAACTTGAACGCACTCTGGTAGGGGTTTTAGTAAATGAAACAAATAATGTGTCTTCATAATAAATATTATTTCAACGATCCAAACTATACCTAGACTATACAATCGAGGCGGACGATGCGACGACAAAATAATATTTATAGAAAACTTTACAAATAATCACGATAATGAAATGCACTGCCATAGAACCAACCGAATCTATTAGCAACCAGCTTCTAACAGTACATGTCATATAAAAATATTTAAAATATCAACCGTTAAAATAAATGTACCCTTACTCCACAACTTGATCTCAACACATTGGAAACACATCCCAAATAATTAACTATAACACAATTATATGTAAATAAAAAAATAATATTACAACGCGGTATAATAATAGTAAAATGTTTACGATATAATAGCAACATTTGAGAGGATGTCACCAAGACATGGAGTAAGAATTAATAATTATGTTATTTACAAAATGATATGAAAACATCAATCTTTTTATTTTATTTTCAATTTTATACAATGTCACCAAACGGCCGAATCGAACTGTGAAGCGAATTGAA
Source organism: Hemistola chrysoprasaria (assembly GCA_947063395.1). Lineage (NCBI taxonomy): Eukaryota > Metazoa > Arthropoda > Insecta > Lepidoptera > Geometridae > Hemistola > Hemistola chrysoprasaria. Next base: position 15,720,318 of record OX346714.1, read on the forward strand.
CTTAATCGCGTCGGTTCCAACAATTTCACAATCCAATCTTTGGCTCGACAACCTAGGTCCTCTATGCCTTTACTTTTGAGCTAGGTCTCCACCACCGCTAGACTATAGCTAATAAGGCGGTGTGATGTAACTAGCGAACGTCTAAGACGTATATATCTATAAAACTAATGAAATATTTTTGTAAGTTGGAACCGATGATATTATAAGGGTCTAAAACGAGCACTCTGCAATATATATCAGACGCTATAATAATAATAATTTATAATCTTTACAGAACGGGAACCCTAATTACACTGCTAGAGTCAATTCATATGTAGTATGTGATTATAATAATATTATGTTTTGTTATTTATTATTTATAATTTAATAATTCGTTAATTGTCAGGATATGATAAGATAATATATAAATGTTTCGAATTTCTGCAAATGGGCCTCTTTGTTAAAGAAAATGCGAGCAAGAGTGGTGCAAGGATTTGATCAGTGAACAGAATTTATATAGTGCCTGTAATAAACAAATACCTTTTTATATTTATTTTGCATAATAAGTAATTAATACAACTTTAAAGAAACGTAATTACAACTAATAAAATGCTATAAATTGCAATGCGTTGAGCGCCGCCTATGGGCGCATGAAATTTCGTGATAGGGCTATTAATCAGCAATCAACATTATAGCAGATAGCAGAATGGTCGTTTTAAAGCCGTTGAAGCGTGTTATGTACAGCCAACGAGTCATATAACACAATATTGTGATCAGATGGCGAGCGCGGCGGAGCGCTTGTCCCTGTTTTTGCTGCGAGCCACGGTCCGGGCTTTGCACGCCGCGTTGTTCTGAAGGTGCTGGAATGTATAAAACATTATTAAATACGTAAAATAACGAGATAAAAGTACAGTACGGTCGTTTTATCTTGGCGAGTGTGATCATAGGCTCAGCGAACTTTATCTATCTAGTCATGTCATAAGTTTATAGCAACATTCCACATATTATTTAATATAGCGACTTTAGCTTTAAGTAATAAAGTATAATTCAGGTCGTACAGCGCCTAACTAATTATCGTTATATTAACATATGGTTTATGGTTCTCTTTCTATCGGGTATCTCTCTATCTGTTCTCTCTGTTTATCCCAGACGTCCCGGCTACTTGTAGCTTCGGCGGAGTGTCCTCGGTCTGGTTTTAGCGTAATATTAGTAGAGATGAGTTGACTTAAGTCTTTCTTAGGGAACTGCGTACGTTTCTATAATAAAATCCCAAAGTAACTGGGCTCCAGAGGGTAAATTCAAAACCTGTATAAAATCGAATTTGTTAAGAGGATTATTATAGTATTAACCAATACATAGAGGACAAAGATGTCCGGAAACTTATGCATGGCCACCGATCGGCACCTCACAAGTCAACAAATGTAACCAAACCGAATATTGTAAAACTCGCAGTTGAAAAAATTAAACCTTACAAGTTTCTTGTGCGTTCTTCTCGTAGAGGTATATCACCGAACGCACGGTAGATTCTCAACTAGTTTGATATTATTGATTGACTTTTAAAAAGTCCTTTTAAGACTTGTTTAAATAAATTTAGTTTGAGTTTGAGTGAGAGCTTACCCGTTGCAGCTTGTTAGGTTTGTGTAGCGGCAGCATGGCGGCGGGCGGCGCGCTGGAGAGCCCGAGCGACGCTCGCAGCGCAGCCGAGTGCGGCGCCAGCGTCTGCACAACGTACACGGATTGTTATTTTTTTTCTTCTGTTATGGACCCACATGAATGAATTGCCAGTGTCAAGTTTTGCATTTATAGCCCGCTTACACGGGACATTCATAGACTCACACGCCCCAAGATTCTGATTCTCCGATCACCATCGCATAAGAGTTCTGCACGAAGACGAGTGGAGACTCGTCCTCCACATCTCTATAAGAGCTTGGAGTGTTTCCTACTCTCCCGAACGCCGTGACAAACGTGCAGGAGGACGGGAGTCTCTTCCCCTCCCAACAACACAGCAGGGCCCCTGTACTTTATAGTATAAAGTACAGGGGCCCTGCTGTGATGTTGCGAATGTTCGCATCCGCATCCGCAAATGCGGAGCTTCCGCATAGATTTGGACATCTGCATCCGCAATAATCAATGTGGATTTTCATGCGGATGCGGATGTAATACAAGTTGCGACAAGAAAGAAATTGGGCGGGGCCGGCAAATGGCGCGTGCCGTTCGCACTTGACAATGACCAACGGGAGCGAAAAAATTGGTGACGAGATCCGACGCGTTTGTTGTGGTGCATCATTTGCTTCTTGTAAAGAAATCATTACGTATTGTGGTGACTCAGGGATGTTGCGAATATTCGCATCCGCATCCGCAAATGCGGAGCTTCCGCATAGATTTGGACATCTGCATCCGCATCCGCGGATGTGAGCCTTCATAAATCCGCATCCGCATTCACATCCGCGGATGTGAAAAAAAGCGGCATCCGCAACATCCCTGACTTTATACTAATACAATTATAGTCGGTAACTATACCTGCAGCCCTCCGTGCAGACACGCCGCGAGCGCGGTGTAGGCGGCGCGAGACTGCCACGAGTCGCACGTCACCGTCTCCGTTCCCACGCGAATGGAAAACGACGGCACCTCGTCTTCCTGTACCAAATGTTAGCAAATTTTTGTAGTGGTAGGCCTCTTTTGCAGGGGGCCGCCTGGGGAAGTACCACACCTTTGCCAGTTATTCATCAGGCAAGCAGTAATGTGCAAACATTACTGTGTTCCAGTATGAAGAGGCAATGTTACCAGCGAAATTACTGGGCATGACGAGTTTCACCAACTATTATCTCGGGGTGACAGGTGCAGTGCAGTGCCACGCAGCATTTTGAATTTTAAAACACTGGGTGGCACTGTGTCTGATATGGGCGATCATGATGCTTACCTGCTCGTCTTGTTACTCACTATCATAAAAAAAAAATTCGCTCGACGTCACCAGGAGCCTCCACCTCGGTCCGGCAAAACAGTGCGCTCACCTCGAAGTACTTCAATATATCTCTGAAGGTGGCTCGCTGCAGCTTGCGGTCTCGTTTGGCGCGGAACTTGTTGGAGTCTCTGGAGAGTTGTTCCAGCAACGGTATCGCTCTGGAGATCTGCTCGCCCGTGTCCGGTTGGTCGCTCTCTGACGTCACTCGCTCGTACGCGAGGGCTAGCGCGCCGCCGGCCGACAGGCGCACCTGGAACGATACGTTCTTGTATAGTGTTATGGCAACATTCATAATACAAGGAATGCTCAGGGGGGGAGGATTAGGTCAGTGTGAATTGTCAAGTCGGTAGGAGTCGACCTAGACTATTTGATGTTGTTTTTAGGAAAGGCCAGGTTGCAAGCAAGGTGGTGGCGGTGGAAAGGATATGGAGGTAGGGATTCCGGGTTGCGCTCAACAAAACCACCACCGAGGAGTTTCAGCATCTCTATTGGGAAGGTCCGCACCGGGGCCGAGACCTCGATGAAATGTCTTGGACTCGTCCAATGCAACTTCTAGGAGTATTTGTTTCTCCGCCTGATGTCTGCGGCCAATCTCAAGCGGCTGCCCAACCTTGGCAGACCTAAGGTCGGCTGCCGTCGCTTCTGTATGGAGGCGGTGCGGTCGATGGTTCTGTACGGGGCCCCCAATGGGTGGAAGCCCTGACGAAACGAACCATCACCCATTAGAAAACCACAGCAGATGATGGCCGTCAGGGTTATATGAGGCTACCGCACTGTATCCTACGAGGCGGCTAGTTCTTCTACCTGGGATTTGGAGGCGGAGCTACGTCGCTCGTTACGAGTGGACTACACTCCGCCTCCGTGGGGAACTTCCGGCCTCCGGGGAGGTTGAACGACGGAGTTGTCCCCCGAGGCATTGCCCGCGAGGTGGAGTAGTGGAGCCATACCTCCAGTTCGTTGGCCTGCAGCAGGTCGGTGAGCCTGCCCACGGAGGGCGGGTGCTGGGCCAGCAGCGCGGCGCCGTGGGCCGGGGGGACCACGCACAGCAGCAGCGCCCACCCGTCCAGCGCCGCGGCGTGGCACGCGCCCTCCTCCACGGCTGCTCCCGACACCTTCACGCTGCCGTCACCCTGACACAACATAATATATACATCGAGCTACAGAGAGGTTTATAGGTTAGGCCAATCAAGAGGTCCCGGGTTCGATTCCCAGGTCAGGCAAGTGTTAAATATTGGATTTTTCCATTAGGAATTATCTCAATAACTGCCTGGAGTCTGAAACTGTGCCCGGTAGATGGCAATAGGCTCGCCCCCTATTACATACTGACGAAAGGTGGGTGTATCTACTATGGGACTGAGTCTTGGGTACACCTCTGCCTACCCCTTCGGGACAAAGGCGTGAATGTATGTTTTTTTTTTATAGATTACCCGACAAACTGGGCAAACTTTCAAAAGAAATTTGCGAAACAACTTTCAGATGAAATAATTGCTAGTTTCACGGACGATGACCACTCCTACGGCTACATGGACGAGGCAGTAGTAATGTTACCTTGAGATAGCTGCCGCTGAAGATGGTCTCGTACATGCGCATCACGTCCAGTATCTCCGTGAGATCTTCCTCCAGCAAGTAGCAGAGCGCGGCCAGAGACGAACAACACTGAAACATTACAATTATACAATATTTATATTGGTATTAGTCCAAAAAAGTATCTTATTTCACCTCAAACCACAACTAGACTCTCGCCGACGTGGTTTCCTACCAGGTAGATCGACCACATCGAACCTTTTCGACTACGTTATTGATATACATGAAGAAAGGTCGCAAACAGCGAGGTGCATGCTATATACACAGATTTTTCGAAGGCATTCGATGTGGTTACCGTAGCCTCCTAATCAAAAAACTCGACCATGCAGGCATCTACGGCTCATTACTCAGATGGTGCGAATCGTATCTTTGTAACCGCTCTCAACTTGTTAGAATCAGAGATTTTATGTCTGGCGCAAAACTAGTATCGTCGGAAGTTCGGCAAGGCTCACACCTTGGCCCCTTACTCTTTTTGGTGTTTATAAACGACTTGCTCCAAATACCAGCTCTTTGCAGATAATCTTAAGCTGTACGGACCAATCAACAATTCTGAAGATGTTACACTTCTGCAAAGAGATATTGACACCATAAGTAGTTTTCTTACGGATGCCTATCTTTTTTTTTTTTATTCTCATATAGCCTATGTCATTAACACCGAATTAAGCTTTCCATTAATGAAAGATTTTTTTAAATTAGTCCAGAAGTTTCGGAGCCTATTCGTTACAAACAAAAAAAACAAAGGTTCTCTCTTTATAATATAGAAGATTATATTATAACCTCAGTGCGAGTCTCCACAGAGGCAGACTTGTCAGTAGCGGCGGCGAGGAGCGCGGGACGAACCTCGTTCAAAAACTCTTCCGTGCCTTCCTCGCCTATCTGAAATGTTTACAATAATACTTACTATTGATTCGTAACTGTCGTAGTCTAAAATAGTGATGTTGTCTACTGTTAAATGTAAACTTGTAGAGGCAAAAAAGCACTACATATTATATTATATATACAAGGCGTTGGATTAACCACAAAGTAATGATAATATTATAGGACAACTTCCACACACAATCTTCTTCCCCCAAAGTAGGTTAGAAAAGTCTGTGTTATGGTAACCAGAAAAATTATTAATTCTCTTTTTTAATATTAACATAACATACCAACGCAACACATCTTTTTCCCAAAAAGGTAGGCAGAGATGTATTCAGGATTCCATAGTATGTACACCCATATTTCGCCAGTATGTTATTAGTCCCATGTAATAAGCGTAAAGGCGAGCCTTTTGCCTTTTACCGGGCACAGTCCCAGACACTGAGATAATTCCTAATGTAAAAATCCAATAACACTTTGCCTGACCTGGAGATCGAACCGAGGACATCATGATCGGCAAGTTATATGTACCTGCAAAGCCATGAGCGGTGCTATAGCAGCGGCGGCCTTCTTCTCTCCGTCCCGGCCGCGACGTAGCGCTCTACTGAGGTGGTCCGCGAGTGTGGCGCGGTGGGAACACAGGACCGAACCTAGCGGCCTGTGGTAAACATTTACATTCTTAGATTCTGACTACCGTCACAGAATACGGAGGTACAGAAGGGATATAGTGTTACACAGTGTTAATTTATTTATTTAGGACTCCCAAGGGGGATACACTTAGATATATAATTTTAAGTAAGATGGGATTACGTGAATCCCGCACTTACTGGGAGCCACATCATGCACAGCTGAACATATAGCTACATAAAAATCATAGGTAAAATTACTGTTCAATTAAAATGAGTGTGTGCAAGTTGCTATTATAGTGCCGTCTAAGAAGATGCCATAGTAAGAGCGTTTTATTATAGTATTTCAGTAACTTCAGTGGTAGAACACTAGTTACACTTTTGACCACACTTATAGAATAGAATAGAAATGTTTTTTTTTTTTTTCAGATATTTCATCCATAGTCCACAGTTAATAATGTCATTAAAAATAAAAATTAAAATAATATTACATTAAATGAAGTTAAATTACATCAATCAAATAAACATTAAACATAATCAAATTACATTAAATCACATCAATAAAATCATAATAACATAAAAATTATTCAATATAATAAAATTACAACACTATAAAGCAAACTACATAACAAAAAACATAACATACATTCACGCCTTTTTCCCGAAGGGGTAGGCAGAGGTGTAGGCAGTGCGTAAAAAACTATATTTTAACAATACTCTTGCGTAAGGAAAATAACAAATACGAGTATGTAACAAAAAACATAAGGAGGTGTATCTTCCCATCAAACTGAACTTTCCAAAGAAAGAATTGTAAAATTTCGACTTCCCATAAAAATTTGCCAATCAGCTGATTAATTTTGTATAGGACGTCGAAAAATTTTTTTGCTGATTTCGGTATTCTTTCTGGAAGTGCTGTAGAAACGTACACTATTTCCTAAGAATGACTTTTTATTTGTTTTAGATAATCTAAAGCTAGGAATAGCTGTATTATCTTTATTCACTGTATTCAAATTATCTTACTCCCTTATAATAATGATGTATGTACCTGCGTTGTAAGGCGGCCCGCAAGGAGACGAGCGCGCTGGCCCGCGCCGCGTTCGATCGCGCCTCCAGACCGTCGATCAACTCCAATACTTTCTCTTCGAACTTCTCTTGCATGTCATTCTCTGGAAAAATTTCATCATTAATAACAAGCCTTGCTGGGTGATTTAAAGTAGAGATTTGTAAATAATTATATTTTCCAATGAGCCAGAAGTGGCAGGAGTGCTAGAATCTCAAGCAATAATAATAGCCATGTTACCATTCATTCTAATTGTAATTTCTACTGTGACGTTCTGTTTCCCGAATTACACTGCTCAAATCAAACCATTATGGGTCGTGTGGTCAGCACAAATGTCATTTCAGGTTGTCAAGATTCTTACAAGACTTCCGACATACTTGACATATTTGATTTAACGACTGCTCTAAGGAGCAGACCTATTTAACGACGTAGTCCCGCTCTAAGGAGGAGTAGATCCCGGCTGTTTTCTATAAGATATGTAGAGGGGAGCCGTTAGGTCATGTTGGAGGTCTTGTACGATTCATCATCATCATGATCTCAGCCGTTGGTAGTCCACTACTGAATATAGGCCTCCACTATAAAGGGGGGTTTTGCCAATACTCGACACGCTTGGCAGGCGGGTTGTTGAGCGCAGTTCGATGGTTTTTTGCAAAAGACGCTGCTGTCCGTCCTCTGGATCTGTTAACCCTTAGCCGGCTCTTACGGCAACCACGGGTTGAGAGGGTAGAGCACTAAAGCCGGTAACTCCACGGCTTGTAGGAATCTTGGCGATCTGAAACTCTAACAATATGGGTTCTCCACATAACCCATATGAATTGACTAGAGCAGTGTAATTGGGGTGATTTATAATAAGAATTTTCGAAAGTGTATTCTAAAGGGCCATGTTTTTTGATATTATAATATGTATTAATGATATGTATTGGTAACTATTTTCAATTTCCTTTCTTATCGTGAATTGTTATCACTCCATAGCTTTCAAATTATCCGTAACATTGTAAAAACGTGTCGAAAATATATTGCGGTAGCACATTTTATGTTATCAAATGAACATTACATAATGGGTGGAATGTAAAATAATAAATATACCGTAACGAAACTGAGGTTGTAAACATTACTGTAAGAAGAACAACAGGAAAAAACTTAGAAAGCAAATCATTGTCTAATCGTAAATTGACCCGTTGACTCAGTTGACAGCAAGTTCTCAGTTGAGCAGCAAGTCCCAGGATTGATCTCTGGGCAGGTCAAACATTTACAACATTTGAATTGAATTGAATTAAATGGGATCAATAACATACTGGCGAGATGTGGGTGGTTCCTACTAGGGGACTGAGTCCTGGGTACACCTACCCCTTTAGGAAAAAGACGTGATTGTATGTAATTTTTACCATCTGTGGAAGTAGTCCCATAAAAAAAAGTCCAAATCGCATAAGCCGAGATACAAGATATATATAAATAAATTCATATTCAATAACAGATAGATAGATAATATAATACACCACACAAAATGAAATAACATTACAGATTAATAACATTATTATTATTATTAATAATGTGTTAATTAATATAAAAGATAATATTAATTATAAACTGTATGTAAAATAATCCAGTTTAGCTCGGCACTCGTTGAAGGTCAAATCGTAATATTACTTCACATTACAAGCTTGTCTTATCGTATCACACGATAACCTTGCAGTCACCAATTAATGCTGCCTTCTGTCTTACCAATATAATTTTGTTCTTTTTGTACCAGCTGGGCCGCGCGGTTGCACTTGGAAGAAAAGGACAAAAAGTAACCTACTTATATCATTTCTCAAGGTTCTATCTGTATATCAAATTTAATCAAAATCGATTCATGGTGAAAGCCTAACAGACAGGCTGACAATAACATAATTATAAGATTAGATTTTGAGTTAGTGCATATAATAATATGTCTGTATAATGTAATAATTAATGTATTAAAAAAAAATTAAGACTTGTAGCATTAAACTTTGTTAGATGACGACTTTGCTCATAATAACATCAATATTTACATATACTAATGTTCTGAAATCTTTAATTCGGCTAAGCATCTGACGCTTCGCCGGCCACTGCCGCGGCAAATTATATCAAATCTATACTAATATTATAAAGAGAAAACCTTTGTTTTTTGTTTGTAACGAATAAGCTCCGAAACTACTAGACAGATTGAAAATATTCTTGCACTAATGGAAAGCTTCATTCAGTGTGAGACACAGGCATTACTAAAATTTTGAAAAAAAAAACCCTAAATTATCAGTAGTCGCATAACACGTTCACCTGTACCATAGCAAAGAATAAATAATAGTTCAAGCGTACCCATAGTTCACTTGCGCACGTAATAAAAGTGTGCTTGCGTACGTGATAACGTAATAACTCTGATAACGGAATAAATACCTACAGATACGCCGAATACGTTCGTTTCGTCACGATTTTGTTATACCTACATTCTATTGCATTTAATATTTGATGAGGAACCTTTTCCAATTATAAAGCGAAAACTGCCATAACGTTTTGGGTAGTTTGGGTTTATAGTGGTCGAGAGTCGAGACGCTAGGGTAGAAGAGCGCAAGGCTTGACGCGCCTTTCAATCGATCCTGTACCAACGTAATGCAGCAGTCGGGTAAACAACAAGAAAGCGATACTACCGTTTAGTTATGGTACTTTCATCGATATTCCCAGGGGAACGACCTACGCGGGCCGAGAGTTCGTAATAAACACAATACACACATCCTCTAATTTTCGCATTTGGGAAGTAAGTATAGGCCGTCCTCTAATTGTGTAAAAGAAATGACTTTTGAAACTATTGATTTAAAGAAAAGGGGAGATGCGGTACTGGTTTCTCAACTCTACTGCTCAAATTAGGTCCCAGTAGGTCCACGTACGTCAGTAAAATGAGGTCGTACGAGCGACTAATGTAGTTGTCTCGGTCGCGCTCAGGTCTTAGGTACGTCCTTCTATCTTTGTTGTTCATTATACCTATTGCAGTGTGCAAACTGCACTCTGAGTAAATTGCACATGCCAGTTGTTGAGTAAGCGCTGGGAGAACGTACCCTATGTCCCCTTTTCTTTAAATCAATGTTTGAAACTCATTATTTTTGCACTCGGGATAGTAATCTATTTAGTTTTGATACTTTGTTCATTTAACTCTACCATAGCAAACAAAAAGCGTTGTATGTATGAAGTAAGTGTAATATAATACTTTTTAAATTCAAGATAGCTGTATATTATAGGTAATTGTTATTATTTTAAATTGGTTTTAGTTATTACGTTGATGAAGGAGCAAATTAGCAACCGCATATTATAAATTAAATATTTTACGAACAAACCTGTCGAAGAAATACCTCATTAGCGATAAAACCGCCGCTTACATAAGGTGCGGTGCTAAACTAATTCGCCCTCTCGCTCACACGTACCCACATTTTTGAAGATATAAAACATACTATATGCAAAATAAAGGCAACTAGGATCTAGAAAATAACAATACAAAGATTCAGTAAAAAATCGAATATAATCCAAACGATTTTTCATGTATAAAGAACCTGCACAAAGAAAAAAATCTTAGAAAAATATAAAGGCACAGAAAACTTGTTCGGATTGAATTGGATTTTTTACTGAATCTTTTTATGTAATGTTCCTTTTCCTAGTTGTATTTATTTTACGTAATTACAAGTTGTATTTTTTATAACTTCAAAAATGTGGGTACGTATAGTATCATCTTCAGGGCTACGAAAACCACTGCAAATATCAAACAATGCTGAGAGTACACGGAAATCATTTAGATAATACTTGAACTACATCATTACTGTCATGTATCTCTTAATGGAATGATCGTGGAAAGCACTGAACCTGAATAGGGTCTCTTTACAATCATGCCGTCAAGCAGCATTTTCTCCATCATCTCGCATACTCCACCTGTCAACCATTTACCCAAACATACTAGGAGTATCGATGTGCGTGTCATGCGTGCGTAGCGCGTTGTCATTCTCCTCCAGCTGTTCTGGGATGGTCACCTTCAGCTCGCGACGGAGTCTCGCGCGACGACGCGGCAACGGCTCGCAGGTGTCTGTCAGACAACCGTTCACTCATAACCATCATCAGCCAGAAGGAACTGCTGAGCTTGGACTTTCACGCCAACCGACAGTTTTCATATAGCCCGAGAACTCTCATGACTCAAACGTATCCTTTGTAGTATAACTGGATAAATGCCACTTTATAATTTTATAGTTGTATCATAGGTACCTCAAAGTTTATATTATGGGAAATGATTTCGGCCCAACCACCTTAAGAGTTGGTTCCATAGTGAAAGTTATTTAAAATGATAATAAGTAAAATGACCCTTTAAGAGGACACTAATTGATTTCACGTAACCCTGTATTCATAGCCCTGTATTTACAGCCTCGTTGGCTCAGATGGTAGTAACTCTGCTTTCTGTGCTGCAGGCCCCGGGTTCGATCCCCGGCCAGATCAAACATTTGTGTGCATGAACATGTCTGTTTGATCTGTGTTTGGGTGTTATAAGCATATATAAGTATGTATATCAGTCCTCTGGTTACCATAGTACAGGCTTCTAGCCTAGTTTGGGACCATATGACCGTGTGTGGAAGTTGTCCCTTATAATAATAATAATAATAATAATAATAATAGGAAGAAACCGCTTATGAGCGATTAGACCGCCGCTTGTGCATTAAAGTATAGTAGTAGTTTTTCTGTATCCTTTGTGTTTGTTCTATATGCGTGGGGTACAATAAAGTATTCCTATCTATCTATCAAAGTCCTACAGTTATATGATATTTCAATAAATATTATATTCTCATACATAAGATCCCGAAGGGGTAGGCAGAGGTGTACCCATGACCCAGTCTTATAGTAGTAAATTCACACTTCTCCACACAGTTATGTTTTTAAGCCCTATTTAAGGGGCGAGTTTATTGTCATTAACATGTCATAGTACAGTTCCAGATTCCAGGCTGTCATTGAGTCCATGTAAAATTCAATAAAACTTTGCCTTACCTCGGAATCGAACCCGGGATCTCATGGTCGGCAGTAGCGGTGTCCACTACGCAATCGAGGCAGACAATATAAAACAACACTAAGACATCACGTGTCTGATGAATGTTATCGAAACAGGTAAACGTACCGACCGTCCTTCGCTTCGTGTCATTCACACTTGTTCGTCGCACTTGTGCCAACAAAAATGGCACGTCTAAAAGGTTAAAGTATGATGATTCGACGATTTATGTGTGCTCACCTTTATTACAGTCCTATAAAGACTGGAGAAAAAATCTGTGACCTTTGTTGATCGTGAGTATTTAAGGTAGGGTAGGGGACATAGCTAATTCCCACGGGAATGTTTTATGGCATAGGTAGCAAACAAGAAGACGGTGTGCCTGATGGCGAGCGGTTACTGCCGCCTATGGATACCTGGAACACCAGGAGTATTGCCAGTATGTAGCCGACCCTTCAAAACTCTATTCACTCTCCTTTTGAAGAGCCTGCATGAGGATGTTGTAGCTCAACAAGAAGACCGTAGCATGGGAGATCATTCCACAGTTTGCACATAGGTGGCAGAAAATCTTATAAATCATCTTATAAAATTTATAAGTAATCTCGTTGCTAGCAAAACTACCTACTGTTTGTAAAAGGTGCACAAGCTCTGCTCATACTTGCAGTTGCTGTAGTCGACCACCGAATCATACTTACCTGACAGCTTCGTTGGCTCAGATGGTAGTAACTCTGCTCCGCAGGCTTCGGGTTCGATCCCCGAGCGACAAACATTTGTGTGCATGAACATGAACTGTTTGATCTGTGTCTGTGTGTTATAAGCGTATATAAGTATATACAGTAAAAGCTCCTTATTCGCGCTTCCTTCATTCGCGTTTTCACTATTCGCGAATTAAACAAGTGCGAGACCCAACTCCTGTATTCGCGGCTATAGATTTCTTTATTCGCGGATCTAATTGGTACAAACACATTGATAAAAAGGATTCTGAATGCGGAAAATGACGAAGAATCTGTGCACATTCAAACTTTGACTGCAAACATAAACGAAATTGGGAATGGAGTTGGACGAGATGGGGTCGAACAAATAGAATCCAGTAGATACCAGTGACATTCAGATGTTGCTTGAATCGCAAGATGAACATTTGACTGAAACCGACTCGGAGGAAATGTTAAATTCACAGCCCATTGAGGAAGAGGCTTCAACGAGCATGGGAAACGTGACATTTAGTTTGAAAAATCTTAGTGAAGGTTTAAGAATGGCAAATGAGCTCTGTGATTTCTTTATGAAAATTGATCCTTCTATGGAACAGTCTTATTTTTAAAAGGCAAATTTCTAATGTGTAGGGTTGATGTTATTTTGTGACGCGCATGCTACGGATTCTGTGAACGTTTTGGTGGTTTTATGGAAAGTATTAATGGCAACGTGTGATTTCACGGAGATCTATGGCATGTGCGAGGGCGCGATGGCAACACAGGGAGGTGGATGCCAGCGCGACAGATGATTGTAGAGCGAGATTGAAGATGGTGGCCTTGAAATAAATCATGTAAAATATGCTGAAGTGTTCGAGTATTATTTAATGGAAAAGGCACGTTTACATCCCAGAAGTGGTCAAATACCCACAATAAACCTATGAAGTGGTACTGTGACCTGGTTCGTGACCAGATCTGAGATTTTTAAATATCGTGACGGTCAGGATTCTGACAATATGTCGGCGAATTTTCGCTTATGGATATTGGAAAACGTACGTACGTAATTGTATTTAATTTATATGGAAATAAAATAAAAGTTATATGGATCGTAGGAAATAAAATCACACCTCGTTGTGACCTACATAAAAGGTATTGTTTTTGCGATGTCTATTTGTTGAAAATTTTGACAAATATCTAATTGTCATAAATTTTACATAATCGTAAAATCTGTGAAAAATCTGAAGGAAAATGATAAAATTGCTAATGAATTATAATTAATTTCTTCGTATATGAAATGTAGGACTAGTAATAATGTGGTGAGTGAGTGATTATTGTTGGCACGCGTATTTGGTGGAATAGGCTTTGTTTGCTAGCGTTATTTAGAAGGAGCAGCAGGTAGAGCAGGAGCAGCAGGTGGAGAAGGAGCAGCAGATGGAGAAGGGATAGCTGGTGAAGAAGGAGCAGCAGATAGAGAAGGAGAAACAGGTGAAGACAGAGCAGCAGGTAGAGAAGGAGCAGCAGGTGGAGAAGGAGCAGCGGGTAGAGAAGGAGCAACAGGTAGAGACGGAGCAGCAGGTAGAAAAGGAGCAGCAGGTGGAGGAGGAGCAGCAGATGGAGAAGGGATAGCTGGTGAAGAAGGATTAGCAGGTAGAGAAGGAGCAGCAGGTGGAGAAGGAGCAGCAGGTGGAGAAGGAGCAGCAGGTGGAGAAGGAGTAGCGGGTGGAGAAGGAGTAGCAGGTGAAGAAGGAGCAGCAGGTGGAGAAGGAGCAGCAAGTAGAGAAGGAGCAGCAGGTGGAAAAGGAGCAGCAGGTGGAGAAGGAGCAGCGGGTGGAGATGGAGTAGCAGGTGAAGAAAGAACAGCAGGTAGAGAAGGAGCAGCAGGTGGAGAAGGAGCAGCAGGTAGAGAAGGGGCAACATGTGAAGACGGAGCAGCAGGAAGAGAAGGAGCAACAGGTGGAGATGGAGCAGCAGGTAGAGAAGGAGCAGCAGGTGGAGAAGAAGCAGCAGTTGGAGAAGGAGTAGCAGGTAGAGCAAGAAGCTGCGTGTAGACACTCGACGTAATGGAAATTCATTGTTTTTGTCGGAATCGTTGTAAAGATAATAATGGAGGCAAAAAGACAGTCTAGCAAGGGAAGCCGGGAGCAAGTCAGTTAAATAGAAACCTAGAACTAGCCCAGAGTACATCTAAAAGCCGAAGTTTATGATGTAAACAAGGAGTAACAATATTCAGCCATACTCAATAATAAGCAATTCAAGATGAGATATTCCGTGCTGATTAAGATATTTTTATTTGTTTTGTATAATGTTTTCTAAATGGTTTGTCTGTGTAATATTTTGTACAATAGTTACATTATACTCTGGCCTTAGTGTAGGGTTATTATACGAGTATAATGCGTGTATGGGGGCATACACGTTGTCAGGTTGGCCGAGTGTAGGGTTGATGTTATTTTGTGACGCGCATGCTACGGATTCTGTGAACGTTTTGGTGGTTTTATGGAAAGTATTAATGGCAACGTGTGATTTCACGGAGATCTATGGCATGTGCGAGGGCGCGATGGCAACACAGGGAGGTGGATGCCAGCGCGACAGATGATTGTAGAGCGAGATTGAAGATGGTGGCCTTGAAATAAATCATGTAAAATATGCTGAAGTGTTCGAGTATTATTTAATGGAAAAGGCACGTTTACAAATGCCACTGCTGAATACTCGTATCAGTGTCAATTGAAGTAACTTTTAAAAACTGCCAAACTAGAATAAATACAAAATTCTTTAAACCATTGCCTAAGGCTGAAGATAATAATTAATCAATATTGTCAAAAACTTCATTTAATTATTTTTTTCATACACTTGTTTTTTTAATTTTGTCACCCAGGAACGTATCCCCTATAATCGCATATAAATTACCATTCCACATTCACGGTTTCTGTATTCACGGCATACTCAACATACATATATGGGCATACTCAATATTATGTAAATCTAATAATATAGGTAGATGAATAATATATAAAAAAGAAATCGTTGCATAATAATTATTTACCTGCCAGGAAGTAACTACATAAGATTATTAAACATCTTGAAATCTTGGTCAATTTTATAAAGTGACTCAGCAATTGCGCTAAATTATAGGTCACGACTGATGACTAGCGTTACTAAATAGATAGTATCTTCATAAATATCTATTTTGGTTCTAGGATCAAATCAAATTATTAGTCAATATTACACAATATGAAATGCTATGTAAACAATAATGAGTCATGACTGACTAAGATACATTGTCAAGGACCAAGGATTTATGCCACCTGCCGTCACCACACCAATTATGAAATAAATGCTTCTTACACAGCTGTTTAATGATTATAATTTCACGACACTGTCAGTTATTGTGCAATAGATCAAAAACATTCCATATTATGGCGCTGTCGAAAGCAAATTCGCCCTCTCGTTCACACGTACCAACATTTTGGGAGATCTAAAAAATACTACACGTAATTACATAAAGACAATAGGTTCTAGAAAGTAACCATTCAAATAAACAGTAAAAAATTAAATATTTTTTTTGTACCAAACAAGTTTTGAGTTTGAAGATTTTTGTCTTTGTACAGGTTTTTATACATGAAAAATCGTTTGGATTAAATTAGATTTTTTACTGGATCTTTGTATTGTTATTTTCTAGAACCTAGTTGTCTTTATTTAACGTTATTACATGTAGTATGTTTTATATCTTAAAAAATGTGTGTACGTGTGAGTGAGAGGGCGAATTTGCTTTGGACAGCGCCTTAATATCTACTAATATTTAAAAATTAAAAAGCTCGATTGAATGTTGTTAATTATCTTTTCACGCTAAAAATACTGAACCAAATTGTGCAGAAATTTGATGTAACTCTAACTTGAATCCTGTAATCCTACTCATATTATAAATATTAAATCTCAGTACATTATTAAGAGTTACCTTTGTAACAGGTAAACAAAACGACTAACTCGATCCTAGCTTTGTTTGTTTCGTTTCCACGGTAAAACTACCGAACCGGTTGAGCTGACATTATCTCGATATTCCTAAGGGAACGAAGACTACGCGGGAGAAACTGCGGGGCACGCATAGTAACACATAATATGATACTTTTCTGCTGGTGAAGCCACAAGGCATAGATAGTAAGTAAAGCATAGATTAGGGCACTGTTACTGTTCATCTTGTAGATAAAGTGTAAATTAGGTAAAGTAAATATTTCCTTATTCCTGTTTGATTATAAGAAGCTGGTCACATTTATGTGCATATTTATGGAGAAGATTCTGATAAGCCCAAATTGATTACTGGCCCATCTAAACTTTATGCTGCAGCATCAAATGGTAGTTGCTCATGTCAGTTCAGCCATTAGAAAGTAGCTGATCTTCAAGTGGCTGAACAGATTTACATGAAAGATAGCAAGGAAGAGTCTCGATCATATCAGCTTCTAACAAAAGAAGCTGCACCAAAATTGGTTAATTTGTTTAGTAGCCACAATGCCAAGGACAAACTCACAAAAACATGAATACACCGACCCATCACACTTATATCACTCCTTCCATTTGTGGTCAGGGGCTAAGGAACCACAAGACACTTGTATATAGTAAAGAAAACTCACCAGGATCTTCATGGTTGCTCTTGAGGTCAGACTGCAGGGAGGCCTCGGAGCAGTTGTCAATGGTCATGTCGATGCCTGCATCTTCATCTGAGGAGTATGCCTGCTCCGTGCGTCTGTGCTCTGTAATTAAACAACATGATATAACTGCCTGTTTCTCCATAGCGTAAGGAAAAAGTGTACTCAGCCCCATAATATTGTGTACAACAACATTTTGTTAGTTATTTTTAAATTTCCATGTAATAGAAGGTGAGCCTATTGTTATTTTACTCTAGAAAATTCCACTAATGCTTTGCTCCACTTGGGTATTGAATCCAATTCCTCTCATGCTCAGCACCTGCAACCATAATATAAGAGCCCGCCTGTCTCTTTGGATCTAGACCAAAGAGGCACAGCCGGGCGTACAGCAATAAAAAGGTCCATATCCAGACCATGAAACTTCAAATTTAGGATTGCCTAATATTGTGCAATTTTTAAAATATCTATATATTATAATAAAAAATATATATATATGGTGCTTAAATTTTATGTAAGCAGATGAGCGGGAGCATCATAATATATCATACGTAGACCTCAAAAAAATTTTAAGAGCAATATCCTGACCCCATTCCAAGTTACTTTCCGAACCCTGTGCTATAAGGTATGTAGGAGGCAATCTGGTCATTATGGAAGCATGTAGGAATCTTGATGGTCTGTAATTAGCACAGTCAAGATAATTTCACAATTATCGGTGACCAGAAATGAATTCTTCAGTCAATTGTTTGAGATGTGGCCCTGTATTTTACGACCGGCTGGTTGGCTCAGCCGGTAGTGCCCCTGCCTTCTGAGCCACAAGTCTCAGGTTCGATCCCCAACTTCGAACGGTTACAGGCGCCATTACAGGTCACGGACTTTTTAACAAACATCTATATGTTTTAGGTGTTACAGACAGCCCTCTATGCCGAGCGTGCATGGAAGCGGAGGAGACAGCTGCTCATGTCCTTCTCGAGTGTACAGGAGTAGCAGCATACCGGGCACAGTACCTCGGAACCCTGAGGTTGCTCACCGAGATTGTCAGCAACCTGAAAGGGCTGCTGAAATTCTTCGGAGAGCTAGGGTGGCTCGAGTGAAGAATCACACCCCACCCACACGCAAAATAGGCGCATTGTCGTCGAGTTGCGGAGAACTGCCTGCGTATTTGACTTGACTTGACAGGTTCGATCCCTGGCCCAGTCAAACTATTGTGTGCATGAACATGTCTGTTTGATTTGTGTCTAGGTGTTATGAGCGTATATAAGTATGTATATATATTATAAGTCATTTGGTTATCATAGTACAGGCTTCTAGTTTGGGACCACATGACCGTGTGAGGAAGTTGTCCCATATTATTATTTACGTCAAAGCATATTTTGTTAAAGAGAACATTGTATGGTTTTTCATTTTATAAAAAACATTAAAATACTTTCATAACAAATTTTTACCATTCTACTAATATTACATGGGAAAGCTTGTGAGGAAGGAAGGAAGGAAGGATAGATGGATGGATGGATGGATGGATGGATGGATGGATGGATGGATGGATACTTGTTGCTCTTTCATGCCAAAACTATTGAACTCATTGGGCTGAAATTTGGTATGCAGGTAGCTTGGACCCTGGAATGACACAGGGGTACTTTACTCCTGAGATTCCCACCGGAACGATGTCTACGAGGGTGAAACCACGGGGCACAGCTAGTTATTCATAAATATTTGGTGCAAATAAAGGCCACATCAAGAGCCAAATACAAACACTAGCGTGGAAATTTATTCTCTTTGTAGATAATTGTGAAATTCCATTTTGTATGGAAATTAAACCACCTTAATCCTAGTTATTATTAATAGTTTATATTTACCTGTGTAATAAATATTATTAGATTAAGATCAGAAAAGGGGCTATTTCTGTCCTATTTCAGTCATTAGGCATGTATGAATGTTTAATATCAAACTTGTTAGTGATGTTATCATAAATTTATTATTATCTTTAACATTAGGTTAAACTAGCACACTATCTGTCATAATGATAATAATGTTTGTCTATAAAGCATAATATTCAAGGTCCCATCACAGTTTATTGTTTTGGAGATCATTGATCATAAATGATTATTGTTATAGGAAAATTTCCTATGATGTTTTGTTAGTATATTTTTTATTACAATTTTAAATTACACGAAAATAATTGGTAGGTATCAAATTGCACAATGTAAATAATATTGTGCAACTGAGAAACAAAGGCATAATACAGGTTGGTAGCAAATAGAATACAAATTATTTTGCATATTATATTCAAAGAATTATTGATTGTATGAGAACAGAAAATCTTTTCTTTCTAGTGTTAAACCTAGATATACTATGATACCTAATATTGTTGCAACATGACACAATCAAATTTTGTAGGAGTCTTCATAATAAAAGGCTAAACTTTAGCAAGTGAATGGCATGTCAACATTGTACCAGGAAGGAGGTTGGCTACCTATGTAATATTACATAATACTTTACATCTAGTGGGCAATGCAAGGCCAAATTATAATACACTTGGTTTTAGTTGTGAAATGTGAGGAAATTGGACACAAAGCCATTGTTGTACAAAGGGTCGCAATGTGACATGTGGGAATTCCAGAATGTTATGACACCATCTATAAAGGAACGGTAGGCTAGGGTAGGCTCTTTCAACACTTGGAAAATTATTATAGCTTTCTCTATGCATGCTACATGAAAATATAGCATAACATATGGTGGCTTTAAGATATTGGCACTATTCTAGCGACCGTGAGCCAATACGAAAACGTCATAAAGTTATGTCCCGCGGAAAGCCCGCCACTGCAATGCAAGGTCGCCGCGTGATCTCATTCCTAGAAAATTCTGAGGAAAATCTCCACTTCTGGAGCTGGAGCAAACAAACGGTACTCACCGAATTTTCCTTTTCTTTTTCCTTTCGGCATGGTGCTTGATTAAACTAAACGATGCTCGTTAATGAACAGAAAACCTAAGTAAACCTATACGTATATTCACTAGTAAAAAATTTAAACTATTTGTCACTCGATCAGGATGGCGAAAAGTTCAATATATCAGTTCTTATAGAATGATTCGGGCACCGAATGTAACATAAAACTAAAATTTCAGAAAAACTTTTTAACATGTTTAACTGTGTAACATGCACACTTGACTTCGCTTTGCGCAATGCGCTGTCACTTTCTGGGATTATATAGCGCCATTTTGGACTTTTCAAGATTGCCATTCAATAAATTTTATTTCTACCATTATAGTATTTTCTTCTATAAACCCTATACATGGGTCACGCATTTGCTAATGTAATGAAATTATAATGTAATATGATACCAAATACCTAAGACCGTTAAGTTGGTTCAATTATTATAAAAGACTATCATTATTATCTACTTAATCTGCAAGATTTTAGAGTGAAGTCAGTGTTCAATTGCTCTTTTTTCTGAACAATGACTAATAATTTAAGATTGCCACACTTTGATTGTGTGTCTGTCTGTATGTTTGTCCAACGATAATAATATAATAATAATAACCTTTAATCTTCATTTTTAATAAATATTGATTTCATAATATAAATAATCTAATTCTAGAGTTTCACATATTTTAATCATATATACATCAATCCACAAGGGTAATCAATCAATCAATCAATCAATCAATCAAAGAGTGCTTTTATTCTTACATCATATTATAGGTGTCAATTAGATAAATAAATGTACATCAAAGATCAAAGTTCAAGTAGGTGCGCCTGTATGGTATTAAATAAATAAAATTATTAAAAAAATTGTAAAACCCGACTGCTTTTATAAATGTTAACTACAAACAACGCAAAAAACAAACTTTCTCTATGGCAGACGGGATAAGCTTATCAGTAGTTAAGCACTATAATAGTAATAGTTAGTTTATTTATTGCTGATAAGCTCGTCTGTTTCACACTTTTTAGTTATATTAACGAAAAAGCGCTACTTAATATTAATTATTATGTACTTATAATATAAAAATTTTACAAGTAATCATAGCTTTTATAAACAAACTTTGTGCTTGTTACAACTTTTAAGGAAAGCTACTATGATTAAATATTTCATAGCAGTATAAGTATGACAATATTTTTTGGAATCTGGATAATAAACTCTAGCTATCGATAGTAATTTTGTCCTATTAAACTGAACTCTATTCCTTTTTTCAACAAGTTTGGAATTATTAAGAAGGTTGGAAAATTAAGTACTTTTGAACTTATATTCTTTATTTGTATTACCTACCCAATGCTTATTATGTTTTGTTATTATGGTATTAAAAATATAATTAATTGCTAACGTATATAATACATTTAAGAAGGTACTTAATTTTATTATATTATATACCTACTATTTACGTAAGTATCTTAGGTATTATAAATACGTCTACAACCTATAATTTAAGCCTACTAAATACGTACGTAGTTATTACTAAATGATTATAAATATATATAGTAATATTAAATTCAAATTTCTCTTAATATAAACCCATAGTTGGATTTCATTACTTATTGTTGTTAAAATATTTATAAAGCTCGTATTTACTGCATAATTACGTCTTTATAATCACGTTAGGTTAATCCATCGATTTAAAGTCGTAAGTATATATAAATAGTTTATTGAATCAATTATTTATTATTGAACTATATTTTATTTCACTTGAACAGGAACATAATAGGTGATAATGTAAACATAATTTATTATTTCATTGCAGATATTAATTATATTTTATGAGATACAATTTACTAATGACACTTGCAAAAAATATATAAAGTAAAACACAGAAATGGTATGTATTAGTTGCACGATTTTTTTGTATATTATCATCTCTGTCACCCAAAAATCCCTTCCAATAAGCTCTCATTCCTACAGAACCTAATGTTTTTTCATTGATTACTTCTGAGCACTGGACAATGATCATCGGTGGATCACTCATAAATATCCTTCTGTTACTCACATATTTGAAATGTCGTGACCCTCGTAAATTCTTAATTTCTCTCCCATTGATATACCACTTCAGATCAGTATCTGATTCGGAGCGGCAGTATGCTTCCATTATGTCACCTTCATAATACTCTTCGGCTAAGCCTTCGATAACAGGGTGTCTATGCGAGGGTCTGGAGACGTTCATGTACGCATGTTTTGTAGCTAATTGGTACGGTGGGATATAACGTTCTATATCGCAGCTATACATCCCTGAAGCTTCCTCTGTTAAGCCGGAGAGGCGCAGGCGGCACATCGTAGGTCCACAAGCCTCCATCTCGACTCTTTCAACTCCAGCTAACGGGAAAGACATGATGCTCGGTGTACTGCCAGGTTTGTATCTGAAGAATCCTCTGTTTCCTTTAAACCAGTTGAGAAGCGAGAAAAATCCTTCGTATCGGCATTCGAATTCGACTTCGTTCTGTTCAGCGGGCACGAATGTTGGGATCTTGAGATATGTGACGTTGAGCCCGTGAGCACCCGTGACGAAAACAATGAACACAGTGAGCAGAATCATCTTATCGGGCTGCGCGCGCTACACGCACTGCCCCAAACCTAATACAGAGCTCTGCCAACACGATCTTAATTAACAGTTTATTAAGCTCCAACACTTAACCGTCGGATGCATCAACAGCTCCCTCCGTAAGGGACATTTTTTTTCGAATTTAATACAATAGACAAATTGGTTTGTCTAGGGGTGGTTTAATAATTACCACCGTAGTTAATTTTGTTAACCATTATTTATTATCTGGTCTTCCTCATTATTTTTATAGTGAAGCCATATAAGTACGACAGACAATTAACTATAATTCAGTAAAGACATAGTACCTAGTATGTAGGTATACCTAATATTATCAATAAACTTATATTTGAATTTGTGTAAAATTTAAAATACCTTTTTGAAATAATAATACTTATTTGAATGTAACATTTCAAAAACGAAGTTTCGGTTTTGATACTTTCTGTCTGCTGGTTCAGGGTTAGAAGCTCTTCTTTAAAATTGCTAACCAAAATTGCACCGTGTCAATCAATTTTCATAAGACAAACGAGCAAATTGCAGATATCCGCCAAGAAGATATTTTAAATTATCTGAAGGAGCTATTTTTCTATTGCATGGACATGATTCATTTATCCTCTACAAGTACGAAGGAAACTACTAAACATTATGGGGAAGATATTTGTGATTGTGTACTATTAAAAATAAGATAAATATAATACGGAAGAATTATTGTAAGCTTCACATTTATTTGGTGACAAAAAATGTAAGAGAAGGACTAGTCAAATTTTTCATTGAGTCAGATTAATTATTAATACAATAGGTATTAAAAGTCCTGTGAGAATATAATTTGCTGGTTAGTTCTTTATTATGGATTTTCTTTATTATTAGTTCGTACTCCGATTTGATACAATCTTAATGAATCTTTATTATGATGGATAATTGAGACCAATTAATAGATTGAAGTCATTTGAAAAATTTTAACCAACAGCCCATAGATTTTATTGCATTTCCACTTTCATAATATTAATAATGTTGTTATATATATTAAGTTTTCTGGCTTATTAAAAATAAGTAGTACTCGTACATACCTACCTATTCTAATTCATTTTATTAAAATTACTATGATAATGACTATGTTATGGCATGGATATGGTAGTGATTTAGTCATCTCGGATTGTTGTCCGAAATCGGTTATTGGCCCCAGAAACTGGGGTCAAGTCGGAATGTCGTATCTCAAGCAAGCCCACGCATCTCGGAAGCAAGACATTACCTGCAATTATATTAACAGTAATCATGTTAAGTGTTATCATTCTAATTGAATAATGCACCGACGCAGTCACACGCACTCACAGTGAGAGTATCGTTATGATTGTATTTAAGATTTTCTCGAGAAAAATAAAATGTAAGTAAATGTGGTTGCAGCAATATAATAAGTATATTATAATATCAATATTTTTATACCTCCTGAGAAAACCAAAGCTCATCTGAAAGATCATCAATTTCTGTGTAAGAAAAACCACTGCTGCCTTTTCCAAGAGTGGAGAAAGTAGTTGCTGCAGTGATTGAATGTCGCGTTCCGCGTCGCAGTATACGGCGTTTCAAATCGGTTTTGCCTGCTACTACCCGGTTCCTTTCGATTTGTACTTACTGACTTAATATGCATATCACGATATCGTACGGATAATTTTAGGCACGTGTCGTTTATTGTTTAAACAAAAGATTCTAAACAGTTTTAAATAGTTATTTCATATAAAAAGACACATTTAACGAGGAATGATATTGAAATTTGGATGAAGTCAACGAAGAAAGAAGATTGATTATTCAAACAATTTGATCATTCATCAATATATCTTTTATGTCATGTGGGAGTTGGGTGGGATGTAGGGTTTGTAGTTTGTTATTACAAACATACAAAAACAACCAAATAATATATGTAGTGGAATTGAGAGCCTCTTCCTTCTTTGAAATCGGTTTATTTAAAACATAATATAGGTTGTTGTTTACATTTAAAAAGAAAAATTGATGCCCTTGTAAAAAGAAAATACTTCATTATCAGTATTTTATTGAACACTTCAGTATAGATCTTGTGTCTCAAATAAAGAAATTATTATTATTTTTAATCTTAACTTTAAGTCTGTGTATTGTGGTAACTATTGTCAAATTAAATACAAGCTAAAAACAAATATGCAACTTGTACTTATTATTTCTGAGAAATAAAACTATTTATTTATTTAATAATAAGTACAAATCTAAAGCATACTATAATGAGCCAGTGCCTTTTATTCATGCTATTTAAAAATCTCTAAAATAATATTACTATTGTGAACCCTTATTTTTTGGTAGAATCTGGTAGAATTTAGAGACCATTTTGGCCATTTTTTATGCCATCTAGTAACTACGTTATGAAACTTTTATACGACTTCCATAAAGAATATTAGATTTATTACTCCTATTACTAGATACTACGAGTTTATTTATGATACTGAGGTTTTGGTTTAAGGAAAGGTCGGTAGATGGCACTTTAATGAATTAACTCCAGCCCTGCTACAGTCCAGGGGTTTGGACGATAAAGCCGAGATGCAAATTTCAGACACGAAGGAGAAAAGAAACGGGGACCGGGGAAAATAAATTTAAACCCCGTGCCATACTAGTTGGGCAGTGGGTTACTTAATGGTTATCAGTTAGCTGCTCTGCAGGTCTGTACTGAAGGATCCTTTGCTCTACGAATTTACTGGATGCTACTATTATATATATTACGATTAAGTTATACTAATATATATATTAAGATAAGTCGCTAAAATAGGTGGAATAATAATAATTATTAGGTACCTGCTCATTACTCATCACTCTGGCCAAGTGTACCTATCTAAAGACTATTTATTTATTACACAGACGATCACATACATTCTGTCTACGATGATAATGCATGCATGTGACTAGAAATGGAACTAACATTGAGCTATATTAAGAAGATGTAAAAGCGCTCTAGTGGCTCCACTCCAGTATAATAGCGACATAGGCGCCAGACGTCCTCGCCCGAATTTTCTGTTCCGTTAACAACGTCGCATATTTGGCATTTGGTAAAAACGTTCATCAAAATTTCAGATAAGACGCCGTAGTTGCAATTTTGCCCACCTAAACAGTTAAATTGGTGGCACTGTAATATTATTATTATTTATTATTATTATCTTTCGCAGTTTGAAGTTTGTGATGTAGGGAGTGATTTGCAACGTCGCTCCCCAATTTATTGAAATTGATTTTCCTCAACTAACTGGAGTGGGTCACGCGAAAAGTTCCATAAATGTGGAAGGGTTATCTAAATTCTAAGGAATTATACAGTTTTAGCGGCATTATCAATGGATACGGCGATTCACCGCCATTTCTCAAAGCTGCGTGTATTATCACCTTAGAACACTATCTTCATTTCACCGATGATTGCGTGCGGCACGCCATCTAGCGTGTATCAGTAGGCCAGAAAAGGTTTCCCCGTTTGCGATCTCTATGTTCCGCTTTTCTGTGCAGCTTTTATGAATTCTCGCTTACCTTATCTTGTCTTTTTTAAGCTAACATGATAAATAATACCTTAAATTAGTTTGTCTTATAAAGTCTTGATGTCGTCAGCAACGAAGTTCAGTGTCAGTTTTGACAGATCAAAGACCTTATTCTGTGTTCGTTACACAGAAAATCTTTCCATCGTCATGCCTTTCGCGGCCGTAACCAATTTGCGCCAATACTGTAGTTGCTTGACCTGACGAGTAAAAGACCGTATTTTTCTGTGGATATATAATATCCCTTATTATCTTTATTGCTATCATATATCGCTAATTGATTATGTATGATGTCGGGTCTATTGTGATGTGTAATCGACGGTACTCGTATTACAGAGCTTTTATACGAGTAATCTCGAAGTAGTTTTAACCTTATTCAATTAACCTGTGTAAATATGAGCAGGTCTATTCTATTAACATGACCCCACCGTAAAGCGTACCTAAGTATGGTGGGGTAAGGTATATAAATATACTGTAGGTATACTACTTCTTAATTTAATTGATTGAATTTGGCGTTAATTTTTGGAACTCCATTGTGGACTTCTGGAACAAGAATCTTTGGTTTTTAGTTCCGATTTTTATTGTTAAAAACAACATGCACAGTGTACCGCCCTCTGGAACAAGAACGCTGAAAACTGGAACGCTGGAAGAGATCTTGTTCCAGCGTTCAGCGAGGTAACACCTCGAGGAGCGGCGTCGTACTAACATTTGTCGCCCTTACAGCGGAGTCAGTCTATTTCCTGATGATGCGTCGTGTAGACGCGAAACACGTGTCGATATGTGAATGGTGTCACTAACAAAAATAATACATAATAGCATTTCCTCTTTGCATGCAATTTTGCGGGCGGGAGGGCGGTGTACTGTGCATGTTAATTTTGACACTAAAAAGCGGAACTAAAAACTAAACATTCTTGTTCCAGAAGTATACTACTTCTTACTCAGTGGTGAAGTAATACTTAAGAGGTGCATCTAGCTAGCATCTACCTGTCAATCTCAACATCTTGCAAGAGAAATTATTGCAAAATTCACAATAAAAAATTCTACTTCTAATACTTAGAAAATTTATCTAAGTTCCTATAAGTACTATAAATAAGTACCGATAGGGAAGTCGTAATTGTTTTTTTCAAATTTCCCAATGCTTTCTTTTGTTCTAGATTCTAGATGATCAGTCAGAGGGGTAGATGCAGTATTAAGTATACCTTTTTAACACATTGTATAATCGGTAGAATAACTTCTAAGTAAGTGCCAGTTTCTGACTCATCTTAAGGGTTGTTATCTTAGTCGTAAGAAGTTCACTGCTGGACATAGGCCTCCCCCATAAGGAGGGTTTTGCCAATACTCGCCACGCTTGGCAGACGGGTTGGCGAGCGCAGTTTGATGGTTTTACGCAGAGGACGCTGCTGCCAGTACTCTGTACATATCTCATGATCTATTTGGATTTTTCCATTAGGTATTATTATCTCGATGACAGCCTGGAGTCTGGAAGTGTGCCCGGTAGATAAAAATAGGCTCGCCCCTATTACATGGGACCTTCATGGGACTAATAAAATTATACTGGCGAAATATAGGTGTACCTATTATAGGACTGCGTCCTGGGCACACTGCCTGCCCTTTCGGGAAAAAGGAGTGATTGTTATGATATGTTATCAGCTCTTCAGACGGTTGCCAACCCGACTGCCTAGCGTAGAGAATTTGCAAACCCTCCTTTATTGGGGAGGCCTATGTCCAGTGGACTGTCGGAAGTCCACTGCTGGCTGAGATGATGATGATTTAAATGTCACCATTTTTACGTGCCCCTAGAAAAAGTGTTGAACTTACCTCTATTATGCAGATAGCGGTTCTCAAGGTTTTTAATTCAAGTATTAGCAAGTTTCTTACAAGTTATTTGAGTTAAGCTCAAGTTCTTCCATATAAATGGTAATGAGGCTGTGGAATGCCGGTTTTTGCCTCGTGTTTTTCAATTTATCCCATACCTACTTTTATAGCAGTTTGCGAAAGTTTTCCTGTTTTAATAAGTGGATTCTGTCGGAAGCGAAACTGGTGACGATTTTTGATTTATGAAAATTCTTGCTTCTTTCATCGTTGAAATGATATTTTTTTTTATTAGGATAGTGAGTGACAAGACGAGTAAATCAGGTGCCTGATGGTAAGCATCATGATTGTCCATATCAGACACAGTGCCACCCAGTGTTTTAAAATTCAAAATTCTGCGCGGCACTGCACTGCGCCTGTCACCCTCAGATATGATTTGTTGAATCTCATAATGTCCAGTAATTTCGCTGGTAACATTGCCCTTCATACTTTTTTTTATTTTTTTTTTTTTTTTTATGATAGTGAGTGACAAGACGAGCTTATCAGATGCCTGATGGTAAGCATCATGATTGCCCATATCAGACACAGTGCCACCCAGTATTTTAAAATTCAAAATTCTTCGCGGCACTGCACTGCGCCTATCACCCTGAGATATGAGTTGTTTAATCTCATCATGCCCAGTAATTTCGCTGGTAACATTGCCCTTCATACCGGAACACAGTAATGTTTGGACATTACTGCTTGGCGGATGAATAACTGGCAAAGGTGTGGTACTTCCCCAGGCGGCCTCCTGCAAAAGAGGCCTACCACTACAAAAAAATACTGGAACACATTAGTGTTGCACATTACTTCTTGGCGGCTGAATAACTGGCAAAGGTGTGGTACTTCCCCAGGCGGCCCCCTGCACATATTTTACATAGACTGTGTAACATTTCAAAACGAGTCACTTAGATTATAATCCATTATTGCCATGGTTCCTCTTCTACCTCTTGTTCAATCAGCAGGAATAAAGGATTTTTATCTTGACATCGTTGAGGTCCTTACCGAATGGAATCTCGACTTCCGATACATATGAAGTTACCCTTCTGTCTATTCTTTTTTTGTACCTACGAAATGGTGCATAGGTACATAATGAGGTAACATTATACACGTTTTAAAACTTGTAACTTGTAAATTTAGTGGTTGAATGTTCGCATTTCCACTAAATGATATCATAAAACCACTGAACAGACGCAATATTGCACTTCAACAAGAGGGTCCAAACCACCAAATTTAGTAGAAAATCCACTAAGATTGCAACACTGCTGTCAAGTTACAATTCCTTCGCAAGTCTCAAGCAGATAGATAAGTTCCCAATTCCCAGTTCTCTGCCTCAGTACATTTATCGCACGGTGGGGGGGCAAAGTTTCCGTTCTTTGGAAGACGAGTCGGTTATTATGAATTCGCATACACACTCCCATTACTCTCTCATATACCATCTCTTGCCGACTCTACAACTTTGGTCCTACATGCGAAGTGCTACAAAATACTTTGACAACGATACACGTTCAATAGATGTGGCATTAATAACGAGTGTTCTCGTTATTCTTCTCTTTGTCGAGTCGTTCTGTGGTCAACCATGTCTGAGCTTTTATTTTAAGAGACACATTATGAATATGAATGAGTTATATTAAAGACCTGAAACGTAACGGCTAGTGACGTATCTTTCCTTTTTAGTAAAAATGGCCGACGGTAGAATATTATGCTTTTATATTAATGAATGTAAAAGCCACTCTAACCGTGGTTACCGTGAGATCCGGCTAATGAGATCTAGCGGACGGGCAGCAGCGTCCATCAAACTGCATTCGCCAACCCGCCTGCCAAGCGTGGCGAGTATTGGCAACAACCCCTTATGGGGGAGGCCTATGTTCAGCAGTGGACTTCCAACGGCTGGATGATGATGATGATGATTATTGAATATATTAATAATCTGAGTGTTAATATTAAAACTGGGTATTTTTTTCGGATCCTTACGGCATAGATTTTTTGCTAAGACCTCTATTTAAATAAATAAAATTGCTTTATTTCAGGCATAATAAAAACCCATAAAAACACTTAAAAAACACACTTAAAAACATAATTATTTTAAAATATTTATTTATTTGTTGTCATCCCTAATGAGATGTTTGCTGTGTCCCTAGAAACTCCACATACGTTTTAGTAAAGCACACACATTTAGTTCATTCTAGATGTAAAAATATTGTAATGCAAGTCATATCTAGCATAACGGACATCTACGTAACCCCAGTACAGGGATGAGTTTTCTAAAACTTGCCCGACTGTTTGTAATTTTAAAGTAGAGAGTTACACGTATACTGGCTTTTATGAGTTTTGTTGGCACGCCAGCGCCATCTGAATGGATGCCGCGTCGTTAGGAAACCATTGACGGTCACTAGTCACTTCCAGGATTTATTGAATCAGGAAATTGCGATAGTTTGGAATCTCTTTACTTTTTATGAGGAAGGAATTATTTTATATTTGGCCAGTGATGTTTTTAGAGACATTTTTATGCGATTGATGAAGAAGTTTTTGGCAGTTGGTATTAAAACCTGGCTTGTACAATTTTAGAGATAATCTCACGGTAAACCAACCACTGGACATGTCGCCCGAATGCACGCTCTAATAGGAGTACTTACAGAGAGTATTTTTATTGGTATTCTTACATTTTTGTTTTCTCGACCCGCATGCCAACGTAGAGACATCCCTAGGTATATGTATATTATTGAATGTTTAAAAAAAGCCGGCCTTCTATTACCTTATATTTCTGTGGTTTAAATAAGCAAACGATGGTTTTAAATCTGTTTTTTCCCAAGTCTTATTCAGGCGATAGCTAGATTTACTGAAATGAAGACCGTAACTTCATTATAAGTCTTATTAGAGTACCGCGTACTTCGAAAGGGTGAAATTAGCATAATTTATGAAAACTCCTAGAACAAGAATATTTAGTTTATAGTTCCGATTTTTAGTGTCAAAAACAACATGCACAGTGCACCGCCCTCCCGCCCGCAAAATTGCATGCAAAGAGGAAATGCTATTACGTATTATTGTTGTTAGTGACAGTGCTCCTCGAGATGTTACCTCGCTCTCTGGGTTCAGCTTTCAGCGAGGTAACATCTCGAGGAGCGGCGTCGTACTAACATTTGTCGCCCTTACAGCGGAGTCAGAGTCTATTTCCTGATGATGCGTCGTGTAGACGCGAAACACGTGTCGATATATGAATGGTGTCACTAACAACAATAATACGTAATAGCATTTCCTCTTTGCATGCAATTTTGCGGGCGGGAGGGCGGTGCACTGTGCATGTTGTTTTTGACACTAAAAATCGGAACTAAAAACTAAATATTCTTGTTCTAGGAGTTTACAATGGAGTTCCGAAAAGTAACGCCAAATTCAATCAATTATAATTATAATTATAATGAACATAGTTATTAAAATTATCTGACCAAACTTTGGAGACATAATCTCACACATAGAACCAAGGGTTCCCACCAAACAGCCCGCGTCGCCGGACATCCGGTCTGCCTCCCCCTCTCCCGCCACTTCCGGCTCGTCTCCTCCTCCCTGCTGCGCCAACTTCCGCCGCTGACGTCACAATTAATCTTGAGCTCATCTTCCGGCTTGAAGCTGTTTTTCTGTTTTTGGTCAAGCTTTATGGGTCAGATTAGAGTTTAGATCATAAATTATGAAAAAAGCTTTTATAATTAGCATATGTGCTTCCGTGGATATAATGTTCTGACATTATAGCCGTTATATAACCTTTTACTGGCCATATTTTTACATAACTGCTCCCTTTTATACAATATAAAATTATAAACGTCGCTACATCATTGTTTAATGCATATGGGACACGTTTATTACTTTTATAGCGATACTTATTTCCTTAGCTGTGACTTAAGACTTATATAGGTAAGATATGACTTAGATTTTTTAATCAGACGTTAATATTAAATGTATTGTGTTTTCTTTCTCGACTACCATGGCAAAACAACGTAGCACTCCCGTAAGGCATTGCAGTCTTACGATCTCTGCACTGTCTTTCACCCGTATTCAAGAACTAGATTCTATGATGGCCCGAACGCATAATATGTCCCGTAAATCCTGTTGGAAACAATTGGAGAAATTCCTTACTTAGCACAGTACCTTATATAAGTTTTATTATTTAATCTTTTTGACTTCTTGATAAGAATTATAACAAGTTTCTTTTTCTTTTTAGGTTCCTCAAAATCTTTTAGCACCGATAAAAGCTCAATAAAAATGATACCATATCATAAATTAATAGTACCCAATAAGAAATAAATGACCGTCGCCTCGTTGATTAGCCCCCTTCTACTAGAACGAAGCGAAAAAAATTAATGGTGGGAAATAGAAAAGATAGGGGGTGATCTATCACGGCGGAAATATTGATACAGTGTTGCCAGATAAGGGATGAGAGGATGTTGGGGTAAATTTAAGTGATTTACTTTATTAATAATTTTCATACTTAAAGATCAGCCATGTCTATTTTTAACAGGTCAATTTACTTTTTCATTGCACCTTATGCATTGGGAGTCAAAAATAGAAAATAAATTATTATAATTAGCTGAAATCAGCGTTTCCATACGTTGAGTTTATTTCGTTGAACTTTTTCTGAGGAAGAACTGATTTATTTTGCGATTTCCGAGTTAGGTACATAGTGATTTATTTATTTATTTATTATACACAATAGTAGAAAGCTTACAGTTATACCAAAGCGCTAACTATCTTAATTACATATAACTTAACTACATGTTAATGACTTAAATAAACTTTTGTAGTGGTAGGCCTCTTTTGCAGGGGGCCGCCTGGGGAAGTACTACACCTTTGCCAGTTATTCATCCGCCAAGCAGTAATGTGCAAACGTTATTGTGTTCCGGTATGAAGGGCAATGTTACCAGCGAAATTACTGGGCATGATGAGATTCAACAACTCATATCACAGGGTGACAGGCGCAGTGCAGTGCCGCGCAGAATTTTGAATTTTAAAACACTGGGTGGCACTGTGTCTGATATGGGCAATCATGATGCTTACCATCAGGCACCTGATTAACTCGTCTTGTTACTCACTACCATAAAAAAAAAAAAAACTAAAATTAAAAACTCTAAAATTATTTACTACGATAGCCCGCATGCTATCGTCAAAGATGTCGACATGCTGGATCTCGCTTGTCAACGCATTCAAAAGAGACAATATATCAATATGTTATAATGTTGTATTACACTCTTGCTCATAACCTCACCCTTAACTGAACTGAAGTATTACTAAACCTTATTGTAATACATTGTATAAACGGTTCTATCACAAGCATAGTTGAAAATTCAGTACATACATATATATACCTATTGTAGACGTTCCTTTTCCATTAAATAATACTCGAACACTTCAACATATTTTAAATAATTTATTCCAAGCCCACCATCTTCAGTCTCGCTCTACAATCATCTGTCGCGCTGGTATCCACCTCCCCGTGTTTCCATCGCGCCCTCGCACATACCATAGATCTTCCTTAAACCACACGTTGTCATTAATACTTTCCATAAAACCACCACAACGTTCACAGAATCCGTAGCATGCGCGTCACAAAATAACATCAACCTTACATTCGGCCAACCTGACAACGTGTATGCCCCCATACACGCATTATATGATAACCCTAAACTATATACATAATATAGTCACGCCTTGTTCCCGTTGAGATAGTATAGACTGAAGTTCTACACAGTTCCATAAATAGAGGAATTCGGCACACAGTACTTGTTTACACTCCAGCAAATCGTCTGTAAATGAACATTTCTATAAGAGCACCTTCCTATCTCCCATCTAAAATCTGAACCTGAAAAGGCGCCGAGGAGAGGCAATCGTTGAAATTTATTAATTCCTGGCTTGGCCGGCCGCCATTCCCTTATTTATTTGTCTGCTTCGCTGATATGCAGCCAGCTTGCTTTCTGGCGCTAGAGGACGTAGGTATTGTTAGCTTTTACATGTCTGAAGGTTTGAAAATGGTTTTAAACTGAAACTCGTAAAATAAGTAATGGATATGTAATTTTAAACTGTGAAATAGTCCTCGTTGAGTTAAGTGACTTTAGCAGTTAGCACCCTCGCATCTTGGAAATGTGCAATACAATGAAAAAAGTTAACAGCATGAAGTACCCATTGGCAAAATTTGGTATATGAAACTCTAAAAATGTCATTACGAGTATAACGTCACACCTTTTCCCCCGAAAGGTCAGGCAGAGGTGTACCCAGGACTCAGTCCCATAGTAGGTACAGCCACTACCCACGAGTTTGACGACACTTCGCCAGTTGCATTTAGGTCGCATGTCATAGGGCGCGAACCTATTGCTAACAGTCAGGCACAAATCCAGACTCAAAGCTGCATCAGAGAAAATTCGTGGGTATAAACTTCTTTTCTTCTTACATAGTCTACATACCGATTTCGATCTTCTATTTCACCAAACCCTCGACTGCATCGGTGGCGTAGTGGGCGCAAGCTCGACTGCCGATCATGAGGTCCCAGGTTCGATCCCCAGGTCAAGCTAAATGTTACATATAGGATTTTATTTCCATTAGGATTAGGAATTATAAGCAGATTGCAATAGGCTCGCCCTCTATTACATGAGACCAATAATACATACTGGCGAAATGTGGGTGCAATGTTCCTAATATGGGACTGAGTCTTGGGTACATCTCCGTCTACCCCTTACAGAAAAAGGCGTGATTATATGTTAGTTCACCAAAGGGCCCTTAGCATAAGCCCTAAACAAGGCTTTGACAACATAAACACAGTTTCCTACCATTATAATATGGTATCCATCAACTGCCAACTAATCATAGAGCCCGGGGTCTCGCCGCCAGCCTAGCGCTAGATTCCGCTCCTGTCGGAGGTACAGTGAAAAACATGTGTCAAACTGTCTGCCGCCGGACCTATGTCGGAAACGTTCACTCATATACACATGGATAGTCAAAATGAAGAACGTGATAGCTTACAAACGTATTCTATAGCAATGAGACATTCGACACAATCCTATAAAAAAATTTACCAAATTGATGTTTTGTATTCCGCTGTTTTTCGCCGTGGAGTTACCGGCTTTAGAATAGTACTCCCTCTCTACACGTGGTTGCCGTAAGTGTCAGCTAAGGGTTAACAGATCCAGTCCACAACCAGAAACCAGTCCAGAAACAGTCCACTGCTGAACATAAGCCTCCCCTATAAGGGGGCATGTTGCCAATAGTCGCCACGCTTGGTAGGCGGGTTGGCGAGCGCAGAGGACGCTGCTGCCCGTCCTCTGGATCCTATAAGCCCTTAGCCGGCTCTTACTGCAACCACGGGTAGAGAGGGTGAGGTACCATTCTAAAGCCGGTAACCCCACGGCTTATAACAATACATACTCCACCGGAAGGGACGGGAAACAACCGGAAAGTCGAGCTTAGCTTGACATCCGGGAAAATTGCTAGGGAGAGCAAGAAGAAGGTTGCTTAGACCCTGGAACAAAATATAATATATAGAATATATACCTCATCATCATCATCTCACTGCTGGACATAGGCCTTCCCCATAGATTTCCATCTAGACCGGTTGTAAGCGGCCCGCATCCAGCGTGTTCCTATATATATATATATATATATATATATATATATATAGATATCCCCACGGGCACTTAGTTGATCATGCGGGTCGTAGAAGTAGTTATTATTTGATCCGTTTTCATAAGTTGATCCGGGGCAGTATTACTTGATCCTTTGCCAGTTGTGTATGACTTTGTGGATCCAGCTGGAGCCACACGTGTCACACATGTGGCTCCATCTGAATCTGCAGAGTAATAATAATAATTACGCTGTTTTTATACGAATCCACCTTTTTGGCATTCAGACAGTTGTTGCTCCAATTCAAATGGGCCAATGGGGGCGCACCATTTTCACAAGCTTCTGTCATTGGTTGCCTTCGACAGAAACATAATACGTACAATACTATAGCTCTTCTCATCAATGTAAAAGTTAATTTTAGGAGAATTGTGAATGTTTCACCTTGAGAGATATTTCTATTTCGCATTTTTATTTAATTTGCAATGTATGTATGTACCGATATGAATGTCCGGTACAAATCTTGCAACTGAATTTTGAAGCACTCAACCGATTTAGCTCAAATTTTGCATACTAATATAAGTCCGGTGACAATGCAATATTATGGTACTGTTGACCTGATCTGATGATGGAGCCATGATGTAGCGACTGGAACTCTGCGATGACAAATGATAAGATAGTTGAATTTGGGCTAGTATGTTAGGTTTTAATAAGTACTTTTCATTCCACATAATAACGAGGGTCTGATGATGAAGCCGAAAGATTGCCATTGGAACTGCCTTACGAAAACTGCAATTTAGGCTCGTTTACTTTGTTGTTTTAGGGTCTTTTCATTCCACATGATGACGAAGGACTGATGATGAAGCCGAAACAGAACCATTGGAACTGCCTTACAAAATGTGCCAAAACAGTCGAGTTTGGACTCGTTTGCTTTGTTGTTATGGGGACTTCTCATTCCACTTGACGACGAGGGTCTGATGATGAAGCCGAAAGATTGCCATTGGAACTGCCTTACGAAAACTGCAATGATAGTCGAGTATAGGCTCGTTTACTTTGTTGTTTTAGGGCCTTTTCATTCCACGTGATGACGAAGGTCTGATGATGAAGCCGAAACAGAACCATTGGAACTGCCTTACAAAATGTGCCAAAACAGTCGAGTTTGGACTCGTTTGCTTTGTTGTTATGGGGACTTCTCATTCCACTTGACGACGAGGGTCTGATGATGAAGCCGAAAACTTGCCATTGGAACTGCCTTACGAAAACTGCAATAATAGTCGAGTTAAGGCTCGTTTACTTTATTGTTTTAGAGACTTTTCATTCCACATGATGACGAGGGTCTGATGATGAAGCCGAAAGATTTCCATTGGAACTGCCTTACGAAAACTGCAATAATAATCGAGTTTAGGCTCGTTTACTTGGTTGTTTTAGGGACTTTCCATTCCACATAATGACGAGGGTCTGATGATGTATCCGAAAGATAACCATTGGAACTGCCTACAAAATGTGCCAAGACAGTCGGGTTTGGACTCGTTTGCTTTATTGTTATGGGGACTTTTTATTACACATATAGACGAGGGTCTGATGAACCATTGGAACTGCCTTACTAAATGTGCCCAAGACAGTCGAGTTTGGACTCATTTGCTTTTCTGTTATGGGGACTTTTCATTCCACATGATGACAAGGGTCTAATGATGGAGCCGAAAAATAACCATTGGAACTGCCATACGAAAACTGCAATAATAGTCAAGTTTAGGCTCGTTTACTTTGATGTTTTAGGAACTTTACATTCCACATGATGACGAGGGTCTGATGATGGAGCCGAAAGATAATCATTGGAACTGCCTTAGGAAATGTGCCAAGATAGTCCAGTTTGGACTTGTTTGCTTTATTGTTATGGGGACTTTTCATTCCACATAATGACGAGGGTCTGATGATGGAGCCGAAACAGAACCATTGGAACTGCCTTACGAGATGTGCCAAAACAGTTGAGTTTGGACTCGTTTGCTTTGTTGTTATGGGGACTTTTCATTCCACATGACGACCGATTTAGCTAAAATTTTGCATACATATAAAAGTCCGGTGACAATGCAATATTATGGTACTCTTGACCTGATCTGATGATGGAGCCATTATGAAGCGTCTAGAAATCCGCGATGGCCATTGATAAGATAGTTGAATTTGGGCTCGAATGTTAGGTTTTAATAAGTTCTTTTTATTCCACATGATGACGTGGGTCTGATGATGGAGCCACAAGATAACCATTGGAACTGCCTTACGAAATGTGCCAAGACAGTCGAGTTTGGACTCGTTTGCTTTGTTGTAATGGGGACTTATCATTCATTCCACATGATGACGAGGGTCTGATGATGGAGCCGAAACAGAACCATTGGAACTGCCTTACGATATGTGCCAAAACAGTTGAGTTTGGACTCGTTTGCTTTGTTGTTATGGGGACTTTTCATTCCACATGACGACCGATTTAGCTCAAATTTTGCATACATATAAAAGTCCGGTGACAATGCAATATTATGGTACTCTTGACCTGATCTGATAATGGAGCCATTATGAAGCGTCTAGAAATCCGCGATGACCATTGATAAGATAGTTGAATTTGGGCTCGAATGTTAGGTTTTAATAAGTTCTTTTCATTCCACATGATGACGTGGGTCTGATGATGGAGCCACAAGATAACCATTGGAACTGCCTTACGAAATGTGCCAAGACAGTCGAGTTTGGACTCGTTTGCTTTGTTGTAATGGGGACTTATCATTCCACATGATGACGAGGGTCTGATGATGGAGCCAAAAGATAACCATTGGAACTGCCTTACGAAAACTGCAATAATAGTCAAGTTTAGGCTCGTTTGCTTTGTTGTTTTAGGGACTTCCCATTCCACATGTTGAGGTCTGATGATGGAACCGAAATATAACCATTGGAACTGCTTTACGAAAACTGCAATAATAATCAAGTTTAGGCTCGTTTGCTTTGTTGTTTTAGGGACTTCCCATTCCACATGTTGACGAGGGTCTGATGATGGAGCCGAAAGATAACCATTGGAACTGCCTTACGAAATGTGCCAAGACAGTCGAGTTTGGACTCGTTTATTTTGTTGTAATGGGGACTTTCTATTCCACATGATAACGAGAGTTTGATGATGGAGCGGAAAGATAACCATTGAAACTGCCTTACAAAAACTGCAATAATAGTCAAGTTTAGGCTCGTTTACTTTGTTGTTTAGGGACTTTGCATGCCACATGATGACGTGGGTCTAATGATGGACCCGAAAGATAACCATTAGAACTGCCTTACGAAATGTGCCAAGACATTCGACATACATACATACATTCACGCCTTTTTTCCCGAAGGGGTAGGCAGAGGTGTACCCAGGACTCAGTCCCATAGTAGATACACCCACATTTCGCCAGTATGTTATTGGTCCCATGTAATAGGGGGCGAGCCTATTGCCATCTACCGGGCACAGTTCCAGACTCCAGGCAGTTATTGAGATAATTCCTAATGGAAAAATCCAATATTTACCACTTTGCCTGACCTAGGGATCGAACCCTGGACCTCTTGATTGGCAGTCGAGCATGCGCCCTCTACGCCACCGAGGCAGTCTGACCGAGGCACCGAGGCAAGACATTCGAGTTTGGACTAATTTGCTTCTTTGCTATGGGAAGTCCTCATAGTAAAAAAAGTTTGCTGTTTTGTTATGGGGACTTTTTATTCTACATGATGACGAGGGTCTGATGATGGATCCGAAAGATAACCATTGGAACTGCCTTACGAAATGTGCCCAGACAGTCGAGTTTGGACTCGTTTATTTTGTTGTTATGGGGACTTTCCATTCCACATGATGACGAGGGTCTGATGATGGAGCCGAAAGATAACCATTGGAACTGCTTTACGAAATGTTCCAAGACAGTCGAATGTGGACTCGTTTGCTGTGTTGTTATGAGGACTTTTTATTCCACATGATGACGAGGGTCTGATGATGGAGTCGAGTGATATCCATTGGAACTGCCATACGAAATGTGCCAAGACAGTCGAATTTGGACTCGTTTGTTTTGTTGTTATGGGGACTTTTCATTCCACATGATGACGAGGGTCTCATGATGGAGCTGAAAGATAACTATTGGAACTGCCTTATGAAAACTGCAATAATAGTCAAGTTTAGGCTCGTTTTGTCGACATTGGAACTA
Source organism: Hemistola chrysoprasaria (assembly GCA_947063395.1). NCBI lineage: Eukaryota > Metazoa > Arthropoda > Insecta > Lepidoptera > Geometridae > Hemistola > Hemistola chrysoprasaria. The sequence goes on from OX346714.1 coordinate 15,760,429, forward strand.
CCTTATGATAAGTGCTAATAATATAGTCGAGTATGGGCTCGTTTACTTTGCCGTCTTTTAAAACTTACTTTACAAACATAAGATAAACTTGTATGCAATATGACCAAAATCAATACCAAAGTAAAACAGTTTTTTTTTTCTATTGCCATTTTACACAATTTCTCATATTTATTTAATATTGCAATAAAGTAAAATTTAATGGATAATAAATTATAATATCTAAAACTTACAATTAAATGATGATCACTGACAAATAAACAATTAAAAAAAGAACCTCGAGTGTAAGAGTGAAGTATTGAGCTCAAAAATATATTTAAAAACTGTACTACATAAAAAAACTGTTTTGACCAAAATCATACAAAAATAAAGAGAAAACTGTAATTCAATATCACTAGTAATCGATGCGGAATAAATCACGAAACGCACGGCGGCGCTCGGGCAGCGATAGAGGAGAGCGCGGGATTCGGGAGGCAGTTCCTCCCTTTGCGAACCATTCCTACTTCAGATTGTTGTAAGAAGTGGATCAAACAATGTTGGGAGTGTTAAGAATATAAATTAAAATGGAGCAAATAAGTACGAGTTTGTCCTAAAAATTATATATAAAACGGAACCAATAAGTGCCAATTATTAGTCTAATATAATCAAACACAGACAATAGTTGGTAGTAATAAAACCAGAGCGTCGAGTCGAATAAGTCATACGTCACAAATGGTCACATTATGTTTCCCACTAGTTTTTGACATTATTAGGTATGTCATTATGTGTGAAATGAAACATTGCAAAAGTAGTTCTAACCAACAAAAGAACCACAAAGGTTCTATTATTATTCACAAGTTACATTCATTATTTTGATTAAGTACCGTAATTTTACTTATAGGAACACAAAACCAGAACCAAACACAAAAACAGATCAGTGATGCAAGTGTGCATTGAAATTATTTTCAATATATTTTAAGAAGATAATATTATCATAACATCGACTGTCTCAGTGGTGTAGTGGGCGCAAGCTTGACTGCCAATCATGAAGTCCCGGGTTCGAACCACAGGCCAGGCAAAGTGTTATTTGGATTTTTCTATTAGGAATTATCTTAGTGACAGCCTGGAGTCTGAAACTGTGCCTGGTAGATAGCTCACCTCACCTGGGACCAGTAACATACTGGCAAAAAGTGGGTGTACTTACTGTGAGACTGAGTCCTGGGTACACCTCTACCTATTCCTGGATGATTAGATTCACAATGAGAGTTTCATGAACTGCAATTATACGAATGTTGCAGCACTCAATTTGGGGTCATAGATCTGTTAAGTATGCATCTTTATATTATAAATCCATAAAATAGATTTTATGGATTTTTATAATCCCATTTTATATCGATGGACCCACTTAGGTGTTCTTGAAACAAATTATAATTCGGTGCCAGAACGATCTCTTGGATATAAAAAAACTTGGCCGCTACGGACCCAGTTACGTTCAAAATTCAGTCACAAAAAGGATGGAGTATATACCTATTTTAAATACGTAATTGGATGAAGTTATTACCCAATGCTAAGAATATAATCCCATTTTATATCGATGGAGCCAATAAGGTGTTCTAGGTATAAAGTATAATTCGGAGCCAGAAAGTACTCTGGGGTTTAAAAAATTTGGCCGTTATGGATCCAGTTCTGTTCCAAATTCGGGCACTAAAAGGATGTAGTATATACGGTTTTATATATGTAAATGGATCAAGTTATTACCTAATGCTAAGAATATAATCCCATTTTATATCGATGGAGCCAATAATGTGTTCTAAGAAGAAAGTATATTCCGGAGCCAGATATATATATATATATATATATATATATATATATAAACACCTCCCTGGGCACATAGTTGATCCAGCCACGAATCCGTGCATTATCGACTCCACCTTTAGCCGCGAATATCTCGCCTCCGTTTGTACCTATTGCGACCGGAGTGGCAACGTCGCCCTCTGCCGCGCGATGTTGCTCTTTATATTCGTTGAAAACGGTATATACTCCATCCTTTTAGTGCCCGAATTTTGAACGGAACTGAATCCGCAACGGCCAAATTTTTTATACCCAAGAGAACTTTCTGGCTCCGGAATATACTTTCTTCTTAGAACACATTATTGGCTCCATCGATATAAAATGGGATTATATTCTTAGCATTGGGTAATAATTTGATCCATTTACATATATAAAACCGTATATACTCCATCCTTTTAGTGCCCGAATTTTGAACAGAGCTGGATCCGTAACGGCCAAATTTTTTAAACCCCAGAGTACTTTCTGGCTCCGAATTATACTTTATACCTAGAACACCTTATTGGCTCCATCGATATACATGGGATTATATTCTTAGCATTGGGTAATAACTTGATCCAATTACGTATTTAAAAACGGTATATACTACATCCTTTTTGTGACTGAATTTTGAACGGAACTGGGTCCGTAGCGGCCAACTTTTTTTATACCCAAGAGATCGTTCTGGCACCGAATTATAATTTGTTTCAAGAACCACCTAAGTGGGTCCATCGATATAAAATGGGATTATAAAAATCCATAAAATCGTAAGACTGCCTCGGTGGCGTAGAGGGCGCATGCTCGACTGCCAATCAAGAGGTCCGGGGTTCGATCCCCAGGTCAGGCAGTGTTAAATATTGGATTTTCCATTAGGAATTATCTCAATAACTGCCTGGAGTCTGGAACTGTGCCTGGTAGATGGCAATAGGCTCGCCCCCTATTACATGGGACCAATAACATACTGGCGAAATGTGGGTGTATCTACTTATGGAACTGAGTCCTGGATACACCTCTGCCTACCCCTTTGGGAAAAAGGCGTGAATGTATGTTTTATGTTTATAAAATCTATTTTATGGATTTATATTATAAAGATGCATACTTAACAGATCTAAGACTCCAAATTGAGTGTTGCAACATTCGCATAATTGCAATTCATGAAACTCATTGTGAATCTAATCATCCAGGAATAGGTAGAGGTGTACCCAGGACTCAGTCCCATAGTAAGTACACCCACATTTTGCCAGTATGTTATTGGTCCCAGGTGAGGTGAGCTATCTACCAGGCACAGTTCCAGACTCCAGGCTGTCACTAAGATAATTCCTAATGGAAAAATCCAAATAACACTTTGCCTGGCCTGTGGTTCGAACCCGGGGCCCGGGACTTCATGATTGGCAGTCAAGCTTGCGCCCGCTTGTGCACACCATTGAGACAGTCGATTTTATGATAATATTATCTTCTTAAAATATAGGGAAAATAATTTCAATGCACACTTGCATCACTGATCTGTTTTTGTGTTTGGTTCTGGTTTTGTGTTCCTATAAGTAAAATTACGGTACTAAATCAAATAAATAATGAATGTAACTTGTGAATAATAGAACCTTTGTGGTTCTTTTGTTGGTTAGAACTACTTTTGCAATGTTTCATTTCACACATAATGACATACGTAATAATGTCAAAAACTAGTGGGAAACATAATGTGACCATTTGTGACGTATGACTTATTCGACTCGACGCTCTGGTTTTATTACTACCTACTATTGTCTGTGTTTGATTATATTAGACCAATAATTGGTACTTAGTGGTTCCGTTTTATATATCATTTTTGGGACAAACTCGTACTTATTTGATCCATTTTAATTTATATTCTTAACACTCCCAACATTGTTTGATCCACTTCTTACATCAATCTGAAGTAGGAATGGTTCGCAAAGGGAGGACTGCCTCCCGAAACCCGCGCTCTCCCCTATCGCTGCCCGAGCGCCGCCGTGCGTTTCGTGATTTATTCCGCATCGATTACTAGTGATATTGAATTACAGTTTTCTCTTTATTTTTGTATGATTTTGGTCAAAACAGTTTTTTTATGTAGTAAAGTTTTTAAATATATTTTTTTGAGCTCAATAATTCACTCTTACACTCGATGTTCTTTTTTTAATTGTTTATTTGTCAGTGATCATTATTTCATTGTAAGTTTTAGAGATTATAATTGAATATCCATTAAATTTTACTTTATTGCAATATTAAATAAATATGAGAAGTTGTGTAAAATGTCAATAGAAAAAAAAAACTGTTTTACTTTGGTATTGAGTTTGGTCATATTGCATACAAGTTTATCTTATGTTTGTAAAGTATGTTTGTAAAGTAAGTTTTAAAAGACGGCAAAGTAAACGAGCCCATACTCGACTATATTAGCACTTATCATAAGGTAGTTCCAATGTCGACAAAACTAGCCTAAACTTGACTATTATTGCAGTTTTCATAAGGTAGTTCCAATGGTTATCTTTCAGCTCCATTATCAGACCCTCGTCATCATGTGGAATGAAAAGTCCCCATAACAACAAAACAAACGAGTCCAAATTCGACTGTCTTGGCACATTTCGTAAGGCAGTTCCAATGGATATCACTCGGCTCCATCATCAGACCCTCGTCATAATGTGGAATGAAAAGTCCTCATAACAACACAGCAAACGAGTCCAAATTCGACTGTCTTGGAACATTTCGTAAAGCAGTTCCAATGGTTATCTTTCGGCTCCATCATCAGACCCTCGTCATCATGTGGAATGGAAAGTCCCTATAACAACAAAATAAACGAGCCTAAAATTGACTATTATTACAGTTTTCGTAAGACAGTTCCAATGGTTATCTTTTGACTCCATCATCAGACCCTCGTCATCAAGTGGAATGAAAAGTTCCTAATACAACAAAACAAACGAGCCTAAACTTGACTATTATTGCAGTTTTCGTAAGGCAGTTCCAATGGTTATCTTTCGGCTCCATCATCAGACCCTCGTCATCATGTGGAATGATAAGTCCCCATTACAACAAAGCAAACGAGTCCAAACTCGACTGTCTTGGCACATTTCGTAAGGCAGTTCCAATGGTTATCTTGTGGCTCCATCATCAGACCCACGTCATCATGTGGCATGGAACGTCCCTAAACAATAAAGTAAAGGAGCCTAACTTGACTATTATTGCAGTTTTCGTAAAGCAGTTCCAATGGTTATCTTTCGGCTCCATCATCAGACCCTCGTCATCATGTGGAATGAAAAGTCCTCATTACAACAAAGCTAACGAGTCCAAACTCGACTGTCTTGGCACATTTAGTAAGGCAGTTCCAATGGTTATCTTTTGGCTCCATCATCAGACCCACGTCATCATGTGGCATAGAACGTCCCTAAACAATAAAGTAAACGAGCCTAACTTGACTTTTATTGCAGTTTTCGTAAAGCAGTTCCAATGGTTATCTTTCGGCTCCATCATAAGACCCTCGTCATCATGTGAAATGAAAAGTCCTCATAACAAAAAAGCAAACCTTTTTTTGCTATGGGGACTTCGCATAGCAAAAAAGTAAACGAGTCCAAACTCGACTGTCTTGGCACATTTCGTAAGGCAGTTTCAATGGTTTATCAGATCCTCGTCATCATGTGGAATGCAAAGTCCCCATAACAATAAAGCAAATGAGTCCAAACTTGATTATAATTGCAGTTTTCGTAAGGCAGTTCCAATGGTTATATTTCGGTTCCATCATCAGACCCTCGTCAACATGTGGAATAGGAAGTCCCTAAAACAACAAAGCAAACGAGCCTTAACTTGACTATTATTACAGTTTTCGTAAGACAGTTCCAATGGTTATCTTTCGACTCCATCATCAGACCCTCGTCATCAAGTGGAATGAAAAGTCCCTAATACAACAAAACAAACGAGCCTAAACTTGACTATTATTGCAGTTTTCGTAAGGCAGTTCCAATGGTTATCTTTCGGCTCCATCATCAGACCCTCGTCATCATGTGGAATGATAAGTCCCCATTACAACAAAGCAAACGAGTCCAAACTCGACTGTCTTGGCACATTTCGTAAGGCAGTTCCAATGGTTATCTTGAGGTTCCATCATCAGACCCACGTCATCATGTGGCATGGAACGTCCCTAAACAATAAAGTAAACGAGCCTAACTTGACTATTATTGCAGTTTTCGTAAGGCAGTTCCAATGGTTATCTTTCGGCTCCATCATCAGACCCTCGTCATCATGTGGAATGATAAGTCCCCATTACAACAAAGCAAACGAGTCCAAACTCGACTGTCTTGGCACATTTCGTAAGGCAGTTCCAATGGTTATCTTGTGGCTCCATCATCAGACCCACGTCATCATCATCATCATCATCATCATCATCTCAGCCATAGGACGTCCACTGCTGAACATAGGCCTCCCCCTTAGATTTCCATCCAGTCCGGTTGTAAGCGGCCTGCATCCAGCGTGCTCCTGCCGTACTTATCAGATCGTCTGTCCACCTTGTGGGAGGACGTCCTACGCTGCGCTTACCAATCCATGGTCTCCATTCAAGAACTTTACGGCCCCATCGGCCATCAGTTCTACGTGCTATGTGCCCTGCCCATTGCCACTTCAACTTGCTAATCCGCTGGGCTATGTCGGTAACTTTCGTTCGTCTACGGATCTCCTCATTTCTGACTCGATCTCGCAGAGAAATCCCGAGCATAGCCCTCTCCATAGCTCGTTGTGCTATTTTGAGCTTACTTATAAGGCCCACAGTCAGGGACCACGTTTCAGATCCGTAAGTCATCACTGGTAACACACACTGGTCGAAGACCTTTGACTTGAGGCACTGAGGTATTTTGGACGAGAAGACATAGCGCAGATTTCCGAAAGCTGCCCAGCCTAGTTGGATTCGACGATTGACCTCTTTCTCGAAGCTGGATCTACCGAGTTGGACTACTTGTCCTAGGTAGACGTACGAGTCAACAGCTTCAAGAATCGCGTTTCCAACCGGTACTGGGGTCGGCGCAACATGGGCATTAGACATCACCTTCGTCTTGTCCATGTTCATTTTAAGGCCGACCCGTTGAGAAACTCGATTGAGGTCTTCGAGCATTATGCTGAGATCTTCCATCGATTCTGCCATGACTACAATGTCGTCGGCAAACCGAAGGTGAGTGATGTATTCGCCATTAATATTGATGCCGTGTTTTTGCCATTCCAGAAGCTTGAAGGCGTCCTCCATTGCGGCAGTAAACAGTTTCGGAGATATAACGTCTCCCTGCCTTACGCCTCTATCCAACGGGATCGCCTTCGAACTTTGGTCCTGTACTCGAACCGACATAGTGGCGTTACTATACAAGCACTTCAACACTTCGATATACCGATAGTCAATATGGCATCGCTGGAGAGACTCGAGCACCGCCCATGTCTCGATCGAATCAAAGGCCTTTTCATAGTCCACAAACGCTAAACATAATGGCAAATTATACTCCTCGGTCTTCTGTATAATTTGGCGAAGCGTGTGGATGTGGTCTATGGTGCTGTAGCCTTTTCGGAAACCTGCTTGCTCAGACGGCTGGAAGTCATCGAACCTGCGACTGAGACGATTCGTAATGACCCTCGAAAACAACTTATAAACATGGCTCAGAAGCGAGATGGGTCTGTAATTCTTCAACAAGGTGTTATCACCTTTTTTGAAGAATAGCACCACCACGCTTCTGTTCCATGCTTCTGGCATCACACCTTCGAATATGACAGAGTTAAAGAGCCTCTGGAGGACTTTAAGTACCGGTGTTCCACCCGCTCTCAGAAGCTCTGATGTAATTCCGTCATCACCCGGCGCCTTGTTGTTTTTGAGTTGTTTCAGGGCCATTCTAATCTCGTACAGGCTGATGTCCGGGATATCTTCGGTATAGTGTCGGGTCAGCTTGGCTCTTGGGTCTTTGGCCGCGCTGCTAACAGGCTTTGCGACCGAGGCGTATAGCTGTCCATAGAACCTCTCGATCTCCTCTAACACCTCCGCTTTTGTCGACGCTATACTGCCATCTTCTCTCTTCAGCTTTGTCAACCGGCTTTGCCCAATAGACATATCTCTTGCAAACACTTTGGAGCCTTTCTTCCGCTCTATCGTCTCTTTAATATTATTGGTATTAAAGATACGGATGTCATGCCGCAAGGATTTGGAAATTCGTCTATTGAGCTGCCTATAGGACTTAGCATCACTGGAAGACTGCAGTCGTAGCGAGCGTCGCTCAGCCATGAGGTTTAGGGTGTGGTCGGACAATTTCTGAGGTCTATTTGTACGGCGGGGCTTATAGAACTTAGAGCCCACCGTTCGGACAGTTTCTACGAGCCTGTTATTAATCTCGTCCACCGATGCATCGATATTCTCCAGGCAAGCCCACGTCATCATGTGGAATGAAAAGAACTTATTTAAACCTAACATTCTAGCCCAAATTCAACTGTCTTATCATTGGTCATCGCGGATTTCCAGACGCTTCATAATGGCTCCATCATCAGATCAGGTCAAGAGTATCATAATATTGCATTGTCACCGGACTTTTATATGTATGCAAAATTTTAGCTAAATCGGTCGTCATGTGGAATGAAAAGTCCCCATAACAACAAAGCAAACGAGTCCAAACTCAACTGTTTGGGCACTTATCGTAAGGCAGTTCCAATGGTTCTGTTTCGGCTCCATCATCAGACCCTCGTCATTATGTGGAATAAAAAGTCCCCATAACAATAAAGCAAACAAGTCCAAACTGGACTATCTTGGCACAAATCCTAAGGCAAATCCAATGGTTATCTTTCGGCTCCATCATCAGACCCTCGTCATCATGTGGAATGAAAAGGCCCTAAAACAACAAAGTAAACGAGCCTAAACTCGACTATCATTGCAGTTTTCGTAAGGCAGTTCCAATGGCAATCTTTCAGCTTCATCATCAGACCCTCGTTATAATGTGGAATGAAAATTACTTATTAAAACCTAACATATTAGCCCAAATTGAACTATCTTATCATTTGTCATCGCGGAGTTCCAGTCGCTACATCATGGCTCCATCATCAGATCAGGTCAACAGTACCATAATATTGCATTGTCACCGGATTTATATAAGTATGCAAAATTTGAGCTAAATCGGTTGAGTGCTTCAAAATTCAGTTGCAAGATTTGTACCGGACATACATATAGGTACATACATACATTGCGAAATAGAAATATCTCTCAAGGTGAAACATTCACAATTCTCTTAAAATTAAGTTTTACATTGATGAGAAGAGCTATACTATTGTACTTATTATGTTTCTGTCGAAGGCAACCAATGACAGAAGCTTGTGAAAACGGTGCGCCCCCATTGGCCCATTTGAATTGGAGCAACAACTGTCTGAATGCCAAAAAGGTGGATTCGTATAAAAACAGCGTAATTATAATTATTACTCTGTAGATTCAGATGGAGCCACATGTGTGACACGTGTGGCTCCAGCTGGATCCACAAAGTCATACACAACTGGCAAAGGATCAAGTAATACTGCCCCGGATCAACTTATGAAAACGGATCAAATAATAACTACTTCTACGACCCGCATGATCAACTAAGTGCCCGTGGGGATATCTATATAACTATAATATATATTTATCATCATCATATCATACTTAGGTCACAGCTTAAGTGTAACATTCTATTGAGCAGTGTGTAACCTTAGTAAATGTACGTACTCGCATGTTGCACGTGACGGTTTTGTCGTAGTCACGCCGCTATTTTTCTAATGTCCACCACACATGGCGACTGGCGGCTGTAGACTGGAGAAATTTCATACAAAAAGAGCGCAAGGATGATACGCAAAATCGTGAAGCGTTCCATTTTATTTTTTGTGCCGTGGTGTTACCGGCTCTAGAATAGTGCTCCACCCTCTCTACCCGTGGTTGCCGAACGAGCCGGCTCAGGGCCATCTTACTGCGCTCGACAACCCGCCTGCCAAGCGTGTCGAGTATTGATAAAAATCCCCCTTTATGGGGAAGGCCTATATTCAGTAGTGGACTACCAACGGCTGAGATGATGATGATGATGATGAAAAATATTTTGTAGTGGTATAGGCTTCTCTTGCAGGGGGCCGCCTGGGGAAGTACCACACCTTTGCCAGTTATTCAACCGCCAAGCAGTAATGTGCTAACATTAATGTGTTCTGGGCATGACGAGTTTCAACAACTAATATTTTAGGGTGACAGGCGCAGTGCAGTGCCGCGCAGAACTTAGAACTTAGAAAAAGTAATCTAGCCTTCCCTTAACCCAAAGTTGTCAGTTGTCGCCAGCAAACTGATAAGTTCAGATACATCCCTCATCCTGGAAGGTTGATCTGGATAAAGCCGCATTTTAACTTTAACACCCGTATTCTTAAACATAACGTCAAAAGCTCCTCGACTCATAACTCAGTCAAGGAAGCCTCAAGTCGCTCCTCCAACCAACCTCGAAATCGGTATTCATAATCACTTTACTGACGAAATTATGAGGTTCCTTGAATGAGTGCGATTGGAGGGTCCTCCAATGAGTGTGAGCAAAATACGTCATAAATTACGTCATCGGTTTAGAAAAATGAGCGTATTATCTGTGGTTTTTACCTTCAAGTTGTGTCAAGTGTCACATTTTTACAAAAGTTTTTACAAAGTTTGGTTCTTTTTTATAAAATTCAATTATGGAATCTCATAAATCGTGGCCTAGGCAAGAAATGTGGTGATACTTGAGATGTAGATAAGTAGTTCGAGACTAGAAAAGTATTGCTTTACTATTAAAGCATTACTATCAGTGGCGTGTTGTTTTTATTCATTGGATTGGTTAACTGGAAGGCTGTTTTTTACTGAAAGCGAAAAGATTTGGTAACTAATAACAAACATGAATAAATAAACTCGATGGCAACAATAATATGGAGAACTGCAGCTAAAAACTTGGGCTCACTTTACAAAGGAATAGTACGATACTATCGACACAAACTCAAAAGTAAGTACTTGAATATGTGCAATCATAATAACATAATTTCTACAAATAAAATAATTTCTTTGATTAATCAAATACCTAACTTTATATTTTATTAACTATTTTTATTGAAGTACCACCTAACACTTTTTGTTTTGGTAATAACTTCACTTATTATTCTTTTTCAGAGCAGTTAATAAAATTGGGATAACGTAAAAACTCGAGGAAAAAGTGAAATTACTCATGAGAAAAGAGAAAAAGAAGATGAAACTGGTATGCCAAGCCTAGCCAATATTTTGGAAGATGATTTCACTGAGCAAACTGATATGGAATTGTATAAAGTTATTGATAGTTGTATTAAATACCCTTTAATGCAGGTAAATAAATTATATCATAATAAAAAATTAACTACGTAGTAGAAAACTTAAAACTTTTAACTCTTTGTTCGTCTATAAAAATAATTTAGCTCCTTAGACATACTTATATATTTATATTATTATTATTATAATCATTATAATATTATAATTATAAACTAGCGTGATTCCCGCGACTGCTTCTAGGAATTGCTTTCTCATTTCTTGTTTGAATAAGTGCCCTGGAAAAATATAGATATTATGGAAAGTTTATAAGGGGTAAAGCAAAATTGCAACCGCTTGCCGCTTACAACCGGACTAGATGGCTATGGGCGGCTTATGTCCAGCAGTGGACGTCCTATGGCTGAGATGATGATGATGATAAAAGCTTACTTGAGAGTGATTGTGGTGAAGATTCTTAATATAATATTTTGCTTATTATGTTTACCTATATCTAAAAAAACTTTGATAGTCAGTATAAATTGATCATAATAGAGATATATTATTTATTTAATTTGTTATTATTTGTTACATTACAGGATCTAGAAATGTAAAGACCAATGTGATTCAAGAGGAAATATTATTGTCTCAAAATAAATAAAGAAGTCCTGCTAACCTTTACTTTAAAGCTAAAGCTGAGAGGGATGCGGCCGAGGAACTCCTTTAATGCAATAGAACCAAAACGGATTATAATTAAATAGATAAAAATATCAAATGTGTTTGTATTATTTTGAACTAGCTGTGAACCGCGGGTTTACTCGCGTAGTAATTTTTTCCGTGGGAATATTGAGATAAAAGTACCGTATATGTTATTCCAGGGTCTAAACCATCTACATACCGAGTTTCAGCCCAATCGGTTTCGTAGTTTTGGTGTAAAAGAGTAACAAACATCCATCCATCCTTCCTCACAAACTTTCCTATTCATAATATTAGTAGGAAGTAGGACTAGTCATCATTATCATCTCAGCCGTTGATAATTCACAACTGAACATAAGTCTCGCCCATAAAGGGGGGTTTTGCCAATACTCGACACGACTTGGCAGGCGGGTTGTCGAGTGCAGTTCGATGGTTTTTTGCAGAGGACGCTGCAGCCCGTCTTCTGGATCTGTTAACCCTTAGCCGGCCCTTACGGCAACCACGGGGAGAGAGGGTGGAACACTTCTAAAGCCGGTAACTCTACGGCAAGTAGGACTAGTACGATGTGATTATGTTGTTTTAAATAATGTTTATTATCTTAATATATGAGCATAACAAAAAGCTATTATAATTTCTTTTGTTTAAAATCAATAACATATTGTCATAGATATTAATTAAATTAATTTAAAAATATATTTGGTACTAGTTTAATAGATAGAGTACTAGATTATACTCGCGCAGTAACCGTTCCCATGGGAATAAAAAGTATACCCATACAAATTCCAGGGGTCTAAGCTATCTACCAAAATTTACACATACCAAATTTTAGCCCAATCGTTTCAGTAGTTTTGGCGTGTAGAAATATAAAACATACACAAACAAACACCTACGCATACCGAAAAACTTAATAAAATAATATTGGTGAGATAATATATATTTTTCGCATCTCGTTAACAAAGCTACGTTCAAATATACAATAAACTCTTGAAACAACATTCTAAAATCTAACGAAATACGTTTGTTTTCGTCCATATATCACTGTGAGGTCTGTTCAAGGTAGATCCCGACGTACCTTATATTTGACAGTTGTTTCCTCCACTCCACCTTACCTTCAGTGAGGAAACTCCTTAAGGTGAGGAGTAAAATTACAACTATGAATATCAAACCGTTGAGGTGAGGTGGAGTCAAGTCGAGGAATTTTTGCGATTTTGACTCTGAATACGGGTGTAAGTCTCGGATAAAAGGTTCGTTCGTGTATGACCAGTTTTGTATCTAAACGTCTTTCCTGTTTTTAGCTAACTTTCAGCATTACGTAATCTCTGTTCGCTGTAAGGTGGTGCCTTATGACATTTGACAAAATGTTGACTGACCCAATAAATTAATGTTCCTATCAAAAATAATCATCTTGTAATATTTTATATCTGCCCCAACATAACGTAAGGATAGATAAGTTATATTTACCAGTAATTCCTAAAATTAGTGGTTATCTGTTAATTCTCTTTTGAGGTTAAGTTAGAAAATTCAAAAGCCATAAAGAAAAGTACGCATCATGCAAGTACCATGGTAATCCAACACTTTTTAACTTGCAATACTACTTATCTAATCGGCCTACTTACTATTGAAAAATCTAATAAAAGGAAATCTCACACTAAGACAATTATTACCGAATTAATTCTTCCTTCCGTTCTATTTGTGACATGGATTTCTTACCAACTTCATTTGCCGTAACTTCCACCTTTATCTCAAAAGATATAAGGTCTACAATGCCTAGTCCTAAGGTTATAAACAACTAAGGGTGGTGCGGACCACGTAGCCCCTGTTCCACAGATATGCGGTCACGTAGGAAGGTGGCGTGTAGAATTTATTACGACTTCTACTTCAATTGGCGTTGCTCGACTGAAAAATGCCGTGGAAAATCATTTCGCTGTTGTTAACACGCTTGAAAGGGTTGGGGAAGTGAATATCTGTATATAAATTTCCTCTTTCCGAATGGTTGTCTGGAAGAGATCGCTCTGAGCGATAAGACCGCCAATTATTGTTCTTCACGTTTTAGTTTTTTAAGTTTCATTTTGTTAATTCTGTATCAATAAAAATGTTATCTAATCTAATCTAATCATAGTTAAAAAAAATATTGTTAAGGCATACGTATGTATGTATAGTGTAGGGTTCCATACCTAGATAACTAAACAAAACGCTTCCAATCCCGAAATCAATCCGCCTACAGAACATACAGCGTATCTATTAGTTCCTTGCGAAAAGTATGGAAATATGCAGTAAAATGGCCATAAATTTTGATTGCGTTAACTTAGAAGTATGATTTTTTTACAGTCACAAGGGACCGCAGATCTGAGTAGTTGATATAAATTTCAACTTGATACCACCACGCTTGCCCGTTAAAAAGTTTCTTGACAGACAGACAGACGCACAACAAAGTGATCCTATAAGAGTTCCTTTTTAAAAGCTTTTATTTAACTTGCAATGTATGTAAGTATGTTTGTTCGGGTGAAATCTTTGAACTCAATTTTGAAGTAGATATCTTCAACCGATTATGCTGAAATTTTGTATACACATTTAGTTTGGATGACAATGCACGATATTATGGTGTGTGACATCATTCTAAATCCAATATGGCGGACCATCCAAGATGGCGGAATAGTTATTTTTAATGCATTTCTACAATATGGATATGAAATGAAAGGGCTTGTTGAGAGTAGCTCGAAAAATAATTTGGCGTCATTCTAAATCCAATATGGCGGACCATCCAAGATGGTGGAGTAGGTAAAAGCTTTTTTTAAAAATGTTTTTATGCTTTTAATTTATTCCCTTTGAGGTACGGAACCCTTAAAATGATGATTCATAAATCATCCTATTGAGCCTATTGAGTTTTAGCGTGATTTGTGAATTATCTAGATCTTTAACGTCTTCAAAGCGTACAACATTTTAATACGTTGAATATGTTGGACATACAGATAGATGACTTTTTTTTATGAAAGTGAGAGTAACAAGACGAGCAAATCAGGTGCCTGGTAAGCATTATAAAAATAAAATCAGGCCTTGTTTACGCCTTGAGGCGGCCCATTCTCACAGTGACACATGTTATTTTGACCTGACATGTCCCACTGCTGGGCAAAGGCCTCCCTTCCCTCTCTCCATTCCTCCCGTTTCAGTGCTATTGTACATGACACGTGAAATGTTATTTACTTTAAAAATAATATAATGAGATCATTCCAAGTTTGAAGTAAAGCTACTTTGCAGAATACTTCCGTCTTCTCCTAAAATAAATAAGACATCATGCAAGTACCATCAAACCCGCACAATTATCATTTCAAACGCAAAGGGATAGGAAGTCAAATATAAGAAAACTCCAGGAAACTCGGGGTAGGTAAACAAATACGTTTTGACAAAGTATTTGGGCTTCTCTTGAAAGTTCGGGACCACCTGCTTGACTTTACAAATATACCCACTGCCCGCACAGATATATATGTTTAGGTACCTATTTTATGTAAAGAATAACCTGCTATCAATAATTTCACCCAAAGGATAAAATGAATGCCATCAAAAACAAAACTTGTACTTAAAAAAAACAAGTCTCGCAACTCAGTTCTTCTACCGTAAAAAGATGTAAGATCCATGGTATACCAAATCGATTACTTTATTAAGTCCCTACTTACTAAGAGACCTTCTGTCTTAAGTTATTACGTTTTAGTTATTAATTAGCTAACCTAACAACATCTTACAGTAAACATATCAATATTAAAAATATTTTATGTTTTAAGTAAAATAGATTGACTTGGCGATCGCACTAAACAATCTTATTTAATATTATATATATATATATTATGTATTACTTGTGAGATACATTGTGTTTTCATGCAATGGCCAAGTCAATCTATTTTATTTAAAACATAAAAGATTTTTAATATTGATACGATAGAATATAGCCACTCAAGTGTCAAGCTTTGTCAAAGAAAAATACATAATTTGAGCTCTAGATCTCGACAATTGGTAAGAGAGGTACTTAAAACATAATCCAAACGAACTTTTGAAATTACTTCGTAACAAAATCTTGTGTTTAGGAAGACATCTAAACAGTAGGTAAGTTTTAATTTGTATTTATTGCAAAATAACCAGAATTATTATTGATGAAATATTACTCATATTTCATATCCGGTTATCTAATTGTTTAAAAACCATACATATCATACATATTAACATCTCAATGTCTTTTGAACTTTTGGCGTGTCGAGGGTAGGCAGAGATGTACCCAAGACTCAATAGCATAGTAGGTACGCCTATATATTTTATGTTATTGTTAATATGTTGCAAATAACGGTCCACAATATTGCAATATTGAAGAACGTAATGTATGTTTCAACGTAATGTAGGTGCATACAATTATTTTAATGTACAGCTGTGTACAACTGTGTAGTGTTTTCCTTTCATTATCTTCACTACGTACCTATTCGCAATTATTTAATTAACTTATGAGTAAGCGAAAACTGCGTTGCTTGGAGAAACCTTATTTCATTTCGCATCGATCATCCATCATTCATCAATAAATGACGGTCAATAATGTATGCAGAATGATGTATTGGTTTGTATGAAACAACATGACTTTAACAAATCGATCCTTTTTGCAAATCATTCAGTTTGGATTGATGGGTAATGAGCAGATTCTTTTATCTTATCTGAATTGTTCTTGATTGTTTTGGTTTCTACGAGTTAATGGAAGAAGGACCGAACTTATACCGCTATCTAATTTACAACGGGCAGTATTGTCTATTAAAATTTGGTAGAGCATATTGATAGTGACGATTCAGTGATGTAAAGCTGTTTATTCCATTTTTAACCCTCAACCGAAAAACACACCCCTTTCGGTGTAAGTATAAGTTTCATGTGTCTGTCTGTGGCGTCGTAGCTCCCAAACTGATTGTTTTGATTCTTAATATGTACTTAGTCCATGTGATCGAGATACCTACTAATTAAAATAAAATTAAAATGGTGTCGGGGGTTAACTTAAATGTACAATTACAGAACAAAGTCTGTTATCTACCACTAATTCTTTCTCCACAAAATACTATGAACCCGTAATCATGAAACATTTATTTTGACCCCATAATGGCCAAGTGTTTTTTAGGTATTTGACCTAATCTAGTTTAACCTTGAGCTATATTATATAGTAGTATGTTATTTGTAGAATGGAAGTCAGGGTCTGGTAAACAAATTTCAGACGCGCGTGCACGGCGGAGGGCCACACAGAGAACCCCTGTTTACTTTGCTAATTGAATTCATTGTGACTGATTAAATGATGTTTAATGTTTAAAATGCTACGTTTTTGTCGTAGATTTATTATTAATCTTATTTTTACGTTTAGGTAGATCATATATCGAATAATACATCACAACCAAATAGAGAGTAGACTTTTTACTTGATATGTCAACTTTAGTATTTAAACATTTATCTTGCTTTAGAAAAATACCTATTACCTGGTGACTATACGAGGCTATAAAGTTCATAAAAATTGTAAGCTTAATCCAAAAACTATAAATAAAAACAAGGTTTTGGTTATATTCGCTAGATATGAGTAATTTACGAATAGGCATCTAATTTAAATCGTAAATTACTTGCATTAAAAATTGTCATCATAAATTACTCTTATCATTATATATTATACAATCCTAAATAACTCACTGATTGACATGCAACGCAGAGCCCACTGAACTTAGAGTCTTAAAACTTGGAATGTAGGTTCTTTTTTTTCTTTCGGACGTGTGAAGGATCCTAAGAAAGGATTTTTGAAAATTCACAGCCTAAGGGGTCCAAAAACACCGTCAAAGTTTTAGTATAAAACTCCCATGTTTCCTAGTTGCGAGCAGGCAAAGCCGCTTTGTTTACACTAGTATAATATATCTCTCAAAGCCAAAACTATCAAATTGTAAACCTTACAAAAGTAGAGGACAAAAAGTCTCACCACACATCCGTATCCTCAAATTATCTGCATGGAGTAGGGGGCCCACTGCTCGCTCATTACTTCCCAAAGTATTTGCCTCAAATTGCATGGAGCACAGTTTACGGATGCTATTTGAATGGAAATGCCTCCTTGTATAGGTAATGTTGGCTTCAACTTTGGATCAGATTCGGTTAAATGGGCCGAGCAATGCGGTTTTGGATTTGTCGACTTAATTTTGTTAGGATAAAAAGTTTGTTTTAGTCTTATTCGGCCGTTAGCATTTTGGGATGTAGTGCGTCATCAATTTCAGTAGGTATATGTACTTCTTCGTGATGTAACGTAACGTCACATGGAGGGTACTTCATTATAAAAATATCGTGATATATACCTATCTAAAACAAACTAATCAACAAATTATATTATGAGCTTTCCTAGAATGATGCCCAATGAAGCCCAGAATGAACAATCTTTATGACGTATGACGTTATGACGTTATATTTGGATAAAATAAATGGAATTATTATTATATTCATAAGAAACGGGTTTTGTAGTGGTAGGCCTCTTTTGCAGGGGGCCGCCTGGGGAAGTACCACACCTTTGCCAGTTATTCATCCTTTGCCAGTAATGTGCAAACATTACTGTGTTCCGGTGTGAAGGGCAATGTTACCAGCGAAATTACTGGGCATGACGAGTTTCAACAACTCATATCTCAGGGTGACAGGCGCAGTGCAGTGCCGCGCAGAATTTTGAATTTTAAAACACTGGGTGGCACTGTGTCCGATATGGGAAATAATGATGCTTACCATCAGGCACCTGATTTGCTCGTCTTGTCACGCACTATCATAAAAAAAAACAGGTACTTATACGTATAATAGATATAGGTAAGTTTTTCTTCTTCTTATTGTACAGTCAGTCAATCAGCCTCAGAACTTGATAGAAATATCATAACACATACAATCACCCCTTTTTCCCGAAGGGCTAGGCAGAGGTGTACCCAGGAGTCAGTCCCATAATAGGCGCACCCACATTTCGCCAATATGTTATTGGTCCCATATAATAGGGGGCGAGCCTATTGCCTTCTACCGGATACAGTTCCAGACTCCAGGCAGTTATTGAGATAATAAATTAATAGTTAGAAAGGAGAATGACCACGAAAGTATGGACCACGGTACAAGGTTGCATCAATTCCAAAGTTGTATTAGATATATTCTAAAATAGCCAAATCTTACTACCCTACTAATAATATTAATAATGTGAAAGTTTGTAAGGATGGATGGAAGTTTGTTACTCTTTCACGCCAAAACTACTGAACCGACTTTTGATCCTGATGCATGAGAATTTTTGGTACCACTTGCGGGCATTTTCCTTTCATACTTTGAATATAACTTAAAGTGAATAGAATTATGATTGTGTATCAAAACGATAACAAAGCCTACCATTGTACCATACCGAGTGGCAATAGACAGTGTAGCTTCCTCCTAGATATTTCCTATTCACACGTCCATCGTACGTCGGCTCCCGGCGCCGCGCCGTCCTGGCGGTGCTGATGTCGATTACGAGGTAGATAAATATATCGAATGATACTGTTGGGCTTATTCTTGGCCCATTTGTTAAGTAGACTTTACCTACTAATATTATAAATGTAAAAGGTTATCAGTGAGTGTTTACTTATGTGTGTATATTTGTGACGCCTTGACGCCAAAATTGCTGAACAAATTGGGCTGAAATTAGGTTTGTAGATAGCTTAGATCCTTGGCGCTAACATATTGGCGAAATGTGTACCCATGTGTACCCATTATGGGCCTCAGTCTTGAGTACACCTACCCCTTCGGGAAAAAGGCGTGTTGTAGCAGGTGTTATGTTCTTTATTCCCACGGCAACGATGATACTAGGGTAAAACCCCGCGGCGCATACAATAAGTATATACAATAAGTATAGTAAATTACTACTAGGTATACTTATTATTTCTGGTTTCTTATTTTTTTATTTATTATTTATTAAGGTAATTGTTTAGGTATTTATTAATGAAATGATGAAGGAGTCGTTAAAATATCAAATCAATGTTCTTATCTATTTAGAATTTTTAAGTTTTTTACAAAAATCTTATTGTTAAAATATATATTATTAGACAGAATAAAATTTTGTTAATAGATTTCTATTGTAAGATTATAGCCTAAGAGCAATAATTGAGGTCATCTTCAAATAGTTTCCAGTTTCATCAGTGACTCAATACTGAAGTAGTGAAACTCTTCGTTAAGAGCACTTATCTGAGTTGGAATCGCCGGGACGGCATTATCCTGGGAAATTATTTAAAAAAAGACTCGCTTCTTCAACTTGAAAGAAGCTAAGTGAAAAACTTTCCGAACAGCATTTACTAAGTTTCTTTAATTTTATTTCTTACATTGAAATTAGAATTCTATTGATCGAGATATCACATAAAACTACAACAATCACGCCTTTTACCGAAGGGAAGGTAGAGGTGTACCCAGGTCCACGACTTATTCCCATAGTAGATACTACCCACATTTCGCCGGTATGTTATTGGTCCCACGTAACAGGGAGCGAGTCTATTGCCATCTACCGGGCACAGTTCCAGACTCTTTCATAGAGATAACTTCCACTGGAAAAATCCAGTAACACTTTGCCTGACCTGGGGATCGAACCCGGGAGCTCATAATCAGCATATATAAAAATAGATATTACATTGATAGGGAGAAGATTATGTACAGTACCTGATTTAGATTTTGGACGACATGCAGAATTAAAATTATACCTACTAATAAAATTTTGAGGAGGCAGGAATTGTTTTTGGAGGAAACGGAAGCCAAAAAATCTTGACACCTAAAATGAATTTCATCGTTTCTCTAAGCCATATACATACCGCAAAAAAAAAAGAGTTAATAATACTTCGAGCAGAATAAATGTCATTTCTGTTTTTCTCATAAAATTCAATATCAAATAATTATTTTAGTAATACCACAGAATACTAATAAGGGAGTAATACTTACGATTCAACCATCTATGCATATAGAAAAATTGTTACCTAAATTATAAAATACGTACATATATTATTATTTTTATTCTTATCGATAAACAATAAACAGACAACAAAGAGGTCTTTGGGTCTTGTAAAGGTATCTTTCCGAACGCACGGTAGACTCATATTACTTATCTTCATTGACGTACTAAAGTGTCGGATTGTGACCTATTTGAATAAATCTTTTTGACTTTGACTTTGAGGTAGACTTAAATTACCATTATAACCATTGATTTAAAGAAAAGGGGAGATGAGGTACTGGCTTCTCGAAAATGGAAAGCTCAAATTAGGTCCCATTAAGTCCACGTACGTAAGTAAAAATAATTGTCTCGTTCGCTCTTCGGTCTTAGATACGTCTTTCTATCTTTGTTGTTTCAAATTGCACGTGCCAGTTGTTGAGTAAGCGCTGAGAGAAGGTAAGTACTCTATCTCCCCTTTTTTTAAATCAATGATTATAACACACTGTTCTTAAGATGTAAACGCCCAAACAATATTCTCCCTCTCGTCTCAGTTCCGAGCCTTCCAAATGTCTCTTTCCGTCACATTATTTCCATAAAACAATCTCCAACAATAAAGGAACATTTTCATTTATGAAAAATCCTTGTAACCTACAAAGGTCCCTTGTGAAAAATTATAACAAGAATTCGTAACGCGCGTACATTTTGTTCAGAGGGAAAAAAATGTGTTTTCTCTTTGTGTTTGAGACGCAATTTTTCGACAGTGTTCTGACTGACACAATTTTTCAATGTTGTGAAAGAGAGTGAGAAAAATCTGCTTTTAAGTGTAAATAATTAATGAGGAAAATACACCATATTAATTAGCATCTTTGTAAAAAATATGATTGACTATCGAAAAAATTGTGAGAAATCTACATCTAGAGTTGTAGACTCTGTAGACAGAGAGTAATGTAGTATTGTGAGAGGTTTTGGTACCTTAATACATATTTTATTTTAAGGCGCTGTCTAAAGCAAATTCGCCCTCTCGCTCACACGTACCCACATTTTGGAAGATCTAAAAATACTACATGTTTGGATGAAATTAGATTTTTTACTGAATATTTGTGTTGTTATTTTCTAGAACCTAGTTGTCTTTATTTTACGTAATTACATGTAGTATTTTTTATATCTTCAAAAATGTGGGTACGTGTAAGCGAGAGGGCGAATTTGCTCTGGACAGCGCCTTAATAAAATTTATTGTTATCCAAGAAGTTTTTGCAAATACTTATTCATATTACATTAGTCATTACATTATAGGAATAGTTTCTATTATAAACCGACAAATGAAGGTGCAAACCCTTCTTCCCCGTACACCTAAAAAATATACCGATAATAAAAAAACACCAAAAATAACTACGTTTAGAAATGAAAACTTGGAAAGAGAAAAAAAGGTCAGATTTGCTTCTAGTTAACATAATATTAAATTAATTCAATTTGTCTACAAATCAAATAGAGACTGAGACTGTAGGGGCTCATTAATGACATTAACAAGCGTAATTTCATTATTCTTTATTGTAAAAGGAAAACCAGTGCCTTTTTATGGCAAGACGACTTTTGTAAAAAAGACGTCTAAATGTTTACCTTCCCAAAAACCTGATATACTTAATTGAGTTTAGATATACGACAGATTTTTTTTTATGATAGTGAGTGACTAGACGAGCATATCAGGTGCCTGATCACGTGCTTGAGCAGGTGCATGAGCATATCAGATGGTAAGCATCATGATTGCCCATATCAGAAACAGTGCCACCCAGTGTTTTAAAATTCTAAATTCTGCGCGGCACTGCACTGCGCCTGTCACCCTGAGAAATTAGTTGCTGAAACTCATCATGCCCAGTAATTTCGCTGGTAACATTGCCCTTCAGACCGGAACACAGTAATGTTTGCAAATTGCTGCTTGGCGGATGAATAACTGGCAAAGGTGTGGGTACCTACTTCCCCAGTCGACCCCCTGCAAAAGAGGCCTACCACTACAATTGCTCACAGAGCTACTAGTAAATATTAATACTGACAGCAATAGATGCCGTTAATTTAAAAACATACCGGCAGATTACGCTTTATAATATTATACTTACTGACACACTTGAATTTGGCATTTCAAATCTAGACAAACATGATCAGCATAAGCACTCAAACTTGCAGCCTTCACCTATACCTAATCTATAGGTACACATTGAGCCATTAGTTATCAGCATGATATTAATTAAGCAGTCATGTGGGCGTAGTGTTGTCACCGGCAGGCGCAGACAATGGCCAGCTCGCATTGTGTCCGACTCGATAAATCAGATACGACCATGCACTACCCTGATAGACTGATTAATGAGTGAATGTTTCAGGGATTCATTGAAAACAACATCCGTCGGGAAGTTTAAAGTCCTAAGAGTCTGTTACAAATGTAGATAGAACATGCCCTTTCATTCCAGCCATTTATCCATTTAGATTTAGCCATTTAGATCGTACAAAAACTCAAACTCAAAGACATTTCTCTCAGACATTTTTAAACGTCAATAAATAATATCAATAACTAGTAATGAATTTTTTTTTTTTTATGATAGTGAGTAACAATACGAGCAAATCAGGTGCCTGATGGTAAGCATCATGATTGCCCATATCAGACACAGTGCCACCCAGTGTTTTAAAATTCAAAATTCTGCGCGGCACTGCACTGCGCCTTGATTAGTTGTTGAATCTCGTCCGTCATATACGTTCACGTGGCGTTCGGAAATATACGTCTACTAAAAGAATCCACGAGAAACTTGAAGTTTATAATTTTTTTCAACTGCAAATTTTACAATTTTTGGTTTGGTTACATTTGTTTGCTTGTAAGGTGGCTATGCAGAAGTTTACAGGTATCTTTGTCCTCTATGTATTGATAAATTTTATAATAAGCCTATCCTAATAAAGTCAATTTTATACAGGTTTTGAATTGACTCTGATATGTTTAATTTAATTTAATTTCATATCTTTTGGGATTTTATTGTAGACACGTACACAGTTCCCTAAGAAATAATTTTTAATTGTATTAAGAAATTCAGAGCTAGGTACAGCTAATTTATCTTTATACATACATTCACGCCTTTTTCCCGAAGGGGTAGGGCAGAGGTGTAACCAGGACTCAGTCCCATAGTAGATACACCCACATTTATCTTTATTCCTAGTAGTAAAATTATTTTATTGGAATTCATAATTATTTTTATGTACTAGGTACATGATCTTCTCATATATGGATGGCTAGGTCAATATGTTTATAATTCGCGTGGAATAACTTAACGATTACCATATTTTAGTTTGCGTTATTTTTATATACTTATCGCTTTCTGGTTTTCTACCCGTTTATACTGCATTTCGTACGTACCAAGTACAGGGTAGAGAGAATGGCGCCACAGAATAATAATAGTACCATTTCTTCTTAATTTAAATCGTAAGGCATATAAAAGAACAGAACAGAGTAATAAAATAAATATAATTCAAATTATATACGTAGGTAATGTTTATAATAATTCTTTTATTCTTGATTGTTCCAAACGATAAGAATTTAAGAGGAAACTTTAAGAAAAAGCTGACTAATTATCTGTAGTCCAGTTTAAGCGTTTAAACAAAACGTAAATAAAGTAAATCAAATCCCATAAAATGAAGGCACAAAAATAAACGGTATAATCACGTACAAAATAGCTACAGAGCTTACAAATCAACTTGTATCATTGTGTTAAACAATATAAAGAGACACGAATAGCCCCGACCCGGGAAGGTCCCTGGATAATACGAGAATATCATAACCTGTCATATTATTTTTGTACCTGACAGTACTTCTGTCTTCTGTCATACAGGAGGGGAGCAGTAAGGAAAATACCATCAGGTAACGCAAATACCATCCAAACGCATACTTATTAGACAAAATATTATAAATTGCCGAGTCAGCTAATGACTCGGCAAACGTTTTTCTGCTATGTAAATTTTTGACAAAAAATTTTTTTAGGTACATGCCGTTTCGGAGGAGTTTGGTTACAAAAACTGTGACACGAGATTTTATACCTATATATTAGAGATATATAGCAGTAATTTATTAAAACACCGAAATCGTGTAGTAAACCAAAAACCAAAACCAATGACCAAATTTGACGAGCCCGGCTGTGGCCTTAGGTGGCACAGGATAGTAACGGAAGGTTGTCAAACTCTTATCAACGGTGGGAGAAAAAAGTAGAATAGAATAATACTTTATTGCATATCAAAAAAAGAAACAATTTCACAAAAGACACAATACAAAAGACACGGTAAACAACCGGCGGTCTTATTGCGTAAAGCAATTTCTTACAGACAACCTGGTTCTTAAAATGGACCCCCCTATTACAGAGGACTAACTATAGGACTGGGTTCTAGGTACACCTCTGCCTACCCCCTTCGTAAAAAAGGCGTGAAAAAAAGGTTATGGGATTATAATCAAAGGAAAACCAAATATTCCTTACTGTGGCATCTCTTTAACCGCGCAGGTTGTTTTCGAATGATTTGCGCGTAATGGCCTCGCGCTCAGGGGACAGTAGGGAGAAATAAACAATGAAATTACATTTTAATACTCACAGTAATTGGAATATTAATAATGGTATAATTTTATATTTACGATTGACAAGCCCAAGCTTTTTGGGAATACTTCTGTCGCGGATGATTTAATTGATATTTCGTTACGTTTCGCTATTTCGTTCGTTAAATTTTAAATTTAATTAATGAAGGATTAATCGCTTCTTTTACGTTTCATTATCTAATGGAATTATTTTAATAGAATATGATTTTTATAGGGATTAGGTATAAAATAATAATAAAATAAAGTTTATTTTCTCTCACAAAATTTTTTCGTGCTTATGTACTATGTGATACAGGTTTTTATATATTGTTGATTTATCTTGTGAGAGACTGGTGCCTGTTGTAGGTTTCAGAAGAACCTGTGTTACAGGACACCAGTATGTTATGTTTTGATGATTGGAACAATATATTTTTTAATTTATATCATTTCAATATAATATTTATTAATTAATTGTTAAGGCATACGTATGTATGTATAATGTAGGGTTCCATACCATGATACCTGAAAAAAAAAAACGCTTCCAATCATACAGCGCCATCTATTAGTTCCTTGCGCAAAGTATAGAAATATGCAGTAAAATGGCCATAACTTTTGATCGCGTTAACTTAGAAGTATGATTTTTTTACAGCCACAAGGGCCGCAGATCTGAATAGTTGATATCAATTTCGACTTGTTACTCCACGCGTTCCCTTTAAAAAGTGTCTTGATAGACAGACAGACAGACGGACAACAAATTAATCCTATAAGGATTCCTTTTATCCTTTTGAGGTAACCCTAAAAATGTGATTTCAAGACAGTCTGAACTTATGACTACAGACTACATCTGTATCTGTTCTGTAGTCTGTAGTTATAAAGTTAACTAAGTATAGAGTTTCATTAAACCGAGAACCATTTTACATAGAAACGAGGTCTAACCCGATATGATAATTATGACCATTCATCTAGCATACGTTACAAATGATGCCAATAAATTTTATAAATTGTCACTCGCCATCGACACTGTATCTCCAGTAACGACTCAATAGAGGTCATAATCGTGTGGCGATGCGTCAACGTCCACGTATAAAGTGTATGCGTTAACTCGCGCAGGGCCACGCTATTCTAACTCTAAAGTGCTGAACATTAGACTAATGGTTTCGCTCCATCCACGTCTGCTGCGAATTGTAGAGTTGGCTGCACTAACAGTGAGAGGGGTTGACAACATTTTCTATAATTTACGCTAAATAAAAAAAAGCTTTTACGTCAATTTGTTTGAAATTAATTAAAATATTGTAATTAAATTGGTAACATAGTCAATTTTTCTACATAGTGTTCAGTTTAACTTTAGAATAATAAAAGAGTCTAACTGCAGTCTTAATGTAAAGGTATCAGGTCTTTCTTTTGAGATTAAGCCTAATTTTTCCATTAACGTCGAATTTCCACTAAATCTGTCAAGACAGTTAAATTGTACGCTACTCTGTAAATCTACAATAAACATCTAACAAAGAACAATCTACAATAATAAACTACACTGAAAATCACATAGAGAATTGCACTAATAGTGCCAATAGTTGTCAATCCCTGTAGTGTCGAGTTTTGTATGCAGCGCAGTAATTCCAGCCATCACCAGGCGGATCGCGACTAGTTAATATTACACCACATTCTTATTATAATAAACCCCTTGTTTTTCTGTTCTAAATTAAGTTGCGCAGTTGTTACACCTTCGTATTTAAAAATGATATCAGCACTCATAATACTGTGGCAATATACCTACCAATCGTTATTATTACAAAAATTATAAATAAACACCTATTTAAATTATATATATAATCTTAATTTAGTTTCTTATTTCAAGAAGTCTACAATAAATAAAAATTGTTAAGGAATACGTATGTATGTATGCATAGTGTAGAGTTCCATCATACCTATGGATACCAGAACCAAAAAAAAGAAACTCTTCCAATCCCAAAAACAATCCGCCTCCTAACATACAGCGCCACCTATTAGTTCCTTGCGCAAAGTATAGAAATATGCAGTAAAATGGCTATAACATTTGATTGCGTTAATTTAGAAGGATGATTGTTTACAGCCACAAGGGACCGCAGGCCTGAGTAGTTGATATCAATTTCAAGTTGATACCTCCACGCGTTCTCTTTCAAAAGTGTCTTGTCAGACGGACAGACAGACAGGCAGACAGACGGACAACAAAGTGATCCTACAAGAGTTCTTAATTTCTTTTTGAGGTATGGAACCCTAAAAAGATTATACTTACCTACATAATATAATTCATATTAACAAACATCCAATATTTTACTTTTTCATTAATTACAACGAACCGTTTTGTGGCTGCCAGTACTTTTTACAAATAAATGATCCAAATCGGGGGAGCACGGACCAGGTGAAAACGGCGTGGAGCCATTATATTTGGCACCGCCCGTTTTTTATATTCTTATTTTTAATAATAACGTTCCAAAATTATTATCTAAACTGTGATCTAAGTACTAATACATAAATTGTCTAAGTGGCGTAAGGCATAAGTTCCACAATATCTAACAATAGTTCCCTCAAATTATAAGTAAAAATAAATATTATGTGTTATTACTGTGGTCAACCGGTCTGCTCTCCCCCAAATTGGTTTAGGTATGATAGATTTCGCTCTTGACAAACTTTTGTCTCCTTACATGGACCGCGGTCAGTTTAATACATACATACATACATACGTACATACAGTCACGCCTTGTTCCCGTTGGGGTAGGCAGAGACTATTTCTAGATTATTAATAACTGATAATAATAGATATAAAGTTTATTATATTCCTCCTCGGCCTCTGCCGAGGACCGCCTCGGTGGTGTAGAGAGCGTATGCTCGACTGCTAATCAAAGAGGTCCCGGGTTCGATCCCCAGGTCAGGCAATATGTTAAATATTGGATTTTTCCATTAGGAATTATCTCAATAACTGCCTGGAGTCTGGAACTGTGCCCGTTAGATGGCAATAGGCTCGCCCCCTATTACATGGGACCCCATAACATACTGGCGAAATGTGGGTGTATCTACTATGGGACTGAGTCCTGGGTACACCTCTGCCTACCCCTTCGGGAAAAAGGCGTGAATGTATGTGAATGTTTATTTATTTTTTTATATGGATAGATGGATCTATATTTGTTTGATACATTTTCACGCTTAAAATACTGGTCCATTTGATATAATGTAAAAGGGAACAAATATCCTGAAAATATGGGGTACCTATACGTTCAGCATTAGTGTTGAATAATTATTATGAGGAGATATCGTACACCCATAATCTCTATCAAAGTCACCCCTTAGCTCCCGAAAAACATAAAAAGTTCCACAAAATGATGTGCCCGATCACCTTTCATAAAAATGGGTATCTATTGTGTGTGCGCCCGCCATTTATCCGCGAAGAAGACATACGTCACACGTCACGGGAGGGCCGCGGCGTGACGTGACGTCATTAGTCACGTCAGACGTCTCCTACCCGCGCCGAGGGTACTCGAGTGTGGCGGAATTTATTTGATAGGATTTTAAACTATACTAACTCTCCTCTACCTATACGTATATTATTAATAATATAAAAGTGATTAGTATTATATTAATTTTCTATACTGCCATGAAGGCATATTAAGATTTCCTTTTTTTATGATAGTGAGTGACAAGACGAGCAAAGCAGGTGCCTGATGGTAAGCATCATGATTGCCCATATCAGACACAGTGCCACCCAGTGTTTTAAAATTCAAATTTTTGCGCAGCACTGCACTGCGCCTGTCACCCTGAGATATTAGTTGTTGAAACTCGTCATGCCCGGTAATTTCGCTTAATCGGAACACAGTAATGTTTGCACATAACTGCTTGGCGGATGAATAACTGGCAAAGGTGTAAAAAAACAGAGTTACTACCATCTGAGCCAACGAGGCTGTCATAATAAGCTGTCAAATAATAAGTAAGTATTTAAAACTTAAAACGTTAAAACCACCCAAACGAAAGCAATTCCACAAAACCTTGTAAATTAAACCATAAATCGTAATCGTAATAAAAATCTTAACGATAATCGGCCCGGCTTCCTGAAATACGATGACAGGTAGAATTTGAACCTCGTCAGTAATGAGCCGAGCTAACGAGGCTGGACCAAATAAGATGTAATCTTCGAACAAAGGTACGAAGGCGTCCAATTAAGGCCGATCGCGTCATACTATCGCGATCTCGAGTCATCACGCGACGGGTATGGGTGGTCCTTAAGCTTTGAAATATTTATTAATATTACATTCAAGGCGTACCTTATCGTTTGATAATACCTATTTTATATATAGTACATATATATAAACCCACCTATACACTGGAGGCAGTCGCTTATGGTCTCAAGTGGATATACGGCTTTAAGTCTCTATTCTTTTTTCTTAAGGTGGTGATAGACTTAAGCATTTCCTCGTAATGTACCATTCACGCGAATGGTACATTACGAAAAAATCTATCGATTGTTTTTTAGAAAAAACAATCGATTGATTTTTCTCCTTCTGTCTCGGTGGTATAATAGTGGTTCGCCA
Organism: Hemistola chrysoprasaria; assembly: GCA_947063395.1. NCBI lineage: Eukaryota > Metazoa > Arthropoda > Insecta > Lepidoptera > Geometridae > Hemistola > Hemistola chrysoprasaria. Next base: position 15,790,278 of record OX346714.1, read on the forward strand.
GCGCTACTGTCGTTCTCAATGACAGGCTGGAGTCTGTAACTGCTGTGCCCGTAAGATGCCTCGCCGCCTATTACAAGTCATTTCAAAAACATAACTCGAAGTATGGGTGTATCCAAAGTAGGTACCTTCTATGGGACCGAGTCCTGGGACTCGGTCTACTATACCTACCCCTTAGGGAAGAAGGAAAATAACATAACATCACGTTATGATGGGATTGATTTTTCTAATTTAATTTAGTGTCTTTTCCGACTCTTATGTCTACTTTCCAATACGTACATTCGAACATATAAAATTCCTGTACAAATCGTGCCACAATAATTTGTCTATCTATGTGAATTATTACACCAAAACTCTAATTATTAAAATGAATAAAAACTTTAATCACAATATAATTACAGTGGCCCAAGTCGGCAACTTTATCAATAATAAACTAACACAATAACAGATGTTATGCGGCATCACTGACCGACCTCAGACCTTTTGGTATTATATTGTTAAAATCGAATTAAACTCTCGTAGTTCAATAAGTTACGTTGTTTTTATTTTATAAAAATCATTGCTTTTTTAATAAAAAACAATTTTTTTTACGATTTTTCACGTTTTTATTAAGTAACAATTCATAGTTGTGCATTGAATCAAAATATTTCCAAAAGTCTACTATCTGCTTATAAGAAAACTAGATTTTCTGATGTTTCAAATAATTAAATTAAATCTCTACCATATAATATATTCCGATAAATAGATAGGTGTGGCTTTGGTGTAATTTCTCTTTAAACTCCTATAATTACTTATTAAATAGTACCTATTAATCTACTCATAAAAGTTGCACGAAAAATATACAGCAAATTTCAACACGAAATAAAGCTTCAGAAAATTAATAGTAGATAGTTTATAATCTACGCATCTCGCCAAACTAATCAAAACTTTATCACCCCAAGTTGAATAGTTAATAGTCATAAAAGTACAGGATAGTGCATTTAACGTCCAAACTTTCGGCTACAAAAGATTGGTGCTCTATCTTGCGTGGTTCCCATTTGCCCAAGTTCGCAATCTTCCTCGAGATTGCCATATTTGCTTAGATTGCCATCTTTGCCCGGCCGTAACAGAACTATGATGAAGGGGGATGGGCAATAATGGGCAGCGTTATTTTATGTATGGCCTTGGTTCTTTTGATGGGCGAATTTGGTCGGCCTCCTCGATTAAAGAGTTTATGAGAGCATATAATATTGATGGTGGTTCTATGAGTAGGTTTGGGGCTTTATTTGTTTTTTTGTGATATTGCGAGCATAATTGCACTTAGAGTCAGCAACTTTATTAGAAAATTACAAAAAATATCTTATTGTTAGCGTTTGCCAGTCGGAGGTTTTATAGATATTATTAAATTATACTAGCTGGGCTCCAAGGTTTCACTTGTAAAGTTTTAACCCAATCAGTTAGTAGTTTTGGCGTGAAGAGGTAATAAACTTAAACACATACAAACTTTCGCATTTATAAATAATGATAATATGGTAAGAGAATTTCTGCGTAAAGTATTCTCTTTACAAAGATCCAGAGAAAATAAAGCAAGATATCACGAAAAACTTAGCCTAAATAAGACATTCCAAAAGGTTAATAATTCAGAAATGTATCTTAATTACTAACAACTATCTCCACCAATTTGTCTAATAGAAAATCAGCCAATAACCACTAAAACAGGCTGAATTATCACACATTACCGCACTTATTTACACGTAACGTTTGCTTCCAACTGATTACATGCCATAACCGATGCCATCAATTTTCATGACAACCATTGCCACGTGAAAAACACCCTTACGTCAATGTTGTTAAGGTGAAAAATGTTTGTAAATAAAAGAGGGTAGGTTACGTATTGATACCGAAGGACGTGTTACGTGCAAATAGGCGCAGGCAGGTGTGAGTGTGATAGGTATTTGGAAGGGAAATGAGACCTTGACGCAGGGCTCGAGTGAACCAATATTTTTCCAACAAATATTGGCAGGTGTGAAAGTGGTTGCTTACGTAAATTGACGGGTTTTTAAGTCCCACACAGATAAGCAAATGCAGATGTTTGATGACATGAATCATTATAGCATGGCATTCTTAGTAAAGGTACAAGCTATTGTTATTATCATCATCATCATCGATAGGTAATTAAATAAACAAGATGCATATATAATCCTAAACATTTTGCTATGAAGTATGTCGTTGTTTTACGAGATCGATATTATGTTCATCTACTTTGCCTGTGTGACCTTGGTTCGTTGGTATGGCAAAGTGTCGATAGGATTATCTATAGAACTTATCTAGGTCATGTTTTGACGTAGCCAACAGCTGCACTGCGCTGACATTCCATCGACGAATCGACAGCCTATCGGAACTTAATAATAAAATTGAGCTGCTAAGAAAACCTAAAACTGAAATAATGTTGGTTAGAATGAGATACAAATAGATTATGATACAAAGATGTTCAGATTTTTGTCGTTAGTGTAGAACTAATTCAATAATTAAGTACCCTGACCAAATCAGTTCCAAGTCTGTTCTCCAAGGATGTGTTTATTCAGCAAGAAACTCCGACGGATTCAATTATCGTCCGATGACGGGCGGCGTGATGAATCTGCTTGCGTTGGATTGCTATGTATTGCAGTAATCAGGATTACTGGCCCGAGCCGGATTTGGCCGGTACAAACCGGTTTGGGAATATATAAATGCGAGGATTTTCCATATAAATGAGTTTGGTGTTTTCGGCCCAAAAATGTTGGGTGTTCAACGTAATTCTTGTTGCTACATTTTCAGGTCTAAAACGATTTTGATAATTTTCACAAAATCTTCTATTCATAAGCAAATCTCAGACTATGCTTAATTTAAATTGGCATCGAGCAACGTCTAAATCCTCTCCATGTTCCTTTCTCGGAACAAGATATACAAAGAACTTTTTGCCACCACGAATGAAAATTGGTTTTCATTTCGGCCACCTCAATATTTCGTCGGCACTCAATTTTATTGGCCATCGATTCCTCTAATTGGTTCGCAGGGAACGCTACTTCAAGTGCTAACGCGGATTAAAAACGTCTACAGGCTGTTCGGAACGACTAACGACAGTCGACGTCGCGAAAATTGGAAAACCTTTAGCTAGGGCAGGTATTGTAAACACAAATCAGCATCGTTGGGAATTTACCTATTTAATAAATGAGAAGGTTAACACAACGACTGGCCAATTTTTACTTAAGGGTAATTAACTTAAAGAAATGATTTTTTTAACCATTTCAGCGTTGACTTCTTAGTGAAAGTTGATGGATTACTTAAATGTTGGAGCTCAAAGTCTAGAGGTATTAAGAAGGTACTAACCGAATTGATTAACAAATACTGGTTCTTAAAAGGTCTATGTCCAGCAGTGGGATTATAATTTAATATGGCTTGGCGATGATAATGAAGAGCAGACCTACTTTCATACAAGTATACATTATTCATGACTTTAACATTTTTATAGTCACTTGTCACTTGCAAAAACATGATAGAGCATCCAAATCCTCTAAAAATCCAAGTCAGTCAGTCAATCAGTGCAATACTCAAGTTACGTACTAAAAGAAAAGTTTATTTTTATCTCAGAGTCCCCAGTAGACGACATTTTTCCGAAAACTTTATATCTGTTTTCTTGTAACACGGAAAAATCTTCATTATTCCTTCATATTTTCAAGTTAATTTTCATTTCTTTGCTAAAAACACAATAATACGGGCGTTATTCCCTTTCCTCCGATGAAACACAATAGGTGTCGGCAAACAACAATGCCGACATGGGTCCACCTGTCCAAAATAAATTGCGAACAAACGCACAAAAGACCTCTTCAACGCATTAAACAGATTGCGAAAACGAAAATCTTGACACTTTTAATGGTAAGGGCCCCGTACGAGTTTTCAAAACCAAACGATGGACCATTTTTGTTAGACCTCTTCATAATCTTAAAACAACTGGCAATAAGGTACATTATTAACACAGTAGGGTAATAATAACTCCATGTCAAGTGGTAGGGACTGTACCGAATAGTATTCGGTACAGCTACTATAACTATTATTGTTCGGTAAATTGGGGATGCACCTGTGAGATGGGAAACTGTCCTTTTTATGATAGTGAGTGACAAGACGAGCAAATCAGGTGCCTGATGGTAAGCATCATGATTGGCCATATCAGACACAGTGCCATCCAGTATTTTAAAATTCAAAATTCTGCGCAGCACTGCACTGCGCCTGTCACCCTGAGATATTAGTTGTTGAAACTCGTCATGCCCAGTAATTTCGTTGGTCACATTGCCCTTCAGTCCGGAACACAGTTGCTTGCACATTACTGCTTGGCGGATGAATACCTTGCAAAGGTGTGGTACTTGCCCAGGCGGTCTCCTGAAAAAGAGGCCTACCACTACAAAAATGAATAGAACTCTGTTCCATGACACCTTCCCATATTTTTCGTTCACAGAACATTTTACATCTCACAGTAAAAAGTTTAAAAGGTTTTAGCTAAGGTTTTAGGTGGATGTTGTCATCATCTTCCTGTCGTTATCCCACACTGGGTGAGATCGGCACTGCACGTAATTTTCACCACGTCATCATTCCAGTTTATCATCCATGATCTCTGCACTCACTCCTTTCTCACGCATATATTCATTTACACAGTTCGTCCAGGTCTTTTTAGGCCTCTCCCTTCTCACATAACCACATTCATCCTCAGTCCTTTTCGTCACATGACTTTCATTTCTTCGCTTATCATGTTCATATTTATGCCAGGGTAATCTTTTTAGTGTTAGCTGATTATTGTAATACTTGTTAATTTTCTGCTTTTTGTGAGTGAGGTGAGGTACAATTGAAATAGGACTCGGACTTTGATAGTGTGATTTTTGTAAGTTCATTTTTGTTGGATTCCTATAAAAATGAAATTTTCATTAAGGAAGTCGAATTCACTAAATTAAACTGGCTTTACGATAAAGTTAGAATTCAATTAATTAACAATACCATTTTGCAAGTCAGATATGTATGGTAAAATTTGTAATAAGCGTCTCTATCTGAAAGAATTTTGAAGATAAGATTATCGAATTTTATCAATAATATATTTAATTTCTATCACCTTTCTTTATCATCTCTATTCTTAAACTGATATTGATAAAGCATAAAATGATTATTTGATTTGTGTATCCAATTTAGGCAATACATTATTTTGTTGCTAGTTTTCTAGCATAAAAACCCTGTCCTTTGGAAGGTCTAGATATGCTGGTATCGGTAGTCCCCTAATCTGAATCTTCTCAAGGTTCATTATTCTAATTGCTTTTTCATTCGAATCGTGTCGAGTGGAGCTTTACGAGGACGTGATAATTAAATTATTCTTCCCTTCGCATGAGTTTTTGAGATTAATTCGACGTAATAGGCGCTGTTTTCTGTTTTCTTGTTAAATCTGTATGTTTGTTAAATAAGTTTGGAAGATGATTTTCATTTCGTCAGATTAAAGTTCAGCAGCTTGCATGAGTGTATGCATTTAATAATTATAGTTTCTAGTGGTGTCTTTGGGCATATTTTTATATTGAAACATATATATTTTTATTATTATTTTTTTTTTATGATAGTACAAGACGAGCAAATCAGGTGCCCGATGGTAAGCATCATGATTGCCCATATCAGACACAGTGACTTGAGGATCGGACCATATGAGTTTCCGACCACTACGCCATTGAGGCAGTCAGAATAACATTGTACCTACTAGTGGTTTTATGGCAACATTAGACCTCGCGAGTTCTTACAACATACAACCATGCAATAACCGACACTTTCAACTTGCCCTTTCAGATTTGTAGAAAAAAATAAAAAAAAGTGATTTTAACGGCTTTGTTTAATTAGTTCATAAACATTTATTCATTTTAGAGCATTTAAATACACAGTGCCACCCAGTGTTTTAAAATTCAAAATACTGCGCGGCACTGCACTGCGCCTGTCACCCTGAGATATTAGTGGTTGAATCTCATCATGCCCAGTAATTTCGCTGGTAACATTGCCCTTCATACCGGAACACAGTAATGTTTGCACATAACTGCTTGGCGGATGAATAGCTGGCAAAGGTGTGGTACTTCCCCAGGCGGCCTCCTGCAAAAGAGGCCTACCACTACAAAACATATATAAGTCGATATTAAATATAGTTCTTGAATATAGCTTGACGATTAAAAGCATAATGGCATCGCCATTCGCAATAAGCGGCAAGTTTGCTACTTGCCTGCTACTTAATTATCTCATCCTAAAAGTGGTTGATTTACTTACTCGCTTTCACTGGTAAATAAGTACGTTCTGTTTCATTTGATTCTGCCTTATCATGCCTTAGTGTTTCCATTTATTTATCTTTAATTTGCCTTCTCCATTGTCGAAGATAATCAACTCTCAGCTTGCGAAATGATTTCAAATGCCAAAGTCAATAAACATCAACAAATTGTTTGTTTATTTTGAGTCAGAATTCAGTCATCATGGTCTGTTTAGAACTCTAACAAAGCTGTGTAATATTATTAGAGAACTGACATCTGAAAGATTTAGCGTAAAAATTATATAATATCAACAGAATGCCTCGGTGGCGTATAGTGGTTCCTAAGCTCTACTGCAAATAAAGATGTCCTGGGTTCGATGCCTACGTCAGACAAAAAGTGTAATTGAATTTTTTCATTATGAATTTGTCAATAAAAAAATAAATGTTATCAATATCTAGGTATTGCCTGGAGACTGAAAAAAAAATGATTTGGATAAATATGTACTAAGAAAAAAATATTGCCAATATTAAAATATCAATAATTTTGCTGAACTGCTGAATCATAAATTCAATCAAGCTTTTGTCGGATTTTTTTAGTTTTATAAAGTCACTGCACGGCGGCGGCATTCGCCAATACGACCATTAAATTATAGAGGCACCATGCAGTGAACAATATAGGTACCTCATGTTCTGGGTGCAATACATCACAAGCGCGAGGCAGGACCGTTTGTATAAGGTTGGGGATTCACTGAGGTATGCTTTATGTCAATTGACCATAATTTAACTATAATGACGAGTTTCAACAACTAATATCTCAGGGTGACAGGCGCAGTGCAGTGCCGCGCATAATTTTGAATATTAAAACACTGGGCACTGTGTCTGATATGGGCAATCATGATGCTTACTATCAAGCACCTGATTTGCTCGTCTTGTCACTCTCTATCATAAAAAAAACATACTTAAATAGGTCAACGAGACTGAAACGGGAAAAGTGGTTCATAATATAAAGTCACAATAACATAACATTACGCGCCTTTTATCAAAGGGGTATGCAAAGGGACCCCCATGACACAGTCACATAGTAGGTACATCCACATTTCACTAGTCATGTTTTTGTAATATGGGGTGGGCCTATTGCAATCTACCAGGCACAGTTCCAGGCTTCAGGCTGTCATCGAGATAGAGAGATCCATAGATAGATACTTATTCACTTCATTGTACACCATAACTAGGACACAACAATCTAAGGCTAGTACAAGTGGCGGTATTATCGCTTAAAGCGAGTAATTAGTAATTGGAAAATCCAATAAACACTGCCTGACTTGAGGATCGGACCATATGATCGGCAGTAGAGTTTCCGACCACTACGCCATTGAGGCAGTCAGAATAACATTGTATCTACTAGTGGTTTTATGGCAACATTAGACCTCGCGAGTTCTTACAACATACAACCATGATACAAACATTCAATAATCGACACTTTCCACTTGCCCTTTCAGATTTGTAGAAAAAAATAATAAAAGTGATTTTTAACGGCTTTGTTTAATTAATTCATAAAACGTTTATTCATTTTAGAGTATTTAAACAAAAATTTGTTAATATTCATTTAAATTCATATTTGTTTTGTAGTGATCCTTCCTATTTCCCAAAAGAACAAAGCAAATGAGGCCAATTTCAACTATCTCAACACTTTTCGTAAGGTACTCTTAGCACTTTTTAGATGGCGGGGCAACAACAATCTTACTCCTTTTCCTCCCCTCCACTCCTATTGAGTCACCTATATTGATTGTATTAATGATCTCCTGGGTACTAGGATTAATGGTTATTTTTGTAAATCAGTGTATTCTTGTCCTTAGCGACAACTTGATGATTTGTTATGATCGCCTCGCGCGCGCTCAGCAGGCGGCCAAAAACTGCATTAACTTCAAACCAACACCTACAAACTAATCACAATTCTGTCACACGCGACTTTAAGTTCAAATTCCTTTAAACTAACAAAATCGCAATACAAACGAAACTAAACGATATGGCTGTTACAATTAAGGAGAAGATAATGAATTAAAAATATTTTTTCATTTTATGCTTTAATGTTAGTATGATAGAGTTGAATATGTATTGTCAACTTTAATTCAAAATTAAATGTTGGCTAGTAACATCTCTGTTCCGTATAATAATTTTCGTTGTTAAGACAAGAGTGAATAATTTATTCTATTTTAACCCTCTGTTTTGTTATTTTTTATGTAAAAGGTTTAATATTTATTTTTATTCAGTTTAATGGCACAGGATTAAGAGCCATTATTAACGATCGCGTGGTTTTTAATTTATTTTATGTCATTTTCGAATTAAGTATAAGTTAATTTTATTAATGGTAATATTGTTTTGCTATTGTGAATCTGTTTAAGTGTTCAGCAGTTAGTTAAAAATGTAAATTACAAAAGTTTGTATTTATTCTTTACGTAAGAACCAGTGCCTTAGGTGAAATAGAAGAAAGAAGAAGGGTACCAAGTATTTTAAGAAATTTAAACCTTTGGAAAAAATTGGATGGATGGAAACTACTTGATTTAGTTATATGTGAGCTTTCTAGATGGATTGTAACCGGAATATTGCTAAAGACTCCGTCCGATATTTAACTATTTATTTACAATTAAATTATTAAGTAAATATTTATTTGACTGACATAAGACTGCCTCGGTGGCGTAGAGGGCGCATGCTCGACTGCCAATCAAGAGGTCCCGGGTTCGATCCCCAGGTCAGGCATAGTGTTCAATATTGGATTTTTCCATTAGGAATTATCTCAATAACTGCCTGGAGTCTGGAACTGTGCCCGGTAGATGGCAATAGGCTCGCCCCCTATTACATGGGACCAATAACATACTGGCGAAATGTGGGTGTATCTACTATGGGACTGAGTCCCGGGTACACCTCTGCCTACCCCTTCGGGAAAAAAGGCGTGAATGTATGTTTTAATGTACTAGCCTATCTGAACCTGATGATGCAGCAATATAGAGATGTCGTTACAGCATAAATTAATTAACTGGATACCTAGTAAATTTCGATTCTATCACATCACTGGAAGATCTATAAGAGCTATGACGCCACAGACAGTCATACAGACATGCCAAACTTAAAACAAACTCCTGCCTTTTTCGGTCGGGTGAATTTGAGAATAATTTTTATAAAATTGCTGGAACATGGGATATCCTCAATCCTCACATATGAATAATATGCTACAATTAACGCAAATAGTATTCTAGTCAATCAAAGTTAATACATCCTCTTGACAGCATTATGTAGAATTATCCAAATATTAACTTTCAACGATAAGTTGCATGCATCTGTTTAGTGGCTGGCACAACATAATATTATAATCTCAAGAGATTACTAGATTTAGTAGTTTGTACCAAAAAGAGAATAGGCCCCGATAAAATTAAAACTTAATTAAAATGTGGGTGTATCTACTATGGGATTGAGTCCTGGGTACACCTCTGCCTACCCCTTCGGGAAAAAGGCGTGAATGTATGTTTTTAAAATTAAAACTTATCTAATTTTCTATAAAATTTCTGTGCATTTTAACAATAAATAATGTCGTCAACAACCAATTACGTTGAATTGTTTAGTAATACTCTAAGTCAACAACACGATACGGAGGACTGGACTGGACACACGTGTGTGAAGTATCAAGTTGCTTAAACTCGAATAAGTGTCACTTTGAATAAGTATTTGGGACCTCTTTATTGCTAAGACTATGTTTGTTTTCTAATAAGTTACTTTGCCAAGAGAGTTTTTGTATGGAGAGCTCTCAGATCTTTCGAAACTGTTTTCGTGCATATATTAGGTATCTATAACATAATATTAAATAATAATTATTGTGCCAATGAAAAATTTCATGATTTCATAATAAGGTATACAATAATAATATCATTATTATACATATATTAATATACAATAATAAGGTCACCGTTTGGAAGAAATCATATCATCATGTTAGTCGGCTAGATCATCTTTGTAGTCATTCCAAATAACGCTTGCCAGTGCTATAAATCGAGCACATGCAAAATATTAGACAATCCTGGTAACATTAATCTTCAATGCGAGCTAGTAGTTGGTCGCTTTGTAAATTCCTCCACTATTAATAACGTTTAGAAATCGTTGAAGGAAATTGCACGGCATTTGTAGTTTTACACAGATTAGATGATATATCATTTAGTTTTTAATTAACTATTATTTTTGTAATTTTTGCACGCCTCAACGAGGCAGAATGTAAGTATAGGCGCTATACTATAAATTGACATTAAAATCTATTGTACCAACCTTCTGGTAAATAAACTATTTATTTATTTATTTATTATTGCATTTATAAATGTGTTTGCGAGCAAGGCTCGGTTCCCATGACAGACGTAAAAATAAAATTTATTTAAAAATTTAGTTATACTTACCACTGGCTCCTGAAATGCAGTTTCTACTAGTTCGGGAGTCTGTGGATTCAAAATAAACCTGTACCAATATAGATATGTGAATAAAGATATTGATTGATTTTGTTGATCTACTATACCTCACACACCAACACAGTTCCCGGAATCTGATGGACATTATAACTTGAGACCACTACCACGCCGCCGAGGGTTATCCGAGGCAGAATTTTTAACCATAAGGTATTGTAGTTATAGTATTTTACCTATTGATTTAAAGAAAAAGGGAGATGAGGTACCGGATTCTCGAAAATGGCAAGCTCAAATTAGGTTCCATATATCCACGTACGTCAGTAAAGTGGGGTCGTACTAGCGACTAATATTGTCTCGGTCGCACTTCTGTCTAAGTACGTCTTTCTATCTTTGTCGTTCATTATATTGCACTGTGCAAACTGTACACTGAGCAAATTGCACGTGCCAGTTGTTAAGTAAGCGCTGGGAGAACGTACCCTATGTCCCCTTTTCTTTAAATCAATGATTTTACCTATCTTTTCCCTCAGATTTTCAAGCTTACAAAATTGGTCCGATTAAGGTAGGTAAAGATTATCCATCCAATTGTAATATCTCAACTCTAATGAAATCTGTTCAGATGACAAACGGGGATTAGTCAAAAATCTTGGGCTCCACGACAATGATTCAACCCTTTAATTTGAGGGATGATAGGCCTCCCCTGGGGGTTGTCGATCCGTTCTGATATCTCGACTTATCCTCCATTGGCTTGTCTGATTTATTGCGCCTTATAATATTAAAGATTGACGTCTTAGGCTTTTTATAAAAGATCTTTTTTATTTGATTTTAGACGATTGTTAAATAATACTTTACACCAAAATTATAGGATTTACACACGGGATACATAAACTATAATTAAATGTACAAGCGGTGGTTTAATCGCTAATAAGTGATTTCTTCCAGACAATCAATGGATGGAGAAAGATACATAAGTATGTTAAGTTATCTTTTGCGAATTCCGTTTAATATTGTTTATCACATTATTAGTGGTAAAGTAGTTTGATTGGACAAAGTTCAAATACAACTTTATATTATTTATGGAGATAGGGATTATTCCACCCTATACCACTGGTTGGGCAAAGAAGAGTGCCAAAAAAATTGTGTAATTATGCCTCACTAACTTGACAATTCCACTGCTCTAAAATCCGGGTGGATTTTACTCCACCAGGGTTACCTTAATCAAATTTTCATTATGTTCATAATCTATTTCAATTATCCTGCTAATATTATAATCAATGCGAAAGTTTATAAAGAACAATTAATGTTTGTTACTCTTTTATGCAAAAACTACTGAAGGGATTGAGTTGAAATTTGGTATGTAGGTAGCTTAGACTCTGGAATAACACATAGGGCATACTTTTTCTCGATATTCCCACGGGAACGAAGCCTACGCGGGTGAAACTGCGGGCACTGCCCGTGTATAGTAATCCTAATTTATCAGTTTTACTGTAATCGTACTGGACCGAGAACATTGGAAAGACTTGGGGGAGGCCTTTGCCCAGTAGTGGGACACAATAGGCTAACAACAACAACAACTGTAATCGTATTAAAACCCTCAAAACTCAACAATGCCGATTTCATACTAAGTCTTACATTTAAAAAACATTTAACCGCTGATAAGCAGAACCACGCTCCAACCGAGCGAACCCAAGAATCAATCAAGGACACAAAGGGCGATCTTTCAATTTGGCCATTGTTCGGCTCAATAGATTAACTTTTTAATCCCCTCTGACGAAGGGCCCTGATAGGCCTCTCTAGGGACGGCCTTTCCTACCTCTTGATTAATAGCTCTTTACCTGTAAGAAGGGAAAAGGGTTTATCGATGTGGAACCCCTCTTTAATGTGAACGAAACTTATTGAAGTTATGATGAGTGTAGGTACCTTTAGGTCTGTATTTTTAAATGAAAAAATCCTGAAAACACGTTCTACTCCATCTCCCAACACCGAGAATTTGAGACGTAGGTTCTCTAAGTGGAATAAAATTTATTAAAACAATTATTCCACTCAAAAATACGAGTACATTGAGGTGCTAGAAGTAGAATAGCTCAGGTGCTCAGAGTGGAATACCGCTGTAGTCTGTAGCATGGGCACACTCCGGACACTCGACTCAATTCCTATATAAAAGGCGCGCTATAACTACCTACTCTGTGTAGTCCAGCACTCACATAGAGTTTTGTACACGTGCAAAAGTGTGCGTGAGGTGCTTTCCCATAGAAGCGGGGCTCGTGGAGGGCTCAATCTCGCGGGGGTGAGGAAGGCCGATTGGTGGGCGGATGACAATGTCCATTCTATACGTAGTATTATGCTCCTTGAAACCATTCCACCCACCCACTAAAAATTACTGCATTTTATACTAGGAACATAGTTGACTACGATCTAAAACGTAAAACATAAATGGATTTAAAAATATCATCATCATCAGCCGGAAGACGTCCACTGAACATAGGCCTCCTCCATAGAATGCCACTCATGTCGGTTGTTCGCCGCATCCACCGGTTCGCCTGCGATTCGGACCAGGTCGTCGGTCCAAAGCGTGAGGGCGAGGACTACGCTTCGTCTTCCGGTCCGTTTGTTATCACCAACCACAATAATAATTCGGATATTGCAGGTGCCGGAGTTTCTAGCAATAGCTCGGTTACCAAGTAAAAATCACACCAGCTTCCATCTATTATGCTATGGAAAGACCTTTATAGAAGTATAAATCTATTTTGTGATATAAAAACATAACATACATTCACGCCTTTTTCCCGAAGGGGTAGGCAGAGGTGTACCCAGGACTCAGTCCCATAGTAGATACACCCACATTTCGCCAGTATGTTATTGGTCCCATGTAATAGGGGGCGAGCCTATTGCCACCGGGCACATTTCCAGACTCCAAGCAGTTATTGAGATAATTCCTAATGGAAAAATCCAATATTTAACACTGCCTGACCTGGGGATCGAGCCCAGGACCTCTTGATTGGCAGTCGAGCATGCGCCCTCTACGCCACCGAGGCAGTTTTGTGATATAGAAGTATTAATCTATTTTGTGATATACGAGTGTACACAGAACTCAAACTCAAACTCAAACTCAAAAAGATTGATTCAAATACGTCATGCTCTGACACTTTAGCACGTCAATGAAGATAAACAGTACTGAGTCTACCGTGCGTTCGGAAAGATACCTCGACAAGAAGAACGCACAAGAAACTTGTAGGGTAACTTTATCCCGAATAGTCCAGCTATAATTGATCGAGGCGTTAGTACCGCAGTGATACTAAACTTAATTGAATCCGCATCAATTAAGCAATAAATTGTACAGATTAGTCAGTTTACTGCGCGTTTATCGCCAGCACTAATGTATGGAGGCTTTTAGCGCCGGCGTAAATTTTATAATAGGTATGTATTGAAAGGGCGTTCATTGTGGAAAGGTCGTAAAGGATAATAGATATTATGGTAGTTTATGTGCCGCGTCCGGTTATGTTTGTTGGTGACTGGATACAGCATGTGTCAAGTCAAGAGAATCTTGAAAAAAATGTGAACATTAAGATAAATTAATTTAATTTTAAATTTCGTCGATTCTAGCCGACCATGGGACGAAACGACGTAGAATAGTAGCAAAGCAATTCAACGTCATTGCGTAGAAGCCATTTGATCGCGGTATTGATCAGAGGCCTTTGCAATTGTAAACAAAAAGTGCCAGGGGTCACTGGTCACCCTACTAATTTTATATAGGTAACTCTCAAATCTTAGTATAATGTAAAATACTTACGTTTGTAACAGGTGAACAAATCGTTAGCTTAGTTCTAAATTGACTTCAGCGCCATCTAGTGCGGTTTGGGCTAGATGGATGGATGTTTGTTGCTCATTCACGGCAAAACTACTGAAACTATTGGACTGAAAATCAGTATGTAGATAGTTTAGACCCGGCAATAACACATGGGGTACTTTTTATCCTGTTATTCTTACGGGAACGAATACTACGCGGGTGAAACCGTGGGACACAGCTAGTATTATAACAGAGATCTTATGAGAATTATAATATATACTCATTTACACATTTTACTCTTCCTTTAGTGGGGTATCGACATCGCGAGGATACCGAGGTTTGCATCCCACCATCCGTCTAAAGGTTGCCTGGAAGAGATCGCTTAAAGCTCTAAGGCTGCCAATTGGCGACCAATAATGTATTCGTATTTTTTTAATTTGGTCTCTGTTATAGAGTATTTATTCTAATATATTATAATTACTGTCATTGCAAATGTTAATTCACTTATGTGATGAGTTTAAATAACTCTATATCACAGAATAGATAATAATACTACGTATAGAATGGACACTGTCATCCGCCCTCCAATCGGGCCTTCCTCACCCCGCCAGCGTGATTGAGCTCTCGACGAGCCCCGCTTCGCTGGGAAATCACCTCACGCTCACACTTACTCACACTCACGGCGCGTGTACAAAACTCCATGTATGTAATGTCTGTGTAGTAGGTAGTTGTATCGTGACTTTTGTATGGGAATTGAGTGGAGTGTCAGGGGTGTGTCTATACCATAGCTCTATCCTAATGAATTTGATGATAATTAACAAACCTACACTTATTCTAAACAATAACACAAAACATGTCTGTAAGCCGCACACAGAATTAGGCAAAGATAAACATATTTAATACGCTTTACCCTAATTTTCCATTTTCCGAGATCTCGACCAAACGCCTATTATTCAAACACAAGTATACCCAAAATGTTTTGTAACGCGCATCGGACAAGCCGTGAATGCAAGAAATGGACTGGACCGCAAAATTTCACTTAAGCCTCTTAACATTCGTACTAAAACCGCTCTTAAAGCGGTTTATTATAAGACAGAGTATCGTATGTCTAAAAATTGGAACAATGAGGTAGATTTTCCGCTGGAGTCTGAAATACATGAAGTGTTTGTATAGACTAATGTGACGGAAAGGAGGTTTACTTTATCCTGTTAGAGAGCGTATAGTTCTGTTGTTATTGTTGATTTAAAGTTATTATGGCGCACAGATAGCGAATTGTTTGAGGTTTCATGGTTTCGTTTGTTCTACGAATTGCTGTTGTTTATATATTATAGTTTGTTTATTGATTCAAATGTTTCGTTTATTATTTCCTCCTGTTTCGATTTAGGGAAATATATGTTGTTTAATAATTAATATTACTCTGTTCTTGTTACTTAGTAATCGGTAAGTACATGATAATAATACCTACCTGTAGCTATATAATATAATCTTACTAATATTATAAATACTAAATCTCAGTACAATGTAAAAAAGTTACGTAAACAAAACGCTAGTTTAAATTCGACTCCACCGCCATCTAGAAGGCCCAAAAAACAGTGGGTATGTTTGTTCCGTTTTCACGCTAAAACTATACAAAAGTGTCAGATTGTGACCTATTTGAATAAATCTTTTTGACTTTGACTTTGAATTTGAACCGATAGAGCTGAAATATTTTAGTGTAATAACACAAAGGGTTTTTATCCAATACATTTTATCTCGATATTTCCCACAGGAACGAAGACTTGGCGTATGTAACCGCGTGATACAGCTAGTATGTTATAAATATAAGAGCGTACGCGGCCTTCTAGGAATTATTTATTATTTAGGACACAATTTACCAAATCGATGTTTTGTATTCCCCTGTTTCCTCCGAATATAATAAACCCATTCTATTAATTTATATCCTGATATTGTTATAGTGGAGTAACCTATGTCTCTGATATTTTAATTTTTCTTATAAACCCTTGGATTTTTCATAGTGAACTTCCAATAATCCCAGTTTTACTCGCTCGATCGATTAAGTAAATTTTCCATAGGATTGTGTCAAACTGCTAATAGGTTCTCTTTTCTGTTAACAGATATTATTATCCCATAAATTTATACATTAGGTATATTATATTATTTCTGAAGTTAAAAACAGTGATGTTAGCAGTGTCCGTGTTCACAGGAACACTATGTAAATTATCTCAAAGGTTAATTCAATGAGTAAAAACCGCGAAAACCCTAAAGGTGATCACATTTATCCGACCCCACACAAAATGTTCACAAAATGCTTTTGTAACATAATTTGATAACATAATCAAATTATGTTACAAAAGCGTCTTTATGATGCGTCACCTTATCTGTATTTCTGGATAATTTTCTAAATATCTGAAGATTCCTATTCTCATTCTACCGTTATTCTCCTCCAAGCAGAACTGTTGAAATGGCGAAGGCGTGACAGCAGGGGTCCGCGGTTTACGCGGCACTACAGCGAAGCCCCGACACTTAGGAGCGGTGTTATCTACCCATCTGCCATATTGTGAGTTTCAGCAGGCTTGTTACGATCACTGAAATACGTGGTTAACGGGAAACATACGGCTCGATATTTCGGACGAGAGTGAAACGACGGGAAATTGTTATTATTATTAAATAATATTATATTATGGGTGGTTGGAGAAGGCGAACACAGGATCGAGTTGAGTGGCGTGCCATAGGAGAGGCCTATGTCCAGCAGTGGACGACAAAACTAGGCTAGTCTGTAGTATCTTCTATGGTACTGAAAACTCATATACTTATATAATATGCTTATAACACCCAAACACAGGTCTGTGTTGCTGACGATTCCGACATAAAATATTTGGAAAGTGTCCAAATTGACACTTTTTAATTTAAATATTATTTTACTGAAAATTCGGACACCAAAGCTGTTTTGTAAAGTCAAATAAAAAATCTCTATATTTTTTTTTTTTATCTTTGTTTTTTCAAGATATGATTATAGGCACTAATTTTTGACTTGCCCGGCCCGGGGATAACTGTTATTTTTCAGTTTTCGATAATATATCAAATAATTCGTTATAAATAGGATTGATTTCAGTTTATGCTGCAAAAGCACTGATTTCCACAATTACACTATTGATATTCACCAACACTTTTTTATTCAACAATTTGTAGTGCCCAAGTTTTTATTTCAACACGAATTCTTTAACCGTGAATTCCACCGTCGAGGCTTCGGCTGCAATAAAATTTGCATAACTACGCTCGTCGACATCACCGCGTCTTCTTATTAAATTTCCTCCCCTCGAAAAGTCATTAATGGTTTGTATTTAACCACCTACCGATGTTATCGTCTCATAAATCATAGGGCTGAAACGTACGTGCTACAAAATGCCCTTATTGCACCCGCCAGTTTATCCTGAAGGGCGTTTATCCTTAGAACGGTGGAGCCTCAACATGGTGCCCTCAGAAAGTAATCCTCGCCCACGGAACCCAGGATTAAGGATAATCTTTTGTTTATACGTAATTTTTGGGGAATAAGGTCACTAATAAATCTGCGCAGATTATGACTCTGCTGTTGCTAAATTGTGAAAACAGTAAATTAGGGTTTCTTGAATAAGTAGGTGAACAAAAAATGGCCCGGAAACAGCAGTTATATTGAATGATGAATTAAAAAAAAAGAGTAGCTGAGATTAACAAGTGAAAATGAACTATTATTTGAACTCCTTCCTTCCCATGAATATCAAATCATCACATAATATAGGTATTATCAATCTGTCTATCAATCAAATGCAGTCAAATTGTGTCTCGTCAACAGGCTTGTTTACATAATTCAAAGCACATGGCTCTACCGCTCCACCACAGGCCAGATTCCGATTGCACATGTCACGCACATCAAATAGATAAACGGACAGACCGTATCACATTACAATACATTACTCCTCTCGCCATTCGTCTACCCAACCCCGATCGATATGGATCTACTCATATACCAAATAATATTTCTAACGCTCATCTCTTTTACGTCAAGTGAAATAGTGAAGTGGCTGCCGAATTTAAGTTTCAACATACCCAGCAACTTCAGAGATGGCAAACTCCCCTGCTCCAAGAAAACCGTCGTCTTTCCCGAGTCTATGTCAGGCTCTGTCGGGCTGGAATCTATAATGGACATCGGGGCGTTGGTCCTTCCTGACGATGGAGAGTTAGTTCTAGATAACGCCGTCATTTCCCTCGGACAGGAAATAGGAGATAGCAATTGCACCGAGGGGAACTCTTACTACTTAGACAAGTCAATATCTTCCTGGACTCAAGCCGACGTTTGGAGCTCACCAAGGTTTAATGAAGCAACTCCTGATAGCGAAAGGATTCCATGCACTAACGACATAGTAGAGTTTCCCCCCAACACAAAGTACACAGTTCGTCTTCCCAAAGAAGAGCAAACTGTTCGAGAGATCAGGATCAATAATGGCAGTTTATTATCAGATTTAAGGTTTATGATGTACGTTCTTGTAAATCAGAAAGATCAAATGGGGCAATTTATTCTGAATGATTACTATGGAATTGGATTGAAAATACATGAAAATGCGTGCAAGGATCGATTTGGATGTCCGTGTCAACAACATCCTCCTCAAATTGACTGCACAGCCAAGTACTGTCTAGAACCTCGTTGCGTTGAACCGATAAAGCCTACAGGCTTTTGCTGCTCACTGTGCGGTGGGTACATCGACTTTGAGATGGACGAAGGCTTCGATATAATATCTTTCAAAGAACTTGTGGGCAAAGTCGTCGAAGGATACGGTAAAAGTATCGTGTATCATATTGGATTCTCATCCGTGTCCCCTCATCGTAAAATCCAGTTAGTTATTGCCGAAAAGGGGGAGTATTCTGGGAAAAGTATGGAAGCAATTACTGTTATTGATAAAGGAATGCACAGCCGTTGGTATAAAGGAGTGAAATTAACTCAAATCAGCGGTGCTCCTTTGGATAAAAAGCATTTGGGGGCGAAGCTGTTTGTGTCTACGTTTTTTGCTGTGATTGTTGTGATGGGTGTTGTCTACTTGTATTATTACCGTTTGCCTGCAGTGACGTTTCCTGTTGGATTGAGAGGCAGGTATCAGGGGAATTTCTTCAGATATCAGACGAGATCTGACAGTGTAGTATCTCTGACTAGAAGGGACTCATCGGTGATGCCGATGCCTCGAACAGCCTTTAGGAATCCCTTGTATGACTCCAAAAGAGGGCGTGTGCAGGTTGAAGAGACGGCTGTAGAAGAGTCATGAGCTATTTGAGTCATTACTAAAATGACAACTGATTTGTGACATGAGATGATCGCCTCGAGTTGCAAAAACGCTCATTTAAATTCAACTCAGAAGAGAAATAAGTATATTCAGCCTTTATTATGTTTTGTAAGAGGTACTTTTACAAAATTTGAAACTAAATAAATTGAAATTATAAAACCACGATTTAATTTGTCTGTCTGATATTCCCCAAAACAGCTGGACCAATTTTAATAAATTGGGTATAGAAATAAGAAGATCCAGATATTCCCACAGAAACCAAGCCGACGCGGATGAAGGCGCAGAACACAGCTAGTATTAATATAAAAGTCATAAGAACTATCATAAATCACGCGAAACCTCTACTGGTGTTACAAAGCTTAAAAGTTTCAAGTCGCGTTCTATTAACAAAAGTTTTCTAATTAAAGCCGCTACCGGCGTGAATCATACCCGAAGTCTCGCAGCATTTGAGGAAGCACCGCGGGCGCTGCTCGCTGTAAATCATACTTATAACACTATGTTTTGTGGTTATTGTAAGCATGTGTTTTTAGACACCAGAGACACACATGCGTTATCATACTTTATTTTAGTTTTAGTTTATTACTGCATTTTTTTTATTATAGTGAGTGACAAGACGAGCAAATCAGGTACCTGGTAAGCATCATGATTGCCCATATCAGACACAGTGCCACCCAGTGTTTTAAAATTCATAATTCTGCGCGGCACTGCACTGCGCCTGTCACCCTGAGATATTAGTTGTTGAATCTCATCATGCCCAGTAATTTCGCTGGTAACATTGCCCTTCATACCGGAACACAGTAATGTTTGCACATTACTGCTTGGCGGATGAATAACTGGCAAAGGTGTGGTACTTCCCCAGGCGGCCCCCTGCAAAAGAGGTCTACCACTACAAAATTTATCTGCTATGAAAAATTGTTACATCCATGTTGTGTTTCTAAAGTATACAATGTGTTAAAAAGGTGTAGTAATATTTAAGAGGTGCAACTACCCGTCAAACTAAATAACTTTCAAAATAAAGAATTGCCAAATTCGCAATTTTGCATTTTTTTTTTTGAAAGTCGTTTAGGTTATAATAACTAATAAAATGATGTTTGATTATTTTAAAAGTTTGCACCATTGCATTTATTTTATTTGGGTAATTTACACAAATATATTATGGTCTTTTGTGAAGCCGCCGGGTAAAGACACACTCTGTCGTGCCTGATCATATGAGCAAACCATAATATGGCGAGTTTCTTAAACGGTCTTTAATTCTTAAACTTAATTGGTGAGCCTAGACCCTAATTTTATTAGGTATCCGAGTACAAAAGACAAAGTACCTGGCCATTAAAATTTTAAAATGTTACCGAAACCTCCTACTCCTAAGCTCGCCCTAGTCAACAGTTCCTAGTTTTTCTCAAAAGTCCAGAGTCCAAGCTATCGTTGGTACTCGTAACTTTTCAAGTATTCTGATTTCGTTGCAAAGCTACTTCTTATCTTCAAGGTAGTTTTCCAATAGCTCCTTAAGCCTTTATTCACGCGACTGCTTTAAATACCTAACCATTCTCAAATACCCGCAAATTCAAAAGGAAACTCTACACCGCGCGCAGAGCGCTCTCTTTGTGCCCCTTCCTGCCTTTGAGAGCTCAATCAATGCAACTTACAGTTTATAAAGCAGTAGATCAACTACGCAACTCTAATTCTACTTATTTATGTAATGGCCTATAATAAACACTATTTTTATCGCAACTTTAGAATAGTTCTAACCTAGTGACTACTTTAAGTTGAATTGTTTTAATAAAATTTGTTTTAAAAAAAACCTTATGACTTAATTCAAAGTTTAGGGGAGTTAGAGTTATAAAATAGCTTAAAAACATCGATTGTTCATTGAAACAAATACGTTTTAGGGTAGTGTTATAGGGTAGTAGTATTATAGGGTATTAAAGGGATATGGAAATGAACTGAATTTTCTTACTGGATTAAAAAATACTGCGTCTAGGGTATACGGTTACCACAAAACTGCTTAAAGACGCGAACTGTCATGGACGGTCGTTAATCATTTCCTTTACGTATTCGACTATTCTCTGAGGATTTTGCTGTCGATTGTTCAGAATTTCCGAAACTTCACTTTTGGATGAAAGGCCGGATTGCCCTATAAGATTAGGGTCAAATTCGGTCGCCATCATATATTAAAGGATCAAGTTAATGACAAACTAAGGATTTATAATATGATTATCATAGTTCAATATCTACGAAATTGAACATTGCTATTGAGGAAACAACACGGTCTTCCGCCTCTGCTGTGTTCCGTCACGGCGGCACGATAATTAGATTATTACCGTGACAGCGGAGGCGGAAGACCGCGATGCTCGAAGACACACACACACACACACATACTTTCACGCCTTTTTCCCCGAAGGGGTAGGTAGGCGTGGCTCGAAGACACGAAGCTACTTATTATGTCTAAAAGACACATGGACAGACGCGGGAGTCGGGTATCAAATGGAAAAACCTGACTTTCGAACCCTGTAATAATGTGTTTGCCTCCAAACCCGCGCCCAAGTTGACGTGTAAAGAAGCCTTTTACATCAAGATGTATATAATATTTAGCTATGTCAACCTAAAAAAATAACAGTATTTAATGCAAGGTGGTGCGATGTTTTCATAAAGCCCCGTATAAAATGTGCAGAAAATGGAAAACCTCGACGTAACAAGCCTTGGTGCTTTAATTAAAAATGCGCACCTTAAGTAACCGAATACATTTTATTACTAACCACGAGAAGACGAGAGAGGGAAAAGTTTGTTTTACTGTAGAAAATAGTATTTTTACCAATGTTGTTCTAAATATCTTACTACGGATAGGTAGATTCATTACTTTTTGTCTTCTATTCTTAAATTGATGAATAATAAATGAATTTGGATTTGTCCGAAGATTAGACAAATCTAGAAAGTTACAAATAGAAGAATAGGGAGTTAATACTGAGAGGCTTAATTTTCCTAAGGTTCCGTGGTCGTGTTTAAGGCGCTGTCCAAAACAAATTCGCCCTCTCGCTCACACGTACCCACATATAAAAAATACTACATGTAATGACGTAAAATAAAGACAACTAGTTCCTACTGGCGTAGTGGGCGCATGCTCGTCTACCAATCAAGAGGTCCCAGTTTCAATCCCCAGGTCAGGCAAATTGTTAAATATTGGATTTTTCCATTAGGAATTATCTCAATGACTGCCTGAAGTCTGGAACTGTGCCCGGTGGATGGCAATAGGCTCGCCCCTATTACATGGGACCAATAACATACTATGGCGAAATATGGGTGTATCTACCATGGGACTGAGTCCTGGGTACACCTTTGCCTACCCCTTCGGGAAAAAAGGCGTGAATGTATGTTATGTTATGTAGTTTCTAGAAAATAATAATACAAAGATTCAGTCAAAATGTAATTTAATCCCAAAGAGTTTTCATGTATAAAAACCTGCGAAGAAAGAAAATCTTAGAAAAATAAAAAGGCATTGAAAACTTGTACTTACAAGTAAGTATTGGAATCGAGGTTTTTTAAATGTGACTTATTTAATCTGAAAACATTATAATAGATAGGTATAGATAAATCCTTTATTGTATATCTCATAGAGCACAACGTACTTAATTTAGCAAAAAAAAATATTCTTACGCTTTGAGATAAATTGAATTTGTAACTTACCTACTGGATTTACGTTTTATCACAATTGTCCATTGTATTTCCTCGCTTTTGGATGAAATCGACATGCTAGATCTCGTTGTTGGACGGCAACTATTGTCTTTTGAACAGTAATTTATACTTTTAGCCGCATTTAAAAACAACACGCCAATGACAATAGACAGGAAGGGAACATATCGGTTTCCATGTAGTTTCCATTCATTGAAAATTATACGTCTGACGTTTTCTCGATAAAAAGTGAGTTTAAAATGCATTTCGCGCCAGTGGTACCTACGGAGAAATTATGAAATATGAATTTATAAAGAGGATTTTTTAGCTTTTGTTCCACCGCTAGCTGAATAAAATTAAAGAGAGAACTAAAAAAGGCTCAGCTACCGACAGTTTGCAGTTTTATTTAAAAACTAGCTTTGAGATTTTTCCTGTAATGCGGTCCGGTGTTGGTTATAACGTTTACACCGAGTACAGAACATTGACGTATTAGATCCGATATTAAAATTGGTCTAAATGTGCCCAATTTCTAGCGTCCGCACACTGGTAATTTTTATATGCGGTAATCTTTATAATGTATAAAAAATTAAGCGGATAAAATAGTCATAATAATGATATAATGGCATAGGGTCAGCAGTACCATTCGAGTAGTAATTAAGGTCAAGCCTTACGGCTTTGTCAGGTTATTTCGCATTTTCTTTTGTCATAAGCTGAGTAAGTATCGACCTAATCCAGTGGCTAAGTACAGTCAGCACAACAATCACATGCGTTTTCATAGAATAATATATAGGGACTTGCTATTCGTATTTAATAGATTTTATCAAACTCAAACTCAAAACAGCTTTATTCAAATAGGTCATAATCTGACACTTTTGTACGTCAATGAAGATAAACAGTACTGAGTCTACCGTGCGTTCGGAAAGATACCTCTACAAGAAGAACGCACAAGAAACTTGTAGGGCTTAATTTTTTCAACAGATAGTTTCACAATATTTGGTTTGCTTACATTCGCTTTCTTTGGAGGTGCCGCGAGGCGGCTATGCAGAAGTTTCCAAATTTATCAATTATTTATCAAAATATTAATTCAAATAAGTGTTATAAACTACATCTACTATATACTACATACTATTTTATACTGCTCGATTTATAGCCATATAACAGTGTAGGAAGCTGCCGGTCGCAGGTTGGCAACTGACTACACTGTTATAAATCTACTGTAGAGCACATTTGTCAAGCGCTGAAGCACTTTTACGATCACCATAATGTGACGGACTGCGCTATGACGCGCTTTTTTTAGTTTTTTACGCTGTTTTAGCAAGCGTTATTTTAAAGCTATTCGCGTGGGTTATGTGATATATTAATATTATGTTAAAATAAGCGTTACGGCCTTTTGTGGCGCGAGCCTTGATTGTTGTTGGCTAGACTACTTTTAAATGCGACACGTTCTGATTATGGCTTTAGCAGAATAGCAAAATCAAAATGGACTATTATATTTTTATTAGAATCAAAATTGGCTGAATCAATTTTGAAGGACTTGTAAATCGTTTGGTTTTTATCCTAGACGCTGGGTTTAATTTTAACATTAAAAATGATATGAATTTTTTTATATATTTGTATACTTATCATGCTTAGTCTAGAATTTATTGAATATTTAGCCTTATTTGAGAAAATATCAATATAATATTGGTTTCAATAACTTATCACAGAAAACACGATATAAATTTAATGTTCGGCAAATTGTACAGTCAATGCCATAAAAATATTATAGTACTGAGCATAAATACATTACAATAACTTATATGACGCACTACTTGAATTTTATGTGCGTAGTTACGAGAAGAGTAGCTATAAATATAAAAAACATTTGAAGTGGTCTTTAAATCTGAGCAACAAGTCTCTATTTATATGATTTATTGATGATGTTAACAGTTTTATAAATATTTTCAGCGAATTCAAAATTGAAATTTCATGCATCGCATAATAATATCGACTCGTCGATCGATCGATCGATCAATGTTAATATCGACGCTGACTGTATTTTTAGTTATAAGTTGGAAAGTTGTTAAAAATGCACTAATGCCCAAAAAAAATCTAATACAGGCTGTTTGTTATATTATAAAAAACTGTAGATTTTTTTTTTAATAATTCAGACGTTAAAATAAAATAATAAAAAGGTTGTGTCCTTGGCTCTAGGTTCCAATGGACCTAAAGAGATGAAAAGTATAGTATAGGTTTTCATGATGTAGACAAGGAATAAGTTGCGGTTGTCTGGAAGATATCTCTCTCAGCGATAAGACCGCCAATTGTACATGTTTTGTTATTTTGTTTTGATTTTAAGTTTTATGGTGTAATAATAAAGTGTTTATCTACTTTACATAACATAACATACATTCACGCCTTTTTCCCGAAGGGGTAGGCAGGGGTGTACCCAGGACCCAGTCCCACAGTAGATTATACACCCACATTTCGCCAGTATGTTATTGGTCCCATGTAATAGGGGGCGAGCCTATTGCCATCTACCGGGCACAGTTTCAGACTCCAGGCAGTTATTGAGATAATTCCTAATGGAAAAATCCAATATTTAACACTTTGCCTGACCTGGGGATCAAACCCGGGACCTCTTGATTGGCAGTCGAGCATGCGCCCACTACGCCACCGAGGCAGTCCACTTATCTACTTTAATAAGGAATAAATTTCTGAAATTCCCACGGGAACAATTTACGAGCGATTATTACTCTAGTTGCTAATATTTTATCATTATTATAATAATACTAACTTAGCCTCGCGGTTTCACCCGCGTAGTCTTCGTTCCCGCGGTAATATCGGGATAAAAAAAATCCTATGTGTCGAGTGTCTAAACCCCTTTAAAACTACATATAGAATTTCAGCCCAATCGGTTCAGCGGTTTTGGCGTGAAAGAGTAACGAATATCCATCCATTCATCCATCCATCCATACATCCATCCTCACAAACATGACCTAGTAGGACAGGAGTAGGATTAGAAGCATAGTAGGAAGTAGGATTTTCTCAAGTCTCATCATACTATGTTTAGGAATCACCCCCTGTATAGTGCCAGTGTTAAGGCGGCGTCTACACGATCCTTCAAGCATGTCGGAGGGCGCTAACTCGATTACCACTCGAGTCATTTCTTGCGAGACGTTCTATTCGGATAATTCGAGATTTACAATAGTGGCTCCCCAGTCTCATAAGTGAATTAAGATTAACGGCTGGGTTTACGGTTTGCGTACAATCTGAAGATATTTTTATATTCGAGTTTGTGCCCTTCCTTTCAATAGGTTTGATAGATGGGTGTTTGATAGCCGAAAACTTTTGGGATAGTTGTGATTTTGCTTTTATTTTTCGAAGTTTGAAAAGGATGTTTTTACAAGTTATTGGTTTTTGGTGTGGAGTGAGGCATCGATATTATTTTTTTTTTTAATTTTATGCCACGGCGACACGTCAATTGGTCATATCTGTACCGATTAAACGAATTGCAAATGTGTGGATCCATTGAAAAAAAAAAAAAACATTATAATAAAATTATGTTCTCAGTACGATCTTTGGACACAGTTGGAATAATTCATGAAAATAAATTGGATTATGTGATGTTTTCTCTCATTTGTAATTTCAAAACAAAAAGGGCCACTTAAAAATTTACAACCCATTTTTACGTTAAAAATTATAACACTATTTTAACCGTCTAAAATCCAAAACATTCAGTCAAATGCTAACCACCTGCGACCTTATAAGTGCCCCTCTACACGCACAATTTAACATCGCGCGTAATCGCACAGTAATGTCACCGTAATCAGCAGGCGCTCGAGTCGCTAGTGTCGCGAGGGCTCTTCAAACGAGTGCTATCGACCATCTGCCGGCTGGTTGGAGCGTGTTGAGGCGCTTTATGTGAGATTTTTATGGAACTGACGTTATCCATCCTATTCTGGATGGATAACTCTATATTTAAATGTTTAATATTTTTAATTTTTAAAATAATAGCTAATAGCATTTCCTTTTTGCATGCAATTTTGCGGGCGAGAGGGCGGTGCACTGTGAATGTTGTTTTTGACACAAAAAATCGGAACTTAAAACTAAAGACTCTTGTTCCAGAAGTCTAACTCTTTATTGGTATTACAATTCAGAAAATAACAAAAATTAAAAGATTGAAAACTGGAAAACATGTAACAATTGGCGGCCTTATGGCTCAGAGCGATCTCTTTCAGAAAACCATGCAGTGACATGAATTATACTTAGTGCTTAGAATCAGAATCAGGATTTCTTTATGCTTAGATGCTGGTAGGATGTTTGTTGAAAAGGTATTTTGGTTTTATTGTAGATTCTGTAAAGGATCTATAGGTTTGTAGTAGCGCCTATGGTCCAGTGGCAAAATGCCCGGCTTCGAATCCGTTGCCCATAAATGCCAAAGTTTCCGGCAGATTTCGGTAAAAACTAAAATAAAGGTAAAAACTTGCATTCAATGGTAAATTTTACCTTTCCTTTTCTTTTTACCATTCTACCCTTAAAAGTCTCCTTTTAGTACGTTGGTACTATTATTTATTCTGTGCCTTTAGGGAGAAATCTAAACTATTCCCAAAAAGCATCCAGCCTTGCACCCGCATACCAAAATCTTAAAATAGATATAGCTACAGAAGACGGACTTTACACAACGACCGAATGCTTGTATCGTGCAACTTTATAAGTTATCTCACGGAAAATGTAAGTGGTTATGCGAGAAGGGGGGTCCAAAAAATAAATGGATCAACTGCGTGAATAAAAATATGAGTGAAAAGTGGGAGAGCGCAGAGATGAGTGGCGGAAGCGAACGTGCTGTGCAAACCTAACCTAATGTGGTATAAGGGCGTAAAGAAGACGAGAGCTTAGTTAAAATCTTCGATTTATCGTCTTTTTTTAAGAGACGCACCGCCAGCCCTAGCGAGAGGATAGATACAATTTTTTATTTGCGTCCTCAATAAAACTCCACCAGACTTGTCCAATAAATTCTTTTCACCTATTTCTCTGCGAGAGGGTTATTTATATCTAAGAATCTGATGGAGCCGACTTTCTGTACCTTAATATTTTGTAGTGAACTAACAAAATGCGCAGGTTACAGGGTCCATATAAATCGTACGGACTACAGTGCGGTGTGTTGTGGCTAAGATACTTGGCCGTAAACATGCTCTTTGCCGGGCTATAAAAATAAATTAACTTGAGAATTGGTTTTTGCCTAATGAAAGTGGATAGGTTTAACGATACCGTTAGGTATTTACTTCTTACTGAGGAATTGATTTCAGAGCAAATCTATAAACTGGACAGATGCTTACAAAAAGACCAGGTAAGTACCACCTATATAGTGAGCTCACGAAATTCGTGAATTTTTTCATAATGTAATTATAACGTATGTTATAACATTTAATGTTATATTGAAAGGAAAGTAAATAAAAAAAAAAACAAATTGTATCAAAAATAAAACATAGGTTACAGAAGATAAGCATGCAGCATTTATTATGCTATAAAACGACTTAAGTTACGCCGCGCCTTAACTTACATTTCAAGTAGAAAACGATCGACATGGGTCTCGGAAAACTCCGGTGTCCTGCATCAGGAGCTCACGCGTGTGCGGGATCGCAACAAGTCCGTTGCGTTACATATTATAGATGAGTAACACTCACGATAGGAAAATGTATGAAATAAAACAGTAAAAGGCCGGTGTCATATATCTTGCACGCGGACTATAGATAGACTTTAGGTACTTCTTCAGCACCTGTTCAGTGCTCAGTAGGTACCTGATCATTTTCAGCCCGTATAACAGAATAAGACAAAGAAGAATTGAAGTATGAAATGATAATACGTTAGCATTAACTTATTACGACTGTATATGTTGCAAGGTACAGTTTACAGGGGGCGCCACTTCAGTCTTCGATCCGTCAAACTTAAAATAAATGCAGATTCGCGAAAAAATTCTTCTATACAGTGAATCATTTGGTCAGTTTGAACCGAAAATAGAAAGATTGTATATTTCGTCTCTACGTAATTAGTTGTATGGGCAGTTTAACCTTAATTATCAGTACACTTTATATAACAATTGTTACAAAATGTTACAAAGCTTGGAGCGTTAACTCTCGGCTACCGTAATTCAGGCATAAAACAGGTGAACATAAACGTGAGACATAAAGCACCTCGTACACAATTACACGTTAATTACTATCACATTACGCCGTGTCATCGGCGCTGGTTACCAACGGTAATACCACTCATCCGTATGCATGGATATTGCGCTAGATTGTAAAGAATATCTAGGACATCGAGCTTCGCTTTTCGACATTATTTTTTTACTTTATTTTTTTTGTATTGTGTGTTGTACCGATCTTATTATTTGGATAATTTAATTTCACATTATTTTATATTAAGTTTTATTATTTACATTACCTACATACTGTTTTGTTTATATTTCCTTTTGATTATAAATAATTGATGAAGATTTTTGCTTAGTAGTTCGCAGAAATTTTCGATCTAGAGACATTGTTGCCAGAGACTTATGATTCGAGAGTTTCTTATGGTCAGCGGCAGGGTTTAAAGAACTTGGACATGTCAATAAATTCTCTAGCTAAAAGGATTTATTTATTTGTGTTGAAATAAAATGCTCAAACAGCTGTTGCAACATTACGTGGGCCCATAACGCAACTGACCCAATAGTGCGATATCCACTACGGTTAAAATATCGTTGGCTTTCCTAACTGCCCTTTTTATTCGGTAATGAAGGCCGTTAGAAAAGGTAGCTTAATGGGTAATTATGAAAACCCTTTAATATCCCTGTAAAAGCAATTACGTCATTTTAGTTCTGGTTATTATCGTACTATATCGAATTTTACGGATATTCATACGTTACTTTGTGAATAACAATGTGAAACCGCGGAGAGCAGCTCTAGCAACTGCCTCAGTGGCGTAGTGGTCGCAAGCTCTGTCACCGATCATGAGGTCCCGGGTTCGATCCCTAGGTCAGCTAAAGTGATAAAGCTAAAGTGACCTCAGGTGCAGGTCTGGGCAATCATTGATTGGCTATGGCCACCTACCCTGAGTCTGGAACTGTGCCCGATAGATGGCATTAGTCTAGTCAAGATACTATTATTACAAGGGCCCAATAACATAGCTGGCAAATCTGGCTGCTACTCTGCGTATCCTTTCGGGAAGAAGGCGTGACGCTATCATAATAAGGACTTTAGAAGCTTCAATACAATGCGCTTTTCTTTACTCATTTTGACAATAATTACACTTGCATTACAAACAATTCCTCCTTAGAACTGTTTCAAATCAATTACAATACAATCATATAAAACAACGCTAACAAACAAACATAACAAACAAATTGAATCATGCTTACAATAATATAACCGGCGTCCTTAACAACGTTTCGAATTAAGCCAATCCGGACGGAATCGCTTAACTTTTTTAAACTTAATCTATAGCAAGCTGCTTGAAAATTCAATTTGTAAACATTAAACAAGTTAGGGTCTCGTTAAAATTCTTCCGATGTAATAAGGCAGCCAACAAGGCAGTCGGTAGGTATTCCTGTAATGCTGATCTTTGGAGAGAATCGCGCGGATCGCAACATTCTTGTTCAAGTTGCGCAACTGCGATGTACATTATTGAGATTTTAGAATGTGTTGATAACGTTATAATTGGATGGAAGTAATTGCTGTTTTATGCTTAGCCGCTTCGCATTGTGGCCAAATTCAGTTGATAAAACTATCATCTTATTTGAGAAACTATCTACTTTTTGAAAGTTTCTTTTAAAAGTGGCCAGTAGCAACTTATATTACCACTTCAACTCGTTGCCATAGTCGATTGGGGAAACGCAACTTAACACAACTATATTGTTACTTGAACACGTAAGTCTTTTCATATACCTATGGACACACAGGTGCCTTTATTTGAAAACGATACTATAGAAACCTATTTACGATCTATCTTGATTAAATAGGCTACTATATAAAGAACAAGCGTGCTCCATCTTAGGCCTCATCTTCACTTCCCATCAGGTGAGATTGGGGTCAAACGCAGACCTATATAATATAAAAAAATAACACTTCGAAAATCAATAGGCCGACATCCAAGCCAAAATCCAAATCACCATCTGATGGCAGCGAACTCAAGATGCTGGCGGCACATTAGGTATTGGACCCAACGCTGTTTTACATTGGTTCTATATAGGTATAATACATAGAATACATAGAATATCTAATAGTAGCGTATAACTTGACACAGAAGAGTAAAAACGGAATTATTGTAAAGTGTAAGTGTTGATACAATTATTTTTGTTGCTGAAAAATACAGTGGCGCCCCAATCATTTTCTACTCTTTTCTGTCTTAGATACTTTTGCCAATGACGGTTAGTAAAAGGCAAAAGGCTTATTTACCTTTCGACTGAGTAGTCGAGAGATAGCTCTCGCAAGACAAGCACTTTTAAGTGTTCATCTCATCTACACACAATAATAGAATATGTTACTTACTTTTAAATAGGCATTAAATAACAGACATTCATTAATAAATTAACTGGACATTACATAGTACAGACAGCCACAAATCATACTTATGTAAATGTCCGTAATCTCAGACATACATAATTCATCGTATCGTTTCGGCGACGGGAATGTAATTTACATTACATCATGTAATTTACTGTTTATTACTAACTAATGGATTGTAATACGAAGGAAATTGGCTGTTTCATAGGGATTAAACTATTTCATAATATAGATACTTTACACACTAGTTATCTAGTTATAAGTCGTTATTATAATGTTGCGAGCGTGCATTATAATCAGGTGTTATTTAAAATAAATATTTTAACCGCCAACTGACTAAGGAACAACGAAGGACATAAGAAGGGGTGTTATACGTTTGTATCTTTGTGTTTTGTTTTCGAACGAATGGGCCAATTTTAATACGGAGATTCAGATGTCATCATCATCATCAGCCGGAAGACGTCCACTGCTGAACATAAGCATCCCCCATAGAACACAAGTAAGTAATACACTTTTACAATTTTAATGTACACAATAAATAAATTGAACATGTTATAAGTATCCATGACCCCAAATCCATTTCGATTCCATTTTAAGGTGCCCATAACCATCTATGGAGAATCACGACATGCATTATTAGAGAAGAAATTATAACCCATGAATCTATGGGGTTCCAATCAGAGGCATTGATAATTCCATCCTCCTTCCCATTACGGGGCAAATTATGTGAAAGCCGACACACCGTAAAAGGAGGCACTTTCTCCATCGTTATAGGAAGAGACGGGAATGAGTCATTGTATTGATATTACTAGGATTTTTATAAAATAGGATTTAATTTTGACTATGTTCATATTTTGCCAGTGTACGAGTACGTCCTGCAGCTGAGATGGTGAAGGTGATGATACAGTTTTCCTTAAGATAAATAAAGCGTACAAGCTTTTATATTATAAAACATGCAACATCATGCTTACATTACGAGCAATAACAAATTTAATAATGCAATGGACATCTATATAATTATGATGGTATAAATGGCTTGTTGTTACTTTGCCACAAAGTTATCTCGCCCCACTTTTGGTTTTCCATACATTCAAAGTTATTTCGCCACATGCACAAAAATATGTGTTATGTCGGCCCAGGTAGGTAAGGGCTATTTCTGTTGTTTGTGTATACTATTTTAAATGAAATTATGAACAACTAGCGACCCGCCCCGGCTTCGCACGGGTAGCAGAAGTAGGTATAGTGAACGTTTAACAGGAGTAAATTCGTGATACATTGTATTTTAATAGATATAACCCTAATGGTTTACGCAACGCACGCAAAGTAATGACTATTTCTGTTACAATGACCAAACCTTAACACATGTATAAATTTATCGTGGGCTATTTTAAAGATATTGATAAGTACTACAAACCCCTAGTACATTCCTTTATTCTACCACCAATACTTTTCATATCGCATGCATATAATGACTTTCGATAATTGTGACTAAACCAAAAAAGATGGATATAATCTATGTATATTGTTTTGTAGGTATAGATAAGTACTACAAACCCCTAGTACATTACTTTACTCTACCACCAATAGTTTCCACACCGCATGAAAAATAATCACTGCTTCGATTATTGTGACTACACCGAAAATATGGATATAATCTATGTATACTGTTTCGTAGGCATTGATAAGTACTACAAACCCCTAATACATTACTTTACTCTACCACCAATAGTTTTCACACCGCATGAAAAATAATCACTGCTTCGATTATTGTGACTAAACCAAAAAAGATGGATATAATCTATGTATACTGTTTTGTAGGTATTGATAAATACTACAAACCCCTAGTACATTACTTTAATCTACCACCGATAGTTTTCACACCGCATGAAAAATAATCACTGCTTCGATTATTGTGACTAAACCAAAAAAGATGGATATAATATATGTATATTGTTTTGTAGGTATTGATAAGTACTACAAACCCCTAGTACATTACTTTACTCTACCACCAATAGTTTTCACACCGCATGAAAAATAATCACTGCTTCGATTATTGTGACTAAACCAAAAAAGAGGGATATAATCTATGTATACTGTTTTGTAGGTATTGATAAATACTACAAACCCCTAGTACATTACTTTACTCAACCACCAATAGTTTTCACACCGCATGAAAAATAATCACCGCTTCGATTATTGTGACTAAACCAAAAAAGATGGATATAATCTATGTATACTGTTTTGTAGGTATTGATAAGTACTACAAACCCCTAGTACATTACTTTATTCTACCTCCAATACTTATTACAGCGCATTCATATTATGTCTGTTTTGATTATTGTGACTAAACCAAAATAGATGGATGAAATATCTGTGGACTATTTGGTAGATATTAGTAAGTATTACAAACCCCTAGTACATTATTTTATTCTATCATCAAAAGATTTCACAGCGCACGCAAATTAATGAATATATGTGACACCTTGGTTCACAATATTGCAATTTTCTTACGGATCCCTAATATTTTTCAAAATCTTATATAGCCTATGTCACTCACACTGAATTAAGCTATCCATAAGTGAAAGAATTTTTAAAATCGGTCCAGTAGTTTCGGAGCCTATTCGTTACAAACAAAAAAACAAAGATTCTCTCTTTATAATATTAGTATAGAAGTATAGATAAATAAAGAGATAATATAACATTTTATTTTTTTATTTTGATAGATGAAGTTACAAAAGTGGGAACGTAAATCTTTGTTTTCCTGTTATAAAGAAATAAATAATATAAAGAAATCCGAAATAATATTATATTTGTTAAAAATCTAATATATATATTTCGGGTATAAATAATAATACTACTTTTCACAAAAAACAGAGTAACTAAGCAAATATTAAGTTAAATATTACTCGTTAAGATAGGTATTCTAAAATTCCTCCCAAAAATACTTAAAGAGCCCCTGCCCATTGCGTTTTTTATCATCACAGATGCTGCACGTACACGCGATTCAAACGCAAATCGATCGCAATCCAGAAGGTATCCATTTTTTAAATCTACGCCGTCGTAAGCGCGCGTCTTCGGCGATGATACAAACCTGTGCAGAGGCTCTTAGTACGTTTTCAAAACATCATTTTTCTCATCACGCCTGTAACATATGCCGTCCCTATTCCTAATTCTGTGCATCCACTTCACCTTTGATTCAGTATTATTCAATATCAACTAATGAGTTAGTAACATGACTCTGACAGAACTCTCTCCCAATTCGATTCTAACCATTCAATAACAGGAAATGGAAGAAAGAAATATCATATCAAATCATGTGGTCAAAATGTGCCTACCACATTTTCATGTAAAGCATAGTTCAGCCTTACTTCGAATGTTATTGATTAAAAGAAATGATATGCTTAGTAATTACATAACTGAAAAGTTCAAATTATAAGTATTAAAACCTGAAACGTCAAGCCAAGCAGTAATGTGCAAACATTACTGTGTTCCGGTCTGAAGGGCAATGTTACCAGCGCAATCATATGGGCAATCATGATGTTTACCATTAGGCACTGAATTTCTCGTCTTGTCACTGATTATCATAAAAAAACGTCAATAATGAATAAACATATAATAAGTAATAACGTTACGCCTTTTTGCCGAAGGGGTATATAGAGATGTAACCTGGACTAATCCTTTAGTAGGCACACCCACATTGGTCCCATGTAATAGAGGGGGGCACAGTTCTAGACTCCAAGTTGTCGTAGAGATAATTGTTACTGGAAAAACACTTTTGCCTGACCTGGGGAACGAACCTGGGACCTCATGATCGGTAATAAAACCTGCGAACCACAACAATATAAGATAACACTTTTATTGATACCACAATACAGCAAATTAACAAAATGAAACTTAGAAAAACTAAAACGTGAGTAACAATAATTGGCGGTCTTATCGCTCAGAGCGATCTTTTCCAGGCAACCATTTGGAAGAGGAAAGGTATATAGTGGAAGGACCTTTAATTATCCATTTATTTTTTAAACTTTTTATTCCATTAGGTTTTCTGTAAAGGGTTAAAAAGACTGATCCACTGAATTATCATTTTAATTTTTAGTTGCAGGAGTCATTTTGACCGTGTAACAATATCGTATACAAACTCCTTTCTCGAATATTATTAATATTCGTCTCAAAATATCTTATGATAAAATATTCCCCTCGTAATCAAGAAACCAAAGGAGCGTAAATAAACTGATTGATAGAGAGAACCCTCTTGCTTACGTAGTTGCTTACATTTTATAAAAAACGATGAATCTTTCACCAAAAGCTCAAATCATTCAAAGGCTTTGATCTGCAAGTTTATTTTGGTCTATTGAAAAGAAATATGTAAGCAGACATAAGCGGTGTGTAAATTGTCTAAGTGTTATTCAATTTCATACTATTATTATACTTAGGTACGTTAAGACGTCCACTGCTGTACATAGGCCTCCTCCATAGAACGCCATAAACTATTCATATGGGGGGTTATGCCATAATCAGCCATGGAGAGGGACTTACACACACACTCACCCTCACTCACTGACACACACCCTCAGAAACCCTCTCTCTTACACACACACCCTCACACACTGACACACATGTTATGTTACGTTTCCTAAATGTTACTCATCTTATTTACTTATCTATAACCATAAGATTTAAGTGATCTCTTGTTTTTTATGCCTTCCATGTATTAATTAATTAATGTTTTTTAATTCTAATTCCTGTACAGTGTAATTGGGTAGCATCCACCAATCTAAGATTAATAAGACTTTATTTTGGTGATTGTCAAATTGCCTCATTATATCTGGAGGGGGGCGTTGGTGTTTGCCACACAGTCTCACGACTATTGCAGGCACCATCGTTTCTTTCGCCTTTGTGTACATTTGCAATTATCTCCAAAATAAATGATTTTGATTTTTGATAATCAGCACGCTTGGCGCCTGCCAAGGCTTGGTGATCGTAGTAGTTGGAATACTTGGTGCAGAAGAGCGCTGCAGCCTATTCTCCAAATATATCCCTCTGCCAAACCTCCCTCTTTGGGAAAAAGGTATATTAAAGGGACATTGAAATTAAGAAAAGCGCTGCACGCAAATCCTTTCTTTAGTTGCTCACAGAATACACATAAGTTAAAAGTACTATTCAGTACTATTTCTCTACAGCAAAACAAAGAGCTTGCAGTCTCTTAGAACCATCTCGAACGATAAAGACTCGACAAGAACCTTAATCACCCTTTCA
Source organism: Hemistola chrysoprasaria (assembly GCA_947063395.1). Classification (NCBI taxonomy): domain Eukaryota; kingdom Metazoa; phylum Arthropoda; class Insecta; order Lepidoptera; family Geometridae; genus Hemistola; species Hemistola chrysoprasaria. The sequence continues at coordinate 15,827,519 of OX346714.1, forward strand.
CCCTGAAGAAGCTTAATCACTGCACTCGGATGCACCAGATTAATGATGTTTTGATAAATCGAATGCTTAGCCAACTGGTAATGGCGAGACGCTTGTAATGATCCTGCTAGTCTGGCAGATCTTCGGTTGGTGGTTTTGAGATTGATGGCATTTTTCTGCAGTTCCTAAGTTTATTATGAGGTTACAATACTTGGGTATTTGGTTGATTTCATGTTTGTACCAAATTTTTTTATGATATTGAGAGACATGACGAGCGAATGTGTTATAAAATTCAAAATTCTTCGCTGCACTGCACTAACTGTCACCCTGAGATATTATTTGTTGAAACTCGTCATGAACAGTAATTTCGCTGGTAACATTGCGCTTCAGACCGGAACACAGTAATGCAAAGGTGTGGTACTTCCCCAGGCGGCCCCTGCAAGAGAGGCCTACCACTACAAAGACTAGAATTATATCAGAATAGGAGACAAGTGAAACGCTGGAAGGATGATCTTAAGAAAATAGCCGGCCCAGGTTAGAACAGAATTATAAAGGAAAGAGAAGTGGATATCCTTAAAATAAACATAAAGTTAACTGTATTTTAATTACGCTTTCAGCTTTCCATTTGAGAGCACGCGGGACATTTTACGTCGAATACTGAATTCTCTGTATCCGCTTGTCACGCGAATGATATTTATATGAATTTTCCAAACGCCCAGCTCCATGGTCGCACTGGAAATTCTTATGTACCTACTGGACTAATATACTATACTGACAGTTATTAAGGTTTATACAAACGAAAATCGAAATTTGTGAGCTATAAATTAGGAAATTAAAAAGCTCCTTCTTCCTTCACTTCCTGCTACATCATCAGATCAGATGTCTGTGTAATATATTCAATGAGATGATTCCAGTGTACCCTACTGCAATAATATGTTGGACTACTGGCCTGGTCCTGGTTACCACACCGGGACGCCGGGCTGAGACGTCGCAACGCCATGCGCCGGGTCACCGAGACGTCGCGACGCTGGGCGCCAGGACGTCGAGACGTCGGGACGCAGTGTACCGGGACGCGCTGATATGTCGCGACGCCATACGCCAAGATGCGGAGACGTCTCGACGCTGGGCTCCGGGACGCCGAGATGTCGCGACGTCGGACTTTGGGACGCCGAGACGTCGTGACGCCGGGCGCAAAGACGCCGGGTGCCTATTCTTTTGCGACCTCACTTTATTTCAAGTACCTAGTTATTATTAAAATTTCGAAAGAAGATATATAATAGAGAAGAACTATTCTTCATTCGAAACCAGTTTCCAAAACTAATTTAATTTTATTGATTACAAACCTGGTTTCGATAAAAGAATAATCCATCTGTTTTTGAAACTGGAAACCGAATCATTCGTTTCTGAAGTGGCCGAAGCCAGTTTAACAACTGCGTATACCTTATACTTACCTTTTATTGAGTAAGGAATAAATAAGTACATTACTTACATAAGGAATTATTTGTTTGCTCACCCAATAACTTTTATTGCAAGTCACATAAAATGCAATTCAGATCTACCTATATTAATAATTTTATAAAAAAACTGCCATGAAAATGTACAATTACTATTTAAAAGAAATTGCAAAAGTTAAGTCTCTGTACCTTATGACAAAAATGTCATGTGGGCACGTTGGGACGCAATGGCATGCATACTATTTTTCAGTGAAAATCCTGCTATATTTTAATATTTTCGATCGCATTCGACTTTTTATTCACCGGTAAAGTAATTTTTACTCGAAAATAGAGGTCTTCGCACATGGGTCACAGGACTCGTAGCGTATACCCATAAAGAACTTTACATGCCTAAGCCGCCATGTCGGCTCGACGACATGAGCTTGTGCCACTAGTTCGTACAAATCCATGTCGCAGATAAAAAGCTGCCGCGTTGTGTCGGCGGGCCGACGGCTTATGTGTGTATGTGCATTTTGTGTATCATAGAAACTATTCCGTAAAGTCACTTACAGAAGGTATTATTCTCTCAATTGTCGACGCTCAGCCGTCAAAGAGTGCGAAAATATCAGTGATAAAGCAAATCCTACTAATATTATAAATCTCAAACTTACGTTTTTAACAGGTGAACAAAACGTTAGCAAGTTCTAACTCACCTCCAGCGCTATCTAGCACGGTTTTGGTTAGATTGATGGATAGACGGATGTTTGTTACTCTTTGACGTCAAAACTACTGAACAGATTGAGCTGAAATTTGGTATGCAGATAGCTTAGACCCTCGAATAACACATAGGGTACTTTTTATCCCGATATTCCCATGGGAACGAAGACTCCGCGGGTGAAGCCGCGGGGTTAATAAAGCTAGCGGCTAGTTAATAAATATACGCTGTGCGACGTGAGCTTCCAGCTTTTTGTCTTGTAATGAAAGTCGTTTTAACACAGTAAAAGAGTTTTACTTATAAAATTAAAATTTGTTTATAATTCCACTTTTTATTTATATAATTATCATGAAAACCTCTGCACACATGAGAAAACTTTGTGTTAAAATAAAAACAAGCCAGGGTAAGCAGTAAGCAAACAGTGAAGTTTATAATAAAGCTTGAGACAGATATTATAAATGGGCTCCGGTTTTCCGCCGAAATAACTCCAACAAAGCGGTCCGAGGAGAACACAAATAAAACGAAAAAAAAATTATGATAATAAAGTTGTCCTCGCGGATATCCTATCATTAAGGGCTATACACACGGGGGGTATTGTCCTGCGCAGAAGATGCGCGTTTAATGCACTTTCAACATGATTCAATCGAAGCTTAAGTGCTACAGCAAGCACCGGTGCCGAAAACTTGCGGGTTTTATTTTAAAATACGTAGTGTAAATACGTCCTAAGCCTCAAGGCGGGTATCATTACGCGTAGCGAAATTAAAAGCCATAATTTATTTTTATTGCAGCTCTCGGCCGGTGCAATGGAGAAAAAATAGAAATAAAGTCGCGGGCCCCACTCTGATCACGATTTAATTGCCGAAAAAGGGTAGAAAAGGGAAAAGTGCCGAGTTTTGAGTTTAATTTAATTCGGTAAAACGCTTACCGTCGTTGAGGTTCGCCCTTCATAAATTCTTGGTTGAAAGGAGATATAAAATAAAATATACTGCGTTATGTAGGTATAAAATATTACGATATATAACGAGAAAGATGGTGCATGGAAAATCGTAAATTGCTTTTATTTTTTCATCGGCTACCTGAGTTTCACTCCGAAGTACGTTAAATTATATATAAATTATTATAGGTTTATAATTGTGCTATTCCCAGGGCCTTAGGTAGGTATCATATTTATTTCAAAAAGATGCAGTAGTAGTTTTGGCGTGAACAGGTATCAAACACGTTTAAGTAAGTATACTAATTACTAATACCAAATATTTATTACCACGTAGATTACCTATACTAATTACTCGTAGAAACCTCGTAGATACTATTAAATACGTACGAAAATAACATACATTCACGCCTTTTTCCCGAAGGGGTAGGCAGAGGTGTACCCAGGACTCAGTCCCATAGTAGATACACCCACATTTCGCGAGTATGATAATGGTCCCATGTAATATGGGGCGAACCTATTGCCATCTACCGGGCAGAGTTCCAGACTCCAGGCAGTTATTGAGATAATTCCTAAAGAAAAAATCCAATATTTAACATTGCCTGACCTGGGGATCGAACCCGGGACCTCTTGATTGGCAGTCGAGCATGCGCCCTCTACGCCACAGAGGCAGTCTAGCTCTAGCACCGAAGCCCTAGTGGTAATCGGGAAAAACTTCATCCCGACCGCTACCAGTAGTGGCGATCATTGTGTCAAACTCCTAAAATGTGGCGTTACCTCTTAACAGTAACCAAAAGAAGTTAAAATTCAAGTCTAAAACCTTTTTGCGTATTCTCCTAGGGAGGAAACCCTTACAAGGGGAAACTCAAAGTATTGTTCTCATATTCTAATTCACCACTAGTCCTCAAGCCGAGTAAAGGGTCACACACTGCACAATGATGTCTGAAATGACAGGCCATTTTGCGCCATCTACCACTATCCACTTCCTTTGCCGAGGGAGTTTAGCTTTGGCTCTGAGAGGTTTAGGTATTTGCCAGTTTGTATCGCAGCTTGTTGGACGTAGGATTATATTGTTCAGTTGAGGTATGAAAGGAACGTTATGTTTTGGAGAATTACTTCTAAATACTAGATAATCTATTACCGAGTTACTTTAATGGGTTTGCATCTTCTAAAAGGTTATTTTTTAATCTTAATTTAGAGTAACTTTTACTGGCACCAACCCTGAAATTGTGATAAAATCAGGTGTTTTATGAAAGAAAAAACAAATAAATACGGAACAGCTGATTTCATTTTTGCGATTTCAGTTTGTAGTGAAAATTAATCCAAATGGTTTTACAAACACACACACATAATAAATTTTTATATAACACAATATTATTACTTTCAACGTTAAAGTAAAAAAAAAACATACATAAAACATAATGATATTTAGAAACCTTATATACCCATAACATCCAAGTCACAATGAAGCTATATGAACATACCCTGGCAAGGTAAAGGCACTTGACTTGCCCACAATGGCAAAGGGTCGCATACAAAGAGTGCCTTCTACCTTTATATGCCTATCTTCTCGTATACTAGCTAATAGATAAAACGCTTTCTTTTCAGCGCTGCGGTTGACTGTACTGGTTTTCGTAGAGAATGTCGCTGTTAGTTGTTACTAGTTGTATTTAGTAACTATAATAGCTATATATACCTATAGTTACTAGTTCTAATAGTTGTATATATTATATATATTATCTACCTACCTATAAATATTTAGGAAGTTGTGTGTTAAATAATGGTAAAGTTATATGTTATAATTAACTTCATATTTTAGTGGTAGATGTCACGCGAAGTCCTCGCAGGTAGCGGTGGTTGAACTCCAGACTATCTGCTAATTTTTGATGCCCTGGTACTTTTGACTGAAATATTAGTATTTGCTAATAATTAATTAGTATTAGTAAAAAAATAATTAATGGATACCATACTTATGATATCTTCGTTCTGCAATCTGCCATTCTTTTTTTTAAATAAGTATATTAAAAGTAAAAAAATAATAATTATTGTAAAGTAAAAATTACGAATTTCTAAACCCCGCAAAAATTTTCTTTCGGCTTCGTCAATAATTTAACGGTTTCCTGCCAGGCGCTCGACTACGTTCCAAACTAGAAATAAAAGCAGGACGTGACGTCACTATTCACTACCTCAACCGTTGGAAGTGGAGAAAATATAGTTTTTAATATTTGACTAGTCTGGGAGTTAAAACGTGTCCAAAATAAAGAATTCTCTGAAAAAGGAAAGCCGTCTGGTACAAACTTTTTCTGGAAAATCTTGAAATAATTTCCGAGTTTTAAAAATAAATTTTCCGTGTTTTTTAAGAAATAAACTCAAAAAATGCGAATTGGTGCTTGCTACCTATTTAAATATTAAAATAATCTATTTAAATAATCTTATATGACATTTAATTAAACACGTTGGTTGTATGGAGAGCACCTTTAATTATTAACTTTATTTTTATTATTTGTTATAGCGGCAATAGAAATACATAATATTGTGAAAATTACAAGTGTCTAGCTATTATGGTTTGTGAGGTAGAGCCTTCCCTGTGACAGACGAACAGACGGACGGACAGCGGAGGCTTAGCAATAAAGTTCCTTTGGGTATGGAACCCTAAAATTAAACGTTTTTATGTTTTTGTTGCACATTTTGGTTATTTTATATTTCCTAAGAAAACTATCTTATAACGTAATTCATACCAAAGTCAATGAACTGCAAAATATATGACGTCAACTTTTTTTATCTGGTAAATTAATTTTTATATAGTTTAAACCAAAAGATGCCACATTATTTAAGTAATAAGGGTGATTATTGAAAGGCTGTAAGGTTTAGCGAAGCGATTAGCGCAGGCTATATCTATATTTGCGAGGGATGAGCCGAGATGTAGGATAGGGATGCACACCCCTTATGTTTCATTAACGATTGTTTGCCGTAGAGTTATTGACGTTTAGACTTGGAAAGAAAAAAGCTCAAAAACTTTTTTTTTTAAAGTTTGTATTTTTGACTGGCGCAGTCTGTAGGATTTTTTACCGGAGTTGGTCTCCGGTAAAAAATCCTACAGTCTTGTCCTACAGGTTGGTCCTCTTTGTTGCAAATTTGTTTCGAAACATACAATTTAAAAAAGTAACTAGAAACTTATCTTTGAAATGCTGAGATGCATGTTAGCGTGCTACTAATTAACTTTTTCTTTCTTTGCATCGTTCTTTTCAATTCTGCGGGTCCACACTATTATTTTCCCAAAGGCAAGAGCAAGGGGGTTCTTTCTTAAAATATTTTATTACAAAAATTATTTCACGTGTTTTTCTACTTGGTTCATTGGTAAAAGTAGGATAAAAAGACAATATTGCATGTTGGCCACCCACAATAAAATATAAGCAAAAACATACATTCATTCATAACAATAATGTGTGAAAACACCAAAAGCGATAACATGAAACGTTGTAAAATTCCATGATTTCACCACACAATGAGGACGTAAATTTTAATGCAACTACAAGTATGTACTTTGTAGTTGCATTAAACAAAAAAAAAATAAACATGCCCATTCTCAAGTCTACATAGTCTAGGAGCCGGCACACAATGACCCCACGTAAATCTCCCGGGTTGCGGGCGGACACCGGAATTCATAAATTATGATTCACTTGCTCACTGAAAACCTTTTTTATGGTAACGCTTATTCGGTGAAAAGCGGCCATTTTTATTTCACTCGTTTGTCGCTTAACGCACCGTGTTTTTATCGGTGGGATTTCGGTGTCAGCCTCCAGTACTATGTTCTTGTTTTGTCGGTTTTTGGGTTAAGTTTATGGGATAAAATATCGATGTTATCGACATGGTGGAGCTTTTAACGTGAAATAGTTATATCTATATATGAAATATGTCTGTAAATGACTGCCTCGGTGGCGTAGTGGGTGCAAGCTTGACGGCAATCATGAGGTCCCGAGTTTGATCCCCAAGTCAGGCAACGTGTTAAATTTTGGATTTTTCCATTAGCAATTATTTCAATAACTGCCAGGAGTCTGGAACTGTGCCCGTTAGATGGCAATAGGCTCGCCCTCTATAACATGGGATATAGATTGGTTTTTATGAAAATTAATAATATAAACTTTTTAATTTTCCCTTTTATATTGACTGACCTTTCAATTGAAACCACTTATATTTCACTGACACTTTCTTGACGCTTAATTGAAACACTTTAATATACATAGACTAATCAAGCACCATAATAGTAGGAGAGTTGCTGTTATAACACATCAAACCAGAGTAATGACGAGCCAGAATAATGACAATAATAACAGTATGAAATGTTTATGACAGTTTTATGGCAATTTATATTGCCGCGTGTCATCCTTTCGCGACTGGATGGGGCAGCTTCTGCGTTTGATTCGACACTCTACATAAGTTTTATGAAGTGAAAAAGTAAGGACTAAGTTGATATTCCTTTTAAACTTGCTTTAAAATATATCTTCATCAAGAAAAGGACAGAAGACTGATATTTTGAAATGATAACAAATTATGCCAATCAGAATTATCAATATTCTTATTAGGAAAGCAGCGTTTGCAAAAAAAAATTGTTTCGTCACTTTTATTGTTTCGTTATGTTGTTTAAATATCTCCGATCCCGCGAACCATCCCTGCTCTCAACGATCTCTTGGACATGAGACCCGAATTTGATGTGTTTGCGGATGGCTGAAAGACGATCTTGTCAGTATGCCTTGAGTTCTGTGAGACGAATGTGTATTTATATTTATTCACTTTTGTTACCTATATTTAAAAAAATATCTTATATATTTTTAAGAGATTTTTTTTGAAATTATTTTAACTTCGGTAGTGTTATTGGGCAACCGTTCTGTCGATGTATAAATAAATAAATAAATAAATAAATGTCTTATTTTGTCATAACCCTTAGGAAATAAATACATACAGAATGATTGATTTTTTTGTATTAAATATTCTATTTTCTATTTAGTTCGTTCATAACATGTAAATTTACGAATAAATATTCATATTATATTTTTCCAAAAACAAAAGTTACCTTGATACTGTACCCCACGCAATATATTAGAAACCATAAACCGATGTCACATAAAAACGGCGTGAACATCCTTACAGTTCGTAAATTTTATGACATTCTCGGCATTGACGACTTCCATACATACATAAATATATATAGAGTTAGGTACCCTAAATGATATTCAAGGAGAATTTTATAATACGTATGGACTAGCGACCCACCCTGGCTTTGCTCCATTATACATGTAAACCTTCACAAAACTCTAAAACCTTCCTCTTAAATCGTTCTGTCTAATGATGAAAACAGCATTAAAATCCGTTGCGAAGATTAAAAGATCTAAGCTGTATGCTTAGATCTTTCAAACCGCGGGGAGTGACTTTGTTTTATACCATGTCACTAATTGTTATTAGTGACATGTCAAAAGTGCAATACTATGTCACTAATTGTTATTTGTAAAGTATATCATCGTCATCATCATCCAGCCGTTGGAAGTCCACTGCTGAACATAGGCCTCCCACATAAGAAGGGTTGTTGCCAATACTCGATCGAAATTTGACACTCACATAATTCAGGTAATAAAGTGTTAATATAACATTATATAAGAAAGATACATGAACAAAAACTGTTCATGACCCTCAGCAAAAGTGGACGGCACGCTTGACAACTGACGCTCTGAATCTTCTTAGACTTTCAGCGTGATGGAGTTTCACATCTTCACTTATTATTTTAATTTATAAGCTTATGTTCGTAAGATTAAGTAGGCACCTACTCGTATATTAATTTTAAAGACATAGTTGCATTGAACTCATAAACCAAGTCTTAAGTAAGTGTACGCGATATGTAAAGCTCTGCGAAGACTATCAAGAGAGTGAGGAGTTTTATGACGACTGTTGACATTCACATCACAAGATATGACTGGTGTAGTCATAAACGTGTTTTGTAGTGCCTCATAAAATATATATTTCAGTTCGGTGAATGCTCTTTTCTTTGCTTATTAAGTACTACTTTTATAGTCGATGACGGTCCTTGAAGTAGTGTACAAAGTTAAGCTTCGATCGAACATAATATTCACAGTCGTCTCACACTGTGCGATTTTCCTGTTCTTTGACGCATACGTGCAAACTGTGCCGCTGAGCTGCATGTGGAGTTCTTGAAAAGGACAGTGAATAGAGTCTTGAAGGTTGGTACCATACTGGCAAAACCCCTTGTGTTGAAGGTATCCATAGGCGGCGGTAACCGCTCTCCATCAGGCACACCGTCTGCTTTTTGCAACCTAAGGAATTAAAAATATACAATAATGGTAGAGACTCCCTCGGTGGCGTAGTGGTAGCGAGCTCTACTGTCGATCATGAGGTCCCGGGTTTGACCCAGGTCAGGCAGTGTTATTGGATTTTCCATTAAGAATTGTTTCAATGGCGTGGTTATTCACATTATAAATATGTAATACAATATAAATGTAATTTAATTATTTGGTTATATTCATTCGATTATAAGAAATGAGCGTAGCACTCGTGCGGTCGGATCTCGACCAAAAAAGATATAGTTTGATTATAATTTTGACCAAACAAAATAATAACAATACCTTAGAATAATACATAATGAACATCCACGCATGTCAAGAAATAAAAACGCTACAAATTACCATTATTAAAAAAAACAAATCATGAATCATATACATGTGGGCGTAACGTGCGTCTAAGTGCACAATGATAACTTGCAAACGAGCATTTAGTCATGCTGCATGCTGCCGCCCCCGCCTGGCTCGCCTTGCAGAGGTTAAAGCGTGAAGATATAAGTTTTTATAGCTTACTATTCAATGATTCATCGTGCAGAAACGCTTAATTATGCATGTGATTTCATTTTGAAACAATAACACTTACACGTTTATCATAATATAACTCCCGGCTGTTTCCTATAAGATATGTAGGAGGCAGTCGTTAGGTCATGTTGGAGGCCTTGCACATAACCTATATAAATTAACTCGAGCCGTGTAATTGGGGTAACCCGTTTTGTTAAGGCATATATTCAAAAATTTATTAATATATTTTATCATCTTACGTTAGATGGAAAACGTGAGCTTCGGGTTTGGTCTAAGAATTAACCGGAGTAAAATCAAAATGGTGATTGTCGGCCGAGTTAGGAATAATTAGCCCGATGTATAACTTTTTGATTTTTTTTTGTTTGATTTTAGATTTTTGTAGTGGTAGGCCTCTTTTGCAGGAGGCCGCCTGGGGAAGTACCACACCTTTGCCAGTTATTCATCCGCCACGCAGTAATGTGCAAACATTACTGTGTTCCCGTATGAAGGGCAATGTTACTAGCGAAATTACTGGGCATGATGAGATTCAACAACTCATATCTCAGGGTGACAGGCGCAGTGCAGTACCGCGCAGAATTTTGAATTTTAAAACACTGGGTGGCACTGTGTCTGATATGGGCAATCATGATGCTTACCATCAGGCACCTGATTAGCTCGTTTTGTCACTCACTATCATAAAAAAAAACCTAATTGTGACACGTATTTTGGACTGGTAAGTCAAACTCAAACTCAAACAGATTTATTCAATCATCATATGTTTATTTGGTTGCGTGGATTTCCATCAATGCGTAGATGAGGTAAAGCCACGTATGGCGATTGCTGGATCCACAAAGGATATTTCTATAGGTATGCAGCGGAGGCAAAGGCGAGAAAAAGAAACTCGCTCTAAAGGTGCTGAAGGAAAATGTTTGGAGTATCGTGGACCGATACAAACGAACGGAATAAACTTTAAAATAAACTTTTAATTAAGTAATTAAACTTTCAGGCGCTATATTGAGTAGCAACGGACTTGGATATTCACTATTCACGTTGATAAAATATTTGGTCGGTTTACTGTTCACTCAATTAAAATTAGTTATTGACTTCAGAGATATTTTTTATGTAGATTTAGAACCCTTTTCACGAGGTTAACATCGTTAGTGGCCATCGTTTGTAATTCTGTAAAGAAAAGTGCTAAAATTCCATTCTTGACCGAAACTGCCTTGAATATCTCACGATCCTTCTACTGAGTGTAAAAATACGAGACAGTAAAATGAATAGACAAGCAAAATAGAAAAGATATAATCATGATACATTTTTACTAAGTATTTTATTTCATAATAAAGCTGGCAATTATCAATATAGATATTTATTTATTTTATGATGAGCTTGTATATCCATAAGCCCACTGCTGGGCATAGGGCTCTTCGCCCGTTCATATATCTGTTTTGAGTGCGAAAGGATTGTCATTTATTAATTTTAAAAGTTTGTAGTTTATTAGCTAAGTGATTTCAAATGCCTCTCATTTTTTTATCTTATTGAACAAGTATCTCCGTTTGATGATCACATTCTTATTCATCATCATCATTTTAGCCGTAGGACGCCCACTGCTGGACATAGGCCTCCCCCATATATTTGGTATAAAGGATGGATGTATGTTTGTTACTCTTTCACGCAAAAACTACTAAATAGATTGGGTTGAAATTCTGTATGTAGGAAGCTTAGTCCCCGGAATAACACATAGGATGCTGTTTTCCCTATATTCCCGCGGGAACAAAGTCTACGCGGGTGGAACCGCGGGGCATATCTATTAAAAAATATTTTTTGTTTGTACGTATATTGGAATACTTAATCGAGGCAAGCTTGTTTTATTGTGCACCGCACATGGTCGATCATTATGTCAAAATGATCATAACCCTTTAGCGTTTTCGTTCACAATAACACTCCGTAAATCTCCACAAGCGGCAGTACATAAGCCGCGGGCCCGGAATCCGTTTGTCACGAGACGGGTCTTTTGACGAAACGTATTTAGGACAAACCCTTCCCAAGAATGGACTCCTATCTTCATCTTGTTTCATGTTTACCCTTCACGGGTCAAATAGACCTCAGTTTTATTGAACCTATGGATAACGTTGTTTACGTGCTATTGAGTGAATGGGTGAAGTCAATTTTGGGTGAAAAAGGATGAATTTGATTTTCTTGAAATGAATGCCTCGGTAAAGGAAAGGAGGTAAATCTGGACTTGTACACTGGTAGGAATTCAAAGACTGCAGAATGTATTCTTCTTCCTTTCCCCTCGAGCACCGCACGTCTTCTCCTGTCATTTTTGTTCTTTCTGTCATCATTTTTATTCATCATCTTTACACTAATTTTTATTAAACATAAGTATTTTATCTTCTTTTGCTCAGTGGATTCTAGTCTTCTTTAAGTAATTTTGGGCGCCTTCCTCCTACATTATTACTTTTAAGTTTTTTTTAAGCTTGGATTTAATTGTAGCGTTTGTGGTCCGGCGGGAATATGCCCGGCTTTAAATCCGGAGTCCCTGGATCGAATCTCACACATGTGGACTTTTCACCTGGACGCTACCGTGTTTCGGATGGCACGTTAAACTGTAGGTCCCGTCTGTTTCCTATAAGATATGTAGGAGGCAGTCGTTAGGTCATTTCGGAGGCCTTGTAGGAATTTTGGCGACTTGGAACTCTGACAATTTGAGTTGTCACCATAACCCATATGAATTGACTCGAGCAGTGTAATTGGGGTAACCAGTTCTGTTAGAGTATAAATTCAAATTATTATTATTAATTAAGATGTTGTTTTGACATCTAAAGAGATCTAATTTTGTAATAGGTAAAAGTTAAGTATTAAATTCTTTGTTCTGGCCGTGGAGTTACCGGCTTTAGAATAGTGCTCCACCCTCTCCAACCGTGGTTGCCGTAAGAGCCGGTTAAGGGTTAACAGATCCAGAGGACGCGCAGCAGCGTCCTCTGCAAAAAAAACCATCGAACTGCGCTCGACAACCCGCGTGCCAAGCGTGTCGAGTATTGGCAAAACCCCCCTATATGGGTGAGGCCTATTATGAGTTCAGTAGTGGATTATCAACGGCTGAGGTGATGATGATGATGATGAAATTCTTTGTTAAGAAATTAAGATATCATTTTACGTAGGACACGATAATGAAGGCCTAAGCAATAACCTTTCTCAGGTTTAACGATCCTTCAACGTAATACGACCATACTTACAAGTCTCATAATATGTTCAGTAATCCAGTAAATGGCTTTCGCACACATTATGATTACGTCATAACTTCCATTACTCCACCTAATTACACCTATCTCAATAACTACGCAGTGACTTTACTAAGGTAAGACGTAGCTAAGGACTTCGAAGTTGAATGTTTAAGGTGCAAAATAAGGCACGTGACTCACTGTTAGAACAGTGAAAAAGTGTTATTAACAGGTGTAGTACGAGTATACTCGTACTTAAGAGGGTGTACCTTTACGTTGAAACGAACAACTTTCAAATGAAAGAATTGTAAAATACGCAAAAAAAAATTTTTTCGAATTACCCCAACTCTTTCTTACCCCCTTCAGTATCACTTCAACTTTTTGTAACACGTTGTAAATAATTAAAGCGAATTTTTGGATTTATGTTGACCATTTTTTCACTCCTCTTGCTCTTTTTCCTCTTGCTCGTTTGTAACAGACAAAAATTAAAAGAAATTTACTCTATCCCCAAGAGACTGAAAAATTATTGTAGCTCCCTCCTCTGATACGCAACAATGACGAGTCCGTCATTGTTTCTCAAAAAGTCTTTTGAGACTTTTTGAGAGGAGGGGGCTAAAATAATTTTTCAGTCTCTAGGGGATAGAGTAAATTTCTTTTAATTTTTGTCTGTTACTAACGAGTTTATATTTTTTTAGTGTCGCCTGTATAGGATATTAGCCAAAATGTTTGGAAGATATTAATAGTTTTATTTTCTCGCAATCGTGAAAAGTAGAGTGTAACACACGGCGCTAAATCCCATTCATCATCATCATCATCTCAGCCATAGGACGTCCACTGCTGAACATAGGCCTCCCCCATAGATTTCCATTCAGTCCGGTTGTAAGCGGCGTTGTAAATCCCATTATAACTCGGTTTCTATTTACTTAACGAGGGAGTAAAATAACCTCTAATACATAACATAAAGTAACATACATTCACGCATTTTTTCCCGAAGGGGTAGGCAGAGGTGTACCCAGGGCTCAGTCCCATAGTAGATACACCCACATTTCGCCAGTATGTTATTGGTCCCATGTAATAGGGGGCGAGCCTATTGCCATCTACCGGGCACAGTTCCAGACTCCAGGCAGTTACTGAGATAATTTCTAATGGAAAAATCCAATATTTAACACTTTGCCTGACCTGGGGATCGAACCCGGGACCTACGCCACCGAGGCAGTCAACAAGCAAGCAAGTCTCTAATACAATGAGTTTCTTTATCACCTTATGTAACAATAGGTTTTTTTAAAGACATTAGCTAATAAATTAATAAAATACATGACCACGAATTGCTATGCAATCTACTCTTTGCTCCAAGTCCCAAAAGGAGCAGCAAGTCGAATAGCGAAAACTTGTTCAGTTGAAACTAGTTTCAGTTGCTAGTTGGCTTGTTTGCTTCCTGCCGTGAAGCCTCGTAAGTGTTTCATATTGCACGTGTAACGCTAGCCTTATGTTTGACGGCTATATATAACACTCGCATCTTAGGGCGAAGTCACAAAATTTGTCGAGGTCGAGGAGCGAGGTTGCAACGCAGTGTTATTGCACAGAAAAAATAATAGTATACTAACGTAGTTGCAGCCTTGACTTTGTAGACTCGTAAAGATAATAGAGGTACTCGTATTAATGAGACATAATAGTTAAGTACCTCCATCCTGACATTGAGATAATCCCTAATGAAAAATCCAACTCATTGCCTGGCCTGGGGAGCGAACCCGGGACTTCACGATGGGCAGTTGCGTTTGCAACCACTACGCCACCGAAACAGTATTTATTGTCTTGTTTTTTAAATTTTAAATGTGAATGATAATAGAATAGAATAGAATATTCGCAGCTTTAAGTATAAGTATTATTATAATGATTAAGTCGCAACTTTTTATTCCGCTTCAAGTAACATATAACATACATACATTCACGCCTTTTTTCCCGAAGGGGTAGGCAGAGATGTACCCAGGATTCAATCCCTTAGTAGATACACCCACATTTCGCCAGTATGTTATTGGTCCCATGTAATAGGGGGCGAGCCTATTGCCATCAACCGGGCACAGTTCCAGACTCCAGGCAGTTATTGAGATAATTTCTAATGGAAAAATCCAATATTTAATACTATGCCTGACCTAGGGTTTTCATTATTGGACATTGATTCAAAATTAGTTAAACTGCTGTAGGCAAAACATCTCTATCAAAAAATACTCAATCTTTTAAACTTAGGTACTAGGAGTTACGACACAGAATAAGTTGTATCTTAATGTCGGAAATAGTAGAAAAGTCGAACAACGTTGCGGCCGAAGTCGACGTCGCTGCAGCTTTGTCCGCCTTCGTCTCAGTCTACAAGTTAAGATCTTCTACCAATACAGTTACTTTTCCAATTGTATTGAACTAAAGGAAACGCGATCATTTCGTTCAGCGGAATTAGCTGGCGTTGAAAGTTCCTTTTGTAAGCTCTTTGGAAATAAAATTCAACCTACACAACCTACTATTTACTATAGCAGCTACATTTTATTATATATACTACACTGAAAATATTTTCGACGGTCGGTGGTTTCGATGAATGATGATTCGATGAATCGTACGTAGCTCAAGTAAAATAGATGTAAAATGATGTTGCTTTTGCTTAACAAATTTACAATACTTAAATAAGAATGGGTGCTGGTTTAAGGCCCATTTGCTCGTTTGTGGGATAGCGTAATTGTAGTGGTAGGCATCTCTTGCAGTGGGCCGCCTGGTGGAGTACTTACCACACCTTTGCCAGTTATTCATACGCCAAGCAGTAATATGCAAACATTACTGTGTTCCAGTCTGACGGGCAATGTTACCAGCGACATTAGTGGGCATGATGAGATTCAACAACTAATATCTCAGGGTGACAGGCGCAGTGTAGTGCCGCACAGAATTTTGTATTTTAAAACACTGGGTGGCACTGTGTCTGATATAGGCAATTATGATGCTTACCATCAGGAACCTGATTTGCTCGACTTGTCACTCACTAATAAAAAAGGAATTAACCCGGTTTAATAAATAATTTATCTTGAGCTAACAACGTTAAGGAGCAAAACTCTTAAACATTTCTCTAACCTAACAATTCTTTAACCCTAATTTGTGTGCAAAAAACCTTGAGGCGTTATTACATAATACTATATTAATAATTTAAGGTCAAGTCATATCCTAATGTCAGTGAAGAAAAAATATCTTTATTAAATACTACAAACTATAAGATACTTAGGTATTCATGTATGATCAGAATAGCGAAATTGTCAACTAATCAAAAACTTTATCGAAGTAAATTTAATTTAGCTTAGTAATGTCTGTTAATAAATGTTAAGGACACCTTTAATTTCGTTCATCGTGTCTCACATACCTAATTGAAAGCGGTGAATCTTTAATAGCAACAAACTCATTAGTCGAATGAAGCTGTTTCGCAGTTGGCGCGTTCGGTAATCTGTACATCCGCATTATTTGACTTTAATTGCTCTGCCGATTAACGGCGATTTAATTTATATTCGTACTTGGTAGGGTTTCGGGGTTTTGGAAGATATTTTGTAAGAAATTTAGATTTTTTTGGGACGATAATGAAAATTAAATGTTCTAAACATATACTTGCAAAGCCGCTCAGTGGTGGGGCTCCGGGGTATGTTGGATCAAGTGTTAAAATGTTCAGTTGTAAAAAAAAAATTGTTTATTCTTTTTGTGAACCCATAGATATGGGTCTATGTGAAACGTGAAACCATTCTGTTGTATTATGCTTAGCTTGATTTTGAAGTGCCCTTGGTTCTTTCACTACTACTGCTGCTAACTAACATAACTTTTCCTGTTTCCTGTTTCTTTCGCATTTAGGAAATGCTGTCCATGCTAGCCACTTTATTTCGTCAACTGCTTACAAGAAAGCATATTATACGCTTTTACATAGTATAAGTACGAGTATATATAAGAAAATTCACCATGTTTTTCCCGCCTTGTATCCGGAAAAACAAGAGAACTAAATCACGACCCCGGGCGGTGTCTCCGCGCATCCCTTCAGCGATTTATGACGTCACGGAGCATTAGGGCACCCGCACGGGTATTGTAATGTTGTTTACCAGGAACTCTATGGGAGATTTGAACCGTGTACGAAGGATATGTTAATCAGTCAGATATTGGAGAAAAGTTGGAGATTTTTCTACTGTCGGAAGAATCAAAAATTATATACCTAAGTACAGCTCAAGTTCAATGGCAAATTATGCATATTAATAAAACTTGCCTGTTTTAAAGCCTGTGCTGTTGCGGCTTGCCTCACATCTTTGAACGCATAAGTGCATCATTAGAATAATCATAGCCGACTTTTTCTTTATTTTTAAAAATATTTTCTCATATTTGTAAAAAAGCTCTTTTGGTTAGCTTGCTTTTATTCTTTTATAAAACCTCCGTAACTCTTCGGTCTTTACTTTGAGAATATGTCTATGTTATGTTTATAATGTAGGCAGGTGCCATCAGCATCAAAAGTTAATTGACCACATTCAGATTTTTCAAAATTGCTATTCCATATTATTACCTTGAAAGGAGAGTGACTAGAGTCTTGGAGGGTCGGCAACATACAGGCCCCTAGTGTTGAAGGTATCCGCTAAGCGGTGGTAACCGCTCACCATTAAGCGGCCCGTCTGCTTGTTTGTCACATAAGGCAAAAAAAATTATAATTCAAAATTAACTGAACACTACATTTAATATATTATGAAAACTGAATGTGGTCATCGATTATTGATGCCGACCGTAGAATAATTCTGTAGATGACATGAATTAATTATAAAATCAGTGCCCTCAGTACCCTTAAATCAGTGACGTCACAAGCCAGTCGTATCTCTGCACGATTTATGACGTCACGCACTATTAGCGCGCCTGCATTCTATGCTGCATATACTCGATCGCTAAATATGCACAGGGGTGAAGATACGGAAAAATTTATTCCCTATTTTTCGATGGAAAATTATGTTATGTCACCGAATTTTTTTTTTTTTTGATAGTGAGTGACAAGACGAGCAAATCAGGTGCATGATGGTAAGCATCATGATTGCCCATATCAGATACAGTGCCACCCAGTGTCTTAAAGTTGAAAATTCTGCGCGGCACTGCACTGCACCTGTAACCCTGAGATATGAGTTGTTGAATCTCGGCATGCCCAGTAATTTCGCTGGTAACATTGCCCTTCAGACCAAAACACAGTAATGTTTGCACTTTACTGTTTGGCGGATGAATAACTGGCAAAGGTGTGGTACTTCCCCAGACGGCCCCCTACAAAAGAGGCCTACCACTACAAATAATAGAAGATACTGTTATATTTCAAATAAGTAATTATACTTTTCCAATAATACTATAAAGTAAGTAGGTTTTGAATATGAAAATATTGCAATTATGTAAGTAACAAAATATAACATTCACGTATTGATTTATTGATGTAAATTAAATCCGATTTAATTGTAAATAACTAAAAAGCCGTGTGGTTATTTTACTTCTTACTAATATTATTTGATACACGAACATGAAAAACATACTAAATATTCTTGTCTAATAAAGATAGCATCAAAACAACCCAATCGGAGTAGAAACCCATTAATTTATTAGAAGTCATAAAATGACTTGGCACATTCAAACATCCGTAACGTAAGTCAGGAACTTTCCGAACTTCTATCCCTAGTCAATTTCGTACACAAAAACAATCTGACGTCACGTCTAAGATTTTCACTGTCATTCTTTACGAAAGCTGTTTACATTGGTGTAGTAGCTGGATCTAGCAGTGTTCCAGTGTCAAATGGAATTAAGGGAGGCTTTGATTCTTCTCAGTCGCTGTCCCGAGTCTAAGCAAAATACAGATTTATCAAACAAGTGATTTCTAAGAGCTTTTTGTGCGCCTAGTACCATAAACTTGCAGAGATCTACGTCGTGGTAGTTTCTTCCTACAAAAGAGAAGATTTTTTGTTAATATTTATTACCCACCCACGTATTTATAAGACATATTTTTACAAAAGATAATAAGCAACCACTTTAATAAGAATTGATTAAAATAATGTAAGGAATTTCACATACATACATTCACGCCTTTTTCCCGAAGGGGTAGGCAGAGGTGTACCCAGGACTCAGTCCCATAGTAGATACACCCACATTTCGCCAGTATGTTATTGGTCCCATGTAATAGGGGGCGAGCCTATTGCCATATACCGGGCACAGTTCCAGACTCCAGGCAGCTATTGAGATAATTCCTAATGGAAAAATCCAATATTTAACACTATGTAAGGAATTTGTTGAAACTAATGTGAATGCATAAGTTAACAGAAGGTTACTGGAATCAGAAACTAGATCAATGTAAATGCAGTCATTACTCAGAACCGTTCACCCCATGCCATTTCCCTTGAATTTTCCCTATGTATATCCCCCGTGAAAGAATGCACTCAGGGTGGATATTAAACTCAAATCATGCGAGGGTGGCGCACTTAACGGTAGTGGATGCAGAAATAGTGGAGGAGTCGACGAAGTATAAATACCTATACTATTTTTTAAACTTGGTGATTTATTTTGCGTTGGTAATCTTTATACCATACGATTTTGAAAACTGCCGTGAGTGTTACTCATACATTGTCGGAGTTCATTGACGAATTGCATGATATTTAATTTTTAATCCAACGCTGGTCAAACTTTGTGAGAATACACAATATATTAGCGCATAGATTAAATATTTGAAAATAAAGGCTTACAATAAAATAACTCTATATATCTATATATATAACTCTATATATTATTTTTTATTTTATTTTATTATAAAATAAGCCACTAGCTCATAAACTACATCTCAATTGCAACAAACTTACAAACCTATCGCCTGCAACTAATGACCGAGGGGTCACTCCGTCATGTCAGGGGTCATGTCCTGTCATCGTCGTTTTAGGAATGAGCCTCGAATGACGACTGACCCTAGTGCCCGCATCTAGGGTAATGGGGCGGAACGTAGTATTGTTTCATTGTTTAATTATCGATTTGTTTTGATGGAATTGATAGAGGATACATAAGGCTCCAAACTTACATTACCTATAGATAAATAATAATAGCCTAAATAACAATAGGCTACTTGACAACTATAAAAAAATACTTCAAATGATGGTCATCCTATCAGATAATAGCGTAAAAAGCATATTTCACTTTATTTTAAGCTAAAAAATGTAGGATTTTAGCAAAATTCACGAAATAAAACAGAATATTCCAACAACTCAACTTGAAAAGGTTGATGAAAGAAATATAGTATTTGCCTCAGCTATAAGATAGTAAGAGTTAACAAGGTTCTAGATAAATCCAAAGGATTCACGTAGCCCATTGAACTACGGGGTTTCAACATATAAATAAGTAACGCGTCAGATTTATAGTGAGCCATGGTCTTTATATTAAATTCCTGTGAGATTTATGGCTGTTGCGATTCATCGGAGGCTGCGCTCGAGTGAAATATTAAATTGCTATTGAAATGTTACCTGCCGGATGTTTTATTGAGGGACTTCTATTTAGTTGCAACGTACGCTCAAACTAAACTCACATTTTATTATGAATTAGAAATTAATTATGGTATATATATTGTTGCTTCTATTATTATCATATTCTTGATCACCCTGGTCAAGATGTCATGAAGCTTCGACGGTCTGGGTGGTTCTAGGATGATCAGCTAAAATTATTAGCGATTTCATCGGTTTCCTTCAGCGGTAGAATGATTTTCGGATGAATGCTGCTAGCGCTCGGAAAAATTACGGCACTTAGCTTTCTCCATTCTAGATGACTATAGGTGCTTGTCAACGTGGCAATGATTACAAAAAATAAGAAATCAAGGCGGAGCAATAATTGGAGCAAATTTTTGGATCAAATGGGATCAAAATGCTAGATTTTGATAAGGTAATTAAAAAATCGTAGGTCCGCTAATTAGTTTCAAAAGTTCTCTTTAAGTTGCGATCATTTCACGAAAAAGTTGTGCTCAGTTCGCATCTGCAGTGCAGTGTTAATGCAGATAAAATCTTTGATACGAGTATAGTATAAGCACAATATTATTATACGACTGCGCTACCCAAATTCAGTGACTTTTGAAATACTTCAGTAGGCTTTTACAACTAAAATTATTAGAAAAAATAAACATTTGCGAAAAATTCAATTTAAGGTGGTATGATTTCTATACAAAATGGTATTTTGTTTGACATTATGGATTAACAGTGAATAATTTTCAACTCAATTGTTTGTGTTCGGCTCTTGATGTGGCTTTTATTTGCGCCAAAACATATTTGGACTAAGAAACATTATGTTTTTTTTCATAAAGTATATGAAAAATCTCCAAGTAAAATGAATTTTCATAAATATAAAAAAAAATATAAGGTTTTCTTTAACCAAATATGTTTTGATGTAGGCCAGTTCAAAAGCGAACCACAAAAATTGAGTGAGGAAATATTCTCTATTTCTCCATAATTGTGAAATTCCATCTTTGGATATCGAACGACCTTAAATTTTACAAGCTTTTTCTTCTTATCGAGTCAGTATATGGAATTGGTCAACCATAGAGCATAGTTTTCCATTCGCCCGAAGAAATTTCAATTCACTGGGTTATGGACAGCCTAGAACTCATTGATTCCAAATTATTGTTTCATCATTCAATTTGATGTGAAGATGCCTACACTTCCATGGTACACGTTGTATTAAGACGTTCGATACAAGTAAGCAAGCCCTTAATCCTTTATTCCCAGTCAAAGCAGGTTGTCTTGAAGGAGTCGGTGCGGTAACTAACATTATTACACGGCTATAGAAGCAGCCGCATCATGCTGGATGCCGCAGAGCGCCGTGTCGCCGCATCAAATTGCAACCACGTCCGCGCTAGCCTAGATTTCGGACGAAGACCTAGGTTTTTCTAGATAAGGCCAACTGAATCTGAAAATTAGTGCTTGGGAAGGCACGTTGTCTTTAGTACCGGTTGGCATCATTGACTATAGTCGTTAAGTCATTTCAGAAGTCTTCATGCACTTCTTAAAACTTTGTTTCAGAAAACCTGTGACTGTGTAATTAGGTTATTATGGTTCAAACTGCTAATGTGCGACCAAGATTACTGCAACAGTATTATCGTACAACCAATTATCGATCAACAGAATGGTATTTCGACGATCTCGCCTTCCGGATTTCCACTAGCCAACTTTCCATTGATAATAAATACAATCGCGATTCCATAGACACAAACTAAATAAAATGAGAATAAATCATTTAATTTGACAAGAGGTCCTACAAATTTTACAGGTGTTTACTGTGTTGCAAGACTTGCATTTTATACCAACGTTTTTATGGTTTAGATAGAATGACGTGCGGTAGATTCAAAATTATTAAAAAACAGCGAACAAAAATGTATTTTCAAGGCCTATCGGAATAAAATAAATTAAGGCATACCTTCGTAAGTATGATAAGTAAGGTTCCATACCTAGATCTTTAAACAAAACACTACCGCTTTTTAAAAATATACAGCGTCATTTAATTGCAGACATGTTAGTAATCTTGGCCGTGGGGTCACCGGCTTTAGAATAGTACCTCACCCTCTCTACCCGTGGTTGCCGTAAGAGCCGGCTAAGGGTTATGAGATCCAAAGGACGGGCAGCAGCGTCCTCTGTGTAAACTATGTATCAAACTGCGCTCGCCAACCCGCCTGCCAAGCGTGGCGAGTATTGGCAACAACCCCCCTGATGGGGGAGGCCTATGTTCAGCAGTGGACTACCAACGGCTGGATGATGATGATGATGTTAGTAATCACAATTTTTTGAAAATTTTCTGGATAAGTTCTGGGATTTTTTCCCTAATGTGTGATATTGATCTTGCTTCTTGAATAATTTTATGATGCTGTGCCAACGGAAAGTCCCTAGAGGTTTTTAGTCCTATGCGCAAAGTATGGGAATATTATGCAGTAAAATAGCCTATAACTTTTGATTGCGTTAACTTAGAAGTTTGATTTTTTCATGGCCACTAGATCGGAGACCTGATTTGATATCATTTTCAACTTGATACTGAGATGTTATAACAGAAACGACTGTTGTCTGAGTAATACCTTAACGCGTTCCCGAGAAAAAGGGTCTTGACAGACGGACAGACACATTAACGGACAACTAGACAGACAGATAGACAGGCGGACAACAAAGTGATTCTATAAGGCTTTCTTTTTCTTAAAATCCTACAGACTGCGCCACTTGTAATTAAGCAATAAAACCACCACTACGTTAAACTCAATACTGATTTATTGGTCAGGCATCATAATGAGAGTAGATGTTATAATCACTGATGTCTACCCACAAAACATAAATATTAACAACAAATACATTACACTTTTTTCCTTTAAGAGTATGGAACCCTAAAAATAGAGTTTTAACTTTTATGATACTATTATGGCATATCTAGTGGTTTATATATCACTCAGTTACCTATAGTAACCCTTGTACTCACCTGACCCAGATTTTTTATTTCACTTCAGAGGGAATGAAATTGCTCAGAGTGAGCTTGTATTTTTTTTATTCGTACTGGCAACTTTTTGTTTTCATATTACGCTTGTTTGCGGAGTGGATAATAATGAAATGGTGTTTCCATTCATATGTGATGAGCGTTAGTGAAAATCTCTTTGTTGCGTCAGCCGCTTTAATGGAAAAAAATTTTTTTCAATGTAGGATACCATAGTATTCAAAAGTTAGGGTGTGTATTGTCATATTAAACGAATTTATTATTCCACTTCGAAAAAGCCAAAATAGGTAAGGTTACAATTTGTTAGTAGAATTTCTGGATTGTTCCACTATGCCCCACCAAGCCGCCCCACTGGTGGGGCATAGTGGAATGCTACAAATTATGTCGCGGAATATGTCCCACTAAATTGACTCGGTGGGGCGGATTCCACGATATAGAATTTTCATACGACTCCATGTTTCTCCACATGTAAGCGAAATGCCATCTAGCGGCCACATGTGAACTTTAGTTTCTTGAATCTCTCCGAAGCATTGGACTGTGTGAATCTCTGAGAGAATTATTTAAAAAATAAACATACTGACACTTCCATCCTTATTTATCTGTTGGGGCACAGCGGACATCCAAATGAATGGTGCCATCTATCTGTTTTTGAAGGAGTTATAGTTGTCAAAGTAGGAGGTGGTGACTAGCGGGAAGCAGCTTCTCCTCCACATGATACGACACTGAGTTGTAAGAGAGGGAAAAAACAAGGCATGCAACTAAGTTGAACACTTTTGTTCTGTAATTCATAAATTATGTATAAGGCAAGTCCAATGATTCGTTTTTTTATGATAGTGAGTGACAAGACGAGCAAATCAGGTGCCTGATGGTAAGCATCATGATTGCCCATATCAGACACAGTACCACCTGTGCTTTAAAATTCAAAATTCTGCGCGGCACTTTACTGTGCCTGTCACCCTGAGATATTAGTTGTTGAAACTCGTTATGCCCAGTAATTTCGCTGGTAACATTGCCCTTCAGACCGGAGTACATAACTGCTTGGTGGATGAATAACTGCTACTACATCAATACGTCAAATTCCACTTTCGTCATGCTAAACACCTGAATCTATTTTATAATAAATAATCGTAATTATTGCATAGAAAGTACGTACCCATAAAATGTGTTAAAAAGGTGTTGTAATAATTAGAGGAGTTGCCTAAGGGGGTTGCATAATATGCTTGTCAAATATAATAACTTTCAAAAGAAATAATTGCTAAATTCGGAAATAAAATTCGACTTCATAAAAAATGGATCAGCTGATCGGCAGATGTGTATGGATTTTTTTACGAATTGCGCCAAATCATTCTATCAAGTTCAATCTACACCTTTCTGTCACACGTTGCTTCAATTCAATTCAATTCTTATTTTGTGGCTTGTGAAAGTGTTTTTAACACCACAACTTTGCCAATATCACGTTGGGAGATTGGACATCAAACGATGGAAATTCACCAATAACTGCTTTTGAATTTTGAACACAATCAACAATCATATATATTCTACAGCATGATACTAAACTATTATAATAAGCAACACTACAATAAATATTGAAATAAAACTCATATCTCCTTTAATAAATCATAAGATTATTGAATATACAACTAATTACAATCTATACACAAAGGTATATAACATATTACGAATACACATTAATATATTATTATGTATTAAGTTTATACTTATAATTTTATTTTATTCACTTTAATATTACACAATAGTCTAATAAATGGTGAAAAAACCAAGGATAAGAGGAATTTAAAGGAGACAGGACGAGTAATTAATCCATTGTACTTATATTCTAAATCCGCCAGACCGCACCCTAGCGGTAGATTGAGCCAACTAAACGTCATCGTAGCCAATTCTGATAGGAACGCTTGAGTGAACTCCCCACAGACCAACTACCAACTATCTCTATATTTCAGCTAACAGATAGGAAATAACGATGCGAGAACTTCCGACTGCATGCGAGCCAGTCTTACTTCAATGAGATATACTCGTCTACACAGAAACCATCAAATGGCGGGTTTGTGAAATACCCTAATTTTGTTTTGGTAAAAAACTGAAAGGAGTTTTATGTGAAGTTGGAGTAATTAAATTAAATCTGACGATTTTCTACATTAATATTTGCAATAAGCAGACACAGCGCTTCAAAAATAAATTCAAGCGAAGCTCAGTAATACTAAATACTCGAGGGTTACGTTTTCTTGCTAACGTAACTTGTAACTTGGTTACCTTTGTTAGCTAGAACAGCATGTCTCTACATGGCCACATGTTTACAACTAACATGAGACTACCTCGGTGGCGTAGAGGGCGCATGCTCGACTGCCAATCAAGAGGTCCCGGGTTCGATCCCCAGGTCAGGCAGTGTTAAATATTGGATTTTTCCATTAGGAATTATCTCAATAACTGCCTGGAGTCTGGAACTGTGCCCGGTAGATGGCAATAGGCTCGCCCCCTATTACATGGGACCAATAACATACTGGCGAAATGTGGGTGTATCTACTGTGGGACTGAGTCCTGGGTACACCTCGGCCTTCCCCTTCGGGAAAAAGGCGTGAATGTATGTATGTATGTATGAGTCATTAACTTTAATTTCGGAATAGTTAAATTAACTTAATAATGCTAAAATTTTTTCTGCAAAAAACCACCGAACTGCGCTCGACAACCCGCCTTCCAAGCGTGTCGAGTATCGGTAAAACCCCCTTTGTGGAGGAGGCCTATGTTCAGTAGTGGATTACAAACGGTTGAGATGATGATGAATGTTAAAATAACATTTAAATTATTTATAAATATTAAAAAATAACCTTTAAAGTAATTTTTTATATTTATCTTTTTTAATAAAAAAAAAACAGACGACAAATGATTGCTAACTCTCACTATCTTACGTTAAACGTTCTATTATCAAAGCAGTAAACAGGAGCCTATTCAATATGTAGTCGTAGAAGGTACGTCAAGCCAACTTGACTTGAATAATTTCGTCCTGAAGGATAAGCCCCGTCCACAGGGATGCCATGAGGTCATAGGATTCCACAGATATTCGGGATTCTTGCGACACTGCCGACTCGAGACGATGTTACTGGCTACTTCTTAGAATATTATTAAAAAGGTTTACACATTTGCCAAAATG
Source organism: Hemistola chrysoprasaria (assembly GCA_947063395.1). Classification (NCBI taxonomy): domain Eukaryota; kingdom Metazoa; phylum Arthropoda; class Insecta; order Lepidoptera; family Geometridae; genus Hemistola; species Hemistola chrysoprasaria. The sequence continues at coordinate 15,854,321 of OX346714.1, forward strand.
AGCCGTAGTGGCGTATTTTATTTTATAAAAAGTTGTTTAAAACTATATGAGAAACAGTTTCGTTTAAAGTATTTAAAATTTTTATTAAAAGGTCATCAAGTAATAATCTAGCATACATAAGTTTTTTGTTTTTTTTATGATAGTGAGTGACAAGACGAGCAAATCAGGTGCCTGATGGTAAGCATCATGATTGCTCATATCAGACACAGTTCCACCCAGTGTTTTAAAATTCTAAATTCTGCGCGGCACTGCACTGCGCCTGTCACCCTGAGATATTAGTTGTTGAAACTCGTCATGTCCAGTAATTTCGCTGGTAGCATTGCCCTTCAGGTGGATGAATAACTGAAACTGCAAAAGAGGCCTACCACTACAAAATATTATGTATATTGTACTCGTATGTCCATTTTTGTGTAAAAAATATAATTTTAAGATTTGCCAGATTTTGTTTGTAAATATGTTGATGGAAATCTAAGGGGGAGGCCTATGTTCAGCAGTGGACGTCCTATGGCTGATGATGATGATGATGTTGATCTTTGTCTTCATTTACCATTGAAAATGTAAAAATTCATATCCACGAATAAATGTACTAATTTACCAGCTTTTTGAAACTAATATAGAAAACTAGCTGTGCCCCGCGGTTTCTCCCGCGCAGACATCGTTCTCGCGAGAATATCGGGAATAAAGAACGCTATGTTTATTCCAGGGTCTATCTACCTAGCATACTAAATATCAGCCCAATCGGTTCAGCAGTTTAGGCATGAAAGAGTAACAAACATCCATCCATGCATCCATCCTCACAAAGTTTCGCATTTAAAATATTGCTAGCTGTGGCCCGTGGTTTCACCCGCCTAGTCATCGTTTCCTTGAAAAATCGCTACAAATACAAACTACAAAGAAACAGCGCTGTTTTTTTGCCATCTAGATGGCGTTGGTGTCGAGTGAGAACACGCTACTGTTTGGTTTACATGTACAAACGTAACTTTTTCACATTGTACTGAGATTTGTGATTTATAATAAAATATCCGCCGTGGAGTTAGTTAGCTCGAGAATAGTGCTCCACCCTCTCTACCCGTGGTTGCCGTAAGAGCCGACTAAGGGTCCAGATCCAGAGGACGGGCAGCAGCGTCCTCTGCAAAAAACCATCGAACTGCGCTCGACAATCCGCCTGCCAAGCGTGTCGAGTATTGGCGAAACCCCCCTTTATGGGGGAGGCCTATGTTCAGTAGTGGATTACCTACGGCTGAGATGATGATGACGATGAATAAAATATTAGTAGGGTAAGTAGGTAAGGAGTAGGATAATTCGGTATTCCAATCGTGATCCTGGCTTATGCACACAGTGCAGTGCTAAAAAAAAAGAGCACAAACTTCTGGATTTTATAGCCTTGTTTTGATATATTTTATTTATTTGTTCTAAAATTGTACACAAAATATTATCTCTTTTTGTTCCCATCTACATTTGGGTAACTTGTTTATGATTTTAAAGAAAATATTTCATGATATTTAAGTATAATAAAAGATCAAATATCAACAAAACAAATTGTAATGAACGGCGGGATTAAAAGATTTCACGTCGATTAATTAAAACAAGGAAAGGGTCGTCCTAAATAATATTATAAAGGTCGTTAGGAGTGCACCCGAGGAGTCATTATCTGTTGGCTATAAATAATTTGTGGTTCCAGTGAAAGCGGTTTCATATTTTTGAGCACTGTTTTATTTAGTAAGAGCGGTTACGCAGAACGTTCGAAACGAATCTGATCCGAATCCGTGAAAATATGGACCGAATTAGTCATAGAATACGATTTTAATCATTCGATTTCTCTCTGTCATCTGTCAATCTCCATTTCACAGGGTTCCCTATTCATTCGCATACTATTATTAGCCATAATTTTACAACTCATAAAATTTTAAGCCATAAAATATGTAATAGCTAATGATCACCAGTCATAACGTCAATACTCCTATTATAACTTGTTATAGTTTTAGTTGTCCTAACATTTGAAACCTATAATATTCTATGTCCTAACCATTGATAACCATATTAATTTATGCCATAATCCTAACATGTCCTAACTATTAATATCACTAAAATTATGTGCCATAATCATATATTGCTCGAATGTTAACTTTGTCATAATATAAATTAAACCTAACCTAACCTAACCAATAGAATTTTGAATGTTCTTAACTCATAAACGTAGTAAACATCTTTTCTATGTAGCAAACTGTTGATATATCACATTGCTATAAAAAAATATTATAGTAAGGCGCTATTACTGATTATGAATAAAAATGAAGGTAGTTTCATTATTATTATGAAAATAACACTTCAATACCACTTCATGTCAAATTTTAGTGTTAATATTTGGAACAAAGTCCTTAAACGAATTTTGAAATTATAATTACAATGGAAAATGAGTGCAAAATATTTACAACAAAAAGAGGAGCCAACAAATTAAATATCAGTGGATTTACATATGAAAAAAATCGAGTAGATAAAAAATGTTATTATTGGGTATGTGAGTTACGGCGAGATCCTTCCCATAAATGTAATACAAGAGTGTTACCATGTTACGGTATATAATCATGTCCCTAGGGATATACATAACTATATTACGACTTCATCTATCTTACTGCGACATATACACCAGAAACGCTAATCTATATCATTACACTGTACCAAAAATACTCTTCTAGATAAAGTGATTAGAATAAAATTTTAATTTGTAGAATTTGTAAACATACTTATTAAGCAATATTCAGGACAACACTACAATATACCTCACTTGCAAAAATACGTACAATAACGATTATATACAATAACAATTATGAACAATGAAAATTAGGACATACACCATTATTAACTATTAAATTATACATAACAACCATTATGACAACTAACAATAGGAATAAAAACTATTATACACAAAAATATTATAGCAATTAAATTTTAGGACAATTTATCAGTATTACTACAAAAAAATATGTATTTCCAATATTATGACTAGAGGAGGTTATGACAAATGATGTATGCGGAAAATTTTTATGACAAAAGACATTATGCGAATCAATAGGACACCATTTCACAGACTATATTGATGGATCGAATTGGCCATAGTTTTATTTGTATGAATACTCGCGCATTCCGTCTAGGCCGGCGGTGAGTCTTCCGAATAACGGATTCGGATCGGATTCTTTTCGGACGTAGTGCGAAACCGCTCTAAGTCACTTAGCCGGGCCAAATCACACGCATCTTTGGGGCTTTGATCTATTCGCGTTCTTCTGTATTTTCAATATTCTTTAAAAAAAATATATAAAATAACTCTTAAGAAACAATTCTTTACGTACCTACAGTACTAACATAATTATTTTATTCATTAAATAAAACATATTATTTCATTATTTACTAGCAGCATAAAAGCTGATGGCTGCCAATTACTTGTGTATAATAAAAGCCGATTTCAAAATGTTAATCTTGCCTGTTTTAAAATTGTTCACTGACATAGCACTAATAACAGTCTACAATTCGTTTTGAGCGGAAATTAATAATTATAATCATCATCATCATCACCGTGATCATTATCACAGGCGTTAGAAGCCCACTGCTTGACAAAGGCCTTCTCGCGCCTCCGTCATAATTTGAATCCCCATGATTAAAATTATTGTATATTTATTTCTTAAAACGCTACTTCAGCCGCTCCGCTTATATTTAATCGCTTGCACTAGCACCACAGATGAAGCACAAACGAATATTTCTTTTTAGACTAAGCAATAAGACCTCTCGACCTCAAGGATCAGAATCAAATAAAAGTAAAACCTTATCGAATCTCGGAATTAATTTATCGGCTTGATGAGAAAGTTGTAGCGTCTCTACTTCTACATTTTGTATTATGTACCTGCAACAAGTATGGAAACCAAAAAACATAACTGGCAAAAGGTGGGTGTACCTACTATGGGACTGTTTGAAACTATAGCCCTTAGGGAAAAAGGTGTGCTGTTATGTTATAATTATTCTTATATAAAGGCTAAATATTGGATTTTTCCATTAGGAATTATCTCAATAACTGCCTGGAGTCTGGAAATGTGCCCGGTAGATGGCAATAGGCTCGCCCCCTGTTACATGGGACCAATAACATACTGGCGAAATGTGGGTGTATCTACTATGGGACTGAGTCCTGGGTACACCTCTGCCTACCCCTTCGGGAAAAAGGCGTAAATGTATGTTTATGTTATGTTATGTTATAAAGGCGCCTATAGGAGCCAAACTTCCCTCTCGCTCGGGCATTGCACGGAAAGGTACATAGGCATTGTATTTCCAAAAATCATAAGTTGTGTTTCTCAATCATACCATTTATAATATATTCAAGAAAACTTAGTTTGGATATCTTTTAATTTAACAGGAGAGATAGAAAAAACTGTTATTTCCTTTTTTCGATCTACTCCATCAAATAGAAAGAAAAAAAAAACGAAATAGGGTGAATGCTATAGTTATTGACCACTTAAGGAAAAAAATATTTTCTAGATTTTATAAAAAAATATTCAATAGAGATACAGGTTCCAATGATATACCAATTAAAGGGTAATATATCTGAGTAGTAGAAAGTTAAATATATGATATAAAAATCAAATATTTATTATTAAATAAGATTAAGTAAATCATATTAGGCAAATAATTCAGTTATTGACTACGTAAACACATTTATTGTCATACAGAGATACAGTAATTGACCATGCACAAATAAACATCAAAAAGTTATCGTAACTCCAAAACGGCTAAACCGATTTTCATAAAATATAGGTTACAACACTTTAAAACGTTCAGCTAACAGTTAAATAAAACTTTAATGACATAGGTTCATTTGTTATGGAGATACGATGTACATAAAATAAAAAAAACTTTTATTACCCTTTTCTGACATCTGAGGGCAAACCTTATAACAAAATTATAAAATTTTTGAATATCATTTAAAACTTAACGTAGTTCACACCTAATTCTTTCTCTCGTGCTCTTATTATATTAAGAAAATCCTCATTTTCTTGGTCACTGTCTTCGTTGTCACAAACATCGTCATCATTTTCCATACGAAAACATTGGTGGCATAGAAAATTATCACCTTCTTCTTGAGGTATATGTATAAGATGAGATTTCGGAATGCATGACCTGTGAAAAGCTTTTCCACATTCGCAGCATCGTAATTTTATAACTTTGACCACTCCTTTGCACGCACCACAGGTCGAACCAGGAGTTTCAAGTTTCTTTTTCTTTTCCAACTTCTTAACCTTCATTTCTTCACCAGTTCTTTGGGTTATCTTAGGATGTCGCTTCAAGAAACCATTTTAACCATCCCTTTCCTGGTCTGTTTTCGTTGAATGGAGTCTCTCTAGGATGTTTATTGAGAAAGTTTTGTACAGAATCTAAAATATCATCTGCATTTCTAGGAAACCCTCTCCTACCCATATCAAACAACTATTCTTCTAAGATTTTTTTCTAAGATTATTTCTTCTTTTTCTTCTTCTGTAGTCAGAAAGGGTAGTGGTCCAAAATCACTTTTAGTGTTCGGGTGTTTTAGTTTGAAATGTATTGTCGCTCTAGGTATACCATACTTTTTAGCTGCTGTCCGTACAGGGATACCTTGGCTTAAGTCTTCTAGAGCCTTTTCCAATTGTTCTTTGGTATATTGCGGTACTTTGGGCATATTGAATCAGTCTAAACAAAAATAAAAATAGGAATTTAGTAATTGACCACCTTGGATTCACTAATTAGCCACCCCCGGACAATAACTGATCCGATGCACTTACAACTTTGAGGTTTAGAGAATACCTTAATCATATTCTATTAAAGCCGAAAATGCATTAAAAACACCTATTTCGGAAATTCAGTTATTGACCGGGGGTGGCTAATAACTGATTTTCAAACAAACTAAGATTAGTAATTAGCCGGCATATTTTTTTTATGTTATAATTAGTTCACAAACTTTTAAATCATACACAATTAACCACTATTCAATTACCAACAGATAAATAAAGAGTTTATAAGCCCAAAACAACAAGTTACTGATAAAATCACGGATTTTTAAAACACTTACCTTAATTTTTTCTTAACAAACTCCCGCACCTGTCACAACTTTTTTGAACTGAGCTTCCAAAAAAAAACATACGCCATCTAGGTCAAATATTATGAACTAATACGAATGAAGGATAATTGAACGTGCATTTGATGTATTTTCCATTCACGTGCGATCTTCCATTATCTTATTTCGATCAATATAGTCTCGGGTGGTCAATAACTGTAGGGTGGTCAATAACTGTAGCAATCACCCTATACCTACTTAAAAACATGCATTAGTCTAAAGATAAACAAATGGAAAGAGCGATTTTGGAAATTTACATTTAGCGATTTTTTTAAATATAAATTTAATTTGACTGGCCGGTTGGCTCAGCCGGTAGTGCCCCTGCCTTCTGTCCCACAGGTTCGGAGATCGATCCCCGGCCAGGTCAAACATTTGTGCACATGAGCATGTCTGTTTGATCTGTGTTTGAGTGTTATAAGCTTATATATATGTATGTATGTCAGTCATCTGGTTACCATAGTACAGGCTTCTAGCCTAGTTTGGGACCAGATGATCGTGTGTGGAAGTTGTCCCATATTATTATTATTAAATTGCGCGAGCGAGATGGAAGTTTGACTCATATAGGCGCTTCAGTCGAATAAAAAGTAGAGCTCTATTAACAGCTCTACGTTTATGTAGGTAGTATAATAGAATTAGAAATTCGTAAAAATATATATTATAAATATATTTAACGAAAATCAATTTAAATAACAAATTAAACATTTGTTATTTAAAAAAGCAAACTTATTTAATAAGCTGCCAACATAACGTAGAGACATGATCACATAATATTTTTCCTCTGAGCTTTAAGCCAAAGTTCCTCTTCAATATGGTAATAGGTTTACAAACACCGTGCTTAAGTGGCAAGCTTCTTATGCGATTCACAATCAACGGATTTTGTTCAAACTTGCCGCGCGGCTACAGTATTTATGTTAACAGTGGGTAAATATGAAAGAAAGGAAGAAAGAAATGCTTATTTACCACAAGATGTATAAAACACAGGAAACGTTAATGTTAATATTAGTACTTATATAGCTAATTATTTTATATTATTAAAGTGAAGATAAGCATCTGGTAGGAACAATATAATTATCATTATCATTATGTACTTGCCTAACATTCCCATGGATGATTCTGTGTATTTTAAATTATTTAAAAATTATAAAAACCCGTCTGAAAACCAAGCTTTATATTTGGTAGAAGAGGACAGTACTTAGTACTTATGCCAGCTTCTTCCCGTCTGACATATTATAGAAAGCTTGTTTTTGCTTTTAAGTTAATATTTTTGTAAAACATTCGAGTTTTTATATTTTTTTAATAATTTAATTTATTAGTTGATATATGTATTGAAATCTTGTCGAGACTTATGATACTGACTATTTTTATACTGTGTATAAAGTAAAGGCAAGTAGGCGCGCTCGAACTTTGCACTCAAACGATTGTAAATCGAGATAAATGTTTGATGGGATTCGTAAACTTGGACAGTTGATGGTGAAATGAAGTCTTTCCGAGGATTATTTAAAAGTTGTTGGTGAAAGGTTTGCTGAAGCTCGAAATGCAGGTGTCAAATTCCATTTTAGGTTTGTATGTTTATTCCCGTACCCACTTTAATAATTGGTAATTGGAAATGAAAAAACGAAGGAAATAATTATTATTTGGTTATCCAACGGGATATATTTATAAAAATCCAAACTCCATGCCGGCAAACAAAACCGTGTCTAATTTTATCTGTTTGTACTGAACAGCTTCAATATTTAGTTAGTGACCGAATTGTCAGAAAAAAAAATTAAATTTAAATGTGTCAATTCGGGCAGTATCCGAATATTTTGTGTATGAATCGTCAGCAAGTTGCCTAAGCGCGATGAACCCGATATTTTCCCCAAAATATACATAAATTTACTGTATAATTTTTTTCTCTAATGTGCATATTTTAATATTATCTTATAGGTACGAATGATATAATTTGTCATCGATGTGGAGATCAATCTGTTTAATTGTTTTTCTTTAATTTTCTTCTATTACTATAGGTACTATCTAACCTCTCGAAATGAAAAACAGCAGTTGCAAATACCTAAATAAAAGCTTGTAACTGTTGGCAATTCTAAATGCTGTAATTAAGGAAATCTACACCAAGTTACAATTCTCAAAGGGCGGAGGTTGTCATCAGTTTCAGTTGGTGGCAACAAGTTGCCGTGTCGCCGGGATTGGCAATTTGTCACGCCACCGCTCACAGTAACACCAGGCTTTGAATGCCACGATACAAACTGGCTGTTGTATTTGGTTTCTCTTTATCCTCTTCTCTATTTATCATCAGATATAAACATCAGATCTCCTAGAGAGCTGATATCTTAACCATAGGTTTTCATTTTAAAAACAAGGAAAAAGTAAGGTCGATAGCCGTGTGGTTACAGGCTATATAATAGGGCCACCCCTTTCTCATCCCGTGGGCAGCAGCGTTCTCCGGCACTAAGTATTCTAACTACTGCGATCACCAAGCCGCACAAAAAGCCTGGTGATTACTGCAAAATCGCCCTATATTAACAGTTTATGGCGTTCTACACAACTCAACCCTCGCCGGGTTGTATTCAGCAGATATACTGTTAAAGATATGCTGATAATATTTAAGACTTTCTGTATATTCTCATATCTTACCCCAAATTATATAAAATCAGTACCAGTAGTTAAATCATAAACTTGTTTAGTTTTACTTAAGAACAGTATTGCATAGAACATAGTTGTGTTCTGTGTCTGCGCAGTTGCACAGAACAGAACTGCACAGAACGGAACAGAACGGAACAGAACAGATTACAAGACATTTTTTTCCTCACCTATGAATCGAATGTAGGACCTGATGTTCAGCAGTTGAGTCTGTGACTTTTACACCAATGAGCCAGTTAAAGTAAGTTTTTAAAATAACTTTTCGCTTGTTTATTTAATTATAACAAGTTCTGGTGACCATAATTCACTTTAAAATAGTTTCTCAAAATCTAGGTTGCACCCTTTTAGGTTCTATACAAACTGACCTAGTTCTGCAGTAAAAGCTGGGTAACAGCATTAGTAAGGCGCGCTGCACACGAAGCAATTTGTCAGGCGAGCGCCCTCGGTAACGAACTGCAGGTGATGCGTTAAGGTGCTTCTAGTGACTTGTATTTATTGCTGGAATGTTCCATTTTTAAAAAAGATTTTATTGCGAGAGAAAGGAGTTTGTATACGAACTATTTCGTTTAGTGAAATATTAATCCAACCACGAAGAATTAATGGCCAAGAAGAGAGAGAGAGAGAGAAATTAAACTGTGACGTCACAGAAATGCAATCAATCACAGAGCGTTTCAATTTTCAATCACAATAATAATTTTTGTATTGGTAGGCCTCTTTTGCAGGAGGCCGCCTGGGGAAGTACCACACCTTTGCCAGTTATTCATCCGCCAAGCAGTAATGTGCAAACATTGCTGTGTTCCGGTATGAAGGGCAATGTTACCAGCGAAATTACTGGGCATGATGAGATTCAACAACTCATATATCAGGGTGACAGGCGCAGTGCAGTGCCGCGCAGAATTTTGAATTTTAAAACACTGGGTGGCACTGCGTCTGATATGGGTAATCATTAAGCTTACCATCAGGCACCTGATTTGCTCGTCTTGTCACTCACTATCATAAAAAAAAAAAAAATAATATTAATAAAAAAAAATGATGTATTTTGTAAATTTTGCTAAAATCATACATTTTTTAGTATAAAATAAAGTGAAATATGCTTTTTACGCTATTATCTGATAGGATGACCACCATTTGAAGTATATTTTTAATGTTCTCAAGTAACCGACTCAGAGATTCACAGAGGTTTTTTAAGGTATAAACTATCGTGTAAGTTTTAATTTTTCGTTATAGTTATTTTTCGAATATTTTGTTTGAGCTATTTAAGGCCTAAGCAAGGAGGAGGTTGTTAATTCGACCGTATGATTGTATATATATTTGTTACGCGATTACTCCGCTAATAATTAACAATTATGCATCGTTATTGTAATTCTTTATTGTAATTTTTTTTGATAGGTAATACTTTATAGGTGGTCCCCCCACATCGAAATGGATTCAACGGTTCTTAATCTTAGGTCTGTCGCGCTAATTATTGTAATATGGTCGGTCTTATGGGGTCTTAAAACTACCTCCAAACTATCTCCAAATACGTTTTTAGTTCAAGTTTGTACATAGTCTCTCTATTTTCTATTACTTATATTATAAAGGTATCATAATATACATTTTTTTATTCATCAACACAAAATTTATAATTATTTAGGTACTCTAAATTTATACTACAACTTATAATAATATACTAACTTAAATTCATCATCATCATCATCATCTCAGCCATAAGACGTCCACTGCTAAGCAAAGGCCTTCACCATAGATTTCCATTCAGTCCGGTTGTAAGCGGCCTACGTTCAGCATGTTCCTGTGGTCCTTTTTAGATCGTCTGTCCACCTTGTGAGTAGACGTACTACCCTGCGCTTGCCGGTCCGTGGTTTCCATTGGAGAACATTACTTTTTTAAATAACTTAAATTATAAATAAAAAATTTCATTAGGGTTGCCCCCTGCAGGTAAGGTCCCCAAAAAGCTAGGCTACATTACCTATCTGTAAGGCCAAACTTATTCGTAGGCCTTATTTTATAAGCATAACAACAAGAAAATAAAATAAAACCTTCCAGCTAAGCAACAAAAATTTTATAGAGATATTTGTAATCGGCTTTGCCTAGATTAAAAAAAAAAGAGTGTAGCTTGGAAACTCTGTATTAAACTGAAAGTTACTTAGCAAAATAGAAAACTTTTACCTGAAACATACTTCACCAAAGAAGTGAAAAAGCCACTCCACGTAACAAAACCACTGATCGCTCGCATGCCTATCTTACTCTACTTCACTTCCACCACAATACAATCGATTATCCCCCTTTTCTTGTCCTCAACACAACTTATACCCAACCTTATCTTAACGCAGTAAGGTTTAAAGTTATAACTAAAAGTTATGTATTGGAAGTGACGTTTGACGTCGTACGCGATCTTCTTTTGTTCATTGATAATGCATCGCGACGTCTGTAGGGAGCCTAGCCGGCTTTGTTTCGGGGAGTTCGATTTCGTCGTGTATTGATCCCTTTATTTTATGTAGGGGGAAAGTAAAGGTATAAGTAATACTGAAAGGTCAATATGGATATTTTTACGTTATCACAACTATTATTTTTCTTCGTGTCGAGTAGTCCTGCAGGGTTGACCGTTGTGTCATAGTTTTTAAAACGCCCAAGGCCTCTGACATGAATGAATGATAATTTTTTGTTAAATAAAGAGAGGTCTTTGCTCGAGAATTCTCTGCGAGATCGAATCAGGAATGAGAAGATCCGTAGACGAACGAAAATTACCGACATAGTCCAGCGGATTAGTAAGTTTAAGTGGCAATGGGCAGGGCACATAGCACGTAGAACTGATGGCCGATGGGTAAATTTCTCGAATGGAGACCAAGTTCCGGCAAGCGCAGTGTAGAACGTCCATCCTAAAGGTAGACACACGATCTGATAAGGACGGCAGTATCACGCTGGATGTAGGCCACTTACAACCGGACTGGATGGAAGTCTATGGGGGAGGCCTATGTTCAGTAGTGGACCGTTCTATGGCTGAGATGATGATGATAAGTAGGTTTTGAGACTTGATCTTTGTGGCAGCGAACTCGGAGCCAAAGACACTCCCGCTGGGTCGCAGATGCTGGACTAGTAAAATCAATTTTTAGTAAAATATATTTGTGTTAAAAAAACTTAGTGTTTTTTTTTTACAAAAAGTAACAGGCAAAGTATTATCCTCTGGTTGAGTTCTCCATGGACAGACTACACGAGCTCTGGACAAATAAGGGAAGTAAAATGACAAGAATCAATTAGTTAGCTGGTACTTTTTGTTTCACTTCATTACCATACCATCACCGAAGGAACGAAACCGTCATGAATATTTTATAGGGAACCGAGATGCCGTTTTAATTTCTTAGTTCCACTTGGAAATGTTCTGTCCGTGATGTAGGGTTGCCATTCTGTTGGCTAATTGCCACTTTGCGTGGGATGTTTTGGTAAATTTTGATTTGAAGATCTAAAGCCCTAAGACTAAGGAGTCTTTCACGAGCAAAGATAGTATTTTCATAAGTCCTAGCACGAATTCGAGTGTTGTCTATTAATAAGAATTTACTCAATTACTGGAGTCTGAAACTGTGCCCGGTACATGGTAATAGGCGCGATGCAAACCTAATTCGCCCTCTCGCTCACACGTACCCATATGACAGCCTCGTTGGTTCAGCAGGTAGTAACTCTGCTTTCTGTGCCGTAGGCCCCGGGTTCGATCCCTGGCGAGGTCAAACATTTGTGTGCATGAACATGTCTGTTTGATCTGTGTCTAGGTGTTATAAGCTTATATAAGTATGTATATCAGTCATCTGGTTACCATAGTACAGGCTTCTAGCCTAGTTTGGGACCAGATGATTGTGTGTGGAAGTTGTCCCATATTATTCATTTGAAGATAAAATATATAAAATACTACATGTAATTACGTAAAGCAAAGTCTATTTATTAGGAACTAGAAAATAACAATACAAACTTTTAGTGAGAAATCCAATTTAATCTAAACAAGATTTCATGTATAAAAAAAACCTGCACAGAGAAAAAAAGGCGCAGATCAAACAGAAATGTCCATGCATACAAATTTTTGACCTGGCCGGGGAGGATCGAACCCGGGCCCTGCGGCACAGAAAACTAGAGTTTTTAAATATTAGAGTTACTATGAATGTTGTGGTGGTAGGCCTCTTTTACAGGGGGCCGCCTGGGGAAGTACCACACCTTTGCCAGTTATTCATCCGCCAAGCAGTAATGTGCAAACATTACTGTGTTCCGGTATGAAGGGCAATGTTACCAGCGAAATTACTGGGCATGATGAGATTCAACAACTAATATCTCAGGGTGACAGGCGCAGTGCAGTGCCGCGCAGTATTTTGAATTTTAAAACACTGGGTGGCACTGTGTCTGATATGGGCAATCATGATGCTTACCATCAGGCACCTGATTTGTACATTACTGTGTTCTGGTCTGAAGGGCAATGTTACCAGCGAAATTACTGGGCATGACGAGTTTCAATACTGGGTAGAATGGGGAGACTTTCATGGATCTTTTAAGAATTATTCAAAGCATTTTGAAATACCATCTGCAACAATACAATTCTTAAAGATATCAAGAAATAAAAAGCAAAGTAACTTATGAGGGCTAGACAGAGCTACTGCCCTGTCTAGTCCTACTTGGCAGGGACGTACCATCTCGGAAATTCAAATAAATTAATTTATCTTATAAATTATTATCAGATAAAGTTCGGCTCAAACGGGCGACCGACCACAACAGCCAGTAATAGCAAACGTCACATAAATGGTCTGGACACGACCACACGCGGCGGTTTTCTTCCAAAATGTATAAAAGATAGGTGACTGTGGTCGGTGCCTCGTTAGCACCGAGCCTTATGGTGACACTACTGCGGCATTATCTTGGGATTGTTAAACGCTAACTCTGTTTGTATTTAATTTACTTTGCAGTAGTTGAAAAAGTTTCCAAAGATGGTTAAGTGGCTTGCTATAATTGAGAACTATGTATAATACTATGTCTGACTTGCTCTTTTATCCTTATAAAGAAATAAGATTAAGATAAGGCATTTTTATTGGAGTTTTAGATATTTACCGACTGTATTATGTAGCATCCGTAGTCCAGCGGCTCAAAACCCAGGGGGTTTAAATCTCAATAACATTTGGTAAAATTATTTGTTTTTATATACTAAGTATGCTTTTATGTTTTATGATTTTGCTATACAATCTGAAATGGGAAGTAAAAATTTTCCCACGGGCGGGATTCGAACCACTCACCCTCCGCACCATTCCGCGAGGTGGGCACTCTACCACTTGAGCTACCGTAGTAGTCTATTAGTCGTCGGCGAAATTTTTCTATCCCATCTACCTAACGCACTATATGGGCGTGTGTTTATCTAAAGGTGATGCATTTCGCATTCTACCTACCGACAAGTCTAATGTTACGATTAGAATTCAGATCGAATTAACACTTCCTTTTTTTTCTCATTTCAAATTGTATATCCAGCGATTAGACCGCTTAGTCTATAACAATATAAAATATTATGATTTTTTCTGAGAGGCGGGTGCTATTAAGCCATTCCAATGATTCGGTGTAACGACTAGTGTGTTCTTTGATAATGAAGAACATGTTTGCATATAAATAAAAATTGGAAAGGAGTTGTTGGTTTTAGGGCCATGACGACCTTACATAATAATTTTGATTTTATTTGATAGGCCTAATAATTAGATTTTTAAGACTTAATAATAGTTTTTAGTATCACCATTAATAATTAACAAAACTTTCTTCTAAAATTAAACGCGCGCACCTTTAAAAATAATTTTTCTCAAACATGCATGGAACCGTTGTCATTATTTTCGAAAAAATGAACATGCTAAGTATCAAAGTATCGACAGACGGTAGTAACTCTGCTTTCTGTGCCGCAGGGCCCGGGTTCCATCCCCAGCCAGATCAAACATTTGTGTGAAGCTGTTTGATTTGTGTCTGGGTGTAATAAGCGTATATAAGTATATATATCAGTCATCTGGTTACCATGGTACAGGCTTCTAGCCTAATTTGGGACCAGATGACCGTGTTCGTGTGGAAGTGGTCCCATATTATAATATTATGAAGAATAGATAGCGTAAGGTATTCTGGGTTCATCTTACTTGGTTTCCAATTCCGTTTCCCAATCTACTAAAGATATAATAGACGTAGTTAACTTTGGTGACTTTGCGATTTTCCTTTCAAATGTTCCATGGTAGGTTTTCATATAATTAAACCGTTAATATCTGGATTCCATGAAATTTCGTAATATAAGTTATTTATTACAGATTCACGATGAAATTCAATGAGCACAATAATGCTATTCAATTGAAATTTGAATCCATTTCTCTGCTCGTAATTGGAAGGAAGCACGGAACGACGATTATGAAATTTAATTGTTATAGAATTTCAATGTGATATTAGACATTATTTATTACACATTTATAGAACTGTACATATTATATTATACGTAGCGGTACAATTATGAAAATTGTATTTTCACTTATTTCTCTTTATGAGGTTTTGTGGCTAAATTACTCTAATATGTGTACCTAGTACCTACCTTTGTATTGGTAGGGCTCTTCTACAGGGGGCCGCCTGGGGAAGTACCACACCTTTGCCAGTTATTCATCCGCCAAGCAGTAATGTGCAAACATTACTGTGTTGTGGTTTGAAGGGCAATGTTACCAGCGAATTACTGGGCATACTCAGGGTGACAGGGGCAGTGCAGTGCCGCAAGATTTTGAATTTTAAAACACTAAGTGCACTGTCTGATGTGGGCAATCATGATGCTTACCATCAGGCACCTGATTTGCTCGTCTATTCACTCACTATCATAAAAAAAACCTACTTTGCCGCATTACATGTCACGCCTGTCAGGTAAACCGGGCCTTACTTTGTTAATTATTATAAAATCTAAAGAAATGATAAATAGAAATATATTATTCGATATAACTAGACCACTATGATACAAAAACAACAGATAAATTCGTGCCTCTTACGTCTAGAATGCCACTTTGAAAACCTAATTAAACTCTTAGGCCCAATTCACATGACAAGCCTTAAGCGCGTATATTATTAAATAAACATTATTGATTATTACATTTAAAGTGTTGAAAGACAATCATTATATTTATTTTTGTTGAAGCTCCTATGGTTGTCTACTAAATCTTCTTCTCTGTAATGTAAAAATCTAAGCCCTTCAATTAGTCAAGAGTGATCACTCTTCAACCTATCCCCAAACCTTGGACCTTTGGTGAGAGAAAGTTTTGCACATTTTTCTATTATGATGTAGACAAGGATTATGAAAGGCATTCTCGTAATTCGAAATATTGAAGAGAACTTTTTACATGTAGAAACACAATTTACCAGCCAGTACCCGCATCGTTATCGGAACTCGAAATCACTGGCCACCGAGAACACCAGTGAAAAATAAAAAAACAATTGGAACCTCAACCGTTTGAATTTGGCACAGGGCGGCGAGGCGTGGCGCGTTCAGGCGTCCGCATTTGCGACGCTTTCGGAACGCACACGGCATGCGGGGGCGAACTTGGAGAAATTCGGAATTTTTGAAGGTGGTATTAAAAGAGTAGTGCACATTTATGAGAATGCTGTTTGTAGATTCATTCAAGTGCAGCCAGTTTATATATTAAAATTAAATGGTACAGAAGGTGTGCTCTATTATTATAATTGTTGGCTTTAAAACAAGGTTTTGCATCGAAGAGTTAAGGCTGCTTCAACCTTTCAGTTATGTTCCCGAGAAAAATGAAAAATATGTATAGGATACTCTTAAATCTTCTATGAAAATATTTTGTGACATTCCAAAGCATACTTATTATAATACACACTTTTCAACTTGAACTAAAAGCATAGCCTAAAAAAACATACCATACAAAAATGAATATTCAAAATCAATTCGTAATTTCTTTTTTTATTTTTATTTATTAAATACACAAACATATTACAATCTTGGAGGATTACATACGTAAGTGATCCAACAGGATCACAAAATGATATTGATCTGACCTGGATTGCAACTCAAAACATGTGTACAATATAGATATATAAATGGACTCAAGCTTACAAACACAAACAAGTCTCGAGATTATACTATTATGAACAAAACGGATATAGAATATTAAAAAAAAATAGAGGAAAATTATTACTATAAACAAATGTAGAGTAAATTAAGTATAAAAGAAAATGTAGTTAACAAAGTGTGCACTAAACATTGTAACATACTCGTAATGTGAACTCTGCCTGATGAGACAACACATGAAGATAATATTACGAGTACCTACTAAGAGCAAGTAAAGCAGAGCAAGTAAGAGCTACTAAGAGCTATGGTAAATTTATAAACACAAAAATAAATGTACTTAGTTCCAAGCTCTGAGTAAATAACTCAGAGCTTGGAACTAATAGACTTAACACATAGGTTAAGTCCAGTATGCGCCTGATGTTTAGGATAGAAGATATCTTTTAGGGTTTTAATATAAAGTGTTAATTTCGGGGAGAATATATCAATAATATCACTATCTATAGCCATTTCGTTGTACTGACGAGCCATTCGAACTAGGGGATTATAAATAGAAACATTGTTTTGATAGACATGTAGTGAAAAGAGATTGGTACGGTTATATCTACGAGCGCTATAATTGGCGGACTAATCGCGTAAGGATTATACGAAAACATACTACAGTCAAAAATAACCTCCTCCTGCACTCGGTTAAAAAGAAACTGTTTGAAAAGTTATTGCTTTGTAGAATATTAATTATAAAATTAAGTCTGATCCGGCATAAAACACTGGATAAATTTTGGATAAGTTTACAACGAATGTATGCCACTATGCCACATCTCCTTACATTACACTCCAAGACGCACTAAGTTGACAGTTGTTATCACCATTGCATTGCGTCTGTCGCTCAGACGTCTGCGGCCTTCCACATGAGAGGCCTTCCACTGTTTGTACCACCCACCCCCTGTATGTGCTATGTTATATGCGTTACTATTGCTGGCATGTATTTTAGGAATTACATTTCGTGCAAATACGCCATTCGTAAGATTATAATCATCATCATCATCATCATCTTATTTCAGCCGTTGGAAGTCCACTGTAGATAGACCTCCCCCATAAGGGGGAGAGGGGGTTGACGAGTGCAGTGAGACGGTTTTACGTAGAGGATACTGCTGCCCGTCCTCTGGATAACTCTTAGCCACCTCTGGTAGCGAAGGTAGGTTACTATTCAAAAAAGGATGGTTCCTTGATATATATAATAGCAATATGTCTCAATATAACAAAACACTCGACTGCCTCGGTGGCGTAGAGGGCGCATGCTCGACTGCCAATCAAGAGGTCCTAGGTTCAATCCCCAGGTCAGGCAGTGTTAAATATTGGATTTTTCCATTAGGAATTATCTCAATAACTGCCTGGAGTCTGGAACTGTGCCCGATAGATGGCAATAGGCTCGCCCCCTATTACATGGGACCAATAACATACTGGCGAAATGTGGTTGTATCTACTATGGGACTGAGTCCTGGGTACACCTCTGCCTACCTCTTCGGGATAAAGGCGTGAATGTATGTATGTAATGTATAACAAACCAAATACGTACGCTCACTGCGCATCTAGTACTTACAGGGAATCTCAGATCGAATTGGTGAAATTATAAGCGATTTCAATAATAATATGTAATTCTAAAATATTTAATGCTCTTAAAAAGTGTCTCATCTCAGTCTCATCCCTAGCGAGTATATGTTTGTAACAGAAGGTACTAGAAACTGCTTTCTGTACCTTTTAAATTACTTGTGATTCTATTATTAAAATTCTAATTTGAGAAATATCTTGGTACACAAGTTTAATATTACGATGACTAAAATAAAGTTCTATAAGACAAGGATTTGCTTTTAAGGCGCAATCGTCCGAATGAGTCTAGAAAATCAGGTGTTTTCTAGCCGTAGTGGATACCCCTCGTAATCTTAGTGTGGTGAATTCTACTACTCTAAATATATATGGGTGGATTTAGCCTTACCAGGGTTGTCATAATAAGTTTGTTTAAAATTTAGAAATTTAGTGAGATATTCTTAGTTATAAAGACGAAAATCCCGTGCTCAAATTTGAATTTGAGGCTACCCATCCAATAGACATCGATGCTTCCGACACGACATAAGTCCGAACATTCCTAACAATCGGGTGAAGCTCATTAACTTTTATTGGCGATAGTCGGTGCGATGCACCGCGTACAGCTGCGGATTGACGGTGTGTTCATGTGTGTTTCCATTGTAACTGACGATACACCTGAAGATACACGGACGAACTTTACAACGTAATATAGTATTTACACCCGTTTCACGTTCTAACGTTAGAAGCTCAGCTTTAAATCAATATTTCGCATTCTCATCTTAATATATAACTCAGACTCAGTCCCATAGTAGGAACACCCACATTTCCAGTATGTTGGTCCCATGTAATCGGGGGCGAAACTATTGCCATCTACCGGTCGCAGTTCCAGACTCCAGGCAGTTATTGAGATAATTTCTAATGAAAATATTTTTCAGGGAGTTATCGAGGCGCCTTATAGTTGAAACCACAGGTGACCAAAAGGACTAGTTTTTTGGGCACCTTACCTGCAGGAGGCGACCTTAATGATATTTTTTATTTATAAATTAAGTAAATTTATAAGTTGTGGTAGATATTAATTTTAAATATATGGAAAAATACAATTTAAACACTTTGCCTGACCTGGGCATCGAACCCGGGACCTCATGATCGGAAGTCGAGCTTGCGCCTACTACGCCACAGGCCGTACCGAACTCATTAAAATATCGTGTCGTCTCCGACAATGGACTCGCACCATTACCACGCACTATCGTATTTCGTGGTGCATGTTACGGCCCGTGCATAACATTTTATTGCATTGCGATAGTGTAGGAATCTTGCGTTTGTCGCGCATGTTAACCACAGATAACGTGATCACTTTTATAGAACGAGGTAATTAAATTTACGTTTCATTTTATATAGACCTGGTTCAGGGTCGCTAGTTTTATATCAGTTCGAATTACTTACTGGTGTCTCAATTAAAGAGAGAGGAACTTTAATAGCTCAATACAGTAAATATTACTCTTTATTCACCTTAGTAATATTATCGAGGCACTAGATTCTAGGGTGTTCAAAGTATAACATAAATCACCTAGATGTTTTGAATCTGGGGGAATCTGGACGACATGTTGGTGTAATAATATTAATTCGCAAAGTTAACAAAAATGCTTTTTAAATACTAAAAGGGGAGCTGCGGAACTCGACAACATTTGACTTCTTCGTACATTATAATATGCGTTCGTTTCAAAATGTATCAAGAATCATAATAAACATAAACATATACATTCACGCCTTTTTGCCGAAGGGGTAGGCAGAGGTGTACCCAGGACTCAGTCCCATAGTAGGTACACCCACATTTCGCCAGTATGTTATTGGTCCTATGTAATAGGGGGCAAGCCTATTGCCATCTACCGGGCACAGTTCCAGACTCCAGGCAGTTATTGAGATAATTCCTAATGGAAAAATCCAATATTTAACACTTCCTGACCTGGGGATCGAACCCGGGACCTCTTGATTTGCAGTCGAGCATGCGCCCTCTACGCCACCGAGGCAGTTAATCATAATAATGTCGGATATAACCTATTTTAATGAGAGGATTAAACTGGGATAATATAGTAAGTAGGTATACTTACCATAATATCCCAGTTAAGAGAGTAAGTAGATTAATGACTTGAAACATAATATTATGTCTCTTCTTACAATATGAATTTAATAGAGAAGAAGAACTCAAGCGAATCCTACTAATATTATAAATTTTAATGTGAAAGTTTGTGAGGATGTTTGTTACTCATTCACGCCAAAACTACTGAACCGATTAGGCTGAAATTTTGTATGTAGGTAGCTTAGACCCTGGAATAACGCATGCGGTACTTTTTTTCCTAATATTTCCACGGGAACGATGACAACGCGGGTGAAACCGTGGGGCACAGCTAGTAATATAATACACAGGCCTTAATATGTGTGTGTATAATACACACATATTAAGGCCTCACTTAAGGTCTAAATGATAATAAAACATCGAGCGTCGTATTTGAAGTTCGTTTCGATAAAATTGAAAAAATGGCGAATGTTACTCGTACAAGTAAAAGCTTACAAGTTAAACTTCACCAGGGTACGTTTGTTCAGCTTTTTTCACTTAATTCCATTACGAAGGTAAACAATTCAACTTTTACACTGGCCATTATGGCTATTAAGCGCGCCTATGATAAATAATATGGATAACCCATTGATTTAAAGAAAAGGGGAGATAGGGTACGTTCTCTTAGCGCTTACTCAACAACTGGCATGTGAAATTTGAAACAACAAAGATAAAAAGACGTACCTACCTAAGACCTAAGTGCGAACGAGACAATTAACTTTACTGACGTGCGTGGACCTAATGGGACCTAATTTGACCCTTCCATTTTCGAGAAGCCAGTACGTTATCTTCCCTTTTCTTTAAATCAATGGGATAACCTTATATTGTATGCTATCGTTCAATAGTCCTTTGTCCTGTGTTTTGGTACATCTATACTAATATTATAAAGAGAGAAACTTTGTTTTTTTGTTTTTTTGTTTTTTTGTTTTTTTGTTTGTAACGAATAGGCTCCGAAACTACTGGACCGATTTTAAAAATTCTTTCACTTATGGATAGCTTAATTCAGTGTGAGTGCCATAGGCTATAGGAGATTTTGAAAAAAAATGGGGATCCGTAAGAAAACTGCAATATTGTGAACCAAGGTGTTACATAATATAATTACCATATTCATAAATTTGCGTGCGCTGTGAAATGCATTGATGGTAGAATAATATAATGTACTAGGGGTTTGTAGTACTTATCAATACCTACAAAACAGTATACATAGATTATATCCATCTTTTTTGGTTTAGTCACAATAATCGAAAAAGTGATTATTTTCATGCGGTGTGAAAACTATTGGTGGTAGAGTAAAGTAATGTACTAGGGGTTTGTAGTACTTATCAATACCTACAAAACAGTATACATAGATTATATCCATCTTTTTTGGTTTAGTCACAATAATCGAAAAAGTGATTATTTTTCATGCGGTGTGAAAACTATTGGTGGTAGAGTAAAGTAATGTACCAGGGGTTTGTAGTACTTATCAATACCTACAAAACAGTATACATAGATTATATCCATCTTTTTTGGTTTAGTCACAATAATCGAAAAAGTGATTATTTTTCATGCGGTGTGAAAACTATTGGTGGTAGAGTAAAGTAATGTACTAGGGGTTTGTAGTACTTATCAATACCTACAAAACAGTATACATAGATTATATCCATCTTTTTTGGTTTAGTCACAATAATCGAAAAAGTGATTATTTTTCATGCGGTGTGAAAACTATTGGTGGTAGAGTAAAGTAATGTACTAGGGGTTTGTAGTATTTATCAATACCTACAAAACAGTATAAATAGATTATATCCATCTTTTTTGGTTTAGTCACAATAATCGAAAAAGTGATTATTTTTCATGCGGTGTGAAAACTATTGGTGGTAGAGTAAAGTAATGTACTAGGGGTTTGTAGTACTTATCAATACCTACAAAACAGTATACATAGATTATATCCATCTTTTTTGGTTTAGTCACAATAATCGAAAAAGTGATTATTTTTCATGCGGTGTGAAAACTATTGGTGGTAGAGTAAAGTAATGTACTTGGGGTTTGTAGTACTTATCAATACCTACAAAACAGTATACATAGATTCTATCCATCTTTTTTGGTTTAGTCACAATAATCGAAAAAGTGATTATTTTTCATGCGGTGTGAAAACTATTGGTGGTAGAGTAAAGTAATGTACTAGGGGTTTGTAGTACTTATCAATACCTACAAAACAGTATACATAGATTATATCCATCTTTTTTGGTTTAGTCACAATAATCGAAAAAGTGATTATTTTTTATGCGGTGTGAAAACTATTGGTGGTAGAGTAAAGTAATGTACTAGGGGTTTGTAGTACTTATCAATACCTACAAAACAGTATACATAGATTATATCCATCTTTTTTGGTTTAGTCACAATAATCGAAAAAGTGATTATTTTTCATGCGGTGTGAAAACTATTGGTGGTAGAGTAAAGTAATGTACTTGGGGTTTGTAGTACTTATCAATACCTACAAAACAGTATACATAGATTCTATCCATCTTTTTTGGTTTAGTCACAATAATCGAAAAAGTGATTATTTTTCATGCGGTGTGAAAACTATTGGTGGTAGAGTAAAGTAATGTACCTACTAGGGTTTGTAGTACTTATCAATACCTACAAAACAGTATACATAGATTATATCCATCTTTTTTGGTTTAGTTACAATAATCGAAGCAGTGATTATTTTTCATGTGGTGTGAAAAGTATTGGTGGTAGAATAAAGTAATGTACTAGGGGTTTGTAGTACTCATCAATATCTTCAAAATAGCCCACGATAAATTATAACATGTGTTAAGGTTTGGTCATTGTAACAGAAATAGTCATTAATTTGCGTGCGCTGCGTAAACCATTAGGGTTATATCTATTAAAATACAATGTATCACGAATTTACTCCTGATAAACGTCCACTATACCTACTTCTGCTACCCGTGCGAAGCCGGGGCGGGTCGCTAGTAATAAATATATTGGTATTCAATTCAGACATGACACTATAAGTACCGATAAAATCGATAGTATACTAGTATCCTATTATGAGCATATCCATCAGAATATACCATCAGTTAACCAATCTGTTTACGAATCGGTTTCAGTATCAATAATGCAAGACTGGCTACCACTGAATGCCGGCAGGTTAATAATTGAAGAGGGTATCGGTTGTCAATACTCTGTTCGGATATCGGAGCTATGTATCTGATATGAGACCGAACTGAACTGACCGAAGTGAATCCGTCACAAGTTTGTCATATTTTATAATAGGTATATTATGTGGCAAATTGTATATGGTAGCCGCACCCGCATTGCTTGACGCGACATTGCGGGTACTTGACGCGGCATTGCATGTGCTTGACGCGGCATTGCGGGTGGTTGACGCGACGATGCAGCGGCTTGACGGTGCACAGTGGGTGCTTGATGTGTCATTGCGTTAGCTTAACAACTCACGCGTGCAGAGACACATATGTATAATAATATGAACGCATTGTAGTGGTAAGCCTCTTTTGCAGGGGGCCGCCTGGGGAAGTACCACACCTTTGCCAGTTATTCATCCGCCAAGCAGTAATGTGCAAACGTTACTGTGTTCCGGTCTGAAGGGCAATGTTACCAGCGAAATTACTGGGCATGACGAGATTCAACAACTGATATCTCAGGGTGACAGGCGCAGTGCAGTGCCACGCAGAATTTTTAATTTTAAAACACTGGGTGGCACTGTGTCTGATATGGGCAATTATGATGCTTACCATCAGGCACTTGATTTGCTCGTCTTGTCATACACACGAGATTGCGTTGTATGGTAGGTAACTGAATGATTATTTTTTTCTGAATGGTGATTATTTTTTTAATCTCAGGGTGACAGGCGCAGTGCAGTGCCACGCAGAATTTTTAATTTTAAAACACTGGGTGGTACTGTGTCTGATATGGGCAATTATGATGCTTACCATCAGGCACTTGATTTGCTCGTCTTGTCATACACACGAGATTGCGTTGTATGGTAGGTAACTGAATGATTATTGTTTATACAACCACTATAATAATACCTATATTGTGAAAATAATGCGCGTTATTCCGGAGCACGCACCGCAACCCCGGGCGGAGGACGCGTGTTTCTCCGCATGTAGATGCAGAATCAGAATTTGCGTTTGCAGTGTGTGCAGTGTATCACGCGTGATTTCAATACAAACGTACCTCCGTTTGTATTACACAAGTATTACAACAACATACAACAACGCACATACAACGCTACATCACATGACCCCTCATCACGCTGCGTAGTGCGGGGTGGTGTGGGATTTGCGTTACTTTGGTTTTTACTGCTGCTGCACATAGGGCTCTAGCATAGATTTACATCTAGTCCGGTTGTAAGTGGTCTAGCGGTCCAGCGTGTTCCTGCCGTCCTGATCAGATCGTCTGTCCACCTTGTGGGTGGATGTTCTACACCGCGCTTGCCGGTCCGTGGCCTCCATTTGAGAACTTTACAGCCCCATCGGCCATAAGTTCTACGTGCTATGTGCCCTGCCCATTGCCACTTCAACTTGCTAATCCACTGGGCTATGTCGGTAACTTTCGTTCGTTTACAGATCTCCGTCCCTTCAGCATCTGTAATTCCTTTCCCTGCATGGTTGTCTGGAAGAGATCGCTCTGAGCGATAAGGCCGCCAGTTGTTACTATTTCTAGTTTTAAGTTTTCTTTTTGTCTTTTTCTGTATTATTGTGGTACCAATAAAGCGTTATCATTCATTCTCCTCATTTCTGATTCGATCTCGCAGAGAAATCCCGAGCATAGCCCACTTCATAGCTCGTTGATAAGGCCCACAGTCGGAGGCCACGTTTCGGATCCGTATGTCATCACTGGTAACACACACTGGTCAAAGACCTTCGACTTGAGGCACTGAGGTTTTTGGATAAAAGGCCACTTTTGATGGCGTTCTTTTAGAAGTATGTTTATTTTTACAGCTACAAGGACGTAGACCTGAGTATATGATATCAGTTTCAACTTGATACTTCTATGCGTTCTCATGTTCTCATCTCTCAAAAAGTTTCTTGACAGACGGACAACAAAGTGGGTGGGATAGGGGTTATTTTTTTTCTGATAATCTCTTTTACCTATTTTCATAAAACAACATGTGTACGAAACCTTCCCATTTCAATTCACAAGGGGATATCATTACGGTCAACATAATATATTTATTATACTCCTCACGCACCCTGATTTGCGGTAATCATATTGTGTATAGGAACATCATTATTCTGACCTAGTTTGGGAGATCCAATTATACCCTTGGTACCTTTATATGAAAATATGAAATGAGAATCATTAGTACCTATTATATGATCTATACATATGAGTAGTGATAAAATGGAAAATTAAAAAAAATCTAGACAATACTAACTTAACATACATTCACGCCTTTTTCCCGAAGGGGTAGGCAGAGGTGTACCCAGGACTCAGTCCCATAGTAGATACACCCACATTTCGCCAGTATGTTATTGGTCCCATGTAATAGCGGGCGAGCCTATTGCCATATACCGGGCACAGTTCCAGACTCCAGGCAGCTATTGAGATAATTCCTAATGGAAAAATCCAATATTTAACACTATGCTTGATCTGGGGATCGAACCCGGGACCTCTTGATTGGCAGTCGAGCATGCGCCCACTACGCCACCGAGGCAGTCGAGACAATAATACTAGTTAATACTATATATAGAAAATACTATAATATAGAATATAATAGTCGCATCCATTTGTAACCAACAAATGAATAACCGTAATTGCATATTTTACATCATAACATAACATCTTTTTTCCCGATGGGGTAGAAACAGCCACACTGCCAGTTTTGTTATAATTCCCATGTAATAGGGGTCGAGCCTATAGTCATCTACCGGGCACAACTCCAGACTCCAGACTGTCATTGAGATTATTTCTAATGGAATAATCCAATAACACTATTTGCCTGGCCTTGGGATCGAACCCGGTGCAGTAGGGCTTACGACCACTACGCCACCGAGGAAATCCTCATATACCTACATATTTTACAATTCAATAAAATTCAGAATTTAATCAACCGCGAGCGACTAATTCAGTTATACAATTAAAAATGTTACAACAAACTAAGCAGAAAATAATAAAACATGGCTTCAATAATCTTCATCGCATGCGTGTTGATAGCAATAGTTCACGGGAAGGACAACAGAGAACTTAATGCGAAAGATGATAATATTGTCATTAAAGTACGCCCAGAAGAATTGTATGACACATTCAAAGCGGTTGTATATTCCAAGTTTATGAAGAATCTCGTGGAAAACTTCGCATCGCAGGCGGCTTCGCAATTTATTGCAGAAATTAAGAATAAGGAAGATGAAAAGGAAATGAATTATGGACGATATAGGTAGATATTCTGGGCAATTTATTCGTATCAAAGATAATGTAAAGGGCCATACTCGTACAGCACACGTACATAATAAATATTACGTAATACATCGATGAGGAAATTCGGAGACTAACATGCTTGCGCACTTCTAAGAGCTCTTTCTTCATTTCTTTCGAAATTTTCTTCATATTCTATATTCACTAGAGCTCTTACGGCTGATGAACATAGGCCTCCCCCATAGATTTCCATCCGGTCCGGTAGTAAGCGGCCTGCTTCCAGCGTATTCCTGCTTTCCTTATCAGATCATCTCTCCACCTTGGTGGACGTCCTACACTCACTTTCCAGTCCGTGGTCCATTTGAGAACTTCACAGCTCCATCGGCCAGCAGTTCTACGTGCTATGTGCCGCCCATTGCCACTTCAACTTGCTAATCTGCTGGGCTATGTCGGTAACTTTCGTTCATCTACGGATCGCCTCATTTCTGATATGATCTCGCAGAGAAATCCCGAGCATGGCTGATGATAAATTTAAAAGAATGGAATTAAAAATGCAAGCGAGGTTCAGCCACAAACAATCGAAAAATCCTGACACCAAACATTACAAGTACATAATATTATATACTTAATTAATACTTTGGGTGCCAACTGCCAAAAGGCGTACTTAATCGTATGTTAATGTAGGTAAATAATACTTTTTAGATCACCCAAAGGCGACAAATCAGATGAAGAAAATCTTCTAGACGAGAACGAAGCTTATAACTTAATTACTGCACCTGCGCCTGATGGAGACAATATGGAGAGGTACAACGATCTAACTGATGTCGAGCTAGGATTGGAAGAAATACCAGTCGTTGGTGTGACGAAGATCAATGGTATCTATTACAGGAGACTTTTGGGTGTTATTTGAATAAAACTTTCAACTTCAAAACAAATTTATTTATCAAAATACTTATGTTAGATACACAAACATTGTTAAACAATAGTAGGTACGTATCTTTGTTCGTATGCATAAATGTCATATTATTATTTTAATTGATGTATTTCCAGCGGAACCCTAAACTAAGTAAGAGCCTGATCTTTGGGCGCAGAGGTGCGATTAACAATTTATATGCTCTGAAACACAAGTTACTCGAAGCGGTGTGTATTAGGAATTGATTGAGTAACATTACATTTTACTAAGAAGATATTGATTTATCATACTTATAATATAATAATAATAATAACCTTAATTAACATGGTTATAAATACAATGTTAGGTAAAAAAATTGGTTTTGGACTTTAACTTTATTGAAAAAAGAAATACAATTCTTTAAAACTATTAGAAAAGCCACAGGCCGACATGCCAGAAAATCAAAGTGGTCCGAACCACTGTCAGGTGGCAGAGTACCCAAGATGCTGATAAGCACCACCAACTTCAAAACCAAGAATCCTAGACTTGATTGACTAATTCTAGACTTGTCCCGAATTTATAAAAGCTAAAAATGCAAGTATAAAAAACACCCAGCACTTCACCGTTCAACCGAATTTTTTCATTCTTATTCTCAACGAGAATTTTCTCACATTATTTTCATTTTGAAATCCGTCAGCCTCGGGTCCCGTATACATCATCTAATACTGTCTGGTCCCTACATCGTGGGCCATCAATAATTCATCGTCCTCTGAATTATTGCCTCGACGATCCGCTAGGATTTTCTTCCTTTCAGCTTTATAGAGTTTCAAACAGTCACTTAGCTTTGACTGGAATAATGAAGTTGCTTGTCATTCAATAATGTGTATTTAAAACACTTGGTGTATTTGGGATTATTATAAAACTTTAGGTGATTAATGTATAATGTACCCATTGGCATCTTCAGCCAAAGGACGTCCTTATTAACAGTCTTTTTCCCCGTTAAGCTAAAAACAATTTTACAATGTAGTTAGAAGATTATCAAAAGCGGACTTAATCAAACTAGTGCTCAGTGGCCCCGACATTAACTGGGAGTTTTTAAACTTTAGGATTTTCAAGTAAACATGTGTACATAATATAATGTAAATAACTTTTCCAACAAAATAGGTTTAGTTTAATATACGGGCTTTCATGTCTGTAAAGTGAACCAAACCTTACATCTTGAAATACCAGAGATCTACAAAGTAAAAATTACCTATTTCCATTTGTGTAAAGCTTAACAACTGTATCCCTCGTTTATGGTCTACCCGAAGGTTTCAGAGGTATTCCGTGGACCAGTAGGTACTATCTCCAAGTCTGGTATTGTTGGGGTAATACCGCTACTTTAGTTTAGGAGGTTTGAGGTATCTCCTCCATTGTACATGGGAAGGAGATAGTTTGTGACTTATGGGGTCACTTGAAGTAGGTATTACAATACATACCTACATATATGATCACACCTAGTAAATTGGCGAGACTGTGTTTAGCCGAGTGCTGGATTCATTTGAACACATCTTCAATATGTTCACTCTTGACCAAATATCTCGCCAATTTAGAATTTATCTCAATTACACACGTACCTATTGACACTTCCAGTATCATAGTGTCAAACAAAATGCGGTAGGCATTGAAAGGGTGGGGAATTCGTTGACCCCTTGACAAATATCATCGTATTCAATAAGAAGGTAAAAAGAAGTGCTACTTATATTTATTATTTTATATTTGTCTTCCGATTTTGCAGGAGGTTAGGTAAACACACACAAAGCCAAAGGTAGGAAATGAAGCATCAAGATAAATGAAAAACAAATGAAACAAAACAGCAAAGCAATGAATGCACACAAAATAGAGAAACAGAATACATGTAATAAATAGAGATCAAGTGTTAGTCCCCAGCCGGATATAGACCTTTCCTAATTTGCACTACTTAGTCCAGAAGCGATGCAGTTTCTCCACCAGATCGTCACTCCACCTGGCGGCAGGGCGTCCTGCGCTATCTACTCCAGGACTCTTCCGTATATATACTTATCTAAGTATAATTTCGAACATCAAACAAGACAAGTCAGCAATATGCAGACATCTTAACGTTTCAATCAATTATAGCTACCGGAGTGCTTTATTTCGATAGGAAAAAAGTCTTGGTCGTAATTCTTATAATCCCCTGTCAGTCATACTTACAGAAGGAGACGCTAAGTGGATTATAGGGCATTAGCTGCGATCAATAAGGTAGTGGCTTTGGTATGCTTGCTTACGCTACTGGTAGGACGGGAGTTGCTGGAATTTTTTATTACTTTTAAAACTCGCAATAATGCAACATGATGTTTAAAAATAGAGTGCTTTATTCCCAAAACGTCTGAAATAGCTACATGTCTAGTCAAAATATCTATTTACTCTATATATATTTACGTGTAAGTGAACACTCTGTTT